>CM016616.1:98280809-99620324 GCA_005393395.2 Gossypium australe | reverse complement strand
TTCAAGTGCTAGCTTAGTTTTATTTTGGAGTTTAATTTTAGGCTTCTAGAAGGCTGGAAGTGGCGTGTAGAGGGGCTCTAAGGAGAAGTGATCAGTAGAGAGAATTTAGTAGAAGGATAAGGAAGATATCATGGAGAAAAATTAGGAGATGCGCACTGGATGAAGTGGTGCCGAATTAAACTTTAGGGGTGGCTAAGTATTGGCTATAGGCTATGTAAATGTGTGTATGCCGAATCTAGGGTCCTAGGTAATGCCGAATTTTCCATTCTTTTTCTTTTCCTTGCCGAAACCTTATTTTTTTCCACAACCGAAAATACCTTGCCTTGTTGCTGAGATCTCCTATAGTCGAATCCCTTTTTGTCGATTTCTCTCATAGCCAAACTCTTTTATTGCCAAAGTATCATCATCTTCTCTTACCTAAATCCCTATTAGTGTCGAATCTTTGTTGTTTCCTCCATCACAAATCAATTGTTATCTACTATCAGTCAATGTTAAAAGCCGAATCTCGTTCAGTAGCTATCTAGGCCGCAGGATCAAAAGTGGATCCGGTAAGTATTCAGTGAACCCCTTATTGTGTTTTGTTAAAAGCCGAAGGGCTATCTAACTCCTCATTATCGTTAATCTTGTATTAAGAAGGGTAAGGTTTAGAGATCGCAAGCGTGGTAAGGATCGTTAGCAAAATGTAACTGTACTCAACTCGATTATGGTTTAAATAAATGGTAAAATGTGAGTATGATCTATAGGGGTGACTTGTGTGGATTATGAGTCACTCGAAGTTTGATGGTGTATGTGTGAGTGCAGATCTAGGGGATACTCATATTTAGTAGCTAAGGAAGGGCTATTAGAACCCGGTGGCACACGGTAAGGTTACGATAAGGCTTCGGATTTTGGTAAATATTTTGATTAAGTATAGGTGATTGATTGAAGGTTGGTTGGTTGTAGGTTTAAGAACAAGGATGGTATAGCACGTCGCCGTAACCAGGTGTGTACAAATACTACACACACATGATATCGGCAATGCCGGAAAGTCGAAAAGCCGAAAGTGGCTAAATGGGCCTGATGGGCCCTGAGGCTAAGTTGGATGAAATTGATATATTTGGTTATATGAATTGAGTTAGGCATGCATGTTACATGATCTGGAATTGTTTTGGGCCTAACAAGCCATATGAATGAGATCTGGGCCTAATGGGCCATAAGGATGTGGTTTGGGCATAATAGACAATATGAACGTGAAATGGGCTTGATGGGCTTTATGGGGACGTAGACAAGTATGCTAGGGTTTAATGGACTTTAGGCCTAGTTCTGAACAACTCTTAAATTGCATAAGACTTAATCTAATAATTAAACATGTCTGTGGACAAGTCGCTGGGTTAGAGTGTGGCAACGGACATATGCATGTCTAGGAATGGATCTAGGAGAGCTTGGTACTTAAGCGGTCCTAGTGGCCCACCTCCTCTTCTCTGGAATCCTACCTGGTGCATAGTATCTGTTCACTTTAGCCGCAAGGACTTGTTAATGGGCCAAAGTTCATAACTAAAACCCGACAGGGACCAAATACCCCTGATTTGAAAATTACCAAAATACCCTTAGTTTGAAAATTACCAAAATACCCCTGATTTGAAAATTTCCAAAATATCCTTAGATTTGCAAAATTACTAAAATACCCTCGATTTGTAAAATTACCAGAATACCCTTGATTTGTAGAATTACCAAAATATTCCTGATTTACAAAATTTCCAAAATACCCCTATTTTGCAAAATTACCTAAATACCCCTGTAGGGTAGAATTACGAAAACACCCATAGGTAGTGAAATGACTAAAATACCCCTAGGTGCCGAATGTGTGAAAATATGTATGTTGCATTCATGAAATATATGTTGCACTTGGGTGGGTTTTGATGATATGGAGGAAGATTTGAGCATTCATGAAATATATGTTGCACTTGGGTGGGTTCTGATGATATGGAGGAAGATTTGAGGATCGCATAGTCACTTGACGACCGTGGATCGATCGGTGGCTTTAAGCCCATTATAGCAGCTTTGCTGCAACGTTTGAGTAGTGCCGCTGCTGGTGCTACCTTTGGAGTGTAGGGATGGGTGGGTTGATATTTATATCCCCACAAGAGTGTAGGGTTGGAAGGGAAATGGAGTGCAGGGTTGGATTTGGGATGGGTGCATTGCATTCATGTGATACTGATGTGATATGAGGTCATTGTGGGCTAAGGCCCAAGACCACCGGTTTTGATAGGGCTTAGGCCCAACGTGATAATTTTATGTTGATTGGATTACCAAGGGTCGTACACACTGAGTTTTGAAACTCACCCCATTTTTATTAAATGTTTCAGGTGATCCTCAGTAAACGGCTCGACATGGGAGAGGACTCGGAGATGGCCACACTACAAGATACTTAGGAGTTTTCAAAGGACATGGTTTTAATTACTTTATTTTCGTTGGTTGTAATAAGTCCTTGTACGCCGATTTGACTTTGGATTTTGTGTTTTGTTATAATTGTTCAACTGTTTACTTAATTGTTAAATAAAGTTTCTTGAACATGGCTGTCAAAATACCTAAAAATATGGGCTTTTATCATTACTTAAAAAGATTCAAGGATTTTGGGCTTTTAGGCCTTAAATTTTAACTTAGCAAAATTGTTTTGAATTATGCCTTTGATGTGACATTCCTGAATCCGGCCATGACGTCCGGGCGAGGTCTAGGGGTGTTACAATTAGTGGTATCAAAGCCAAGTTGCAAAGCTTGGGCTGTGAAATGGGCCATAGATTTTGGGTTTTTTTTTTACAAGTAGATCAAAAAAGTTTTTGCAGGATTCTTGAAGTGTGGTTCATCGAGCCCTCGACGTCGAGCCAAGTAAGTTTTTTTGTGTTTACACTTGTGTAAATTGCTTAAATGTATTTAGATAGTGGGCTATTTTAAGCAATATTTTCTTAGAGACTAAAGCCCATAGGAACCTTAAGCCTGTAGTGGATCTACGACTTCGAAACAACCTTTTAAATCGGTACTTGCATAAGACATGTGCTTTAAATAGTGGAACTATGAACTAAATTTGTAAAAATTCCTAATTCAGATAGTACAAGAATCAGTTATGAGCGCTAGAAGAAGTGCAAGTGGTCGCGGCAGAGGCCGTGGAAGTGTTAGGGCTGATGTGCTGACTCAGCTAATTAGGGAGGTACTAGAGGAGGTTAAAGAAATTAGTGAAACACTTCAGGTTAGGTGCGTGGACTGTAAGAAAAAAGGAGATCGTAGTTTTCTAGGGCCGCTGTCTCATTTTATGAAGCATGTTAAGGTACGTCTAAACTTTTTGGCTTGCGAATATTGCAGAAGGTGTCATTCGGGTGAATGTTGGAGGATGTCAGGAGCGTGTTTCAGATGCGGGTCTGAGGAGCATAAGGCTCGGGATTGTTCAATAACCATTAAGTCGGGTATGTTTTGTGTGGATGCGATATTTTTGGGTATAGAAACTGTATGCGTGTAATGTTTATGTGTTATTAAATCAGAGTGCGCAGCGAAAGCATAGTGGTGTGACTTGAGCAGTGCGTTTAGTAGTTAGTTGGAAATTTCGAGGATGAAATTTCTTTTAGGGGGTAGAATTGTAACGCCCCAAATTTGGGCCTAGAAGAATTGGGCCTATTGGGCTTAACGTCTTATAAAGTTTTTAAGTGAGCAAGAAAATGACAAATGACATGACAACTTTAAGGGTTTAATGAATTTGGAGTGTCTAGGTGGGTTGGAGAAGCTCTGGGTTTGAGTTTTGTGGTGGAGGATTCTTAACTTAATTAATTAAGGAATCAGGGTTGTGAGTACTGGGCTTTGAAATAAAAATAAGTGAAAAATGGCACAAAGAAGCCCATGGTGAACTGGCTAAGTGACGCCACTAGGGTGTAGAGAGGTGGTGCCATATGCATGCAAGAAGGTCTAAGGTTCGAGTGCTAGCTTAGTTTTATTTTGAAGTTTAATTTTAAGCTTCTAGAAGGCTGAAAGTGCCTTGTAGAGGGACTTTAAGGAGAAGTAATCAGTAGAGAGAATTTAGGAGAAGGATAAGGGAGATATCATGGAGAAAAATTAGGAGATGAGTAGTGGATGAAGTGGTGCCGAATTGGACTTTAGAGGTGGCTAAGTTTCGGCTATAGGCTAGCCGAATCTGGGGTCCTAGGTAAAGCTGAATTTTCCATTCTTTTTCTTTTCCTTGCCAAAACTTTATTGTTTTCCACAACCAAAAATACCTTGCCTTGTTGCCAAGATCTCCTATAGCCGAATCCCTTTTTGTCGAATTCTCTCATAGCCAAACTCTTTTATTGCCGAAGTATCATCATCTTCTCCTGCAGAAATCCCTATTAGTGCCGAATCTTTGTTGTTTCCTCCATCACAAATCGATTGTTATCTACTATCAGTCAAGGTAAAAAGCCGAATCTCGTTCAGTAGCTATCTAGGCCGCAGGATCAAAAGTGGATTCAGTAAGTATTCAGTTAAACCCTTAGTGTGTTTTGTTAAAAGCCGAAGGGGATCTAGCTCCTCATTGTCGTTAATCTTGTATTAACAAGGGTAAGGTTTAGAGATCACAAGCGTGGTAAGGATCGTTAGCAAAGTGTAAGTGTACTCAAGTCGATTATGGTTTAAGTAAATGGCCGAATGTGAGTATGACCTATAGGGGTGACTTGTGTGGATTATGTGTCACTCGAAGTTTGATGGTGTATGTGTGAGTGCAGATCTAGGGGATACTCGTGATTAGTAGCTAATGAAGGGCTGTTAGAACGCGGTGGTACACGGTAAGGTTACGGTAAGGCTTCGGCTTTTGGTAAATATTTTTATTAAGTATGGGTGATTGATTGAAGGTTGGTTGGTTGTAGGTTCAAGACCAAGGATAGTATAGCATGTCGCAGTAACTAGGTGTGTACAAACACTACACACACATGATATCAGCGATGCCAGAAAGGCGAAAAGCTGAAAGTGGCTAAATGGGCCCGGTAGGCCCTGAGGCTAAGTTGGATGAAATTGATATACTTGGTTATATGAATTGAGTTAGTCATGCATGTTACATGATCTGGAATTGTTTTGGGTCTAACAGGCCATATGAATGAGATCTGGGCCTATTGGGCCATAAGGATGTATTTGGGCATAATGGGCTATATGAATGTGAAATGGGCTTGATGGGCTTTATGGGGACATAGACAAGTATGCTAGGGTTTAATGGGCTTTAGGCCTAGTTCTGAACAACTCTTAAACCGCATAAGACTTAATCTAATAATTAAACATGTCCGTTGACAAGTCACTGGGATAGAGTGTGGCAACAGACATATGCATGTCTAGGAATGGATCTAGGGAGAGCTTGGTACTTAAGCGGTCCTAGTGGCCCACCTCCTCTTCTCTGGAATCCTACCTGGTGCATAGTGTCTATTCACTTTAGCCGCAAGGACTTGTTAATGGGCCAAAGTTCATAACTTAAACCCAAGAGGGACCAAATACCCCTGATTTGAAAATTACCAAAATACCCTTTGTTTGAAAATTACCAAAATACTCCCCATTTAAAAATTTCCAAAATATCCTTAGATTTGCAAAATTGCTAAAATACCCCCAATTTGTAAAATTACCAGAATACCCTTGATTTGCAGAATTACCAAAATATCCCTGATTTATAAAATTTCCAAATTACCCCTATTTTGCAAAATTACCTAAATACCCCTGTAGGGTAGAATTACGAAAATACCCCTGGGTAGTGAAATAACTAAAATACCCATAAGTGCCGAATGTGTGAAAATGTGTATGTTGCATTCATGAAATATATGTTGCACTTGGGTGAGGATCCACTGGTGGCTTTAAGCCCATTATAGCAGCTTTGCTCCAACGTTTGAGTAGTGCCGCTGCTGGTGCTACCTTTGGAGTGTAGGGATGGGTGGGTTGATATTTATATCCCCACAGGAGTGTAGGGCTGGAAGGGAAATGGAGTGCATGGTTGGATTTGGGATGGGTGCATTGCATTCATGTGATACTGATGTGAAATGAGGTTATTGTGGGCTAAGGCCCAAGACCACCGTTTTTTATAGGACTTAGGCCCAACGTGATAATTGTATGTTGATTGGATTACCAAGGGTCGCACACACTGAGTTTCGAAACTCACCCCATTTTTATTAAATGTTTCAGGTGATCCTCAGTGAACGGCTCGACATGGGAGAGGACTCGAAGATGGCCACACTACAAGATACTTCGGAGTTTTGTTTATTTGTTTCAAAGGACATGATTTTAATTACTTTATTTTCGCTGGTTGTAATAAGGCCTTGTACTCCGATTTGACTTTGGATTTTGTGTTTTGTTATACTTGTTCAACTGTTTACTTAATTGTTAAACTTAAATAAATTTTCTTGAACATGTGATAAACTGTAATATGAACATATTTTAATCCCACATTTAGCATACTTTTAGATGATTTAAGCCTTGTATTGTGGAATTTGGTGCTCTTAATCCTTTAATTTCATGTTTTATACTTAGGAAAGCACCGGAGATGAAAAGAACGAGAAATAGGCCTAAAATAGAGTAAATGGGCCAAAGAACAAAATCGACACGGCCTGGGCCCAGAACCACACGGTCGTGCCTCACCAACAAACCCAAACACGACCTGGCCACAATTCACACGGGCGTGTGCCATGGGCGTGCCCTTGCCGTGACAAAGAGGAATTTTACTCGGATTAGGGTACTTAGAGGTAAAGAAAGCCATTCCAAAAGCATATATAAACACCCTAGAGGCCAACCTTTAAGGGGAGTCCAGTTAGGCCGAAGAGCCAAGCTAAAGAGGCTAGAATTGTGGAATTTACTCGAAGAAAGCCAGTTGATTCATCTCAAGAAGCTGGATTTATACTCAAGACGGAGGATCTTCCCTTCAATTTCCTTCAGGGGGTTTTAGGGTTTTTCTTATGTTTTATTTTATATTTTCTTCTGAGATGTATTCTTTTATTATTATGAGCTAAACCCTCAAATACCTAAGGGGGATGAAACCTAATACGGATCTTGTTATAGTTTTCTGAACTATATGATAAATACTTGATTTGTTCTTAATTATGTGTTCTGAATTCTTGTTTTGATATTTCAGGATATTGATTCAAATATTGATGTGCTTAGGCAGAGGAGGAATAGACCCTGTCTAAGAGTAGATCTAACATAGTTAAGCGGAGTTGATCGCAACCCTAGAGATAGGATGATGAAAATCTGCCGGGTTAGGGTCAAACCTAATATGGGAGTCCATAGATCGAGTTAATGCAATTCTAGGGGTTTTAATTAGAAAGAGATTTCAATTAATCAAACTAGGGTTAGACGTTAGTAGCCTTGAGATAAGTATTAATATAAATTAGGGAATCCTACGATCAAGTAAAGGGAATAAATCGTCTAGTTTGGAGTTTGATAACAAGTGAAGTCTAGGTGGATTCTTCCTTGGGTATTGTCTTAATCAATTGGTTTTTCCCACAAGTATTTTCCCCAATTCATTCTCTTTGTCTTAGCATCTTTAGCTTAATAGTTAGTTAATTTTAGATTAAATAAACAATTCACTTTTATTTTAGGCTAAATAATAAAAAGAATGTTAGTATTAGTACTTTTAATTTCTTTGGGTTCGACAATCCGTTCTTGCCGCTAAACTATACTACTGTTCGATAGGTGCACTTGCCTCAATCGTTGTCATAGTTAGTTTCTAGGCTCGATCATTCTTTTTGGCGCCGTTGCCAGGGAACTAAAATATTAAGAACGCTCAATTTTTATTACTTTAGCCTTTTTTTTTCAATTTACTTTTATTTTTATTTTGCTTTTAACTTTGCTAATTTTTCTTCTTTTAATTTTTGCAGGTACCTCTAGTTTATGACCAGAAGGAACCCAACAGGACCCCTAATTTGCGACAGTGATATTGAAGGTACTGTTCACAGAAATCGTAGAGAAATAAGGCGAAGCTTAAATTACATAGAAGAAGAGCAAGAAGTCAAAACCAATACCACCGAAGAGATGGCTGAGAATAATCCGCTACCTCCAGAGGTGGCCGAAAATCATGCTCCTCGAACTATGCATGATCATGCTAAACCTAATTTAACAGGAACTGAGTCAAGTATTGTTAGACCTACTATTGCTGCAAATAATTTTGAACTGAAACCTAACACAATTCAGATGATACAGCAGTTTGTTCAGTTTGATGGTTTGCAGGATGAAGATCCAAACAATCACTTGGCGAATTTCCTAGAATTTTACGACACTTTCAAAATAAATTGTGTTTCTGATGATGCCATCCGTCTTCGATTATTTCCATTTTCTTTGAGGAATAAAGCCAAAAAGTGGTTGCATTCTCTTCCACGAGGATCAATCACTACATGGGAACAAATGACCAAAAAATTTTTATTAAAATATTTTCGGCCGACTAAAACAGCCAAGTTAAGGAATGATATCTCATCTTTTGTGCAGATGGATTTAGAAACACTTTATGATGCATGGGAGAGATATAAAGATCTATTGAGAAGGTGCCCACACCATGGATTACCCTTGTGGCTACAGGTCCAAGCCTTTTACAATGGTGTGAACCCCTCAACAATACAATTGATTGATTCAGCCGCTGGCAGAACACTGAACAATAAAACACCTGAGGCTGCCTAGAATTCATTGAAGAGATGTCACTGAATAACTATTAGTGGCAAGTCACAAGGACCAAGCTAACAAAAGCAGCTAGTGTTTTCAACCTCGACGCAGTAACCATGCTATCAAATCAGGTTGAACTAATAAATAAAAATATTGATGGCATATGTGATTCTTTGCAGGTACATCCAGTCATGCTGTGTGATACGAATAGAGGAGGGATGAGCAACACAGACTATCCACCTTACAAACCGAGTGCTGAGAACGAGCAAGTTCACTATATGGGTAACAATTTTAAATCTCAAAATAACCCTTATAGTAATACTTATAATCTAGGTTAGAGGAACCACCCCAATTTTTCATGGGGTGGTCAAGGAAACCAAAGACAACAACCCCCTCCAAACTTCCAACAACAGCCCTACCCACAGGAAAAGGAGCCGAACCTTGAGGAGATACTAACAAAATTTATCGCGGTGTCAGAAACTCGTCTTCAAAACACCGAGACAACACTTAAGAATCAACAAGCATCGATTCAAGGGATCGAGAACCAATTAGGGCAACTTGCCAAGATCATTTCAGAATGACCACAAGGCAGCTTGCCAAGCAACACTGAGACTAACCCAAAGGAGCAACCTCAAGCCATAATAGCTCACGATAGTGAAGGGTTAGATGAGCCCAAGGTAAGCCAAGAGAATGTGGTAAAGGAAGGAAAGTCAAGGTAAACCATGATAAGCCAAAAACTGGTAATTAAAGAGTACCAACCTCATATACCATACCCCGATGCGATGAAGAAGGATAACAGAGACGAACAATTTGGTAAATTTCTTAAACTTTTAAAGAAATTACATATTAACTTACCGTTTCTTGAAGCTCTTTCGCAGATGCCAGATTCAAGGAAATTTTTAAAAGAGCTATTAACAAACAAGCAGAAGTTAGACGAGGAATCGCATGTGGAACTAAACGCAGTGTGCTCAGCAATGTTGCAAAATAGACTACCACGAAAATTAAAAGATCCAGGGAGTTTTACAATTCCATGCTTAATTGGTTGTTTATCTGTTGATAACGCTTTAGCTGATTTAGGGGCAACTATAAATGTTATGCCCTATAAAATGTTTAAACAACTAGGTTTAGGGAAACCGAAACAAACTAGGATGAGTATTCAATTAGCTGATAAAACTGTTAGAATTCCTAGGGGTATAATTGAAGATGTACTCGTGAAAATTGATAAATTCGTATTCCTAGTAGACTTTGTCGTTTTAGAAATGGATGAGGACAACAGTATCCCTTTAATTTTAGGAAGGCCCTTTTTAGCAACTGTTAGGACTAAAATTGATGTCAATGCAGGTGAACTCATACTTTGTGTAGGTGATGAATCAATCAGTCTCCAGGCTCTTGACTCAGCTAGGACATCGAGTAGTCAAGGTGAGAATATAAATTCTATTAATAGCCATTCGGTTAAACCTTCTTTTCAGGAAGCACTACAAAACTACACAACTGAGCTAGATTCTAGACCTCATGCCAACAAGGAAATAACTCATGAGGAACGAAGGCTTCAGATCGATGAGCTAGACGAGTGGAAGACACACTTCAAGGAGAAATTAGGAATACACAAAGCAGAACCAACACCATTCCGTGGGACAAATGAATCTACGCTCGGAGATCAGGTATTGTTAGATAAGGCAGACCCTCGAATACCTCCTTTTGACCCTAATACAAACAAAGAAATCTCTTATGGGGTACTCAAGGTTTTCCCATACAGAACAGTCAAGGTAAGTAATCCTATATTCGGCACTTTTAAAGTAAACGCTACTCGACTTGAGCTATATATTGATAATAGAACTGATAGCATGAGAAGGGACTTTCAACTCCTCAAACCACCAAGATTATGTGAATGAGAGGTAAGTCTAGCTTAAGACTTTAAATGAGCGCTTCTCGGGAGGCAACCTGAGTACTAACCCCGTTAATTTTTACATTTTTATTTTTACTTTTATTTTTCCTTTTTAGCACCTAACATAAACTAACCAAAGTGTAGATTTTCATGCCACACGGCCGTGGCCGTGGCCGTGTGGATGCTACGAATGTACGTACTGACATGGCAGAGATAGTACGAAACAAGACGAAAGATATCTTCAAGCCACGGGCCCTCAACTGAACACCACGGCCGTGCGATGCAGCCGTGGCCAACACTGTTTTAGCAACATGGGTGTGGCGACCTGCACATGGGCATGGGAGAAACGAACGAAGCATAACACGGCAGTGCGACACGGCCATGGTACACGGGCGTGGGAACGTACCAGACCAGAAATTTCTATTTAAACCACCCCTCTCCCCTTCTTACCTGCTCCCTACCCTTCTTCTTCCTTTACATCCCCTCTCCATTTTCATTCTTTCCTTTATTCTCATAACTCTAGATCTAACAATATCCATGTCGAAGAAGCGGAAGGATCCTAGCACAGTCTCCCTCTACAAGACTGATATACATAAGTTCATGCCGACCGCTTCATTAACTCGACAGAAAAAGGACCTTTGAGTCCATTTTAACTTTTCTTTTTATTTTTCCTTCTCCTTTATTTCCCTTTTCTTTTGTTTTCTTTTACTTAATTTGATCTATTTTATTTCATTTTCTTTGATTTAGGTTCTAAAGGCTGCTTGGGAATCACACACTACGGCCTTAGAAATCACACCCACCTCGCTAACCATCTAACAATAAGGACTCTCCGGCCCATTAATCTTTTCTTTTAATTTTATTTTACTTTCTATCTTCTTTCTCTTTATCTTTCTTGTCTTTAAATAAATATTTAGTATATTTTGAATTATTATTATTTCCTGGCTAATTCTTCACGAGGTTTCTAATTTCTTCATCTAGCGCAGAGAATGTCGGCGGCCACCACACCACGACACTCCCAACTCAAGTAAGCCATCAAAATTCAGGAAAGTTTCACCTATCCCTACCTCTTAAATTTCACAAATATCTTTGTACATTGAGGGCAATGTACATCTTAAGTGTGGGGGGTGAATATTTATTTCCAGAAAGTGCCTAACTTTCTGCATTATTCTCAAATCCCTGAATTATACCTTATTCTTAAGTAATTTTCTCATATTATGATTAGAATGAAATTTCTTTTGATTTATGATTTTTATTAATATGTTTTGGATTAAGTCACTGATAATTGTGTAGTGGTGACTTAAACTTTAAGAGACTAGAGAATCAAGCATGATGAGTCTATTTTCAAAAATTAAAATTTTGATTAGGTCGTCTACTTGAATCTAATTATTACCTTGAAGTTTGAAATTTACAAGGTTGATATCAAAAACCTAAAATTTTTGTGAGATTTTGAGCCTTTTAGAGCATACATTCTTTCGTGCTCACTTTTTGATTATGAGTGTGTCAACAATGATTTGTTATTCTAAAACTTGTTTCGATTATACATGTCAAGACCACATTATTGATTTAATATACAGAGATGATAAAGGCACTTAGGATTTAACCCACTCACTCCACTAAAAACCTACCCTCACAATTAACCCGTAGTGAACCCCTTTGATCCTAACAACCCTTTTACTAACTCACTCACTAATATTACCCCAAAACCCATCTTGTATTTGTTATCACCATTCCTTGACTCCCTTTTTGTCGAGATTTGATTTTGAGCAGTTGCCTAACTATGTTCTATTTTTTAGTTGTTAAAGTTCTTTCTCATTATTATAATGATTTATTCTTAAAAAAAAATCAAAGTATATTCATTATTAGTTCTATAATTAGGTGAGCTTATACGTTTAAATTTCACATCTTGAAGAAAACGTTCGTATTATTAGTATTACAAGTTTTCAATTGATGTAATTATTTAGGATTAGTTCATTTTTCTAGTTAGGTAAATTGTCAATTCAATCTCGATTCTAACCCTCTAATTTAGCCTTTATCCACACCTTTAACCCGAGCCCCATTACAACCCTTTTTAAAGACCTTTTGATTTGTGTATCATCTCATTTTGCAGTGGTGGAGATTTGATTTTCAGGCAAGCTTATGGGATTAACTTTTCATGTTCGAATTTTGAGTGCTTAATTTTGAACCTTAAACACTTTGAGTGATTTGAGTGAACCTTTAGTGAGGATGTAAACTCTTATTGATTTTGAATTAAAGGTGATTATTTAGGTAAAGGGAAACACCTATATTTTCATGCTACAAAAACTATGACTTTGATTGTTCGAATCTTTAGGACCCTTTTACTTAAATTATCAATGTATGAATTATCTATGAATTATGATGAAACATTATTGATGAATATTATGAATCAAGGAAGTTCATTTTAATTATGAGTTGAGAATTTTGCTTGAGGACAAGCAAAAGCTTAAGTGTGGGGGTATTTGATAAACCGTGATATGAACATATTTTAATCCCACATTTAGCATACTTTTGGATGATTTAAGCCTTGAATTGTAGAATTTGGTGCTCTTAATCCTTTAAATTCATGTTTTATACTTAGGAAAGCACCGAAGGATGAAAAGAACGAGAAATGGGTCTAAAACAGAGTAAATGGGCCAAAGAACAAAATCGACACGGACAGGGCCCAGAACCACATGGCTGTGCCTCACTAACAGACCTGAACACAGCCTGCCCACGATTCACACGGGTGTGTTCCATGGGCGTGTCCCTGTCGTGACAAAGAGGAATTTTACTCGGATTAGGGTACTTAGAGGCAAAGAAAGCCATTCCAAAAGCCTATATAAACACCCTAGAGGCCAACCTTTAAGGGACGTTTAGTTAGGCCGAAGAGCCAAGCTAGAGAGGCCATAATTGTGGAATTTACTCGAAGAAAGCCAGTTGATTCATCTCAAGAAGCCAGATTTATACTCAAGACGGAGGATCTTCCTTTCAATTTCCTTTAGGGGGTTTAGGGTTCTTCTTATGTTTTGTTTTATATTTTCTTCTGAGATATATTCTTTTATTATTATGAACTAAACCCTCAAATACCTGAGGGGGATGAAACCTAATACGGATCTTGTTATTGTTTTCTGAACTATATGATAAATAATTGATTTGTTCTTAATTATGTATTCTTAATTCTTGATTTGATATTTCAGAATATTGATTCAAGTATTGATGTGCTTATGCAGAGGAGGAATAGACCCTGCCTAAGAGTATATCTAGCATAGTTAAGCGGAGTTGATCGCAACCTTAGAGATAGGATGACGAAAATCTGCCGAATTAGGGTCAAACCTAATATGGGAGTCCATAGATCGAGTTAATGCAATTCTAGGGGTTTCAATTAGAAAGAGATTTCAATTAATCAACCTAGGTTTAGAGGTTAGTAGCCTCGAGAGAGGTATTAATATAAATTAGGGAATCCTACGGATCAAGTCAAGTGAATAAATCGTCTGGTTCAGAGTTAGATAACAAGTGAAGTCTAGGTGGATTCTTCCTTGGGTATTGTCTTAATCAATTGGTTTTTCTCACATGTATTTTCCCCAATTCATTCTCTTTGTCTTAGCATCTTTAGCTTAATTGTTAGTTAATGTTAGATTAAATAAACAATTCACTTTTATTTTAGGCTAAATAATAAAAAGAAAGTTAGTATTAGTACTTTTAGTTCCTTTGGGTTCGACAATTCGGTCTTGCCACTAAACTATACTACTGTTCAATAGGTGCACTTGCCTCAATCGTTGTCATAGTTAGTTTCTTGGCTCGATCATTCATTTTATAAATTTTTAAGACTTTGACACAGGATCAACATGGTTTTCGAAATACCTAAAAATATGGGCTTTTATCATTACTTAACAAGATTCAAGGATTTTGGCTTTTAGGCCTTAAATTTTAACTTAGCAAAATAGTTTTGAATTATGCCTTTCATGTGACATTCCCGAATTTGGCCATGACGTCCGGGCCGGGTCTGGGGGTGTTACAATTTCTTTACCATCAATACAATTTACAAATATGCTATAATTTGCCATCTAATTATATACGTATTTCACATATTCAATTAAATCAACTAAACAATTACATACATACATTCTCAAGCATCAATTCTCAAACACATAGCTTTCCAAATTACCTAATATTATTAAGCATTATAACTTCAACTTCAACCACACAATATAGATCAATTACCAAACTCAAAATAGAACCATTTGCACATTTATAAATATCTTCAATTTCATTATCATAAGCCAACTCAAATGGCCCAAAATACATGTGCATCAAACATACCAAAATGACTCAAGCCTATACATGCCATATACCAAATATACACAACTCAAAAGTACCAAGTAGATGGTTGGATAGTGTGACGTAGTCTCTAACGATCCCCAAATCCGAGCTAGCTTTAAATTCACTATAAAACACAGGAGAAACAAACAAGGTATGCTATAAAGCTTAGTAAGTTCGTACTAAATATACTCAACAATTCATAATACACCAATCATCAATTTAAACTAATTAACATCTAAATCATGATAACCAACAAACTTTCCTCATACTTACTCATGTGCCTATATACAAATTCATAACTTCTTCTATTTGGATTTCATACTTTACATGTACATACTTATACAAATTCATAACGAACTCATACCTTTTGCGTAATACTGTTGAATACTCGATATCTCGCACATTAAGTGCCAATGCATAGCCAAAGCTATTATAATCTCACACACACTAAGTGCCTTACATAGCCGAAGCTATCTCGGTCTCTCACACTAAGTGCCATATATAGCCAAAGCTATTCCGAATCGCAAACTAAGTGCCATATATAGCCGAAGCTATCTCAAATCGCACACCAAGTGCCATATATAGCTGAAGCTATCTCGAATTGCACACCAAGTGCCATATATATATCCGAATCATAGTCAAACATGACTACAATCTCATATAAACAATTTATGCAATATCAAAGAATTTAAAGCATAATTGTAATAATGCTTATTTCATACGAACTTACCTCGGATGCTAAACCGATGAATCGAGCCGTTTAGTCGATAAATTTATCTTTTCCACGATCCAAGTCCGTATTTCACTTTTCTTGATATAAATATATTCAAGATTAACTTATTTAATCATCCATTCATTCAATTTAGTCCAAGTCACACTTTAAAACACATTTACACTTTTGCCCCACATATTTTACATCTTTCACAATTTAGTCATTATTACACAAAATCACAAATTCATAAAATGCAAGACTAACCCATGCTAACTGAATTACTATTACACCCTTACAGCCCATATTTTTCATTTATTTCACATTTTAACCACTAACTTTACACATTTCTCAATTCAATCCCTATTTTGCATTTTCACTAAAAATCACTTAACAAAAGTTGTATATCTATTAACAAACATTCATAATCTATCATGAAACTTCAAAAAACATGTTATTTCATCAATGGAAACATCTAAAATGTTTGACAATTTTGCAAAATAGTCCCTGGGCTAGCTAGTACTAGATGCAACGATCACAAAAACATAGAAATCATTAAAAATAAGGCAAAACAAATACCTAATTGCTTGGATTTGCTTGGCCGAATGAAGAACCCTAGTTTCTTCTATTTTTCTCCTGCAATTTTGGTTAGCAAGGATGATAGTGGACACCATTTTATTATTTTGTTTTTATTTATCTTATGTTATTAACATTTTACTTAATTAACCTCACTTAATAAACATTAAAAACATATATTATATGTCCAATATTATCCACTCACAATTTTAAAGGTTCAATTCTCATTTAATGCCACCATATTTTAAAACCAAAGCTATTTGACACCTTAGATTAATAGAACATGCATTTTCTACTTTACGTGATTTAGTCATTTTTATCAAATCAAGCATTCAAACGATAAAATTTCTTCACGAAAGTTTCACTCATACATGCTATCATGCTATAAACACTTTAAATAATATTAAAATAATTTTACAACCTCAGATTTGTGGTCCAAAAACCACTATTTTGGTTTGACTAAAAACGGGCTGTTACACCAAGCTTTAGTATGTAATGCTCTAGTAATAAGTCAAATGCAAACATATTTTCTTAATTACAAGCAAATACTTCAATGAAGATGCCTGAAATATAACTCTTTTCAAGAGGGAGCTCCTCGTCACAAACGTCAAGTGTGGTTGGTGTTAGAGTATGCCCAAAGACCAATAATGAGATTATTATAATCACATACTCATTTTACCTTATTTATTAATATAAGGCATTGCCACCAATATTTTAGTTTCTTTTTCTATGTATATAAATGAATGGTAATAAAGTCCTAAGAAAATATGATTATTCTTAAAAGGTCCTTAGTCAAGTATTATTGGGGGCTTGGACAACAATAATGCATTGAGACTAATGTGCAGTTTATTAATGAGAAAGACTTGTCATTGACAAAAGGATGTCAAAATCAATACATGGGTATGTGTTAGAGAACAACATATTGGACTGACCCACTATGAGTATGTTTCTTGGATTATTATGTAATAGTCACATTGTTACTCATAGTGATAACTATGTATATGATCCTCAGACTTGAGATCATCATTGTCTAAACATTGTGAGCCATATATTTTGATACAGTCAAAACATCTACCATAACAGATTGTACTATAAAGACTAATGTTGGATATACCACAATCCATGTAATGGGATATGGTTGATCAAGATATGATTTATCCCTCCTACATAATGGGTGCAATATCTTAGGCCTCTTGATGGAGTGAGACTAGAAATACATGATCATGCTCGAATAAGTTGATATGAGATATCACACTTATTTGTTTATTGTAGTATGCTCAAAAATCAAGAAATATGAGATTAGACTATACAATTGTGACTATTCCATGACTTGTGTCCAATCTAGATACTAAGGATAAAAGGATATAATACATGAAAAGATTATCACAGAAAGGTTATGTTATATCATGACTTCTTCTAACTTAGGTGGCAACAATGCAATGCTAGATGCCACTTGTAACACCCCTTACCCGAGACCCGTCACCGGAATAGGGTTAAGAGGCATTACCGATCATTTTCGAACATTTCATATCATTCCACATCCAAACATACCAATTCACATTTAATGAGTCCCTTAATGAGGTCGACGAAACCTTAAACATATGTTAGAAAAGGGTCGGGACTAAACCGAACACATATGAAAATTTCTGAAATTCAAACATTTTTCTAAGTTACAGAGGTCACACGCCCGTGTGGGTAGGCACACGGCCTCGAACACGCCCGTGTGTCCGAGCCATGGCAAAACAGGGCATACCTACTAACTTGTCCACATGGCCTGAGACACGCCAGTGTGCCTCACCCATGGTTGACAGTAACTTGCACCACACGGCCAGTCACACGATCGTGTGTCCAGCCCGTGGTCGAGTCTGACTTAAATCAAATTACAAATTAGAAAGACACGGTCGAGCTACACGCCTGTGTGCTCAACTGTGTGGGCAATTATAGGCCATTTTCAATTCCAAATTTGCCTCCCACACATTGAATAACCTACAAGCCTCAAATCAGTACCAATTCATACCTTAAAATGCATTCAAACATACCAATACAAACTCCAATTAATCATCTACTATGACATTTAGTCTTATACTCAATTCCTACTCAAATAAATTCATTCCAAAACACCATATTCACAACTCAAATCCTATAACTAAGCATCATCTAGTTATACAACAAGTTCACACTTAAAATGCCATTCTCATCAACCAATTCAAGCATGAAATATACCATTTTTATCATACACTTATCCCATACATATATTACTACATCATTCAACCTTTATACCATGTCTCATGGAAATATTTACACAACTCAAAAC
Source organism: Gossypium australe (assembly GCA_005393395.2). Taxonomy (NCBI): domain Eukaryota; kingdom Viridiplantae; phylum Streptophyta; class Magnoliopsida; order Malvales; family Malvaceae; genus Gossypium; species Gossypium australe. The sequence continues at coordinate 99,601,907 of CM016616.1, read as the reverse complement.
ATGCCACATTTGATAGCCTATACATGCCATATACCACATATACACATATTCCAAAAGTACCAACATCGATTGTAGATAGTGTGATTAAGTCGCTGACGATCCCCAAATCCGAGCTAGATTTACTGACACTGTAAAACAGAGAAACAAATCACACAGTAAGCTTTCAAAGCTTAGTAAGTTCATAATATAATACAATTAACTTATTGAATCAAACTAATCTACAAATTGAACCATCACATAGATAATTTACCGCTGATACACAAACTCAATTATATCCAATACTCACATAGCCATCCATTCATCTACTTTCAAATTTACCAACCATATAGGTTTCATACATACCTTTGCCAACACGTAGTTTACAACCTATTTTACCATTCAATGCTGGATACTTCATTTCGATGAATCTTCTTTATCTCTTTGATTCCACCGCACACTTAGTGCCCAATTCATAGTCGAAACTAAATTTTCATCGCACACTTAGTGAGTCAATATAAACCAAACTCAATTCGGTATCGCACACACAGTGCCAATCAGTAAAGCCGAAGCTTCTTTTATCTCGCACACACAGTGCTATTCAATTCTGTCTCGATTTCAATTATGCACACTTAGTGCCACATTTCTCAATCTCATACATAATTTAATAATTATACATTCATTCAATTCACATCACATAGATATAATTTAACAACTAGTATTATATTCGAACTTACCTCGGACGTCGAAATACCGAGACTAGCCGATCAATCAAGTACTTTATCTTTGCCTCGATCTCGATTCGAATCTCTCCTTTCTTGGTCTATACATATTCAAATTTAGCTCATTCAATCACTAATTCATTCAACCTAGTCCAAACACACATATTTAGGGAATTGTACAAATAGCCCTCACATTTTCACATTTCGACACTTAAGTCCTTATTTCATAAAATCATTAAATTCACATAATTTCATCTCACACATGCCTAGCCGAATTTTCCTTGTGCCCATACAAGTCCACATATTTCATTTATTTCACATTTTAGTCCTCTAATTTCTTATTTTCACAATTAAGCTCAAATTACTCAATTGCACTAAAAATTTAAAGACAAAATATGTTAATCTATCACATATCTTTCATATTTCATCACCAACACAAAGTTTAAGCATTCATCAATAGCACATCTCAAAATCACCATCAATTTCTAGAATTAAGGCATAGGTTAGCTAGAACACGAAGCAACGATCACAAAAACGTAGAAATAATTAAAAACTGAAGCAAAAATATACCGTAATTTAGCTATGAATATGTCGAAACCATGAAAGCTTCAAAACCCTTATTTCTTTCTCAAATTCGACAAAACAAGGATGCTAATGGCTTCCAAATTTCTTTTATTTTGATTAATACATGTTATTTCATCAATTACTAAAATACCCTTTAATAAAACATTTTTATTTCATTCATTTAATGGCCATTTATGTCATCTTTCACTATCAAAGGTCTAATTACCACATAAGGACTTCTCATTTAAAAAGCCATGCCAAATAAGCACTTTAACAACTAGCACACAGCTTTTACATTTTATGCGATTAAGTCCTTTTTCATAATTCGATACACAATCGATAAAATTTTCACACCAAATTTTCACACATGCTAATTCACATATTATAAACACCAAAAACAATATTAAAATATTTTTTTGACCTTGGATTTGTGGTCCTGAAACCACTGTTCTGACTAGGATCTATACCGGGCTGTTACAACTCTCCCCCTTAGGAATTTTCATCCCTGAACATCTTACCTGTGAATAGGTTTGGATATTCCTCTCTCATAACATCTTCAGGCTCCCACGTAGCCTCTTCAACTCCGTGTTTGTGCCATAACACTTTCACTAAAGAAATCTTCTTGTTTTTCAACTCTTTGTTCTCTCGTGCTAAAATTCGTATCGGTTCCTAATTGTTAGATTTAAGAGTTTTAAATTTATATGAATAAGAATGATCGAACCTGGAAACTAACTCTGACAATGATTGAGGCAAGTGCACCTATCGAACAGCAGTATAGCTTAGGCAAGACCGGATTGTCAAACCCAAAGGAACTAAAAGTACTAATACTAACTTTCTTTTTATTATCTAGCCTAAAATAAGTGAAGTTGTTATCTAATCTAAATTTAACTAACTACTAAGCTAAAGACTCAAGACAAAAAGAACGAATTGGGGAAATGCTATTGGAAAATCTCAGTTGATCAAGACGATACCCTCAGGAAGAATCCACATAGACTTCACTTGTTATCTAACACTGAACCAGATTATTTATTCACTTGACTTGATCTGTAAGACTTCCTAAGTTATATTAAACCCTCTCTCGAGGTGAATAACATCTAACCCTAGTTTGATTAATTGAAATCTCTTTCTAACTAAAACCCCTAGAATCGCATTAACTTGATCTATGGACTCCCATATTAGGTTTCACCCTAATCCGGCAAAATCTCGTCACCTTATCTCTAGGCGCGCGATCAACTCCGCTTAATTATGCTAGATCTACTCTTAAGCAGGGACTTTTGCTCCTCCACCTAAGCACATTCAACTTGAATCAATATCCCGGAAATATTAACACAAGAATTAAGCATACATAATTAAGAACAAATCAAGTATTTATCATATAGTTCAAAAAACAATAACAAGATCCGTCTTAGGTTTCATCCCCTTCAAGTATTTGAAGGGTTTAGTTCATAATAATAAAAGAAAACATCTCAGAAGAAAAGATAAAACAAAGCATAAGAAATCCCTAAAACCCCCTGAAGGAATTGAAAGAGAGATCCACCATCTTGAGTAGAATTCTGGCTTCTTGAGATAGATCAACTGGCTATCTTCGAGTGATTCCCACAAATCTAACCTTTTACAGCTTGGCTCCTTGGCCTAGCTCACTGCCCCCTTTCAGGTTGCACTTTATGGGGTTTATATAGGCTATTGGAATGCATTTCTTTAGCCCTAAGTATCCTTTTTCAATTAAAATTACTCTTTGCCACGACAGGAACATGGCCATGTCACACACCCGTGTGAATGGTCTTTAAGCCCTGTTCGGATTTCTTTAATGGGGCACGGCCGTGTGAATCGGGATCAGGCCGTGTTCTAGTAGATAATTGAGGCACTGCCGTGTGGTCTTGGGCCCAGGCCGTGTCAATTTCCTCTTTGGCCCAATTTGGTTCATTTTAGGCCCGTTTCTCGTTCTTTCCATCCTTGGGTGCTTTCCTGAGTATAAGACATGAAAAGAAAGGATTAAAAGCACCTTTTTACATGAATCAAAGAATAAATCGTCCGAAAGTATGCTGAATGTGGGATTAAAATATGTTACTTTTAAGGTTTATCACATACCCCAACACTTAAGCTTTTGCTTGTCCTCAAGGAAAATTCTCAACTCACAATTAAAATGAACTTTCCATGATTCATAATTCCTATCAATAATGTCTCATCATTATTCATAGATAGTTTATACATGGATGATCTAACTCGAACAGTCCTAAAGATTCAAACAATATAAGTCATACATTTGTATTCACGAAAACGTAGGTGTTTCCCCTTACCAGAATAATTACCCTTAATTCAAAACCTACAAGGACTGACATCCTCACAAAAGATTCACTCAAATCACTCGAAGTGTTTAAGGTTCAGGAAAAGAGCACTCAAAAGTTAAACCTGAAAAGTTAATCCCATAGGCTTGCCTGAAAATCAAATCTCCACCACTATAAAATGAGATGATAAACAAATCAAAAGGTCTTTAACAGCATTGTAACGGGGCTATGGTTAAAGGTGTGGATAAATGCTGAATCAGAAGGTTAGAATTGAGACTGACCTGACAAGTTACCTATCTAATAATAAGTAACTACATCAACTGAAAAGTAATAATCCTAATAATACGAGCTTTTCCTTTTGATAAATAGACTTTTAGTTCTATAAGCTCACTTTTCATATTACTAATAATGAATATATTTCAAATTTTTTTTAAGAACAAATCAAGTAATAAAAAATAAATTCAACTACTGAAATAATATAATTAGGTAACTAATCAAATCAAATCTCGATATAAGGGTAGTCAAAAGGAATGGTGATAACAAATACAAAGGGTTTTGGGGTAATATTAGTGGGTGAGTCAATAAAAAGGGTTATTAAGATCAACGGGGTTCACTGGGGATTATTTATGGAGGTAGGCTTTTTAGTGGAGTGAGTGGGTTAAAACCTAGGTACCTTTATCATCTCAGTATATCAAATCATAGGTGTGGTCTCAACATGTATAATCGAGGCAAGTCCTAGAATAACAGTTCAATGTTGACACACTCATAATCAATAAAGTGAGCATGAAAAAGAATATATGCTTTATAAGGCTCAAAATCTCACAAAAATTATGGGTGTTTTTTACATCAACCTCGTAAATTTTAAATTTCAAGGTAACTTTCAGATTCAGGTAGACAACCTATTCAAAAAAATTTATTCTGAAAAATAGACTTATCATGATTGATTCTCTAATATTCTTCTAATTTAATCATCAATGCATAATTAACTATGGCTTACTCAGAAACACGTCAATAAAGATCATAATTCATCAGAAATTTCATCCTAATTAGTAATATGAGAAAATTACTTAAGAACAGAATATAATTTAGGGATTTGAGAATAATGAAAAAAGTTTGGCACTTTTATCCTCAGGGATTGAGAATAATGCAAAAAGTTAGGCACTTTTACCCCCCACACTTAAGATGTACATTGCCTTCAATGTACAAAGATAGATAATAACAGTTATTAGATAATCAAAAGAGAGGGGAAAAAGTGACACTTCCTGAATTATGGATGGATTCCTTGGAGGATGTGGACAATACGTTGGAAGTGTCGGCTTTTGTTGTGGTGGTTACTAACGAGCTTTGCGCTTAATGAAGAAATTGGGGAGCTCGTGAAGAATTAGCCAGGATTTATTAAGAAACATTTAAAATAAACTAAATATATAATTAAGGGCAAGAAAACTAAAGAGAAGGAAAATAGAAAGTAAAATAAAATTAAAAGAAAAGATGGATGGACCGAGGAGTCCTTATTGTTGGATGGTTCGCGACGTGGGTGTGCCCTCTAAGGCTGCGGAGGTGCTAGCTGTGGCGGAAGTGGCGTGGCTATGGTCATGGTCGTGGTGATTCCCTAGCAGCCTTTTGAACCTGACACTAAGAAACTAAAATAAATTAAACTAGATTAAGCATAAGATTGTCGAAGGGAAGGAAATTGAAGCAAAAGAGAAAAGAAAAATATAAACTAAATGGTCTCAAAGACCCTTGGCTTGTTGATTGGGTGAAGCGGCCGGCATGAACTTATGTATAGGGGTCTCCCTTGAGGAGACTATGCTTGCTTTCTTCTGCTTCTTCGTCATGGCTTTGGTGTGGCTCAAGAGTTATAGAGACTTGTTATGGAGAGGGGAATCTGAGAAAAGGGAATAAGAAAAGAGGGGGAAAGTAAATGAGAAGAATAGGGAGGGGGCTGGTGTTTAAATAGAGGCTCAATTCTGGTACTTTCCCATGCCCGTGGACCGAGGGCGTGTCGTTTCACACGGCCGCTTCACACGGCCATGTGTCTAAGCGTGTTGATTTTCCATGCCCGTTTTTTAGCCAGCCACGCCCGTTTCTGATAAGTCAGTGTCATCCATGGCTGCCTCGCACGACCGTGGCGCTTTGTCGGTGCCCGTGGTGGGGTGGTTGGGTCCGTGATTTTGAAAATTAGTTTGGAATTGATTTGTACCGCCCTTGCTATGTCAGTATGGAGATTCTGTACTTCCACACGGTCACAGCCACAGCCGTGTGCAAGATCGTGTAGTATGGAAATCTGCACTTTTGGTTAGTTTACAGCTAGGTATTCAGAAAGAAAAGAAGAAAAGAAAATAAATTGAAAGCAAAATGTGAAAATAAATTGTGTTAGTACTCGGGTTGCCTCCCGAGAAGTGCTCGTTTATAGTCTTAAGCTAGACTTTCCTCGTATTTGAAAAATCAGAGAGGTTTAAAGGGTTGAATATCTTCCCTCATGCTTACAGTTCTATTTTTTTGATAAAGTTTGAGTCGAGAGACGTGTACCTTAAAAGTGCCGAATATGGGGTTGCTTACCTCGACTGTTCCGTATGGGAAGATGTTGTGTACCTCAAAGGGGATTTCTTCTTTTGCTTTTAGGTCTGACATGGTGATTCGAGGATCTAATTTATCTAACAATACATGGTATCCTATTTTGAAGTGGTTTGATGTTCCTGTGAGCTCTTCTGGGGGCTTCTTCGGTTTTTCTTTGTGCAGTTCCGGTTTCTCTTTAAACTGTGTCTTCCACTCTTCTAATCTGTCGACCTTAAGGCTTCGCTTCTTGTGTAATTCTTCTGTGTTGGCACGAGGTCCATGATTTGGCTCAGGTTTGTATCCTTGTGGTGTTTCTTGTGGTGAAAGTTGAACAACCTGGTTATCAACTGAATTTGCTTTTTCACCTTCATCAATTGTTGTCCTGGCTGAGTCAAGAGCTTGTAAACTGATTGATTCATCACCTACCTGAAGTATGAGTTCTCCTGTGCTAACATCAATTTTAGTTCGAGCAGTTGCTAAAAAGGATCTTCCTAAAATTAAGGGAATCGAATTATCCTCATCCATGTCTAAGACAACAAAACCTACTGGGAAAACGAATTTATCAATTTTTACAAGAACATATTCGATAATACCCCTAGGAATTCTAACAGTTTTATCAGCTAATTGAATGCTCATCCTAGTTTGTTTGGGTTTCCCTAGACCTAGTTTTTTAAACATTTTATAAGGCATGACATTTATACTTGCCCCTAAATCAGCTAATGCATTATCAACAGTTAGTTTGCCAATTAAACATGGAATTGTAAAACTCCCTGGATCTTTTTGCTTCCGCGATGCTGAGCATACTGCTTTTAATTCTACGTGTGGCTCTTCGTCTAATTTGCGCTTGTTTGTCAAGAGCTGTTTTAAAAATTTCCTCGAATCTGGCATCTGAAAAAGAGCTTCAAAAAGAGGTAAGTTGATATGTAATTTCTTTAAAAGTTTAAGAAACTTACCGAACTGTTCCTCTCTATCATCTCTCTTCATCACTTCGGGATAAGGTATGCGAGGTTGGAACTCTTTGATTACCGGTTTTGGCTTTTCCTGTGTTACCTCTACTTTACCTTCTTTTACCTCATTTCCTTGTATTGAATTGGGTTCATCTAACCCTATACTATCATGAGCTGTGATGGCTTGGATTTGCTCCTTTGGGTTAATCATTGTGTTGCTTGGTAGACGCCCTTGCAGTCGTTCGGACATTAACTTTGCAAGTTGTCCAATTGACTTAGCAAGTTCCCCAACTTGGCTCTTGATCTTTTCAATCGATGTTCGTTGGTTTGTTTCAGTGTTTTGGAAACGGTTTTTTGTGGCTTCCATGAAGTTTGTCAGCATCTCTTCAAGGTTCGGCTTCTTTTCCTGTGGATAGGACTGATTTTGGAAATTTTGAGGAGGTTTTTGTCTTTGATTTCCTTGACCTCCCCATGTAAAATTTGGGTGGTTCCTCCAACCTGGATTATAAGTTTTACTATAAGGGTTATTATTAGATCTGAAATTATTACCTATATAGTTTATCTATTCGCTCTATGTGTCTGGTTGGTAGGGTGGGTACTCAGGATTCGCCACAGTTCCACTTGAATCGCACTGTATTACTGGATGTGCCTGCAAAGAACACAAACTATCAAGCTTTTTATTCATCATCTCTACCTGTGTTGATAACATGGTTACTGCATCGAGGTTAAAAACTCCGGCTGGTTTTTTTGGTTTGGTCCTTGTAGCTTGCCACTGATAGTTATTCAGTGACATCTCTTCAATAAACTCGTAGGCTGCTTCAGAAGTTCTATTGTTCAGAGTTCCACCACGGCTGAATCAATTAGTTGCCTCGTTGAAGGGTTCACACCGTTATAGAAAGTTTGGACTTGAAGCCATAAGGGTGAACCATGGTGCAGACACCTTCTCAAGAGAACCTTGTATCTCTCCCATGCATCGTATAATGTCTCTAAATCCATCTGCACAAACGAAGAGATATCATTCCGTAATTTGGCCGTTTTGGCTGGTGGGAAATATTTTAATAAAAATTTTTCGATCATTTGATCCCACGTAGTGATTGACCCTCGTGGTAACGAGTTTAACCACTGTTGTCTTTATTCCTTAATGAAAAAGGAAATAACCGAAGACGTATGGCATCATTAGAAACACCATTTATTTTGAAGGTATCACAAAACTCTAAAAAATTAGCTATATGAGTGTTTGGGTCTTCGTCCTACAAACCATCAAATTGAACAAATTGTTGAAGCATTTGTATAGTGTTAGGCTTTAATTCAAAATTATTAGTAGTTATAGCAGGCCTAACAATACTCGATTCTGCTCCTGTTAAATGAGGTTTAGCATAATCGTACATAGTGCGCGGAGCATTATTTTCTCCCACATCTTGTGGTGGTGGATTATTCTCGTCCATCCCTTCAGTAGGATTGGATCTATTTTCACGCTCTTATTCTGTGTAATTTAGGGCTCGCATAATTTCTCTGCAATTCCTGCGAGTGGTTGCTTCAATATCACTGTCGTATACTAATGGTCCTTTCAGGTTTCTTCTAGTCATAAACTAGAGGTACCTGCTGAGAAAAGAAAGAAAATTTAGCAAAATCAAAATTTGACCTAAAGATAAAAGTAAATTACGAAAAATAAAAATAATGGCTAAAGTAATAAGAATAGAGTTTTTGAAACACCCCACACCCGGCCCACGAGCCTTGACCGGATCTGGTATGTTCCCCGGTGTAAACCGTTTCAAATTCTTTTGTGACTTAGGAAAAACTTGGGTGTTTTGAAAGAAAGTTTGTTTTGGGTTGGGCTTGAGTGGAAAACGAGTTTATTTGAGGTGACAAAATATTTAGAGTTTATTTGAAAATAAATTTCACTTGATCTTTAATTAATAAAAATTGGTACAGTAATAAATAAAGGAAAAATAAAGTAGTTCAACTATGGCCTTATTACATCAAATAATTCCCAAAAATGAATTAAAGTGCTTAAATAAAATAAAAGTCCAAATAATAAAATTTTCCTTGTTGTGCATGGCCACCTTTAAGCTCCTGTCGACCCGGTCCATTACTGATCATCACCTGGAAGAAAAAGTTCCCCAACGGGGTGAGTCAAACAGACTCAATGTGTACACAAACACTAAGTCTTAACATTTCAGGCATGCATTATCATATCACATACATATTCAAATAACAGGTAAAAATAATGGTGCAACCCAAACCCAAACCTATTAAGCCATCCGCTACACTCCCCCGTACCAACCTGTACACCGTGGGGACTACTAAGTCGACCCTCCTTTCGCTACACTCCATATCGCGGTCTTAGGTCACCGCATTCGTGGTCTTAGGTCACCACGTTTAGATTACTGTGGTCTTAGGTCACCACATTCAGATTACTGTGGTCTTAGGTCACCATATTCAGATATCACGGTCTTAGGTCACCGTGTTCGTGGTCTTAGGTCACCACATTCACTTCCCCTTTTCATATAACCCATGTGCCCAAATCATATTATGCATTAACATGCCAAAGTTCACATTCTTATCATTATTCACATGTTACTTATAACATATTTCATAATCCTAATAGGAGTAGGAAACGTTCCTGAGCACTTTGAACCATAGCATGGTACTTAGCCATATTTTCACATTCTTAATAACACATTTAATCTAAAACATAGCCATGAACAGATTAAAACTTAGGGTAGGGTACACACCTGATTCGCTTAGGGTTTCCAATCCAAATCCCGAAAAGCTTGATCTAATGCCTTAGATCTTAGATCTCTACATTTAATCAATCATTTAATACTTAGTAAAGAGCCATTCGGCCATAAATCCAAATCCTAGTAGGATTAGTACACTAAAACTTACCTTGGTGTCGAATTGACTATAGTCAAATCCCGAAACTTCGCAGAGTTGTCCCCTTGCAATCGGCTAGGCACTAAAATCACTTAACTAATTAGTTTCGGCTTTTAGACGAAATAAGAAATAGATCTTCATACCAAAATAAGCCTTGGCCGAATGCTATAGACACTTGCCTTGTGGATTTTAAATCTCAAAACTCACCGAATAACTAGGGAACACGCGGCCTATGGTGTACCTTCAGGAAAAGAACTTCTCCTTCCTTGTAGTTGACACTTAGTAAATCCCGAAAGATCTCCTCAAGGTTTCGGCAACAAGAATATTGATGGGATTAGTCCTAGATTTTCGACAAATCTAAAAGAAAAGAATAGAAATCAAACTTGTTCTTACCTTTGAAGAAATCAACAGCACCTGAGCTTGAAGCCACTTAAGATATTCGGCTATGGCCTTAAAAGGCTTACTTCCGGCTTTTGGAGGGATTAGAAATAAAGGAGAAAAGGAGAATAATGGCAGAGAGAATTCGACAGAGAGAAGAGGAGAAACTTTAGAGAATTTCGGCAGAGGTTTTCTTGAAGAGAAAAGAATGAATGAAGAATAGCCTTACTCTTCCTTTTATAGCCAAAATTACTAGGCTAGAGTCCCTTACTTGGCCACCACTCTTCTATTTTGATAACTTTATCCCTTGATTTATCACTTTAATTATCAACAAAACTTAATCCAATATTTATCTCTTATCTCCTAATAAAAATAATACTAATAATAATCCTCTATTATCTCTTCCTTATCTATCAAAATAAAAGAAATAATATCCACATTTATCACCCCTTTTAGCCGAATTTTAATAAGAATAAAACCTCATCTTAAACTCCTCCCAAAGACTCCCCAAGCCGTCCATCTCTTCCTCTTGTTGCCGCAAAAATAAAAGCTTTCTTCTGCTTCCTAAGTGATTCGAACCCTGGCCCAATTGCACATGTAGGTGGCGTCACATGCTAAGCCTTTAAGTGGCATTTCCAGGCCACTTTTACAAGCCCGATTTCATGTCATATTTCCTCCATAAATTTTCTGAAGGCCACCTTGCCTTAATTTCCTCTTTTTAAACTTTAAAACTTATCATTTCCTTACATTTCCAAGTTTCCAAAACTTTTCGTTTGCCTCCTTTAAACTTAACGTTTCCTCACATTTCCAAGTTTCCCGGAATGTTTACTTTCCTCTTTTGAATCATTTCTAGATCATTTCCTTACATTTCCAGGACATTTCCCTACATTTCCAAGACAAGACATTTCCTTACATTTCCAGGACATTTCCTCACATTTCCTCACATTTCCTTACATTTCCTTACATTTCCATACATTTCCTTACATTTCCATACATTTCCATACATTTCCTTACATTTCCTCATATCTTAGGGTTCCTAAAACTCCTCAGAACACATCCAACACACCCACTGAGCCCACTATCTCATGAATTACGCACGAACGCATAACCCCTAATCTAGGATGTTACAGTTCTACCCTCCTTAAAAATAATTTCGTCCTCAAAATTACTTATTAACAGTCGTACAATCCTTCTCACCGCACTATGCTTACGCTGCGCACTCTGATCTTAATAGAACCATTATACTTTCTAGGCACAATCTCTAAGTTCACGTCCCCTAGAACTTATTTCTACTTCACGATTTAATCTGATTAAGAAGCTTTATGAATTAGCCTTTATTCCACCGATTACCAGCGAAGAAGTTTTATGAAAAGAATTTTAGGAGTGGTTCTTTCATATTCATACATGCACACAGTCTTTTCATTCATACATTCATCAATCAATTATGAACTTTCGTTCATTCAGAAAAATGTTGTAGTTTTCATTGTTGCTGTTTTTCCAATACCCAGGGGTATTTTCGTAATTTGTCCTACAGGAGTATTTTCGTAATTTGTCAAAATAAGGCTTCTTGGTGATTTTGTCAATAAGGATATTTTGGTAATTTTTTTTTGAAATCCCGGGGGTATTTCGGTAATTTTGGACCTCGGGGGTATTTTGGTAATAAACTAGGGTAAATTTGTAAAGTTTAATATTTCCGGGGTATTTCCAAACTTTGCAAAACTTCGAGAGTTCTTTTTGAGACTTGTACTTTCCAAAACGGTGATGTTGCATAATTTTGGAAACCAGGGTCATTTTGGTAATTTTGTAAGTCAGGGGTAATTTCGTAATTTTCCAAAATCAAAGTATTTTGATATTTTGCAAATTAGGGTTTTTGGACTTGTTATAAAGTAATGAAATTTTTTTTTGAATAAGAACTGTGGGTATTTTGGAAATTTCATAAACCAAGGGCATTTTTGTAATTTTACCACTAGGGGTATTTTAGTAATTTTGTAAATCAAGAAATATTTCAGAAAAATTTTATGGGATAGCTTGTATAAATCAAAAGGGTAATTTAGTCATTTTAAAACTAGGGTTTCCATAAAAATGTGGCTAATCCCTTTCAGGTTTTAATTAGGGGTTTAGCCCATGAATAAGTCCTCTTGGTTAGGGTGAACTAAAGCTACGCACCAGGTAGGATTCCTACGAAGAGGAGGTGAGTCACTAGGACTGCTTAAATACCAGGCTCTTCCGGATCCAATCCTAGACATGTGCACAATAGTTACCACACCCTAACTCGGCGACTTAGACATAGGTTTGTTTTATTAAGCATTTAAGTCTTATGTAACTGTTGGGGTAAGCTAGCCTTATAGTTCAAGTACCTATCATACTAATCTACGTTCCATTCTATTTCTACCCTTCTTCAGATCACAATATAAATCACCCAAAGGTTAGGGGTACTTACCTGGTGGACTTCGGGTCGGAGACTTAGGTGCCATGCCAGAAAACCTGCTTATCTTCAAAAACTCATTTGGGCTCGATTTGAAAATGTTTTGGGCCTTAACCCCCAGGCCGAGGGTTTGAAACTGGGCTCTGATACCAAATTGAAACACCCCACACCCGGTCCACGAGCCTTGACCGGATCTGGTATGTTCCTCGGTGTAAACCGTTTCAAATTATTTTGTGACTTAGGAAAAACTTGGGTGTTTTGAAAGAAAGTTTGTTTTGGGTTGGGCTTGAGTTGAAAACGAGTTTATTTGAGGTGACAAAATATTTAGAGTTTATTTGAAAATAAATTTCACTTGATCTTTAATTAATAAAAATTGGTACCGTAATAAATAAAGGAAAAATAAAGTAGTTCAACTATGGCCTTATTACATCAAATAATTCCCAAAAATGAATTAAAGTGCTTAAATAAAATAAAAGTCCAAATAATAAAATTTTCCTTATTGTGCATGGCCACCTTTAAGCTCCTGCCGACCCGGTCCATTACTGATCATCACCTGGAAGAAAAAGTTCCCCAACGGGGTGAGTCAAACAGACTCAATGTGTACACAAACACTAAGTCTTAACATTTCAGGCATGCATTATCATATCACATACATATTCAAATAACAGGTAAAAATAATGGTGCAACCCAAACCCAAACCTATTAAGCCATCCGCTACACTCCCCCGTACCAACCTGTACACCGTGGGGACTACTAAGTCGACCCTCCTTCCGTTACACTCCATATCGCGGTCTTAGGTCACCACATTCGTGGTCTTAGGTCACCACGTTCAGATTACTGTGGTCTTAGGTCACCACATTCAGATTACTGTGGTCTTAGGTCACCACATTCAGATATCACGGTCTTAGGCCATCGTGTTCGTGGTCTTAGGTCACCACATTCACTTCCCCTTTTCATATAACCCATATGCCCAAATCATATTATGCATTAACATGCCAAAGTTCACATTCTTATCATTATTCTCATGTTACTTATAACATATTTCATAATCCTATTAGGAGTAGGAAACGTACCTGAGCACTTTATACCATAGCATGGTACTTAGCCATATTTTCACATTCTTAATAACACATTTAATCTAAAACATAGCCATGAACATATTAAAACTTAGGGTAGGGTACACACCTGATTCGCTTAGGGTTTCAAATCCAAATCCCAAAAAGCTTGATCTAATGCCTTAGACCTTAGATCTCTACATTTAATCAATCATTTAATACTTAGTAAAGAGCCATTCGGCCATAAATCCAAATCCTAGTAGGATTAGTACACTAAAACTTACCTTGGTGTTGAGTTGACTATAGTCAAATCCCAAAACTTCGAAGAGTTGTCCCCTTGCAATCGGCTAGGCACTAAAATCACTTAATTAATTAGTTTCGGCTTTTAGACAAAATAAGAAATAGATCTTCATACTAAAATAAGCCTTGGCCGAATGCTATAGACACTTGCCTTGTGGATTTTAAATCCCGAAACTCACCGAATAACTAGAGAACACGCGGCCTATGGTGTACCTTCGGGAAAAGAACTTCTCCTTCCTTGTAGTTGACACTTAGTAAATCCCGAAAGATCTCCTCAAGGTTTCGGCAACAAGAATATTGATGGGATTAGTCCTAGATTTTTGACAAATCTAAAAGAAAAGAATAGAAATCAAACTTGTTCTTACCTTTGAAGAAATCAACAGCACCTGAGCTTGAAGCCACTTAAGATATTCGGCTATGGCCTTAAAAGGCTTACTTCCGGCTTTTGGAGGGATTAGAAATAAAAGAGAAAAAGAGAATAATGGCAGAGAGAATTCGGCAGAGAGAAGAGGAGAAACTTTAGAGAATTTCGGCAGAGGTTTTCTTGAAGAGAAAAGAATGAATGAAGAATAGCCTTACTCTTCCTTTTATAGCCAAAATTACTAGGCTAGAGTCCCTTACTTGGCCACCACTCTTCTATTTTGATAACTTTATCCCTTGATTTATCACTTTAATTATCAACAAAACTTAATCCAATATTTATCTCTTATCTCCTAATAAAAATAATACTAATAATAATCCTCTATTATCTCTTCCTTATCTATCAAAATAAAAGAAATAATATCCACATTTATCACCCCTTTTAGCCGAATTTTAATAAGAATAAAACCTCATCTTAAACTCCTCCCAAAGACTCCCCAAGCCGTCCATCTCTTCCTCTTGTTGCCGCAAAAATAAAAGCTTTCTTCTGCTTCCTAAGTGATTCGAACCCTGGCCCAATTGCACATGTAGGTGGCGTCACATGCTAAGCCTTTAAGTGGCATTTCCAGGCCACTTTTACAAGCCCAATTTCATGTCATATTTCCTCCATAAATTTTCTTAAGGCCACCTTGCCTTAATTTCCTCTTTTTAAACTTTAAAACTTATCATTTCCTTACATTTCCAAGTTTCCAAAAATTTTCGTTTGCCTCCTTTAAACTTAACATTTCCTTACATTTCCAAGTTTCTCGAAATGTTTACTTTCATCTTTTGAATCATTTCTAGATCATTTCCTTACATTTCCAGGACATTTCCCTACATTTCCAAGACAAGACATTTCCTTACATTTCCAGGACATTTCCTCACATTTCCTCACATTTCCTTACATTTCCTTACATTTCTATACATTTCCTTACATTTCCATACATTTCCATACATTTCCTTACATTTCCTCATATCTTAGGGTTCCTAAAACTCCTCAGAACACATCCAACACACCCACTGAGCCCACTATCTCATGAATTACGCACGAACGCATAACCCCTAATCTAGGATGTTACAGTTTTCTTAATATTTTAGTTCCCCGGCAACGGCGCCAAAAACTTGATCGTTAGATTTCAGATTTTTAAATTTGCATGAAGAGAATGATCGAACCTGGAAACTAACCCTGACAACGATTGAGGCAAGTGCAGCTATCGAACAGTAGTATAGCTTAGGCAAGACCGGATTGTCGAACCCAAAGGAACTAAAAGTACTAATACTAACTTTCTTTTTATTATCTAGCCTAAAATAAGTGAAGTTGTTATCTAATCTAAATTTAACTAACTACTAAGCTAAAGACTCAAGGCAAAAAGAACGAATTGGGGAAATACTGTTGGAAAATCTTAGTTGATCAAGACGATACCCTTAGGAAGAATCCACCTAGACTTCACTTGTTATCTAACACTGAACCAGACGATTTATTCACTTGACTTGATTCGTAAGACTCCCTACGTTATATTAAACCCTCTCTCGAGGCGAGCCGTCTGCAAGACCGTGGGGAAGTCCAGAATCTCCGTACTAACATAGCAGAGGCGGTACGAATCAAATTCCAACTAATTTTCGAAATCACGGACCCAACCACCCCACCACGGGTATCGACAAAGCTCCACAGCCGTGCGAGGCGACCGTGGACGACACTGACATATCAGAAACGGGCGTGGCTGGCTGAAAAACGGGCATGGAAAATCAACACAGTTAGACACACGGCCGTGCAAGGCGGCCGTGTGAAACGACAAGCCCTCGATCCATGGGCTTGGGGAAGTACCAGAATTGAGCCTCTATTTAAACACCAACCCCCTCCCCATTCTTCTCATCTACTTTCCCCCTCTTTTCTTATTTCCTTTTCTCAGATTCCCCTCTCCATAACAAGTCTCTATAACTCTTGAGCCACACCAAAGCCATGACGAAGAAGCGGAAGAATGCAAGCATAGTCTCCTTAGGGGAGACCCCTATACATAAGTTCATGCCGGACGCTTCACCCAAACAACAAGCCAAGGGTCTTTGAGACCATTTAGTTTCTATTTTTCTTTTCTCATTGGCTTCAATTTCCTTCCCTTTGACAATCTTATGCTTAATCTAGTTTAATTTATTTTAGTTTCTTAGTGTCAGGTTCAAAAGGCTGCTAGGGAATCACTATGACCACGACCATAGCCACGCCACTTCTGCCACCGCTAGCACCTCTGCAGCCTTAGAGGTCACACCCACCTCGCGAACCATCCAACAATAAGGACTCCTCGGTCCATGCATCTTTTCTTTTAATTTTATTTTACTTTCCTTCTCTTTAGTTTTCTTGTCCTTAAATATATATTTAGTTTATTTTAAATGTGTCTTAATAAATCCTGGCTAATTCTTCACGAGCTCCCCAATTTCTTTATATAGCGCAGAGCTCGTTGGTAACTGCCACAACAAAAGACGACACCTCCAACGTATTCTCCACATCCTCCAAGGAATCTATCCAAAATTCAGGAAGTTTCACTTTTTCCCCTCTCTTTTGATTATCTAATAACTGTTATTATCTATCTTTGTACATTGAGGGCAATGTACATCTTAAGTGTGGGGGGTAAAAGTGCCTAACTTTTTTCATTATTCTCAAATCCTTGAATTATATTCTGTTATTAAGTAATTTTCTCATATTACTAATTAGGATGAAATTTCTAATGAATTATGATCTTTATGGATGTGTTTCTGAGTAAGCCATAGTTAATTGTGGATTGATGATTAAATTAGAAGAATATTATAGAATCAAGCATGATAAGTCTATTTTTCAGAATAATTTTTTTTGAATAGGTTGTCCACCTGAATCTGAATGTTACCTTGAAATTTAAAATTTACGAGGTTGATGTCAAAAAAACCCATAATTTTTGTGAGATTTTGAGCCTTATAGAGCATATATTCTTTTTCATGCTCACTTTATTGATTATGAGTGTCTCAACATTGAACTCTTATTCTAGAACTTGCCTCGATTATACATGTTGTGACCACACCTATGATTTGATATACCGAGATGATAAAGGCACCTAGTTTTAACCCATTGTAACACCCCAAACCCGGTCTAAACATTACGACTGGATCTGGTATGTTACAAGGTGAAGTAAAAACGAAGTTTTGTTTAATTTAGGAAAAATCGTAGATTTGGAAACCTTCCCGACTAAGGCGATGTCTTGGAAATAGTAGTTTCGTAGTGTAGGAAAAATTTCAACGTTTGAGTTAATCACATATTCGTTAAGCTTGATGATACTTGGAAGAAAACGTATGTTCTGAGTTACTCGTATTTTGAAAACCCCATTTTTTTAATTTCGTGATTAAGTTTGCATAGTGTCAAGTTTTAAATAAACGATAAATAAATAAAATTAAAACCCAAACATCAATTTACGAAGGCCTTATTACATCAAAAATCCCCCAATTCAAATTAAATTAAAGCAGTAAAAAGTTTGTGAAAAGAAAAGACTTTATGGCCTCCACGAGTCCGCCTCGGCTCCCGAATCCACGGTCTATTGATTACCTGAAAAGTTAGGGAAAGGGTGAGTCACAAAGACTCAGTGTGTAAAACCATCAAAACACATAACACGGCCCACGGACTACAATCTCATGTTTAGCCCATACATGATATCATACAACTACATGAATGCATCAAGCCCAACCTAACCTAGCATTTTTTCATCCTCTACACGCCAACCCGTCCGAGCCTATCACACCGTGGGGATTTCTACAATCGAACCTCCATCTGCTACACGCCACTTAGACAGTCATGCTGTCAGTCATAACACTGATCACAATGCGACCTCATAGTATAGCGTGGCTTAGCCACCGATCATTATATGACCTCATAATATAATGTGGCATAGCCACCGATCACCATGTGACCTTAGAATCAAGCACTTCCCCATAACATCATTTCCATATCCCATGCATGACATACACGTTAGGATAAATGCAACATGCCATCGACAATATAAAAGTTTACCACATACATTCATCCATACAAGAAAACGGCCAATCTCGTACTGCTGACATAGCACGCTTCTTAAATTTAGGGACTGGGTTTATGGGTCCAACCCCTTCCTTTGCCTGATTGGTATTCGATTCCATAAAATGATCTTGGTCAGAAGACTGAGTTAAGTCATTGGAACAGAGAAGATAAGAATGGACACTCAAGATGTGAAGATTTCCTTACCTAAATCGACACAAATCCGGAGGCTACCACCCTTGGATTACTAGAGCACTGAAGTCCCTACACAAACTTTATATTAGAATCGGCCCTCTAAGATTCGGGTTAGCAACAGTGGCCTTTGGCCAAACGAGTGGTATGAAGTTTCTTACCCGGATTGATCGAATCCGTTCGTCCCCTAAGACCTTTCAAACATTGTCCAAGTGTAGATGAAACGAAACCAAGCCCCTTCCTATATTCTGCCAACACCCAAGGAACAGGATCAAAGCCATTGATTTGGCAACTAAAAGAGAAAAGAGAATTAAAAGAAAAGAAAAGAACAGCAACCCCACTAAGAAGAATCCGCTTGAGAAAATTAAGAGAAGAAGTGGATTTCGGCTTTTGACAAATAAAAGAGAGGTTCCCAAATAAGAGTATTAAGAGATGGGTTCGGCTAAGAAGAGCAATTGAGGAAGAAAATAATGGGGTGATGTTGAAGTTGAGAGGTTTCGGTTAAGGGGTTTATAGGTGTGATCAAAATATGAACAAAAAAGAAAAGAGAAAGAGATAAAAAGAAAGAGTGTTGGGATTCGGCTTTTGAAGACGTGATTGGAGAAAGTGTAATGCCACGAAGAGAGAAGAGAAGAGAAGAGAAGAATGAGAAGGGTACTGCAAGTTTGGGTTCATACCAATTGAAAACAAAGAAAATGTTCATGGGAGTTGCGGCAAACAAAGGAGAAAGATGTGAAGGGGAGAGGCAAATGTGAGCTTCGGTTTTTGGTTTCTCAAGGAGTGAAGAAAAGATACAAAACAAAAAGGAAAGGAAAAGAATGTTTTCACAACGTTTTACCCTCCTTAAACACCCTATGACTCTAAGGGAAAAATTCGACACACCCAAGGTACCTTAAAACCCGATTGAACCACAACTAAGTGAGGGACCTAGAGCTACCAACTTCAAAATTCGGCTCACACCCTCCTAGCTCAAAACCGAACCTTCCCCCCTTCCAACCTTCAAGCAATATTCGGCCAACAACCTCACCAACATCAACTTCCCAAATTTTCTCCTATATTCACTCTTGTTCACCCATTCAAATGAATTTGAAAAATTCAAACTCCACCTTTCACTCATGGCCACCCTTTCAAATTATTTGACTTGTTCAACCTCCACTCTTCAAGGTCCCTAGCTAACATCCAACACTACTCCCCTTGACGATAAAAAGAACTTCAAAAAGCAGATGATGTGACTTGAACCAGCTCCCTCATTGTTTTCTTGTGGCGTCACCTACCCACACTCTATGTGGCGTTACCTTGCCACTACACCACACCTCCACTTGTGTCAACGAACACAAGCAAAAATCCTTAAATCCTGCTCCAGTCAACTCTCCCCTGAAAGTGCCCAAAACCAAAATTTTGGCCAAGGTTCCGGCTTAACCCTGGGCCTTCCCAAAGACCCCAAACACATATAAAAAACATAAAGAGCATAGCAAACACAAACAAGATAAATACAGAGCCCCTAAATCCTGGATGTTACAGTTCTACCCCCTTAAAGAAATTTCAGCCTCGAAATTACTTGGTCAAAAGAGATGAGGGTATTGTTGCCGCATAACATCCTCTGGCTCCCACGTAGCCTTTTCTGATCCATGGTTCCGCCACAACACTTTAACCAAAGGAACTGTTTTCTTACGCAATACTTTGACATCACGATTCAAGATCTGCACTGGTTTTTCTTCAAACGATAGATCAGGCCTTACTTCAATCTCTTCCACTGGCACAACATGAGATGGATCCGAACGATAGCGCCTTAACATAGAAATATGAAATACATCATGAATCTAACTTAATTCTGAAAGTAGCTCGAGCTGATAAGCCACTGGTCCCACACGTTTCAACACACGATAAGGTCCGATGAACCTAGGGCTTAACTTACCCTACCGTCCAAGCCTTAACACTTTCTTCCACAGTGAAACCTTCAAGAAAACTCGATCACCCACTGCAAATTCTACGTTCTTACGTTTGAGATCAGTATAGGACTTCTGTCTTTTTGAAGCTTCCTTCAATTGAGTCCGAATTATCTTAACCTTGTCTCCTGTCTCAGCAACCAATTCGGGACCCAACAACTGACGTTCATCCAACTCTGTCCAACAAGTAGGAGTGCGACACTTCCGACCATACAATGCTTCATACGGTGCCATCTGAATACTAGATTGATAACTATTGTTGTACGCGAATTCCGCTAACGGTAAAAACTCCTCCTAGCTTCCTCTGAAGTCTATGATACAACCTCTCAACATATCTTCCAAGATCTAAATTACCCTCTCCGATTGCCCATCAGACTGTGGATGAAACACTGTGTTGAAGTCTAACTTTGTACCCAACACTTGATGCAATGCCTTCCAAAATCTTGACATAAACCTAGGGTCCCTGTCTGAGATGATAGACACTGGTACCCCATGCAACCTCACGATCTCTGCTATATACAACTTAGCCAATTTCTGTAGAAAGTAGTCGACTCGAACTGGTATGAAATGAGCAGACTTCGTCAAACGATCAACTATAACCCAAATCGAATCCTTCTTGGTAGGCGTAAGGGGTAGCCCACTAACAAAATCCATCGTGATCCTTTCCCATTTCCACTGCGGAATCTTTATAGGCTGCAACAACCCCGAAGGCAACTGATGTTCTGCTTTTACCTGCTGACACGTCAAGCACTTACTCACAAATTAGGTTACCTCCCGCTTCAACCCCGGCCACCAAAATTGCTCTCGCAGATCTCGATACATCTTAATTCCCCTAGGATGCATAGCGTATGGGCTGCTATGCGCTTCCTGTAAAATCTTACCCCTTAACTCAGGTTCCTTTGGTATGCAAGTCTTTCCTCAAAAGCACACTACCCCATCATTATTCACACTGAATTCCGTGGTCCTATCGCCTGATCCCAAATGAAATTTTGACTTTAACAACTCATCGGCCCACTGCCTCTCTTTAATCTGACTGACCCAAGAAGGTTTCACTTGGAGATCAGCTAATATACTCCCATCATCGTATAGACTGAGGTGAGCAAACATTGCTCTCAAGTCAGAGATTACCCTACGACTTAATGCATCCGCCACTACGTTAGCTTTACCTGGATGGTACTCGATTGAGCAGTTGTAATCTTTTAACAACTCGTTCCACCTTCGTTGCCTTAAGTTTAACTCCTTCTGGGTAAGAAGATATTTTAGGCTCTTGTGGTTTGTATAAATAACGGACTTCTCCCCATACAGATAATGCCTCCAACTCTACAGAGCAAACACCACTGCCGCTAATTCCAAATCATACATGGGGTAATTTAACTCATGCGGTCTCAACTGCCGAGACGCATACGCTACCACTTTCCCATCTTGCATCAATACACATCCTAAGCCTGTGTGTGACGCATCACAATAAACCGCAAACTCTTTCCCAGTCTCAGGCTGTATCAACACTGGAGCCTCCGTCAAAATCCTTTTCAGCCTTTCAAAACTCTCCTGTTGCTTATTAGACGAAACAAAAGGTACCCCTTTCCTCAACAGCTTGGTTAGAGGTGCTGCAATTAATGAGAACCCTTCCACAAACCTTCTATAGTACCCAGCCAGACCAAGAAAACTCCTGATTTCTGCCACAGACTTAGGTGGCTTCCACTTCAACACAGCTTCAACTTTCCGGGGATCAACTCTAATCCCTTCTGCCGACACCACATGGCCCAAAAAGGTAACTTCTCTTAGCCAGAATTCACACTTACTGAATTTGGCGAACAACTGCTTCTCCCTTAGGATTTGTAAAACCACTCAAAGATGCGAATCATGCTCCTCCTCCGATCTTGAATAGACCATGATATCGTCTATAAATACCATGACGAATCGATCCAGATAGGGTTGGAAAACCCGATTCATCATGTCCATAAACGCTGCTGGTGCATTGGTCAACCCGAACGGCATTACCAGGAATTCGTAATGGCCATAGCGAGTCCTGAAAGCCGTCTTATGGATATCCGCTTCCTTGACCTTAAGCTGATGATACCCTGACCTCAAATCTATCTTTGAGAAAACTGACGCCCCCTTCAATTGATCAAACAAGTCGTCAATCCTTGGCAATGGGTATTTGTTTTTGATCGTCAACTTGTTCAACTGACAGTAATCAATGCACATACGCATTGATCCATCCTTCTTCTTAACAAATAACATCGGCACTCCCCAAGGCGATACACTCGGTCGAATAAAACCTCGATCTAACAGTTCCTGAATCTGCGCTTTCAACTCCTTCAACTCCTTTGGCGCCATCCTATATAGTGCGATGGACACAAGCGCTGTTCCCAGTAGAAGATCAATACCAAACTCCACCTCGCGATTGAGAGGCAACCCCGGAAGCTCTTCCGGAAAAACATCAGAAAATTCCTTCACTGTTCGAACATTCTCCACAGTTGATTCCTTGGCTTCCAAAGCACAAACATAAGCTATAAACGCCTCACATCCTTTCCTCACCATTCTCTCAGCTTTTAAGACAGACACCACATTAGATAGGTAATTCCTCCTCTCACCTATTACCACCACTTCTTTATCCTCGAGAGTTCTTAACACCATGCGCTTGGCTGCACAATCCAGATTTTCTTGATACTTTACCAACCAGTCCATGCCTAAGATTAAATCAAACTCCTCGAACGACACTTCATCAAATCAGCCAGAAAAACTACAACTTGCACTTCTAGAGGTACATCCCTATAAAGTTTGTTTACCACTACAGTTTGTCCTAGCGGGCTAAGTATAGTCATCTCCCTAGGGGTAATCTCAAAGTCTAAACTTAAAGTTCCAGATACCACACTAGCAACATAAGAATGTGTCGACCCGATATCAATCAAAGTAGTATAAGGTAACCCATAAATGAGAAACGTACCGGTTATGACGTCCGGTGCATCACCCTCTTCTCGGCGTCTAGCTGCATAGACTAACCCCCGCTGTCTCGCCTCAGTACTCCCTACACCTCTGCCTGGTGTTCCACGGCCCCGAACGAAACCATTACATCCTCTGGCTGGACCATGACATCTCTGAGGTTGCTGACCACCTCTACCCGGCTGAGCATAACCCTGACCTACCGGCCCTGCACTGCTCCTCTCTTGTGGACAGTCTCTATTCTGATGATCAGTAGACCCACAACTGAAACATCTTCCGTTGCTGGTCCAACACTCGCCCACATGAAATTTTACATATCGAGCACACCTCTGAGACCGACTATCAGCAACATATCTCACAACTCGACCCGGCCCATCCAACCTAGGTCTTTTTTGAAAACGCCCAGCTGACCCCGACGATCCAAAATTCCTTTTATTCCTACCTCTATCTCTGTCCTGATTCTGCTTTTCGACTGTTTCACTTCCTCGGCTATCTTAGCCTTTTCCACCAAAATAGCAAATTCCCTTTCTCGCTGTGGAGCTATCAGCACTCGCAAATCATCTCTCAACCCATATTCGAACCGAACATAACGCTCATGGTCTGTGGCCACCATTCTTCGGGCATAACGGCTAAGGCGTAAGAATTCCGCCTTATACTCAGCCACCGATTTGTTCCCCTGAACCAGATTCAGAAATGCCCTTCGCTGCGCATCCACATAACTCGACCCAATGTACTTACTCTGGAATGACAATGCGGTCAGCCACTGTACCATCCCTGACCATAAGCCACCATTGATACGCCTCATCCCGAAGAAGAGACACCACTCCTTTCAAATTTTCCTCCTCCGTGAAATCAAGGTCATCCATTATAAGCTCAACGGCCTCCAGCCAGCACTCAGCTGCATTAGGGGCTACGTCGGAAACACCCCTAAACATTTTCGCTCCATTAGCTCGAAGTCATTCTGACACCGATTTCCGAGCCACTGCACCCAAGCCAGCCCCAGCAACTCTCTCCAAAACCCGCAGCATCGCCTGAGACACCGCATCATCTCCGCTCGTTTGGTCCTGAAAATCTGCTTCCGTAGCTGGCGGTAGTGGCACCCCATTTTCTAACCCATGACCAGACCTTATTGGTTCCGACACAGTAATCCTGCCTCTACCACTTCCACGCACATTACGTCCACGTCCCCTAGTACTCATGACTACTGTCGTGTTTTAATCTGATTAGAAGTTTTATGAGTTAGTATCTTCCACTGTTTAATACCGAGCAATTTTATCAGAAATATCTTTAGAGTGTAGTTTTCGTAGAACACAACACAACCTAGAGGTTTCCGTCTCTAAAGTTTGAATCCCCTAAGACTAACAGGCATATTTCTTCATGTTAACAATCATTTTACGCATGCATCATCAAATAATTAGAACACTTACCTGGGTGGATCGGGTGCCGGTAGACTCGGATGCCATATTCCAACCAAAACATTCTCTCTAATTAACATTAACATTGATTTTGTAAAACACCATCGAACCCATTTCACAGCCTGGGTTTTGCAACCTAGGCTCTGATACCAAAATTGTAACACCCCAAACCCGGTCTAAACGTTACGACCAGATCTGGTATGTTACAGGGTGAAGTAAAAACAAAGTTTTGTTTAATTTAGGAAAAATCGTAGATTTGGAAACCCTCCCGACTAAGGCGATGTCTTGAAAACAGTGGTTTGGTAGTATAGGAAAAATTTCAACGTTTAAGTTAATCACATATTCGTTAAGCTTGGTGATACTTGGAAGAAAACGTATGTTCTGAGTTACTTGTATTATGAAAACCCCATTTTTTTTAATTTCGTGATTAAGTTTGCATAGTGTCAAGTTTTAAATAAACGATAAACAAATAAAATTAAAACCTAAACATCAATTTAGGAAGGCCTTATTGCATCAAAAATCCACCAATTAAAATTAAATTAAAGTAGTAAAAAGTTTGCAAAAATAAAAGACTTTATAGCCTCCACGAGTCCGCCTTGGCTCCCGAATCCACAGTCTATTGATTACCTGAAAAGTTAGTGAAAGGGTGAGTCACAAAGACTTAGTGTGTAGAACCATCAAAACACATAACACGACCCACGACCTACAATCTCATGTTTAGCCCATACATGATATCATACAACTACATGAATGCATCAAGCCCAGCCCAGCCTAGCATTTTTCCATCCTCTACATGCCAACCCGTACCAGCCTATCACACCATGGGGGTTTCTACAATCGACCCTCCATTCGCTACACGCCACTTAGACAGTCATGCTGTCAGTCATAACACCGATCACAATGTGACCTCATAGTATAGCGTGGCTTAGCCACCGATCATTATATGACCTCATAACATAACGTGGCATAGCCACCGATCACCATGTGACCTTATAATCAAGCATTTCCCCTTAACATCATTTCCATATCCCATGCATGACATACACGTTAGGATAAATGCAACATGACATCGACAATATAAAAGTTTACCACATACATTCATCCATACAAGAAAACGATACAATCACGTGCCTGGCATCCCTAGCCTTACCCATAAGGGTTTCATGACTGTCTACACAGCCTTTTCCGGCTTTTCAGCCCACACAATTAACATTACAAGTAAAGTAAAGTGTGTGGAGATTTACACACCTGATAACACGCAGAATAATACTCTCTACGTCGACACTATCGATAGCAGAAACGACTGCTATCTGCCTATGACTCTGCTCTGAAGCCGGTCTACAACCCGGTGGCCAATCTCGTACTGCTGACACGGCACGCTTCTTAAATTTAGGGGTTGGGTTTATGGGTCCAACCCCTTATTTTGCCTGATTGGTATTCGATTCCATAAAATGATCTTGGTCAGAAGACCGAGTTAAGTCATTGGAACAGAGAAGATAAGAAAGGACACTCAAGATGTAAAGATTTCTTACCTAAATCGACACAAATCCGGAGGCTACCACCCTTGGATTACTAGAGGACTGAAGTCCCTACACAAACTTTATATTAGAATCGCCCCTCTAAGATTCGGGTTAGCAACAGTGGCCTTCAGCCAAACGAATGGTATGAAGTTTCTTACCCTGATTGATCGAATCCGTTCATCCCCTAAGACATTTCAAACGTTGTCCAAGTGTAGAAGAAATGAAACCAAGCCCCTTCCTATATTCGGCCAACACCCAAGGAACATGATCAAAGCCCTTGATTCGACAACTAAAAGAGAAAAGAGAATTAAAAGAAAAGAAAAGAACATCAACCCCACTAAGAAGAATCCGCTTGAGAAAATTGAGAGAAGAAGTGGATTTCGGCTTTTGACAAATAAAAGAGAGGTTCCCAAATAAGAGTATTAAGAGACGGGTTCGGCTAAGAAGAGCAATTAAGGAAGAAAATAATGGGGTGATGTTGAAGTTGAGAGGTTTCGGTTAAGGGGTTTAGAGGTGTGATCAAAATATGAACAAAAAAGAAAAGAGAAAGAGATAAAAAGAAAGAGTGTTGGGATTCGGTTTTTGAAGAAGTGATTGTAGAAAGTGTAATGCCACGAAGAGAGAAGAGAAGAGAAGAGAAGAATGAGAAGGGTACTACAAGTTTGGGTTCTTACCAATTGAAAACAAAGCAAATGTTCATAGGAGTTGCGGCAAACAAAGGAGAAAGATGTGAAGGGGAGAGGCAAATGTGAGCTTCGGTTTTTGGTTTCTCCAGGAGTGAAGAAAAGATACAAAACAAAAAGGGGAGGAAAAGAATGTTTTCACAACGTTTTACCCTCCTTAAACACCCTATGACTCTAAGGGAAAAATTCGGCACACCCAAGGTACCTCATAACCCGATTGAACCACAACTAAGTGAGGGACCTAGAGCTACCAACTTCAAAATTCGGCTCACATCCTCCTAGCTCAAAACCGAACCTTCCCCCCTTCCAACTTTCAAGCAATATTCGGCCAACAACCTCACCAACATCAACTTCCCAAATTTTCTCCTATCTTCACTCTTGTTCACCCATTCAAATGAATTTGAAAAATTCAAACTCCACCTTTCACTCATGGCCACCCTTTCAAATTATTTGACTTGTACAACCTCCACTATTCAAGGTCCCTAGCTGACATCAAACACTAGTCCCCTTGACGCCAGAAAGAACTCCAAAAAGCAGATGATGTGACTCGAACCAACTCCCTCCTTGCCTTCCTGTGGCGTCACCTACCCACACTCTATGTGGCGTTACCTTGCCACTACACCACACCTCCACTTGTGTCAACGAACACAAGCAAAAATCCTTAAATCCTGCTCCAGTCAACTCTCCCCTGAAAGTGCCCAAAACTAAAATTTTGGCCAAGGTTCCGGCTTAACCCTGGGCCTTCCCAAAGACCCCAAACACACATAAACCACATAAAGAGCATACCAAACACATAGAAACAAGATATATGCAGAGCCCCTAAATCTCGGATGTTACACCCATTCACTCCACTAAAAAGCCTACCTCCATAATTAACTCCTAGTGAACCCCGTTGATCCTAACAACCCTTTTTATTGATTCACCCATTAATATTACCCACAAACCCTTTGTATTTGTTATCACCATTCCTTTTGACTACCCTCATATCGAGATTTGATTTGATTAGTTACCTGATTATATTATTTCAGTAGCTGAATTTATCTTTTATTACTTGATTTGTTCTTAAAAAAATAAACTAAATTCGAAATATATTCAGTATTAGTAATATGAAAAGTGAGCTTATACAGTTAAAAGTCTATTTATTAAAAGAAAAGCTCATATTATTAGGATTATTACTTTTCAGTTGATGTAGTTACCTATTATTAGATAGGTAACTTGTCAGGTCAGTCTCGATTCTAACCTTCTAATTTAGCCTTTATCCACACCTTTAACCCCAGCCCTGTTACAACCCTGTTAAAGACCTTTTGATCTATTTATCATCTCATTTTACAGTGGTGGAGATTTGATTTTTAGGCAAACCTATGGGATTAACTTTTCAGGTTTGACTTTTGAGTGCTCTTTTCTTGAACTTTAAACACTTTGAGTGATTTAAAGGAATCTTTTGTGAGGATGTCAGTCCTTGTAGGTTTTGAATTAAGGGTAATTATTCAGGTAAGGGGAAACACCTATGTTTTCGTGAATACAAATGTATGACTTATATTGTTTGAATCTTTAGGACTCTTCGAGTTAGATCATCCATGTATATGTTATCTATGAATTATGATGAGTCATTGTTGATAGGAATTATGAATCATGGAAAGTTCGTTTTAATTGTGAGTTGAGAATTTTGCTTGAGGACAAGCAAAAGCTTAAGTGTGGGGGTATGTGACAAACCGTAAAAGTAATATATTTTAATCCCACATTTAGCATATTTTCGGATGATTTATTCTTTGATTCATGTAAAAAGGTGCTTTTAATCCTTTCTTTTCATGACTTATACTCAGGAAAGCACCCAATGATGGAAAGAACGAGAAACAGGCCTAAAACGAACCAAATTAGGCCAAAGAGGAAATCAACACGGCCTAGACTTAAGCCCACACGGTCGTGCCCCAATGAGCAACTAGAACACGGCTTGATCCCAATTTGCACGGCCGTGCCACATTAAAGAAATCCGAACACGGCCTTAAGACGATTCACAAGGGTGTGTGCCATGTGTAACACTCCTATCCCGTGTCCGTCGCCAGATTAAGGTTAGCAGCGTTACCGGACATATCGAAAACGTTCGCGGACAAAATCATACATTCAATCATCATTTTCAAACATAATGTCCCTTAAACGGGTCCTTGAGACCTTAATCATACATAGAAGTCGAGTCGGGACTAAACTGAAACACATATGAAATTTCACGAAAATTTAAAACTTCAATAAACTATAGGGGAGACACGCCCGTGGGAGAAGACCGTGTGCCCTCCACAGCTTCTAGACACCCCCGTGTATCCATCTGTGTCTATATACTGGCTATACCAACACGGTCATTAGGCACGCCCGTGTGCCATGGCTGTGTACTTTTAGGTCATATACTGACTTCCCCACCACGGCCACCAAGCACGCCTGTGGGTTTTGGCCGTGTACTTTTATGCTAGCTACTGACTTGCACACCACGGCCAGATGACACACCCGTGTCGAGGCCGTGTGATGTTAAACCACATCCTACAATTCACCCACGGTCATTAGGCATGCCCTTGTGCCACAACCGTGTGACATTATAGGCCATTTACAAGGCCAAAATGCCACCCATAAGGGTCAACCTACAAGCCATATTTAACAAGATATCTCATGCACATTTTACCATCAAAACATAACAAAACAATCAACCAATTCATGCATCTTTGCCAACTAAGGTAATCACACTACAAACCATTCAAATCAATTCCAAACATACCAATTTGCATGACTAAATCTAAATTATACCAAGCTCCTTTTAGCAATATATATACTTACCATCTCATAACCATTTCATATATCAACTAATCATGCCAAAACGACTTCACATATCACATTCATTAAGGCATATTACCAAAACATAATTAGCCAAATCACATGGCTAAGTTCATTATACAACTTATACTAAAACTAGCCTATACATGCCATATTGAGCTATATACATTTTCAAAGTGTACCAAAATAAGTTTTAGTAGTGTGATGACGATCCGTGACGGTCCCGAGCCTATCAGTAGCTTTGACGACCTACAAAACAAAGAAAACACATACAGAGAGTAAGCTTTCCAAAAGCTTAGTAAGTAAATACACAAACAAACTTGATATGTAAAGCATGTAAGCATATAACCACATTGGCATATTTCTTCTACAACGTAAATTTCTCACATTTATACTTTGATTCATATTCTTGGCCAATTTGCCAGATTTATCAATTCAAGAATCACAAACACATAGTTTTTCATATATGCTTTCATGTATCATATTTCCAATCCTTCATAGTAAAACACTTAGTCACTTACCTTATATACACATTTGGTGTATGATTAACATACCTGAATCGAACATTCATTTACTTAATCTATCAAAGCTTGGATTTGTCATTCATATTTCATACTTGCCCGTTGAACCATAAGGAATCCAATAGGATACTTTAAAAGCTCGGAATAGTAGTACAGTGCCATCGTCCCAGATGAGGTCTTACGTGCACTCAGATATCGATGCCACTGTCCACAAATTAGAAAGATGCCAATGTCCCAGACATGGTCTTACACGTAAAAATCATAATGATGCCAACATCCCAGACGTAGTCATATATGTAAATCTTATATTGATGCCAACGTCTCAGACGTGGTCTTACACATATTCAGATATCGATGCCACTGTCCCAGACAGGGTCTTACACGAATCTCAAATCAACGCCAACGTCCCAGACGTGGTCTTACATGATAAAATAGAACAGTTATCGATGTCATGACATAGCTAATCCTATTTATTCATAGGTTCGTACGGGACTTACCAGACTTAATCACTATATCGAACTTATCTCGGAATTCATTTTCATAACTTCTCATAAACCTTTATAGTCAACGTTAATCATATGAACATATATAATATCAAACAAGTACGTTTATTTGCATAGTGACTTACCTCGGATTCGGTTTATTGGAATAGAAACGGCTACTCGTTTACTTTCGCTTTCCTGCGATCTAAATCTGTTTTCCTCGGTTCTTGATCTAAACATATTCAGAATTAACCCTTTTATTCACTAGTTCATTCAATTCAATCCAAAGACATACATTTAGGGCTATTTGCAATTTAGCCCTCACATTTGCACATTTTATCAATCTAGTCCATTTTTCACAAAACACCAAATTCACAAAATCCACATATAGACATGCTTGGCCGAACCTCTCTAGGGACTATATAAGTCCAAATACTTCATCAAATTTGCAATTTAGTCCCTCAACTTTTTATTTTCTCAATTTAGCCCTAATTAGCTAAATTTATCAAAACTTCAAGAACAAAGTATGTTCATCTAACTCATATCTTTCATTTAACACCAAAATCATCAAAAAGCTTAACATATCATCAATGGCATAACTCACAAACATCACCAATTCATCAAATTAACACATGGGTTTTGAAGCTATCAAAGCAACGATTGTAAAAACATAAAATTATTGAAAACCGACTGAAAACATACCTTGAATTCAAGCTTAAAACTGCCGAAAATCAAAAGAACTTAAGCCTTTCCTCCTTCTCTAATATTCGGTCAAAAGATGAATGAAATAATGTCTTTTTTTCATACTTTGTTTTTATCATAAAACATTTTAATCCTTTTGTCAAATTAAACACATAGACAAACAATTTAATTTACGGAAGTTTAGCACATGCTTAATCACATATTAACAGCACAGAAAATAATATTAAAATATTATTCAGACTCGAATTTGTGGTCTTGAAACCACTGTTCCGACTAGGGTATAAACCGAACTGTTACAATTCTCCCCCTAGGGATTTTCGTCCCCGAAAATGTTACCGTTAAACAGATTCGGATATTGTTGTTTCATTGAGTCTTCAGGCTCCCAGGTATCCTCTTCAATCCCATGTCGATTCCACAGTACTTTCACTAACGGAATCTTCTTATTTCTCAACTCTTTCACTTCACGAGCTAAGATAAGGATCGGTTCCTCTTCATATGTCATATCAGATCAGATCAGATTTCAATTTCAGATGGGATAATCACATGTGACGGATCGGATCGATACCTATGGAGAATCGAAATATGAAATACGTTGTGTATCTTTTCTAGCTCAAACGGCAACTTTAATCTATATGCAACAGGTCCGACACGTTCAATGATGTCATACGGTCCGATGAA
Source organism: Gossypium australe (assembly GCA_005393395.2). NCBI lineage: Eukaryota > Viridiplantae > Streptophyta > Magnoliopsida > Malvales > Malvaceae > Gossypium > Gossypium australe. The sequence goes on along the minus strand of CM016616.1, from coordinate 99,569,494 downwards.
CCTCAGACTTAATTTGCCTTTTTGTCCGAATCGAAGCACTTTCTTCCACGGAAACACTTTCAGAAATACTTTGTCGCCAATCTCAAATTCTATATCTTTTCGTTTTAAATCTGCATACGACTTCTGAAGATCAGATGCTGCTTTCAGACAATCTCGGATCAACTTCACTTTCTGTACTAATCTTTTATCAAATCAACCCCGTAAAGCTTATTCTCACTGAGTTTGGTCCAATACAGAGGTGTGCGACATTTAGGTCCATACAAAGCTTTATAAGGTGCCATTTTGATGCTCGTCTGAAAACTGTTATTGTACGCAAATTCGATCAACGGCAGATACAGTTCCCACGAACCATTAAATTCAAGTATACAGCATCTCAACATATCTTCAAGAATCTGAATAATTCGTTTAGGCTGACCATCTGTTTGTGGATGAAAAGCTGTACTGAACTGCAATTTTGTACCCAAAGCTTCTTGCAGTTTCTTCTAGAATCTCGACGTAAACCTCGGATCTCTATCAGACACAATGGATAGTGGCACCCCGTGCAATCTTACAATCTTAGCAATATACAGCTCGGCAAATCTCTCAAGTGAGAAATCAGATCTTACCGGAATAAAATGGGCAGATTTTGTTAATCGGTCAACTACGACCCATATCGCATCTTTTTTTATCGGAGACAGAGGCAAACCAGAAACAAAGTCCATCGTCACTCTACCCTATTTCCACTCAGGAATCAAAATCTGTTGTAACAACCCAGACGGAACTTGATGTTCAGCTTTCACTTGCTGACAAATTAAACATTTCAAAATAAAGTCAGAAATATCCCTTTTCATACCAGACCACTAGTAGTGTCGTTTCAAATCATGATACATCTTAGTACTCCCCGGATGAACGGATAGACGACTATTATGTGCTTCATTTAAAATCAACTGAATCAACTCTAGATTTCTCGGAACACAGATACGATCTCGAAATCTCAAACAATTATCAACAATTTGAAATTCAGATTCAGAGTTCATTTCACACTGAGCTCATTTCGCTAGCAATTCATTATCAGACTTCTGAGCATCACATATATGTTGGAAAAACAACGGTTTTGCTTTTAATTCAGCTGTCATAGAACAATCATTAGACAAATTCAGTTGAGTATTCAAAGCTCGTAGTGCATACACCGATTTTCTACTCAATGCATCTACAACAACGTTCGTTTTACCCAGATGATAATCTATCACAAACTTATAATCTTTCTACAGCTCAAGCCATCTTCTTTGACGTAAGTTCAAATATTTTTGAGTCATCAAATATTTCAAACTTTTGTGATCTGAAAATATGTGACATTTCTCACCGTATAGATAATAACGCCAAATCTTAAGTGCAAACACAATCGCAGCTAACTCAAGATCATGTGTCGGATAGTTCTACTCATGAGGCTTTAACTGTCTCGAGGCATAAGCTATCACTTTGCCTTCTTGCATCAAAACACATCCCAAACCATTAAACGAAAATTCTTTACCCGATTCTGCCTGTACTAATACTGGAGCTTCGGTTAACAGAGTTTTCAACTGATCAAAACTTTTCTGACATTTATCCGACCATTCAAATCTGACATCTTTCTGAAGTAATCTAGTCAACGGAGTAGCTATCACTGAAAACCCTTTTACAAATCTGCGGTAATAACTAGAAAGTCCCAGAAAACTACAGAGTTCAAACACGTTTCTCGGAGGTTTCCAATCCAAAATAGCAGAAATCTTACTCGGATCCACTCGGATTCCAGAAGGTGACACAATATGTCCTAGAAAGCTAACCTCATGCAACTAGAATTCACATTTGCTGAATTTCACGTATAATTTCTTTTCTCTCAAAGTTTGCAACACAATTCTCAGATGTTTAGCATGCTCATTTTCATCATGTGAATAAATCAAAATATCATCAATGAATACAACAACAAATTGATCTAGATACGGTCTGAAAATTCTATTCATCAAATCCATAAAAATAGCAGGAGCATTTGTTAGTCCAAATGGCATAACTAGAAACTCATAATGCCCGTACCTCGTTCTGAAAGCAGTCTTCAGAGTGTCTGAATCTTTCACTCTCAACTGATAGTATCCCGATCTTAGATCAATCTTGGAAAACACAGTAGCTCCTTTTAACTGATCAAATAAATCGTCGATTTTGGGCAACGGGTATTTATTCTTTATTGTTACCTTATTTAACTGACGATAATCAATACACATTCTCATCGTGCCATCTTTCTTTTTCACGAACAGAACAGGAGCACCCCAAGGCGAGAAACTCGGTCTAGTAAACCCTCTACCAGTCAATTCTTGCAACTATGACTTTAACTCTTTTAACTCTGTTGGTGCCATCCTATACGGAGCTATCGAAATAGGTGTGGTACCAGGTAGCAACTCAATACTGAACTCAACTTCACGAATCGGAGGCAAACCTGGCAATTCTTTAGGGAACACATCAGAAAACTCACAGACTACAGGCACTGACTCAACCTTCTTCTCCGATACTCTTGAATCAATCACATAAGCAAAGTATGCCTCATAACCCTTTTTCACATAATTTTGAGCTTTCAAAACATATATCGTACTAGACAAACCATTTAAATCATCAGATTCAACCCGTACAATCTCATTATTCGGACCTTTCAAATCTATAGTCTTTTTTTTTACAGTTCACAACAGCATCATGCATAAACAACCAATTCATACCCAGAATAATATCAAATTCATCAAATGGCAAAAGCATCAGATCAACAGGGAAACAGATATCTCGAAACAGTAACAGACAGTTCTTGCATACTTTGTCAACAAGGACACTTTTACCTAAGGGGTTCGATACTTTCATAGCAAACTCACTAGACTCTACAGGCAAAGTCTTGCTGAATACTAAATTCATGCATATATATGAATGTGTAGAACCAGGGTCTATCAAAGCAATCACAGAAGTATCATAAAGAGTAAAAGTACCAGTTAATACATCAGGTGATGAAGCTTCCTCACGAGCTCGGATAGCATACGCTCTGGCAGGCGCTCTAGCTTCAGATCGGACAACATTGTCTCTCATAGTTCTCTGACTACCACTGACATTTCTTACATTCTTCGTCGATCTACCTCTTGTAGATGCATTATCAGACCTCAAATTTTGAACAGTTTTTGGCTCGACAAACTCAGGGCAATCACGGATAAAATGATCAAGCGATCCACATCTGAAGAAAGCTCTGTCATTCAAGCTACAACTTCTCGGATGCCTTTTTCTGCAATGTTTACATTCAGGTCTCTCAGATCAAGCATTTCCCACGCTAGCCACTGAAGTTGCTGAGGTTTTAGAACTCTTTTGCGGTCTAAATTGATTTCTATTCAAATGTCCCACATTATCTCTAGAACGACTCTGATTTTCTTTGAATCTCTTCGAAGATGACTGGAATGATTTGCTCGGAAATCTCTTTCTCACATCACGAACTTCAAACTCAGCTTTTCTCTTATCTTTCCCGAGTGCCTCAGCTTTACAAGTTCTGTCAACAAGTACCACAAACTCTTTTATTTCTAAAATCTCGACTAACAAATGGATGTCTTCATTAAGGCCATCTTCGAATCTTTTGCGCATTATAGCTTCAGAAGATACACATTCCCGGGCATACTGACTCAGTCTCACGAATTCTCGCTCATACTCAGAAACAGTCATTCAGCCTTGTTTAAGTTCCAGAAATTCCTTTCGTTTCTGATCAACGAACCTCTCACTGATATATTTCTTCCGGAACTCGATCTGAAAGAAGTCCCACGTTACTCGTTCTCTCGGAACAACAGAAATTAAGGTTTTCCACCATTGATAGGCTGCATCCCGAAGTAATGATACAACACACTTTATGCATTCTTCCGGAGTCAAAGACATTTCATCGAATACCCGAATGGTATTTTCAATCCAGAACTCGGCCTTTTCAGCATCATCATCTTTAGTAGCCCGGAATTCCTCAGCCCCATACTTACGGATCTTGTCAATAGGAGGCTTATTCAACAGATTCAGATTTACAGCCGGAGGTATATCGGATGTCTGTGGGGGATTAATCAGGGGCGGAGGTTGTGAAACAGTCGGGTTATTTCTTACGAACTGAGTGAACCACTCACTCATCATCTGGAAGAAAGCTTGTTTAGCTTCTCCCTCATGACCGCTCGTAGCCGGTCTCGAATCAGAGGGCGCTGTCCCTTGCGGGGGAGCAGGCGCATTACATTCTACGTCGTCAGCTATGGCTCTTTCGGGATCCATTACTATACGAAAATCACATTTATACGTCAGGATTCATCACACTATCACAATTCAGATATATGCCATGTATAGCTAGACTCTGACAAGCTACGTTAGTCCGAGAATCGACTAAACCATAGCTCTGATACCAACCAAATGTAACACTCCTATCCCGTGTCCTTCGCCGGATTAAGGTTAGGAACGTTACTGGGCATATGGAAAATGTTCATGGACAAAATCATACATTCAATCATCATTCTCAGACATAATGTCCCTTAAATGGGTCTTCGAGACCTTAATCATACATAGAAGTTGAGTCGGGACTAAACTGAAACACATATGAAATTTCAAGAAAATTTAAAACTTCAATAAACTACAGGGGAGACACGCCCGTGGGAGGACACCGTGTGCCCTCCACGACTTCTAGACACCCCCGTGTATCCATCCGTGTCCATATACTAGCTATACCAACACGGTCATTAGGCACGCCCGTGTGCCATGACCGTGTACTTTTAGGTCATATACTCACTTCCCCACCACGGCCACCAACCACGCCCGTGGGTTTTGGCCGTGTACTTTTATGCTAGCTACTGACTTGCACACCACGGCCAGATGACACACCCGTGTCGAGGCCGTGTGATGTTAAACCACATCCTACAATTCACCCACAGTCGTTAGGCACGCCCGTGTGCCACAACCGTGTGACATTATAGGCCATTTACAAGGCCAAAATGCCACCCATAAGGGTCAAACTTACAAGCCATATTTAACAAGATATCTCATGCACATTTTACCATCAAAACATACCAAAATAATCAACCAATTCATGCATCTTTGCCAACTAAGGTAATCACACTACAAACCATTCAAATCAATTCCAAACATACCAATTTGCATGACTAAATCTAAATTATACCAAGCTCCTTTCATCAATATATATACGTACCATCTCATAACCATTTCATATATCAACTAATCATGCCAAAACAACTTCACATATCACATTCATTAAGGCATATTACCAAAACATAATTAGCCAAATCACATGGCTAAGTTCATTATACAACTTATACCAAAACTAGCCTATACATGCCATATTGAGCTATATACATTTTCAAAGTGTACCAAAATAAGTTTTAGTAGTGTGATGACGATTCGTGACGGTTCCGAGCCTATCAGTAGCTTTGACGACCTACAAAACAAAGAAAACACATACAGAGAGTAAGCTTTCCAAAAGCTTAGTAAGTAAATACACAAACAAACTTGATATGTAAAGCATGTAAACATATAACCACATTGGCATATTTCTTCTACAACGTAAATTTCTCACATTTATACTTTGATTCATATTCTTGGCCAAATTGCCACACTTATCAATTCAAGAATCACAAACACATAGTTTTTCATATATGCTTTCATGTATCATATTTCCAATCCATCATAGTAAAACACTTAGTCACTTACCTTATATACACATTTGGTGTATGATCAACATACCTGAATTGAACATTCATTTACTTAATCTATCAAAGCTCAGATTTGTCATTCATATTTCATACTTTCCCGTTGAACCATAAGAAATCCAATAGGATACTTTAAAAGCTCGGAATAGTAGTACAGTGCCATCGTCCCAGACGAGGTCTTACGTGCACTCAGATATCGATGCCACTGTCCCGGACAGGGTCTTACACAAATCAGAACGATGCCAATGTCCCAGACATGGTCTTACACATAAAAATCATAATGATGCCAACGTCCCAGACGTAGTCTTATACGTAAATCTTATATTGATGCCAACATCCCAGACGTGGTCTTACACATATTCAGATATCGATGCCACTGTCCCAGACAGGGTCTTACACGAATCTCAAATCAACGCTAACGTCCCAGACGTGGTCTTACATGATAAAATAGAACAGTTACCTATGTCATGACATAGCTAATCCTATTTTTTCCTAGGTCCGTACGGGACTTACCAGACTTAATCACTATATCGAACTTATCTCGGAATTCATTTTCATAACTTCTCATAAACCTTCATAGTCAACGTTAATCATATGAACACATATAATATCAAACAAGTACGTTTATTTGCATAGTGACTTACCTCAGATTCAGTTTATCGGAATAGAAACGGCTACTCGTTTACTTTCGCTTTCCCGCAATCTAAATTCGTTTCCTCGATTCTTGATCTAAACATATTCAGAATTAACCCTTTTATTCACTAGTTCATTCAATTCAATCCAAAGACATACATTTAGGGCTATTTGCAATTTAGCCCTCACATTTGCACATTTTATCAATCTAGTCCATTTTCCACAAAACACCAAATTCACAAAATCCACATATACACATGCTTGGCCGAACCTCTTTGATACGAATCGTCTCAGGTTTGAAAACGAGTCGTAGATGTTGCCCGATCGTAAATTAGGTAGTTTTTCGTTGAAGATGACTAAAGGGATATTTTAATGGTAATGGCTTGTAAAATAAATATAGTTAAGTGGTTGAGATGGATACGAATTTGAAACAAGAAAGAACCTTTAATAAATATTAAAGACCCGAATCTTATAAGCTTCAAATAGATGGAAGGAGTTTGAATAAAACCGAGACCCACTATCTAGCAAGATAGGAACCAACGGTACAGATAAATGAACGCCACACCCGAAAGGATGATAAGTTCGAAACAAGGATAGAATGACGCCACTAGGAACTAGATAAGTCAATTCGAACCTTGAAGAATTAGGAGAGTGAATTAAACTCACCAAGAAAAATATTCATTCATTCGAAAACCCAAACAGTGCCTTACAACTGACCAGACACAAACTATTTATAGAAAACATTTTTAAAGTTCTCATGGAAAAGGATAGCATTGCCGTCCATATTTAATTCATAGGCTTCCAGTAATTCCCCACACTTGAAAATTTCCAACTTGTTTATTCACCCACAATACCCATGTTGCCGTCCAAGTCCATCTCCCATCTTTGATTATTTTACTCAACACTATCTCCATGATATGTTATTTAATGCAAGCCAAGGCTCCACCCAAGGTAAGCTGTCCATGCTTCACTAAGCACCACACATGCACATGGATAAATTGAACAATTGTGCTTCCTATCATACTCCAATTAAAAGAAAAAATTCAGCTTCATTCCATCCCCTATCATACCGTCCAACTATCCCTCCAATAACAATTGGTTTTCATTATTTTATTCATGTCAAACATTCCCAATTATCCATGCTTCCACTCACCCATAATATTCTTATTCTCATTCCAATATTACCATCCATGCTCCACTAGTCACACACATGCTCAATATTTTTATGTTTCACACAAGCACATGTCTTATTTGTTTATAGCTTCCTTAGTTGTTGCCGCTCCATACTCTATGTGCTTAGCAATTTTAAATTCTTTCCATCATGCTCTATTTTGCAAACTTGTGCCCTCCCATACTCTAAGTCTTGCATGTGATATTCAATCATTTTAAAATTCATTCACTCATGCTCCATTTTGTAAGCTAGTGTCGCATGCTCCATGTAAGTGCCATCATGTTGATTAATTTATTCCAAAGCCACGTACCTTGTGCCGTCCATGCATTTCCACATCACACTTGCACATTTTAATGTTTCACACATCACCATTTCATGCTCCAATTTTATAGTGCTCCACATTATTCTTTTTTTTTTTAATTTTGCCTTGCCGTCTACCTTTGTTTGATTCCAATTGTGCTTGGCCGTTCCACCATATCTTGTCTTCATTATTTATTCAATCTATAATTTGTGATCGTCCAACATGCACCAATCTTGCGCAAGCTTCATTAGAGTACTCCACATCTGGCGACACCTACAAAACAAATAAACCAACATCAGTAGAATTCAGCTGAACAAAGTGAGCACAAAAATTTAAACACTTTATTTCACACTAGGTAAAAACGAAGGTTAACAAGACACGCTAACGTTCAACTTCGACAAAGGACATATTAAAAACTCGTACTATCTAGATGAAATAAGAAAACGCAGCAAACTAATAAATGACTGAAGATAAATTAAACACGCATAATAAAGTGTTAAATAAACTAGCAGTCGAACTAGTTAGTATATTCAACTTCAAATAAATTGTAACAGTTCAGCATGTTCTTGGGCTCTTTTCTTTCTGTATTCCAAATTTGTGCCACCAAAGCCGACGTGGCATCTTTGAATTGTTTAACACGGGCACGTGTAATTGGTCCATTAGGTAGCTCGATTGGGTCTTGGTTGACTTCCGTCACAGGCTTCTTAGGTGAGTTCGTATCACTCTCTAGGGACTATATAAGTCCAAATATTTCATCAAATTTGCAATTTAGTCCCTCAACTTTCTATTTTCTCAATTTAGCCCTAATTAGCTTAATTTATCAAAACTTCAAGAACAAAGTATGTTCATCTAACTCATATATTTCATTTAACACCAAAAATCATCATAAAGCTTAACATATCATCAATGGCATAACTCACAAACATCACCAATTCATGAAATTAACACTGGGTTTTGAAGCTATCAAAGCAACGATTGGAAAAACGTAAAAATTATCGAAAACCGACTAAAAACATACCTTGAATTCAAGCTTAAAAGTGCCGAAAATCAAAAGAACTTAAGCCTTTTTTGTATTTAATGACATAAGGAAATGATTCGAGAAATTCTACCCACTTAGCGTGACGCTTGTTAAGTTTATGCTGCCCCCTTAAATACTTCAATGACTCGTGGTCGGTATGAATCACGAATTCTTTGGGCAGTAGGTAGTGCTGCCATGTTTCCAAGGCTCGAATTAAAGCATATAATTCCTTGTCATATGTTGGGTATTTTATGACAGCACCGTTGAGCTTTTCGCTGAAGTACGCAATGGGGCGTCCATCTTGCATAAGTACAGCGCCAATACCTAACCCTGAGACATCACATTCTAACTCGAAAGTTTTGTCAAAGTTTGGTAAAGCTAATAATGGTGCTTGAGTCAAACAGTCTTCAATTTTCAAAAATGCTCTCTCTTGTTCTTCTTCCCAAACAAAGTTAGAATTCTTACGGATTACACTGATTAATGGTGTGGCCAACATGCTGAAGTTCGGTACGAACCATCGATAAAAGCTAGCCAGTCCATGAAAGCTTCGAACTTGGGAAATATTTGTCGGACGGGGCCATTCTTGGATCCCCTTAACCTTCTCTTGATCAACTTCAAGGCCTTCCGAACTGACAACAAATCCTAAAAACACAATTTTGTTAGTACAAAATTCACATTTCTACAAATTTGCATATAAGGTCTCTTTTCGCAAAACTTCTAGGACAAACTTTAAATGTTTCACATGCTCATCTAAAGTTTTACTATAGACAAGTATGTCGTCAAAGTATAAGACACAAAATCTACCGATGAATGATCGCAACACGTGGTTCATGAGTCGCATGAACGTGCTTAGGGCATTTGTTAGCCCGAATGGCATAACGAGCCATTCATAGAGTCCTTGCTTCGTCTTGAAAGCAGTCTTCCACTCGTCACCCTCGCGCATACGTATTTGGTGATATCCGCTTTTAAGGTCAATCTTTGAAAATAAGCTCGCTCCACTCAATTCGTCGAGCATGTCATCCAATCGCGAGATGGGGTGTCGGTACTTGATCGTGATCTTGTTGATGGCTCGGCAATCTACGTACATCCTCCATGTTCCATCTTTATTGGGAACTAACAAGACGGGCACATCACAAGGGCTTAAGCTCTCGCGTACATAGCCCCTTTCAAGAAGTTCATTCACTTGTCTTTAAAGTTCCTTCATCTCTTCTGGATTGCTTCGGTAAGCTGGTCTATTTGCAATTGCGGCTCCCGGCACAAAGTCTATCTGATGTTCTATCCCACGAATAGGAGGCAACCCACTTGGAATCTCTTCCGGGAATATGTCTCGAAATTCCTGTAACAAAGACAAAACAGGGGAAGGTAACTTGTCATCAAAATCGTTAGTTCCAAAGAGACTTTCCTTGTACATAAGTACCAACAGAGGCTGTTTTAGTAACATAGACTTTTGAACATCTTTTTCCTTAACATAAAAACTTTCTTTTTCACTCTCGTCTTTTGTTTCCTTTTCTTTGTGTTCGAACTCTCCTTTTTTATCACTCATTCTTTTGCCTTTCTTCTTTTCTTTTTCTTTCTCATTTTTCCGCTCACTTTCTTTTGATTTTTCAATTCAAGCCTTCATCTTCAATTGATCTTCATAAACTTGCTTGGGTGTTAGCGGAGCTAATGTCACGTTCCGGCCCAAATACTTGAAGGTGTACCGAGTGGTGTAGCCATCATGGATCGCTCGCTTCTCGAATTGCCAAGGTCACCCAAGCAGGAGATGTCCCACTTGCATCGGTACCACATCACACAAGACCTCATCTTGATACTTCCCTATTGCAAAGGAGACCAAAACTTGTTTTGTGACCTTAAGTTCTCCCCCGTCGTTAAGCCATTGCAGTTTATATAGATGGGGATGTTTGGTGGTAGTCAATCCGAGTTTCTACACCAATATGGTGCTGGCCACATTAGTACAGCTTCCTTCGTCAATAATAACGCAACAAATCTTCCCTTGTACTTGGCAACGCGTATGGAAGATGTTTTCGCGTTGTTGTTCATTTTCGACGCCTTGTAAGCTAAGACTCTTTTTTACCACTAAGATCTCTCCATTTTCAGCTTGTTCCACTTCTTCCTCATCTTGGGACGTCTCACTCGCATTATCTTCCCTTTCATTTTAGGATTCAATCTCGCCATTATCTCGAATAAACATAGTGTTTCGGTTTGGACATTGACATGCAATGTGGCCTCGACCCAAACATTTGAAACACTTAATGTCTCGGGATCGGTTCTGAATAGCTCCCATTTTGCCCTTGCTCGTCTCACCGCTTGGCTTGTTAAACTTAGGTGCGCCACTTGCTTCTTTGGTTCGGCTCGGTATGTCCCGTTTGTTGGTCACTTGCCCCCACTTAGATGTTGAAGCATTATTGGGAATGGCTCGTGGCGTAACTTTTCGTTTTAGTTGCTTTTCGACCTTTATTGCAATGTGAACCATATCGATGATATCGATGTAATGGTGTAGTTCTACAACATTTACGATATCTCGATTAAGGCCAGCGCTAAAGTGTGCCATTGTGGCTTCTGTTCTTCATCTACATTGGCTCGGATCATGGCCACTTCCATTTCCTTGTAGTAATCCTCCACACTACGATGACCCTGAGTTAGGCTTTGCAACTTTTGATGCAATTCGCGGTGATAGTAAGTTGGGATGAACCTTTTCCGCATTAGTGCCTTCATTTCTGCCCATGTAGATATTGGACGTTCACCATTCCGTCTTCGGCTCGTTGTTAATTGATCCCACCAAATAATGGCATAATCAGAAAACTCGATGGCAGTAAGTTTCACCTTCTTATTCTCTGAGTAATTATGTCATTCGAAGATTAACTCCACCTTTTTTTCCCACTCAAGGTAGGCTTCTGGATCGAACCGCACTTGGAAGGCAGGAATCGCCATTTTAATATTTTTCAAGTCATCATCAGCCCATTCTCGATCTCTTCGCTCTCGGACTTGTGGACATCTTCTCCATTCATTGTGTTTAAAAGCTGGATTGCTGTCAGCTTCACTTAGTTCGTATGTATCGTTATCATGCAGCCAAGGTCGTTCTTGTCCCCTTCTCGGAACTGGAGGGGTGTTTGTTCGAGGTCTCCGTTCATTTCTTTGGTCCAATCGCTCGTTGATTGATTGGAACAAACGTGTGATTTCTCGCATTACGGTTTGCAAATCAGGATCTCTTCCTTCAAGATCATTCCTTCGGGGTTGCAATCCTCTTCCACCCCCGGCAGCATCTGATGCTTCGTCGCTTACTACTCGCCGTTCGGGACTCCTAGACATGTTAAACAAGATTAATGAAACCTCACTACAATCCTCACTTGTTCACTAACAAGGAAATAATGATTAACACTCACACTCGTGTTTTCACTCAATTTTTGGCTTTTCTTTCAATGAAATCTCTCTTGCCTTTTACCGCTCGAGTTCACTCCTCTAGATTCTAGAAGGTTGCCTTCGACTTATTAGCAATTCGTAGGTCGTTTCAAGGAGTTAAAAAGGGTAAAATTGTCTAGGGAAAAGGTAGGCTTTAAAAGGGTAGAAAGGTTGGTAGGTGGCATCGGAAAATAAGTCTCGATAGTAGAGGTGATAAATTATAAAGAGTTTGAAAATCCAGATATTACAACAAACAATTTTTTTTAACTTACTCGGAAAAAACTCGAGATGATCAAAACGTGCCTAATTTAACCTGGCTATGATACCAACTGATACGAATCGTCTCAGGTTTGAAAACGAGTCGTAGATGTTGCCCGATCGTAAATTAGGTAGTTTTTCGTTGAAGATGACTAAAGGGATATTTTAATGGTAATGGCTTGTAAAATAAAGATAGTTAAGTGGTTGAGATGGATACGAATTTGAAACAAGAAAGAGCCTTCAATAAATATTAAAGACCCGAATCTTATAATCTTCGAATAGATGGAAGGAGTTTGAATAAAACCGAGACCCACTATCTAGCAAGATAGGAACCAACAGTACAGATAAATGAACGCCACACCCAAAAGGATGATAAGTTCGAAACAAGGATAGAATGACGCCACTAGGAACTAGATAAGCCAATTCGGACCTTGAAGAATTAGGAGAGTTAATTAAACTCACCAAGAAAAATATTCATTCATTCAAAAACCCAAAAAACTGCCTTACAACTGACCAGACACAAACTATTTATAGAAAACATTTTTAAAGTTCTCATGGAAAAGATAGCATTGCCGTCCATATTTAATTCATAGGCTTCCACTAATTCCCCACACTTGCAAATTTCCAACTTGTTTATTCACCCACAGTACCCATGTTGCCGTCCAAGTCCATCTCCCATCTTTGATTATATTACTCAACACTATCTCCATGATATGTTATTTAATGCAAGCCAAGGCTCCACCCAAGGTAAGCCGTCCATGCTTCACTAAGCACCACACATGCACATGGATAAATTGAACAATTGTGCTTCCTATCATACTTGAGTTAAAAGATAAAAATTCAGCTTCATTCCATCCCCTATCATGCCGTCCAACTATCCCTCCAATAACAATTGGTTTTCATTATTTTATTCATGTCAAACATTCCTAATTATCCATGCTTCCACTCACCCATAATATTCTTATTCTCATTCTAATATTACCATCCATGCTCCACTAGTCACACATATGCTCTATTTTTTTATGTTTCACACAAGCACATGTCTTATTTGTTTATAGCTTCCGTAGTTGTTGCCGTTCCATACTCTATGTGCTTAGCAATTTTAAATTCTTTCCATCATGCTCTATTTTGCAAACTTGTGCCGTCCCATACTCTAAGTCTTGCATGTGATATTCAATTATTTTAAAATTCATTCACCCATGCTTCATTTTGTAAGCTAGTGTCGTATGCTCCATGTAAGTGCCATTATGTTGATTAATTTATTCCAAAGCCACATACCTTGTGCCGTCCATGCATTTCCACATCACACTTGCACATTTTAATGTTTCACACATCACCATTTCATGCTCCAATTTTATAGTGCTCCACATTATTCCTCTTTTTTAATTTTGCCTTGCCGTCCACCTTTGTTTGATTCCAATTGTGCTTGGCCGTTCCACCATATCTTGTCTTCATTATTTATTCAATCTATAATTTGTGATCGTCCAACATGCACCAATCTTGCGCAAGCTTCATTAGAGTACTCCACATCTGGTGACACCTATAAAACAAATAAACCAACATCAGTAGAATTCAGCTGAACAAAGTGAGCACAAAAATTTAAACACTTTATTTCACACTAGGTAAAAACGAAGGTTAACAAGACACACTAACGTTCAACTTCGACAAAGGACATATTAAAAACTCATACTATCTAGATGAAATAAGAAAATGTAGCAAACTAATAAATGACTGAAGATAAATTAAACACGCATAATAAAGTGTTAAATAAACTAGCAGTCGAACTAGCTAGTATATTCAACTTCAAATAAATTATAACAGTTCAGCATGTTCTTGGGCTCTTTTCTTTCTGTGTTCCAAATTTGTGCCACCAAAGCCGACATGGCATCTTTGAATTGTTTAACACGGGCACGCGTAATTGGTCCATTAGGTAGCTCGATTGGGTCTTGGTTGACTTCCGTCACAGGCTTCTTAGGTGAGTTCGTATCACTCTCTAGGGACTATATAAGTCTAAATATTTCATCAAATTTGCAATTTAGTCCCTCAACTTTCTATTTTCTCAATTTAGCCCTAATTAGCTTAATTTATCAAAACTTCAAGAACAAAGTATGTTCATCTAACTCATATATTTCATTTAACACCAAAAATCATCAAAAAGCTTAACATATCATCAATGGCATAACTCACAAACATCACCAATTCATGAAATTAACACATGGGTTTTGAAGCTATCAAAGCAACGATTGCAAAAAATGTAAAAATTATCGAAAACGGACTGAAAACATACCTTGAATTCAAGCTTAAAAGTGCCGAAAATCAAAAGAACTTAAGCCTTTCTTCCTTCTCTAATATTCGGTCAAAAGATGAATGAAATAATGTCTTTTTTTCATACTTTGTTTTTATCATAAAACATTTTAATCCTTTTGTCAAATTAAACACACAGACAAACAATTTAACTTACGGAAGTTTAGCACATGCTTAATCACATATTAACGGCACAAAAAATAATATTAAAATATTATTCAGACTAGGGTATAAACCGGACTGTTACACCATGACCGTGTCCCTGTCGTCAGAAAGAAGAATTTCACTCGGAAAAGGATACTTAGGGGCCAAGAAACCTATTTCGAAAGCCTATATAAACACCCTAAGTATAACCTTAAAGGGGGGCGGTGAGCTAGGCCAAGGAGCCAAGCCGAAAAGGTCAGATTTGTGGGAATCACTCGAAGATAGCCAGTTGATCCATCCCAAGAAGTTGGGATTCTACTCAAGACGGCGGATTTCTCTTTCAATTCCTTCAGGGGGTTTTAAGGATTTCTTATGTTTTGTTTTATCTTTTCTTCTGAGATGTTTTCTTTATTTGTTATGAACTAAACCCTTCAGATACCTGAAAGGGATGAAACCTAAGATGGATCTTGTTATTGTTTTCTGAACTATATGATAAATACTTGATTTGTTCTTAAAAAAAAAAAAAGAATAGATCACTATACGATAATTTTGACTAAATCTCAACTTCAGTAGTGGCAATCACATGTAATGGATCAGATCTGTATCGTTGAAGCATTGACACATGAAACACATTATGAATCGTTTCTAACTCAGGTGGCAACATCAATCTATAAGCAACCAGTCCAATTCGTGCAATAATGTCATAAGGTCCGATGAACCTTGGACTCAGCTTGCCTTTTCGGCCAAATCGAAGTATTTTCTTCCACGGAGACACTTTCAAAAACAATTTGTCACCAATCTCAAATTCAATATCTTTCCATTTCAAGTCTGCATATGACTTCTTTCGATCTGATGCTGCTTTCAAACTGTCACGAATCACTTTCACTTTCTGCTCAGTCTCTTTTATCAAATCAACCCCGTGAATCTTATTCTCATTCAACTCAGTCCAATATAATGGAGTTCGACATTTTCGACCGTAAAGAGCCTCATACGGTGCCATTTTAATGCTAGATTGAAAACTATTGTTGGACGCAAACTCAATCAACGGTAAATGTTTTTCCTACGTATTCTCAAATTCAAGAATACAACATCTCAACATATCTTCGAGAACTTGAATGATCCGCTCAGACTGACCATCTGTTTGCAGATGAAATGCAGTACTAAAATGAAACTTTGTACCTAAAGCATCTTGCAATTTCTTCCAAAATCGCGAGGTAAATCTAGAGTCTCTGTCAGATACAGTAGATAGTGGCACCCAGTGCAAATTCACAATCTCAGTAATATACAATTTAGCTAATTTATCAAGTGAATAATTTGTTCTCACAGGAACGAAATGAGCTGATTTCGTCAATCTATCAACTATCACCCAGATTGCATCTTTCTTTTCTAAAGATAAAGGCAATCCCGACACAAAGTCCATCGTGATTCTCTCCCATTTCCACTCAGGAATCATAATCAGTTGTAACAAACCAGACGAAACCTGATGTTCAGCTTTAGCTTGCTGACAAACCAAGCATTTTGAAACAAACTCTGAGATTTCTCGTTTCATACCATGCCACCAATAAAACTGTTTCAAATCATTGTACATTTTTGTACTCCTCAGGTGAACAGTCAAACGGCTATTGTGAGCTTCAATCAAAATCAATTGAATCAACTCTGAATTCCTCAAAACACAAATCTAATCTTCAAATCTCAAACAATCATCACTATCAACTCGAAATTCCAAATCGACATTCAATCCACACTGATCTCGTTTAGCCATCACTTCAACATCACTTTTCTGGGCATCACAAATCTGACGTACGAACATCGACCTCACTTTCAACTCAGCCAAAACTGATTCAACATCACATAGATCTATCTGAGTACTCATAGCTTGCAAATCACATAAAGACTTTCGACTCAAGGCATCAGCAACAGCATTAGCTTTGCCTGGATGATAATCAATCACAAGTTCATAATCTTTCAACAATTCTAACCATTTTCTCTGTCGCAAATTCAATTCTTTCTGAGTCATCAGATATTTCAAACTCTTGTGATCAGTAAAAATATGGCATTTCTCACCAAACAAATAGTGATGCCAAATCTTCAATGCAAATACAATTGCAGCTAATTCAAGATCATGCGTCGGATAGTTCTTCTCATGTGACTTTAACTGTCTCAAAGCATAAGCAATGACTTTGCCTACTTGCATCATCACACAGCCCAAACCATTCAACCATGCGTCACTGTAAACTATGAATTCTTTACCTGATTCAGGTTGAACTAACACAAGCGCCTCTGTTAATAATGTTTTCAATTGTTCAAAACTCTGCTGGCACCTTTCTGACCACTCGAATTTAACATATTTCTATAGCAATTTCGTCAACGGAGTCACAATTATCGAGATGTCTTTCACAAACCGCCTATAATATCCCACTAATCCCAGAAAACTACGGACTTCAGACATTTTCGGAGGCTTCCATTCAAGAATAGCTAAAATTTTACTCGTATAAACTCGTATTCCTGTAGCTGATACAATATGTCCCAGAAAACCAACCTCACGCAACCAAAACTCACATTTGCTAAACTTTGCATACAATTGCTTCTCACGTAGAGTCTGTAACACAATTCTGAAATGCTCGGAATGCTACGTCTCATCGCATGAGTAAATAAGAATATCATCAATGAACACCACAACAAAACGATCCAAATACGGGCTGAATATCCAGTTCATCAAATCCATAAATACTGCAGGAGCATTCGTTAGTCTAAAAGGCATAACTAAGAATTCATAATGTTCGTACCTCGTTCTAAAAGTAGTCTTCGGTACATCTGATTCTTTAAATCTCAATTGATAATAGCCTGATCTCAAATCTATCTTAGAGAATGTTGTAGCTACTTTTAGCTGATCAAACAAATCATTAATACGTGGCAGGGAATACTTATTCTTTATCGTCAATTTGATCAACTGTCAGTAATAAATGCACATCCTCATAGTACCATCTTTGTTTTTCACAAACAACACAGGAGCACCCTAGGGCGAGAAACTCGATCGAGCAAATCCTCTATCGGTCAACTCTTGCAACTGTGACTTTAACTCTTTCAATTCTGTTGGTGCCATTCTATACGGAGCTATTGAAATAGGAGTCATTCCCGACACTAAATCAATGCCAAACTCGACTTCCCGTATCAGAGGTAATCCCTGTAGTTCTTCAGGAAACACATCTGGAAACTCACCTACTACAGGTACAGATTCCACTTTCTTTTCATTCACTTTTGTATCTATCACATAAGCAAGATAAGCTTCGCAACCCTTTTTCACATAGTTCAAAGCTTTCATTGACGATACAACAGCTGATAACCCATTCAAATCACTGGATTCAATACGAACCATCTCGCCATTCCGACTTCTCAAATCAATGCTCTTTCATTTACAATTAACAATGGAATTATGCAAAGTAAGTCAATCCATACCCAGAATAGTATCAAATTCGTCAAAAGGTAGCAACATCAAATTAGCCGGAAAGCAAATATCACGAAACATCAACGAACAATTCTTGCACACTTTATCCACCAAGACATACTTGCCTAAGGGGTTCGATACTCTAATCACAAATTCAGTAGACTCAACAGGTAGAGTCTTACTTGATACTAGATTCACACACACATAAGAATGAGTAGAACCTGGATCTATTAATGCAATCACATCAGTATCAAATAGAGTAAAAGTACCAGTGATGACATCTAGAGATAACACTTCTTCTCGCGTGCATATAACATAGGCTCGGGCAAGTGCCCCCACCTCGGATTTCACAGTTGTATTCGTCGTCCCTTTCTGACTACCACTCACATTTTCGGTGTTTCTGGGAGGTCTACCCCTAGCCGTCACATTACTCGGCCTCGCACTTTGAACATCGACTTTTTCAGCTAACTCTGGGCAATCTCGAATGAAATGATCTCGTAATGCACATTTATAACAAGTTCCACTATTGTACTTGCGCCAACATTCTCCAACGTGTCGTCTTCCATACTGTCTACACTCAGGCTTGTTGCTTTTGACACTTCCAACGCTTGATTCGGTCGAAATTTGATTTCTTGAACCAACACATTGTCTTGCACGATCTCTACCCAAATGTCCAAACGAAGCATTCAAACGATTGCTTGCATCTCTTCGTCGAAGGTTGAGACGACTTACTCATCAATCTTTTTCTTTCATCTCTAGCCTCAGAATCTGCTTTCTTCTTTTCTTTGTTAAGCTCCTCGGCTTTGCAGGCTCTTTCCACTAACACAACAAGTTCATTTATGTTAAGTATTCCAACCAACAATTTAATGTCTTCATTCAGCCCTTCAATGAAACGTTTGCACATAGTAGCTTCAGTTGAAACACATTCCTGTGCATACTGACTTAATCTTACAAAATCTCATTCATACTTCATAACTGACATACGACCTTGTTTCAGCTCGAGGAATTCTTTACGTTTCTAATCTATGAATCTTTGATTGATATACTTCTTTCAGAATTCAACTTAAAAGAAATCCCAAGTGATTCTCTCTCTCAAAACCAGAGATATCAATGTCTTCCACCAGTTATATGCCGTATCTCTCAACAAGGAAACAACACATTTAATATATTCTTCAAAAGTTAGCGACATCTCATCAAACACTCGGATGGTATTCTCGAGCCAAAACTTAGCTTGCTTGGCATCATCATCAGCTATGGCCCTAAACTCTTCGGCCCCTTACTTTCAGATTTTATTTACAGGAGGCTTATTCAATCGGATTGGATCTGTCATTTGTGGCACAACAGGTACTTGTGGGGGTAGAGGTTGTAGAGTAGCTAGATTCGTTCGAACGAACTTCGAAAACCACTCACTCATCATTCAGAAGAAGGCTTACTTAGCCTCTCCCTCTTGGCTACCACCATTCGGCCTAGATATGGCTAGCACTATCCCTTGAGCGGGAGTAGGCGCGCTACTCTCTAAATCGTCATTAATTGCTCGATCGGGATCCATTACTATATGAAAACACATTTTTAACTGTCAGGATTCATCACACTATCGCAATTATATATATATGGGATGTATAGCTAGACTCACACGCGCTATGTTAGTCTGAGAATCGACTAAACCGTAGCTCTGATACCAATAAAATGTAACACCCCTAACCCGAGACCCGTCGTCAGAATAGGGTTAAGAGGCATTACCGATCATTCTCGAACATTACATATCATTCCACATCCAAACATAGCAATTCACATTCAATGAGTCCCTTAATGAGGTCTACGAAACCTTAAACATATGTTAGAAAAAGGTCGAGACTAAATCGAACACATATGAGAATTTCTAAAATTCAAACATTTTTCTAAGTTAAAGAGGTCACACACCTGTGTGGATAGGCCGTGTGCCTCACACGGCCTCGAACACGCCCATGTGTCCAAGCCGTGGCAAAACAAGGCATACCTACTGACTTGTCCACATGGCCTAAGACACGCCCGTGTACCTCACTCGTGGTCGACACTAACTTGCACCACACGGCCAGTCACATGTCCATGTGTTTGGCCCATGGTCGAGTCTGACTTAAATCAAATTATGAATTCAAAAGACACGGTCGAGCCACACGCCCGTGTGCTCGATCGTGTGGGCAATTATAGGCCATTTTCAATGCCAAATTTGCCTCCTACACATTGAATCACCTACAAACCTCAAATCAATACCAATTCATACCTCAAAATGCATTCAAACATACCAATACAAACTCCAATTAATTATCTACTATGACATCTATTCTTATACTCAATTCCTACTCAAAGAATTCATTCCAAAACACCATATTCACAACTCAAATCCTATAACTAAGCATCATCAAATTATACCACAAATTCACACTTAAAATGCCATTCTCATCAACCAATTCAAGCATGAAATATACCATATTTATCATACACTTATCCAATATATATATTATTACATCATTCAACCTTTAAACCATGTCTCATGCTAATATTTACAAAACTCAAAACATGCCACAATTGATAGCCTATACATTCCATATACCACATATACACATATTTCAAAAGTACCAACATTGATTACTGATAGTGTGATTAAGTCGCTGACGATCCCCAAATCCGAGCTAGATTTACTGACACTATAAAACAAAGAAACAAATCACATAGTAAGCTTTCAAAGCTTAGTAAATTCGTAATTGTAACATCTTGAAATTGTGGGGCTATGCATTTAATGTGTGGTTATGTTAAATGTGAGTGTTAGGGGTCCAGAACGGGCTCAGGGTTGGGCAGAGGCCTTAATCGAATTTTCTGTTTGGACACTCTAGTGGAAAGCCTGGTAAGATAGGGCTTAAAAGATGATTATCTGTGTTTTAAAATATAAAATGGGCTTGTGGCCCAGTGGCAAAGTGGCACCACTAAAAGAGCAGGGAAGTAGCGTCAACTGAGGAGGCCCAAATTTAAGTTGCATGAAGCCCAACTATTTTAATTAAAATGGGCATTAGGGTTTTATTCTCCCATTCTCTTCTTTATTTTCGGCATTTAGGGTTTTCATCTTCTCTCTTTTCCTCCTTTTCTAAATAAGAGCCGAAAACTCCCTTAAGCATTCTTTCTTTTTACATTTGTCTGCCATAGCCGAATCTGCCCTAGCCTTGCCGAAATTCTTCTTTTTCCTATACCGTTCCTATCACTTCTTTACATTTGATATTACTCTTTTCTCTCAATCATCTCCTTCTCAAAAGCCGAAACTTTATAGATCTCTTGAGATCATCTTTTCTTTTTAACCTTCTCAAAAGCCGAAACTTCATAGATCTCTTGAGATCATCTTTTCTTTTTGACCTTCTCAAAAGTCGAAACTTTATAGATCTCTTGAGATCATCTGTTTTTTTATCTTCTCAAAAGTCGAAATCTTCTAGGAGTTGCCAAATTCTCTGTAAAGGTAGGTGACGATTTCTTCTGATCTATTCTTTTTCTCTTTCGGTTTTTAGAAGACAAAGCCGAAAGGCTAAAGGATTGTTGGTTTCTTGTGTTTACATGTTGGGCGAAATTCAGGAATTGAAGTAGATCGCTTAGATTTAAAAGCCGAAACCATTAGTCTCTGAACCTCATATCTCTCTTTTCGGGATTTCAAGGTAAGGGGTTCTCTTTAGATTCTCTTTAGATTCGCTATCGTAATTGTGATCTTAACCATATGTTATGATAAGGTCTTTTAATGGAATCAAATATCGATCAGGCGAAGGATGGGATCGGATCTATAAAACCAATCCCTAAGTTTAAGAAACGAGCGGTGTCAGTAGTTCGGGATTGGCCACCGGGTTGTGGACTGGCTTCAGAACAAAATCTTAGGCAGTTAGCAGTCGTATCAGCTTCTAATAGTGTCGACATAGAAGGTCTCGTCTTGACTATAATCAGGTGTGTAGATCTCTAACACACTAATTAATCTATACTAAATATATGTTATGG
Source organism: Gossypium australe (assembly GCA_005393395.2). Lineage (NCBI taxonomy): Eukaryota > Viridiplantae > Streptophyta > Magnoliopsida > Malvales > Malvaceae > Gossypium > Gossypium australe. The sequence continues at coordinate 99,547,102 of CM016616.1, read as the reverse complement.
GCTAAAAGCCGGAAAAAGGCTGTAGATTAATCTGTACTAAATATATGTTATGGGCAAAAAGCTGGAAAAAGGATGTATAGACAGTCGGATTACCCAAAAAGGGTAGGCAATGGATGCCAGGTACGTAATCATAGAAACATCTCTATGTGTATCGATGTATGTGATAGACTGTGAACTTTTAGGTAGTATATTGTTTTGATTCTGCATGTATGTATGCATGGGATGGGGTTGATATGATGAAGGGGAAGAGCATGTTAATAGGTCACTGGGTGATCGGTGGTTAAACCACGAGTTATAAAGTTAGGTCACAATATTGATCGGTGGCTAAGCCACATTAAATTTATTCCTGACTGTTAGGAATAGGCGGCATGGCTGTCCATACGGTGTGTAGCGATTGGTGGGTTGATTGTAAAAATCCCCGAGTTGTGTTGGTTGATACGGGCTGGTGTGTAGAGGATGGATTTTTAGGTTGGGTTGGGCCATATTACATGTAATTATTTTGTTGCCATTGTGTATGGGCCAAGGCCCATAATGTGTTTGTGGGCCTCAAGCCTTTTATGTGTTTTCGGGATTTGCACACGGAGTCTTGGTGACTCACCCTTTATTTTCCTTAATTTTTCAGATGAGCAGTAGAACGTGGACATGGGAGCCGAGGCGGACTCGAGGGGCCATCAAGTCTTTTTATTTTTATAAACTATTTCCGGGTTTTCTTTAAGTTTATATTTTGGGACTATTTATGTAATAAGGCCTCCATAGCTTAGGTTATCAATTTATAATTGTTAATGTCTTCATTTATTTTTTTTAAATTTATATCCACTAAAAGAGCAAACGTTTTCTTCCAATATCACTTATTTAACGAATACTTGAATAAAGAAACTGAATTTCCAAAGATCATCCAAGTGAAGTTTTTAACGTAAACCCCGTAGCATACTAGATGCGGTCGTAGCGTTTGGGCCGGGTTTGGGGTGTTACATTTTGGTATCAGAGCCCGGTTCAAAACTCGGGATGTGAAATGGGTCTAGCAGTGTTTTGAAAATTTGATGCGAATTTGGGAAAAATGCTTTGGGGTTGAGATATGGCCTTCAAGTCTACCGGCACCCGATCCACGCAGGTAAGTATTCTAACTCTTGGTGTGATATACATGTTGGGTTTGATGGGCTTGATGGACGTAGGCTAGTATGTTAGGCATTGATGGACTTTAGGCTTAGTTTAAACAACTCTTTAAATTCATAAGACTTAATCTATCCAAACAAACCCGTGAACAAATCGCTGGGTTAGGGTGTGGCAACAGGCATATGCATGTCTAGGATTGGATTCAGGGAGAGCTTGGTATTTAAGCAGTCCTAGTGACTCACCTCCTCTTCGCTGGAATCCTACCTGGTGCGTAGTGACTATTCACCTTAGCCACGAGGATTTGTTGACGGGCCAAAATTTATAATTAAAACCCGAAAGGGACCAGCCACCCTATTTCGCAAAATTACTAAAAATACCCCTTGGTTTTGTACTCTTGATTTGTGAAAATTTCCTAGAATACCCTGGATTTGTAAAACTACCAAAATTTGTGAAATTTCCAAAACACCCTTGGTATTATAAATTAGCCATGCTTTGCAAATTTACCTGAGAAACCCTAGATTTATCGAAATACCCGATTTACAAAATTAAATTTTCCAAAATACCCCTGCTTTACAAAAAAAAAAAAGAAAAAAAGAGAAAAAAACCAGAATGCCTCAATTTCGGAAAGAAACACCAAGATACCCTATTTTGAAGAATTACGAAAATACCCTGTAGGATAAAACTACGGAAATACTCTTGGGTAGTGAAATGATGAAAATACCCTTTTGTGATGAATGCGAGTTCATGGATGCTACTTGTATGTTGATGTATGATGGTTGAATGTATGTGGTTCCTAGAACTAGGAGATACAAACTTAAGACTGAAACCCGTAGATATAATTTCGAAATCAAAAGAACTACTCTTAAAACTACTGTTCATAAGATTGTTCGTGGTTAATTAGTGAAAGAAATTAATAATTCATAAAATTTCTAATCAGATAAACACGAATCGGTAGAATGAGTTCAAGGGGTCGTGGACGTCCGCCGCGTAGTCGTGGTAGGGGTAGGACGACCGTGTCAGAACCAGTAGGACCTAGTCATGGGTCAGGAAACGAGATGCCAGCTGTCGAGGAAGAATTTCAGGACCAGACGGCCAGAGATGACGCGGTATCTCAGGTGATGTTAAGGGTTTTAGAGAGGGTTGCTGGGGTAAGCATGGGCACAGGAGCCCGGAAATCTGTGTCGAAACGACTTAGAGCTAATGGGGCAGAAGTGTTTAGGGGAATTTCTGGTATAGCCCCAAGTATAGCTGAATATTGTTTGGAGGCGGTTGAGCGTATAATGGATGATCTGGATTTCACAAAGGAGGAAAAGCTGAAAGGGGTTGTATCTGTCCTGCGGGACGAAGCGTATCAATGGTGTCTTACGGTTAAGGATGGTACGATGGCTGACCGTATCACTTGGGATTTCTTCAAAATGGTGTTTCAAAGTAAATACATTGGGACAAGTTATGTGGATGCGCAGCGTAGAGCATTTCTAAATTTGGTGCAAGGAAGTAGGCCGGTGGCTGCGTACGAAGCGGAATTCTTACGCCTTAGCCGTTATGCTCGAGGGATGGTGGCCACAGACCATGAACGTTGTGTTCGATTTGAGGATGGTCTGAGGGACGAACTGCGTGTATTGATAGCACTACAGCGGGAGAGGGAATTTGTTGTGCTTGTGGAAAAAGCTAAGATAGCTGAGGAGGTTAAGCGGACAGAAAAACTGAACCGGGATAGAGATAGAGGTGGAGGAAAAAGGAATTTTGGATCGTCAAGGGCAACTGGGCGTACTCAGAAAAGGCCTAGGTCAGATGGACCGAGACGGGATGAGAGATCTGCTGCTGCTAATCAGACACAGAAGTGTGCTCGATGTGGTAAATTCCATGTAGGTGAGTGTTGGGCGGGTAGTGGGAAGTGCTTTAGGTGTGGATCTACGGACCACCAAGTTAGAAACTGTCTGTAGCAACGGGGCAGTGAAGGGCCCACAGGTCAAGAGAATGCACCGCCGGGAAGAGGAGGTCAACAACCACCAAGGGGGCGTGGTCAAGTCAATGGTGGCAATGGCACAGGACATGGTCGTGGAGGTGCAGGTTATGTTGAGGCGAGGCAGCCAGCTTTGGTCTATGCAGCACGTCGCCAATGGGACGAGGACACTCTAGATGCGAATACCGGTGCGTACTCTACCATAGTATACTAAGTGTTTCTTTTGGCTTTACAATTAGAGCGCGCAGCGAAAGCATAGTGGTGAGACTTGGGTAGTACGATTAATAGTTAGTTGGAAATTTTGAGGACGAAATTTCTTTAAGGGGGTAGAACTGTAACATCCTGAAATTGTGGGGCTATGCATTTAATGTGTGGTTATGTTAAATGTGAGTGTTAAGGGTCCAGAATGGGCTCAGGGTTGGGCAGAGGCCTTAATCGAATTTTCTGTTTGGACACTCTAGTGGAAAGCCTGGTAAGATAGGGCTTAAAAGATGATTATCTGTGTATCAAAATATAAAATGGGTATGTGGCCCAGTGGCAAAGTGGCGCCACTAAAAGAGCAGGGAAGTGGCGTCAACTAAGGCGGCCCAAATTCAAGTTGCATGAAGCCCAACTATTTTAATTAAAATGGGAATTAGGGTTTTATTCTCCCATTCTCTTCTTTATTTTCGGCATTTAGGGTTTTCATCTTCTCTCTTTTCCTCCTTTTCTGAATAAGAGCCGAAAACTCCCTTAAGCATTCTTTCTTTTCACATTTGTCTGCCATAGCCGAATCTGCCCTAGCCTTGCCGAAATTCTTCTTTTTCCTATAACGTTCCTATCACTTCTTTACGTTTGATATTACTCTTTTCTATCAATCATCTCCTTCTCAAAAGCCGAAACTTTATAGATCTCTTGAGATCATCTTTTCTTTTTGACCTTCTCCAAAGCCGAAACTTCATAGATCTCTTGAGATCATCTTTTCTTTTTGACCTTCTCAAAAGCCAAAACTTTATAGATCTCTTGAGATCATCTATTCTTTTTGATCTTCTCAAAAGCTGAAATCTTCTAGGAGTTGCCAAATTCTCTGTAAAGGTAGGTGACGATTTCTTCTGATCTATTCTTTTTCTCTTTTGGTTTTTAGCAGACAAAGCCGAAAGGCTAATGGATTGTTGGTTTTTTGTGTTTACGTGTTGGGCGACATTCAGGAATTGAAGTAGATCGCTTAGATCTAAAAGCCGGAACCGTTAGTCTCTGAACCTCATATCTCTCTTTTCGGGATTTCAAGGTAAGGGGTTCTCTTTAGATTCTCTTTAGATTCGGTATCGTAATTGTGATCTTAACCATATGTTATGATAAGGTCTTTTAATGGAATCAAATATCGATCAGGCGAAGGAGGGGATTGGATCTGTAAAACCAATCCCTAAGTTTAAGAAACGAGCGGTGTCAGCAGTTCGGGATTGGCCACCGGGTTGTGGACTGGCTTCAGAACAAAATCTTAGGCAGTTAGCAGTCGTATCGGCTTCTGATAGTGTCAACATAGAAGGTCTCGTCTTGACTATAATCAGGTGTGTAGATCTCTAACACACTAATTAATCTGTACTATATATATGTTATGGGCTAAAAGCCGGAAAAAGGCTGTAGAGTAATCTGTACTAAATATATGTTATGGGCTAAAAGCCAGAAAAAGGTTGTATGGACAGTCGGATTACCCAAAAAGGGTAGGCAAGGGATGCCAGGTACGTAATCATAGAAACTTCTCTGTGTGTATCGATGTATGTGATAGACTATGAACTTTTAGGTAGTATATTATTTTGATTCTGCATGTATGTTTGCATGGGATGGGGTTGATATGATGAAGGGGAAGAGCATGTTAATAGGTCACTTGGTGATCGGTGGTTAAACCACGAGTTATAAAGTTAGGTCACAATAATGATCGATGGCTAAGCCACGTTAAATTTATTCCTGACTGTTAGGAATAGGCAGCATGGCTGTCGATATGGTGTGTAGCGGTTGGTGGGTTGATTGTAGAAATCCCCGAGGTGTGTTGGTTGGTATGGGCTGGTGTGTAGAGGATGGATTTTTAGGTTGGGTTGGGCCTTGTTGCATGTAATTATTTTGTTGCCATTGTGTATGGGCCAAGGCCCATAATGTGTTTGTGGGCCTCCAGCCTTTTATGTGTTTTCGGGATTTGCACACTGAGTCGTGGTGACTCACCCTTTATTTTCCTTAATTTTTCAGATGAGCAATAGAACGTGGACATGGGAACCGAGGTGGACTCGAGGGGCCATCAAGTCTTTTTATTTTCATAAAGTATTTCCGGTTTTTCTTTAAGTTTAAATTTTAGGACTATTTATATAATAAGGCCTCCATAGCTTAGGTTATCAATTTATAATTGTTAATGTCTTCATTTATTTTTTTTTAAAATTTATATCCACTAAAAGAGCAAAGGTTTTCTTCCAATATCACTTATTTAACGAATACTTGAATAAAGAAACTGAATTTCCAAAGATCATCCAAGTGAAGTTTTTAACATAAACCCCGTAGCATACCAGATCCGGTCGTAGCGTTTGGGCCGGGTTTGGGGTGTTACAGTAATATAATACAATTAACTTATTGAATCAAACCAATCTACAAATTGAACCATCACATAGATAATTTACCAATGATACAAAAACTAAATTATATCCAATACTCACATAGCCATCCATTCATCTACTTTCAAATTTTCCAACCACATAGGTTTCATACATATATTTGCCAACACCTAGTTTACAACCAATTTTACCATTCAATGCTCGATACTTCATTTCGATCAATCTTCTTTATCTCTTTGATTCCACCGCACACTTAGTTCCCAATTCGTAGCCGAAACTAAATTTTCATTGCACACTTAGTGCCTTAATATAAACTGAACTCAATTCGGTATCGCACATACAATGCCAATCAGTAAAGCTGAAGCTTCCTTTACCTTGCACACACAGTGCTATTCAACTCTGTCTCGATTTCAATTACGCACACTTAGTGCCATATTTCTCAATCACATACATAATTCAATAATTATACATTCATTCAATTCACATCACATAGATATAATTTAACAACTAGTATTATATCCGAACTTACCTCGGATATCGAAATATCGAGACTAGCCGATCAATCGAGTGCTTTGTTTTTGCCTCGATTTCGATCCGAATCTCTTCTTTCCTGGTCTATAAATATTCAAATTTAGCTCATTCAATCACTAATTCATTCAATCTAGTCCAGACACACATATTTAGGGCATTTTACAAAATAGCCCTCACATTTTCACATTTCGACACTTTAGTCCCTATTTCATAAAATCATCAAATTCACATGATTTCATCTCACACATGCCTAGCCGAATTTTCCTTGTGCCCATACAAGTCCACATATTTCATTTATTTCATATTTTTGTAACACCCTAAACCCGGCCCATACACTATGGCCGAATTCAGAATGCCACTGCGGACAACGTTTGAAAACTGATTTCACTTATAGATAAAACATTAAAAATTTATCGTCTTTAATAAAACATTGTATATTTAAAATTCTAAGTAAACTTTGTTGTTACAGATCATTCGGATTTAAAACTTTAATGTATATTTTTAAGACATGAGTTGCTCTAAATAAAACATTTCCAAATGATAATTTAATTGTCAATCCACCTTAAAACATAACAATGAACCTTAAACCCTTTAAATGGCCCTTATTACAATAACAAATATTTGCAAATACTGAAAATATAAAATGTATAAAATAAGGAAAACAACTTCTGCATGGGCCACCTTGTATCCACTCCAACCCGGTCCAAGCGTTATGAATCACCTGCGATGTTGGTAAAAATTTGAGTGAGCCAAACAGACTCAGTGTGTAATTATTTCACATGTCCCCACATAAGGGCTTGGCCCATATCCACACAGTCCACACACATAAATATGCAACATGAAGCCCAGCCCAACCTAGTATCCATTCGCTACACACCCCCGTACCTGCCGCACACACCAGGGGATTACTAAATCGCCCTCCAACCGCTACACACCTACCTGGCAGACCTGCTGCTCAAGGCCTTGGCTTAGCCACCGATCACCTAAGCGACCCCACATGTCTGTATCCATGAGGTGACTCGAGGTCATCCTCAGTCCACGGTGATGCACACAGCTATCATCCGCCAAGATGTGGCACCTAGCCAACACCTCACCTTGATGAAGCACATAGCTATCATCAAGCGCCTAAGTAGCACAAGGCTAACATCAGACCACGTACATAATGTACACCCTGTCCTTCAATAGTCATGTCCCAATCCCCATGCATATATATATATATATATATATATATCATGACGAAAATATCATTTAATAGAGTGTACAACACATGCTTATCACCATTTCACATATTCATCAATGATCATTTAATATCATAAAACACTGACCTGATTATTCAATCACCCACCTTGGGTATCCACCATCTTAGCCCTTATTTCGGTTACCATACACATCATACACATATACATAACAACACATAAAAACCAATCAAGGGAACAGTGCGATAACTACACACCTGTTTGGTACAGTCTACTCAATCCCGAAACTCTCCTTATCTCTGTCGATTTGCTCCTAGCTTACTTAAATCCCGAAAACCACTACTTACTCCTGAAGTTGTTGAAATCCCTGAGTGAAACCACATTAGAATCGGCTTAAAGCATAATCTATGAAAAATGGCCTTTGGCCGAATACCACTTTGACTTACCTTGATGGATCAAATCCCGAGAGAAACCTTACTCCTTTAACGCTATCTTCCCTTGACTACACAAGAACAAAACATGAAATCAAGGCCCTACTAAGGTTCGGCCAACCCGAATACCAAGGCCAAACACTAATTTCGGCACACTAGAAGAAAAGAGAAGGGAAACCGATTGATAATGAAAGAACACTTACCACTACACGTTTGAAAAGAGAGAGATCCCAAGCAAGTAATCGACAGCACCTCCAATAGGGATTCGGCTATGGCTTCAAAAGGTGATGAAACATTCGGCTATTTCAAGAGTATTTCAGGTTTTAGAAACAATGAGAAAAAGAATAGTCTTCGGGAAGATGATAATTCGAATGAACACAGAAAAAAAATAAAGAGAAGAGAATGAGGCTCTCAAATAAAGATGGAATATTCGACTAACACAAAATAAAAGAAGAAGTTTGGGAGAGGGAGATATAGGTTCGGCTAAGCTAACAGATAGAGGAGAGACCTTATTGGTCTTTGAAGTTTCGGTCACAATCAAAGAGAAAGGAAGCCAAAACTAGATGACTACTGCTCAAGAGAAAAACTGGCACTTAGAGAGAAAAGAAAAGTCTAACTTTTGGCACACTCACCTTAATACACTTCAAAGCCAAAAATGCCACCCTAAGGAGTCTTATATTCGGCCACTAGCCTTCCCTCTCACCTATCCCTTGTTCTGCTCCTATTTTTCCTCCTTGACACTCATTCAAACTTTTGAATGAGTCCAACCTTCATCCATTCACCTTAGCCGAATTTAAAAAAAATAAAACCAAGCCTTATCTCATCCTTTTGGAAGTCCACAAGCCGTCCATCACTTCTCCCCTCCTTGACGCAAAAACAAATGCCCACAATGCAATCTCTGCAGCTCGAACCTCCTTCCTCCTAAAGCTCCCTTTGACGCAAGCTTCCCTACTCCTTAGATAGCGTCCCTTGCCACTTTTCTGCTTGACTTCTTGTGTCATAAACTCCCCACAATTTCTCTTAAGACCTCCTTCATCTAGCTCCCCCCTTTTAGACTTAAATTCCAATAATTTCTTAAGACATTCCCCTACATCCTAGAGTTCTCAAAAACCTTAAAACACACTCAACCCTACACTGAGCCTACTAACTCATGAATTATGCATTAAATGCATAACCCCTAAATCCCGGATGTTACAATTTTAGTCCTCCAATTTCTTATTTTCACAATTAAGCCCAAATTACTCAATTTCACTAAAAATTTAAAGACAAAATATGTTAATCTATCACATATCTTTCATATTTCATCACCAACTATCACAAAGCCCAAGCATTCATCAATGGCACATCTCAAAATCACCATCAATTTCTAGAATTAAGGCATAGGTTAGCTAGAACACGAAGCAACGATCATAAAAACGTAGAAATCATAAAAAATCGAAGCAAAAAATACCTTAATTTGGTTATGAATGTGGCGAAACCATGAAAGCTTCAAAACCCTTATTTCTTTCTCAAATTTGGCAAAACAAGGATGATAATGGCTTCTAAATTTCTTTTATTTTAATTAATACATGTTATTTCATCAATTAGTAAAATACCCTTTAATAAAACATTATTATTTCATTCATTTAATGGTCATTTAAGCCATCTTCCACTATCAAAGGTGTAATTACCACATAGGGACTTCTGATTTAAAAAGCCATGCCAAATAAGCACATTAATAAATAGCACACAGCTTTTACATTTTATGCGATTAAGTCCTTTTTCATAATTCGATACACAATCGATAAAATTTTCACACCAAATTTTCACACATGCGAATTCATATATTACAAACACTAAAAATAATATTAAAATATATTTTTGATCTCGAATTTGTGGTCCCAAAACCACTGTTCTGACTAGGGTCTAAATCGGGATGTTACACCACTCATTACTATTATTGTTAGAGATGTTCTAGTATTTCTACCAATGTTGCAATAGCCTATAGGGTCACAGCCTATAGTTGAAACGAACAAAATCCAAATACAATTGGTATTGTATTTGGTTGTCACATGAATTAAACTAATTGTTGAATTGATTTATTTTGATAGTTAAATATTAAATACATTATATGTACAAACTTGTTGTACACAAATAGAGAACATAGATAAAATTAATATATGAATTTGATTCATATAAAAAATTAAGTGTTATATATTTTACCAAATTTATTAATATAAACAATCATATTAATAAATTTCAGTCAAAATATAAAAGACATGGAAATTAATATTCTTTTGGAAAGAATATAATAAATATGAATATGATTAATACAAAATATTATTGTATACTTTTTTCAGAATTTAATAATATAAAAAATTATATTAATTAATTTCAGTCAAAATATAAAAGACATGAAAATTAATATTCTTTTAGAAAGAATAATTAATATATGAATTTGATTCATACAAATATTAATTGTTTATATATTTTACCGAATTTATTAATATAAACAGTTATATTAATTAATTTTGGTCAAAATAAAATATATGGAAATTAATATTCTTTTGGAAAAAGTATAATTAATATATGAATTTGATTCATACAAAATATTAATTGTATATATTTTATCGAATTTATTAATATAAACAGTTATATTAATTAATTTTGGTCAAAATTTAAAAGACATGGAAATTAATATTCTTTTGGAAAGAATATAATTAATATATACGAATTGATTCATACAAAATATTAATTGTATATATTTTACTAAATTTATTAATATAAATAGTTATATTAATTAATTTCGATTAAAATATAAAAGACATGATAATTAATATTCTTTTGGAAATAATATAATTCCTTTTCTAATTTTTCATTTGTCTTCTCTATTAATAAGGGAATAATCTTATATTCTTTTGGAAAGAATATAATTCATTTTTCTAACTTTCCATTTGCCTTCTCTATTAATAAGACAGTAATCATGGTTTTCTTTTTTAATATGTGATATCGAAGAGGATAAAATGATGATAATCCCTTAGTGTGTTAAGGTTACCAACTTAATAAAATCAATGCCTAGCAACCATTTTCAATTCTCTTTGAAAAGTTCAAGAGAAAGTGGCTGTTTATTTTCGAGGGGGCGGACTACGTAGAGGCTGAGATATTTTCATTGTGGCTTGGAATCGATATTGAATTAGTAGCATCCTTTCAACGTTTTCAGCAAATAAGGTATATTTTTCAACCCTATTTCAACTCGATTCATTCCTTGTACATCGATCCGGGGTTGATGATCGCCGAAATAATTTTTTTGTTGTGTCACAGAGCGTACCGATGATCCAATAGTGGTATCAGAGCCACTTGTTCAATACAGATTCAGGATTAAATTTATTAGTTGATGCGATTATATGATATAAATGTCGTATACTATGTTTGATATTCATGGTGTTTGGAAATGCATGGTTATAGCTCGATAGGCCATTGAATTTATTATTTGCGAGGGTTGTAATTTTGTAAATACGACCTGCATGTCGTGCCTTTCTACATTTCTCTTGTATTTCTCTTCTCATCTTACTCCCTCTTATGTAAATGAGTTTCTATAATTTTAAATTGTACGAGTTGATACGGACTAGAGAAAAAGAAGGCTTCCTAAAGTGGAAAACAAGCTTGAGAAGTGACATAAACCCTTAGAATTCCCGACGGTTCTCCCATTGGCTTGGGAGGAACCACCTTAGTTTTATGAGCTACAACCATTGCATTTATTTAATGCTTTATATTTTTCTTATATATGATACAATTTATGATATGTTAACATGCATGTTATAGGATATTGATAAGATAAATTAAAGGATTCAATCAGAATATCGTTAATAATTAACTAGTGATATTCGCTAGTTATGATATTGGTTAATAACTTAACTGGGTTACTCTAATAATATTAGATACCTAGAGGTAAGAGATTTGGATAAATCATGAGATGATTGGAACAATAGTTGTTTACCAAATACAGGAGTTACATGTGATGTAATTAGCAAGTGTTGCTTACCTAAATAACCATAATATTGAGAGTAAGACCAAAGATGACTTAAGAAGAGGTGAAATATGGATCCTTACCCACTAGAAAACTTTAGAGAAAGTCTTTTCGAAATTAAAATATGAGGGTTATTAATTTTGAATAAAATAGTGGGAGCATCATTTAATAAAGTCATTTTAATGATGATAATAAACTTGGTAAATGTACTCATGAGCATATTTTATTATTGTAGATTAATTATGGAAAATAAGATAAGTTCTTTATCATTGCGATCGGTCCTTAAGAAGGACAAGTTGAATGGCTTAAACTTTCTTAATTGGTTCCGTAACTTGAGGATTGTCTTCAAACAAGAATGGAAATTATATGTCATTGAAGAACTCATTCCTAATGAACTAGCAGCTAATGCCTCTAGAGATGACAATGATGTTTATAAGAAACATCTTGATGACATGTCAGACAGAGGATGTCTAATGCTTGCCACCATGACTCCTGTGCTTCAAGAGCAATGATACGAATCGTCTCGGGTTTGAAAACGAATCGTAAATGTTGCCCAATCGTAAATTAGGTAGTTTTTCATTTAGATAACAAAAGGGGTAATTTATTGATAATTTCTTTGAAAAATAAACATAGGTAAGTGGTTGCGGTGGATACGAATTTGAAACAAGAAAGAACCTTTAAGAAAAATTAAAGACCCGAATCTTATAAGCTTCAAATTGATGAAAGGTGCTTTGAATAAAAACTGAGACCCACTATCTAGATGATACGAACTCACCTAAGAAGCCTGTGATGGAAGTCAACCAAGACCCAATCGAGCTACCTAACGGGCCAATTACGCGCGCCCGTGCTAAACAATTCAAAGATGCCGCGTCGGCTATGGTGGCACAAATTTGGAATACCGAATGAGAAGAGCCCAAGAACATGCTGAACTGTTACAATTTATTTGAAGTTGAACATACTAGCTAGTTCGACTGCTAGTTTATTTAACACTTTATTATGCGTGTTTTCAGTCATTTATTAGTTTGCTGCATTTTCTTAGTTCATGTTAATTTATCTAGATAGTACAAGTTTTTGATATGTCCTTGTCGAAGTTGAATGTTAGTGTGCTTTACCTAGTGTTTAAATAAAGTGATTAAAATTTATGCTAATTATGTTCAACCGAATTTTACTAATAATGTTGGTCTATATGTTTTTGTAGTTTCTCCACGTTTTGATGCAAATGGATGATGGATGTCATGAAAGATGGTAGCTAAAAGACAAACAAATTCAAGTGGGAATTGAATAAACAAATAAGCATGAAGGCCATATTATGGGTAGCACGCGTGAATTACCTGGGCAAGGCATGAGGGAATAATTTGGGGAAATATAAAATTGAAGCATGAAATGGTGAGTTGATGCATGAAATTAAAAAAAAAAAAAAGAAAGAATGTGCAAGTGTGAAATGCATGGGACGGCAACAAGGTGTGGCTTGGAATAATTTAATGAACAAGGTACAAGGGAGCTATTTTATTCAAGCATGGACGGCAACAAGGCTAAATGAAGCATAGGTGATCACAAAACATGAATTAAATATTCCCTTGTCTTCTTGTGAGTAAGTGGACGGCAATGAGAAGGAATATGTATCCAAATACAAATTTCAAATTCATTTAAAGGGATGGCATGGTGGAGCATTAAAATAAACAAAAGCTTGAGCAAGGGAATTGGAGATGGACGGCACAACTATGGTGGATATAAACAATTAAGGCATGTGTTTGTGAAGCATTAAAAAAAATGGAGCATGAGTGGCTAGTGGGTTGTTGGATGGCAAGGATGAGCGTAATGGGAAGGAATTTTCAAATCCTAGCACTTCGAATATGGGACGGCAAAGAAAGAGCACGTGGAATAATTTTAATTGCTAGATTTGTTTTTACAATTGTGCAACACATGCCAGATTTAACTTTCATGAATTTAAATTTCTTGAAGACCACTTGTCCTATAAATAGGTTGGACCTTTGTCATTTGAGCAGAGAATTTTGATGAATGAATATGTTTCTTTTTGGTGAGGTTAATTCACTCTCCTAATTCTTCAAGGTTCGAATTGACTTATCTAGTTTCTAGTGGCGTCATTCTATCCTTGTTTCGAACTTATCATCCTATCAGGTGTGGCGTTCATTTATCTGTACCTTTGGTTCCTATCTTGCTAGATAGTGGGTCTCGGTTTTTATTCAAAGCTCCTTTCATCAATTTGAAGCTTATAAGATTCGGGTCTTTAATTTTTATTAAAGGTTCTTTCTTGTTTCAAATTCGTATCCACCGCAACCACTTACTTATCTTTATTTTTCAAAGACATTATCAATAAATTACCCCTTTTGTTATCTAAATGAAAAACTACCTAATTTACGATCGGGCAACATTTACGATTCGTTTTCAAACCCGAGAAGATTCGTATCAAGCAACATGAGTATATGGTTGCCTATGATATGATTCAACACCTTAAGGAATTATATGAGGGGAAAGCATATCAAGAGAGGTACGAGACCTTTAAAGCTATGTTCTGATGCAAAATGGTGGAGGGAACTCCTGTGGGAACTCACTTCTCAAGATGATAGGCTATATTGAAAGCCTTGAAAAACTAGCATTCCCTCTAGGTGTGGAGTTGGCCACTGATGTCATCCTACGATCGTTACCAGATAGTTTTAACCAATTTGTCCTTAATTTCAACATGAATGAGATTAATAAGACTTTCCCACAGTTGCCTAGGATGTTACAAATTGCTGAAAGTAGCATGAAAAAGGTTGGGCCTAAGCCTATTCTGATGGTTCGCAAGGATAAGGGAAAAGGAAAGGCTAAGGCTAAGGAAAAGTCTAAGGATAATGGCAAGGACAAGCCGAACAAAGGAAAAGTTGCATTGAAGCCTAATGGAGGAATTGCTAAGGAAGAAAATATTTCCATTATAGTAAGACCGGGCGCTGGAAGAGGAACTCCCCTACCTATCTTGGAGAGGTCAAGAAGGCAAAGGAAAATGGAGCTTCCACTTCAGGTATTTATGTTATTGATTTTAATTTATCAACATCTACTTCTTGGGTATTAGATATCGAATGTAGTTCTCATATTTGTACATATGTACATGGAACTCAACGGAGTAGGAATCTGTCTAAAGGATATGTGGACCTACGAGTTGGGAATGGAGCAAGAGTTGTTGCATTAGCTGTAGGAACACATATTTTATCATTGCCTAGTGGACTTGATTTAATTTTGGAGGATTGTTATTTTGTGCCCAGTTTGACTAGAAACATTATTTCAATTTCTTGTTTAGACAAAACTGGTCTTGAGATAATTATTAAGAATAATTGTTGTTGATTTTATCTCAATAATTTTTTCTATGGTTCAACACAATTAGTAAATGACGTCTACATTTTAGATCGAGATAGACACATTTATAACATAAATACTAAAAGATAAAAAATAAATGACTTTAATAAAACTTATCTTTTGCATTTTCGTTTGGGCCATATAAGTGAGAAACGCATATCAAAGCTCCATAAAGATGAGATTTTGGATTCTATTGTTTTCAAACAATTGGATATATGTGAGTCTTGCTTGTTGGGTAAAATGACTAAAACTCCTTTTAATAGTAAAAGTGAGTGAGCTAGTGATTTATTGGGCTTAATACATAGTGATGTATGTGGACTAATGAACACACAAGCCAGATGAGGTTTTTAATACTTGTAACAGCCCGTTTTTCAGTGGTGTCGAAAATAGTGGTTTCAAGGCCACCAAATCTGACGAGTAAGCTCGTAAATATTATTATTTAATATTTACGAGTCAAATATGGTTTCAAAAAGGTTTTCGATTTGATAATATATGTTATATAAGCAATTTATAAAGTTCAAGTGGTAAGACCTTAAGGTCAAGTGGTTTTAGAAAACGAGGTATTGGGACCTCATTTCTATAAACCGAGTCTTAAATATTTTTATAAATATTTACCGAATGTTTAAGGTGGTATTAAATTTTCGTTGAAAAATTTGAACGTTCCAATAATTAATTAATTAAAAAAAGACTAAATCGTAAAAGATGTAAAATTTGATCACTATTTGATTTGAGTGATTAAATGGTTTATTGAATAAAGGAAAAGGGACTTAAATGGTAATTAGACCATTTAAGAATTTAGTGGACGGTTTTGGGGCATGAAATTTGGATGATTTTTAAATGGACAAAATGCCAATTTTATAATTGAATTAAATTAAAAGAAAACAAAAGGTTAATTTAGTATAATCTTTTTGTATTCATCTTCAACAACCGAATGTCCATGGAAAACCTTAAGCTACGTTCGACCATGGTGATTTCTGTAACACCCCTAACCTGTATCAGTTGCCAGAATAGGGTTACGGAGCATTACTTTAGATTTTAATTCAAAATGATAAAAAATTTAAAACATTTAATTTACATAATGAATCATAGAAAGACCAATCAAGGACATACATATTGTCCCTTATTTGAGCCTTCGAGGCCCTAAAAACATATTAGAAACAATTCGGGACTAAATCGGAGACATATAGCATTTTTCAGAAAAAGGTGAAAATTTTCAAACTGCAGGGGTCACACGGCCGTCTCCCACCTGTGTCCATGCCCGTGTACCTTTCGAAATGGCCTCACACGCCCGTGCCAAGCCTTGTGCTAGGCTGTGTAACTACTTGACTTGCAACCCTTTGAAAGCTACAAGGGGCACACGCCTGTGTCTCATGGCCGTGTGTCACACATGGCTAAGAAACACACCTATGTCTTTGACCGCGTGGACGAAAAATAGACCATTTTCAAGCCATTTTTCTCACCCATTCAAGCACGTACCTACAATTAAATTCCCACATATAAACAAACCTTCAAATTGCACTAAAAACATGCATAATCAAGCTATCCCAATAAGGTACATAAGCATTTGATTGCTGAAATCAGAGCTTTAAAAATTTATAAAAGAATGATCGAACCTGGAGACTAACTCTGACAACGATTAAAGGCAACTGTACCTATCGAACAATAGTATAGCTTAGGCAAGACCAGATTTATCGAACCCAAAGGAACTAAAAGTACTAATACTAACTTTCTTTTTATTATTTAGCCTTAAAAACGGAGTGAAGTTGCTTTTAAACTAAATTGACGACGACTAAGCTAAGGACACAAAGACAAAAAGAACGATTTGGAAAATAACTTGCAGAAAAACTCAATTGATCAAGACGATACCCTCAGGAAGAATCCACCTAGACTTCACTTGTTACCTAACCCTGAATTATACGATTTCTTTACTTAGCTTGATCCGTAGGACTCCCTAACTTATATTAAACCCTCTCTCGAGGCGAATAACAACTAACCCTATGTTAATTAAAGGAACTCTCGTTCGCTTATAATAACCCCCTAGAATAGAAGTAAATCGATCAATGGACTCCCATATTAGGTTTCACCCTAATCCGGCAAAATCTCGTAACCCTATCTCTAGGCATTCGATCAACTTCGCTTAATTATGTTAGATCTACTCTTAGGCAGGGTCTATTCCTCCTCCACCTAAGCACATCAAATTTGGATTAAGCAGCATAATTAAGAACAAACTAAGTAATTATCATAAAATTCAGAAATCAAATAACAAAATTCATCTAGGTTTCATCTCCTTCAGGTATCTGAGGGGTTTAGTTCATAATGAATAAAAAGAACATCTCAAGAGAAAAGATAAAACAAAACATAAGAAAATCCTAAAACCCCCTGAAGGAATTAAAGGAGAATTCTGCCTTATTGAGTATAACTCCGGCTTCTTGGGATGGATCAACTGGCTATCCTCGCGTTATTCCCTAACTCTGACCCTTCCGGCTTGGCTCCTTGGCCTAGCTTTTACGCCTTTTAAAAGGTGGGACTTAGGTGATATATATAGGATCTCGGAATGCAATTTTTTCTCCCTAAGTATCCTTTTTCGACTGAAATTGCTCTTTCTAGTGACAGAGGCACGGCCATGGCACACGCCCGTGTGGATCGACTTCAGACCGTGTTCAGATTTCTAACTTGAGGCACGGCCGTGTGAGGCGGGGTTGAGGCCATGCTCTAGGTGATCGTTGAGGCACGGCCGTGTCGATCTCGTGCTAAGGCCCATTTACTCTGTTTTGGGCCCGTTTTGTGTTCTTTTCATCCTCGAGTGCTTTCCTGGGTATAAGACATGAAAAGAAGGGATTACAAGCACCTTTTTATATAAATCAAGGAATAAATCATCGAAAAGTGAGTTAAATGTGGGTTTAAAATATGTTATAATTATGGTTTATCAAATACCCCCACACTTAAGCTTTTGCTTGTCTTCAAGCAAAATTCTCAACTTACAATTAAAAGGAACTTTCCATAATTCAGAATTCCTATCAACAATGCCTCATAATAATTCATAGATAATTCATACATGGATAATTCAATTCAAAGAGTCCTAAAGATTTAAACGAGATAAGTCATGAGTTTGCACTTCGAAAACGTATGTGTCTCCCCTCATTTAAGTAACTACATTTTCAATTCAAAAACGACAAGGATTGATGTCCTCACTAAGGATTTACTCAAATCACCCTAAAGTGTTTAAGGTTCAGGAAAAGATCGCTCATAAGTCGAACCTAAAAAGTTAATCCCATAGGCTTGCCTGAAAATCAAATCTTCACCACTGTAATATGAGATGATAAACAGATCAATAGGTCTTTGTTAGGGTTGTAACGGGGCTAGGGTTAAAGGTGTGGTTACAGGCTAAAATTAGAGGGTTAGAATCGAGATCAAATTTGAAAAGTACCTACCTTAATGAAAACCGGAATAATAATTACATTAACTGAGAATAATAATCCTATTAACACGAGCTTTTCTTTCGGTATATAAACTTTAACTGTATAAGCTCACCACTAATACTGAACTTTGAAATTTTTTTAAAGAACAAACTAAAAAATACAAGATAAATTTAACTACTAGAATAATATACTTAGGTAACTTGATCAAATCAATTCTTGATTAAGGGGTAGTCAAAAGAAAGGGTGAATATAAAGGGGCTTAGGGTTAATATTAGTATGTGAGTCAATAAAAAGGGTTTGTTAAGATCAAAGGGGTTTACTAGGGGTTAATTGTTAAGGGTAGGCTATTTAGTGGTGTAAGTGGGTTAAAACCTAAGTGCCTTTATCATTTCTGTAATATCAAATCAAAAGTGTGGTCTCGACATGCATAAATGAGGCAAGTTCTAGAATAATAGTTCATGGTAGACACACTCATAATCAAAGAATGAGCATGAAAAAGAATATATGCTCTGTAAGGCTCAAAATCTCACAAAAATTATGGGTGTTTTGACATCATCCTCGTGAAATTCAAATTTCAAAGTAGTATTCGAATTTAGGTCAACAACCTAACAAAATTTTTTTTAATTCGTGAAAAATAGACTTATCATGCTTAATTCTCTAGTATCTTAAAAGTTAATCATCAATGCACAATTAACTATGACTTATTCTAAAACATGTCAATAAAAATCACAAATCATTAGAAATTTCATCCTAATTAGTAATATGACAACTTTGCATAAAAACAAGACTAAATCAGGGATTTGAGAATAATGAAAAAAGATTGACACTTTTACCCCTCACACTTAAGATGTACATTGCCCTGAATGTACAGAGATAGATAATATTT
Organism: Gossypium australe; assembly: GCA_005393395.2. Taxonomy (NCBI): domain Eukaryota; kingdom Viridiplantae; phylum Streptophyta; class Magnoliopsida; order Malvales; family Malvaceae; genus Gossypium; species Gossypium australe. Next base: position 99,527,630 of record CM016616.1, on the reverse strand, counting down.
TTATTTTTATAGAAATTAAAGGGTGAGAGGTACTCCCTGAATTCTTGGGCGAGTTCAGTGGAGGATGTGGTGAATACGGCGAAGGCGTCGATATGGTGGTGGTGTTGGTTCCCAAGCTCTACGCTAGATGAAGAAATTGGGGAACTCGTGAAGGATTAGCCAGGGGTCATTAAGACATAATTAAACTAAATTAAATATAAACTTAAAGAAAAGCAAGCTAAAGGGAAAGAGACTATGAAGAAAACTTAAATAAAAAGAAAATACTAATGGACTATGAAGTCCTTATTGAAGGATGGTTCGCAAAGTGGGATTTAATTTTAAGATTAGGGATGTGGTGGCGGTGGCAAAAATGAAGAGGTTATCGTGGTGGTCAGCTTGATTCCCTAGCAGCTTGGCGAACCTGGCACTAAGAAACTAAAAGAAAATTAAACAAATGCAGTAGAAGAGAAGTTTAGATAAGGAAAATAAAGGAGAACAGAGACAAAAGAGAAAATAAATTGGTTTCAAAGACCCTTGGCTTGGTGATTAGTCGAAGCTGCTGGCATGAACTCATGTTGACTGTTCTCGTTTGGGGAGAATACGCTTAGCTTTTTCCACTTCTTCGACATGATTTTGTGTGGCTCCAAGGATCTAGAGGTTTAGTCTGGGGATAGAAATGTTTTGAGAGGGAGAAAAGAGGGGAAGAAAGGGTGGTTAGTGAAGGAGAGGAATGGGGAGATAGAGGGGTGGCGTTTAAATAGGGGTTCAAATCTGCCATGTCCCCATGGCCGTGGTCCTAGGGTGTGTCAATTTACACGGCCGCCTTGCACGACCGTGTGTTGGGGTGTGTTGTTATTCCATGCCTGTGTTTGTTAAGTTGTATGTTGGCACGCTCGAATTGCACGAGCGTGTCTTGCTCGTGCTTGATAAGTCAGTAGCCTCGCACAATTTTCAGGCACGGGTGTTTGCTGCCCGTGGTGTGGAAGTTAGTAGCTTCACACGGTTTAGGGGCACGGCCATGCCATTCTATCGGTGCCCACGGGGAGGGTGGTTGGATCCGTGACGTGGGAGGGTGGTTGGACTGAACTATATGGCCTCTGTCTTATTAGTGTGGCGGTTCCGGTGGTCCACACAGTCACGGACACGGCCATGTGTAAGGCTGTGTAGCCTGGGAATCTGTACTTTTGGTTAGTTTAAAAAGAAAAGAAAGAAAGGAAACTGAAAATAAAATTGAAAGAAAATATTGTTAGTGCTCGGGTTGCCTCCCGAGAAGCATTCGTTTATAGTCTTAAGCCAGACTTTCCTCGTAAAAAAAATTTTTTAGGGAGGTTTGAAGGTTTGAATATCTTCCTTTATGCTTAAATTTCTTTTTCCTTGACAAAGTTGAAGTCGAGGAGCGGTTACCTTGAAATTGCCAAATATTGGCTTGCTTACCTCGACTATTCCGTGTGGGAAGATATCGTGTACCTTAAAAAGAGTTTCTCCCTTTGCCCTCAGGTCTGTTGTAGTGATGTGAGGATCGACTTTGTCTAACAGTACCTGGTCTCCTATTTTGAAGTGGTTGGATGTCCTTACGAGTTCCTCTGGTGGTTCCTCTGGTTTTACTTCGTGTGGTTCCGGCTCTTCTTTGACCTGTGTCTTCTGCTCCTCTAAATTGTCGACCCTAAGGCTTTGTTCATTGTGTGATTCTTCTTTTTCGACTTGTGGTCTATGAGTTGGCTCAGGTTTTAAGTTTGTGATGTTTCCTATGATGAAGGTTGAACAATTTGATTATCTATTGAAGTAACTTTCTTACCTTCATCGACTGTTGTCCTGGCTGAGTCAAGTGCTTGAAGATTGATTGATTCATCACCTACACGAAGTATGAGTTCACATGTGGCAACATCAATTTTTGTCTTGGCAGTTGCTAGAAAAGGCCTTCCTAAAATTAAGGGGATTGAATTATCCTCATCCATGTCTAAAACAACAAAGTCGATTGGGAAAACAAATTTATCGATATTTATGAGAACATCTTCAATAATTCCCTTAGGAATTCTAACAGTTTTATCAGCCAATTGAATACTCATCCTAGTTTGTTTGGGCTTCCTTAGACCTAGTTGTTTAAGCAGTGAATAAGGCATGACATTTATGCTTGCCCCTAAATCAGCTAACGCATTTTCAATATTTAAACTACCAATTAAAAATGAAATTGTAAAACTCCCTGGATCTTTTAGTTTCTGTGGTAGTTTATTTTGTAACATTGTCGAGCATGTTGCGTTTAGTTCCACGTGGTGCTCTTCATCTATTTTGCGTTTATTGGTCAATAGCTGTTTTAAAAATTTCCTTGAGTCTGGCATCTGGAAAAGAGCTTCAACGAGAGGTAAGTTAATATGTAATTTCTTTAAAAGTTTAAGAAACTTACCGAACTAATTCCTCTGAATCGTCTCTTTTTATGGCTTCGGGGAAAGGTATACGAGGTTTGTACTCTTTGATTATCGGTTTTGGCTTTTCTTGTGTTACCTCTGTTTTACCTTTGTCTACCTTATTTTCTGGCCTTGGATCGGGTTCATCCACCCCCTTATTATCCTGAGCTGCGATGGCTTGAACTTGCTCCTTAGGGTTAATCTCAGTGTTACTCGGTAGGCGTCCTTGCTGTCGTTCTGACATCAGCTTTGCGAGTTGTTCGACTGCATTAGTGACTTCTTTGACTGACTTAGTAATTTCCCCGATTCGGCTCTCATTGTTCTTGATTGTTCTTTCAGTTTCTTGGATACATTTCTTTGTGTCTGCTGAAAATTTTGCCATCATCTCCTCGAGGGTCGGTTTCTTCTCTTGTGGATAAGGCTGATTTTGGAAATTTTGAGGGGGTTGTTGCCTTTGATTTCCTTGATTTCCTTGACCTCCCCACGAAAAATATGGGTGGTTCCTCCAACCTGGATTGTAAGTGTTACTATAAGGATTATTATTGGATCGGAAATTATTACCTATATAGTTCATTTGGTCGCTCTCTGCTTCCGGTTGGTAGGGTGGGTACTCAGGATTCGCCACGGTTCCACTTGCGTCGCACTGCATGACTGTATGTGCCTGCAAGGAACACAAACTATCAAGCTTTTTATTCATCATCTCTAGCTGCGTTGATAGCATGGTTACTGTATCGACGTTGAACACTCCCACTGATTTTGTTGGTTTGGTTCTTGAGGCCTGCAACTAGTAATTATTCAATGACATCTCTTCGATGAACTCGTATGCTACTTTTGGAGTTTTGTTGTTCAGTGTTCCACCGGCGGCTGAATCAATTAGTTGCCTCGTTGAGGGATTTACACCGTTATAAAAGGTTTGGACTTGTAGCCACAAGGGTAAGCCATGCTGTGGGCACCTCCTCAAGAGATCCTTGAATCTCTCTCATACGTCGTATAATGTCTCTAAATCCATCTGCATAAAAGAAGAGATATCATTCCGGAATTTGGCCGTTTTGGCCGGTGGGAAATATTTCATTAAAAATTTTTCGGTCATTTGATCCCATGTAGTGATTGACCCTCGTTGTAACGAGTTTAGCCACTGTTTAGCTTTATTTCTTAATGAAAAAGGAAATAACCGAAGACGTATGGCATCATCAGAAATGCCATTTATTTGGAAAGTATCACAGAACTCTAAAAAGTTGGCTATATGCGTGTTTGGATCCTCGTCCTGCAAACCATCAAACTGAACAAACTGTTAAATCATTTGTATTGTGTTAGGCTTTAATTCAAAATTGTTAGCAGCAATAGCAGGCCTAACGATACTCGATTCTGCTCCTGTTAAATGCGGTTTCGCATAATCAAACATTGTACGTGGAGCATTATTTTCCCCCATATCGTGTGGCGATGGGTTATTCTCGTCCATCCCTTCAGTAGGATTGGATCTGCCTTCTTCCTCTGTTTCTGTGTAATCTAAGGCTCGCCTGGTTTCTCGATGATTCCTGCGAGCGGTGGCTCCGATTTCACTGTAAAATATCAAAGGTCCTCTTGGGTTCCTTCTAGTCATAAACTAGAGGTACCTGCTAGAAAAGAAAAACAAGATTCAGTAAAAATTAAAAAAAAAAGAATAAAAACAAAAACAAAAATAAATTGCGAAAAATAAAAATTAGGGCTAAAGTAATAAAAATATAGTTTTCTTAATATTTTAGTTCCCCGGCAACGGCGCCAAAAACTTGATCGCTGAAATCAGAGCTTTAAAAATTTATAAAAGAATGATCGAACCTGGAGACTAACTCTGACAACGATTAAAGGCAATTGTACCTCTCGAACATTAGTATAGCTTAGGCAAGACCGGATTTATCGAACCCAAAGGAACTAAAAGTACTAATACTAACTTTCTTTTTATTATTTAGCCTTAAAAACGGAGTGAAGTTGCTTTTAAACTAAATTGACGACGACTAAGCTAAGGACACAAAGACAAAAAGAACGATTTGGAAAATAACTTGAAGAAAAACTCAATTGATCATGACAATACCCTCAGGAAGAATCCACCTAGACTTCACTTGTTACCTAACCCTGAATTATACGATTTCTTTACTTAGCTTGATCTGTAGGACTCCCTAACCTATATTAAACCCTCTCTCGAGGCGAATAATGTCTAACCCTATGTTAATTAGTGGAACTCTTGTTCGCTTATAATAACCCCTAGAATAGCAGTAAATCGATCAATGGACTCCCATATTAGGTTTCACCCTAATCCGGCAAAATCTCGTAACCCTATCTCTAGGTGTTCGATCAACTCCGCTTAATTATGTTAGATCTACTCTTAGGCAGGGTCTATTCCTCCTCCACCTAAGCACATCAGATTTGGATTAAGCAGCATAATTAAGAACAAACTAAGTAATTATCATAAAATTCATAAATCAAATAACAAAATTCATCTAGGTTTTATCTCCTTCAGGTATCTGAGGGGTTTAGTTCATAATGAATAAAAAGAACATCTCAAGAGAAAAGATAAAACAAAACATAAGGAAATCTTAAAACCCCTTGAAGGAATTAAAGGAGAATTCCGTCGTCTTGAGTATAACTCCGGCTTCTTGGGATGGATCAACTGGCTATCCTCGCGTTATTCCCTAACTCTAACCTTTCCGGCTTGGCTCCTTGGCCTAGCTTTTACACCTTTTCAAAGGTGGGACTTAGCGGATATATATAGGCTCTCAGAATGCAATTCTTTCTCCCTAAGTATCATTTTCCGTCTGAAATTTTTCTTTCCAGCGACAGAGGCACGGCCATGGCACACGCCCGTGTGGATCGACTTCAGACCGTGTTCGGATTTCTAACTTGAGGCACGACCGTGTGAGGCGGGGTTGAGGCCGTGCTCTAGGTGATCGTCGAGGCACGACCGTGTGGACTTTGTGCCAGGCCGTGTCGATCTCGTGCTAAGGCTCATTTACTCTGTTTTGGGCCCATTTTGTGTTCTTTTCATCCTCGGGTGCTTTCCTAGGTATAAGACATGAAAAGAAGGGATTACAAGCACCTTTTTATATAAATCAAGGAATAAATCATTGAAAAGTGAGCTAAATGTGGGTTTAAAATATGTTATAATTACGGTTTATCAGCATTCAACCAATATGCCAAAAAGGCACCTCAATCACAACAATTAGACATGTATAACCATAAGCACAATTTGGCCAAAAGTTCAACTAACATATAACTAAGTTTATGCCAAAACTTATTGCTTTGTTTACTACTCAAATTCACACCAAAATTACGTAATATGCTATTTAACACCTAGCACCATTAGCAATATATATTATTTATAACGAATATACCAAATCACCACATTAAAAAATATCAAAAGACAATTAACAACAAACATGTTTAACTACCATTTTAATTTCCATCATATAGTTACCATAAACATCAAAACAATGACCCCAAGGCCAAATATATACATGCCAACTTAACACCATTTCATCATTCAAAAACACAAAATTTACAAGCCAAAACTTAATGACTATAACATCAACCAAAACAGCTATACTTGCCATTATAACTATGACTTAAAAATGTCAAAATCTACCGATATAGCCGATGGATAGTGTGTTAGGTATCCAATGACTTTTCAACCCAACGAGCTCCTGATTAACTACAAAACATAGAGAAATAAACACAAGGTAAACATGTTATGCTTAGTAAGTTCATAGTATATAATCTATGTGTAACAGTCCATTTTTGGTCAAATCAGAACAGTGGTTTCGGGACCACAAATATGAGATCAAAATAATTATTTTATTATTATTTTAATTTTTATAGTACGATTAAGTGATTGTGTGAAAATTTCGTTAAGAAATTTTATCGTTTAAATGGTCAATTTGATAAAAAGGACTAAATCGCGTAAAGCGTAAAACTTGAGTTCTATTAGCTAATGGTGTTTAATAGCTATAGAACCTTAAAGTTAAGGTCCTTAAGTGGTAATTAACCCATTTTATAGTTAGTGGATGATAAAGGCATGGCATTTGGTGTAATTAATAAATATCATTAAGGTTAAATTTGTAATTAGTTAATAAAGGTTAATTATAATAAAACAAACAAAAATTTAAATGTTTTCATCTTCATCATTTAACCAAAATTGAAGGAGAGAAAGGAGACATTAGGGGTTCTTCATTTGGCTATGATAAATTCATGCAATTAGATTAAGAAAAGCGAAAGACGGACTTAGATCAGGGAAAAGATAAAGTTATCGACTAATCGACTCAATTCACTGTTTTAACATCCGAGGTAAGTTCGTATGTTATAATTTCATTTCAAATGTAATTTATATGCTTTGATATAGCATGAATTGTGATTATGTGATTACTGACGAGTTCAAAAATGATTCGGTGAAGATTCAATAGTTGAAATCCCGGTTGAACCTTAGGAATAGTTTAGGATGCTAGTGACATTCATTAGGTAAATTTGAGTTGGCTTCGGGCCATGTTATTAGCACTTCGGGTGTGAGATGAACCGATTTGGCTTCATGCCATGCATATCAGCTGATTTGGCTTCGGACCATGATATCAGAATTTCGGATAAGTTACCTTGATTTGGCTTCGGGCCATGGTATAGGTACTTATCCTGTTAGACCTTGAGTATCCGACTTCTATTCCGAATGGTTCAACGAGTAAAAGAAGGAAGTGGTTGAAATTGAGATTAGTATGAGATAGTACAGGTACGTACGGAAATGAATTGAGTTTTGAAAACTATGAAATTGATGAGTTCCTTGGTAAGTTATATGAATGATAATTTGATAGTTTGAGATTTAATAGAATTGTTGCACATTGTTTTCCATTACATGAATGATTAATGAATGATGATAGGTACTTATTGTTAACATACGAGCTTACTAAGCTATATAGCTTACTTTGTTGCTTTTTCATGTTTTATAGTGATTTCAAGGCTAGCTCGGATTCTGGCATCGTCAGAGACTTCACCACAATATCTTCTGACTCTTTGGTGCTTTTGAAACTATGTTTTAAGTATATGACATGTATAGGTATTTGAGTCATGTTGGTTATGTTTTGGTAATGACTTTGGCCAAATGAATTGGTTTGTAAATGTCTATATTTTGAGTTGTAAATATACCATGATAGTTGGCTTAATTTGGTGAATTTGGTTATGTGCTTATATGTGCATATAAGTTCATATTTGAGTTCTTTGGATGGATATGTGAATGGCCATGTTATGAAGTTTGTGGAATTTTTATTTTGCTTGTGAATTGATACAAAAATGGTGTATGTTAGTTAATGGTTAAATTAGTTGATTGATATATGTATTTGAGTAGGTTTTGTTTGAGTTAAATTTGGGTTATAAGCATGTTGAATGTTGGTATTGAAAATGGTATGGATTAGTCTTGAATGTGGTGAATTTGAATGTTATTTATGCTAAGATTTGGTACCATTTGAGCTTGTTTAGGTATGTACAAAATGGGTGGCAATGTAACAGACCGAATTTGACCCTAATCAGAACGGTGGTTTCGGGACCACGAATCCGAGTCCAAGAAATTTTTTTAATATTATATTTTGTGTTTATTATATGTGAATTAATGTGTGTGAAAGTCTCGTAGAAAAATTTTATCGTTTGTGTGTTTAATTTACAAAAAGGACTTAATCGTGTAAAAGGTAAAAGTTGCAAACTATAGTGAAATGTACCAAATTGATTGTGGCTTTATAAAAGGAAGTCCTAAAAGGTTAATTAGCCCATTATTCAAGATAGTGGACGGCATAGGACTAAATTACCCTTATTTTATAAGTTAGTTTTATTATTATTAAAAGGTTATATTAGTAATTGGTTTAATAATTTAATATATGCTAAAATATCACAAAATAAGCCATCATCTTTTTGCTTTCTCTTTGGCCGAATGTTAGTGAAGGAAGAAAGGGTTTGTTTCTTTGAAATTTCGGCATTTAGAAGCTCAAATTGAAGGTTAGTTTGATTTTGGTTTTTGTTAATTTTTACGTTTTTGAGATCGTTGCTTAATATATTATCCGACCCATGCTAAAATTTTTGAGATTAATGTACATGTGATATTCGGCCATTGATGTGTTCATGTAGGTTGTGATGTTTGATGATTTTGAATTAAAGATATGTTAAAGATTTATATGTTTTGTCTTTGAATTTTTGGTAAATTTGAGTATTTAGGCTAAATTGCAAAAATAAAATTTTAGAGGGGTTTATTTGCGAAATAAATGAAAGAAATGGACTTGTATAGTCCCTATATATATTCGGCCCTTAAGTAGTATTGAGAAATTTTGTGTATTTTGTGTTTTATGCAAATAGGACTAAATTGTAAAAATGTGAAATAGTAGGGGTAAAATGGTAATTTGCCTATTTATGTGCCTAGGGACTAAATTGAGATGAAATGTACTTGAATGAGCTAAATTTTAATGTGTTTAGATCAAGAACAAAGAAAAACGGATTTGGATCGGGGAAAGACAAAGGTTATTGAATAGCCGGTTTACGCGGTCCGTCGACAGTTGAGGTAAGTCCTTAAGCAAGTATACACCAAAGAATTATTTACGAACATAGTATATGATGATGTTTGAATATTTAAAGCATAAATATACATGTTGGCCGAATGTGGAGTATGAATTTGTAGTGAAATTAGTTTGGTTAATACAATGTGAATATGTATGCTTGGATTAATAGGTGAAAGTAAAATGAAGAATATGAGATGGTTAATAGTTTAGTACTAAGTACTGTGTATCGCAAAGTTGAATGTGTTGATATTCGGGCTTCGTGCCTAGCAGGCTTAGTGCCGGTGATATATTCGGGCTTCGTGCCTAGCAAGCTTAGTGCCGGTGATATATTCGGGCTTCGTGCCTAGCAGGCTTAGTGCCGATGATATATTCGGGCTTCATGCCTAGCAGGCCTAGTTCCGGTGATATATTCGGGCTTTCTGCCTAGCAGGCTTAATGCCGGTGATACTTTAAAACGAAGGAACCATAAATTGTTCGAGGTGTAACATAGTGAATCTATTGAGTTAAAAACTCAGGTAAGCATAAGTCCCATTTGAATTCATCAGAAGTAAGGTAAGTTGTGATTAATGTTACTTGAATTGAAATATTATGTTATGAACGATGTTATGTGAATTTGAGCTTATAATCGACGTGTATGAATATAGAAATAATAGAATTGTTGGTGTGATAATGTGATGGATATGAATGTTGAATTTACATGATTATAAACATGCGATTCATGTAATATATGTACTTTGTGCTTTGATGACTTACAGGTTGATGGTAGTGAAGTATAAGTAATTGAGTTAATATATTACTAGTATTCGGTTTTGTATCAATTGCATATCAAAATATACATATACAATGTCCTACATTTATTGATTAAAATGTTAAAGTGCTTGATTAGTGAATTATCTTTTGCTTAAGACTTACTAAGCTAGTGAGCTTACTCTGTATGTGTTTGTATTTCTGTTTTATAGATCATTGATTCAACTACGGGCTTAGGGGATCATCAAGAAAGTCGACCACACTATCACTCTATTTGGTATATATATATGTTTACTTTTTGAATCAAAGGCATGTATAGGCTGTATTTTGATAAGTAATGAATGATGTTCGGTTTTGTAAATGTATATATATAGCCTTGCGAATAAGGCTGTTACTTTGGGATTAAGCATCGTTTATATGTTTGATATAATGGTCTGTTTTAATCTTTGGTATAAGACGTATGCTTATAATGCTTGGAAGTTAAATATAGTTATATAGAAATGATCATATATATATTTAAGTATGCTTATTATGTCGTGTGAATATCTTCACTTAGATTATTATGTGCTTGGTATAATTCAGAGATGATCATGAAAATGTACATACTAATGCTTTGGGTTGATCATCGAAGTTTTATATTGAGAACCGAATATATGGTCAATGGATTGGCTGTATTTATATATATAATTTGAATTAGTCACATATCATGTGTGTTTGGTAGGTTATTCAATGATCTTGTATCCATGAATTAATAAGGTAAAATGAATTAAAAATTATGGATTGACATGGCTTATGTTTTAGGGACATTGCGCATATTATGGTAGGATGATGTGATTGTTTGGTCATGCTATACTGTCCGAGTGTCATATGTGTGAATGATAAGCTATTTAAGTATCATGGACCTATCCTTTTTAATATGCATATTTGCAGAATGTATATAATAATATGCTGATATTCGGTTAATGAGATGGATGTATCATATATGTTTGACATACGAAATTTGGGGTTGTTAGGTGGAAACTTGATTCGAAACTTGTATAGATTAGGAGTTATGATATATTGCATTATGGAACATGGTTTGTAAAGTAAGTCTTGTTCATTATTTGTGGATATGGAAAAACGTAAATATGCGCATTGGGTTTATTCCATAAATGACTGTGAAAAATTGTGTCTAGTTCGGTAACGCCTCATAACCCTAATTCGGCGACGGGTACGGGTTAAGGGGTGTTACATTTTATTGGTATCAGAGCTACGATTTAGTCGATTCTAGGACTACCGTAGTGCGTATGAGTCTAGCTATACATGCCTTTGAATTGTATATATGATAGTGTGGTGACTTCTGACAATTTCAATTGTATTTTATATAGTAAATGGATCCTGATCCCGATAGAGCCGTAGCTGATGATGTGGAGAGCGTTGCGCCTGGTCCCGCATGTGGATCAGCGCCATTAGACTCTCGACCAGTTTCGGGTAGCCATGAGGGGGAGGCTAAACAAGCCTTCTATCAGATGATGAACGAATGGTTTACCCAGTTTATTCAGACTAATCCGGCTGTACAACAACCTCCACCCCCGAATAATCCAACTCCGGTACCTTCAGCACCCCCGTTGATAGATCCGATGAGATCTAGCAGGCCTCCCGTTGATAAAATCAGGAAATATGGGGCCGAGGAATTCAAGGCCAATGATGATGATGATGCAGAGCGAGCTGAGATGTGGCTTGATAACACTATTCGGGTACTCGATGAGCTATCCTGTACACCAGATGAATGCCTAAAGTGTGCTATATCACTACTTCGGGACACTGCCTATCATTGGTGGAACACACTGGTATCAGTGGTTCCAAAAGAAAAAGTAACTTGGGATTTCTTTCAAATTGAGTTCCGTAAGAAATATATCAGTCAGAGATTCATCGATCAGAAACAGAAAGAATTTCTGGAATTAAAATAGGGTCGCATGACTGTGACGGAATATGAGCGGAAGTTTGTCAGATTGAGCCGTTACGCTCGGGAGTGTATATCTACCGAAGCCATTATGTGTAAAAGATTTGAAGACGGCCTGAATGAAGACATAAAGTTACTTGTTGGCATTCTTGAAATCAAAGAGTTTGTGACATTAGTCGAGCGAGCTTGTAAAGCCGAAGAGCTCGGAAAGGAGAAAAGAAAAGCTGAAGTAGAAGCTAGAGACACTCGAAAAAGATCATCGAGTAAAATTTTCCATTCTGTGCATAAGAAGTTTAGAGATGACCCCAGTCGACATAAAGCCACTTCAGACTTGCCTAGACGTGATCGACCTCCAATGAGTTCCTGAGCCACGTCGATAGCTAGTGTCGGTAATGTTCCACATAACCGGCCCGAGTGTAAACATTGTGGGAAATGGCATCCTGGGAGTTGTAGAGTTCGTGATCGGTCCTGCTTTAAATGTGGATCATCGGATCATTTTATTCGAGAGTGCCCGATGTTAGCCGAGCAAAATACAACTCAGAACACTAGAACGAGCAGTGCGCCAGCACGGGGAAGACCACTCAGACATTCAGGCAATGTAGGTGGCAGTCAGAGAGGGATGAAGGACACCGCAATACGATCAGAGGCTAGAGCTCCAGCTAGAGCTTATGCTACACGAGCCAGAGAGGATGCTCTAGTTCGGTAACGCCTCATAACCCTAATTCGGCGACGGGTACGGGTTAAGGGGTGTTACAGGCAAAATGGCTTGGTAAATAGCCTATTTTTGCCCACACGGGCAGAGAGACGGACGTGTGTCTCAACCGTGTGTGACACACGGTCCAGTTACACAGCCGTGTGTCCCCTGGTGTTGAAATTGAAATGAAGTTAGTATGCTTGATCGCTGAAATCAGAGCTTTATAATTTATAAAACGAATAATCAAACCTGGAAACTAACTCTGCCAACGATTAAAGGCAAGTGTACCTATCGAACATTAGTATAGCTTAGGCAAGACCGGATTGTCGAACCCAAAGGAACTAAAAGTGCTAATGCTAACTTTCTTTTTATTATTTAGCCTAAAATAAAGTGAAATTATTTTAATCTAAATTAACGACTACTAAGCTAAAGATGCAAAGACAAAAAGAACAAATTGGGAAATAACTAGAAGAAAAACTCAGTTGATCATGACGATACCCTTAGGAAGAATCCACCTAGACTTCACTTGTTATTTAACACTGAACCATACGACTTATTCACTTAGTTTGATCTGTAGGACTCCCTAACGTATATTAAACCCTCTCTCGAGGCGAATAATGTCTAACCCTAGGTTAATTGGTGGAACTCTCGTTCTCATATAATAACCCCCTAGAATAGCAGTAAATCGATCTATGGATTCCCATATTAGGTTTCACCCTAATTTGGCAAAATCTCGTCACCCTATCTCTAGGCGTGCGATCAGCTCCGCTTAATTATGCTAGATCTACTCTTAAGCAGGGTCTATTCCTCCTCTACCTAAGCACATCAAACTTGAATCAATATCCGCGAAATATTAACTCAAGAATTAAGCACACATAATTAAGATCAAACTAATTATTTATCATATAATTCAGAAAACGATAACAAGATTCATCTAGGTTTCATCCCCTTCAGGTATCTGAGGGGTTTAGTTCATAACAAATAAAGAAAACATCTCAAGAGAAAAGATAAAACAAAACATAAGAAATCCCTAAAACTCCCTGAAGGAATTGAAGGAGAAATCCGCCGTCTTGAGTAGAATTCTGGCTTCTTGGGATGGATCAACTGGCTAACTTCGAGTGATTTCCTCAACTCTGACCTTTCCGGCTTGGCTTCTTGGCCTAGCTCGACGCCCGTTTCAAAGGTGGTACTTAGGGGCTATTTATAGGCTCTTGGAGTGCGATTCTTTCTCCCTAAGTATCCTTTTAGGAATAAAATTGTCTAAAGCCACGATAGGGGCACGGCCATGTCACACGCCCGTGTGACTCGTCCTCAAGCCGTGTTCGAATTTCTAAGTTGAGGCACGACCATGTAGATCGGGGTTGAGGCCGTGTTCTAGATGCTCGTCAAGGCACAGCCATGTGGACTTTGGGCCAGGCCGTTTCGATTTCGTGATATGGCCTATTTACTCCATTTTGGGCCCGTTTTATGTTCTTTTCATCCTTGGGTGCTATCCTGGGTATAAGACATGACAAGAAAGGATAAGAGCACCTTTTTACATAAATTTAGGAATAAATCATCCAAAAACAAGCTAAATGTGGGATTAAAATATGTTATAATTACGGTTTATCAAATACCCCCACACTTAAGCTTTTGCTTGTCCTCAAGCAAAATTCTCAACATACAATTAAAATGAACTTTCCATAATTCACAATTCCTACTGACAATGCCTTATCATAATTCATAGACAATTTATACATGGATAATTCAATTCAAAGAGTCCTAAAGATTCAAACAATGATAAGTCATTCATTTGTAATTCGAAAACGTAGGTGTCTCCCCTTATCTGAATAATTACCTTTAATTTGAAATTGACAAGAGTTGACATCCTCGCTATAGATTCACTCAAATCACTCAAAGTGTTTAAGGTTCATAAAAAGAAGCACTCATACGTCGAACCTGAAAAGTTAATCCCATAGGCTTGCCTGAAAATCAAATCTCCACCACTGTAAAATGAGATGATAAACAGATCAAAAGGTCTTTGTTAGGGTTGTAACGTGGCTAGGGTTTAGGTGTGGATAAAGGCTGAAATTAGAAGGTTAGAATTGACATTGAATTGACAAGTACCTACCTAAGAATACTGAAATAATATTTACATCAATTGATAATTATCTTAACAATACGAGCTTTTGTGGAAGCTATTTCATAGATGCCAAAGTACGCAAAATTCTTAAAGGAACTCCTGACGAATAAAAGGAAGCTTGAAGAAGTGTCAACAGTGGAACTTAATGAAGAATGCTCCGCCGTCCTCCAAAACAAGTTACTAGCCAAATTAAAAGACCCAGGAAGTTTTACTATTCCTTGTTTAATTTGTAGCTTAAACATTAAGAAAGCATTAGCTGATCTAGGTACCGGTGTTAATTTAATGCCTTACAAGATGTTTAAACAACTAGATCTTGGGGAACCAAAACCCACTAGGATGAGTATTTAGTTAGCCGATAGATCCATTAAATATCCTAGAGGACTTATCGAAGATGTCTTGGTGAAAATTGATAAATTTATTTTCCTTGTTGATTTTGTTGTGTTAGACATGGATGAAGACATTAATGTTCCCTTAATTTTAGGGCGTCCTTTTCTAGCTACTGCTAGGGCTGTTATTGATGTAGGTGACGGTAAACTTGTAATAAGGATAGGCGATGAGGAAATTATTTGTCAAATTTATGATGCCATGCGATATTCTAAAGAACAAGATGATTCCTGTTATTTTGTTGGTACTACTGATCATATCATTCAAAATTCATTACAGGAAATCATCCATGATGACACGATGGAACTGTGCCTGAGTCAAGAAGAGGTGGAAGAAAATGAAGGCGAAGAGATGAACTTGAATACATCTTCATTTAGACAAATGAAAGAAGAAAGCATTGAAGACAATGACGAATTAAAATAGAAAACCTCCATTGATGAGGCACCCAATCTGGAATTGAAACAATTGCCGAAACACTTGGAATACGCATTCCTTGAGGAAAATTCTACGCTACCGGTTATTATCTCTTTAGAACTAAAACCCAAAGAAAAGGAGGAGTTGATACAGGTACTAAGAGAACATAAAAAGGCCATAGCTTGGAAATTTTCTGACATTAAAGGAATAAGCCCATCATTCTGCACCCACAAAATTTTATTGGAAGAAGAATACAAGTCGTGTGTGCAGCCCCAGAGACGGCTAAACCCCAATATGAAAGAAGTGGTCAAAGCCGAGGTAATTAAACTTCTAGATGCAAGAATAATTTATCCTATTTCTGACAGCACCTGGGTAAGTCCTGTGCAGGTAATTCCAAAGAAATGAGGTATGACGGTAGTGCCCAATGAAAGAAATGAGTTAATCCCCACAAGAACGGTTATAGGTTGGAGAGTCTGTATAGACTATAGAAAGCTGAACAATGCCACCAAAAAAGATCACTTCCCTCTACTCATCATAGATCAATTGTTAGAAAGACTATCCGGGCATATGTACTACTGCTTCTTGGACGGACTCTCCGGCTACTTCCAAATCCCCATAGCTCCTGAATACCAAGAGAAGGCAACATTTACATGCCCATACGATACGTTTGCTTATCGTAGAATGCCTTTTGGATTATGTAATGCTCCTGCTACTTTTCAGCGTTGCATGTTGGCAATCTTTGACGAACTCATGGAAAACATCATGGAGGTATTTATGGATGATTTCTCGGTATTCGGTAATTCTTTCCATCTTTGCCTTAAAAATTTAAAACGAGTTCTAATGAGATGTGAGGAAAAAAACCTTGTTTTGAATTGGGAAAAATGTCACTTTATGGTTAGAGAAGGGATTGTGTTAGGACATAAGATTTCTAGTAAAGGGATTGAGGTAGATAAAGCAAAAGTTGAAACCATAGAAAAATTACCTCCTCCTAGTTCAGTTAAGGCTATTAGAAGCTTTTTAGGACATGCAGGGTTCTATAGAAGATTTATTAAAGATTTTTCGAAAATAGCTAAGCCGTTGACAAAATTACTAGAAAAAAGATGTTCCTTTCAATTTCAATCAGGAATTTAGATGAATTTAATGTCCTTAAGGATAAATTAATAAATGCTCCGATTATAATTACACCTGATTGGAACTTACCCTTTGAATTAATGTGTGATGCAAGTGATTTTGCAGTAGGTGCAGTTTTGGAACAACGAAGAGACAAGCATTTTCAGCCAATTTACTACGCTAGCAGAACATTAACACTCGTGCAAGAAAACTACACCACCACAGAGAAAGAATTGCTAGCTGTAGTTTTTGCATTTGACAAATTTAGGTAGTATCTAATATTGTCCAAAGTTGTCATTTACATTGACCATTCAACTCTTCGTTATCTTTTAAACAAACCCGATGCAAAACCTCGACTCATACGATGGATTTTACTCTTACAGGAATTTGACTTGGAGATACAAGATAAGAAGGGAGCTGAGAATCTTACAGCGGATCACCTCTCTAGACTTGAAAATCCACATACCAAAGAGCTCGATGAAAGTGAGATAAACGATTCGTTTCCCGAAGAACAACTCTTTTCTATAACACATTCTGAGGTACCATGGTTTGCAAATATTGCGAATTACTTAGCAGCTAACATCTTGCCAAAAAGATTAACACATCACCAAAAGAAGCGATTCTTTGTTGATGTGAAAAATTATTTTTGGGAGGATCCTTTTCTTTTCTGCATATGTACAGATCAGGTAATTCGAAGATGCGTTACAAAGGCAGAAGTAAGCAAAATCCTTGAACATTGCCGTTCAGGACCTTCAGGAGGACACTACAGTGGAATTAAGACAGCACACAAAATACTTGAATCAGGTTTTTACTGGCCCACTCTATTCAAAGATCCCAATAGGTATGTTACTTTATGTGATAAATGCCAAAGAACATGTAATATCCCGAAATTGGGCCTAGTAGGATTGGGCCGATTGGGCCATGGGCTTTAGGAAAAATTTGTGTCATCTAGTTACTTGTGTTAGCTCGGGTAGTATTGTTTGTGTGCTTAGCATAGTCTTGTGAAGGTTTGATTTTATTTAGGAAGCTAGAATAAATTTTTAGTATGGTTTATTTAATGAAGTGGATTAAGTGAGTTTGACACTTAAGTTAATTTAAGTGTTCAATTATAGCACAAAAGGAATAAGTGGCAAGATGGTTAAGGCTTTTGAAAGGTTGCTTGAGATTAGTAGTTCGAGTATCAAGGAAAGCATTTTGAGGATTTTTATTTCATCATAGCATTTATGGACGGTCAACTTATGTTTATGATAGGTTGGACTTTCATCTTTTGGTAAGTTGAATATAAGATTAAGGAAAGCATGAAATAGGGGATAAGATTCTTAATGTTATGGTATGATGAGGGGACAAAAGGCATGAAGGGTGGAGGATGTTTTGGAAAGTTTTCCTAGGCCTTTAGTGGTTGAATGTGGACGGCATGTGTGGAAAAGGGGGATGGCCGAATGTGCTAGGTAGTTTGGGGGGGATATTTGACCAACTTTTGCATTTGTGCACCTTTTGGGCATACTTTTCTCTTCCTCTCCAAACAAATCACTCTTTGGCCGAATACACCATAAGCATTTTGTGCAAATTTACTTTTTATTTTAGTCTCTTTTTGTTGAACCAAATGACATCATATTACTTTCTTTCATTTGCCCTTTTGTAACCGAACCTACAATCTAACTTGTGCATTTTTGTGCACTTTCTTTTTGGCAAAGTAGTGCTTGGCCGAATCTCTCCTACAACTCTCTCCTTTTCTTTCTTTCAACATTGGTTCATAATCATTTTCCTCCTATTCTCTCTTGGCCAAAACTTCCATCTCTCCATCTCTCTTTACTTTCTTTTATTTTAAGCCATAAACATTTCTTTTCCATTGAAATCTCTTCCATCTTCTTCTTTTGTTTTCCTTTCTCTTTCTCAACTTTAATTGAATCCTTGTTGTTAATACAAATCAACCATAGCCGAACCTTCTTCCTCTCTTTTAGTCTTTGTTTTGGCCGAATATTCAAGGGTAGACTCTCCTTGGTTTTCTTCTTTTGATTTTGGATAAAAAGGGGTAAGTGTTCATGGACGTTTTCTTTCTTTTCTTTCTCGTTTCTGTGATGTTTTCTTGTGGACAAAGGCCGAACCTTTGGGCTTTGTTGTGCAAGGTTCTAACCATTTTTAGGATTCGATTATTCTCTTAGGCTCATTGGGATTTCGGAAGCAATCGATTTAAGCCATTCCTTTAGCAAATCGAAGTTGGACAAGGATCTAGTGCGATAGATCGGATCTCCGAAAGTTAGTTTTGCTTTGGTGAAAGGTGTGTATCTTACACACTTTATAACTTGGTTTATATATGTATTTATGTGTGTTTTATAACTAATCATATTATGAAAGTGGGAAAAACGATGAGATTTGGATATGATACCATGATGGTATGAATGAGGATTCGGGTAAGTCCGTTTCGATATGTTGTTAATACATGAGGATTGAAATCATGATCTACGATTTATAATATTTTTGTTATGTGATTCATATCAAAGTATATTGACATGATTTGTTTATTGCATTGGTATGGGCAACATGAGAGGAGGGGGAAGATTGATATTGTGACTTCGGTCACCAGTGATTTGGTATCACATTTGTGTCTTCGGACACCAGAGATTTGGTATCTCCATTGATTTGGTATCACATTCATATCTTCGGACACTAGAGGTTTGGCACCTCATAACGACTTGTATCTGTGGTTAATTCCACCGTGGGTTGGCCCCACTTTTGAGATATGGGATCGTCTGCCAGTGATTTTGTATCACACGTGGGTTGGCCCCACAGATGGATTATTTGTGACCTCGGTCACCAGTGTTTTGGTAACACAATTGTGTCTTTGGACACCAGTGGTTTGGCACCCCCAGTGGTTTGGTACCACACGGGGTAGAGAAAGAGTTATGGATGGCTAGGTTGGGTGCATTATACATATATGTTGCTTTGTTATAATTTGTGTAAGTATGTGGTAATTACCCGGGAGAGGGAATATACACTGAGTCTTGGTGGCTCACCTTCTCCCTTATCATTTCAGGTGATTCGTGAGATCGCGGATGAGGAGCCGGATGAACTCGAGGAGGCCATGCAATAAATTTCGGTTCTATGTGAACTTTGGTTTGTGAACTTTAATTTATTTAAATTTGGTTTTATATTTTATGGTTTTGTAATAAGGCCTCTCTAAATTATGGTTTGGATTATTTTTATGTTTTGAACATGTTTTAAATATGGGTTATAAATTTCCTGATTATTATAATAAATTGAGCACAAAGTTTTCTAAATTACACAACGCGATGGTTTTTTTAAAAAAACGTTGCCATCGGGTAACATAAATCATTTGATAATTTTAACAACTTAAGTGTTTTCGATAATTCAAACGATTTTCAAATATTAAGTTTCTACATTCAAATGCAAATGGTTTTCAAAGTAATAATTTGAGTTTTCTTAAAATGACATAAATGTTTTCTTAACTAAGTTTTAAAAGTTTTACTTACGGCATTTCAAAAACAAATTATCAGTTTTTAACTTATTATATACTTGTTTTCTACAAATATAGAATTTTAATAGGTTTTTCACAAAAATTTTAATCGTCAACTAGTTTTTCTTCAAATATTTTCCTTAGTGACATACCAGATTCGGTCGTGGCGTATTGACCGGGTTTGGGGTGTTACAGAATAGGTAATATTTCTAAAGGTGATGAAATGCATCAAACATATATGTTATCATGTGAAATATTTGATGTATGGGGTATTGATTTTATGGGACCATTTCCTAGTTCGTTTGAAAATAAATACATCTTGGTAGCAGTTGATTACATGTCAAATTGGGTAGAAGCGGAAGCTTTACCTACCAATGATGCTAGGGTAGTAGTTAAATTTCTCAAGAACCTGTTTTCTCGATTTGGCACACCTAGAGCTATCATTAGTGATAAGGGTACTCATTTTTGTAATTCTCAATTTGAAAAAGTTCTGAAGAAATATGGAGTCTACCACAAGACAGCTACCCCATATCACCCTCAAACAGTGGGCAAGTTGAAGTAGCAATCCGAGAACTTAAGCGCATCCTAGAAAGATGATTGAATTAAATAGAAAAGATTGGGCATTAAAAGTAGATGATGCTTTATGGGCCTGTAGAATAGCATTTAAAACACCTCTAGGAACATCCCCATACAAACTTCTATACGGGAAAAGTTGTCATCTACCATTCGAGTTAGAACACAAAGCTTTTTGGGCCATAAAATTTTTAAATTTTGATCTTAGAACTGCAGGAAAGAAAAGAATGATGTAGATGGATGAGCTGGACGAATGGAGAGCTGAGGCCTACGATAACTCGAAACTATACAAAGAGGCAACAAAGTGACGTCACGATTCTCGTCTAAAGAAATCAAAACAATTCGAAGAAGGGGACTTGGTCCTACTATACAACTCAAGGCTTAAATTATTCCCTGGGAAGCTGAAATCAAGATGGTCAGGCCCATTCATGATCAAAAAAATTTTTCCATACGGCACAATCGAGGTAACTCACCCCACTAAGGGCACATTCAAGGTAAATGGTCACCGACTCAAAGTTTATAATGGTGCAGATATTGGAGATATGAGAAAGGAGCTTTTGCTCCATGAACCTTCTTTTAGAACCGAAAACAGGGAAAGTCTAACTTAAGACTATAAGCGCTTCTCGGGAGGCAACCCGAGTATTTTTCATTTATTTATTATCTAACTCCATAGTAAATTAGTCTAACAAAAGAGTAGGTTTTCAACCACACGGCCATGAACACGGCCGTGCCCATGGCCC
Organism: Gossypium australe; assembly: GCA_005393395.2. NCBI lineage: Eukaryota > Viridiplantae > Streptophyta > Magnoliopsida > Malvales > Malvaceae > Gossypium > Gossypium australe. Next base: position 99,506,497 of record CM016616.1, on the reverse strand, counting down.
TGTGGAAGACAGGGGACAAACCACGGGTGTACCAGTAGCCATGCACAAACAGAGAAGAATTTCTTTTCCCAGCACGGGCTGTGATACCAGTACATGCCCATGCAACACAACCGTGCGAGGTTACTGACTTGTCGAGCACGAGATACACACGGCCGTGCCTCACGACCGTGTGAAGCTACTGACTTACACACCACGAGCAAAACACACCCGTGTCTTCCAACCGTGCGAGGTTACTGACTTGTCGAGCACGGGCGTGGCATATAAAACACGGCCGTGCCGAATTCACCTGAACGCGCCTAAAATTTGAAATCGTGAAAAACACGGGCACTTTAAAACAGAGCACGGGCGTGGCGCTGGCCCGTGTCCCCTCCCCTATTTAACCAAATTAAACCGTCACTTTCCCAAAACCTACCCTAAAATCAATTTCTAGCACCCCTCGCCTGAAATCCGACCACACCCATATTCCCCACCTTTCCAAAACTCCTCCCTTTGTATTCCTCTCCAAAAAACCTTACAAAAATCGTCCGCACGCCCTTGCCACCGCCGTGCTGCAGCAAACCACGCCCTCCCCACCACCGTGTTCGCGCTGAAAAATTGCACCACCGCCGTGCTCGCCCTGTGTCCGGCAAAAAACCACCGCCACCATCACTGGTTCCTTCCATTTTTTCACTTCTTTAACTAGAGTTCGCTAAATTTCATATTATTTAGTTTTAAGTAAGACTTTTCTTATGTTTTGTGATAGTAGTTATTTGATTAATATTTGGTTTAGTTTTCAGTATGAATTTTCTCCTGTTTTTCAATATTTCATTCATGAATATTTGCAACATCATAAAAATAGTGCTATTCGTCATATATGCTATTGCAAACTTCTATTTTTTTTTTTTGATTTGGTTGCTTATTGGAATATCTTGGATCTAGATTACATTTTGGCACAAAATTTTGTTTTTTTTTTCAGGTACCATGTCATCATCACGACCAAAACGATCCACAGCCGCCCCAAGCAAGAAAAGAAATGGGCTCGGATCATCATATGCAAGTGCTTCTTCCGAGCTACGACACCCATTCCTCCGATTCTCTCAAGTAGCTCGAGAAGAGCGTTACAAGGCAATCCGGGATAGACCCCTAAGCACCGGTAGGTGCATCGATTGGGACGCAATAGAACAAGTCAGGCTCGCAACCGATATTCAAGCCTTTCTCTCGACCGACACGTGGGAGCAGTTTTTCTCAATCATCGAGCCCACACACTTGGAGCTCACACTAGAATTTTACACCACTTTCACATTGCAGACAGTGATGGCCCAGTTCGACGACCCGGGTACAATCCAATTCCGTTTAGCGGGCACGGTACGTCGACTGAGCATACCACAATTTGGCTCAGCACTCGGACTTTATACACCGGAATTTATAGAAGAAAACCCACTCTCCGGGTTAAACCGCCAGCTTCATTGCACTCCGCCCAACTGCTGGCATAGCCTAGGCCCCACCACAAGTATCTACGACCCCAGTCGCTCTAAGGCGACAGCCCTTCTCCCGCCCCTACGATATCTTCACGCCAGTCTCGCTCACACCATCACAGGATGACGTGAGAGCACTGACGTGGTAAACAAGCACGATGTCTACTACTCATCGTGCATGTCAGAAGGGCATGTTTTCGACCTGGCATACTTCATCGCATGTGAAATTCAGCATCAAACAGAGGCGCACAGGAAGGGAATTCTATCAATGGGGTCGTATATCACAAGGCTGGCTCGATACTTTGGCCTCCTCCACACCGGGGCTCAAATTTCCTCACTTACATTGATCAGCCATATGGTACCTCAGGGCATCCAAACGATGCTACACATGAGGATGATCAAACATCGTCGAGGAACCGACCCTCCTCAATACTGATTGGTGACTTCCATAGTTGAAGGGGAGCCTGAGGACATTACTGACGATGTCCCACCACCATCACAGGAGGCATCGATTTTGAGCCAGCGGCCATCCCATACAGGAACCTCATTGGTGGATATCTTTGCACGACTCGACCAGTTCGAGCTGTATTTTGCTGAAAATACTCGACGTTTTGATGGGATAGAGGCCACCCTTCAACAGATATGCCAGCAGCTCCATATCTCATCACCAGCACTACCATAGGACCCGGCTGATGATGAAGACTTCTGAGACCTCTTAATTTGTTATTTTTAACTTTCTTTTCTTTATTTTCAGTTCTTATTTTAGTTTTTAATTTGAAATTTTATTTATTTTATTGCAAACTTTTATCATTGGCTATCTAACTATTCGAGTATACCTAACACATATCTAGTACACCACCAAGATTTTTAACTAGTGACTTTGCAGAATAAATTGCACACTCCACATACACAAACATATAACTAGGAGAAACTCAATAAAGTCACCTGACGCCACGTATTTTCCACATCCTCCAAGGATCTCATCCGTACTTCTGGAAGTGTCATTTTCTACCCTCTCTTTTGATTTCTTATTAATTCTCATTATCTACCTTTGTACATTGAGGGCAATGTACATCTTAAGTGTGCCGGGATAAAAGTGTCTAACTTTTTTCATTATTCTCAAATCCCTAAATTTAGTCTTGTTTTTAAGTAAATTTTTCATAGTACTAATTAGGATGAAATCTCTGATGATTTATGATTTTTATTGACATGTTTTAGATTAAGTCATTAATAATTGTGCATTAATAATTGAATTTTAAAGATACTAGAGAATCAAGCATGATAAGTCTATTTTTTTCAGAATAAAACTTTTGCTAGGTTGTTAACCTAAATTTGAATATTGCTTTGAAATTTGAAATTTATGAGATTGATGTCAAAACACCCATAATTTTTGTGAGATTTTGATCCCTTTAGAGCATATATTCTTTTTCATGCTCACTTTTTGATTATGAGTGTGTCAACTTTGAACTGTTATTCTAGAACTTGCCTCGTTTATACATGTTAAGACCACATTCATGATTTGATATACAGAGATGATAAAGGCACCTAGGTTTTAACCCACTCACTCCACTAAATAGCCTACCTTTACAATTAACCCCTAGTGAACCCCGTTGATCCTAACAACCCTTTTTATTGACTCACCTATTAATAACCCAAAAACCCTTTGTATTTATTATCACCATCTCTTTTGACTACCCTTTAATCGAGATATGATTTGATTAGTTACTGAATTATATTAGGTTATGGGTTGAATTCATCTTTTATTATTAGCTTGTTCTTAAAAAAAATATTGAAGTATATTCAGTATTAATAGTGAGCTTACACAGTTAAAGTTTATTTTCCTAAAGAAAAGCTCGTATTGTTAAGATTATTATCAATTGATATAAATATTATTTCAGTATTCTTAGGTAGGTACTTGTCAATTCAATCTCAGTTCTAACCTTCTAATTTCAGCCTTTATCCACAGCTTAACCCTAGCCCCGTTACAAGCCTAACAAAGACCTTTTGATTTGTTTATCATCTCATTTTACAGTGGTGGAGATTTGATTTTCAGGCAAGCCTATGGGATTAACTTTTCAGGTTTGACGTATGAGTGCTTCTTTTTATGAACCTTAAACACTTTGAGTGATTTGAGTGAATCTATAGTGAGGATGTCAACTCTTGTCAATTTCAAATTAAAGGTAATTATTCAGATAAGGGGAGACACCTACGTTTTTGAATTACAAATGAATGACTTATCATTGTTTGAATCTATAGGACTCTTTGAATTGAATTATCCATGTATAAATTATCTATGAATTATGATAAGGCATTCTCAGTAGGAATTGTGAATTATGGAATGTTCGTTTTAATTGTATGTTGAGAACTTTGCTTGAGGACAAGCAAAAGCTTAGTGTGGGGGTATTTGATAAACCATAATTGTAACATATTTTAATACCATATTTAGCTTGTTTTTGGATGATTTATTCCTCAATTTATGTAAAAAGGTGCTCTTAATCTATTTTGTGTTTGTTTGTCAAGAGCTGTCTTAGAAATTTCCTTGAGTCTGGCATCTGAAAAAGAGCTTCAAGAAGAGGTAAGTTAATATGTAATTTCTTTAAAAGTTTAAGAAACTTACCGAACTGTTCCTCCGAATCGTCTCTTTTCATCGCTTCAGGGTAAGGTATACGAGGTTGGTACTCTTTGATTACCAGTGTCAGCTTTTCTTGCGTTACCTCTATTTTACCTTCGTCTACCTCTTGGTTTTGGTTCGTCTAACCCTTTGCTATCATGATTTGTGATGGCTTGAATTTTCTCCTTAGGGTTAATCTCGGTGTTGCTTGGTAAACGTCATTACGGTCGTTCAGACATTAGCTTCGCGAGTTGCTCGACTGCATTAGTGACTTCCTTGAGTGACTTAGTAAGTTCCCCGACTCATTTCTCGTTGTCTTTAACTGTTCTCTCAGTCTCGTGGTAATGATTTTCCGTGTTTACCATAAATTTTGTCAGCATTTCTTCAAGGTTTGGCTTCTTCTCTTGCGGATAAAGCTGATTTTGGAAGTTTTGAGGAGGTTGTTGCCTTTGATTTCCTTGATTTCCTTGACCTCCCCACGAAAATTTTGGGTGGTTCCTCCAACCTGGATTGTAAGTGTTACTATAGGAATTATTATTAGATCTGAAATTATTACCTATGTAATTCATCTGTTCACTCTCTGCATCTGGTTGGTAGGGTGGGTACTCAGGATTCGCCACAATTCCACTCGCATCGCATTGCATGACTGAGTGGTGTGGACACCTTCTTAAGAGATCCTTGTATCTCTCCCATGCATCGTATAATGTCTCTAAGTCCATCTACACAAAAGAAGAGATATCATTCCGTAATTTGGCTGTTTTGGCCGGTGGGAAATATTTCAATAAAAAATTTTCGGTCATCTGTTCCCATGGAGTGATTGATCCTCGTGGTAACGAGTTTAACCACTGTTTGGCTTTATTCCTTAATGAAAAAGGGAATAACCGAAGACGTATGGCATCATCAAAAATGCCATTTATTTTGAAGGTATCACAGAACTCTAAAAAATTAGCTATATGCGTGTTTGGATCTTCATCCTGCAAACCATCAAATTGAACAAATTGTTGAATCATTTGTATTGTGTTAGACTTTAATTCAAAATTTTTAGCAGCTATAGTAGGCATAACAATACTTGATTCAGCTCCTGTTAAATGTTGTTTAGCAGAATCAAACATAGTACGTGGAGCAGTGTTTTCCCCCACATCATGTGGTGGTGAATTATTCTCGTCCATCCCTTCAGTAAGATTGAATCTGTCTTCTTGGTCTTCCTCTATATATTTTAGGGCTCGCCTGATTTCTCTGCGAGTCTTACGAACGGTAGCTTCGATTTCACTGTCGTATACCAAAGGTCCTCCCGGGTTCCTTCTAGTCATAAACTAGAGGTACCAGCTAGGAAAATAAAGATAGAAAATTTAGCAAAAATTTGAATTTAACCTAAAAAATAAAATAGCGAATAATAAAAAAAATAATGGCTAAAGTAATAAAAATAGAGCTTTCTTAATATTTTAGTTCCCCAGCAATGGCGCCAAAAACTTGATCGCTGAAATCAGAGCTTTAAAATTTATAAAACAAATGATCAAACCTAGAAACTAACTCTGACAACGATTAAAGGCAAGTGTACCTATCGAACAGTAGTATAGCTTAGGCAAGACTGGATTGTCGAACCCAAAAGAACTAAAAGTACTAATACTAACTTTCTTCTTATTATTTAGCCTAAAATAAAGTGAAATTGCTTTAATCTAAATTAACGAATACTAAGCTAAAGATGCAAAGACAAAAAGAACGAATTGGGAAATAACTAGAAGAAAAACTCAGTTGATCACGACGATACCCATAGGAAGAATCCACCTAGACTTCAATTGTTATCTAACACTGAACCATACGATTTATTCACTTAGTTTGATCTGTAGGATTCCTTAACATATATTAAACCCTCACTCGAGGCGAATAACGTCTAACCCTAGGTTAATTAGTGGAACTCTCATTCTCTTATAATAACCCCCTAGAATAGCAGTAAATCGATCTATGGATTCCCATAGTAGGTTTCACCCTAATCCGGCAAAATCTCGTCACCCTATCTCAAGCCGTGCGATCAACTCCGCTTAATTATGCTAGATATACTCTTAAGCAGGGTCTATTCCTCCTCCACCTAAGCACATCAAACTTGAATCAATATCCGCGAAATATTAACTCAAGAATTAAGTACACATAATTAAGAACAAACTAAGTATTTATCATATAATTCAGAAAACGATAACAAGATTCATCTAGGTTTCATCCCTTTCAGGTATCTGAGGGGTTTAGTTCATAACAAATAAAGAAAACGTCTCAAGAGAAAAGATAAAACAAAACATAAGAAATCCCTAAAACTCCCTAAAGGAATTGAAGGAGAAATCCGTCGTCTTGAGTAGAATTCCAGTTTCTTGGGATGGATCAACTGGCTAACTTCGAGTGATTCCCTCAACTCTGACCTTTCCGGCTTGGTTTCTTGGCCTAGCTCGACGCCCGTTTCAAAGGTGGTACTTAGGGGTTATTTATAGGCTCTTGGAATTCGATTCTTTCTCCCTAAGTATCCTTTTCTGACTAAAATTGTCTAAAGCCACGACAGGGGCACGCCCATGCCACACACCCGTATGACTCGTCTTCAAGCCGTGTTCGGATTTCTAAGTTGAGGCACAACCGTGTAGATCAGGGTTGAGGCCGTGTTCTAGACGCTCGTCAAGGCACGGCCGTGTGGACTTTGGGCCAGGCCGTGTCGATTTTGTGATATGGCCCATTTACTCTATTTTGGGCCCGTTTTATGTTCTTTTCATCCTCGGGTGCTATCCTGGGTATAAGACATGAAAAGAAAGGATTAAGAGCACCTTTTTACATAAATTGAGGAATAAATCATCCAAAAACAAACTACATGTGGGATTAAAATATGTTATAATTACGGTTTATCAATGGTCCACACAATCTCACACACGGGTGTGTGATCGGCCGTGCGGTACAAGTCAGTATAACCCCTAACTGGCACACGGCTTAGCACACGAGCGTGTGACTTGGCCATGTTGCATAAGTCAGTATACCCTACAGGTTTGGCACGGCCTAACACACGGCCTGGCACACAGGTGTGTGTGGCCACTTCAAAGGGTACACGGGCCAAACACACGGGCGTGTGGTTGACCGTGTGACCCAAATTAGTATGTACCTCCTGTTTTCACACGGCCTGTGACACGAACGTGTCTGGTAGCCGTGTGAGACGCACGGCCTGGCCATACGGGCGTGTGTCCCTTGTTTTGAAGAAAAAAATTGTTAAGTGTTGGAAAATTTCTTGAGTTTCCGGTTTAGTCCCAAACCACTCTTAATGCATGATTAAGGCATCGTAGGCTCGTTTAAGGGACACTATGATTATTTATGATTGAATTGTATTTCAGTTGATGAATTGTATATGAAATGTATGTTTAAAAGTGTTGTAAGTCTGGTAATGCTCCGTAACCCTATTTCGATGTTTAATACGGGTGAGGGGTGTTACATTTATTTGTATCAGAGCTACAATTTAGTCGATTCTTGGACTAATGTAGCGTGTGTGAGACTTTAGCTATACATACCATATATAAACTGTGATAGTGTGATGACTCATGACATTTGAAAATGTGTTTTTATATAGAAAATGGATCCCAATCGAGTGATAGCTGATGAGGTTGAGAGTAATGCACCTGCTCCCGCGCAAGGGACAACACCGTTTGATTCTAGACCCGTGACGGGTAGCTGGAAACACAAAAATATACACACTTTTTCATGCCCTTTATAACTTAAATTCATGCAGTTTTGATAAAATTCTTATTGAAAAATAATTAATTTTTATAAAATAATTAAATTGCACTTAAATTATGAACATGTTGAATTTTATGTAATTTTATAATTAATTTCAATTAGTTTTGATCATCTTTCGACAGATTTGCACAAAGGGAAAAAAAATGACTCGGCAGACACTGCTAGAAGTTCAAAACCAAGAAGCAATTTGAAGTATCAAGGCGAATTAATTTTCAACCTAAGACGGTCCAATTATGTGTATCAATTCATGATATAATTAATTTTAATTTATATCCAATTTAATTTGGATAAATGAATTATTATTAATTAATTATGAAAAAGTGGTCTAGTTGAGCCGAACTGTAACACCACAAACCCGGCCTAGAAGTTAGGCCCAAATCTGGCGTGTCACATTGAAGAGTTTTTCGAAAACCATGCTTTCATTAGAACCCCTTCTTAAAGAAATTAAAACTTTCTGCCATGCAAAACCTCAGATTTCGTTTGCTTATCTTCAAAACATAGTTCATTAAAAGTCATTCTCTTGTAAAACATTATTATCTTTAAAACCTTGTTTGTTGCAGAAGCTTAATTTAAAACAGTTGCGAAAACGTGATATTTTGAAAACAGTGGTTATCGTTTTAAAAAACCGTGTTTAACAGACTACCAGTTTGTAATTAACTGAAATACCAAATAAAAGTTAAAAAGAAAATCCCAACGGCCCTGTTACAAAAAAATTATTAACCCAATAATTTAAAATAACTAAATTAAACTAAAATCGCTAAGTTTAGTCTTTAAACCATATCCGACGTGTGGCCACCTTCGAATCCTCCACAGCTCCAAATCCTTTGAGGTTGGGGATTACCTGTACGATTAAAAGAAAGGGGTGAGTTATGAGAACTCAGTGTGTAATCCCCTGATACGGTCATAGTTTGGGCCTAAGCCCTATTTGGTAACATCTGGGCCTAAGCCCTACTCGGTAACAATTTGGGCTTAAGCCCCAAAATCATATCAATGCAATGGACATGTAACCCAACCGATTCCAACCAAACTCTCCACCCGTACCAACCAATCTCCCCATGTGGGGACCATGTCGGCCCACCCAGCCAAACTCTCCAATAATCCAGCCTAGCTGCTAATAACGGTATACGTGGCTAAGCCACTAAAATAAGAATATGTGGCGATGCCACTATAACAGTATGTGGCGGCACCACTAGAACGGTACTTCCTCCAATCAGGAAACCCAACCCAATGCAATATGTTATGTATGCAGTGTATTACTGATCGTGTGTCTATCGAGTTTTAAAATTTATAAAGAGAATGATCGAACCTAGAAACTAACTCTGACAATGATTAAAGGCAAGTGTACCTATCGAACAGTAGTATAGCTTAGGCAAGACCAGATTGTCGAATCCAAAGGAACTAAAAGTACTAATATTAACTTTCTTTTTATTATTTAGCCTAAAATAAGCGAAGTTGTTTTAATCTAATCTAACTACTACTAAGCTAAAGACACAGAGACAAAAAGAATGAATTGGGAAATAACTTGAAGAAAGACTCTGTTGATTTAAGATGATACCCTCAGGAAGAATCCAACTAGACTTCACTTGTTATCTAACCCTGAACCATACGATTTATTCACTTGACTTGATCCATAGGATTCCCTAAGTTATATTAAACCCCTTCTCGAAGCGAATAATAACTAACCCTAGGTTAATTAATTGAAATCTCTTTCTAATTAAAACCCCTAGAATCGCATTAACTCGATCTATGGATTCCCATATTAGGTTTCACCCTAATCCGGCAAAATCTCATCACCCTATCTTTAGGCGCGCGAACGACTCCGCTTTAATTATGTTAGATCTATTCTTAAGCAGGGACTTTTTCTCCTCCACCTAAGAACATCTAACTTGAGTTAATATCCCGGAAACATTAACACAATAATTAAGCGCACATAATTAAGAACAAATCAAGAATTTATCTTATAGTTCAGAAAACAATAACAATATTCATCTAGGTTTCATCCCCTTCAGGTATCTGAAGGGTTTAGTTCATAATAAATAAAGAAAACATCTCAGAAGAAAAGATAAAACAAAACATAAGAAATCCCTAAAACTCCCTGAATGAATTGAAGGAGAGATCCGTCGTCTTGAGTAGAATTCCGGCTTCTTGAGATGGATCAACTAGCTATCTTCGAGTGATTCTCACAACTCTGACCTTTCTGGCTTGGCTCCTTGGCCTAGCTTGAACGCCTCCTTGAAGGTGGTACTTAGGAGGTATATATAGGCTCTTGGAATGCGTTTATTTCTCCCTAAGTATCCTTTTCCGAGTGAAATTGTTCATTGCCACGACAGGGACACGGCCATGTCACACGCCCGTGTGACTAGTCTTTAAACCGTGTTCAGATTTCTTTAATGAGGCACGGTCGTATGAATCGGGGGTAGGGCCGTGTTCTAGATAATCAATGAGGCACGGCCGTGTGGGCTTAAGTCCAAGCTGTGTCGATTTCGTGATATGGCCCATTTACTCCGTTTTGGGCCCATTCTATGTTATTTTCATCCTCGGGTGCTTTCCTGGGTATAAGACATGAAAAGAAAGGATTAAGAGCACCTTTTTATATGAATCAAGGGATAAATCATCCGAAATTAAGCTAAATGTCGGATTAAAATATTTTACTATTATGGTTTATCAATTACGATCATATACATATATATAAAAATCACATAAAAACATTTAAACTACCACTAAGGGTATCACGGTCATTTTGTTGTTAGGGTAAAACGGTAATTTCACCCTTCGGGGTATTTTGGTAATTTTACCCATCGAGGGCATTTCGGTAACTTTACCCATAGAGGGTATTTCAGTAATTTACCTAGTAAGGGTATTTCGGTAATTTACCACTAAGGGTATTACGGTAATTTACTCATCTACAGCCTTTCTGGAGGCCGACTGTCGCCTCGAGCGACACATGTTCCATTTTTGGTCAAAACGGTACAATTGGGCCTAAAGTCCAATTTCGGCCCAAACGGGCCCACAAGCCCGTGTGGCCCATTCAGCCCATTTTCAGTCACGGTTCTGCGGACTTTGTAGCTGCACCGATCATCTAGCACTTATCATGGATTTTGCCCCTGTGGGATCGTTAACCCATTGGGCCCCCTTAGCCCACTTCGGCTCAATAAGGCCCATTACAGCCTAAGTCCCATGAGAGAGTTCGTGACACTCCCAACAGTCTATCGCCAACATTGGTGGCTCGGTTTATCTCTACGAGCTCTCGCACGCTCAAGTAATCTCAGTTGCTGATATTCTGTCTTTTTGGTATTTCGGCTTTTAGCCGATTCACAGAACATCACATAACAGAACAAGCAAGGGTATGAGATTACACACCTTATCACGTAGAGTACTAAATAATCACAAGCGCCTTCACCTATACAAAACATAACAGCCATTTAACTCAATTGGCAAAAGAATTGGGAGATCTCTACTCCAAGCACCTAACCATGAGATTTACTATTACTTACGCTCACTAGAACGATCAACTGCAACTTGCCTAGCTAAACCAAAGTTTGATGCCGACACCCTTCCGCATCTAGGCAGAAAGTCCCGAACCGCTGACACCCTACGCCGCTTAATCTTGGGATTGGAGGCAATGTGCACAGTCTCGGCTAGCACCGTTGCTGCCTCCCAATGGCTAGAATCTCTTTTTGTCATCAAAAACACGATCTTACAGAATTGGAGTCAACACGAATGCTTCAATCACAACCACAAAGTAACCAATCACCCTAACAGGAAGAAACAAGATAACGATGCGATTGGGCCTAAGGGCCATTGTTGGCCCAAATGAGCCCACATGCTCGTGTGGCCTATTTAGTCCAAGTCTAGCCACAGATATGAGATTCACATAGACCAGTCCAATATCTACTACACAATCATACAACTTATCCAATTGGGCCCACGGGCCCATTGGCCCTACATGGCGTCTTTCGGCCCATCATGGCCCAAACAGCCTAAACCCACAAGAACACTCATGATGGCCTCAACTATCGCGTCGAAGCTCTCACACGTTCGCTCGCATGCTCGTGTGGCTATCATCGTCGTGTGAGCGGCTTTTCGACATTTGCCGCTTTACAGCTAGAATAGTGCGAAATACACACCTGATAGGAATCTGAAGCTAATCCGTGCTCCGAACACTCCTATGCCCAAACGCCAACCAGATATCCTTACTCTCCTCGTAGATTGCTCTATTTAAAGCCAGCTTCTCACCTTCCCTCATGCTAGCTTCCCGATATGGGATCCCTCCTTCAGCAGAGTTTAATCGAACCCTTTCCCTCTCCTATGCTCCAGACGCTACATGCCACCACAACACAAGCTCCTTTTGTGGTTTACAACATGTGGAACTAAATATAAGCCTATGTGCCAAGGTTTAAGTTCATTTTAAAAGAAATCAAAATGAATTGCAAGCGCCAAGATTTGAACATTGGACCCCTTGCTTCCTCTATGGCTTCACTTCCTTGTCTCCCATGTGGCGTCATTTGCCACTAGACCACAACTCCTTTTGTGTCATTTTTTTCCACATTTTATTCTTAAAGCCTACTAACTTACACCCAGGGTTTTACTCACCTAAAACCAAAATTTTCCTAAAGCCCATGTTTGATCCCGAGACTTCATGGAAGCCCTCTAACCTTCCAAAATCACTCACCTAATAGGTCCAACTTGCATTAGTGTCATTCTCTTGTTCTCAAAAATTTTAAACGCTCCCATGCCCAAGGCCCAATAGGTCCAATTTTACTAGGCCCAAAAATTTGGGGCGTTACACGAACCGAATGAACCGAACCGACCAAGAAGTGGAGAGCCCAAAATCGTCGATATGCTGACCCAAATCAGCTTATTGGCTGATTATTTAGCTTACAAAGAGGCCCTTGAAGACTTGTTCAAGTTACAAACAAACCCCTCCACAATTGATGGCTTTGTAGATTTGCCCCAAGCCTAAATTAGCAAAATTGAAACTATCAACCATGCCACTTGTGTGGCCATCCAAGGGAAGGGTCTTTGTCTGATAATTTTAGCTATTTTTAGCAGCCCTCTTCAGCTATAAAAACCCCCTTAGGCTGGTCATTTGAAACACATCTCAAGCATTCACATCTTTTCTCTCTTCTCTCCACTTTCTCTCTTCTTTTCCTTTCCAAATTCCCTTGCTCTCTTGCCAATTTCTCCTATTTGAAAAGGGGCATTGATCAGCCATTTGGAGCAGCATTTAAGTGTTCATAGAAGCCTTGCTCGACGAGGAAAATGGAGAAGGAAGAACGGAGCAAACTAGTTAAGCCACGAAAAAACACTGGATTTGATTCTTGTTCCTTATCTCCTTAATTTTTGTTGTTGTTATGATGAACATATCTATAAATATTTATGTTGTTGGAATGGTTAATTTAATCAATTTAGCTTGAATTTAATTCATGTTACATTGATTGCATTTCATTTGCTAAAATTGTTAAAATTGTGTTTATGTTGTTATAGGCCTCAGTAAGATGCTTGATTAAGTAAAATCATGACTAAGTTATTCTTGCATTACAATTGTGAGATAGCTAATGAATTAATTATTTAAATGGATTGAAATTGTAATTAATGGACATAGTACTTAATCAGTGCATGTTTAATAATCTAAGGTAGCTGAGGGTTAAATTAGCAATGGTATCTGACGATGCATTTGCCTTGCATAACTTACAAGATTATTGTGATTAAACTGTTCCAATGTAGGGATACTTTGTTACCTCACGTAGTCTTTTATGTGCATATTAGATTTAATTAATCGTTTGAATTGACATAAGGATATGTACAAGAGATTAATTCGATTTAATAAGTATGTATGTGCAATAACATATTCGCCTATTAAGATTTGTTTAATCAGTTGAATTGACATAGGGATATAGTCAAGAGATGAATGAATTTTGGTAGGTGAGTATGTTCATAAGTTAGCAAATTACTGAGTTGCCATGAATTTATTCGTAACAATATAAACATGAGTGTAATAATTCTAAGTTAAGAAATGTAATTAATCTAACACAATTATGTCATCTTGATTAAAATCGTATTTTGAAATCGTGCATTTGAGATTTATTTATTTAGTTTACTTAGTTTAAAATCTTAGTTTTTAATCACCCTCTTCAAACAAAATTTTTTTCTTCACCAAAGTGTTTTAAATAGCAGTCATAAATAATTCTTTTCACAATCCTTGTGGGTACGATAACTCGACATTTACTTGTCACTTTATTACTTGTTGCAATTGTGTACACTTTTACATTTTCAGTTGTTCCAGCAGCCAGGGAGGAGAGGCTAAAAAAGCCTTCTTCCAAATGATGAATGAAAGGTTCACGCAATATATCCGAACTAACCCAGCTGCTCAACAACCTCCACCCTTTCCTGTTACCCAACCTGTACCCGTAGCTCCTCAAGGAGTCGAGCTTTTAAGATTGAATAAACCTTCAGTCAACAAGATCCGTAAACACGGGGCTGAAGAGTTTAGGGCTAATGTTGACGATGATCCTGAGAGAGCCAAGTTTTGGCTTGAAAATACAATTCAAGTGTTTGATGAACTTTATTTTACATCGACTGAATGCTTAAAGTGTGCAATTTCCCTTTTGAGAGACTCTGTGTATCAGTGGTGGAATACATTAGTATCAGTGGTGCCGAGAGAGAGAGTCACATGGGAGTTCTTTCAGACCGAGTTTTGAAAGGAATACATCAGTCAACGATTCCTTGATCAAAAGCATAAAGAATTTCTATAGTTGAAATAGGGTTGTATGACCGTAATTGAATATGAAAGAGAATTTGTACGATTGAGCAAGTATGCTCGAGAATATGTTTCTACCGAAGAGATAATGTGCAAGCAGTTTGTTGATGGGCTGAACGAATACATTAAACTTCTAGTTGGGATTCTAGATTTGAAAGAATTTGTTGTGTTCGTTGAACGGGCTTACAAAGCTGAAGATTTTAGCCGAGAAAAGAAGAAAGCTGATTCAGAGGCTAGAGATTCGAAGAATAGACTGATGAATAAGCCTTATCATTCTTCATCAAAGAAATCTCGAGATTCGTATAGTCGATTGAATGCATCAGTGGGCTATCAGAATAGAGATCGTGGAAATCTACATGTGAACCCTAAAGCTCAAGCTTCCTCTGTTTTGAGTGTTGGAAGTGTGAGAAATAACAAACTCGGGTGTCAATAGTGTGGGAGACGAAATTTTGGAGAATGTTGGAATAAAAGTAGTAAAGCTTGCTTCAAATGTGGTTCGCCAGATCACTTTATTCGAGACGGCCCAGAGTTATCCAAGAAAGAAAAAGTTCAAAATGTAAGATCGAGCAATACGACTGCAAAAGGGAGACCACTGTGAAATACGAGAAATGTATCCAGTGGTAGAGGTATAACTAGGGACTCAGCTATGAGATCTGAGGCCAGAGCACCTGCTAGAGCCTACGCTATTTGCACTCGCGAAGAAGCATCGTCCCCAGATGTTATTACCGGTACATTCTCTCTTTATGATACTAATCTGATTACTTTAATTGACCCTAGATCGACACACTCGTATATATGTATGAATTTGGTGTTTAATAAGAGTTTGCCTGTCGAGTTTATTGAGTTTGTAATTAAAGTATCGAACCCCTTAGGCAAGTATGTTCTAGTTGATAAAGTTTGCAAGAATTGTCCTTTAATGACTCGGGGCTACTGTTTTCCAGCTGGCTTGATTCTTTTTCCATTTTATGAGTTTTATGTGATTCTGGGAATGGATTGGTTAACACTACATGATGCTGTTGTGAACTGTAGATGAAAGATTATAGAATTGAAGTGTCAGAATAATGAAATTCTTTGGATTGAATCAAATGAATCGAATGAATTGTCTGTTGTGATTTTGTCTATGTTAGCTCAGAGATGAGTGAGAAAAGGTTGCGAAGCTTATCTTGCTTATGTTTTGGATACAAAAGTGTCTGAACCAAAGATTGAATTAGTACCAGTTTTCTGTGAATATTCGGATGTGTTTATTGAAAATTTACCGGGGTTGCCACCTATCAGAGAGATTGAATTTGCTATTGAATTAGTACCAGGAACTTCACCGATATCTATACCTCTGTATAGAATGGCTCAGACAGAGTTGAAAGCTCAGTTGCAAGAATTAACAGTTAGAGGTTTTGGACAACTGAGTTTTTCACCCTGGGGTGCGCCTGTATGGTTTGTTAAGAAGAAAGGTAGGTTAATGAGAATGTGTATTGATCACCGCCAACTCAACAAGGTTACGATAAAGAACAAGTATTCGTTGTCAAGAATAGACGATTTGTTTGATCAGTTGAAAG
Organism: Gossypium australe; assembly: GCA_005393395.2. Lineage (NCBI taxonomy): Eukaryota > Viridiplantae > Streptophyta > Magnoliopsida > Malvales > Malvaceae > Gossypium > Gossypium australe. Next base: position 99,490,363 of record CM016616.1, on the reverse strand, counting down.
GTGCAACAGTGTTTTCAAAGATTGACTTGAGATCTAGCTATTATCAGTTGCGAGTTAAAGATTCAGATATGCCGAAAACTGCATTCGGAATGAGGTACGGACACTATGAATTCCTTGTTATGCCTTTTGGGCTAACTAATGCTCCTGCAATTTTTATGGATTTGATGAATCAGATTTTTAGACCGTATTTAGAAAGATTTGTTGTTGTTTTCATTGACGACATTCTGATATATTCACGAGATAAGTCTGAGCATGTCGATCATTTGAGGATTGTGTTGCAAACCTATAGAGATAAGCAACTGTATGCTAAATTCAACAAATGTGAGTTTTGGCTCTGGGAAGTTGGAGTTTTGGGACATATAGTTTCAATGGATGGCATTCGAGCTGATCCGAGCAAGATATTTGCAGTTATTGATTGGAAACCACCTAGAAATGTATCCGAGGTCAGAAGTTTTCTGGGATTGGCCGGTTACTATTGACGCTTTGTCAAAGGATTTTTGATGATTACTACACCGATGACCAGCTGCTACAGAAAGATGTATTGTTAACAAAGCTTTGATCAATTAAAAGTATTGTTAACTGAGGCACCAGTGTTGGTTCAACCTAAGTCGAGTAAAGAATTTGTGATTTACTACGACGTGTCACTGAACGGTTTGGGTTACGTATTGATACAAGAGGGAAAAGTTGTAGCTTATGCCTCCAGACAGTTGAAACCACATAAAAAGAACTATCCGACGCATGATTTAGAGTTGGCTGCTATAGTTTTTGCATTAAAAATCCAACGTCGTTATTTGTACGGTGAAAAATGCCACATCTTTACTGATCATAAGAGTTTAAAGTATATTATAACTCAGAAATATTTCAATTTACAACAACGGGGATAGCTTGAGTTACTTAAGCACTATGAGTTAGTAATTGATAATCACCCGGGGAAAGCGAACATGGTTGCTAATGCTCTGAGCAGGGAGTCATTATTTGCTTTGAGTGCGATGAATACACAATTAACTTTGTCTAATGACGGTTCGATTGTAGCTGAGTTGAAAGCAAGACTGTTATTTCTTCAGCAAATCTGTGAAGCTCGAAAATGTGATAATGAATTGAAAGCCAAACTAGTTTAGTGTGAGTCGACTAGTGATTTAGAGTACCAAATCGGATCCGATGATTGTTTAATGTTCCGAGATAGGATCTGTGTACCGAAGAATCCAGAGTTGATTCAGAAAATTTTACATGAGGCACATAGTGGTTGTTTATCTGTTTATCTTGGAAGTACTAAAATGTACAATGATTTAAAGAAATCATATTAGTGGTCTGGTATGAAAGGATATATTTCTGAGGTTGTATCGAAGTGTTTGATTTGTCAGCAAGTGAAAGCCGAACATCAAGTACCTTCAGGTTTGCTTCAGCTTGTGATGATGTCGGAATTGAAATGGGATAGAGTGACTAAGGATTTCGTATAGGGATTACCCCTATCTCAGAAAAAGAAAGATGTAATTTGGGTTGTCGTTGATCGACTGACGAAATCAGCACATTTTATTCTGGTACGTACTGACTATTCACTCGATAGATTAGCTAAATTGTATATTGCTGAGATTGTTAGATTGCACAGGGTGCCAGTCTTGATTATTTCGGATAGAGAGCCGAGATTTATGTCGTGGTTTTGGAAGAAATTGTAAGAAGCTCTGGGTACAAAATTGAATTTCAGTAAAACTTTTCATTTGCAAACTGACAGTTAATCTGAGTGAGTAATTTAGAATCTCGAAGATATGCTCCGATGTTGTGTTTTGGAATTTGAAGGCGATTGGGAGAAATATTTGCCGCTGGTTTAATTTGCATATAATAACAGCTTTCAATCGAGTATTAAGATGGCACTATATGAAGATTTGTATGGTCATAAATGCCGAACTCCATTGTACTGGACAGAGCTTAGCGAGAAACAGATTCACATGGTTGACTTAGTTAGAGAAATCAAAGAGAAAGTAAAAGTAATTCACGATTGTTTGAAAGCAGCTTCAGATCGTCAGAAATCGTATGCAGATTTGAAATGAAAAGATATTAAATATCAGATCAGTGATAAAGTGTTTTTGAAAGTATCTCCATGGAAGAAAATCCCTAGATTTGGTCGAAAAGGCAAGTTGAGTCCACGTTTCATCGGGCCGTATGAGATCATTGAAAGAATAGGGCCAGTGGCATATCGACTAGCTTTACCATCAGAGTTAGAAAAGATCCATAATGTGTTTCACGTGTCGATGTTGCGACGTTATAGATCAAATCCCTCTCATGTGATTTCTCCGTCAGAGATTGAGATTCAGCCTGGTATGACGTACAACGAAGAACCGATCAAAATTTTGGCTCGAGAAGTCAAAGAACTGAGAAATAAATGCATAGCCCTAGTGAAGGTTCTTTGGCATAAACACAGAATTGAGGAAGCTACGTGGGAACCCAAAGAAGCTATGAGAAAACAGTACCCTAACCTTTTCACTGGTAAGATTTTTGAGGATGAAAATCTCTAAGGGAGGAGAGTTATAACAGCCCATTTTTGGTCAAATCAGAACAACGGTTTTGGGACCACAAATCTTAGGTTGAAATAATTATTTTATTATTATTGTAATGTTTATAGTATGATTGAGTGATTGTGTGAAAATTTTGTTAAGAAATTTTATCGTTTGAATGGTCAATTTGATAAAAAAGGACTAAATCGCGTAAAGCGTAAAACTTGAGTTCTATTAGCTAAAGGTGTTTAATAGCTATAGAACCTTAAAGTTAAGGTTCTTAAGTGGTAATTAACCCATTTGAGAGTTAGTGGATGATAGTGGCATGGCAATTGGTGTAATTAATAAATGTCATTAAGGTTAAATTTGTAATTAGTTAATAAAGGTTAATTATAATAAAACAAACAAAAATTTAAATGCTTTCATCTTCATCTTTTAACTGAAATTGAATGAGAGAAAGGAGACATTAGGGGTTCTTTATTCGGCCATGATAAGTTCATGCAATTAGATCAAGAAAAGCAAAATACGGACTTGAATCAGCGAAAAGATAAAGTTACCGACTAATCGACTCAATTCACTGTTTTAACATCCGAGGTAAGTTTTATATTATAATTTCATTTTAAATGTAATTTATATGCTTTGATATAGCATGAATTATGATTATGTGATTACAGATGAGTTCAAAAATGATTCGATGAAGATTCAACAGTTGAAATCCTGATTGAACCTTAGGAATAGTTTAGGATGCTAGTGACATGTCATTAGGTATATTTGAGTTGAATTCGGGCCATGTTATTAGCACTTCAGGTGCGAGATGAACCGATTTGGCTTCGGGCCATGCATATTGGCTGATTTGGCTTCGAGCCATGATATTAGAATTTTGGATAAGTTACCTTGATTTGGTTTCGGGCTTTGGTATAGGTACTTATCGTGTGAAACCCAGAGTATCCGACTTCTATTCCGAATGGTTCAACGGGTAAAAGAAGGAAGTGGTTGAAATTGAGATTAGTACAAGATAGTATAGGTACGTGCGAAAATGAGTTGAGTATTGAAAACTTTGAAATTGATAAGTTCCTTGGTAAGTTATATGAATGATCATTTGATAGTTTGAGTTTAATAGAATTGTTGCATATTGTTTTCTATTATATGAACGATTAATGAATGATGGTAGTTAGTTATTGTTAACATACGAGCTTACTAAGCTATATAACTTACTTTGTTGCTTTTTAATGTTTTATAGTCATTTCAAGGCTAGCTCGGATTCAGGGATTATCGGAGACTTCACCACACTATCCTTTAACTCTTTGGTACTTTTAAAACTATGTTTTAAGTATATGGCATGTATAGATATTTGAATCATGTTGGTTATGTTTTGGTAATGACTTTGGCCAAATGAATTGGTTTGTAAATGTCTATATTTTGAGTTGTAAATATAGCCATGAGAGTTGGCTTAAGTTGGTGAATTTGGTTATGTGCTTATTTGTAACACCCTTTACCCATGTCTGACGCCAGGACAGGATACGAGGCATTACCGGACTCAACTTGCTTAGACATACAACATCTGGCTATAAAATTTCATTTCAACTTAAAACTTCTCATTCATATTCATAACCTCCTTATTATGAGCCCACGAAGCCCTAAACATGCATACGAAGGGTTTCGGAATTTAATCGAAAACTTTTGCGCACTTAGAAAATTCCCTAAACAGGGCACACGCCAGTGTGAAATGGCGTGTGGCCAGGCCGTGTGATAACACATGCCCAAGTCCCTAGCTTATGTGGAATTTATCTTTCTTTTTGAACCTACAGGGGTTTTCACACGGCCGGGCACACGCCTGTGTCTTTGGCCCGTGTCCCTCACACGGCCTAGACACGCCTGTGTCCTCTCCCGTGTGTGAAAACCTAGGTATTCTGTTTATAACTTTAGGAACCTCTTAAGGGGCACACGTCCAAGGCACACGCTCGTGTGCTGGCCCGTGTGACGAATCGAATTCTCGCAAGATGGTACAAGGGACACACGGACTATTAACACACCCATGGGGCTGACCGTGTGTCACACACGGCCTAGACACACACCCATGTGGATAATTAGAAGGCTACTTTCCAAGCCAATTACCACCCTGAAACATAAACACACATATACCAACACAAGCAATACATAACATGGCAATAATACACTATGAAGAATCGCTAATCATCATTCATACCCTTCATGAACTTTCACTTCATAAACTCATCATCATTAAATATATGCAACTTGAAAAATATTGGCCAATTTCTAATGGTCATTTACAAAATGAATGACTAACCTTACTAGCCAACACTTTGGCTTCCAAATATGACATAACACAAAATGACCAAGTTCTTATACATGCCATACCCAAAATAAAACAACTTTACTATACCAAAAGAATGATTGATAGTGTGATCCGAGCTCCGACGTTCTACGATCCCCGAGCTAGCTTGGCGTTACTACAAGGAAAAGGGGAAAGAGAGGGTAAGCATATAGCTTAGTAAGTTTGCATGAACTAAGATAGCAACATAAGTACTCATAATAAAATCCATTCATATCATAAAACAATAACAACACAAGTTCTCAAGTACTTTGATGTACTTACTCATACTTATTCTTACCCATCACATATCACATTACAGTTTCCATAACTCGTATTTTACTCATGGTACCTGTATCACTTCAGCACATAATTTAGCACTTATGTTATCTTGAACATAAACTTAAATCTTTCTGATCCTTAACTTAAATTGAACTCTTTGACATCCTTGTATAACTTAGCTCTTTATCATCTTTACATACTAAGCTCTTTTTCCTATTGAATTACTCGGAATACCGGAGGATACTCAATCTCCTCATACATGTATCACGATACTGATGCCATATCCCAGATATGGTCTTACATGGGATCACATCTTGATGCCGATGCCATATCCCAGATATGGTCTTACACGGGATCTCTTAACTCGATGTCGATGCCATGTCCCTGACATGGTCTTATACGAGATCATACAGAGATGTCGATGCCATGTCCCATACATGGTATTACACGAGATCTTCCTTTGGTGCCAAAGCCATGTCCCAGACATGGTTTTACAAGCGGACCTTCCTTATTCGATGTCGATGCCATGTCCCAGACTTGGTTTTATACAGGATCTATATTTGGTGCCGATGCCATGTTCCAGACATGGTCTTGTACGGGACCTACATTCAGTGCCGATGCCATGTCCCATACATGGTCTTATACGAGACCTTCCTTATCTCATGTTATGACATAGGTATTCTCGTTATTCCAAATCCTCAACTAGGACTTCAACTTAACCTATTCTCCTTATTTTCTCATCGAAACATCATTAATCGATTTTCATGAAAAGATATTCATTATTATAATATCAAGCAATTCAAAGTATAAAAAACATTATGAAACTTTAATTTCATACAAACTTACCTCGGTACTCCAAAATAGGTGTAGATGTTTGATTTAGTCCACAACTTTGTTCTTGCCTCAGTTTCGGTCTAGGCTTCGTGTCTCTTGATCTATAATAACAACTTCACTTGTTTAATACTCACATTGACTAAATTGACCCATGAATCATACTTTGGCAAAATTATAATTTTGCCCCTAAACTTTCACATAATTACACTTTTTCCCCAGGCTCGAAAAATGATTTTTATTCAACTTTCTTGTAATTTAAGCCTAGCCAAATCATATTCTCAACTACAACAACTCCTAATTTCCACTATTTCACTCATGTATGACCATTTCTATAATTTTTACAATTTGGTCCTTTTATGCATTTTTCATGAAAATCACTTAGAAAAAGATGTTTATCATACATCAAACTTTCATATTCTTCCATAAAACATCAATGTACTTGCATTTCATACATGGGTAAATTTTTGAACATAAACCCTAGCTCAAAATATAGCTAGAAATAGCTAAATCAAGCTACGAGGATTTTAAAAATATGAAGAACATTAAAAACGGGGCTAGGATGCACTTACTATCAAGCTTGAAAGTTGAAGAAACCCTAGCTATGTCTCCTTGCAAATTTCGACACTTAGAGGAAGAAGATGGACAAGATTTTGGCTTATTTTTCCCTTTTTAATTCATTAATTAACCAAATGACTAAAATACCCTTAAGGCCCTTTCTTGAGATTTTTCCTTCCTATGTCCAATTTTGTCCATCTTGACATTTAATGGTCCAATTGCTAAATAAGGACTTCTAGTAAATTTTATAATTCTATTTCATACTTAAATCTTCTAGAATCTCATATTTTCTAATCTTTGCAATTTAGTCCTAATGGACAATTTGATCACTAATTAATAAAATTTCTTCATGAAATTTTCACACAATCATGGAAACACCTCATAAGCCTCATAAAAAATCATAAAACAAATTTTTCTATTTCAAATTTGTGGTCTCGTAACCACTATTCTGACTAGGCCCTAAATCGGGCTTTTACAATTCTCACCCTTAGATATTTTCGTCCCCGAAAATTTTACTAGCAAAAAGGTATGGGTACTGGTTCCCCATAGCCTCCTCGAGCTCCCATGTAGCCTCTTCTACCCCATGTCTTTTCCATAACACTTTCACAAGAGCTATACTTTTATTCCTTAACTGTTTGACTTCTCGTGCTAGGACCTTAATCTATTCTTCGCCATATGTCATGTCGGGTTGAATTTCAACCTCTTTCGGTGTAATCACATGCAGAGGATCTGACCAGTAACAACGTAACATCGACATGTGGAACACATCATGAATCTTTTTCCAATTAAGACGGCAAAGCCAATTGATAGGCCACCGGCCCTTTCCTCTCGTTGGTCTCATACGGTCTGATAAAACGCAGACTCAATTTGCCTTTCCGGCCAAATCTAAGAACTTTCTTCCATGGTAAAACTATCAAGAATACCTTATCTCCAACTTGAAATTCAATCTCTTTTCGTTTCAAATCTGAACAGGACTTTTGCCTATCAGAAGTAGCTTTTAAACAATCACGGATTATCTTTACCTTTTTTCGGTTTCTCTAACCAGATCAACCCCGTGAATCTGGTTCAGTCCAATATAAAGGCGTTAGACACTTACGCCCATACAAAGCCTCATAAGGTGCAATTTTCAAGCTCGACTAAAAACTGTTATTGTAGGCAAACTCTACTAACGGTAGATACTTTTCCCAGCTACCTTGAAATTCAAGAACACAACACTAGAGCATATCTTCAAGTATCTGTATTAATCTCTTCGGTTGTCCGTTATTTTATGGGTGAAAAGCCGTACTAAAATTCAGCTTTGTGCCCAAAGCTTCTTGCAACTTTTTCCAAAATCATGATGTGAATCTCGGATCTCTATCCAATATAATCGATAAAGGCACTCCATGTAGCCTCACAATCTCAGAAACATACAAGTCTGCCAATTTATCAAACGAATAATCAACACGTACCGGAATTAAGTGGGCCGACTTTGTAAGTCTATCCACCACCACCCATACGACATCTTTCCTGCTCAGTGTCAATGGCAAACCCGTTACAAAGTCCATAGCAACATGGTCCCATATCCACTCGGGAACCATAATAGGTTGAAGCAAACTCGAAGGTACTTGATGTGCAACTTTCAATTGTTGACGAATCAAGCATCTTGATACAAACTCAGAAATATCTTTCTTCATACTCGGCCACCAATACCATTTCTTCAAATCATTATACATTTTTGTGCTGCCCAGATGTACAGATAGACATCTACTATGTGCTTCGAGTAAAATCTTCCGAATAAGCTTATCATTCCTCAATACACAGACTCTATCTCTGAACATCACGCATTCATCAGGATTAATCCGGAAGTCGGACTCGACACTTGAGGCACACTAAACTCTTTTGGCTTGTAAGTCGCCGTCATCTTTCTGAGCCTTATAAATCTCTTGAAGGAACATCGGTCTAGCCCTCAACTCAGCTAGAATGGAACTATCATATGACAAAGTCACCCATGTATTCATAGCCCTCAATGCAAATAGGGATTTTCTATTCAAAGCATCGGCAACCACATTTTCTTTTCCCGGGTGGTAGTCAATGACTAGCTCATAATCCTTTATCATCTCTAACCATCTTCGCTACTTTAAGTTCAATTCCTTCTGAGTCATCAAGTACTTTAGGCTCTTATTGTAACAGTCCGATTTATACCCTAGTCAGAATAGTGGTTTCAAGACCACAAATTCGAGTCCGTATAATATTTTAATATTATACACTGTGCCGTTGATATATGACTAAACATGTGTGGAAGCCTGTATAAAAATTTGATCATTTGTGTGTTTAATTTGAGAAAAGGATTAAATTGTATTATGTGCAAAACTAGCATGACATTTGTAAAATACCTATTTGATGTGGCTTTTTAAAGTAGTGGCCTTATAAAGCAAATAAACCATTTTAAAATGATAGTGGTTGGTAAAGGACAAAAATAGCCATATATTATATGAATTATAATGGTTTTCATTAATGGTAATTTAGTAAAATGTTTATTAATGTTATTATAACTTAATAATAAATAAAATGGTGGCCATTTTCAATGGTGTTCATCCACCGAATGTAGAAAAGAAAAGAAAAGATAAAATTTTGTTTCATTCGGCCAAGGTTCAAGCTCAAATCGGGTTTTTGATCGGTCTTTAATAATTTCTACGTTTTCGTAATCGTTGCTTCGTAAACTTTGTAACCCATGTTTTAATTTTGGGAATTGGTGATGTTTGTGAAATGTGACATTCATCAACTCATATGATTTATGATGATTTATGGTGTTAAATGATAGATATGTGTTTAATGGACATATATTGTTCTTGAATTTTTGATGAATTTAGCTAATTAGGGCTAAATTATGAAAATAGCATTTTGAGGGACTAATTTGTGAATAAATGAAATGTGGGGACTTGTATAAGCATGGATGATATTCGACTAAGCATAAGTATTATAAAATTTGGTGTATTTTGTGTTTTTGTGAAATAGGGACTAAAGTGTCCAAATGTGAAAATGTGAGGGTTAATTTGCAATTAGCCTTAAATGTGTGTTCTTGGATTAAATTTATTGAGTTAGCGAATAAAAGGGTTAATTTTGAACATATTTAGATCAAGAACCGAAGAAATCGGACTTAGATCATGGGAAAGCTAAAGTAATCGAGTAGTCGTTTCCGTTTCAGTTAAATCGATTCCGAAGTAAGTCATTATGCAAATCAATGTATTTGTATTGAAATATGTGTGTTCATGTGATTATTGATAACGATGAATGTTTACGAGATGATGTGTACATGAATTTCGAGATAAGATCGACATAGTGACAATGTTCGAGAAGTCCCGTACGAACTTAAGGATAGATAGGATTAACTATGTTATGACATATGTATTTGTTTTGTTTTATACTATAAGACCATGTCTGGGACGTCGGCGTTGATTTGAGATGTCGTGTAAGACCCTGTCTGGGACAGTGGCATCGATATCTGATTACGTGTAAGACCCAGTCTAGGACAATGGCATCGATATCTGATTACGTGTAAGACCCTGTCTGGGACAGTGGCATCGATATCTGATTACGTGTAAGACCCTGTCTGGGAAAATTTCATCGATATCTGAGTACGTGTAAGACCCTGTCTGGGACAGTGGCATCGACATCTGATTACATGTAAGACCACATCTGGGACGTTGGCATTGTCCGACTATTTTGAGCATTCTAAGTATCCTATTAGATTCTAAGTAGTTCAATAGGTAAGTCCAAGAAACAAACGACTATGTGAATTGTATATTTGTTTCAGGTGCGTTTAAAAAAAATACATTATGTGTGAATGAAAGGAAAGTGTCTATATGAACATATTATTATAAATATGTGCATTGAAATGATGAGATAATATGTGAAGATATGCTTGAATGAGCTGTGTGTGTGTGATTTCTCTGTTTTATATACTGAAGGCTTGGGACCGTCAAGGACCATCATCACACTACTAAACTCATTTTGGTACATTTTAGAAATGTATATAGTTGGATATGGCATGTATAGGCTAGTATTTGGTATAAGTTTGTCATTTGAGCTTAGCCATGCGGTTTGGCTATTTATGAGTTGAGAATTTGCTTATATGAATGTGATAAGTGAAGTAGGTATTTGGCATCATTATGTGATCTATGAACTGGTCAAGTTTTTCGGTAAGCATTTGGATGAATTATACTTGAAATACATATGTTTTGGTTTTGGAAGTTGGCATGATTGAAATGGATATTGAATGTTTAGATTGAATGGTTATTTTGGTTGTTTAGCATGCATGAAATATGTTGGTGAATATGGCTTGTAAGTATGACCCAAGAGGGTGTCATTTTGGGCTTGAAATGGCCTATAATGCCACACGTTTGTGGCACACGGGCGTGCCTGGGGACCATGGGCATAAGTCAGTATATGGCCTAAGAGCACATGGCCACGGCACACAGACGTGCCTGGTAGCCATGTGGCTTTGACAGGATCGACCACGGCCAAAGTACACGGGCGTGCTTGGTGGTCGTGGAGCCATAGTCAATTTCGACCACGGGGAGGACACACGGGTGTGTTCAGCAGCCATGGGAGGCACACGGCCTACCCCCACAGGCGTGTAAGCCCTGAAACTTAGAAAAGTTTTAAATTTTTGAGAATTTTTGTATGTGTTTCGGTTTAGTCCCGACCCTATTTCTAAGCATGTTTTAGGTCTCAATGACCTACGAAAGGGGACACTATGATTGTAACTGATGAGATATTTGATGAATTATTTGATAAAGTTTCTGGTTCTGTTAGGTAACGCTCTTAACCCTAATCCAGCGACGGACACGGGATAGGGGTGTTACATTTGGTTGGTATCAGAGTACGGTACGTAGCATGTTAGAGTCTAGCTATACATGCCATATATTTGAATTATGATAGTGTGATGATTCCTGGCGTATAAAATGTGTTTTTTTGTATAGCAATGGATCCCGAAAGAGCCGTAGCTGATGACGTAGAAAGTAGTGCGCCTCATCCCGAACAAGTGACAGCGCCCTCTGATCCGAGACTGACTATGAGTGGTCAAGAGAGAGAAGCTAAACAAGCTTTCTTCTAGATGATGAGTGAATGGTTCACTCAATTCGTAAGAAATAACCCGACTGTTTCGCAACCTCTGCCCTCGGTTATTCCTCCATAGACTACGGTTGTGCCACCGGTTATGTATCCGAATCTGTTGAATAAGCCTCCGGTCGATAAAATCCGTAAGTATGGGGCAGAAGAGTTTAGGGCTACCAGTGGTGACGATGCCGAGAAAGCCGAGTACTGATTAGAAAACACTATCCGAGTATTTGATGAAATATCGTTGAGCCCTGAAGAATGTATTAAATGTGTTTCTATTGTTCCTAAAGAATGGGTCACATGGGATTTCTTTCAGTCTGAGTTCAGAAAGAAATACATTATTCAGAGATTCAGTGATCAGAAACGAAAAGAATTTTTAGAATTGAAACAAGGTCACATGTCTGTCACTGAATACAAACGAGAGTTTGTGAGATTAAGTCAGTATACTCGGGAATGCATTTCGACTGAAGTGATAATGTGTAAAAGATTCGAAGATGGCCTAAATGAAGATATCTGATTGCTAGTTGATACTCTGGAGATAAAAGAGTTCGAACTGTTAGTTGACCGAACGTGCAAAGCTGAGTCTGAAGTCAGAGATATGAAAAAGAGATTTTTGGGCAAATCATTTCAGTCTGCCTCAAAGAAATTCCGAGATGAACATAGCCGTTTAAAGGTTAATGTGAGGCATTCACGTAGAGGTCGAGCTAGATCACAATTGAGCTCTAAAGCTCCAGCAACTTCAATGGCTAGTGTTGGAAATGTCAGATCCAATCGACCTGAATGTAAACATTGTGGAAAAAGGCATCCGGGAATTTGCAGATTAAATGACCGAGCTTGTTTTAGATGTTGATCATTAGACCATTTCATCCGAGACTGCCCAGAGTCTGTTGAACAAGAGATTGTTCAGAATCCGAGATCTGGGAATGTTTCAGCGAGAGGTAGACCTTCTCAAAATGCAAGAAATGTCAGTGGTCGTCTGAGAACTACAAGAATCAGCATAGCGAGATCTGAAGCTAAGGCACCTGCCAGAGTGTATGCCAACCGAGCTCGTAAGGAAGCTTCATCTCTGGATGCTATTGCGCGTACATTTATTCTTATTGATATTTCTATGATTGCATGGATAGACCCTGGTTTAGGTAAAATTATCTTGGTTAACAAAGTATGCAAGAACTGTCCGTTAATGTTTCGAGATATCTGTTCCCTTGCTGATCTGATGCTTTTGCCATTTGATGAGTTCGATATCATTCTGGATATGGACTGATTGACATTGCATGATGCTGTTGTGAACTGTAAAAGAAAGACTATTGATTTGAGATGTCTGAATAATGAGATTCTTCGAATTGAGTCTAATGATTTAAATGGATTGCCTGCCGTGAGATTTGTATTGAAAGCTCAAAGATATGTGAAAAAGGGATATGAGGCATATTTTGCTTATGTGATTGATTCGAAAGAGTCTGAAAAGAAAGTTGAATCAGTGCCTATTGTCTGTGAGTTTCGATGTATTCCCTGAAGAATTGCTGGGTTTGCCTCCGATACGTGAAGTTGAATTTGGTATTGATCGGTTGCCTGGTTCAACACCTATTCCGATGGCTCCGTATATAATGGCACCAACATAATTGAAAGAGTTAAAGTCACAATTGCAAGAATTGACTGATAGAGGGTTTGCTAGACCAAGTTTTTTTCCTTGGGTGCTCCTGTCCTATTTGTGAAAAAGAAAGATGGCACGATGAGAATGTGCATCGATTACAGTCAGTTGAATAAGGTGACAATAAAGAATAAATATCCGTTGCCCAGAATTGATGACTTATTTGATCAGTTAAAAAGGGGCTACTGTATTTTCCAAGGTTGATCTGAGATCGGGATACTACCAATTGAGAGTGAAGGATTCAGATATACCAAAAACTGCTTTCAGAATAAGAATTTTTAGACCGTACCTAGATCAATTTGTTGTGGTATTCATAGATGGCATTTTGATTTATTCACGTGATGAAAATGAGCATGCTGAACATCTGAAGATTGTGTTTGCACTATGTGCTTTGAATGCTCAGTTAGATTTGTCTGATGACAGTTCTGTGATAACTGAATTAAAAGCGAAAATTTTGTTTATACTGCACATATGTGATGCTCAGAAATCTGATAATGAGTTTTTAGCGAAACGAACTTAGTGTGATTCGAATCCTAATTCTAAATTTAGAGTTGTTGATAATTGCTTAAGATTTTAAAATTGTATCTGTATTCCGAGAAATCTAGAGTTCATTCAGTTGATTTTAAATGAAGCACATAACAATCGTTTATCTGTTCATCCGGGAAGTACAAAGATGTACCATGATTTGAAACAACATTATAGGTGGCCTGGTATGAAACAAGACATATCTGACTTTGTGTCAAAATGTTTAGTCAGTCAGCAAGTTAAAGCTGAACATCAGGTTCCGTCTGGGTTGCTACAACCAATCCTGATTCCCGAGTGGAAATGGGATAGAGTAACGATGGACTTTGTTTCGGGATTTCCTCTGACTCCGAGAAAGAAAGATGCAATTTGGGTTGTGGTTGATAGATTCACGAAATCCACCCATTTTTTTCCGGTACGAGCTGATTATTCACTCGATAAGCTAGATGAACTTTACATTTCTGATATTGTAAGGTTGCACGGGGTGTCACTATCCATGGTGTCAAATAGAGATCCGAGATTTACATCGAGATTCTAGAAGAAGTTGCAAGAAACTTTAGGCTCGAAACTGCATTTCAGTACAGCTTTTCATCCACAAATGGATGGTCAATCCGAGCGAATCATTCAAATTCTTGAAGATATGTTGAAATGCTGCATTCTTGAATTTGATGGTACGTGGGAATAGTATCTATCATTGGTTGAGTTTGCTTATAATTGTTATCAGTCAATCATCAAAATGGCACCTTATGAAGCTTTGTATGGACGTAAATGTTGTACACCTCTGTATTAGACCGGGTTAGTGAAAACAAGTTACACGGGGTTGGTTCGATAAAAGATACTAAATAGAAAGTGAAAGTAATCCGTGATAGTTTGAAATCAACATCTAATCGTCAGAAGTCTTATGTAGACTTGAAACGAAAAGAGATAGAATTTGAAATCGGTGACAAAGTGTTCTTGAAGGTATCTCCGTGGAAGAAAGTACTCCGATTCGAACATAAAGGCAAGTTAAGTCCAAGGTTCATCGGGCCATATGAAATTATTGAAAGCATTGGGCCTGTTGCATATAGATTATTATTGCCCTCTGAGTTAGCAAAGATACATAATGTATTTCACGTATCGATGCTTAAACAATACTGATACGATCCGTCACATGTAATTACATCGTCTGAAATTGAAATCCGATCTGATATGACCGTTGAAGAAGAACTGATTTGTATCTTAGTTTGTGAAGTGAAAGAGTTTGAGAAACAAGAAAATTTCGTTAGTGAAAGTGTTGTGGTATCGACACGGAATAGAAGAGGCTACGTAGGAGCCTAAAGATTCAATGAGACAACAATATTCGAATCTGTTTAACGGTAAGATTTTCGGGGACGAAAATCCCTAAGGGGGGAGAATTGTAACAGTCCGGTTTATACCCTAGTCAAAATAGTGGTTTTGGGACCACAAATTCGAGTTTGTATAATATTTTAATACTATACTCTGTGCCGTTGATATATGACTAAACATGTGTGGAAGCCTCGTATAAAAAATTGATCATTTGTCTGTTTAATTTGAGAAAAGGATTAAATTGTATTATGTGCAAAACTAGCATGACATTTGTAAAATACCTATTTGATGTGGCTTTTTAAAGTAGTGGCCTTATAAAGCAAATAAACCATTTTAAAAGGATAGTGGTCGGTAAAGGACAAAAATAGCCATATATTATATGAATTATAATGGTTTTCATTAATGGTAATTTAGTAAAATGTTTATTAATGTTATTATAACTTAATAATAAATAAAATGGTGGCCATTTTCAATGGTGTTCATCCACCAAATGTAGAAAAGAAAAGAAAAGATAAAATTTTGTTTCATTCGGCCAAGGTTCAAGCTCAAATCAGGTATGTGTTTTTGATCGGTTTTTGATAATTTCTACGTTTTCGTAATCGTTGCTTCGTAAAATTTGTAACCCATGTTTTAATTTTGGGAATTGATGATGTTTGTGAAATGAGACATTGATCAACTCATATGATTTATGATGATTTACGGTGTTAAATAATAGATATGTGTTTAATGGACATATATTGTTCTTGATTTTTTGATGAATTTAGGTAATTAAGGCTAAATTGTGAAAATAGCATTTTGAGGGACTAATTTGTGAAATAAATGAAATGTGGGGACTTGTATAAGCATGGATGATATTCGACTAAGCATAAGTATTATAAAATTTGGTATATTTTGTGGTTTTGTGAAATAGGGACTAAAGTGTCCAAATGTGAAAATGTGAGGGTTAATTTGCAATTAGCCCTAAATGTGTGTTCTTGGATTAAATTGATTGAGTTAGCAAATAAAAGGGTTAAATTTGAATTTTTTAGATCAAGAACAGAAGAAATCGGACTTAGATCGCGGGAAAGCTAAAGTAATCGAGTAGCCATTTCCGTTTCAATTAAATTGATTCCGAGGTAAGTCATTATGCAAATAAATGTGTTTGTATTGAAATATGTATGTTCATGTGATTATTGATAACGATAACTGTTTATGAGATGATGTGTACATGAATTTTGAGATAAGATCGACATAGTGACAATGTTTGAGAAGTCTCGTACGAACCTAAGGATAGATAGAATTAACTATGTTATGACATAGGTATCTATTTTGTTTAATCATCTAAGACCACGTCTGGGACGTCGGCGCTGATTTGAGATTTCATGTAAGACCCTGCCTGGGACAGTGGCATCGATATCTGATTATGTGTAAGACCCTATCTGGGACAGTGACATCGATATCTGATTACGTGTAAGACCCTGTCTGGGACAGTGGCATCGATATCTGATTATGTGTAAGACCCTATCTGAGACAGTGGCATCGACATCCGATTACATGTAAGACCACATCTGGGAAGTTGGCATTATACGACTATTCTGAGCGTTCTGAGTATCGTATTAGATTCCGAATAGTTCAACAGGTAAGTCTGAGAAACAGACGACTATGTGAATTGTATATTTTTCAGGTGCATTTAAAAAAAAATATACTATGTGTGAATGAAAGATTGTTCAGAGTCTGCCCAGAGTCTGTTGAACAAGAGATTGTTCAGAATCTGAGATCTGGGAATGTTTCAGAGAGAGGTAGACCTTCTCAAAATGCAAGAAATGACAGTGGTAGTCTGAGAACTATGAGAATCACCATAGCGAGATCTGAAGCAAAGGCACCTTCCAGAGTGTATGCCAACTGAGCTCGTAAGGAAGCTTCATCTCTAGATGCTATTACGGGTACATTTATTCTTGTTGATATTTCTGTGATTGCATGGATAGACCCTAGTTTTACTCATTCGTATCAATGTATGAATTTAGTAACCAGTAAGACTTTGCCTGTACAGTCTACTGAGTTTGTTATAAAAGTATTGAAACAAACGACTATGTGAAATGTATATTTGTTTCATGTGCATTTAAAAAAATTGCACTATGTGTGAATGAAAGGTAAATGTCTATATGAACTTACTATGATAAATATGTGCATTGAAATGATGAGATAATATGTGAAGATATGCTTGAATGAGGCATATGTAAATGTGATACAAGAATGGATAAGCTATGAGCTAACAAGTATATGATGATAGGCATGTTTGAATGATGAATGGCTAAATAAAAGTGCCAAGAAGAATTATGGCTATGCAATTGAGCTAATAGTGATTTCATATTGATTATATGTCTTGAATGCTTAAATATTAAGTTCATTTCTATATTGCTTACTAAGCTTTTGGAAAGCTTAATTTGTGTGTGTGTGGTTTCTCTGTTTTATAGGTCGTCAAAGCTACTGAAGGCTCAGGACCATCAAGGATCGTCATCACACTACTAAACTCATTTTGGTACATTTTGGAAATGTATATAGTTAGATATGGCATGTATAGGCTAGTATTTGGTATAAGTTTGTCATTTGAGCTTAGCCATGTGGTTTGGCTATTTATGAGTTGAGAATTTTCTTATATGAATGTGATAAGTGAAGTAGGTGTTTGGCATGGTTATGTGATCTATGAATTGGTCAAGTTTTTTGGTAAGCATTTGGATGAATTATACTTGAAATACATATGTTTTGGTTTTGGAAGTTGGCATGATTGAAATGGATATTGAATGTTTAGATTGAATGGTTATTTTGGTTATTTAGTATGCATGAAATGTGTTGGAATATGGCCTGTAGGTAAGACCCAAGAGGGTGGCATTTTGGCCTTGAAAATGGCCTATAATGTCACACGGTTATGGCATACGGGTGTGCCTAGTGACCATGGGCGTACGTCAGTATATGGCCTAAGAGCACACGGCCGTGACACATGGACGTGCCTGGTAGCCATGTGGCTTTGACAGGATCGACCATGGCCAAAGTACACGGGCGTGCTTGGTGGCCGTGGAGCCATAGTCAGTTTTGACCACGGAGAGGACACACGGGTGTGTCTAGCAGCCGTGGGGGGCACACGGCCTACCCCCACGGGCGTGTAAGCCCTGAAACTTAGAAAAGTTTTAAATTTTTGAGAATTTTTGTATGTGTTTTGGTTTAGTCCCGACCCTGTTTCTAAGCATGTTTTATGTCTCAATGACCTACGAAAGGGGACACTATGATTGTAACTGGTGAGATAGTTGATGAATTGTTTGATAATGTTTTTGGTTCTGTCAGGTAACACTCTTAAGCCTAATACGACAACAGACACGGGATAGGGGTGTTACACTTATGATCGGTTAATATCTGACATCTTTCACCATACAAATGGTGTCTCCATATCTTCAATGCAATCATAATGGCAGCCAACTCTAAAGCGTGTGTCGGGTAATTCTTCTCGTGTGGCTTTAACTGTCTAGAAGAATACACTATCACCTTGCCTTCTTGCATAAGCACACAGCCCAATCCATTCAAGGATGCATTGCTGTAGATCACAAATTCTTTTCCTGGTTCAGGTTGCACTAGAATTGGAGCCTCAGTCAATAATGCTTTTGGTTTCTCAAAACTCTTTCGACACTTTTCTGCCCATTCAAACTTTATGTGTTCTTGTAACAACCTCGTCATAGGTGTAACTATCATGGAGAATCCCTTGACAAACCGTCTGTAATAGCCAGATAGGCCTAGAAAACTTCTAACCTCTGATACATTTCTCAGCGATTTCCATTCAACAATAGCTGAAATCTTACTTAGGTCGACTCGGATTCCATCTCCCGAGACAATGTGCCCCATGAATCCAACCTCTTTGAACCAAAATTCACTTTTGCTAAACTTGGCATCCAATTGATTATCTCGTAAAATTTGCAAAACCGTCCTCAAATACCTGGCATGCTCATGCTCATCACGAGAATATATCAATATGTCATCAATAAAAACAACAACAAACTTATCCTAGTATGGCTGATATATACGGTTCATTAAGTCCATAAACACAGTAGGGGCATTTGTTAAATCGAAAGGCATGACTAAAACTTCATAATGCCCATACCTCGTCTAAAATGTAGTCTTCGACACATTTGAGTCCTTTACTCTCAACTGATAATATCCCGACCTCAAGTCTATCTTGGAAAACACAGTGGCTCCCTTCAATTGATCGAACAAACCATCGATCATTGGCAATGGGTACTTTTTCTTCACAGTAACCTTATTAAGCTGCCGGTAATCTATACATAACCTCGTGGAACCATCTTTCTTTTTCACAAATAATACTAGGGCACCCCATGGAGAATAA
The DNA here is from genome assembly GCA_005393395.2 of Gossypium australe. Taxonomy (NCBI): domain Eukaryota; kingdom Viridiplantae; phylum Streptophyta; class Magnoliopsida; order Malvales; family Malvaceae; genus Gossypium; species Gossypium australe. The sequence continues at coordinate 99,470,912 of CM016616.1, read as the reverse complement.
CTTGGTCTTGTAAAACCTTTGTCTGTAATGGAGAATAACTTGGTCTTGTAAAACCGTTGTCCATCAACTCTAGCAACTGTGCCTTCAATTCCTTCAACTCAGTCGGAGCCCTTCTGTATGGAGCAATCGATATAGGTGCCGTACCAGGAGCTAACTCGTGCCAAATTCAACCTCTCTAACCGGATGCAACCCTGGCAATTCTTCTGGGGATACATCTGGGTACTCACATACTATCGGCATTAATTCAATCTTTAATTCAGTTTTTTTGGCATTCATCACAAGGGCAAGATATGCTTCATACCCTTTTCTTACACATTTCTGGGCAGTCATATGAGAAATCACTACAAGTGATCTGTCTTATTCATCTGATTCAATACGAATAGTGTCCCCGTTTTCACATCTCAATTCAATGTATTTCTTTCCACAATTTATTGTCACATCATAAGTGGTTAACCAGTCCATACCAAGAATTATACCGAATTCATCAAATGGCAATAGCATGAGATTTGCCTTAAAATAATGACCTCTAATCATCAATGGGAAATCTTTGCATACCTTATCAACTAATACACTTCTACCTAAATTATTGGACACTTTTATCACAAACTCTGTAGACTCTACAGGCATGCTCATACTAGATACTAATTTCATGCAAATATATGAGTGGGTAGATCCCGGATCAATTAAAGCAACATTAGTATCATGGAGAGAAAATGTACCCGTAATTACATCAGGTGGATGACGCCTCTTCGCGAGCGTGAATGGCATAAGTCCTCGCAGGCGCTCTACCCTCAGATCTTGCAGCCTGCTGTCTAGGTGTACTCTTACTACTCGTTCCACTTCCGAGTTTCTCTGTTTTCTCCCTCTAGTAGTGCTTCCCGACCTTGCACTCTAAATTTTCTCTTTTTCAACCATCTCGGGACATTTTCTTATAAAATGATCTTGTGGACCACACTTAAAACAAGCTCTCTCATGGGCTCGGCACTCATTGGGATGTCGTCTACCACATTTAGACATTCCGGTCTATTTGGTCTAGTGTTCACAACACTAGCAACTGAGGTAGTCTGAGCTTTGATCTCCGAGTACTGCTTACTCTTACTTCTATTTAAAAACCCGACGAAAGTAGCTGATCGGGTAAGAAAGTCACTTGACTTCTTAGATGAAGATTGAAACAACTTATTCATTTGTCTCTTCTTGAGTCACGAGACTCCATCTCAGCTTTTCTTTTCTTTTTAACCAACTCCTAGGCTTTACAAGCTCGATCCACTAGCACAACAATTTCCTTAAACTCGAGGACACCAACAAACAATCTGATACCTTCATTTAATCCATCCTCAAATCATGTACACATAATGGCCTCAATGGATACGCACTCTCGAGCCTATTTGCTTAGCCTTACAAACTCACGCTCATACTCGGTTACCGTCATCTTACCTTGTTTTAGCTCAAGGAATTCTTTTCTTTTCTGGTCGATAAACCTTTGGCTAATGTACTTCTTCCGGAACTCTTTTTTAGAAAAACTCCCATGTGATCCTTTCCCTTGGTACAACCGACACAAGGGTATTCCACCACTAATAAGTAGAATTTCTTAAGAGAAACACCACACATTTCATGCATTCCTCAGGTGTGTAAGATAATTCGTCAAATACCCTGATGGTATTTTCAAGCTAGAATTTTGCTCTTTTCGGATCATCACCTTTACTAGCCCAGAATTCCTCAGCTCCTTGTTTTCGGATTCTATTAACTGGAGGCTTTTCTCTTCTTACCACTTCTACCACTTGGGGAGCTACAGGGGTATGTTGAGGAATAGGCGGGGTTGAGGGGGTTGTGCATTCGGGTTCGCACGAATGAACTCCGTGTACCATGCATTCATCATGTGGAGAAAGGCTTCTCTAGCCTCTTCTCCTCTTCTTTGACTCACAATCGTAGGTCTATTCTCATTTTCAGTTGGCACCATCCCTTTGGCGGGAGTCGGCGCGTTACTTTTTACATCATCCGCGACAGCTCTATCGGGATCCATTCACTATATGAAAATACAATTTATATCGTCAGGAGTCGTCACACAATCATAATGTAAATACTCATGTGTATGGAATGTATAGCTAGACTCATGCTTATGCTATGTTAGTCTGAGAATCGGCTAAATCGTAGCTCTGATACCACTAAATGTAACACCCCTTACCCGTGTCTGACGCCAGGACAGGATACGAGGCATTACCAGACTCAACTTGCTTAGACATACAACATTTGGCTATAAAATATCATTTCAACTTAAAACTTCTCATTCATATTCATAACCTCCTTATTATGGGCCCATGAAGCCCTAAACATGCATACGGAGGGTTTCGGAATTTAACCGGAAACTTTTGCGCACTTAGAAAATTTTTGCCTAAACAGGGCCACACGCCCGTATAAAATGGTGTGTGGGCAGGCCATGTGGTCACACACTCCCAAGTCCCTAGCCCGTGTGGAATTTATCTTTCATTGCAAACCTACAGGGATTTTCACACGGCCAGGCACACGCCCATGTCTTTGGCCCGTGTCCCTCACACGGCCTAGACACGCCCGTGTCCTCACCCGTGTGTGAAAACCTGGGTATTCGTTTATGATGTCAGCAACCTCTTAAGGGGCACACGCCCATGTGCTGGCTCATGTGACGAATCAAATTCTCGCAAGTTGATACAAGGGACACACGACCTATTAACACACCGATGGGGCTGACTGTGTGTCACACATGGCCTAGACACACGCCCATGTGTCTACCCATGTGGATAATTAGAAGGCTATTTTCCAAGCCAATTGCCACCTAAATCATAAACACACATATACCAACACAAGCAACACATAACATGGCAATAATACACTATGAATAATCGCTAATCATCATTCATACCCTTCATATTTCACTCCATCAATTTCATGAACTTTCACTTCATAAACTTATCATCATTAAATATATGCAACTTGACAAATATTGGCCAATTTCTAATGGCCATTTACAAAATGAATGAGTAACCTTACTAGCCAACACTTTGGCTTCCAAATATGATATAACACAAAATGAACAAGTTCCTATACATGCCATACCCAACATAAAACAACTTTGATATACCAAAAGAATGATTGATAGTGTGATCCGAGCTCCGACGTTCTACGATACCCGAGCTTGCCTGGCTTTACTACAAGGAAAAGGGAAAAGAGAGGGGTAAGCTTATAGCTTAGTAAGTTTGCATGAACTAAAATAGCAACATAAGTACTCATAATAAAATCCATTCATATCATAAAATAATAACAACACAAGTTCTCCAGTACTTTTTCGTACTTACTCATACTTATTCTTACCCATCACATATCACATTACGGTTTTCATAACTTGTTTTTTACTCATGGTACCTGTATCACTTCAACACATAATTTAGCACTTATGCTATCTTGAACATAAACTTAAATATTTATGATCCTTAATTTAAATGGAACTCTTTGACATCCTTGTATAACTTAGCTCTTTATCATCTTTACATTCTTAGCTCTTTTTCCCATTGAACTACTCGGAATACCGGAGGATACTCAATCTCATCATACATGTATCATGATGCCAATGCCATTTCCCATATATGGTCTTACATGGGATCACATCTTGATGCCGATGCCATATCCCAGATATGGTCTTACACGGGATCTCTTAACTCGATGTCGATGCCATGTCCCAGACATGGTCTTATACGGGATCATACAGAGATGTCGATGCCATGTCCCAGAAATGGTCTTACACGGGGACCTTCCTTATTCGATGTCGATGCCATGTCCCAGACATGGTTTTATATGGGATCTACATTCGGTGCCGATGCCATGTTCTAGACATGGTCTTATACGGGACCTACATTTGGTGCCGATGCCATGTCCCAAACATGGTCTTATACGAGACCTTCCTTATCTCATGTTATGACATAGATATCCTCGTTATTCCGAATCCTCAACTAAGAGTTCAACTTAACCTATTCTTCTTTTCTCATCGAAACATCATTAGTCGATTTTCATGAAATTATATTCATTATTATAATACCAAGCAATTCAAGGTATAAAAAACATTATGAAACTTTAATTTCAAACAAACTTACCTCGGTACTCCAAAATAGGTGTAGATGTTCGATTTAGTCCACAACTTTGTTCTTGCCTCAGTTTCGGTCCGGGCTTCGTGTTTCTTGATCTATAATAACAATTTCACTTGTTTAATACTCACATTGACTAAATTGACTCATGAATCATACTTTGGCAAAATTATAATTTTGCCCCTAAACATTCACATAATTACACCTTTGCCCTAGGCTCGTAACATGATTTTTATTCAACTTTCTTTTAATTTAAGCCTAGCCAAATCATATTCTCAACTACAACAACTCCCAATTTCCACTATTTCACTCATGTATGGCCATTTCTATAAATTTTATAATTTGTTCCTTTTATGCATTTTTCATAAAAATCACTTAGAAAAAGATGTTTATCATACATCAAAATTTCATATTCTTCCATAAAACATCAAAATACTTGCTTGTCATACATGGGTAAATTTTTTAATATAAACCCTAGCTCAAAATATAGCTAGAAATAGCTAAATCGAGCTACGAGGATCTCAAAAATATGTAGAACATTAGAAATGGGGCTAGGATGCACTTACTATCAAGCTTGAAAGTTGAAGAAACCCTAGCCATGTCTCATTGCAAATTTTGACACTTAGAGGAAGAAGATGGACAAGATTTTGGCTGATTTTTCCCTTTTTAATTCATTAATTAACCAAATGACTAAAATGCTTTTAAGGCCCTTTCTTGAGATTTTTCCTTCCCATGTCCATTTTTGTCCATCTTGACATTTAATGGTCTAATTGCTAAATAAGGACTTCTAGTAAATATATAATTCTATTTCATACTTAAATCTTCTAGAATATCATATTTTCTAATCTTTTGAATTTAGTCCAAATGGACAATTTGATCACTAATTAATAAAATTTCTTCATGAAATTTTCACACAATCATGCAAACACCTCATAATCCTCATAAAAAAAACATAAAACACATTTTTCTATTTTGGATTTGTGGTCTCGCAACCACTTTTTCGACTAGGCCCTAAATCGGGTTGTTACATTATATGTGCATATATGTTGATATTTGAGTTCTTTGGATGGATATGTAAATGACCATATTATGAAGTTTGTGGAATTGGTATTTTGTTTGTGAATTGATAGAAAAGTGGGGTATATTAGGTAATGGTTAAATTAGTTGATTGATAAATGTATTTGAGTAGTTTTGGTTGAGTTAAATTTGGGTTATAAGCTTGTTGAATGTTGGTATTGAAAATGGTATGGATTAGTCTTGAATGTGGCTAATTTGAATGTTATTTATGCTAAGATTTGGTACCATTTGAGATTGTTTAGGTATGTACAAAATGGGTGGTAAAATGGCTTGGTAAATAGCCTATTTTTGTCCACGCGGGTAGAGACACGGGCGTGTGTCTCAGCCGTGTGTGACTCACGGTCAAGTCCTCGAGAATCTGGATCACCCTTTCAGACTAACCATCTGACTGTGGATGATACGCTATACTGAAGTGAAGCTTCGAACCTAAAGCCTCATATAACATCTTCTAGAACCTTTATGTGAAATGTGGATTTCTATACGATATGATAGAAATTGGAACTCCATGCAATCTGATAGTCTCCCTAATGTAAAGCACAGCCAACTGCTGAAAAGTAAAAGTCATACGCACAGGTAAGAGATGCGCACACTTCGTAAATCGATCCATTATCACCCAAACTGAATCTTTCTGAGATCAAATCAACGGCAAACTAGAAACAAAAACCATCGTGATACGCTCTCATTTCCACTCTGGAATCTTGACCGGTTGATGTAACCTAGACGGACGTTGATGCTCAGTTTTAACCCTTTGGCAAACTAAACATCTACCAACAAAATCAGCTACGTCCTTATTCAACCTTGACCACCAATATAAAACTTGAAGATCCTGATACATCTTGTTCCCACCGGGATGCATAGCATATTGACTACTATGAGCCTCGGTAAGAATCATATGTCTCAAATCCCCATCCATCGGAACACACATCCGACCTCTAAAGCAGAGGACACCATCAACTTTAAGACCAAAATCTCCAAGAACACTTAACTCAACCTAACGGATACGACGCACCAAAATCTCATCGAACGACTGCCTCTCTCAAATTTGTTGTGCAAGGGTATTCTTCACCTGAAACCCAGCCAACAAACCGCCATCCTCAAAAACCAATAACTTTGCGAACATCACCCTTAAGTCTACCAAGGACTTTCGACTCAATGCATCAGCAATAACATTCGCCTTTCCTGGATGATACTCAATCACACAATCGTAGTCATTCAGTTACTTAATCCAACGCCTCTGTTTGAAGTTCAACTCTTTCTAGGTAAGGAGATACTTAAGACTCTTGTACTCAGTGTAGATCACACACCTCTCACCATACAAAAAATGACACCAAATCTTAAGTGTAAAGAGTATGGTAGCCAACTCTAGATCATGGGTCAGATAGTTTCATTCATGCGATTTCAACTGCCTTGATGCATAAACAACTACCTTTCCTTCCTGCATTAACATACAACCCGATCCTGTGTAAGAAGCATCACTGAAAACAACATACTCCTTACCAAACTCTGGTTGTCTCAAATATAGGTGCTTCAGGTAGAATCGACTCCAGCTTCTTAAAACTCATTTGCCTCTCATTACTCCACTCGAAGGCAGTATTCTTTTGTAGCAACTTTGTCAACGGAGTAGCGAAAACCCCTCGACAAAATGGTGATAATAACCAGCTAAACCCAATAAACTCCTGACCTCAGACATATACCTCGGCGGCTTCCAATCTAAGATCACCTCAACCTTCTTCGGATCAACCCAAATAACCTTGGCTGAAATGACAAGTCCAAGAAAAACCACCTCTTGAAGCTAAAACTCATACTTACTCAGCTTGGCATACAGTTGCGTCTCCCACAAAATTTGAAGAACCACTCTCAAATTCTCATCATGCTCATCCTTCGATTGAGAATACATCAATATATCATCTATAAAAACCACAATGAACCGATCCAGATAAGAATGGAATACACTGTTCATCATGTCCATAAATGTGGTAGATGCATTCCTCAACTCGAATAGCATGACAAAAACTCAAAATGCCCAAAACGAGTCCTAAACGACGTCTTCATTACATCCCCATCCTTCACCTTCAACTGATAATACCTAGATCTCAAATTAATCTTCGAGAAAATTGAACCTCCCCGAAGCTGGTCAAACAAAGCATTGATCCTCAAAAGTGGGTACATGTTCTTGATGGTCAACTTATTCAGCTAGCGATAATCAATGCACAACCTCAAAGTCCCATCATTTTTCTTCACAAAAAAACCTGGCTCTTCCCATGACGACACACTCGGTCAAATGATACCCCTGTCCAACGACTCCTACAATAGAAGTTTCAACTCCTTCAACTCCTTAGGTACTATACGGTAAAGCGCAACTGTCATTGAAGCTGTACCAGGATAGACTCAATACCAAATTCAACTTCTCTATACGACGAAATACCAGGTAACTCCACAAGAAAAAAATTCAGGAAATATGTTAGACAAGCTTTGTAACCTTTCCAGACTAGCTTCTCATCTCTAAGCATAGAAACCACATTGGAAAGCAACTCAAACCTTTCTCCAATAATAAAAATCTCAAAGCCACCAGTACAACATAGAGTCACCAACTTTGCCTCACAGTTGACCTTCGCCCAATGCTCGGTCAACCAATCCATCCCAAGCATAACATCAAATCCCTAGAACGACAACTCCAAAATATCTATAGGAAAGACTTGTCCTTGATCATCAGAGGAGAATGTCGATAAACTCGATCAACTACTACATTATCACCTAGCAGACTCCTTATAGTAACACCCATCCTAGATGCCTCTACAGGAATCCCCAACTCTTTAGCTACATTTCTCAGAATAAACGATCTCGTAGAACTAGAATCTACTAAATTTAGAAGAGAAAAAGATTGTAGTGTGAATATACTTGCGATGATGTCCGTGACCTCTCTAGTCTAGGGCTCTCTAACTATATATACTTTAGCTAGACCTCTAGTCTCAACACAAGCAGTTCCTTTCTGTCCAAACCCTTTACCACGGCCCCTCCTTCGAGCCAGAGCAAGTGCAACAACAACGACAGTAGTAGTAACATGTTGGTCTTTAGCCATAACTACCCTCCTAGGGCAATCTCTAATATGGTACTCTATTGATCTGTAAGCAATACAGGCACTAGTCACCCTCCAACATTTACCAGGATGCCTACGGTTACAATGCTCACACAATGGCATCATAGTAGGTTCCTGATCACTTGTGTAACTACAACTCTTCCAATCTGTCTAACCAAACCTTGGCCTATAGCAACACGTCATCCAGACCTCCCGAAACAACCCCTCTTGGCCTTCCAATAGATCCGCTAGCAGATTCAGATGACCTCTTAATAGTCCTAGTAGTAACAGCTTTGGGCTTGATAAACCATAATATGTACATATTTTACATTTAGCATAATTTTGGATGATTTATCCCCTGAATTGTGGAATTTGGTGCTCCTAATCCTTTAATTTCATGTTTTATACTTAGGATAGCACCAGAGGATGAAAAGAATGAGAAATGGGCCAAAAATGGAGAAAATGGGCCAAGGTGTGAAATTCACACGGCCTGGGCCCAAGCCACACGGCCGTGCCTCCATTAGCAGACCCAACCACGGCCTGGCCTCGACTTACACGGGCGTGTGCCACGGGCATGTCCCTGCCATGACCTGTTTTAATTTCACTCGGATTTGGATACTTAGGGACGAAGAAAGACATTCCGAAAGCCTAAATAAACACCCTAAGTGCGACCTATGAGGTAGCGTCCAGTTAGGCTGAAGAACCAAGCCAGAGAGGCCAGAATTGTAGGACTTACTCGAAAAAAGCCAGTTGATTCATCTTAAGAAGCCAAATTCATACTCAAGATTGAGGATCATCCCTTCAAATTCCTTCAGGGGGTTTTAGGGTTTTTCTTATGTTTTGTTTTATATTTTCTTTTGAGATGTATTCTTTTATGATTATGAACTAAACCCCTTAAATACTTGAGGAGGATGAAACCTAAGACGGATCTTGTTATTGTTTTCTGAACTATATAATAAATACTTGATTTGTTCTTAATTATGTGTTCTTAATTCTTGTTTTGATATTTTAGGATATTGATTCAAGTATTGATGTTCTTAGGCGGTGGAGAAAAGGTCGTTGTTTAAGAGTAGATCTAGCATAGTTAAGCGGAGTTGATCGCAACCTTAGAAATAGGATGACAAAAATCTGTCGAATTAGGGTCAAACCTAATATGGGAGTCCATATATCGAGTTAATACAATTATAGGGGTTTTAATTAGAAAGAAATTTCAATTAATCAACCTAGGGTTAGACATTAGTAGCCTCGAAAGAGGTATTAATATAGATTAGGGAATCCTACGAATCAAGTCAAGTGAATAAATCGTCTGGTTCAGAGTTAGATAACAAGTGAAGTTTAGGTGGATTCTTCCTCGGATATTGTCTTAATCATTTGGTTTTTCCCACAAGTATTTTCCCCAATTCATTCTCTTTGTCTTACATCTTTAGCTTAGTAGTTTGTTAATTTTAGATTAAACAACAATTCACTTTTATTTTATGCTAGATAATCAAAAGAAAGTTAATATTAGTACTTTTGATTCCCTTGGGTTCGACAATCTGGTCTTGCCACTAAACTATACTACTATTCGATAGGTGTACTTGCCTCAATTCGTTGTTACAGCTAGTTTCTAGGCTCGATCATTCATTTTATAAATTTTTAAGACTTTGGCACACGATCAAGTATTTGGCGATGTTGCCGGGGAACTGAAATATTAAGAACGCTCAATTTTTATTACTTTAGACATATTTTATTTTTATTTTAACTTTTCTAAATTTTCTTCTTTTCTTCTGGCAGGTATTCTAGTTTATGACTAGAAGAAACCCGATAGGACCTTTACTCTACGATAGTGAAATTGAAAGCACAGTTCGCAGAAACTGAAGAGAAATAAGGAGAAGCCTATAATACATAGAAGAGTAAGAAGACGAAATTAATACTACCGAAGAGATGGCTGAGAATAATCCACTACCTCCAGAGGTGGCCGAAAATTATGCTCCTCGAACTATGTATGATTATGCTAAACCTAATTTAACAGGAACTGAGTCAAGCATTGTTAGACCTGCTATTGTTGCAAATAATTTTGAACTGAAACCTAACATAATTGAGATGATACAGCAGTTTGTTCAATTTGATGGTTTGCAGGATGAAGATCCAAATAGTCACTTGGCAAATTTCCTAGAATTTTGCGATACTTTCAAAACAAATGGCGTTTCTGATGATGCCATTCGTCTTCGGATGTTTCCCTTTTCATTAAGGAACAAAGCTAAACAGTTGTTGAACTCGTTACCACGAGGATCAATCACTACATGGGAACAAATGACCAAAAAAATTTTGTTAAAATATTTTCCGCCGGCTAAAACGGCTAAGTTGAGGAATGATATCTCTTCTTTTGTGTAGATGGATTTAGAAACACTTTACGATGCGTGGGAGAGATATAAGGATCTATTGAGAAAGTGCCCACACCATGGATTACCCTTGTGGCTACAGGCCCAAACTTTTTATAACGATGTGAACCCCTCAACTAGACAATTGATTGATTCAGCCACCGACGGAACCTTGAATAATAAAACACCTAAGGCTGCCTATGAATTCATTGAAGAGATGTCACTAAATAACTATCAGTGGCAAGTCACGAGGACAAGGACGATAAAAGTCGCTAGTGTTTTCAACCTCGACGTAGTAACCATGCTATCAAATCAGGTAGAGATGTTAAATAAAATATTGATGGTTTGTATGGTTCTTCGCAGGAACATCCAGTTATGCAGTGCGATATGAATGGAGGAGGGATGAGCAATACAGAATATCCACCTTACAACCCGAGCACTGAAAACGAACAAGCTCACTATATTGGTAATAATTTTAGATCTCAAAATAGCCCTTATAGTAATACTTATAATCCAGGTTGGAGGAACCACCCCAATTTCTCATGGGGTGGTCAAGGAAATCAGAGACAACAGCCCCCTCCAAATTTCCAACAACAGCCCTACCCACAGTAAAAGAAGCTGAACCTTAAGGAAATGCTGACAAAATTTATAGCGGTGTCAGAAACTCGTTTCCAAAACACCGAAACTACACTTAAAAATCAACAAGCATCAATTCAAGGGATCGAGAACCAGTTAAGGCAACTTGCTAAGATCATGTCCGAATGACCACAAGCCAGCTTGCCGAGTAACATTGAGACTAACCCAAATGAGCAACTTCAAGCCATAACAGCTCATGATAGTATAGGGTTAGATGAACCCAAATTAAGGCAAGAGAATGTGGTAAAGGAAGGTATGGTCGATGTAAGTCATGATAAGCCAAAGCCGGTAATTAAAGAGTACCAACCTCATGTGCCATACGCCAATGCGATAAAGAAAGACCACACAAATGAACATTTTGATAAATTCCTTAAACTTTTAAAGAAATTACATATTAACTTACCGTTTCTTGAAGCTCTTTCGCAGATGCCAGACTCAAGGAAATTGTTAAAAGAGCTTTTGACAAACAAATGGAAGTTAGACAAGGAGTCGCATGTGGAACTAAACACAGTGTGATCAGCAATTTTGCAAAATAAACTACCAAAAAAATTAAAAGATCCAGGGAGTTTTACAATTCCATGTTTAATTGGTAGTTTATCTGTTGATAATGCTTTAGCTGATTTAGGGGCAAGCATAAATGTTATGCCTTACAAAATGTTTAAACAGCTAGGTCTAGGGAAACCCAAACAAACTAGGATGAACATTCAATTAGCTGATAAAACTATTAGAATTCCTAGGGATATAATATAAGATGTTCTCATGAAAATTGATAAATTTGTATTCGCAGTAGACTTTGTCGTTTTAGATATGGATGAAGACAATAATATTCCTTTAATTTTAGGAAGACCCTTTTTAGCAACCGCCAGGACTAAAATTGATGTTGGTACAGGATAACTCATACTTCGTGCAGGTGACGAATTAATTAGTCTTCAGGCTTTTGACTCAGCTGGGACATCGAGTAATCAATGTGAGAACATAAATTCTATTAATAACCATTCGGTTAAACCTTTTTATTAGGAAGCACCACGAAACCACACAATTGAGCCAGATTCTAGACCTCATAACAACAAAGAAATAATTCACGAGGAACAATGGCTTCAGATCGATGAACTAGACGAGCAGAAGACACATTTTAAGGAGAAATTGGGAATACACAAAGCAGAACCAACGCCATTCCGTGGGACAAACAAATTTAAGATCAGAGACCAGGTATTGTTAGATAAGACTGACCCTCGAATATCTCCTTCCAACCTTAATACAAACGAAGAAATCCTTTTTAAGGTACTCAATGTCTTCCCATACGGAACAGTCGAGGTAACTAATCCTAAGTTCGGCACTTTTAAGGTAAACATCACTTGACTTAAACTATATATCGATGACTGAATTGATAGCATGAGAAAAGATTTTCACCTCCTCAAACCTACATGATCCTGCAAATGAGAGGTAAGTCTAGCTTAAGACTCTAAACAAGCACTTCTCGGGAGGCAACCCAAGCACTAACTCCACTAATGACATATTTTTTATTTTTAGCACCTAACTATGAACTAACCAATTTAATAAAGCGCAGATTTTCCTACCACACGGCCTTGCACACGGGCGTGGCCGTGGCCGTGTGGACACCACGAATAGGTACATGGGCATAGTGGAGATCGTGCAAAAAACAGGACGAATTTTTCCCTAAGACGCGGGCTCCGACTAAACGCCACGGTCATGTGACACGACCGTGGTCGAAACTGCCTAAAAAACACGGGCTGAGATAAATCTACACGGCTGTGCGAGGAGACCGTGGTCGATATTATCAACTTTTTCACATAACGTTGCCACCACCACCTCGAGATCACTCTAATGATGAGGATCTTTGAGTCCTTTTATTTTCTTTATTTTCATTTTCATTTTTTTTAATTTATTTTCTTTTATTATTAACCTCTTTAAATTTTTAAGTATAATTTGATTTCTTTTATCTCTGGCTGTTTAACTCTCGAATAACTATAACAAACGTCCATTAAATAAGAACTCCCTAAAAACTTTACTAATGACTTCACAGTTTAAAAAGGTTTAAGGTGCCACTCAAAGAATGAACACACCAGCGGAGTATTCTCCACCACCTTCACCTATGCCTAGTCATCATGTTCATCATTGATCATCCTCCAAGGATTTCATCCATAATTCAGGAAGTTTCACTTCTCTCCCTCTCTTATGACTTTATTACTAATCATTATCTATCTTTGTACATTGAAGACAATGTACGTCTTAAGTGTGGGGGCGTCAACTATAGTATTATTTGAAAATCCCTGATTTATGTGTTGTTCTTAAGTAATTTTCCCATATTACTATTAGAATGAAATTTCCTTTGATTCATGATTTTTATTGATATGTTTTGGAATAAGTCATTGATAATTGTACAGTGATGATTTAAACTTTAGGAGACTAGATAATCAAGCATGATGAGTCTATTTTCAAAAAATTAAAATTTTGATTAGGTTGTTCACCTGAATCTAATTTTTACCTTGAAGTTTGAAATTTACAAAAGTTGATATCAAAAACCCATAATTTTTGTGATATCTTGAGCCTTTTAGAGCATACATTCTTTCGTGCTCACTTTTTGATTATGAGTGTGTCAACATTGATTTGTTATTCTAGAACTTGCTTCGATTATACATGTCAAAACCACATCATTGATTTGATATACAGAGATGATAAAGGCACTTAGGATTTAACCCACTTACTCCACTAAAAGCCTACCCTCACAATTAACCCCTAGTGAACCCCTTTCATCTTAACAAACCTTTTTTTGACTCACCCACTAATAATAACCCAAAACCCACCTTGTATTTGTTATCACCATTCCTTGACTACCTTTTTGTCGACATTTGATTTTGAGCAGTTTACTAACTATGTTCTATATTTCAGTTGTTAAAGTTCTTTCTTATTAATGTAAAACTTGATTTGTTCTTAAAAAAAGCGTTGGAAAGTTTTTCATTGTTATTTCTATGTTTGAGCCTAAGCAATTAATTCCACATTCTGAGAAGAAGCTCATGTTATTCAATTGATGTAATTATTAGTTCATTTTTCTAGTTAGGTAAATTGTCAATTCAATCTCAATTCAAACCCTCTAATTCAGCCTTTATCCACACCTTTAACCTAAGCCCCGTTACAACCCTTTTTAAAGACCTTTTGATCTGTGTATCATTTCATTTTATAGTGGTGGAGATTTCATTTTCATGCAAGCCTATGGGATTAACTTTTCATGTTTGACTTTTGAGTGCTTAATTTTGAACCTTAAACACTTTGAGTGATTTGAGTGAATCTTTAGTGAGGATGTCAACTCTTGTCGATTTTGAATCAGAGGTAATTATTTAGGAAAGGGGAAACACCTATGTTTTCGTGCTACAAAAACTATGACTTTGATTGTTTGAATCTTTAGGACCCTTCTATTTAAATTATCAATGTATGAATTATCTTTGACTTATGGTGAAACACTATTGATGAATATTATGAATTGAGGAAGTTCATTTTAATTGTGAGTTGAGAATTTTTCTTGAGGACAAGCAAATGCTTAAGTGTGGGTGTATTTGATAAACCATAATATGTACATATTTTAATCCCACATTTAGCATTATTTTGGATGATTTATCCCCTGAATTGTGGAATTTGGTGCTTCTAATCCTTTAATTTCATGTTTTATACTTAGGAGAGCACCAGAGGATGAAAAGAATGAGAAACGGGCCAAAACGGAGAAAATGGGCCAAGATGCGAAATTCACACGGCCTGAGTCCAAGCCACACTGTCGTGCCTCCATTAGTAGACCCAACCATGGCCTGGCCTCGACTTACACAGGCGTGTCCCTACCGCGACCTATTTTAATTTCACTTGGATTAGGATACTTAGGGGCGAAGAAAGATATTCCAAAAGCCTATATAAACACCCTAAGTGCGACCTATGAGGTGGCATCTAGTTAGGCCGAAGAGCCATGCCAGAGAGGCCAGAATTTTGGGAGTTACTTGAACAAAGCCAGTTGATTCATCTCAAGAAGCCAAATTCATACTCATGACAGAGGATCATCCCTTCAAATTCCTTCAGGGCGTTTTAGGGTTTTTCTTATGTTTTGTTTTATATTTTCTTCTGAGATGTATTCTTTTATGATTATGAACTAAACCCCTTAAATACATGAGGGGAATGAAACCTATGACGGATCTTGTTATTGTTTTCTAAACTATATGATAAATACTTGATTTGTTCTTAATTATGTGTTCTTAATTCTTGCTTTGATATTACAGGATATTGATGTCCT
Source organism: Gossypium australe (assembly GCA_005393395.2). Classification (NCBI taxonomy): domain Eukaryota; kingdom Viridiplantae; phylum Streptophyta; class Magnoliopsida; order Malvales; family Malvaceae; genus Gossypium; species Gossypium australe. The sequence continues at coordinate 99,455,363 of CM016616.1, read as the reverse complement.
TAGGTAGTGGAGCAAAAGTCCCCTAGAAATAGGATGACGAGAATTGCAACCAGGCCACTCCCACAATTCCCTTGTTTTTATAAATAATCCTTTCCCTCCCAAATTCCGAAAATAAGAGTAATTTTTCATAGAACCACTCAAATATATCCCTTGTTTTGCAAAATGGTCCTATGTAATTATTATTTTAAATTCTCTCAATTAAACCCCCCATTTTAATTTATTTTTCAATCCTAATTTGAACCCAAACATTTATTTTACCCAAAAATTATTTAAAACTAAAAAATTAATTATTTTAAAAATATTTTTATTTTTCAGAATATTATTTCCTGATTTTTTTAAATGAAATTAATTTAACTAAACTAAGAGAAAAATTACTAATAACCCAGATTAACTCTTAATTTTTCACTCGGAACCCTGTAAACTTACCCGAAACTACTAGACCTATTTTTAGGGCCTTACCTTAACCCTTTGAGCTCTTTTGGTACCATGTGATAGGGCGCAATGGACACCGGTGCAGTACCAGGATAGAGCTCAATACCAAATTCAACTTAACAATCCAATAGAAAACTCGGTATTTCTTCAGGAATCACGTCAAGAAAATCCTTAACAGTGTGACTATCCTGAACTCTCAACTCCTTACTAAACTAATTTATCACATACGCTAAATAAGCCTCACAACCTTTTCCCAACATCTTTTCAGCCTTCAAAGCTGAAACCATATTAGATAGAAAACCCGGTCTTTCACCAGCAACAACAATTTTCAACCCATCACTATTCCTCAAAGTAATTCGTTTCGTATCAAAACTACATGAGCCTTATGTTTAGTTAACCAGTCCATACCAAGTATTACATTAAAACCATAGAAGGGAAATTCCATAAATCAATAGAGAAAATGTGCCCTTGAATTATAAAAGGGCATCTACGATAAACTTTGTTCACTAATACACTATCACCAAAAGAACTAATGACAGTCATACCTAAACCAATAGTCTCAATAGGAATCTCTAACTTACATGCCAATTCACTCAAAATATACAAATGCGTCAAACCAAAATCAACAAAAGAAAACAATGAAGTAGACTATAAAGTGAAAGTACATGCAATACCATTAGTTGCTTCCTAATCCTCCAACTTCGTAACAGCATAAAACCCAAGCTGGACCTCCAGATTCAACCTGTGTAGCAACCGTATAAGCAACAATCTGCTGCCCAATCGGTCTCCCATCAGCTCTATCGCGACCTCGACCTCTAGCAGGCGTAGAAGCAGGTACCGAACTCTGAGTCTAAGAAACCTCTACCCTATTAGGACATTCGCTCAGAAAATATCCCTTTGAACCACACTTGAAACAACCACATGTCAACTTACAACACTCACCGGAATGCCTACGCTAACAATGTGTACAAAGCGACTATCCAGAACCACCTGTTGAACCACCAATACTAACAACAACACCACTCTACCATCTAGACTGACTCAGTCAAGAGCCACATCTCGTACCCCTACCCGGACTATGATTATCACACCCTCTCTTAGGTGGTCAACCAGAAGCACCATCAGAAGTCCTCTTAACCGATTCAATACCCATAGTATGAAGTGGCTTAGCAAAAGTCCCCTCAACTGCTTTAGCTCTGCCAACTAACTCATCAAACATCTCCACATTCAGTGCCACCAAATAAACCTGAATCTCATGATTATGCCCAAATCAGAACCTCTCACAACAGGCCCTCTCAGAAAGTATCATCTTAGGAGAATACTGACTAAGTTGCACAAACTCTACCTCAGAGTTAGCCACTGACAAATCACCCTAAACCAAATCTAGAAATTCCTGCTTACGAGCCTCCATATACTGCTCGCCCATAAGCTTCCTCTTAAAAACTTTGAGAAAGTAATTCCAAGTGAATCCGTCAGAAGTAGTGCCTCTCCTAACTGTATTCCACCAACGATGAGCCTCACTGTCAAGTAAGGACAAAGCATAACCCAACTTCTCCTAATTAGAATAGGACTTCTGCTCGTGGATCCTTTCAACTTATTCCAACTAGTACTCAACTACAGTTAGATTAGAACCTTTTACCCCAAAAAATTCCTTACCACCCAATGCCCGAAGACGTTCAAGGTGCAACCCTAGACTAACAAGTGCAGGAGCAAAAGGAGGGTTAATGCCAGCAACCCACTAAATTGCTCCAACCAAAGCTTCCACCAAAGGGCCTACACCCTCATCAGGTACGTTCACTCTACGTGGCAGCATAGGAGGTGCAGAAGATGTACCATCCTCCTGAGCACTAGCTCTCACATTAACACGTCTAAGAGGCATATATAATTAACTAACATACAAACAAACAAATATCATTTAGAAATAAAAAACGTGATTTTGAGCACTATCAAGGAAATGATCCAAGTCATGTTCTTGCATGAAAACTTTAGGATTAAAGGCAATGTGTTCCCATTCCTACCTCACATGCAATCAAACTAGAAATATTTCAAACAATCCAAACAATCAAAGTAACTTAAACACTTGGGTTTCTAGATCCATGGGTTGCGAAACTTCAATCAACACAACAATAATCACTAGGTCCGAGTGTTGATCGTTGTTTTATGCGATGTCAAAGTCTTAAAATTTATATAAAGAATGATCAAACCTAGAAACTAACTATGACAACGACTTGAGGCAAGCGCACCTATCGAGCAGTAGTATAGTTAAGGCAAGATCGGAATGTCGAACCCAAAGGGACCAAAAGTACTAATACTAACTCTCTTTTTATTATTTAGCCTAAGAATTAAGTGGATTTTTATCTAATCTAAAATTAACTAACAACTAATCTAAAGACTCTAAGACAAAGAAGAATGAAATTGGAAAAATAACTTTGAGGAAAAACCAATTGATTAAGACGACACCTAAGGAAGAATCCACCTAGACTTCACTTGTTATCTAACTCTGAACAAGACAATTTATTCATTTGACTTGATCCGTAAGATTCCCGAAGTTATATTAATCCCTCTCTCGAGGTGACTAACGTCGACCCTATGTTGATTAATTGAAATCTCTTTCTAATTAAAACCCTTAGAATTGCATTAACTCGATCTATGGACTCCCATATTAGGTTTCACCCTAATTCGGCAAAATCTCGTCACCCTATCTCTAGGCGTGGGATCAACTTCGCTTAATTATGCTAGATATACTCTTAGGTAGAGACTTTTTCTCCTCCACTTAAGCACATCATACTTGAATTAATATCCCGGAAATATCAACACAAGAATTAAGAACACATAATTAAGAACAAGTCAAAAATTTATCATATAGTTCAGCAAACGATAACAAGATTCATCTTAGGTTTCATCCCCCTCAGGTATCTGAAGGTCTAGTTCATAACAATAAAAGAAAACATCTCAAAAGAAAAGATAAAACAAAACATAAGAAATCCCTAAAACCCTCTGAATGAATTGAAGGAGAGATCATCTGTCTTGAGTATAACTCTGGCTTCTTGAGATGGATCAACTGGCTATCTTCGAGTAAATCCCCAGAAATCTGCCCTTTTTGGCCTAGCTGGAAGCCCCCTGACTAAAGCCTTGGGTTCCCCCAACAAAAGCCCTGGCAAAAGGCTTCTGCCGAACTCTCCTTCAAGTTGCCCCCTTGGGTGTTTATATAGACTTTGAGATGCCTTACTTGGCGCCTAAGTATCCTAATTCAAGTAGAATTCCTACTAGGGTGTTTGAATAGGCTTTGGAATGTGTTTTTTTGCCTCCAAGTATCCTATTCCGAGTGAAATTCTTCTTTCCCACGGCAGGGACACTATAACAGCCCGATTTTGGGGCTAGTCAGAATAGTGATCTCGGGATCACTAATCCAAGAATTGAGAAATTTATTTTCATGTTATATTATGAGTTAGAACATTATAGTATATATGCATGAAAATTTTGGTGCTTTAATTTTATCGATTTCGTGTTTAATCGCGAAACAGGACTAAATCGCATACAGTGCAAAAGTTCCATTCTATAAGCTAGAGGTCCCAAATAGCCATAGATTATTAATTGGAGCTCTTTAAAAGGAAATTAGACCCCTAGAGATAGCATGGCCGGCCATAGGAGACAATTGTGTCAAAATTTGGTCAAAGTTGTTGATTTTAGGTGGACTTGATTAGTGTTTTATATTAAAATAAAGAAAAAGAAGATATCATATTTTTCTCTCTTCTTCTCCACCAAAAAAATTTCAGCAAACTAAGGGTTTTTGAACTCAAATTTTCAGCAAGCTTCCCTCTTTATTAGTAAGTTTTCTAGTTACTTTTTCTTGGAAATAATTGTACTTTTGGGACCCCTAAAGCTTAAGCTTTCAAACAAGGGGACTATTGTGAAATATTGTGAAAAGTTTAGAGTCCTACCATGAGAACTATATTACTTAATTTCTGCATTTTTAGGGAAGAACTTGAGTCTTAGTTGTTAGATGAACAACTTTTGTAAAAGTGTTAGCATGAAAAACACCAAATAGGACCTTAATGAAAAGGTTACAAATTTTGTAGTATGTGAAATGTTGATTTATGATGATAGCTTTAAGAGCATTAAATGTTTACCTAGACTTGTTGAAGGTAAAAATGTGATTAGAATTAATTTTTGAGCCTAAGGGCAAAATTGTCATTTTGCCAAAGTCTAGGGGAAAATAGCAATTTTTGCCTAAACATGATTTTTATTAAATTAATGATTGAGATGAGTTAAATTGCTATTATAGAGCAAGAAGAACCGAGGATCCGCCTTGATTGCAGAAAGAACAAAGTCTCGGACTAAATCAACAAGCTAACTCATTTTGAAATCGAGGTAAGTTGTATATGATTTAAGCAATATTTTATTTGCATGATGAGAAATGCTTGTCATTATATTGATGAATGATGCCTTACTAAAATGAGTAGTTAATACGATTGAGATGTGGAAGTCTTAATGGGCCATATTGATTAGAGAAACGACATCATTGAGTTATGAACTAGATAAGGTCCCGTATAAAACCATGTCCGGGACATGGCCTCGGCACTGAGTTGAAATCTTGTATAAGACCACATCCGGGATATGGCATTGATACATAAGAGGTAATCCCGTATAAGACCATATCCGAGATATGGCATCGATACATAAAAGGTAATCCCGTATAAGACCATATCTAGGATATGGCTTCGGTAATGAACATGAAGATTGTATAAGACCATATTTGGGATATGGCATCCATACATGAGAAGTAATCCCATATAAGACCATATCCGAGAAATGGCATTGGCTTCTAAAAGTGACTCCATGTAAGACCACCTCGAGGAGGTGGCATTGGCTTTATACGTACAGTAGTGACGATAAACACGCGGCTTCGATTGTCCCTTGTGGACAGTGAGATAAGTAGACGAAATGAGAAGTAGAGATGTGAATAAGATATAAGTCATGTGAATAAGTGAATACAGGTACTCGTGAATGAGTCACGTGGGATAGGTTTCGATACGTGGTACGATATGTGCTAGATACGGGCGATTATAAGTAAGTATTGTCAAGAAGTCTTGACTCGTGTTCGGTTAACCAATACAGTGGAGGGATTATCTTATAACCATTACTTTTGCTATTTATTTCCATGCAACTTTCTAAGCTTTATGTTTACCCATTTTTCATTGCCCTCCTTTCTTTTAGTATTGCCAAGATCACTCGAGGATCGTGGACGCAGGTGTTCAGAAATCACGCTATCGACAATACTTCGATATAACAATTTTAGACTTATTTTGAATATGGCATGTATAGCACTTGAGTTTTTGTTAATTTGTAATTGTTGGTCAAAGTGTTGGCTTTGTAAGGGTTACTTTGTAAATGGCCTTATGAATTCCGCAAATGCTTGGCATGTTATTTTGCTTAATGAAGATGGAATTTATGGAGTGTTTATCCCTTCAATTATCTTGTATGTTGGAATGGGTCCTTAGACTTGCTTATGGCATAGGAGTTGTATTGTTTTGAATGGAAGCATGTATATATGCATTTTAGGGTGGAAATGGCTTGGTATATAGCCTACCAATTGGCCACATAAGTAGACACACGGGCGTGGGTATATACCGTGTGGCAGGCACGGCCAGCACATGGGCGTGTACTTAGGCCGTGTGAAGTCTGTACCTTGCACTTGAGGTTTAAATCACCACACGGCTAGGATACACTGGCGTGTGTATAGGCCGTGCGGAAGAAGTCAGAATACTAAGGTTTTACACACGGGCTAGGGCAACGGGTGTGCCATGGCTGTGGATTTAGTCAGTGTCGACCACGGGTGGAAGACACGGGCATGCTTTAGGGGTACACGGGCATGTCCCTAGGCCTACACGGGCGTGTGGCCTCTATTTTGTGAAAAAGTTTTTCGAACTGGTGAAAGTTCCTGAAAAGATCCCGATACTTCTTGGAAGCATGTTTAGGGCCTCTGAAGCCGAGTATAGGTGAACGACTGAGTTAATCGAAATTTTATAACCCTATTTCAGAAGTTAAAGTAAGTTTAGCTATGTAATACCTCGAACCCCGTTTCGGTTCAAAAACGAGTAAGGGGTGTTACATTTATTGGTATCAGAGCTACGGTTTAGTCGATTCTAAGACTAACGTAGCGAAAGTACGAGTCTAGCTATACAAGCCATATGTAAGAGTGTCTGAGTAATGATAGTGTGATGACTCCTAACGTGTTAAATTGTCTCTGAGTAATGATAGTGTGATGACTCCTAACGTGTTAAATTGTCTCTGAGTAATGATAGTGTGATGACTCCTAACGTGTTAAATTATGTTCTATGTAGTATATGTATTTCGATCCGGACAGAACTGCAGCTGATGATGCTGCGAGTAACGCGCCGGCTCCCGCACAAGGGACCGCGCCAGCTAATACTAGTCCTGAAACCTTGAGTCAGGGAGAAGAGGCTCGAGAAGCCTTTCTTCACATGATAAACAATTGGTATACGGAGTATATCTGAGCAAATCCTAATGCTCAACCCCCTCCACCACCACCAATTCCTCAACTCGCTCCGGTAGCCCCTCAAGTAGTTGAGGTGGTGAGAAGAGAAAGGCCTCCGGTGGATAAGATCCGGAAGCAATGAGCTGAGGAATTTCAGGCAAATAAGGATGATGACCCGAAGAAAGTAGAATTTTGGCTCGAGAATACCATCCGGTTATTCGATGAGCTATCTTACATGCCTGAGGAGTGCTTAAAGTGTGCGGTGTCTCTCCTGAGAGATTCAGCCTACCGATGGTGGAACACCCTAGTGTCAGTGGTGCCAAGGGAGAGAGTTAATTGGGAATTCTTCCAAGAGGAATACCAGAAGAAACATATCAGCCAAAGGTTCATCGATCACAAGAGAAAGGAGTTCTTGGAACTAAAGCAAGGCCGTATGTTAGTGACCGACTACGAACGAGAGTTCGTAAAGCTTAGCAAGTATGCATGAGAGCGCGTGTCTACCGAAGCCATCATGTGCAAGAGATTCGAGGATGGGTTGAATGAAGATATCCGCCTATACGTGGGAGTTCTCGAATTAAAGGAGTTTGTAGTATTGGTGGATAGAGCCTGTAAAGCCGAGGAGTTAGCTAAAGAGAAGAGAAGAGCTGAGTACGAGTCTCGTGACTCGAGAAAGAGACAACTGAACAAGTCTCACCAATCCTCGTCTAAGAAATCGAGGGATTTCACTACTCGATCAGTTACTTTAGCGGGGTTTTCAACCCGAGATAAGGGCAAGCAGTTTTCGGGATCGAGAGGGCAAACCACATCAGTTGCTAGTGTGGGCAACGTCTGGCCAAGTAGACCAGAATGCCCTCAGTGTGGTAGGTTTCATTCTAGTGAGTGTTGAGCTAATGAAAAAGCTTGCTTCAGATGTGGATCCTTAGACCACTTTATCAGAGAATGTCCCGAGATAGATGAGAAAGAAAAGCATCAGAAGGCAAGATCAGGAGGTACCACTAGGGAAAGACCTTTGAGAAAGCCGGGAATTGAGATGGGAGGCAAGAATCCTTCTAAAGAACAAGCTGCTAGAGTCGAGGGTAGAGCACCTGCGAGGACCTATGCCATCCGTGCTCGTGAAGAGGCATCTTCCCCCGACGTGATCACGGGTACCTTTTCTCTCCATAATACTCGCATTATAGCTTTAATTGATCCGGGATCTACTCACTCATACATATGCATGAAATTAATTTCTATCATGAGTATGCCTATTGAGTCTACAAAATTCATCATAAGAGTGTCTAATCACCTAGGCAAGTGTGTGTTGGTTGACAGAGTTTGCTAAGGGTGCCCTTTGATGATTAAGGGTCATTGTTTCCCGGTCGATCTTTTGTTATTACCGTTTGACGAGTTTGATGTCATACTCAGCATGGATGGGTTAGTTACCCGCAGTGTAGTTGTGAATTGTGGGAATAAGCACATTGAGTTGAGAGATAAAAATGGTAATTTTATTTGTGTTGAATCAGATAAGCCGGATGGGTCACCGATAGTGATATCAACCATGTCCGCTTAGAGGTACCTAAGAAAAGAGTATGAGGCTTATCTTGCCTTTGTGTTGAACACTAAACAGACTGAATTGAAAATTGAGTCGGTACCCATAGTATGTGAGTACCTAGATGTTTTCCCGGAGGAGTTGCCAGGGCTACCACCGGATAGAGAGATTGAATTTGGGATTGAATTACCTCCTGGTACTGCCCCTATTTCTATTGCTCCCTATAGAATGGCCCCAACTGAACTGAAAGAGTTGAAAGCACAGTTGCAAGAATTAACATATAAGGGTTTCGTGAGGCCGAGTTTTTCTCTGTGGGGTGCTCCAGTTCTATTCGTGAAGAAGAAAGATGGTTCTATGAGACTATGTATAGATTATCGGCAACTCAACAAGGCGACAGTGAAGAATAAATACCCGTTGCTGAGGATCGATGATCTATTTGATTAGTTGAAGGGAGCTACAGTATTTTCCAATATAGATCTGAGGTCAGGGTACTATCAGTTGAGAGTCAAGGACTCGACCATACCAAAAACCACGTTTAGAACTATGTACGGCCACTATGAGTTTTTGGTCATGCCTTTTGGTCTAACAAATGCCCCCGCGATCTTCATGGATTTGATGAATTGCATTTTTCGACCGTACTTGGATAGGTTTGTTGTGGTTTTCATCGATGACATATTGATCTACTCTCGAGATGAGAATGATCATGCAGAGCATTTGAGTATGGTTCTACAAGTTTTGAGAGAAAAACAATTGTATGCCAAATTCAGTAAGAGTGAATTTTGGCTCAAGAAAGTGGGATTTTTGGGACATATTGTCTCGAGAGATGGGTTTAGAGTCGACCCGAGTAAAATTTCGGCAATTGTTGAATGGATACCGCCGAGGAGCGTAATTGAAGTAAGGTGTTTTCTAGGCCTAGCAGGCTATTATAGGTGTTTTTTCAAGGGATTTTCTTTGATAGCTACACCAATGACGAGATTTCTGCAGAAAGATGTAAAGTTTGACTGGAAGGAAAAATGTCAACAGAGTTTTGAGAAACTAAAGACAGTGTTGACTGAGACTCCTATTTCGGTGCAACTGAAACCGGGAAAGGAATTTATGGTTTATAGTGATGCGTCCTTGAATGGATTGGGCTGTATACTTATGCAAGAGGGTAAAGTGATTGCATACGCCTCTAGACAGTTGAAGCCGCATGAGAAGAACTACCCGACTCATGATTTAGAATTGGTCGTAATTGTGTATGCGTTAAAAATTTGGAGACATCATTTATATGGTGAAAGGTGTCCGATTTTCATTGACCACAAAAGCTTAAAATATTTGATGACCCAAAAACAATTGAATTTGAGGTAACAAAGATTAAGGATTATGAATTGGTAATTGACTACCATCCGAGTAAGGCAAATGTAGTCACCGACGCTTTGAGCAGAAAATCATTATTTGCACTAAAAGCCATGAATACTCAGATGACCCTGTTAAATGATGGTTCCGTCTTAGCCAAGTCGAGGGCTAAACCATTGTTTCTCCAAGAGATTTGTGAAGCTCAGAAGGATGATAACAGTTTGCAAGCCAAGAGAGTTTTATATGGGTCAAGCGTTGAGACAGACTTTCGAGTAAATCCTGATGGATGCCTAACATTTCGAGATCGATCTGTGTACCCAGGAATGATGAGCTCATTCGCAAAATTTTACATGAAGCACATAACGGATGTTTGAATGTACACCCAGGGAGCACAAAGATGTACCATGATTTGAAAAGATGGTATTGGTGGTTGGGTATGAAGAAAGATATTTCCGAATTTGTATCCAAATGCCTGATTTATCAGCAAGTGAAGGTTGAACATCAAGTACCTTCGGGTTTACTTCAGCCCCTTATGATTCCCGAGTGGAAGTGGGACCGTATTACTATGGATTTTGTGACAGGCTTACCATTGTGTACATGTCTGAGATAGTAAGACTTCATGGTGTACCGTTGTCGATCATTTCAGATAGAGATCCGAGATTCACTTCACGGTTTTGGAAAAAACTGCAAGAAGCTCTGGGCACAAAATTGAGTTTCAGTACGGCTTTCCATCCACAAACGGACTGGCAGCCAGAGAGAGTAATTCAAATATTAGAAGACATGCTTAGGTGTTGTGTGTTGCAATTTCATGGTAATTGGGAGAAATACTTACCGTTGGTGGAATTCACCTACAACAATAGCTTTCAGTCAAGTTTGAAGATGGCGCCTTATGAGGCATTGTATGGGCGTAAGGGTCGAACGCCCTTGTATTGGTCATAACTCAAAGAGACATAGATACTCGGGGTTGACTTGGTGAAGGAAAGCGAAGAGAAGGTAAAAGTGATATGTAACTGCCTGAAAGCCGCCTCAGATATATAGAAGTCTTATTTAGATTTAAAGAGGAAAGAGATAGAATACACAGTCGGTGATGAAGTGTTCTTGAAAGTATCACCTTGGAGGAAAGTCCTCAGATTTGGCCCGAAGGGCAAATTAAGTCCGCGCTTTATCGGACCTTATAAAGTTACCGAGAGGATATGACTGGTAGCTTATCGGTTAGCCCTGCCACCAGAGGTGGAAAAGATTCATGACGTCTTTCATGTATCCATGTTACGTGGATACCGTTTGGACCCTACACATGTTATAGAGCCGACAGAGGTAGAGATACAACCAGATTTGACTTATGGAGAAGAACCATTTAAAATTTTGGCTCGTGAAGTTAAATAGTTAAGGAACAAAAGTATAGCCCTAGTAAAAGTCCTATGGCAAAGGCACGGTATAGAAGAGGCTACGTGGGAACCCGAGGAATCGATAAGAGACCAATACCCCAACCCTTTTACCAGTAAGATTTTCGAGGATGAAAATCCTTAAGGGGGAGAATTGTAACAACCCGATTTAGGGGCTAGTCGGAATAGTGATCTTGGGATCACTAATCCGAGAATTGAGAAATTTATTTTCATGTTATATTATGAGTTAGAACATAATAGTATATATGCATGAAAATTTTGGTGCTTTAACTTTAGCAATTTCGAGTTTAATCGCGAAAAAGGACTAAATCGCATAAAGTGCAAAAGTTCCATTCCATAAGCTAGAGGTCCCAAATAGCCATATATTATTAATTGGAGGTCTTTAAAAGGCAATTAGATCCCTAGAGATAGCATGGCCGGTCATAGGAGACAATTGTGTCAAAATTTGGTCAAAGTTGTTGATTTTAGGTGGACTTGATTGGTGTTTTATATTAAAATAAAGAAAAAGAAGATATCATCTTTTTCTCTCTTCTTCTCCACCAAAAAAAATTCAGTAAACTAAGGGGTTTTTGAACTCAAATTTTCAGCAAGCTTCCCTCTTTATTAGTAAGTGTTCTAGTGACTTTTTCTTGAAAATAATTGTACTTTTGGGACCCCTAAAACTTAAGCTTTCAAACAAGGGGGCTATTTTGCAATATTGTGAAAAGTTTAGAGTCCTACCATGAGAACTATCTTACTTAATTTCTGCATTTTTAGGGAAGAACTTGAGTCTTAGTTGTTAGATGAACAACTTTTGTAGAAGTGTTAGCATGAAAAACACCAAATAGGACCTTAATGAAAAGGTTACAAATTTTGTAGTAAGTATGTGAAATGTTGGTTTATGATGATAGCTTTAAGAGCATTAAATGTTTACCTAGACTTTTTGAAGGTAAAAATGCGATTAGAACTAATTTCCGAGCCTAGGGGCAAAATGGTCATTTTGCCAAAGTCTAAGGGTAAAATAGTAATTTTTGCGTAAACATGATTTTTGAAATGCTTTTATTAAAGTAATCATTGAGATGAGTTAAATTGCTATTATAGAGCAAGAAGAACCGAGGACCTGCCTTGATTGGGGAAAGAACAAAGTCTCGGACTAAATCAACAAGCTAACTCATTTTGAAATCGAGGTAAGTTGTGTGTGATTTAAGCAATATTTTATTTGCATGGTGAGAAATGCTTGTCATTATATTGATGAATAATGCCTTACTAAAATGAGTAGTTAATACGATTGAGATGTGGAAGTCTTAATGGGCCATATTGATTAGAGAAACGACATCATTGAGTTATGAACTAGATAAGATCCCGTATAAGACCATGTCCGGGACATGGCCTCAGCACCGAGTTGAAATCTTGTATAAGACCATATCCGGGATATGGCATCGATACATAAAAGGTAATCCCGTATAAGACCATATCTAGGATATGGCTTCGGTAATGAACATGGAGATCGTATAAGACCATATCCGGGATATGGCATCGATACATGAGAAGTAATCCCATATAAGACCATATTCGGGATATGGCATTGGCTTCGAAAAGTGACTCCATGTAAGACCACCTCGAGGAGGTGGCATTGGTTTTATATGTACAGTAGTGACGATAAACACGCGGCTTCGATTGTCCCTTGTGGGCAGTGAGATAAGTAGACGAAATGAGAAGTAGAGATGTGAATAATATATAAGTCATGTGAATAAGTGAATACAGGTACTCGTGAATGAGTCACGTGGGATAGGATTTGATACGTGGAACGATATGTGCTAGATGAGAGAGATTATAAGTAAGTATTGTCAAGAAGTCTTGACTCGTGTTCGGTTAACCAATACAGTGGAAGGATTATCTTATAACCATTACTTTTTCTATTTATTTCCATGCAACTTACTAAGCTTTATGCTTACTCCTTTTTTCATTGCCCTCCTTTCTTATAGTATTGCTAAGATCACTCGAGGATCGTGGACGCAGGTGTTCAGAAATTACGCTATCAACAACACTTTGGTATAACAATTTGAGACTTATTTTGAATATGGCATTTGTAAGGGTTATTTTGTAAATGGCCTTATGAATTAGGCAAATACTTGGCAAGTTCTTTTGCTTAATGAAGATGTAGTTTTATGGAGTGTTTATCCCTTTAATTATCTTGTATGTTGGAATGGGTCCTTAGACTTGCTTATGGGATAGGAGTTGTATTGTTTTGAATGGAAGCATATATATGTGCATTTTAGGGTGGAAATGGCTTGGTATATAGCCTACCAATTGGCCACATAAATAGACACACGGGCGTGGGTATATACCGTGTGGCAGGCACGGCCAGCACATGGGCGTGTACTTAGGCCGTGTGAAGTCTGCACCTTGCACTTGAGATTTAAATCACCACACGACTGGGATACACGGGCGTGTGTATAGGCAGTGTGGAAGAAGTCAGAATACTAAGGTTTTACACACGGGCCAGGGCCACGGGCGGGCCATGGCCATGTAGATTTAGTTAGTTTCAACCACAGGTGGAAGACACGGGCATGCTTTAGGGGTACACGGGCGTGTCCCTAGGCCTACACGGGTGTGTGGCCTCTATTTTGTTAAAAAGATTTTTGAACTCGTGAAAGTTCCTGGATAGATTCTGATACTTCTCGGAAGCATGTTTAGGGCCTTTTAAGTCGAGTATAGGCGAACGACTGAGTTAATCGAAATTTTATAACCCTATTTCAGAAGTTAAAGTAAGTTTAGCTATGTAATACCTCCAACCCCGTTCTGGTTCGAAAACGAGCAAAAGGTGTTACAGACGCACCCATGGCACATGCCAGTGTGAATCGTGGTCAGGCCGTGTTCGAGTGTGTTGATGAGGCATGGCCGTGTGGTCTTGGGCCCAGGCCGTGTGGTCTTGGGCCCAGGCCGTGTCGATTTTGTGATATGGCCCATTTACTCTATTTTGGGCCTGTTTCTCGTTCTTTTCATCCTTTGGTGCTCTCCTGGGTATAAAACATGAAAACAAAGGATTAAGAGCACCAAAATACATAATTCAAGGCTTAAATCATCCAAAAGCATGTTAAATGTGGGCTTAAAATATGTTACTTTTACGGTTTATCAAGTTTTAATGAACCTAGTTGCTAATACCATCAAATGTAACACCCTATACCCGGCCCAATCGCTGAGCCCGAATATCAGGATGCCACAACACCGTCTCATCTCATTCACAACAACAAAAAGGCTAATTCTAGAAGAAACGTCATCAATTTTAGTATTTTCTCGAGTTTTAAGTGAAATGGGCTCCTAGTTACCATTAAGTCTTGCTAAACATACCTTAAGCATCATATAATTCAATTTGTACATACATAAGGGCCACTTAACAAAATTTTCCAGTCAAGTACGTAGGTATCTATACTGGCACATAGGTATCGATATTTCCTTCATTCGGTATTGATACCAAAACAACATTCTGTTTCTCGCCCAAAAATAAAACACATAAAATTATCGGTACCTTATGAAAAGTGTCAGTAATTTTACTCAGACTACCGATACTCGTGGTATTGTATCGATACAAATTTATGATTCTCACTTCATACACATTTCAAAATCATAGAGGTATTATTTTTAACACACGAATCTCAATACCTCTATTTCAGACCTAAAAAATACAACACATATAAGCCTATTGACCATTCCAACACCAAATCTATTCATCATGAATCCATTAGTATACCGAATATACATCAAATTGTCCATATCAACGGTTCCAAACATCAAAATTAGGTCCAAGTAATAATCAACATATTACGAAACAAATCTCATAATCTTAATAATAAATAGACTATGAAAACATCCAAAAACATTTTTATTCCAAAAATATAAATAGTTACAATAACACCTACGAAAAAATGAAAATGAACTTGCTTGGATCACCCCTTAGAAACCACACGGCTCACACCGACACACAACTAATCTACAATGGTTTAAGAAGGGGGTGGTGAGCTTAACAGGCTCAGTGAATGCCTAGAACAACTACCATGCAAACTATACATCAAGCATTAGTGAAACATACATGTAGCATAATTATAGCAGCCTTAAATTAATTGACATATTTTACCTCACATGCATATTCGATAGTTTATTTACAGAGTCAATACATACAAATTCATGCTTACATCATAATTCATACGATCATATATGTAGATAATTTGGCACTTGAGCTATGAAACATAAAAGTGGGCACTATCACCACTCATCGGATACACGGATCTCCAACACACCACATAGAGTCATAAAGTTAAACATGTCCCAAAAGTGAAGTATAAAATTAACACTCTGCAACACACCAAACATGTCCCGTTGAATGGAGCTTAGCTCACATTCCCTTATCTCTCCAAACATGTCCCAGGGCCTCAACGCCCAAATCGTATAACATATAAGTGAGTGTTCACAATCCTATGGTATGCCAACTATATCCAATAGCCACAAGAATCACAATGCCAAAATATTCATTATTAAAGACTTGTGTGATGATGGAAATCAAAAGAATGAATATATAAAAAAGAAAATCAAAGGTAGGCAATTGGAAGAGAAAAGAGACGACACAAGCAAGCAAAGAAGAGAAAATAACGTGAAAACAAGCTATAGATGGGGGTTTTAGGTTCAATTTTAAAATTTGGTAAAACTGCAGCATAAATGCTCACAATTTCAACCCTGTTACAAATCATTCCTTTTTCTAAAATTAAAGGTTTCTAAAACACTTTTTCAAAAATTGATTTGGTTTTCTAAAAACCATAGTCGAAAATATTACCAATATACCATGTTACAAAATTTCAAAAACTCTAAGGCTAAAATTCTTAAATTACCTTTAAAACTCCAAGGCCTTATATTGGGGTGTTACAATAATGTTGTGGTTGAGTGCAAGTCCCGAGGGGTATAGCTAATAATCGGTAATGGCAAAAAGGTGTTCGTATCTAGAGTAAAATGATACGTTAGGAACAATTTAGTCTCAGCAGTTTCAATCCAAATTTTTTTGGTTAAAGGTGGAGAAGCCTATCTGAAATATATTCTAAATTCTAATAGGGTTAGGGCAAACTTTGGACGGGTGTCGATTGTGAACGAATTTCCTGATGTCTTTCCCGAGGAATTACAAATGATTCCGCTGAACAAATATGTGGAATTATTTATTGATATGGCACTAGGAACTGCTCCTATATCAAGTGTGCCTTATGGAATGGCCCTAGTAAAGATAAAGGAGTTGAATACTTAGCTGCAAGATTTGTTGAACAAGGGGTTCATCAGACCAAGTGTTTCACCTTGGGGTACGCCCATACTATTTGTCAAGAAAAAGGATGAAACCCTTAGGTTGTGTATTGACTATAGGCAACTAAACAAAGTGACCATAAAGAACAAGTACATGTTACCCAAGATTGAGGACTTGTTTGATCAGCTCAATGGAGCTAAGGTATTTTCGAAGATCGATATGCAATTTGGATATTATCAGGTGAAGATAAAAAGAGATGATATTCAAAAGATTGCATTTTGTACACGCTATGGACACTATGAATTTTTTGGTAACGCCTTCTGGTTTGACCAACACGCCAGTTGTATTCATGGATATGATGAATAGAGTATTCCAGCCTTACTTTGATCATTTTATCATTGTCTTTATAGATGACATTCTGGTCTACTCCAAGAGTGAGGCAGAGCATAAGGAACACTTGCGGATAATTTTAAATGATCCCAGGAAGATCTGGGTTGTACTTGATTGAAATCTACAATTTTCTTAGATTGGCAAGATATTGCAAGAGGTTTGTGACAAGATTCTCTACAATTGCAACACCATTGACCTGATTGCTTAGGAAAGATGTGAAGTTCCATTGGACTGAGAAATGTCAGCATAGTTTTGATGAGTTGAAGAAAGCATTGAATGAAGCCCCGGTGGCAAGTCAAGTAGAATTAGGGGTAGAATATGTTGTATTTATGGATGTATCATTGAATGGGTTACGGTGTGTACTCATGTAGAAGGGGAAGGTGATTGCTTATGCATCACTCCAACTAAAGACACATGAAAAGAACTACCCAACTCATGATTCAAAGTTAGCAACTGTAGTACTAGCTCTTAAAATTTGGAGGCATTATCCCTATAGGGAGACGTGCCGTATATTCTCTGACCATAAAAGCTTGAAGTATCTGCTCCCTTAGAATGAGCTGAATTTATGTCAACGAAGATGGATCGAGCTGCTAAAGGATTACTACTTGACCATTGAATACCATCCAAGCTAGGCGAATGTGGTTGTTGATGCCTTGAGTAGGAAGACTGTAATGACTTTAGCCACCTTGAGAGTAAGTATATGTCTGGAGAATGATGGGAAAATTCTCACTGAGTTAAAAGCACGACATGTGTTTTTATCTTAAATCAAGGATTCTTAGTTGAAACATGTGCAACGTGAGGAAATAAAGGAGCGCATTAAGTTTGAAAATGTTAATAATTCTAGCCTTGGTAAATAAGGAGAACTACGCTTCATGGGAAGACTGTATGTTCCCCATGAAGAAAAATTAAGGCAAGAAATGTTGGATGAAGCACATCAAGGATCCTATTCTCTTCATCCAAGAAGTGTAAAGATATACAAGGATCTGAAACAACTATTTTGGTGGTTAGGAATGAAAAGAGATATATCGAAGTTTGAAATGAAGTGCCAAACTTTCTAGAGGGTCAAAGTAGAAGATCAAGTTCCTTCTGGTAAATTGTGCTCATTGGAAATCCTCGAGTATAAGTGGGACATAATCACAATGAATTTTTTCTCAAGGTTGCTCATTGGCCCATCCATGAGAAATGTTGTTTGGGTAATTGCGGATCGATTGACGAAGTCAGCTCACTTCATGGTGGTGTGAATGAACTACCCGCTAAAAAGGTTAGTGGTGTTGTACATATCGCATATAGTTCACTTGCACGAAATACCTTCTACAATTGTTTGTGATCAAGATCCTATGTTTATGTTTAGGTTCTAGAAACATTTATAAAAATCTTTAGGAACCAAGCTTTGGTTTAGTATCGCTTTCCATCCATAGACCAATGAGCAAGGAAAGTGATCCAAGTACTAGAGGACATGCTCTGAAGTTGTGTGATTGACTTTGGGTTGAATTGGTAGAAGTGCCTACCTTTGATGGAATTCACCTAGAACAATAGTTATCACACCAGTTTGGGCATGTTGCCTTTTGAAGCATTGTATGGAAGAAACTGTAGATCACTGACATACTAGATGGAGCTTAGTGAGCAGAAGCTAGGTAGAAATAACCACTTGAAGGTTGTTAAGAACCACTTGAAGGTTGTTCAAGATCAATAAAAAGCATAGGTAGATAGAAGTAGGAAAGATATATCATATGAAGTTGGTGTGTAACAGCCCAATTTTGGGGTTAGTCAGAACAGTGGTCTCGAGACCACTAATCCGAGGTTGGGGAAAATTATTTTGATATTATTTTATGTGTTGTAACATGTTTATAATAATGCATGAGAATTTTGGTGCTTTAATTTTAACGACTGAATGCTTAATTGCAAAAAAGGACTAAATCGCATAAAGTGCGAAAGTTCCATTATACAAAGTAGAGGTGTCTAATAGCTATAGAATATGAAATTGGAGGTCCTTAAAGTGTAGTAAGGCCATTATAAGTGCGTTGGCCGGCCATGTAAACAAGGGAGACAAGAGTATTTATTTTTGGTCAACATTTGGTGAAATTCGGTGACAAAAAAGAACAAAATAAGATGAATAAAAGAAGCTATCATCTTTCACTATTCATCTTTCCTCTTCCACCAAAATTTCAAATAAGAGTAAGGGTTTTGAAGGCTTGAAATTTTCAGCAACTTATCTTCTCTACAAGTAAGTGATTTTGGTGGTTTTATTTGATAATTTTTGTACTTTTGGAGTCCCTAGAGCTTAAGCTAGCTAATGAGGGGACTAATTTGCTAAATGGTTGAAAGTTTAGGGACTTTCCATGAGAGTGTTCATGTTGGTTGTTGAGTTTTTATGGAGAAAACTGAATGTTAGGGTGATGAGGAACAACTTTTTTGAAAGGTGTTAGCATGAAAACACATAAATAGGACTTGAATGCAAAGATTGAAAATGTGTAATAAATGCATGAAATAATTGGAATTATGAGTAGTTGTAAGAATAATAAATGTTCAGCTAGGCTTGTTTGATGAGAAAATATGATGAAAAATGATTTACGAGCCTAGGGGAAAAATCGTAATTTTGCCATAGTACAAGGGCAAAACGGTCATTTTTGCCTAAGTAGAGATTATGATGTAATACGATTACAAAATGATTGAATGAGTGAATTTTGTTATTATAGACTATGAAGAGCATGGAATCAACCTTGACTGAGGAAAAGGCAAGGTTACATAATAGACCATTGATTAACGCATTTTGCACCGAGGTAAGTTTATGTGTAAGCGATGCATCTTAAATACACATGTAATTGCTTATTGGTGCACTGTATGATTGAGAACACTTACGATTTAAATGGATGGAAATTCGGTAGAAAGTGATTAAACTCCGTATAAACGTTGAAATAAATATGTAGGTGTGGAATATTATTCGTAGTAAATAATGGTGGGCTATGTGCGATACCACCTTAATTATTTTTGTTGGTGGGCTATGTGCGATACCACCTTATCACTTATTCACGATGGGCTGTGTGCGATACCATCGTTAATATTATTATTTGGTGGGCTAAGTGCGATACCACCATAAATATTCTTATTGGTGGGTTATGTGCGATACCACCTTATCACTTATTCATGATAGGCTGTGTGCGATACCATCGTTAGTATTATTATTTGGTGGGCTAAGTACGATACCACCGTAAATATTCTTGTTGGTGGGTTATGTGCGATACCATCCTGTTAATAATAAATGGTGGGCTAAGTGGGATACCACCTAGTGTTTGGTATTACTAAAAATGGTTTATTGTGTAATTGTGATGTGTTGTTTCATGTGATCATGTGGTGATCAAGTGCAGGGATGTATGTTAAATAATAAGAGCATTTGGTTGTGATATGGTTGGATTATGCTAAGAGATGAATGAGTAAGTATGATC
The DNA here is from genome assembly GCA_005393395.2 of Gossypium australe. Classification (NCBI taxonomy): domain Eukaryota; kingdom Viridiplantae; phylum Streptophyta; class Magnoliopsida; order Malvales; family Malvaceae; genus Gossypium; species Gossypium australe. The sequence continues at coordinate 99,435,073 of CM016616.1, read as the reverse complement.
TTTGATTGTGAGATGCTATTTATTGATTAGCACATGTTATGATGTTTATTGTTTACATGTAAACTTACTAAGATTAAAGCTTACCCTTTTTCTTTTCCCTTGTTTAATAGTGACAGAGAGTCGAGTTGGGATATGGAGATAATTAGAAGATCACCCACACTATCAGCTCATCTCGGTATATTTAGAACTAGCATTTTGAGTATGACAATGGCATGTATGGGAGCTAGACTACGTATATTGTTTTGTTATTTGGCCAAATGTATTGGCTCCTTATAGATGAAATCTTTTGTATATTGCCATAGTAAATGACTCTTACTATCAATCAATGGAATGAAAGGTTATTCATAAGTGTGTAGAATATATGGTTGGGTTGTTTGGGTATGAAAATGCATGAATTAATTGATGGTAGAGGGTGAATTATACTTGAGTGAGTTAGGGTGACGAAAGAGCTAGGCAAATAGCCTTGTTCTTGTCCACATGGGTAGGCACATGGGCGTGTGTCTAAGCCGTGTGTGACACACGGTCAATTGTATGGGTGTGTGACCAGGCCGTGTGTCCCCTTGCATGTTAGAATTGCAAGTCAGTAAGCTCAATAGTAAACACACGGGCAGAGACACGGCCGTGTGTCTCAACCGTATGGGAGGCGAGGCCAAAGGCATGGGCGTGTGCCCAGTCCGTGTGAAGTTTGCACCTGAATTTAGGAATTCAATTCGACACACGGTCTAAAGACATGGGCGTGTGCCTTAGCCGTGTGACCATAGTGAGGTGATGATGTTACAAATAAAATGCCAAGGTTTTGGCACACGGGCTGAGAGACAGACGTGTCGAGGCCGTGTGAGGGACATGGGCCAGGGGCACGGGCGTGTGTCTGGCCGTATGAAATAAGTCAGTGTCGACCACGGGTGAGGGACATGGGCGTGTGTGACCATACGGCCTGCCCACTGGACGTGTGGCCCCTGTTTAGGTAAAATTTTTCTAAGTGTGTAAAAGTTTCCGATTTATTTTCGAAACCTTTCGGAAGTATGTTTAGGGCCTTGTAGGCCCATTATAAGGAGGTTAGATATGAGAATGGAAAAGTTTTAATTAGAATGGATTTTGATAACCCAAAGTTGTACGACCATATGAGTCACGTACGGTAACACCTCGTACCTTGTCCCGGCGTAGAATACGGGTAAGGGGTGTTACATTGTTGTATCAGAGTTATGGTTTAGCCGGTTCTCGAACTACCGTAGCATGTGTAAGAGTCTAGCTATACATGCCATAAGCATATATTGATAGTATGGTGGCTTCTAACAATTCTAAACTTTGTTTTTTTATATAGTAAATGGATCCCGATCGAGCAGCTACTGATGACGCAACGAGTAACGCGCCGACTCCCGCGCAATGGACTGCGCCTATAGAGAGTGGACTCGAGACTAGGGATCAAGGAGAAGAGGCCCATGAAACCTTTCGCCAAATGATGAGTAATTGGTACAGGGGTATGCACGAGCAAACCCTAATGCTCAACCTCCTCCATCCCCTCCTATACCTCAGCTAGTTCTTGTGGTTCCCCAAGGTATAAATTTAGTGAGAATAACCAAGCCCCCGATAGATAAGATTCGGAAGCAAGAGGTTGAGGAATTCAGAGCCAATATAGATGATGACCCTAAAAGGGCAGAGTTCTGGCTTGAAAACTCAATGATGGTATTTGATGAACTCTCCTGCACACTTGAGGAGAGCTTAAAATGCGCCGTGTCTTTGCTAAGGGACTCGGCCCATCATTAGTGGAAGACATTAACGTCATTGGTTCCAAAGGAGAGAGTGACGTGGGACTTCTTTTTGGAGGAGTTTCGAAAGAAGTATATAAGCCAACGATTTGTGGACCAGAAAGGGAAAGAATTCCTTAAATTGAAGCAAGGAAAAATGACTGTGGCAGAATATGAGCGTGAGTTTGTTAGGCTCAACAAGTATGCACAAGAGTGTGTGTCTATAGAAGCTATCTTCTGCAAGAGGTTTGAAGATGGGCTGAATGAGGATATTAGACTGCTAGTTAGGATTTTGGAGTTAAAAGAGTTTGTGGTGTTGGTTGACCGGGCATGTAAGGTCAAAGAATTGAATAAGGAAAACAGGAAAGCCATGAGTGAGGCTTGAGATGCGAGGAAAAGGCCAATGAGTAAATCATACCAAACTCAATCGAAGAGGTCCAAGGAAATGAACCCACGGACGACAGCGTTAGTTGGACGTTCACATCGAGATCGAGGTAACACATACTCGGGCTCGAGAGTTCAAGCCACTTCGATGGCAAGTGTGGGCAATCTGAAGACCAAACCGGAGTGTCCAAATTGTGGTAGGCAGCACACTGGGGAGTGTTGGGGAAACAACCGAAATTGTTACAAGTGCGGTTAACCCGACCATTTTATCCGAAATTGTCCAGAGAGGGAGGCTCGGGCGTGTCCTGCCCGTGGTTGGTAAGTCAGTAGCTTCACACGGTTGTAGAGCACGACCGTGCCACTTTGCCGATGCCCGTGGGGGAATGGTTAAGTTCGTGACTTCAAAAGTTAGTTGGGACTGATTCGTACGGCCTCTGCTATGTCAGTACGAAGATTTTGGTGGTCCACACGGCCACGGCCACGGCCGTTTGGCTTCGAAATCTGCACTTTTGTGTTAGTTTAAAAACTAAATTTTTGGAACTAAGAAAAGAAAAGAAACTGAAAAATAAATGCGAAAGTAAATAGGGTTAGTGCTCGGGTTGCCTCCCGAGAAGCGCTCCTTTATAGTCTTAAGCTAGACTTCCCTTGTAGTTGAGACAAAATATCAGGGAGGTTTAAAGGTTTGAGTATCTTCCCTCATGCTTACAGTTATATTTTTCTTGATAAAGTTTAAGTCGAGAAGCGTTTACCTTAGAAGTGCCGAATGTTGGATTGCTTACCTCGACTGTTTCGTGTGGGAAGATATTGTGTATGTTAAGAGGAAATTCTTCATTTACTTTCAGGCCTGATATGGTGATGTGAGGATCTGCTTTGTCTAACAGTACCTGGTCTCCTATTTTGACGTGGTTTGATGTTCCTATGAGCTCTTCTGGGGGCTCCTTCGGTTTTACTTCGTGCGGTTCCTGTTCCTCTTTGATTTGTGTTTTCTGCTCTTTTAGTTTGTCGACCCTAAGGCTTTGTTCCTTATGTAGTTCTTCTTTGTTGGCTTGGGGTCTATGACTTGGCTCCGGTTTATATCCTTGTGGTGTTTTCTGCGATGAAGGTTGCACAAATTGATTATCAATTGAATTGACTTTCTTACCTTTATCGATTGTTGTCCTGGCCGAGTCAAGAGCTTGAAGACTGATTGATCCATCACCTACACAAAGTATGAGTTCTCCTGTGGCAACATCAATTTTAGTCTTGGCAATGGCTAGAAAGGGTCTTCCTAAAATTAAAGGGATTGAATTATCCTCATCCATGTCTAAAACAACAAAATCTACTAGGAAATCGAATTTATCAATTTTTACAAGAACATCTTCGATGATACCCCTAGGAATTCTAACAGTTTTATCAGCTAATTGAATGCTCATCCTAGTCTGTTTGGGTTTCTCTAGACCTAGTTGTTTAAACATCTTGTAAGGCATGACATTTATGCTTGCCCCTAAATCAGCTAACGCATTATCAATAGTTAAACTACCAATTAAACATGGAATTGTAAAACTCCCTAGATCTTTTTGCTTTCGCAGTAGTCTATTCTGTAACACTGCTGAGCATACTGCGTTTAATTCCACATGTGGTTCCTCGTCCAATTTGCGCTTGTTTGTTAAGAGCTGTTTTAAAAAGTTTCTCGAGCCTGGCATCTAAAAAAGAGCTTCAAGAAGAGGTAAGTTGATATGTAATTTTTTTAAAAGTTTAAGAAACTTACCAAACTGTTCTTCTGTATCATCTCTTTTCATTGCTTCGGGATAAGGTATGTGAGGTTGGTACTCTTTGATTACCGGTTTTGGCTTTTCCCGTGTTACCTCTGTTTTACCTTTTTCTACCTTGTTTTCTTGTATTGAATTGGGTTCATCTAACCCTTTACTATCATGAGCTGTGATGACTTGAATTTGCTCCTTTGGGTTGATCTTCGTGTTACTTGGTAGACGTCCTTGCGGTCGTTCGGACATTAACTTTGCAAGTTGTCCGACTGCTTTAGTGACTTCCCTTACTGACTTAGTAAGTTCCCTGACTCGGTTATTGGTCTAATCAATCGATGTTTGTTGATCTTTAAGTGTTTTCTCAGTATCTTAGAGACGATTTTTTGTGGCTGCCATGAATTTTGTCAGCATCTCTTCAAGGGTTGGCTTCTCCTCTTGCGGATATGGCTGATTTTGGAAATTTTGAGGAGGTTGTTGTCTTTGATTTCCTTGATTTCGTTGACCTCCCCATGAAAACTTTGGGTGGTTCCTCCAACCTGGATTGTAAGTATTACTATAAGGATTATTATTGGATCTCAAATTATTACCTATATAGTTCATCTGTTCGCTCTCTGCGCCCGATTGGTAGGGTGGGTACTCAGGATTTGCCACAGTCCACTTGTGTCGCACTACATTACTAGGTGTGCTTGCAAAGAACACAAACTATCAAACTTTTTATTCGTCATTGATAAATCGTAATTATAACATATTTTAATCCAACATTTAGCTTGTTTTTCGATGATTTATTCCTCAATTTATGTAAAAAAGGTGCTCTTAATCATTTCTTTTCATGTCTTATACCCAGGATAGCATCCGAGGATGAAAAGAACATAAAACGGGCCCAAAACAGGGTAAATGGGCCATATCACGAAATCGACACGGCCTGGCCCAAAGAGCACACGGCCGTGCCTTATCAAGCATCTAGAACAGAGCCTCACCCTCGATCTACATGGCCGTGCCTCGACTTAGAAATCCGAACACGGCTTGAAGACGAGTCACACGGGCGTGTGACATGGCCGTGCCCCTGTCGTGGCTTTAGACAATTTTAGTCGGAAAAGGATACTTAGGGAGAAAGAATCGCATTCCAAGAGCCTATAAATAACCCCTAAGTACCACCTTTGTAGGGGGCATCGAGCTAGGCCAAGGAGCCAAGCTGGAAAGGTCAGAGTTAAGGGAATCGCTCGAAGTTAGCCAGTTGATCCATCCCAAGAAGCCGGAATTCTACTCAAGACGACGGATCTCTTCTTCAATTCCTTCAGGGAGTTTTAGGGATTTCTTATGTTTTGTTTTATCTTTTCTCTTGAGATGTTTTCTTTATTTGTTATGAACTAAACCCCTCAAATACTTGAAGGGGATGAAACCTAGATGAATCTTGTTATTGTTTTCTGAATTATATGATAAATACTTAGTTTGTTCTTAATTATGTGTGCTTAATTCTTGAGTTAATATTTCGCGGATATTGATTCAAGTTTGATGTGCTTAGGTGGAGGAGGAATAGACCCTGCTTAAGAGTAGATCTAGCATAATTAAGCGGAGTTGATCGCACGCCTAGAGATAGGATGACGAGATTTTGTCAGATTAGGGTGAAACCTAATATGGGAGTCCATAGATCGATTTACTGCTATTCTAGGGGGTTATTATACGAGAACGAGAGTTCCACTAATTAACCTAGGGTTAGACGTTATTCGCCTCGAGAGAGGGTTTAATATACGTTAGGGAGTCCTACGGATCAAACTAATTGAATAAATTGTATGGTTTAGTGTTAGATAACAGGTGAAGTCTAGGTGGATTCTTCCTGAGGGTATCGTCGTGATCAACTGAGTTTTTCTTCTAGTTATTTCCCAATTCGTTCTTTTTGTCTTTTTGTCTTTAGCTTAGTAGTCGTTAATTTAGATTAAAGCAACTTCACTTTATTTTAGGCTAAATAATAAAAAGAAAGTTAGTATTAGTACTTTTAGTTCATTTGGGTTCGACAATCTGGTCTTGCCTAAACTATACTACTGTTCGATAGGTACACTTGCCTTTAATCGTTGTCAAAGTTAGTTTCCAGGTTTGATCATTCGTTTTATAAATTTTAAAGATCTGATTTCAGCGATCAAGTTTTTTGCGCCGTTGCCGGGGAACTAAAATATTAAGAAAGCTCTATTTTTATTACTTTAGCTATTATTTTTTTATTTTTTGCAATTTACTTTTATTTTTATATTTTTTAGGTTAAATTTTAATTTTTGCTAAATTTTCCTTATTTTTCTTTTCTCAGCATGTACCTCTAGTTTATGTCTAGAAGGAACTCGAGAGGACCTTTGGTATACGATAGTGAAATTGAAGTTACTGTTCGTAGGACTCACAGAGAAATCAGGCGAGCCCTAAATTACACAGAGGAAGATCAAGGAGGCAGATCCAATCCTACTGAAGGGATGGACGAGAATAATCCACCACCACATGATGTGGGGGAGAACAATGCTCCATGTACAATGTTTGATTATGCTAAACCGCATTTAACAGGAGCGGAATCAAGTATTGTTAGGCCTGCTATAGCTGCTAACAATTTTGAATTAAAGTCTAACACAATACAAATGATTCAACAGTTTGTTCAATTTGATAGTTTGTAGGACGAAGATCCAAACACTCATATAGCTAACTTTTTAGAGTTCTGATATACCTTCAAAATAAATGGCGTTTTTGATGATGCCATATGTCTTCGGTTATTCCCTTTCTCATTAAGGAATAAAGCCAAATAGTGGTTAAACTCGTTACCACGAGGATCAATCACTACATGGGAACAAATGAACGAAAAATTTTTATTGAAATATTTCCCACCGGCCAAAACGGCCAAATTACGGAATGATATTTCTTCTTTTCTGCAGATGGATTTAGAGACATTATACGACACATGGGAGAGATACAAGGATCTCTTAAGAAGGTGTCCACACCATGGTCTACCCTTGTGGCTACAAGTCTAAACATTCTATAACGGTGTAAACCCCTCAACGAGACAACTAACCGCTTCAGCCATCGGTGGAACCCTTAACAACAGAACTCCTGAAGCAGCCTACGAGTTCATTGAAGAAATGTCACTAAATAACTATCAATGGCAAGTGACAAGGACTAAACCAACAAAATCAGCCGGAGGTTACAACCTCGATGCAGTGACCACACTATCAACACAGATAGAGATGATAAATAAAAAGCTTGATAGTTTGTGTTCTTCACAAGTACACCCAGTCATGTAGTGTGACGCAAGTGGAACTGTGGCGAATCCTGAGTACCCACCTTACCAACCGGGAGCAGAGAGCGAACAGATGAACTATATAGGTAATAATTTCAGATCCAATAATAACCCCTATAGTAATACTTACAATCCAGGTTGGAGGAACCACCCAAATATTTCGTGGGAAGGTCAAGGAAACCAAAGGCAACAACCTCCTCAAAACTTCCAAAATCAGCCTTACCCACAAGAGAAGAAGCCAAAACTCGAAGATATGCTATCAAAATTTATGGCAAACACGGAAAATCGTTTCCATGAAACTGAAAGAACAATTAAAAACAACAAAAACCGAGTTGGGGAACTTACTAAGTCAGTCAAGGAAGTCACTAATGCAGTCGAGCAACTCGCAAGGCTAATGTTTGAACGACCGCAAGGACGTCTACCAAGCAACACCGAGATTAACCCTAAGGAGCAAATTCAAGCCATCACAGATCACGATAGCAAAGGGTTAGACAAACCAAACAAAAAGGTAGACGAAGGTAAAACAGAGGTAACGCAAGAAAAGCCAAACCGGTAATCAAAGAGTACCAACCTCGTATACCTTATCCCGGAGTGATGAAAAGAGACGATTCAGAAGAACAGTTCGGTAAGTTTCTTAAACTTTTAAAGAAATTACATATTAACTTACCTCTTCTTGAAGCTCTTTTTCAGATGCCAGACTCAAGGAAATTTCTAAGACAGCTCTTGACAAACAAACGCAAAATAGATGAAGAGCACCATGTGGAATTAAACGCAGCATGCTCAGCAATGTTACAGAATAAACTACCGCGAAAGCAAAAAGATCCAGGGAGTTTTACTATTCCATGTTTAATTGGTAGTTTAACTATTGATAATGCATTAGTTGATTTGGGGGCAAGCATAAATGTCATGCCTTATACATTGTTTAAAAGACTAGGTCTAGGGAAGCCCAAACAAACTAGGATGAGCATTCAATTAGCTGATAAAACGGTTAGAATTCCTAAGGGCATTATCGAAGATGTTCTTGTCAAAATCGATAAATTTGTTTTCCCAGTAGATTTTGTTGTCTTAGACATGGATGAGGATAGTTCAATCCCCTCAATTTTAGGAAGACCTTTCCTAGCAACTGCCAAAACAAAAATTGATGTTGCCACAGGAGAACTCATTCTTTGTGTTGGTGACGAATCACTCAGTCTTCAAGCTCTTAACTCGGCCAAGACAACAGTCGATGAAGGAAAGAAAGTCACTTCATTTGATAATCAAATTGTTCAACTTTCATCTCATGAAACACCACAGGAATACAATCTTGAGCCAAATCTTATACCTCAAACCAACAAAGATGAATTACATAAGGAACAAAGCCTTAGGGTCGATAAATTAGAAGAGCAGAAGACACACGTCAAAGAAGAATCAGAACCACACAAAGCAAAACCTAAGGAACCACCTGAAGAACTCGTAGGAACATCAAATTACTTCAAAATAGGAGACCTGGTGCTGTTAGACAAAGCTAATCCTCACATCATCACATCAGAGCTGAACGTAAGTGAGGAAATTCCTCTTAAGGTACACGATATCTTTCCCCACGGAATAGTCGAGGTAAGCAATCCAACATTCGGTACTTTTAAGGTAAACGCTTCTCGACTTGAACTTTGCCAAGAAAATAGAACTGTAAGTATGAGGGAAGATATTCAAACCTTTAAACCTCCCTGATTTTTTTCTTTCAAGGAAACTCTAGCTTAAGACTATAAACGAGCGCTTCTCGGGAGGCAACCCGAGCACTAACATTATTTACTTTCAAATTTATTTTCAGTTTCTTTACTTTCCTTCTTTGTTTCCTTTTAAAACTAACCAAAAGTGCAGAATTTCAAGGCCACACGGTCTTACACACAGCCGTGTCCGTGACCGTGTGGACCACCAGAATCTCCGTACTGACTTATCAGAGGTCGTGCGAATTAGTCCCAGCCACTTTTCGACGTCACGGATCCAACCACTACCCCACGGTCTCCATAAAAGTGGCACGCCCGTGCCTCTCGACCGTGTGAAGCTACTAACTTACACACCATGGGCAGAACACGCCCGTGTCTTACAACCGTGCGAGGTTAATGACTAGTCGACCACCAGCAGAATACGCCCGTGCCTCCTAACCGTGCTAACATACTTACTTCACATACACGGGCGTGGTTAGCAGAAGAACGGCCAAGGAGATACAGCACGCACAGACACACGGCCGTGCGAGACGGCCGTGTAAATCGACACGCCCCTGGTCCACGACCGTGGGAACGTGCCAGATTTGAACTCCTATTTAAACCCCACAGCCCTTCCCCTTCTACCTATCTGATTTCTTCATTCTTTTCTTTTCTCCCTTCTCCCTCTCAAACTTTTTCCTCTTTATAATAAATCTCTAGATCCTTGAGCCATCCAACATCATGTCGAAGAAGCGAAAAAGGCCAACCATAGTCTTCTCAAAGAAGAACGATAAACATGAGTTCATGCCGGCAGCTTCGTCTACTCACCAAGCCAAGGGTCTTTGAGACCAATTAGTTTTTATTTTTCTTTTCTCTTTTGCTTCAATTTCCTTATCTTTGACAATCTTATGCTTAGTTTAGTTTAACTTATTTTAGTTTCTTAGTGTCAGGTTCGCCAGGCTGCTAGGGAATCACGCCACTTCCGCCACCGCCAGCACTTCCGCAGCCCTAGAAGTCACACCCACCTTGTGAACCATCCATCAATAAGGACTCTCCGGTTCATCCACCTTTTCTTCTATTTTTATTTTCCTTCTTAGTCTCCTTTCCTTTTTCTTTCTTGTTTTAAATTATACATTTAGGTTATTTTAAATGAGTCTAAATAATCCCTGGCTAATCCTCTACGAGCTCCCCAGTTTCTTCATCTAGCATAGGTTCGTCATCCAGACCGACCTCTTCAAACATACACACCACGACCTCTACCATCCTCCAAGGACACCATCCAAAATTCAGGGAGTATTCTTTCCCCTTCTCTTTTGATTTATCCCATAAATGTTATACCTATCTTTGTACATTGAGGGCAATGTACATCTTAAGTGTGGGGGTGAATATTTATCTAAAGAAGGGCCTAACTTTCTACATTATTCTCAAATCCGGCCAATTTTTTTCATTATTCTCAAATCCCTAAATTTAGTCTTGTTTTTAAGTAAATTTTTCATATTACTAATTAGGATGAAATTTCTGATGATTTATGATTTTCATTGACATGTTTTAGATTAAGTCATTAATAATTGTGCATTGATAATTAAATTTTAAAGATATTAGAGAATCAAGCATGATAAGTCTATTTTTCAGAATAAAAAAATTGCTAGGTTGTTAACCTAAATTTGAATATTGCTTTGAAATTTGAAATTTATGAGATTGATGTCAAAACACCCAAAATTTTTATGAGATTTTGAGCCTTATAGAGCATATATTCTTGTTCGTGCTCACTTTTTGATTATGAGTGTGTCAACTTTGAACTGCTATTCTAGAACTTGCCTCGTTTATACATGTTGAAACCACATTCATGATTTGATATACAGAGATGATAAAGGCACCTAGGTTTTAACCCACTCACTCCACTAAATAGCTTACCTCCATAAATTAACCCCTAGTGAACCCCGTTGATCCTAACAACCCCTTTTATTGATTCACCTATTAGTAACCCAAAAATCCTTTGTATTTGTTATCACCCTTCTTTTGACTACCATTTAATCGAGATATGATTTGATTAGTTACCGAATTAAATCAAAGCTGAGTTGAATTCATCCATTATTATTATTAGTTTGTTCTTAAAAAAATCGAAGTATATTCAGTATTAGTGGTGAGCTTATACAGTTAAAGCTTATTTTTTGAAAGAAAAGCTCATATTATTAGGATTATTATTTTCAGTTAATGTAAATATTATTTCAGTATTCTCAGGTAGGTACTTGTCAACTCAATCTCGATTCTAACCTTCTAATTTCAGCCTTTATGCACACCTTAACCTTAGCCCCGTTATAACCCTAACAAAGACCTTTTGATCTATTTATCATCTCATTTACAGTGGTGGAGATTTGATTTTCAGGCAAGCCTATGGGATTAACTTTTTAGGTTCGATGTATGAGTGCTTCTTTTTATGAACCTTAAACACTTTGAGTGATTTGAGTGAATCTTTTAGTAAGGATGTCAACTGTTGTCAATTTGAAATTAAAGGTAATTATCCAGATAAGGGGAGACACCTACGTTTTCAAATTACAAATGAATGACTTACCATTGTTTGAATCTTTAGGACTCTTTGAATTGAATTATCCATGTATAAATTATCTATGAATTATGATAAGGCATTGTCAGTAGGAATTGTGAATTATGGAAAGTTCATTTTAATTGTATGTTGAGAATTTTGCTTGAGGACAAACAAAAGCTTAAGTGTGGGGGTATTTGATAAACCGTAATTATAACATATTTTAATCCCACATTTAGCTTGTTTTTGGATGATTTATTCCTTAATTTATGTAAAAAGGTGCTCTTAATCCTTTCTTTTCATGTCTTATACCCAGGATAGCACCCGAGGATGAAAAGAACATAAAACGGGCCTAAAACAGAGTAAATAGGCCATACCACGAAATCGACACGTCATGGCCCAAAGAGCACATGGTCGTGCCTTGTCAAGCATCTAGAACGCGGCCTCACCCCCGATCTACATGGCTGTGCCGAAACTTAGAAATCCGAACACGGCTTAAAGATGAGTCACACGGGCGTGTGACATGGCCTTGCCCCTGTCATGGCTTTAGACAATTTCAGTTGGAAAAGGATACTTAGGGAGAAAGAATCGCATTCCAAGAGCCTACAAATAACCCCTAAGTACCACCTTTGAAGTGGGGGTCGAGCTAGGCTAAGGAGCCAAGCTGAAAAGGTCAGAGTTGAGGGAATTGCTCGAAGTTAGCTAGTTGATCCATCCCAAGAAGCCGGAATTTTACTCAAGACGGCAGATCTCTCCTTCAATTCCTTCAAGGAGTTTTAGGGATTTCTTATGTTTTGTTTTATCTTTTCTCTTGAGATGTTTTCTTTATTTGTTATGAACTAAACCCTTTAGATACCTAAAGGGGATGAAACCTAGATGAATCTTGTTATCGTTTTCTAAATTATATGATAAATACTTAGTTTGTTCTTCATTATGTGTGCTTAATTCTTGAGTTAATATTTCACGGATATTGATTCAAGTTTGATGTGCTTAGATGGAGGAGGAATAGACCCTGCTTAAGAGTAGATCTAGCATAATTAAGCGGAGTTGATCGCACACCTAGAGATAGGATAATGAGATTTTGCTGGATTAGGGTGAAACCTAATATGGGAGTCCATAGATTGATTTACTGTTATTCTAGGGGGTTATTATAAGAGAACGAGAGTTCCACTAATTATCCTAGGGTTAGACGTTATTCACCTCGAGAGAGGGTTTAATATACGTTAGGGAGTCCTACGGATCAAACTAAGTGAATAAATCATATGGTTCAGTGTTAGATAACAAGTGAAGTCTAGGTGGATTCTTCTTGAGGGTATCGTCGTGATCAACTGAGTTTTTCTTCTAGTTATTTCCCAATTCGTTCTTTTGTCTTTGCGTCTTTAGCTTAGTAGTCGTTAATTTAGATTAAAGCAACTTCACTTTATTTTAGGCTAAATAATAAAAAGAAAGTTAGTATTAGTACTTTTAGTTCCTTTGGGTTCGACAATCCGGTCTTGCCTAAACTATACTATTGTTCGATAGGTACACTTGCCTTTAATCGTTGTCAGAGTTAGTTTCCAGGTTTGAGCATTCGTTTTATAAATTTTAAAGCTCTGATTTCAGCGATCAAGTTTTTGGCGCCGTTGCCGGGGAACTAAAATATTAAGAAAGCTCTATTTTTATTACTTTAGCCATTATTTTTTTATTTTTTGCAATTTACTTTTATTTTTATATATTTTAGGTTAAATTTTAATTTTTGCTAAATTTTCCTTGTTTTTCTTTGCTCAGCATGTACCTCTAGTTTATGACTAAAAGGAACCCGAGAGGACCTTTGGTATACGATATTGAAATTGAAGCTACCGTTCGTAGGACTCGCAGAGAAATCAGGCGAGCCCTAAATTACACAGAGGAAGATCAAGGAGGCAGATCCAATCCTACTGAAGGGATGGACGAGAATAATCCACCACCACATGATGTGGGGGAGAACAATGCTCCACGTACAATGTTTGATTATGCTAAACCGCATTTAACAGGAGCAGAATCAAGTATTGTTAGGCCTGCTATAGCTGCTAACAATTTTGAATTAAAGTCTAACACAATACAAATGATTCAACAGTTTGTTCGATTTGATAGTTTACAGGACGAAGATCCAAACACTCATATAGCTAACTTTTTAGAGTTCTACGATACCTTCAAAATAAATGGCGTTTTTGATGATGCCATATGTTATCGTTTGTTCAATTTGTTCAATAGCTAACACAATACAAATGATTCAACAGTTTGTTCAATTTGATAGTTTGCAGGATGAATCTTGTTATCGTTTTCTGAATTATATGATAAATACTTAGTTTGTTCTTAATTATGTGTGCTTAATTCTTGAGTTAATATTTCGCGGATATTGATTCAAGTTTGATGTGCTTAGGTGGAGGAGGAATAGACCTTGCTTAAGAGTAGATCTAGCATAATTAACCGGAGTTGATCGCACGCTTAGAGATAGGATGACAAGATTTCACCGGATTAGGGTGAAACCTAATATGGGAGTCCATAGATTGATTTACTGCTATTCTAGGGGGTTATTATAAGAGAGAGGGTTTAATATAAGTTAGGGAGTCCTACGGATCAAACTAAGTGAATAAATTGTATGGTTCAGTGTTAGATAACAAGTGAAGTCTCGGTGGATTCTTCCTGAGGGTATCGTCATGATCAACTGAGTTTTTCTTCTAGTTATTTCCCAATTCGTTCTTTTTGTCTTTACATCTTTAGCTTAGTAGTCGTTAATTTATATTTAAGCAACTTCACTTTATTTTAGGCTAAATAATAAAAAGAAAGTTAGTATTAGTACTTTTAGTTCCTTTGGGTTCGACAATCCGGTCTTGCCTAAACTATACTACTGTTCGATAGGTACACTTGCCTTTAATCGTTGTCAGAGTTAGTTTCTAGGTTTGATCATTCGTTTTATAAATTTTAAATCTCTGATTTCAGCGATCAATCATCTCTATCTGTGTTGATAGTGTAGTCGCTGCAACGAGGCTGTAAACTCCGGCTGATTTTGTCGGTTTAGTCCTTGTAACTTGCCATTGATAGTTATTTAGTGACATCTCTTCAATGAACTCGTAAGCTGCTTCAGGAGTTCTGTTGTTCAGTGTTCCACCGGCGGCTGAATCAATTAATTGCCTCATTGAGGGGTTTACACCGTTATAGAAGGTTTGGACTTGTAGCCATAAGGGTAAGCCATGGTGCGGACACCTTCTCAAGAGATCCTTGTATCTCTCCCATGCATCATATAATGTCTCTAAATCCATCTGCACAAAAGAAGAGATATCATTCCTTAATTTGGTCGTTTTGGCCGGTGGGAAATATTTTAATAGAAATTTTTCGGTCATTTGTTCCCATGTAGTGATTGACCCTCATGGTAACGAGTTTAACCACTGTTTGGCTTTATTTCTTAATGAAAAGGGAAATAACCGAAGACATATTAGGTTTCACCCTAATCCGGCAAAACCTCGTCAACCTATCTCTAGGCGCACGAACGACTCCGCTTTAATTATACTAGATCTATTTTTAAGCAGGGACTTTCGCTCCTCCACCTAAGAACATCTAACTTAAGTCAATATCCCAGAAACATTAACACAAGAATTAAGCGTACATAATTAAGAACAAATCAAGTATTTATCTTATAGTTCAGAAAACAATAACAAGGTTCATCTATGTAACACCCCAAACCCGGTCAACACACCACGACCGAATCTAGTATGTTACGGGGAAAACGAATTTTGACGAAGATAGGTTTCCGTTTAAAAGTTTGATAAAACACTTTGCTTGTGTTTTATACTTGTAGAAATCTTGGGCATGATTGTATAAAAACCGATGATGTATTTGAAAATCCAGAAATTTCGAAAACTTAATCAGTTATGAAGTTAAAACATAATTATTGACTTAGTAGAAAATCGAGTTTAAGTTTGAAAAACGTTTGAGTTTCCTTTATCTCCAATTACAGTGTGATACCCGATGGTATAGTTTAAAACATATCGCTTTGTAGTTTTGAAATCTTTATCTGTCCAAGTTCTAGCAAATTTTAACCCAATTAATTTGTTAAGGCATATTAAAAATCTACTTTAAGCATAAACAGAGCAAAAACATAATTTAAAGGCCGTTTACAATCCAGAATAAAAACCAAATAGAAATAGATAAACTAAAGTACCAAATTTTTGAAAGTCAGAGCAAATCCGTATTTATTCATGGCATGAGCACCTCGAGTCCATCCCGGCTCCATGTCCGCGTCTAAGTGTCACCTGAAATGTCAAAGGAGAAGGTGAGTCGCAAGACTCAGTGCATAAATCCCTCTCCCGATAATACAACATGCTAACACATATCATAACAAAGCAATACAATTAATGCACCCGTTCCTAACCATCCATAACACCTTTTCTACCCCGTGTGGTACCAAACCACTGGTGGTGCCAAACCACTGGTGACCCAAAGTCACGATATCCATCAATGGGGTGCCAAACCACTGGTGACCCAAAGTCACAAATAACCAACTGTGGGGCCAACCCACGTGTGATACCAAATCACTAGCGACAATCCCGTAGCTCTCAAGTGGGGCCAACCCACGGTGGTGTTAAACCACAGGGACGAGTCGCGATGAGGTGCCAAACCTCTGGTGTCCCAAAGACACAAGTGTGATACCAAATCACTGGTGACCGTAGTCACGAATCGAATGATGGGGCCAACCCATCGTGTGATACCAAATCACTGGCGTCGATCCCGTATAATCAACTGTGGGGCCAACCCACTGTGGTGCTAAGTCACTGGGATGAGACGCTGAGGTGCCAAACCTCTGGTGACCCAAAGTCACAAAATATCATCTGTGGTACCAAACCACTGGAGGTGCCAAACCTCTGGTGTCCCAAAGACACGGATATCATATTCCCCCTCCTCTCATATCACCCATACATGTCATACCGATGCAAATCATATAATTCATGCAATCATGCCATTATGTTTAATATCGCATCTTATATCACATACATCAGCAATCATGCTATCATATACCATCAATAGAACTCGTAATGGAACGGACTTACCTGGATCCGTACACATACCCCATTGGGTACCAAATCCATCAACCATATTGTTTTGATCTTAATAAGCAAACAGGTTATTAAACATATCACTAAGTAGATAGTGTGTTAGTTTACACACCTGGTAAATCGCAAGTCTAAATCCCAAAGAACCCGTCTAAATCCCTCGATCACCTCGACAACCTTGTTCCTAAAATCGGCCAAACATAGGTTAGTCTCTTATACCATTCGGCCAAGACCAACAAATCAAGAGGGTTTAACGCTTAACCCTTACCTTACCCTTGATTTGGTTTCCTACCAAATCCCGAACCAACCGATGGTTCCTAATTCAATCGGCCACACCCTGAAAGAAAACAGTTAATCCTTCGAACACTTGTCTTGACGAAACTAAAAGAATGAACTAATAGAACCAACCCTTACCACCACTTACCACTCGATCACCCACCGAAGAAGGTTTCGCTTGATTGCTACAAAATCCCGGATGTCCTACAATGGAAATCGGTTCAACACCAAAAGGTTAACTCCTTTCACCAATCACCACAATCGGTTCTTAACCACATCAAAATTGACAAGAACACAGAAGAAAAGAAATAGCCATTCGGCCCTATACTCACCTTCATCAAACGATTATACAACACGAAATGAGCACCAACACCACACCAAAATTCGGCCACATGAGACCACTAGGAGGGAGGAGAGTTTTGGGCAAGGTGTTTACCCCACTTATGTTCGGCTTTGAGTGGAAAGAAAAGGAGAGTAGAAAATACAAGCTACGGCAATGGGGTTTAAGAGAAGAAAAAGAAAGTTTGAAGGGACAAGTTGAGAGGGTTCGGCTCAAGAGAATTGGAAAGAAGCAAATGGAGAATCGGCTAAAAAGTTTTGGAGAAAAAGAAAATACAAGATGAGTAGAGGGAGGGTACTAGTTTCGGCTCTCAAGGTTTTCAAACAAAGGAGAAGTATGAGAAGAGAGGGTAGTAGTTTCGGCCTACACAAATGAAAAAGAAAGAAAGATGGTTGAGAACATTCGGCCACACCAACTCAAGAGAGCAAAACAAATTCGGCAGATAAGTGCTTGTACTTTTGGTTTGCAAGAGAAAAATGTGAAGAAACTTACTTGAAATTTTGACTAACAACACTCAAAAGGAGAACTCTTGCTTTTACCCAATGTGACTGAAAATGCACAAAATGAAAAGTGCATTTCGGCACACCTCACTCCCCCACTACCAAGCCGTCCACTCCTCCCCCAAAATCTCTCCAATATTCGGCCAAACACCCTCCAAACACTCACCTCTACTAGTTCAAAGTTGTTGAACTAGTCAACCTCCTAAAATCACTCTCCACTCACCATTCAAATGGGTAGACTTAGTCCAAGGCAGAGTTTGAACTGCCTACAACTCCTCCCTTTCCATGCCGTCAAAAAGGATGCAAAATGTGGCCACTCCGCAGCTTGAACACAGGACCTCCTCCCTGCAAGTGGCGTCACACTCACAAGCCCTTAGTGGCGCCTATCCTGCCACTCCACCAACTCATCTTTTTGTGCTAAAAACCACCAAATAAAACCTTTAAACCCCAGCTTCCTCAGCTCCTCTTACCTAAGCCCAAAAACTAAAATTTTCCCTACCTCTCAGGCTCACACCTAGCTTACAACTAAGCTCCAAAACAACAAGAACAACAACATAGTAGGCAAATAACATGCAAACAAAGCCACGACAAAAATAGCCCTTAACCTAGGATATTACAGTTCTACCCCCCTTAAAAATAATTTTGACCTTGAAATTACCTGATCAGAAGAGTTGCGGGTATTGCTGTCTCATCATATCCTCGGGTTCCCACGTAGCTTCTTCCATGCCATGATTCCGCCAAAGAACCTTTACCAAAGGCACAGACTTCCTACGTAGAACCTTCACATCCCGATCTAGAATCTGCATAGGTTCTTCCTCCATGGTCAAATCTGGATTCACTTCGATCTCTTCCACTGCTACCACGTGCGATGGATCTGAACGGTAACGCCTAAGCATCGAAACGTGAAATACGTCGTGAATCTGACTTAGCTCTGCTGGCAACTCAAGCTGATACGCTACTGGTCCCACTCGTCTCAGTACCTTATACGGCCCAATAAATCTTAGACTTAACTTGCCTTTCCTTCCGAACCTCAACACTTTCTTCCATGGGGAGACCTTCAGAAAAACTTGATCCCCCACAGCAAATTCTATGTCTCTCCGCCTAAGATCGGCATAAGACTTTTGCCGGTCCGAAGCTTCCTTCAATCGAACCTGAATCAACTTAACCTTGTCTTCGGTCTCAGCAACCAACTCGGGTCCCAACAACTGACATTCACCTAACTCCGTCCAACACGTAGGTGAGCGACACTTCCTACCATACAACGCCTCATACGGTGCCATCTTGATGCTCGCTTGGTAACTGTTGTTGTAGGCAAACTCAGCTAATGGTAGAAACTCCTCCCAACTACCTCTGAAATCCAGAACACAACCTCTCAGCATATCCTCTAAGATCTGAATAACCCTTTCTGATTGCCCGTCAGACTGCGGGTGAAAAGCCATGCTGAAATCCAAACGCGTACCCAGAGCCTGATGCAACGCTTTCCAGAACCTTGACGTAAATCTGGGATCCCTATCCGAGATGATCGATACTGGCACACCATGCAGCCTCACTATCTCTGACACATACAGCTTCGCTAACTTCTGAAGTGAGTAGTCAACCCTCACCGGAATAAAGTGAGCTGATTTAGTCAGTCGATCCACAATTACCCAAACTGAATCCTTCTTGCTTGGCGTAAGCGGTAATCCACTGACGAAATCCATGGTTATCCTTTCCCACTTCCATTGAGGAATCTTCACTGGCTGAAGCAACCCTGACGGCAACTGATGTTCAGCCTTAACCTGCTGACAAGTCAGACACTTCCCTACAAACTCTGTCACCTCCTTTTTCAGACCTGGCCACCAAAACTGCTCTCTGAGATCCCTATACATCTTGCTACCTCCAGGGTGCATAGCATATGGGCTGCTATGTGCGTCCTGAAGAATTTTCTGCCTCAGCTCAACATCCTTGGGCATACAAGCTTTACCTTGAAAACACAGCACCCCATCACTAGACAAACTGTAACCTTCCACACCACCATCCTGCACCTGCAACCTCTGCGCACTCAGAATCTCATCCTCTAACTGTTTCTCTCTGATCTGCTCAACCCAAGTAGGCTTAACCTGCAATTCTGCCAAAATACTCCCATCGTCATACAAACTCAAATGGGCAAACATCGCTCTTAAGTCCGAAACCACCTTACGGCTCAGCGCGTCTGCCACCACGTTAGCCTTCCCCGGATGATACTCAATCGAACAATCGTAGTCTTTCAGCAACTCAACCCATCTGCGCTACCTCAAATTCAAATCCTTCTGAGTCAAAAGGTATTTCAGACTCTTATGATCTGTGTAGACTATCGATCTCTCTCCGTACAAGTAGTGCCTCTAAATCTTCAAAGCAAAGACTACAGCCGCTAACTCCAAATCGTGCGTCGGATAATTGACCTCATGTGGCCTCAGCTGCCGAGATGCGTAAGCCACAACTTTTCCTTCCTGCATCAGCACACAACCTAATCCCGTATGTGATGCATCGCAATAAACTGTGAATTTCTTACCAGCCTCGGGTTGAATCAAAACCGGAGCTTCTGTCAGAATCTTCTTAAGCTTGTCGAAACTTTCCTGCTGTTTCTCAGTCCAAACAAACAGAATCCCTTTCCTTAACAACTTGGTCATCTGCGCTGCGATCAACGAGAAACCTTCTACAAACCTTCGGTAGTATCCTGTGAAACCCAGAAAACTCCGAATCTCAGCCACTGACTTAGGCGGCTTCCAATCCAAAACTGCCTCAATCTTTCGAGGATCCACTCTAATTCCCTCAGCTGACACTACATGACCCAAGAAAGTCACTTCTCTAAGCCAGAACTCGCACTTACTAAACTTAGCATAGAGCTGCTTTTCCCTCAAAATCTGTAGCACCACTCGTAAATGTGCATCATGCTCTTCTTCTGTCCTTGAGTATACCAGGATGTCGTCTATGAAAACCACGACGAACCGATCCAAAAACTGCTGGAACACCCTATTCATCATATCTATGAATGCTGCAGGCGCGTTAGTCAACCCGAACGGCATTACCAGAAATTCGTAGTGCCCATACCGAGTCCGAAACGCTGTCTTGTGAATATCCGCTTCCTTTACCTTGAACTGATGATACCCAGACCTCAAGTCGATCTTCGAAAATACAGCTGCACCCTTCAGCTAATCAAACAAGTCATCTATCCGTGGCAACGGATACTTGTTTTTAATCGTCAGCTTATTCAACTGGCGGTAATCTATACACATCAGCATCGTACCATCTTTTTTCTTGACAAAGAGTACCGGCGCTCCCCAAGGCGAAACACTTGGCCTGATAAAACCTCGATCCAACAACTCCTGGATCTGAGCCTTAGGCTCTACTAACTCCTTTGGCGCCATCCTATACGGAGCAATAGACACTGGCGCAGTTCCTGGTAACAGATTTATCCCAAACTCTACCTCACGATCCGGCGGCAAACCCGGAAGCTCCTCAGGAAACACATCAGTAAATTCTCCCACTATCCGAACTTTCTCTACAGCAGACTCTTTAGCCTCCAAGGCATACACATGAACTACATACGCTTCACAGCCCTTTCTGACCATCTTCTCAGCCTTCAGAGCAGATACCACATTAGATAAGTAATCTCTCCTATTACCTATCATAACCACTTCATCACCCTCAGACGTCTTAAGAACCATGCGCTTAGCCGCGCAATCCAACCTCGCCTGGTACTTAACCAACCAGTCCATCCCAAGAATCAGATCAAACTCCCCAAACGACAGTTCCATCAGATCAGCAGCAAACACTACCCCTTGAAGTTCTAGGGGTACATCCTTAAACAGCTTATCTACCACTACAGAGTGACCTAGAGGGCTAATTACAGTCATCTGCCTAGAAGTAGTTTCAGAGTCTAAATCCATGGTCTCTACTATACTACTAGCAACATAAGAATGCGTCGAACACACATCAATCAAAGCAGTAAATGGAGAACCAAAGATCAAGAACGTACCGGTTATGACGTCCGGTGCGTCGCCCTCCTCTCGGCGCCTCGCTGCATACACTAACCCAGGGTGTCTAGCCTCAGAACTACCCACACCTCTGCCTGGTGCTCCACGGCCCCGACCAGAACCATTACCTCCTCTGCCATTACCACGACACCTCTGCAGTGGCGGTCCATTATTCCTGAACTGAGTACGGCCCTGACCCTCAGACTGAATCCTAGCCAACCTTTTCCACCGGTCCAGCAACCTCCCCAATGAGATTTCCCACAACGGTTACACTGCGGCGGTCCCTGATTAGCAGTAACAAACCTACCAGACTGATTCGGCCCACTCTGTCTAGCCCTTTTCTGAAGATTTCCCGACAACCCAGAAGACCCAAAGCTTCTCTTATGCCTGTTCTTGTCCATACCTTGCCTTACCGACTCCTTAACACCCTCGGCTACCTTAGCCTTCTCAACCAGGACAGCAAACTCACGCTCCTGCTGTGGAGCAATCAACAACTTTAGTTCATCTCTTAGGCCGTCCTCGAAACGAACACACCTCTCGTGCTCTGTAGCCACAATGCCCCTAGCATACCGACTCAGCCTCAAGAACTCAGCCTCATACTCTGACACAGACTTACTCCCCTGAACTAGCCTCAGAAATGCTTTCCACTGCGCGTCGATGTAGCTAGCTCCGATGTACTTTTTCTGATAAGCAACCTTAAAATAATCCCACGTGAGATCCTCTGCTGCAGCACTGTCTCGAACCGTGAGCCACCACTGGTATGACTCATCCAGAAGAAGCGATACTATGCCCTTCAGCTTCTCCTCAGCAGTCAGGTCTAAATCGTCCATGACCCGCTCTTTAGCCTCCAGCCAATACTCAGCCGTGCTGGGAGCAACACCAGAAACACCTCGGAAAACCTCAACCCTTTTCCCGAAGTCGCTCAGGCACAGATTTCCTAACTCCTGCGCCTCCACCTACTCCAGCTACCCTTTCTAAAACTCGCAGCATCGCCTGTGACACTGCATCGTCCCCAGTCTGATCTTGAAACTCACCACCTCCAACTGGTGGCAGTACCGGTATCTCATTCTCTGACCCCTGACCAGATCCTACGGGTTCAGAAACTGTCATCCTACCACGACCTCGTCCACGACCGCGTCCACCTCTAGCGCTCATGACTAAAATCTCTACGTATCTGATTTAAGAGTTTTATGCATCAGTAGTTATTCCACTGTTTTAAAGCAAAGTCTTATGAATATTGCTTATTAAAGAAATTTTTGTTTTCGTGAGTTCACAGAATCCTATCAGTTTCAGTTTCTAAAGTAATATTACTACTACTAGTCATCCAATCACATCTCATCAACATCAAATTCACAAGCAATAGTAAGGGGTACTTACCTGGGCGGATTGGTGCCGGAGACTCGGTGCCATGCCTTTCAAACCATGCTTTTTTAAAACAAAACTCTTAAAACAAACTTTTTAAAACATTTTGGGCCTCAGGCCCACAGCCGAGCTTTTGAACTTGGCTCTGATACCAAAATTGTAACACCCCAAACCCGGTCAACACACCACGACCGAATCTGGTATGTTACGGGGAAAACGAATTTTGACGAAGATAGGTTTCCGTTTAAAAGTTTGATAAAACACTTTGCTTGTGTTTTATACTTGTAGAAATCTTGGGCATGATTGTATAAAAACCGATGATGTATTTGAAAATCCAGAAATTTCGAAAACTTAATCAGTTATGAAGTTAAAACATAATTATTGACTTAGTAGAAAATCGAGTTTAAGTTTGAAAAACATTTGAGTTTCCTTTATCTCCAATTACAGTGTGATACCCGATGGTATAGTTTAAAACATATCGCTTTGTAGTTTTGAAATCTTTATCTTTCCAAGTTCTAGCAAATTTTAACCCAATTAATTTGTTAAGGCATATTAAAAATCTACTTTAAGCATAAACATAGCAAAAACATAATTTAAAGGCCGTTTACAATCCAGAATAAAAACCAAATAGAAATAGATAAACTAAAGTACCAAATTTTTGAAAGTCAGAGCAAATCCGTATTTATTCATGGCATGAGCACCTCGAGTCCATCCCGGCTCCATGTCCGCGTCTAAGTGTCACCTGAAATGTCAAAGGAGAAGGTGAGTCGCAAGACTCAGTGCATAAATCCCTCTCCCGATAATATAACATGCTAACACACATCATAACAAAGCAATACAATTAATGCACCCGTTCCTAACCATCCATAACACCTTTTCTACCCCGTGTGGTACCAAACCACTGGTGGTGCCAAACCACTGGTGACCCAAAGTCACGATATCCATCAATGTGGTGCCAAACCACTGGTGACCCGAAGTCAAAAAAAACCAACTGTGGGGCCAACCCACGTGTGATACCAAATCACTAGCGACAATCCCGTATCTCTCAAGTGGGGCCAACCCACGGTGGTGTTAAACCACAGGGACGAGTCGCGATGAGGTGCCAAATCTCTGGTGTCCCAAAGACACAAGTGTGATACCAAATCACTAGTGACCGTAGTCACGAATCGAATGATGGGGCCAACCCATCGTGTGATACCAAATCACTGGCGTCGATCCCGTATAATCAACTGTGGGGCCAACCCACTGTGGTGCTAAGCCACTGGGACGAGACGCTGAGGTGCCAAACCTCTGGTGACCCAAAGTCACAAAATATCATCTGTGGTACCAAACCACTAGAGGTGCCAAACCTCTGGTGTCCCAAAGACACGGATATCATATTCCCCCTCCTCTCATATCACCCATACATGTCATACTGATGCAAATCATATAATTCATGCAATCATGCCATTATGTTTAATATCGCATCTTATATCACATACATCAGCAATCATGCTATCATATACCATCAATAGAACTCGTAATGGAACGGACTTACCCGGATCGGTACACATACCCCATTGGGTACCAAATCCATCAACCATATTGTTTTGATCTTAATAAGCAAACAGGTTATTAAACATATCACTAAGTAGATAGTGTGTTAGTTTACACACCTGGTAAATCCAAGTCTAAATCCCAAAGAACCCGTCTAAATCCCTCGATCACCTCGACAACCTTGTTCCTAAAATCGGCCAAACATAGGTTAGTCTCTTATACCATTCGACCAAGACCAAAAAATCAAGAGGGTTTAACGCTTAACCCTTACCTTACCCTTGATTTGGTTTCCTACCAAATCCCGAACCAACCGATGGTTCCTAATTCAATCGGCCACACCCTGAAAGAAAACAGTTAATCCTTCGAACACTTGTCTTGACGAAACTAAAAGAATGAACTAATAGAACCAACCCTTAGCACCACTTACCACTCGATCACCCACCGAAGAAGGTTTCGCTTGATTGCTACAAAATCCCGGATGTCCTACAATGGAAATCAGTTCAACACCAAAAGGTTAACTCCTTTCACCAATCACCACAATCGGTTCTTAACCACATCAAAATTGACAAGAACATAGAAGAAAAGAAATAGCCATTCGGCCCTATACTCACCTTCATCAAACGATTATACAACACGAAATGAGCACCAACACCACACCAAAATTCGGCCACAAGAGACCACTAGGAGGGAGGAGAGTTTCGGCCAAGGTGTTTACCCCACTTATGTTCAGCGTTGAGTGGAAGGAAAGGGAGAGTAGAAAATAGAAGCTACGGCAATGGGGTTTAAGAGAAGAAAAAGAAAGTTTGAAGGGACAAGTTGAGAGGGTTCGGCTCAAGAAAATTGGAAAGAAGCAAATAGAGAATCGACTAAAAAGTTTTGGAGAAAAAGAAAATACAAGATGAGTAGAGGGAGGGTACTAGTTTCGGCTCTCAAGGTTTTCAAACAAAGGAGAAGTATGAGAAGAGAGGGTAGTAGTTTCGGCCTACACAAATGAAAAAGAAAGAAAGATGGTTGAGAACATTCGGCCACACCAACTCAAGAGAGCAAATCAAATTCGGCAGATAAGTGCTTGTACATTCGGTTTGCAAGAGAAAAATGTGAAGAAACTTACTTGAAATTTTGACTAACAACACTCAAAAGGAGAACTCTTGCTTTTACCCAATGTGACCGAAAATGCACAAAATGAAAAGTGCATTTCGGCACACCTCACTCCCCCACTACCAAGCCGTCCACTCCTCCCCCAAAATCTCTCCAATATTCGGCCAAACACCCTCCAAACACTCACCTCCACTAGTTCAAAGTTGTTGAACTAGTCAACCTCCTAAAATCACTCTCCACTCACCATTCAAATGGGTAGACTTAGTCCAAGGCAGAGTTTGGACTGCCTACAACTCCTCCCTTTCCATGCCGTCAAAAAGGATGCAAAATGTGGCCACTCCGCAGCTTGAACACAGGACCTCCTCCTTGCAAGTGGCGTCACACTCACAAGCCCTTAGTGGCACCTATCCTGCCACTCCACCAACTTATCTTTTTGTGCTAAAAACCACCAAATAAAACCTTTAAACCCCAGCTTCCTCAGCTCCTCTTACCTAAGCCCAAAACCTAAAATTTTCCCTACCTCTCAGGCTCACACCTAGCTTACAACTAAGCTCCAAAACAACAAGAACAACAACATAGCAGGCAAATAACATGCAAACAAAGCCACGACAAAAATAGCCCTTAACCCGGGATATTACAATCTAGGTTTCATCCCATTCAGGTATCTGAAGGGTTTAGTTCATATCAAATAAAGAAAACATCTCAGAAGAAAAGATAAAGCAAAACATAAGAAATCCCTAAAACTCCCTGAACGAATTGAAGGAGAGATCCGCCGTCTTGAGTATAATTCCGGCTTCTAGAGATGGATCAACTAGCTATCTTCGAGTGATTCCCACAACTTTGACCTTTTCGGCTTGGCTCCTTGGCCTAGCTTACCGCCCTCTTTCAAGTAACACTTAGGGGGTTTATATAGGCTCTTTGGAATGTGTTTCTTTACCCCAAAGTATCCAAATCCGAATGAAATTACTCTTTGCCACGATAGGGACACGGCCATGTCACACGCCCGTGTGACTAGTCTTCAAGCCATTTTCAGACTTCTTTAATGAGGCACGGCCGTGTGAATCGGGGGTAAGGCCGTGTTCCAGATGATCAATGTGGCACGGGCGTGTGGACTTATGTCCAGGCCGTGTGAATTTCGTGATATGGCCGATTTACTCCGTTTTGGGCCCGTTTTATGTTCTTTTCATCCTCGGGTGCTTTCCTGGGTATAAGACATGAAAAGAAAGGATTAAGAGCACCTTTTTACATAAATTGAGGCTTAAATCATCCAAAAGCATACTAAATGTGGGATTAAAATATGTTACTTTTGTGGTTTATCAACGGCCGTGTGTCTCATCAGCGTGGGAGGCACGGCCAAAGGCATGGGCGTGTGCCCAGGCTGTGTTAAGTTTGTACCTGAATTTAGGAATTTAATTCGACACACAGTCTAAGTACATGAGTGTGTGCCTTGGCCGTGTGACCATAGTGAAGTGATGACATCATAAACAGAATGCAAAGGTTTTGGCGCACGGGCGTGTTGAGGCCGTGTGAGGTACACGGGCTAGGGACACGGGTTTGTGTCTAGCCGTGTGAAATAAGTTAGTGTCGACCACGGGTGAGGGACATGGGCGTGTGTGACCACACGGCCTACCGCACACGGGCGTGTCCCATTTCACACGGGTGTGTGGCCTCCTGTTTATGTAAAATTTTTCTAAGTGTGTAAAAGTTTCTGATTTATTTCCAAAATCTTCCGAAAGTATGTTTAGGGCCTTGTAGGCACGTTATAAGGAGGTTAGATATGTAACAGTCTGGTTTATACCCTAGTTGGAACAGTGGTTTCGGGACCACAAATCTGAGTCCGTATAATATTTTTTTAATATTATATTCTGTGCCGTTGATATGTGGTTTAGCATGTGTTAAATTTCCATAAGTTAATTTGTCCGTCTGTGTGTTTAATTTGACAAAAGGATGAAATTGCATTGAATGTGAAAGTTGTATGCTATATGTTAAAGTGCTTATGTGTTGTGGCTTTGTAAATGTGAGGATTTATGTGGCAATTTAGCCAATTCCATGGTTAGTGGACGGCTAAGGTCATAAATAACCTTAAATTTTATGTTTTGTAATATTTGTTTTAAAGATTAAAAATGTATTTTTGTAATAAATGATTATATGCTTCAGAAAAACATAAAAATAACCATATTATCATCTTTGTTAGCCGAAAATCAAAGAAAGAAAAAGAAGAAAACCTTAAGCTAGGTTTGGCCATTTCAAGCTTTGATTAAGGTATGTTTTAAGTCGGTTTTCGATAATTTCTACGTTTTTGTAATCGTTGCTTTGAGAGCTATCAAACCCATGTCTCAATTTAATGAATTGATGTTATGTTGAGCTTTGTGATTATTTTTGGTGATAAATGAAATATTTGAGTTAGATGAACATGTTTTGTTCATGAAGTTTTGATGAATTTAGCTAAATAGGGCTAAATTGCAAAAATAGAAAATTGAGGGACTAATTTGTGAATTTGATGAAAAATGTGGGCTTGTATGTGATGTATATATATTCGGCTAAGTAAGTGTGTGTGTGGATTTTGTGAATTTGATGTTTTGAGAAAAATGGACTAAATTGATAAATTGTGCAAATATGAGGGTTAATTTGGAAATAGCCCTAAATGTGTGTCTTTGGATTGAATAGAATGAATTAGTGAATAAAAGGGTTAATTCTGAATATGTTTAGATCAAGAACAGAGGAAAACGAACTTAGATCGCGGGAAAGCGAAAGTAACCGAGTAGCCGTTTTCATTCCGATAAACCGAATCTGAGGTAAGTCATTATGCAAATAAACGTACTTGTATGATATTATAATTGATCATATGATTAATGTTAATTATGGATACTTATGAGAAGTTATGCTTATGAATTCCAAGAAAAGTCTGATATGGTAACTAAGTCCGAGAAGTCCCGTGTGAACCTAGGAATAGATAGGATTAGCTATGTCATGACATAGGTATCTGTTTTATCATGTAAGACCACGTCTAGGACATTGGCATTGATTTGAGACTCATGTAAGACCACGTCTGGGACGTTGCCATCGATATAAGTTTTATGAGTAAGACCACATATGGGACGATTGGCATCGATATGAGCTTTACGTGTAAGACCATGTCTGGGACATCGGCATCGTATTGATTCGTGTAAGACCCTGCCTGAGACAGTGGCATCAATATCTGAGTGCATGTAAGACCTCGTCTGGGATGTTGGCATTGTACGACTATTCCGAGCTTTCTGAGTATCCTACTAGATTCCTATTGGTTCAACGGGCCAGTCTGTGATACAAATTATAGATCCGATCTATGAACAATTATATGGTTATAAATCCGATTCAGGTACGTTGATTATACACTAATTGTGTATAAAAGGTAAGCATTCAAGTGATCTTACTATGATGATATGTATATGAAATTTATGATGTGATAAGAAATGTTTTGGCTAGATGAGCTATGTGTTTATATGATTCTTGAATTGTGAAAATGGCTAGTGTGGTCAAAAGTGTATGAACCAAAGCAAATAAGTGAAAGTTTGCTAGGTGATTGATATGTGCCATTGTATTTAATTGCATATATGCCTTCTATACCAAGTTTATTTGTATATGACTTACTAAGCTTTTGGAAAGCTTACTCTGTGTGTGTTTTCTCTATTTTATAGGTCGTCAAAGCTATTGAAGGGTCGGAACCGTCATGGATCGTCGTCACACTACTAAAATCATTTTGGTACACTTTGAATATGTATATGGCTAGATATGGCATGTATAGGCTAGTCCTTAAAATGAGATGTAAAGTGAACTTAGCCATGTGATTTGGCTAGTTATGTTTTGGTAATATACTTAAAGGAATGTGATATGTGAAGTTATTTTGGTATGATTAGTTGATATATGAAATGGTTATGAAATGGTAAGCATATAGATAGATGGTGCTTGAGCATAATTGAGATTTGGTCATGCAAATTGGTATGTTTAGAATTGGTATTGAATGTATTGTTGTAGTTACCTTAGTTGTCAAATGTGTATGATTTGGAGGGCTATTTGGTATATTTTGGTGGTTATATATGAATGAAATGAGATGATATATGTTGCTTGTAGGTTTGCCCCGAGTGGGTGACATTTTGGCCTTGTAAATGGCCTATAATGTCACACAGTCGAGGTGCACGGGCGTGCCTAAAGACCGTAGGTGAATAGCAGGATGTAGCTTTGTAGCACACGGCCTCGACACGGGGGTGTCAGCTAGCCATGGTGTACAAGTCAGTAGCTAACTAAGAGTACACAGCCATAGCACACGGGCGTGCTTGGTGGCCGTGGTGGGGAAGTATGGCCTAGTAGCACACGGCCATGGAACACGGGTGTGCCTAGTGACTGTGGAGGTATAGTCAGTATATGACCACGGGGTGGACACATGGGAGTGTCTAGAAGCCGTGGAAGGCACACGGTCTCCTTCCATGGGCGTGTAACCCCTGAATCTTAGAAAAGTTTTTAATTTTCATGAAATTTTGCATGTGTTCTGGTTTAGTCCCAACCCGATTTATAAGCATGCTATTGGTCTCAAGGACTCATTTAAGGGACATTATGTTTGAGAATGATGATTGAATGTACGAATTTTCTATAAATGCTTTTTGAATTGTCTGGTAACGCTCCTAACCCTAATCCGGCGACGGACACGGGATAGGGGTGTTACAAGATATGAGAATGGGAAAGTTTTAATTGGAATTTATTTTGATAACCTAAAGTTGTATGAGCATGTGAGTCAAGTACGGTAAAGCCTCGTACCCGGTCCCGACGTAGAATACGGGTAAGGGGTGTTACATGGTAACAATGTGTTCTTTAAAGTTTCACCCTGGAAAAAGATCATTTGCTTCGAACTAAATGGGAAACTTAGCCCACAATTCATTGGTCCTTACGAGATACAAGAGCACATTAGACCAATGACATATCGACTAGCCCTTCCATCAAAACTATCCAATATCCATGACATATTTCATGTATCAATGTTATGAAGGTACCACTCAGATCTGGATAATGTGGTACAAGTGGAAATGTTGGAGGTAGAACCCAATCTGTCATATGAAGAAGAGTCGGTGTGTATCTTGGATTGAGAAGTTAAAATACTCTGAAAAAAAAAAGATTCCTTTCATTATAGTCTTGTGGCGAAACTATAAGGTAAAAGAAGATACATGGGAGAGATAAAGTACCGTGTGGGAACAATACCCACATCTTTTCTTAGGCACAAAATTTATTTTTCAGGTGGGGGAGTTGTCACACCCTAATTAGGTGAGCCGAATTGGGTTGAGAGACTACGCCAGCGGGGGACGCCAAATTTGTGAAACTAGAATGGTAAAAGGTGATAACTTTGTGATGGAGAGTTATGAAGAACTTTTCCAACAATGTGAAGTACCAGCCTTAGTGATAGGAATGTTATAATAGGGCAAGGACCTTATTAGGCAGAGTTTTCCCGCTAATAAGATCACAACCCGTGCTTTAATATCATTACTTAAGTAAGAATGATAACTTATAGGATATTTTTATGTCACTTGGCATCTCTGTGGAGGAAACATGTCTGTAGTAAGCACACTTGTAAAGCCTCGTAGGATGTGATTAATTAGTAGAATCGTGTGAGACCCAATGATGATTAGAGATAAACTTGATTGGGATTTGAATGTGACTTAGCTATAAATATGATAAAATGGAAGTGGAGAGAAGATTTCTTATTCATCTTCTCTACCAAACTTTGTTATCATCGAAAAAACCAGAAGCGTTCTTCACTGCTAGCAAGGGTAGTAATTCTAAAAGTTAAGAGAACTTCGATGCTAGTTGTCTACTGGTAAATACTTCAAACTTTCCTTTGAGTTTTACTAGATAGATAGAGGCTAACTTAAGAAAGGATTGGTAGGATTTCCTTTAGTACTAAGTAGGAAAGAAACTCCTAACCAAAAATCATCTGCATGTTTATAGATTCTTATTGTATCTCAAGTATTTGGTTATTTTTTATGATTAAAATAATTGTTTTACTGTTTAGCTAAAGAAACGACAGAGGCCCCCAGTGCTTGATCGCTGAAATCAGAGCTTTAAAAATTTATAAAAGAATGATCAGACCTGGAGACTAACTCTGACAACGATTAAAGGCAAGTGTACCTATCGAACAGTAGTATAGCTTAGGCAAGTCTGGATTGTCGAACCCAAAGGAACTAAAAGTATTAATACTAACTTTCTCTTTATTATTTAACCTTAAAATTAGAGTGAAGATTGTTTTTAAACTAAATTTGACAAGAACTAAACTAGGAACACAAAGACAAAAAGGGTGAAGTGGAAAATAATTTGAAGAAACTCAATTGATCACAACGACACCCTCAGGAAGAATCCACCTAGACTTCACTTGTTATCTAACCTTTAATTATATGATCTATTTACTTAGCTTGATCCGTAAGACTCCCTAACCTATATTAAACCCTTTCTCGAGGCGAATAACGTCTAACCCTAGGTTAATTAGTGGAACTCTCATTCATTTATAATAACCCCCAGGATAGCAGTAAATCGATCAATGGACTCCCATATTAGGTTTCACCCTAATCCGGAAAAATCTCGTAACCTATCTCTAGGCGTTCGATCAACTCCGCTTAATTATGTTAGATCTTCTCTTAGGCAGGGTCTATTCCTCCTCCACCTAAGCACATTATATTTGGATTAAGCAACATAATTAAGAACAAACCAAGTAATCCATCATATAACTTAAAAATCAAATAACAAGATTCGTCTAGGTTTCATCCCCTTCAGGTATCTGAGGGGTTTAGTTCATAATGAATAAAGAAAACATCGCAAGAGAAAAGATAAAACAAAACATAAGAAATTCCTAAAACCCCCTGAAGAAATTTAAGGGGAATTCCGTCGTCTTGAGTATAACTCTGGCTTCTTGGGATGGATCAACTGGCTATCCGCCTGTTATTCCCTAATTCTGACCTTCTCGGCTTGGCTCCTTGGCATAGCTTTCGATGCCTTTCAAAGGTGGTACTTTAGGGATATATATAGGCTCTTGGAATGCGATTCTTTCTCCCTAAGTATCCTTTTTCGACTGAAATTGCTCTTTCCAGCGACAGAAGCACGGCCATGTCACACGCCCGTGTGGATCGAGACCAGACCGTGTTCAGACTTCTAAAGTGAGGCACGGCCGTGTGGGGCGGAGTTGAGGTCGTGCTCTAGGTGTTCGTCAAGACACGACCGTGCGGGCTATGGGCCAGGCCGTGTCAATTTCATGCTAAGGCCCATTTACTCCGTTTTAGGCTTATTTTGTGTTCTTTTCATCATCGGGTGCTTTCCTGGGTCTAAGACATGAAAAGAAAGGATTACAAGCACCTTTTTATACAAATCAAGGAATAAATCATCAAAATGTATGCTAAATGTGGGATTAAAATATGTTACTTTTATGGTTTATCAAATACCCCCACACTTAAGCTTTTGTTTGTCCTGAAGCAAAATTCTCAATTTACAATTAAAACAAACTTTCCATGATTTCCAATTCATATCAACAATGCCTCATCATAAGTCATAGATAATTGATACATGGATAATTCAATTCAAAGAATCCTAAAGATTTAAACGAGATAAGTCATGATTTTGTACCTTGAAAACATAGGTGCCTCCCTTTATTTAAATATCTACCTTTTCAATTCAAAACCGACAAGGATTGATGTCCTCACTAAGGTTTCACTCAAATCACTCTAAAGTGTTTAAGGTTCAGTAAAAGATCGCTCATAAGTCGAACTTGAAAAGTTAACCCCATAGGCTTGCCTAGAAATTAAATTTCCACCACTGTAATATGAGATGATAAGCAGATCAAAAGGTCTTTGTTAGGGTTGTAACGAGGCTAGGGTTAAAGGTGTGGTTAAAGGCTGAAATTAAAAGGTTATAATCGAGATCGAATTGATGAGTACCTAAAAACTGAAATATTATCCATTGAAAAGTAATAATCCTACTAATACGAGCTTTTCTTTTGAAATTTAGACTTTGATTTGATAAGCTCAACACTTATAATATATATATTTTAAACTAAGTAATGCAAAAATTAAATATTAGACTAATAAACTTCGATAACTGATCAAATCAAATCTCGATTAAGGGATAGTCAAAAGAGAGGGTAATAACAAATACAAAGAGGCTTTTGGGTTAATATTAGTAGGTAAGTCAATAAGAAGGGTCTTGTTAGGCTCAATGGGGTTCACTAGGGGTTAATTGTAAAGGTGGGCTATTTAGTGGTGTAAGTGTGCTAAAACCTAGGTTCCTTTATCATCTCTGTAATATCAAATCAAAAATGTGGTCTCAACATGCATAAACGAGGCAAGTTCTGGAATAACAGTTCATAGTTGACACACTCATAATTAAAAAATGAGCATGAAAAAAAATATATGCTTTTTAGGGTTCAATTACTCACGAAAATTATGGGTGTTTTGACATTATCCTTGTGAATTTCAGATTTCAAGGTAGTATTCAAATTTAGGTCAATAACATAGCAAAATTTTAATTCTTGAAAAATAGACTTATCATGCTTAATTCTCTAGTATTCTTCAATTTCAATTATCAATGCACAATTAACTATGACTTATTTTAAAACATGTCAATAAAAATTACAAATCATCAAAAATTTCATTCTAATTAGTAATATGACAACTTTGCACAAAAACAAGACTAAATCAGGGATTTGAGAATAATGAATAATTTTTGGCACTTTTATTCCACTTTTACCCTTAGGGATTTGAGAATAATGAAAAAAGTTAGGTATATTTACCCCTCCACACTTAAGATGTACATTGCCCTCAATGTATAAAGATAGATATTTTTATAGAAATAAAAAAGTGAGGGTGAGAGAGACTCCCTGTATTCTTGGGTGGGTTTAGTGGAGGATGTTGTACCTACGGCGAAGGCGTCGGTATAGTGGTGGTGTTGGTTCCCGAGCTCTGTGCTAGATGAAGAAATTGGGGAACTTTTGAGGGATTAGCCAGGGGTTATTAAGACATAGTTAAGCTAAACTAAATATAAACTGAAAAATAAGAAAGAAAAGGGAAAGGAGACTAAGAAGGAAAATGAAAATAAAGGAAAAGAAGAATGGACCGGAGAGTCCTTATTGGAGGATGGTTCGCGTGGTGGGTGTGACTTCTAGGGCTATGAAGGTGGTGGCGATGGTGAGAGTGGTGTAGTCATTTTGGTGGTCGGCATGATTCCCTAGCAGCCTGGCGAACCTGGCACTAAGAAACTAAAAGAAGAGTAAATAAAAAGAGTAATTGAGAAGCTTAGATAAGGAAAATAAAGACGAAGAGGAACAAAAAGGAAAAATAAATTAGTCTCAAAGACCCTTGGCTTGGTGTTGAGAAGAAGCTGCCGGCATGAGCTCATGTTGATCGTTCTTTGAGGAATCTATGCTCAGCTTCTGTCGCTTCTTCGGCATGGTGTTGGCTTGCTCAAGGGTCTAGAGCCTTAGTAAGTGGAGAATCTGAGATGGAGGAGAGTGAGAAGCAAGGAAAATAATTAAGAAATTAGATGGGAGGAAGGGGAAGAGGTGAGGGGTTTAAATAAGGGTTCAATTTTTGGTGCTTCTCTACGGCCGTGGGCCTAGGGTGTGTCGATTTACACGGCCATCTCGCGCGGCCGTGTTGTGGATTGTGTTTGTCACTCCATGTCCGTGCTTCGGATTCGCACGCCCATGTTCGTCAAGTCAGTAGCTTCACATGGTTTAGAGGCACGGGCGTGTTCTGCCCGTGGTATGGAAGTCAGTAGCTTCACACGGTTGAGGGCACGGCCGTGCCCTATCTATCGGTGCTCGTGGGGAGGGTGGTTGGATCCGTGATGTTGGCGGTGGGTGGACTGAATTGCAAGGCCTCTGCCCTGTCAGTGTGGCGGTTCAGGTGGTCCACACGGCCATGGGCACGGCCGTGTGTAAGGCCGTGTGGCCTGGATTTCTGCACTTTTGGTTAGTTTTAAGAGGAAAGGAAAAGGAAAAGAAAAAGAAAAACGAAAGGAAAAGGAAAATAAAATAATTGCGAAAAAGAATAAGGTTAGTGCTCGGGTTGCCTCCCGAGAAATGCTCGTTTATAGTTGTAAGCTAGACTTTCCTTGTATTTGAAAATTTTAAGGAGGTTTAAAGGTTCGAATATCTTCCCTCATGCTCACAGTTTTATTTTCATGAGAAAGTTGAAGTCGAGAAGCATTTACCTTGAAATTGCCGAATATTGGATTGCTTACCTCGGCTATTCCATGTGGAAAGATATCGTGTATTTTAAGAATTTTTTCTCCCTTTGCCCTTGGCTCTGTTGAAGCGTTGTGT
Source organism: Gossypium australe (assembly GCA_005393395.2). NCBI lineage: Eukaryota > Viridiplantae > Streptophyta > Magnoliopsida > Malvales > Malvaceae > Gossypium > Gossypium australe. The sequence goes on along the minus strand of CM016616.1, from coordinate 99,399,207 downwards.
TGATCGGCTTTGTCTAACAGTACCTGATCTCCTATCTTGAAGTGATTTGATGTCCCCATGAGCTCTTCTGGTGGTTCCTCGTGTTTTACTTCGTGTGGTTCCGTCTTTTCTTTGACCTATGTCTTCTGCTCTTCTAAATTGTCGGCCCTAAGGCTTTGTTCCTTGTGTAATTCCCCTTTGTCGATTTTGGGTCTATGAATCGGCTCAGGTTTTTGGCTTTGTGGTGTTTCCTGCGATGAGGATTGAACAATTTGATTATTAATTGAAGTGACTTTCTTACCTTCATCAACTGTTGTCCTGGCCGAGTCGAGAGCTTGAAGATTGATTGATTCATCTCCTACACGAAGTATGAGTTCGCCTGTGGCAACATCAATTTTTGTCTTGGCAGTTGCTAGAAAAGGCCTTCCTAAAATTAATGAGATTGAATTATCCTCATCCATGTCTAAGACAACAAAGTCTACTGGGAAAACAAATTTATCGACTTTTACAAGAACATCTTCGATAATGCCCCTAGGAATTCTAACAGTTTTATCAGCTAATTGAATACTCATCCTAGTTTGATTGGGCTTCCCTAGACCTAGTCATTTAAACAGTGAATAAGGCATGACATTTATGCTTGCCCCTAGATCAGCTAATGCACTATCAATATTTACACTACCAATTAAACATGGAATTGTAAAACTCCCTGGATCTTTTAGTTTCTGAGGTAGTCTATTCTGTAGTATCGCCAAACATGTTGCGTTTAGTTCCACGTGGTGCTCTTCATCTATTTTCCGTTTGTTGGTCAAGAGCTGTTTTAAAAATTTTCTCGAGTCTGACATCTGAAAAAAGAGCTTCAAGAAGAGGTAAGTTAATATGTGATTTCTTTAGAAGTTTAAGAAACTTACCAAACTGTTCCTCTGAGTCGTCTCTTTTTATTGCTTCAGGATAAGGTATGCCAGGTTGGTACTCTTTAATTATCAGTTTTGGCTTTTCCTGTGTTACCTCTACTTTACCTTCGTCTACCTTATTTTCTGGCGTTAGATTGGGTTCTTCTAACCCCTTAATATCCTGAGATGTGATGGCTTGAATTTGCTCCTTGGGGTTAATCTCAGTAGTACTTGGTAGACGTCCATGCGGTCGTTCTGACATCAGCTTTACGAGTTGCTCTACTGCGTTAGTCACTTCCTTGACCGACTCAGCAATTTCATCGATTCGACTCTCGTTGCTTTTAATTGCTCTATCAGTTTCTTGTATACGTTTCTCTGTGCCTGCCGATAATTTTGCCATCATCTCCTCGAGAGTTGGTTTCTTCTCTTGTGGATAGGACAAATTTTGAAAGTTCTGAGGAGGTTGTTGGCTTTGATTTCCTTGATTTCCTTGACCTCCCCACGAAAAATTTGGGTGGTTCCTCCAACCTGGATTGTAAGTGTTACTATAAGAATTATTAATGGATCGGAAATTATTACCTATATAGTTCATCTGTTCGTCCTCTGCTCCTGATTGGTAAGGTGGGTACTCAGGATTCGCCATGTTTCCACCTGTGTCACATTGCATGACTAGATGTCCCTGTGAAGAACATAAGTTGTCAAGCTTTTTGTTTATCATCTCGATTTGCGTTGATAGCATGGTCATGGCATCGACGTTGAAAACTTCTGCTGATTTCATCGGTTTAGTCTTTGAAGCCTGCCATTGATAATTTTTTAGTGACATCTCCTCAATGAACTCGTAGCCTGCTTCTGGAGTTTTGTTGTTCAAGGTTCCTCCAGCGGCTGAATTGATCAGTTGCCTTGTTGAGGGGTTTACACCGTTATAAAAACTTTGAACTTGTAGCCACAAGGGTAGGCCATGGTGTGGGCACCTCCTCAAGAGATCCTTAAATCTCTCCCATGCATCGTACAGCGTCTCTAAATCCATCTGCACAAAAGAAGAGATATCATTTCGTAATTTGGCTATTTTGGCCGATGGAAAATATTTCATTAGAACCTTTTCGGTCATTTGTTCCCATGTAGTGGTTGACCCCCGTTATAATGAGTTTAACCACTGTTTAGCTTTATTTCTTAATGAAAAAGGAAATAACCGAAGACGTATGGCATCATTAGAAACGCCATTTATTTTGAAAGTATCACAGAACTCTAAAAAGTTAGCTATATGTGTGTTTGGATCTTCGTCCTGCAAACCATCAAATTGAACAAACTGTTGAATCATTTGTGTTGTGTTAGGCTTTAATTCAAAATTGTTAGTAAATATAGCAGGCCTAACAATACTTGATTCCGCTCCTATCAAATGTGGTTTCGCATAATCAAACATTATGCGTGGAGCATTATTTTCCCCCACATCACGTGGTGGTGGGTTATTTCCGTCCATCCCTTCAGTAGGACTGGATCTATCTTCTTCCTCCCTTTCTATGTAATTTAGGGCTCGCCTGATTTCCCGATGACTCCTACGAGCGGTCGCTTCAATATCACTGTCGTATACCAAAGGTCCTCTCGGGTTCCTTCTAGTCATAAACTAGAAGTACCTGCTGGAAAAAGGAAGAAAGAAATTTTTAGCAAAATAAAAATAGAAATAAAAAGTTATGGCTAAGGTAATAAAAATAGAGTTTTCTTAATATTTTAGTTCCCCGGCAATGGCGCCAAAAACTTGATCGCTGAAATCAGAGCTTTAAAAATTTATAAAAGAATGATCAGACCTGGAGACTAACTCTGACAACGATTAAAGGCAAATGTACCTATCGAACAGTAGTATAACTTAGGCAAGACCGAATTGTCGAACCCAAAGGAACTAAAAGTATTAATACTAACTTTCTTTTTATTATTTAACCTTAAAATTAGAGTGAAGATTATTTTTAAACTAAATTTGACAAGAACTAAACTAGGAACACAAAGGCAAAAAGGGCGAATTGGAAAATAACTTCAAGAAACTCAATTGATCATAACAACACCCTCAGGAAGAATCCACCTAGACTTCACTTGTTATCTAACCTTTAATTATATGATCTATTTACTTAGCTTGATCCGTAAGACTCCCTAACCTATATTAAACCCTCTCTCGAGGCGAATAACGTCTAACCCTAGGTTAATTAGTGCAACTCTTGTTCACTTATAATAACCCCTAGGATAGCAGTAAATTGATCAATTGGCTCCCATATTAGGTTTCACCGTAATCCGGCAAAATCTCGTAACCCTTTCTCTAGGCGTTCGATCAACTCCACTTAATTATGTTAGATCTTCTCTTAGGCAGGGTCTATTCCTCCTCCACCTAAGCATATTATATTTATATTAAGCAACATAATTAAGAACAAACTAAGTAATTCATCATATAACTTAAAAATCAAATAACAAGATTCGTCTAGGTTTCGTCCCCTTCAGGTATCTGAGGGGTTTAGTTCTTAGTGAATAAAGAAAACATCGCAAGAGAAAAGATAAAACAGAACATAAGAAATTCCTAAAACCCCCTGAAGGAATTGAAGAAGAATTCCGTCGTCTTGAGTATAACTTTGGCTTCTTGAGTATAACTGGCTATCCTCATGTTATTCCCTAATTTTGACCTTCTCGGCTTGGCTCCTTGGCCTAGCTTTCGATGCCTTTCAAAGGTGGTACTTGAGGGATATATACAGGCTCTCGGAATGCGATTCTTTCTCCCTAAATATCCTTTTCCGACTGAAATTGCTCTTTCCAGCGACATAAGCACGGCCATATCACACGCCCGTGTGGATCGAGACCAGACCGTGTTCGGACTTCTAAAGTGAGGCACGGTCGTGTAGGGCGGAGTTGAGGCCATGCTCTAGGTGTTCGTCGAGGTACGGCCGTACGGGCTATGGGCCAGGCCGTGTCAATTTCATGCTAAGGCCCATTTACTCTTTTTTAGGCTTGTTTTGTGTTCTTTTCATCCTCGGGTGCTTTCCTGGGTCTAAGACATGAAAAGAAAGGATTACAAGCACCTTTTTATACAAATCAAGGAATAAATCATCAAAATGTAAGCTAAATGTGGGATTAAAATATGTTACTTTTATGGTTTATTAGTGCTAATGGAAAAAAACTGTGGTATAGTAGATAGTGCTTTGAGTAAAGTATTTTGGTGAGTTCCTTTGTACCTTGTGTCTGGTATATGTGTTAGTTTGTTCATTTCTAAACTCTATATAGCCAAGTAAGTGGTTAGTCATTTGCTTCTGAAGTCTATGTATGAGAAGTCTCATGCAAAGAGTTACTGCATACATGGTTCATTATGTCTAAACAGGTCCAGAAACTGGATTCTCTACTTTTTTGACTCAAACATCTTGATTTCTGCTCCAAGCAAAGCTTCTCGTAATCATCTTGTCTTTGAAGCAACAAAGAATATGAATAAAGGGAAGAAAATAAAATAAAATTGAAATGAATCCTCTCTTGGAAGTCACCTCTCAACTATTTATAGCCATTCTCGCGTGTTCTTCAACCGTGTGAAATCCACCATTGGTTTGTTCTAATCCAATCGAACCAGCTTGAATCTCAACCCTATCCAATTTCATTCCTAAATTTTCTTGGTTTTTAAGTAGAGACCACCAGCTTATGCCCCAAATCATTCCTAATTGTCGGGTTTAAAGAAAACTAAGTGTGACATTTTCACGCAATTAGTCAACTTTCCTTTTAGAAATCATATTGGTTTAGCTCTAAAACCCAAATCAAACCTCTTAAATTCACTTCTAAGGTACCCCTAAACACTTACCAACCCAAAGCACACCAAAACATTTTTTCCCAATTTTTTTTCGTCTTTCACACAAAACTTTTAACTCTTCATAAGTGCTGCTTGTTCTTCATTGCTACAGCTTACCAGTGGTTACATATATCAAAGGACATTTTGAGAACCCCAAAAAGGTGGTTTAAGGGGTTATCATTTCTATAATTTAACTTAGTAATTCACTATTATTGGTGCATTGTAAAAAAAAAAATAAACTTACTTTCTTGTAATGGCTGCCAAACACGCTCAAGGAATGTCATGCAATGAATCATGGGTCGCCGATGATTTCTTAAACCTAGAAAATAGCGAGCTCGATGCACACCTTGAATTTTTTTTAAAAGGAAAACCATTATTCAAGAACGGGGATTTGTATTCCCAATGGATAGTGGTGGTGAAGTTTGGAAAATAGTGTATGCTCATTGTTAGAGTATCCCCAAAGATCAATCATGAGATGATTGTAATCACATACTCATTTTACCTTGTTTGTTAATAGAAAGCATTGCCATTGTTTTTACAGTTTCATTTTTTGTGTGTATAAATAAATTGGTCAATAATAAAGTCATGAGAATAATATGATTATTCTTAAAAGGTCATTTGTCAAGTATTATTGTGGGCTTGGACAATGATAATGCATTGAGACTAATGTGTAGTTGATTGATGACAAAGTGTTTTCATTAACATAGATATGTCAAAACTGATACATAAGTATGTGTTAGAGAACAACATACTGGACGGACCCACTATGAATATGTTTCTTGGATTTTTATGTAATAGTTACAACATTATGCATAGTGATAATAATTTATATGATCCTCGGACTTGAAATCATCATTGTCTCAACATCGTGAGTTGTATATTTTGACACAGTCAAACATCTACCATAATATGTTATACTATAAAGATGGATGTTGGTTTTGCTATAATCTATGTAGTGGGTGATAATTGATCAAGATAGGATTTGTCCCTCCTACATAATGAGAGCAATATCTTAGGCCTCTTGATGAAGTGAGACTAGAAATGCATGACCATGCTCAAATCAGTTGATATGAGATATAACACTTATTTGTTTATTATAGTCTATTTAGAATATCAAGAAATATGAGATTAGACTATGCAAGTGTGACTATTCCATGATTTGTGTCCAATCTAGATATTGAGGATAAAAGGGTATAATACATGAAAATATTGCCATGGAAAGGTTGTGTCGAATCATGACTTCTTGTAACTTGGATAGCAATGATGCATTCCTAGATGCCATTCATTGCTTGTAATATTAGAAATATTCTAGTATTACTACTAATGTTACAAGAGCCTACAGGGTCACACCCTATAATTGAAGTAATCAAAATCCAAATACATTTGATATTGTATTTAGTTGTCATATGAATTAAATTAATTATTGAATTAATTTAATTTGATGGTTAAATATTGAACACATTATACGTACAAAATTCTTGTACACAAATAAAGAACATAGTTACAACAAATATATGAATTTGATTCAGATAAAATATTAATTGTATATAGTTTACTGAAATTATTATTATAAACAGTTATAATAATTTTAGTCAAAATAAAAAAAGGGCATGGAAAGTGATATTCTTTTGAAAAGAATATATTTTTTCTTGACTTTCCATTGGTTTCTCTAATAATAAGGGAATAATCTCGTTTTTTTATATATCAAAGAAAATAAAAGGAAAATAATCCCTTAATGTGTTAAGGTTTCCAAGAGAAAAAATAAGAAACATGTCTAGTAGCCGTTTTTAACATACTATCTGAAAAAGTTCAAGAGTTTTTTTACTGTTCGTTCTTTAACTAGGTTGATCACATAAAGACCAATACGTTATTGTTGCGGCTTGGAATGTAATATCCGGGATTATGTCTTGTGCATTATTGCTTAAATGTATGAAATAGCATGCCTATGTGTGTTGTGAATGTGTTTTATGAACTTTTAGAACTTTAGAGTGTAGGAAAGTGCCTTAGAAAATATATGATTTTAAGTCTTCAAGGGGAGCTAAGCCTGATAGGCCTTAAGAAAATATGTAGGGGAAATAGGACATAAGAATGGGCTTGGTAGAGTGGCAGGAAGGTGCTACTTAAAGCCCTCACAAGTGACGCCATCAGCAGGGTGAAAAGGGCCTAGGTTCGAGCAGCAAGGGACGCATAAAGGAGTTTTATTTTGCAGCCAAGAGGGAGCAGTGATGGACGGCATGGGGAGATTTGATGGATGAGCTTTAGATGTGGTTTAATTCCTTCTAAAATTCGGCTAAGGTAGGGAGATAATGGTTGGTTTATTCAGATTATTTTTAAGGGATAAAGAAGAGGAAAAATAGGAGAAAAGGAAGGGATGAGATAGGGGGAAGGAGAGTTGGCCGAATAGGGGGATCTAGGGGTGATATTTTCGGCAAGAGGGAAGAAGTGAGGCCATTTGCATTATTTTCTCTTCTTCTTCTTTTGCAAATTAACTCAAAGCCGAATACTCAAAGTAAACCCCTAGCCGATTACTCCATTAAATCCCAAAAGTCGAAACTGTTGATCACTATCTAGCCTAGATAGCCGAATCTCTTTGGGGCTTCAAGCAAGGGTGTTGTCGATTTTAGTAGTTGGGGTAAGGATCACTATCATTCGATTTCCATTCTTTTTCTTTTAGGCTTTTCGAAATCTAGGAACTAATCCCTATTATTGTTCTTTGGCCGAAACTATGGAAAAAGGTTTCGGGATTTGGTTTTGTCGACTACAAGGGGGAGATCTTCGGGACTTTTAAGGATCTAAGGTAAGTTATTCCGCCAAGGGCCATTTATCTTGTTCATTGAATGTTAGAATGGAATCTAACATATACCTATAGGGATTTCGACATCACTAGGAGCAAGGACGATTTCGGGATTTAGATCCACAAGGTAAGTGCATGTGACATTCGGCCAAGGCCATATTTTAGTATTAGTGCCTAATCGATTTTAACTATGGGTATTAGGAAGGAGTGCAATCGGTTTTGGTAGATTTTCGGGATTCAGTGTAAGCGTTAATACCAGGTGTGTAGCCCTACACTAGCTCTTAATAGATTTACGGTTTTAATTTAATATATATATGTTATAATAATATGAAATATGGCCAAAGGTACCATGCAATGGTACAGAGTATTCAGGTACGTAACCTTTAATGTTATGTTAATAAATGTTATGAACATGTGGAATATGGCACATATGTGAATTTGATATGAATGTGAAATAAGGAATATGGCATGATTTGTGCATGACTTGTATGATATATGGGCATATGGGTGAATATGTGAAGGGGAAGTGATCTGGTGGTTTTTACCACGAAATATGGTGACTCACGTCACATAATCTGAATGTGGTGACTTATGCCCGCTTCCTCCGACATCCTCAGACCCCCGCAAAAAAAATTTGTTAATAAAAGAAATTTATAAACTTGATGGGCCACAAAAGGTTGAAAGGATATTTTATAATTCACCTTAGCAAAAAAAAGCATTGAATTATTTATGCTATTTTTGACATGCACGGTGTTTGAAATGCATAGTTATAGCCCAATGACCCATTCGATAAATGGTTGTATTTTTTTTAAATACGGCCTGCGTGTCTTGCCTTACTACTATTCTCTTGTATTTCTCTTCTCATCTTATTCCCTCGTATGTAAAACGAGTTTCTGCATATTGTAATTTGCAAGAGTTGCTGTGGGCCAAACAAGAAGGAAGGTGGGACAATGATTGTGAATGATAGCTTGTGAAAGGGCTTACACCTTTAGGTTTCCTTTTGGTTTTCCCATTGGCTTGGGTTGAACCACTTTAGTTTATGGGCTATAACTATTGCATTTATTTATTGCTTTATTTATTCATGTATGAGATGCTATGGATATAATAAACCTTGTTGATAATAAACCCTATTAATTGATGAGATCGATTAGAAGACTAAATAGGCTAAAGTAGACCATAATTGGTGAGATGCAACAACCTTAATAAAATCCCTCTATTAAATATTAAGTCAACATGGCCTTCCAATTTTGCCCTCGTTAAGGCCTCGATCAATACTATGTAGGTTCTGCCAAAGCGAAGTACTAGTATTTATCTTGGTTAAACGCGAAGAATAAACAAGTGATATTCACTGGTTAACAAAAAAATGGTTAATGACTTAACTAGGTTACTCTAATAGGATTAGAAACCTAGAGGCAAGTAAATTGGATAAATCATAAGATGATTAGAACAAGAGTTGTTCACCAAATATTAGGAGTTACATATGATGTAATTAGCAAATGTTGCTTATCTAAATAACCATAATCTTAAGAGTAAAGCCAAAGCTGACTTAAGAGGTGGTGAAATATGGATCCTTAACCTACTAGAAATACTTTTGAGAAAGTTTTTCCGAAATTAATATACGAGGGTTATTAATTTTGAAATAAAATAGTGGGAATATCATTTAATAAAGTCTTTCCAATGATTGATATAAAATTGGTAAATTTACTCACATGCATATTTAATTGCTGTAGATATATTATGGCTGCAAACACTAGCACACTCTCATTACGATCGGTCCTTGAGAAGGACAAATTGAATGGTTTGAATTTTCTTGATTGGTTCCGTAACTTGAGGATTGTCCTTAAACAAGAACGGAAATTATATGTCATTGAACAACCACTTCCTAATGAACCACCCGCTAATGCCTCGAGGACTGATAGAGATGCTTACAAGAAGTATCTCGATGACATGATAGATGTTGGATGTCTTATGCTTGCCACTATGAATCCTGAACTTCAGAAGCAACATGAGGACATGGTTGCTTATGATATGATCGAGCACCTGAAAGAACTTTATCAGGGACAAGCACGGCAAGAGAGGTTTGATATCTCTAAGGCCTTATTCCAATGTAAGTTGGCTGAAGGAAGCCCAGTAGGACCTCATGTCCTTAAGATGATTGGCTATATTGAAAGTCTGTCTAAGCTTGGGTTTCCATTGAGCCAAGAGTTGGCCACTGATGTTATTTTACAATCGTTGCCGGATAGCTACAGCCAGTTTGTCCTCAATTTCAATATGAATGAAATTGACAAGACTCTACCACAATTGCTCAGTATGTTACGAACTACTGAAGGCAACTTGAAAAAGGTTGGACCCAAGCCCATACTGATGGTCCGTAATAACAAGGGCAAGGGAAAGGCCAAAGTTCAAACAAAGCCCAAGGGCAAAGGTAAGCCCAAATTTGGAAAAGGAAAGGCTGCACTGAAACCTAAAGGTGGGGTGTCTAAGGAAAGAAACTGTTTTCATTGTGGTGTGACTGGACATTGGAAACGGAACTGCCCTGCCTATCTTGAAGAAGTCAAGAAGGCTAAAGCAAGCAGAATGTCTGTTTCAGGTATTTATGTTATTGATATTAATTTATCAACTACTACTTCTTGGGTATTAGATACTGGTTGTGGTTCTCATATTTGTACTTCTGTACAGGGACTACAAAGGAGTAGGACTTTGGCTAGAAGAGATGTGGACCTACGGGTTGGAAATGGAGCAAAAGTTGCTGCATTAGCTGTGGGAACATATACTTTATCTTTGCCTAGTGGACTTGATTTATGTTTAGAGGATTGTTATTTTGTGCCCAGTTTGACTAAAACATTATTTCAATTTCTTGTTTAGACAAAATTGGTTTTGAGATAATTATTAAGAATAATTGTTGTTTATTTTATCTCAATAATGTTTTCTATGGTTCGGCACAATTGATTAATGGCCTCTATATTTTAGATCAAACGAATCCTATTTACAACATAAATACTAAAAGATCTAAAATAAATGACTCAAATCAAACTTATCTTTGGCATTGTCGTTTGGGCCACATAAGTGAGAAACGCATATCCAAACTCCATAGAGATGGTCTCTTGAATTCATTTGTTTTTGAACAATTTGAAGTATGTGAATCTTGCTTATTGGGAAAAATGACTAAATCTCCTTTTTCTGGAAAAGGTGAACGAGCTAGTGATTTATTGGGCCTAATACATTCTGATGTATGTGGACCAATAAATACACAGGCCAGAGGTGGATTTCACTACTTCATTACTTTCACTAATGATTTCAGTAGATATGGGTATGTTTATCTCATGCGCCATAAGTCTGAGTCCCTTGAAAAGTTCAAGGAATTTAAAAATGAAGTACAAAATCAACTAGGCAAAACTATCAAGTCACTTCGATCTGATCGAGGTGGAGAGTATTTGAGCCTAGAGTTTGATGATCTTTTGAAAGAATGTGGGATTGTCTCACAACTTACTCCTCCTGGTACTCCTCAATGGAATGGAGTATCTGAGAGAAGAAATCGAACTTTGTTAGACATGGTTCGATCCATGATGAGTCATGCTGATCTACCGACTTCCTTTTGGGGACATGCACTTGAGACTGCTGCCTTCACACTAAATCGTGTTCCATCTAAATCGGTTCAAAAGACGCCATATGAGATGTGGACTGGGAAACGTCCTAGTATGTCCTTTATGAAAATTTTGGGTTGTGAAGCTTATGTTAAACGTTAGACGTCTACTAAGCTTGAACCCAAATCTGAAAGGTGTATTTTTGTGGGGTATCCAAAAGAAACCAAAGGATATTATTTTTTTAATCCCACTGAGAACAAAATTTTTGTTGCTCGGACTGGTGTCTTCCTAGAGAAAGAATTTACTTCTAGAAAAGGAAGTGGGAGAAAGATTGAACTTGAAGAAATTCAAGAATCACAAGATACCACTGAACCAGAGATTGAACAAAACCAAATTCCACAAGAAATTAAGGAACAAACAACTGCTATAGAAACACAACCACCGCGCAGATCTTTAAGAGAACGCCGTGCACCTGAGAGATATGGATTTCTCATTACAACGCATGGTGACGTTCTTCTTATAGATCAAGATGAGCCTAGGACTTATCAAGAAGCGGTGACGAGCCCAGACTCTGAGAAATGGCTTGAGGCCATGAGATCTGAGACGGATTCCATGTATGAAAACCAAGTATGGACTTTGATTGACCCACCTGAAGGGGTTAAACCTATAGGGTGCAAATGGGTTTTCAAAAAGAAAATAGACATGGATGGTAATGTACAAACATACAAAGGGCGATTAGTCGCTAAAGGTTTTCGCCAAATTCATGGTGTTGACTATGATGAAACCTTTTCTCCTGTAGCTATGTTTAAATCCATCAGGATCTTGCTCGCCATAGCTGCATTTCATGATTATGAAATCTGGCAGATGGACGTCAAAACAGCCTCCCTTAACGGGAAACTTGAAGAGGATGTGTATATGACACAACCTGAAGGTTTTGTAAATCCAAAGGATGCTAGAAAGATATGTAAGCTACAAAGATCCATTTATGGATTAAAGCAAGCTTCTCGAAGTTGGAATATTCGTTTTAACGATGCAATCAAAGAGTTTGGTTTTATCAAAAATGAAGATGAACCATGTGTTTACAAGAAAGTTAGTGGGAGCACTATCACATTCTTGGTACTATATGTGGATGACATACTTATCATGGGAAATGACATACCTACCTTGCAGTCTATTAAGACTTGGTTAAGAAGTTGTTTTTTTATGAAGGACTTGGGCGAAGCCACTTATATCTTAGGAGTCAAGATCTATAGAGATAGATCAAGACGACTACTAGGTCTAAGCCAAAGTACATACATAGATAAAGTACTAAAAAGGTTCAGTATGGAAGAATCTAAAAGAGGATTCCTACCTATGAGACATGGTATTTCACTCTCGAAGGAAATGTGTCCTTCAACTCCTCAAGAGAGAGAACGTATGAGTAAAATTCCATATGCTTCCGCTATTGGATCTATCATGTATGCTATGTTATGTACCCGTGCAGATGTCTCGTATGCCTTAAGTATGATGAGCAGGTATCAAGTAGATCCCGGTGAAGGTCACTGGACCACAGTCAAGAGTATCCTTAAGTACTTAAGAAGAACTAAGGATACGTTCCTATTATATGGAGGTGAGGAAGAGTTAAGTGTAAAAGGTTACACTGATGCCAGCTTCCAAATCGACAAGGATGATTCTCGATCGCAATCAGGTTTTGTGTTTTGCCTTAATAGTGGTGCTGTGAGCTGGAAGAGTTCAAAACAAAGTACAGTAGCCGATTCTACAACAGAGGCCGAGTATATTGCAGCCAGTGAGGCAGCAAAAGAAGCAGTTTGGATCAAGAAGTTCATTACTGGACTAGGGGTTGTGCCTAGCATATCAGATGCTATAGAACTCCGATGTGATAACAATGGAGCTATTGCACAAGCTAAAGAACCCAGATCTCACCAGCGATCCAAACATATACTTAGATGCTACCATCTTATTCGAGAGATTATCGATCGAGGGGATGTAGAGATATGCAGAGTACCTTCAGATGATAACATCGCTGATCCCCTGACCAAGCCTCTGACACAGCAGAAGCATGATCGTCACACTAAGTCACTTGGTATTAGATATATGAGTGATTGGTCTTAGTGCTAGTGGGAGATTGTAAGAGTATGCCCAAAGATCAATCATGAGATGGTTGTAATAACATACTTAATTTACCATGTTTATTAATATAAAGCGTTGTCATTATTATTTCAGTTGTTCTTTCTGTGTGTATAGATAAACTATTTTATAATAATGTCCTGAGAATAATATGATTATTCTTAAAAGATCCTTAGTCGAGTATTATTGTTGACTAGGACAATAATAATGCATTAAGACTAACATGTAGTTGATTGATGATAAAGAGTTGTCATTGATATGGAGTGTCAAAATCAATGCATGAATATGTGTGTTAGAGAACAACATATTGGATTGACCCGCTATGAGTATGTTTCTTGGATTATTATTGTAACACCCCTTACCCGAAACTCTTGCCGGAATCGAGTACGTGGCATTACTAGACTTGACTATTAACTCAGGGTGTAAGATTTTAAAGCTGTCCAACTGCGTCATGCTGATTAAATCGACCATAACTCGAGTTTCAAAACTTGAAATTTAGATCCGTAAATTTTCCTTGAAACTAGACTCATATAAATTTTTACCATAAATTTTCCAGAATTTTTCATGTGGCCAATTAGTACAGTTTATTCATCAAAATTACCCTTTTTACACTGCTTAACAATTCTGACCTGTCTCTACAAAAATACAGTTATCTCATTGCACAAATTTCCTATAATGTTCTTGTTTATACCAATGAAAAATAGACTCATTAAGGGTTCTACACATATAAACCATACTTCTTAATTATTTTTTTACAATTTTTGACAATTTTTCTAAAACAGAACAGTGACTCCCGAATTCATTCAGGGCAGGTCTCACTGAAACTTAATTATCTCATAATATATAAATCTTTTGCCTACCCTGTTTCTTTCATGTAAAAATAGACACAATGAGGTTTAATTTCATATCTCATTCACCTTCTATATACCCTATTTTTGGTGATTTTTCTAACTCACATCACTGCTGCTACTACAAGCTGTTTTGTTGCATTTTATGAAAGACTAGCTTCTAACCGAACCTACCTACATCCCTAATTCAAGGATTCGTTTCGTATACAAACATTTCCTTAACAAAACGATTAAACTTTGATTAAGAATGCATAAACATTGCCATCATGAACCAACATACATATCAAGACACAACAGCGTACTTAACTAAAAAATTTAGCCATATTCGCATGGCTATTATATACAAGGTCAAACATCATATGTTTCTAAAACTTCATCTAGCCTATACATGCCTTCTAATTCGTAACCAAAATTCAAAATACCAAAGGAAGGCGATAGTGTGGTTGACTTCTTGAAGATCCTTTACGAGCCCGCAACGTGACCAAAATCTATAAAACAAAGGAGAACATTTCACATAATTAAGCTTACTAGCTTAGTAAGTCCTAACTCATGATAATAAAACATTTAATTATTTACGAAATGAAAGCAATCAACTTATGGCATTTCACATAGGCAATTAAGTAAATTATTTATACAAAGCCAGATACTAGTAATTCACTAACCCAAGTAAATTAGGAATCATTTCCTTCAACCTACATTTCTTTGTAGTTCATATAAGCATATCGCATGAAAATCTCCTTTCTTAACATTTAAACTTGAAAACCAATTGTTCCATAATAGCACATTCTAAGCTCGAATTCCATCATATTACATCTATCAATATTAACTTCGAACACATATAACACAATTCTCATAATATTAATTCGACCCAAGTAATATTAAGCATAGCATACCTTACATGCTTACCTGAACCGTATACTCAATAAATTAGCTTTAAGTTGTCTTGAACAAAGATTCGATTTCTCTTTTTATAAATTACATCACCGGCATCAAGCCTGCTAGGCGTAAAAGCCTGAAAAGTAACACCGGCACAAGGCCTACTAGGCGTAAAGCCCGATAAATAACACCGGCACAAGGCCTGCTAGGCATAAAAGCCTGAAAAGTAACACCGGCACAAGGCCTGCTAGGCATAAAGCCCGATTTTGTCACCGGCACAAGGCCTGCTAGGCATAAAGCCCGATTTTGTCACCGGCACAAGGCCTGCTAGGCATAAAGCCCGATTTTGTCACCAGCACGAGGCCTGCTAGGCTAGAAGCCCGAATGTCAGAATAATTTTACATGCCTTTCACATTTCACTATCACATATCAAACCATATGCATTTATTCACAGTGCATAAAATATATTTGAAATCAATCCAATCCATCATCATCACATTCGGCCAACTCATGGTTTTACACCAAACTTATACAAATTCTATCATTCATTAGATTTGTAATTAACCTTTAAGCATAAGGTAGCTCAAGAACTTAATTATACACCTTGCATTAGCCAAAATAAATTCACTTCAATACTATACATTCACATTCGGCTATATCATGAATTTATACTCTAAATTTCCACAATTCATCATTCACTAAGTTCATAATTAATTTATTGACATATTTTAGCTAAAGGACTTACCTCGGTTGTCGATAGTCCGTGCGAATCGGCTATTCGAGAACCTTCGTCTTTCCCCGGTCTAATTCCGTTTTTCTTTGTTCTTGATCTAAAACACATTAAAATTTAGCTCATTTAATTGCATTTCATCTCAATTTAGTCCTAAAACACACAAATGGGCAATTTACAATTTTACCCCTAAGGTTTCCCATTTTTACGATTTAGTCCAATTTACACAAAACACAAAATATGCAAGATTTTCCAACACCATAGCTTGGCCGAATATCCCCCATATTCTTATGTGTCCATGCATGTCATTTATTTCATGTTTTAGTCCCTCAACTTTTTTTTTTCAAATAAATCCCTAACATCCAATTCCACCACAACTTCAAATTCAAAAGAGGATGTTTTAACATATACTAATTGAAATCTACTATCAAACATCTTAAGTCAAGCATATACAACCATAGCCGAATTTAATGTGCCATAATCTCAAAAATTTCTACATGGGTTGTATAGGATTCAATGCAACCATTCCAAAAATGCAAAAATTATCAAAAACTAAACAAAACACATACCCCTAATTAAGCCCCAAAGTGCCGAAATTTCAAGCTCCAAAAATGGAGTTTCTTCCTCCAGCTTTCGGCCAAGGAGATGAGCAAGGTGAAGTTCTCTTTCTTCCCACTTAACTTTATTATTTTATGTTAAAACAAACATATATATTATCATATTTATTAACACTAATTTTTAACTTATAATTATACTAAAACAACATAAATTTTGTAATTAAAAGGCCTATTGCCGTCCCTCTTTGTAGCACATGGGCTAATTGCCCTTTTAGTACACCCACTTAAAAAGCCACAATCAAATTAGTACCTTTCACTTTAGCATGAAACTTTCGCGTTTTCTCGATTAAATCCTTTTTATCAAATTGAGCACTTAAACGACTAAATTTTTCTATGAAACTTTCACACTCACTAAATCACATATAATAAACACAAAATATAATATTAAAATATTTCTCAGGCTCGGATTCGTGGTCCCGAAACCACCGTTCCGATTTGGGTCAAAATTGGTCTGTTACAACTCTCCCCCCTTAAGGATTTTCGTCCTCGAAAATTTTACCGTTAAATAAGTTCGGATATTGTTGCCTTATTGACTCCTCAGGCTCCCACGTAGCCTCTTCAACTCCGTGACGATTCCATAAAACCTTTACTAATGGAATTCTTTCATTTCTCAACTCTTTTCTTTCCCGAGCTAAGATACGGTGCAATCACATGGGACGGATCCGATCTATATTTGCGAAGCATCGAAACATGAAATACATTGTGTATCTTTTCTAAGTCAAGGGGCAATTTCAATCTATAAGCAACAGGCCCTATACGCTCTATGATTTCATACGGTATCAATACCCTGGCATCTGGTATCAATTTTTTATCATATAAATTGATTTTCAAAGCAAATCAAAATGCCAAATTGGTATTGATACTTATAAAAGTATCGATATCGATTATCATGTTTTATAAATTTCAAAACTTGACAGAATATCCAAATCATATCGATATTTTTAATAAGTATCGATTTCCTTTTGAATAAGTAATTTTTTTTTAAAGAAAATCAAGGATTTTTACAACCTAATCCTTTTTTGCTGAATTTGAATGTTTTTATTGGGTCATTTCGATGGCTAAAGTGACATTCATCCTTCGGCCATAACGTCTAAGCCGAGTTGGGGAGGTTACAAACACCTTTGTTATTAAGATCGTACGAAATGGTTAAGCTCATGTGGCATAACAACTATATATATTTTAAGTTCTATGGTTTTTTTTTTCTGAAAGAAATTACAATCAATCAAACTAAATCACAGGGAATATATGTAAATAAATACAACCCTTGCTCCTTATTAAAAGCTTTTTTGGCCATTCTATTAGCTTTTATATTTTCTTCCGTAAGAATACTTACTTCCCTATATTATTCAGGATATGATGAAATTCAGGATATGATGAATTCTTCTTATTAGAATTGATCTTGATAGCACTAGATCCAAAAATATGTAGGGCTGAAAAATGAAAAAGCTTGAGACCGATTTTACAACTATAAAGATATTATTTGAAAATAAAAGGTAAACCAAAACGAGGAGGTGGGGGTGGCTTAAAACACAAGTAACACGCCAGCTCACTTAGCCTAGCATCCAGCTAAATTTATTGGTTGACACAAAGCAAAAGCGAAAGCCAAAATCTTATTTTTGGTTCATTTTTATTTCTTGTTAAAAAAAGGAGGGGAAGTTAGTTAGGCCAATCTCGAAAAAAGAAAAAACTATCATTTTTTTCTTTTTGGTAATTCAATTGGCTAGCACCACCAAAATAACGAAGAAAGAAATAGAAGAAGACGAAGAAGAATTGAAATGGCATATAGGAGAAGGCATGGAATAAGCAGATCGGCGACGTTCAAGGAAGAGATTGACCACTCATCACCTGCAGCAGCAGCAGCAGCAGCAGCAGCTGTAGCTGGTGACAACGACTTCAAAACCAAAACATTAACTTCCTCCTATTCTTTCTCTACAACGTCTAAGGTTTTTTCTTTCTCTTTCCTCGAAACCATTTTGATCAGATCAGATCAGATAGGATACCATGTTCATGATTCCTTTTTCTTTTTTGTCTGATTTCTTTTTACCATCTATCTTGGACCAGACATAGGCACCGTTTTAGAGAAAAAATTACGCAAAACAAGATCTATTTTGTACCATATAAATTACAGTGACATTTTTTTTTTTAGGTTTCTTGATTAGAATCATCACCGCATGCTCATTTTTAATCGATTTGTATGTGCCTATATATATAATGGAACTCTTTTACCCCTATTGTCTAATTCCTTAGTGAGATGCCTAATTGTAGGGCTTCAATACCTTCGAAGATTCAAGAAATGATTCCAAAGGGTTCTGGGGTGTTCTTGCTCGAAAAGCCAAAGCAATTCTCGAGGATGATGATGATTTCTCTCAGGCTCAGCAAATTGAAACTCCTGCCGGAGTGGGATCATGGCATATATCGGATGCCTCAAAAACTTCCCAGGTGACTCCTCTTTTTACATTTTCTTTCTTGGTTGCTATCTTGGTGAGAGGAAAAGGATCTTACACGTTAATTTTACTATCATGTTTCTGCTGATGAAATGCCATTTTAAGTGCTCGGCTTTATTTTCTTAATTATGGATTTATCCGTATATATGTTCAAAATTTACACTTAGGTTTCTTCTCAATAGCAGAACCAACAACCAAGTGAGGTCTTTAGAAGAATCGACAATCCTAGAATTCGAAGGGGATTGGATAAGCTCAACTCTTCCCTTAATCACATTGGTGACACATTTGAAAAGGCTTTTGAGGTGAGAGCATGTGATCCTCTTCTTTTGGGCTACAATTTTACTATGCTTCTCTCTTATTACATGAGATTCTTTCATTTTCATTTATAAACTTTTATTGTTCATTCTAACCAATACCTTTTACTTTGCATGTAGCTCTTGTATTGGTTTTCACGTACTCTTGATTAGTGAACAAATTGGATGCTACACTGTATCTATTTGTACTTGCTCAATTAATGTTATATTTATTATAAGCTGCAAGTTTTTTTTTTTTTAATTAAAGATCCAAACATAAGAATTTGGAGGAATGATTAGTCGTCTTTGCAGGAAGGTCGAACAATTGTGGAAGGTAAAACCCAAGAGATTATCCAAGAAACGCGCAATCTTAAAATCAGGCGGAAAGGGAGTAGTCCCGTGGCAGAAAATCAGGTTGCTGGTTTCAATAGCACGTTGCAGCAACCAACACAACTCCAGAATCAAACCAACCATGAAACCCAGCTCAAGGCATCTCGCGACGTAAGGTGGCAGTGTGTCATTGAATCATATAGTGAATGCATTGATTCTTTTTTTTTCAATTTGAGGGTAAAAACAAGGCTATGAATTCCTCGAAACCACTTCAGGTTACCAGTTAGAGAGGCCTTTGGTCTGCCTGCCACTCAATCATCTGACAAATTTCTTGTCCTGAATTCTTAAAACTTTTACTTCTGTTGCATTTTAGAAATGATAAACGAATTTCTTTTAGGTTATTCTTATTTTCCATAATATATAGTTCGGTTTGTAAGTAGCATTATATAAGATGTATGGAAGTTTAAATACAACTTTTGAAATGGTTATGCGTTTATTAGGACAAGTAGATTTTGAGGAAATTAAGATAATTATGTCCGTCCAGTCCGGTGTCTACTGAAATGTATGATTTGGCCTCTTTTTCTTTGCTTCACAGGTTGCAATGGCCACAGCTGCTAAAGCAAAGCTGCTTCTTCGGGAGCTGAAAACTGTTAAAGCAGATTTGGCATTTGCAAAGGAACGATGTGCTCAATTGGAGGAGGAGAATAAGATCCTTCGGGAGTGTCGAGAAAAAGGGGATAATCCTGCAGATGATGATTTGGTACAGATATATACCTTTTCTTTGGTGTGTATATATAGTAGTTGAGCTGAGTTACTGCAGGAAGGCATGCAGACGAGTAATAGCAATAAATAATTAATTGGTAAAGTGTTACGAATATATGATGGAAATTTAAAATGTGATGTCAGATTCGGGTACAACTGGAGAGTCTGTTGGCAGAAAAGGCACGTTTGGCGCACGAGAATTCAGTATATGCAAGAGAGAACAGGTTTCTAAGGGAAATAGTTGAGTATCACCAACTGAGCATGCAGGATGTAGTGTACTTAGATGAGGGAGCTGAAGAAGTTACAGAGATTGGATATCCAATTAACTTCCCCTATTCGAAAATGCTTTGTGAATCCCCACCCTTACCTTCAGAGGTGGTGGAGGTCAGCCCTTCCTCTTTCCCTTGTACAAGTACAAAGGAGGAAATCTTACATGTCACTAGTCCGAAACAGGAAGCAAATGATGCCTCCAACTCCAACTCACCCTCACCTACTTCGCCCACTTCCCTACCTCCTCATCATGGAAGAGAAACACAGGATGCAAGAACAACGCCGCCACTATCTTCTGTCCAAATTTAGTTTTTTCTTTTATATTTTATTTCTTATTTGACTTTTGTAGCATGGGTTTGATTTGAACTTTTATCAAGGGTTTTTAATCCTTGAAGGGTGCAGTAGGAAGGAGGGCCCTGTATTTATTTATTTATTTATTTATTTATTTACTCTTTCTTTTCAAGCCAATGTGTGTAATTGTGCTTCCACGTCTTTTGGTCCCTGATTAAATAAGAAAATTAAATTTGTTTTTCGTGTGCACGTTGTAGTTCCACGGATCTTACTTAGCTAACGGCCCATCATTTCTAAATTGAATGACAGAAGAATACTAACCAAACAAAAGATTCACTTTAAAATGACTACTTAAATAGCCCATGTCATTAAATATCTTTTCCTGCATTTTTTCTCCATCCTTTCACAAAAATTGCTCTCTTCCTATAGCAAAACCAGTGTGGAACCATGATGAAGCTTTTGTCCTCTCTGTCTAAAAGCTATTTCCTCTGGCCACGGCTTCTATCATCTACTGAATCCATCACTTTTATTGAAAATCTATGAATCTTCATTAAATTATAGCTGTCCAATATTGAAGCAGAAAATTAAAGGAGGGTATCCACTTACATTGGTGTAAAATTAATGTAGTTTTTACATCATTTTGTATTTTTTATACAGTTAATATTTTAACAATTTAATCGTTGAATTTATTAATTAATATAGTTAAATTTATTATTGTACACATACAAATTAAATTAAAATCTAATCTCAATCACAAATATGTTAGACTAATATAGTTTTATTGTGTTTTTTCACCAAAAAGAAAATCTAATCTCAATTCTCAACATAATTTTTATAGAATTTAATATTTAAGATATCTACATAAATTTTCAAGATAGAGTTATTTTATCTTTATTTAAACTCATAGTATTCAATTTTCTATTATAATTTAACTTTCATTATAATTTTCAAGATAGTGTTAAAATAATCCATCTTGAATTCAGTTTTCATTATAATTTAAACTATTTAATTTAATAAATAAGCAATACCATACTATTTTAAATTATTTTTTAAAACTAATATTAATTTTATTATCAAACAATAATAACACAAAAAATATTATATGCAAAGAGGTGTTACTATAACACAATCATATATGAAACATTTATTTTATAAATGAAAATAATTTATTTAATAAATTGTTAATATCATTACTTTATTTACATTGATTTTGAAGAAATTAAAAAATTAAGATTGAAGAATAAAAAGTATAAATCCATTTTTTACACATTGTAAAAATATAAACTTTTTTAATATTGTACAATTACTTAGTTATGATTTGAAAGTTTTTTAATTTTTATATTATATATTAATTATTTTAATAATTACTACGAAATAAAATTATAAATGTGTACATTCACGTGTAATGTATGTAGTGGACAAACAAAAACCTTTGAATTTTATAAACAAATTATACATATACAAGATTTTTGTTACACCGAAAGAAAATGTTTTATGTTTAAAATATTCTCCTTTAAAATTTATTGAATAATGAATACAGGAGGTGTGGTAATAAATTTATATTTTAGTACTATTGATCACATGTTTGACTCTTGTTATTATAACTTATAATTATTTTATTTAAAAATGATATAAATGTATGAAAAGACAAATGTACCATCATAAATTTCTTACTTGAGTTGGTGACACACTTAAGGATGATACCAAAAAGTGTTATATAAGTATTAGATCAAATATATATAACTCCTTAATAACTTAGTAGGATATATAAATCCTTTAACATTAAAAAAAAAAATCCTTTTAACATTTTACCAAGTTTTAGATTATAAAATTTTGTTGAAACTTAGAGTAATTAAAGACTAAAAAAAGTGGATTTGTAAAATAAGTGTTACATATCGTTTGTTTAAATTAACAAAGAAAATGGATGGATATATAGTAAGAGATTAACAATCCATATCTATAAAACAATTCAAATAGTTAAGAAGCAAAAATAAAAGGTTGGGAACTACAGTTATCTAAAATATAAGAATCATATATATCATTTTTACTGTAAGAATTCTTGTGATTTTGACATCATAATTCAAGAGTATTTTCATTGAGTCGGCACAAAACATTGTTCTCTAACATATATTCATGCATTTGACTCGACATCACATGCCAATGATAATATTTATCATCTATCAATCACATATGAATTTCAACATACTATTGTTGTCCTAAACCACAATAGTACTTAGCTAGGGACAATTCAAGAATAGTCATTCAATTCTAGGAATGATATTATTATTTAGTTTATTTAATAAATAGAAACATATACTAATCATAATAATGGGAATGTGTTTAATAATAAAAAAAAGGAAAAAGCATGTCAATCATATAATGATTGGTTTTTTGGCATATTCCAACAAAAACACCACCACTAGTCAATATTGTGCTACGGTACAATTTTACTCTACATAGAACACATCAATAATGAAACAGGCTATTAGAGAACATCTCCAGCAACAACTAAAGGATCTACCTTTCCTTAGTAATAATAAGACAACACCTATAAAGCTAAGAAACCTCACTCTCATGTCTCCACAATCCCCTTAAACTCTTGCACACTGTTGTAGATATTACATTACTTTGATCCTCTTAAACTAGTTTGTCAGATAATATCTGGTATGTTTTGTCGTTAATCTTTTTAAGGTTTCTTTTAATTTTTGATTATAAAATATATTGGTTTATTGCTATTAACTTTTTTATCTAATAAATATTATTTTGAATTTTGTTTTGTTTTGTTTTGTTTAAGTGATAATTATGTCAAACATTGCAAAACTTGAGTTTGCAGTTGTTGATATAACTGAAAAAAACTATTTATCATTGATACTTGATGCTAAAATCCATTTACTTATTAAAGGTCTTGGAAATTCAATTGTGCAAGGCAATCATGAATCTAACCGAGACAAAACCAAAGCTATGATTTTCTTTTGTTATTATCTTCATGAAGGGTTGAAAGTAAAATATTTGACCATAAAGGATCCATTTGAATTATGGAATAATTTGAAAAAAAAAAAAGATACGACAATAAACGGTAATCCTTCATAAAGCTCGTTATAATTGGATGCTCCTCAAATTGCAAGATTTCAAATAAGTGACTATAACTCTGCATTATTCAAGATAAGCTCTCAATTAAAGTTGTGTAGAGAGAAAATTGTTGATGCAGACTTGTAACAGCCCTTTTTTTAGTCAAATTGGAACAGTGGTTTCGGGATCTCAAATTTGAAGTCAAAATATTTATTTTATTATTATTTTAACTTCTGTGGCATGATAATATGTTTGTGTGAAAATTTCGTTAAGAAATTTTATCGTTTGATTAGTTAATTCGGTAAAAAGGACTAAATCGCATAAAATACAAAAATGATGTTCTATTAGCTAAAGGTGTTTAATAGCTATGGAACCTTAAAGT
The DNA here is from genome assembly GCA_005393395.2 of Gossypium australe. Classification (NCBI taxonomy): domain Eukaryota; kingdom Viridiplantae; phylum Streptophyta; class Magnoliopsida; order Malvales; family Malvaceae; genus Gossypium; species Gossypium australe. The sequence continues at coordinate 99,375,119 of CM016616.1, read as the reverse complement.
GGAGGTCCTTATGTAGTAAATAAACCATTTTTTGTGTTGGTGGATAAAGATGGACATGCATAAATGAATTTTAATGGTTTATATTAAAGGTTAATATTGTAATTTGGTTATATAAGTATAATAAATAAAAAATCAAAAACATTATGAAGGCTATCATCTTCCTAGTCGATTTTTAGCAAAGAAGAAACCCATTTTAGGGCTTGAAGAATTCGGTCACTTCATGATCTAATTGTAAGTCCTTTTTTTGTCTCGTTTTTAATGATTTCTATGTTTTTAAGATCGTTGCAGCTAGGTCTAACTAGCCCAAGGACTATTTTGCAAAACTGTTAAAGATTTAGAAAGTTTCCGTTGATGAATAAGCATGTGTTTTGTTGTTTGATGATAGATAATGAATGTTTGTTGTGAATTATACAATTTTTGTTAAGTGATTTTTTAGTGAAAATGCCAATTAGGGATTAAATTGTGAAAAGTGGAAACTTTATGGTTAAAATGTGAACTTAATGAAAAATATGGGCTGCTAGGGGCATAATAGTAATTCATCTAGCATGGGTTAATTTTGAATTTCATTAATTTGTGTTTTTGTGAAATAAGGACTAAATTGTAAAGGTTGTGAAACATTAGGGGCAAATGTGTAAAAGTGCTTTAAAGTGTGATATGGACTAAATTGAATAGAGAGATAATTAAATAAGTTAATTTTGATTACATATAGATCAAGAAAAGCGAAACTCGAATCTAGATTGGGGGAAAACTAAAGTTATCGATTAATCGACCTATTTCGTCGTTTTCATATTTGAGGTAAGTTTGTATGTGATAAATTTCATTATAAATGTATTTTAAATGCTTTGATATTGTATAAGTTGTGAATACGAGACTTTGGATAAGTTCGACAATGACTTGATGGTAATTCGACATTCGAAATCTCGGTTGAACCTTAGGAATAGTTTAGGATACTAGTGACATGTCATTAGGGGATACATTGAGTTGGCTTCGGGCCAAGATATTGGCACTTCGGGTGTGAGTTATACCGATTTGGCTTTGGGCCATGAATATCGGCTGATTTGGCTTCAGGCCATGATATCAGTACTTTGGATATAAGTTACTTTGATTTGGCTTCGGGCCATGGTATAGGTACTTATTGTGCAAGACTCTTAAGTATCCGACTTCTATTCCAAATGGTTCAACCAGTAAATGAATGATGTGGTTGAGAGTGAGATTGGTACGAGATGGTACATGTATGTGCATAAACCACATTAGCTTTGAATCGAAGAAATGGTGAAGAAAGTATATAGTTTTGTAAATAAGTAATTGAAAGGTTTGTTAGTTGATGTGAATTTATGTATTTATAACCAATTGTTGAATTATGTGTTTATGATTATATCGAGTTTATTTCATACGAGCTTACTAAGCTTTATAGCTTACATCGTTTATTTTTTATGTTTTATAGTGAATTCAAAGCTAGCTCGAATTCGGGAATTGTCGGAGATTTTGTTACACTATCCTACTATCAATTTGGTACTTTTAAGCTTATGTTTTGAGTATATGACATGTATAGGGATTTTGGTCATGTTGGTTATGTTGTGGTAATGATTTTGGCCATTTAAATTGGCTTGTAAATGTATATGTCTTGGTTTGTATATAATAGCCATAAGAGTTGGCTTATTTTGAGTTAATTTGCTTGTGTATATGTGTATGTGCCTATAGTCTATGTTATGTAAATTGAGGTTGGTTTTGTGATGTTTATTAATAGTAGGTATTATTGAGGTTGAATGGTTGATATTGGTGATGTTATTTGCTAGTGAATCAAGGTTGTAACAGCCCGATTTAGGGCTTAGTCAGAATAGTGGTGCGAGACCACAAATTCGAAGTAGAAAATATGTGTTTAAATGATTTTACAAGGCTTATGAGGTATTTGCATGATTGTGTGAAGGTCACATGAAGAGATTTTATTAATTAGTGAATAAATTGTCCATTAGGACTAAATTGTAAAGAATAGAAAATGTGAGATTCTAGAAGGTTCAAGTATGAAATAGAATTATGAAAAAATCCTAGAGGTCCTTATTTAGCAATTAGACCATTATATTTGATGATGGACAAAAAGGTGCATAGGAAGAAAAAATCTTAAGAAATAGGTCATTAAGGGCATTTTAGTCATTTGATTAATTAAAGAATAAAAAGGGAAAATAAGCCAAAAATCATGTCCATCTTCTTCCCCATGGTGCCAAAATTTGCAAGGACTCTATAGCTAGGGTTTTGTTCATTTTCAAGCTTAAAGTAAGTGCATCCTAGCCCAATTTTTAATGTTCTTTGTATTTTTGAAACCCTCGTAGCTCGGTTTAGTTATTTCTAGCCATATGTTGAGTTAAGGTTTATGTTCAAAAATTTATCCATGTATGACATGCATGTATTTTGATGTTTTATGGAAGAATATGAAAGTTTGATGTATGATAAACATCTTTTTCTCAGTGATTTTCATGAACGATGCATGAAAAGGACCAATTTGTAAAGTTGTAGAAATGGTCATACATGAGTGAAATAGTGGGAATTTAATGTTGTTATAGTTGAGAAAATGATTCGGCTAGGCTTGAAATGCAAGAAAGTTGAATGAAAATCATTTTACGAGCCTAGGGGCGAAAGTGTAATTATGTGAAAGTTTAAGGGTAAAATCGTAATTTTGCCAAAATATGAATTATGAGTCGATTTAGTCAATGCATGTGTTTAACAAGAGAAATTTATTATTATAGATTAAGAAACACGAAGCCCGGACCGAAACCGAGGCAAGAACAAAATTGAAGACTAAATCGAGCGCCGAGACACATTTTGAGATTCGAGGTAAATTTGTATAAAATTAGTATTTCATAATGTTCGATATTTGAAATCGTTCATTATTATGTTAATGCATGTTATTGTGAACGGAATTGAGCTATAAAGTCTCGATGAGTAAACGATGAGAACAGGCTAAATTGTAGTTTCAGTTATAGTTCCGGAATAAGTATATTACCTACGTATGCATATGAGAAAGGAAAGGTCCCGTATAAGACCATATCTGGGGTATGGTTTCGACACCAAAGAATGATCTCGTGTAAGACCATATCTGGGTATGGCATCGACATCTAAGTACGATCTCGTATAAGACCATGTCTGGGACATGGCCATTGAGTTATGAGATCCCGTATAAGACCATATCTGGGATATGGCGTCGGTACTAAGGAATGATCCCATGTAAGACCATATCCGGTATATGGCGTTGGCATCAAATCTTATGTATGTTAAGCTTAAATGATTCATGATGATCCGATTTATTCATAAGCAAAAGAGTCAAGTATGTGAGTTGGCTTAGATCCAAGTCTATTATGGATGGCCTTGAGTGATGTTCATGGTATGAATGATAAAGATGTGAGTTTATGGCTATGTTTGCAAATGTGCTAAAATACATGAATCAGTGATACAGGTATCTTGAGTAAGTACTTTTATTCATTGGTGCTATGTCGCCATTGTTTCATGATATGAATAATTATAGTTTGAGTAAATTGTCATCCTAGAGTTTCAAGCAAACTTACTAAGTCATATGCTTACCCCTCTCTCTTCCCTTTTCATTGTAGTTTCGCCAAGTTAGCTCGAGGATCATTGGACGTCGGAGCTCGGAATCACACTATCGACATCACTTTGGTATAACAAATTAGACTTCTTTTGAGTATGGCATGTATAGGACTCGAGTATTTTGTTAAGTTGTAATTGTTAGCCAAAGTGTTGGCTATGTATGTTACTAAAGTCATTTTGTAAATGGTCTTGAGTTAGGCCAATACTTGGAAAATCCTTTTGCTCAATGAAGGTAAATTTCATGAAGTGTATGCTCTTGTGTATGTCTCGATTTCTTAAATTTCTAGAGATATTAATTGGTCATCTTTTAAATTGGAATGATTTGAATTGGAGTTTGCATGTGTGTGATGTAGGGTGGCAAAATGGCTTGGTAGATAGCCTGCTAATTGTCCGCATGGGTAGACACACGAGCGTGTGTCTAGACCGTGTGGGAGGCACGGCTAGCACATGGGTGTATGCCCAGGCCGTGTGAAGTCTGCACCTTGCATTTGAAATTTAAATCGCCACACGACTGAAGCACACGGGTGTGTGTATAGCCCGTGTGGATAAGTCAGATTGACAAGGTTTGGCACACGGGCCAAGGCCACGAGCGTGTCAAGGCCATGAGAAATTAGTCAGTGTCAACCACGGGTGGAAGACACAGGCCTGTTTTAGGGGCACACGGACGTGTCCCTAGTTCAACACGGGCGTGTGGCCCCTGTTTTGATGAAAAGTTTTCCAAATTTGAGAAAGTCCTCGGTTAAATCCCAAAACCCCTCGAAGGTATGCTTAGGGCCACGTAGGTCAAGAATGAACAAGAAATGGGTTTTGAACGAAATGTTATAGCCCATTACTACACGTTCAAGTAAGGTTAAGCATAGTAATGCCTCGCATTCGGTCCCATCGTCGGATACGGGTAAGGGGTGTTACAAAGGTAAAGAATACATGTTTTAAGTAGCCATATTGTTGATCTAAGTTTATGAGATTTCGGGTATAAATGGATTGGTCTATTTTGCAATTTGTGTGTATTAAGAAATACGGTATAGAATATGCATGAATCAGGATTGAAATGGTTGGTTTAAATGCCTATAATTTCTATGATATGGTACAAATTGATTTGTTGTAGGTATATTCAAATTTGGGTGGCAAATTGGCTTGGTAAATAGCCTATTTTTGTTCATATAGGTAGAGACACGGATGTGTGTCTCAACCGTGTGTGACACATGGTCATGTTGCACGGCCTTGTGTCCTCTGGTGTTGAAATTGAAATCAAGTCAGTATGCTCCACACGGCCTCACACACGGGCGTGTGACTTGGCCGTGTGGCATAAGTCAGTATACCCTACAGGTTTGGCATGGCCTAGCACACGGCCTGGCACACGGGCTTGTGTGGCGACTTCGAAGGGTACACGAGCTAAACACAAGTGCATGTGGTTGGCCTTGTGACCCAAGTCAGTAAGCTCACTTGTTTGGACATGGGGTTGGACACGGGCTGAGACACGGCCGTGTGCTCCCATTTCGAATGTCCACATGGCCTGTGACACGGGCGTGTCTGTGGGGCGTGTGTCCCCTGTTTTATGCAAAAATTTTCTAAGTGTTGAAAAATTTCCTGAGATATCGGTTTTGTCCCGAACCACCCTGAGTGCATGTTTAGGGCCTCGTAGGCTTGTATTAGGGACAAATTGATTGAGATTGAATGATGAATGCATGAATTGATTTAAATGTATGTGAAAAGTATGTTTAGATGTGTTGTAAGTTCGGTAATGCTTTGTAAACCTATTCCAACGTTGAATACGAGTGAGGGGTGTTACAAGACTTATTAGAGAAAACTTTCTCTATCTTTCAAATATCTTATGTGCTCATATAGAAACAATATTGTGAAAAGGGTTTTAAGAAATACTTTGAATTAAGCTCATGCTTTTTGATGGCCGAGCAAAATAATGAGTTGTTAATGAAAAGCCATGAAAGTCGTCCTACTAGTTCTGCTCCATCCCATAAGTGAATGTGGCGGTATACAATAATTCTAAAAGTGAAAGAATTATGGTTGTGATCGTGTCGTGGCCGTAATTATGGACGTGGTTGAGGACATAATAATTACTATTATCATGGTGGTAATATTGACTATTAAAATAAGAATAACATTGAAAAGAAAGAGGAAGCTCATCTAATCAATCCTTCAAAAAGTGCAGAAATTTTGTGCTATCGATGTGGTATGAAAGGACATTGGTTGCGTACTTGTCGTACACTTGAATATCTTACAATATTATATCAAGCCTTCGTAAAAAAATAAGAGAAAGAATGTTGAAACAAATTTGACGTATCAAAATAATGATGTTAAGGCCAATTTTGTGCACAAAGATGATGATCTCGATTACAATACTAAAGCAAAATTTGCTTACAGTGACGATGGTTTAAAATACCTTGATGATTTTACCCACTTGGATGTGGAAGATTTTTTTGAGAATGATGGTGGAAAAGTTGGGGATGAAAGAACAATTGAATTATTATTTTCTATTTAAGCATTTGATTTTTATAGGAAAAAGTTATATTTTCATGTTTTTCAGTTTTAATATTTTCCTTTGAATAAAGTGTTTTTTCTTGAACATAAATTATGGTATTTTTGTGGAAGAAAATAAATTTCTCCAAGTCTTTGGTTGGCCCCAAGATCAAGAATTAAGATATATGTCTCGCAAACTCTTCTAAAATGCATACAATACTTAAAGATAGGAAATATTTTTCTCAGTTTATAACAAGTGGCCACAAATGTTAATACCATATATAATAGTGCAAATCTAATTGAAGACTCCGAAAGAGCTACAATATTATTTCCCTGAGGGACAAAGTTTGACATAGATGATGCACTATTTTTATGTAAGTCTCAAAGAAATTTATTAAGCTTTAAAGATATTCGCTGAAATGGGTATCATATTGAGACTATAAGTGAGAAAAATATTAAAATCATTACAGTTGTATCTAGAAAGAAATATATCTTGAAAAAATTACATGCCTTGTCTTCTAGTTTGTACTATACAACTATTAGTACAACTCAAACACATGTTACAATAAACTTGAATTTTATAGATCCAAGTTCATTTAAGTATTTCTGGAATACATTTAAACTTATGCATCTACAAGATGGTCACATGTCTATTTATTACCAACTCATAACCTGACATTTGCGAGATTACTTGCCCAAGTAATTACATTAATAGCTCAATTTCAAAATTATACAATTAAAACAATTCATCTTGATAATGCTAGTAAGTCCTGTTGCTCACGTAAATACACAAAATGGTTTAGCAAAATCATTTATTAAGCACCTTCAGTTAATTGCTAGACCATACTTACAAGAACAAAGCTTCTTATTTCATCATGGAGATGTTTTTTTACATGTTACAACTCTTGCACGCATCAGGCCAACAAGCTATCATTCATTTTCCTCATTGTAATTGGTTTTTTGGTTAAGAGGTGAGTATTTCTCATATTAGGATTTTTGGATGTCTTGTATATGTCTCAATCGTTCCAGCACAATCCACATTTGTAACAGCCCATTTTTGGGTCAAATCAGAATAGTGGTTTTGCGACCACAAATCCAAGGTCAAAATATTTATTTTATTATTTTATTGAAGTTTACAGCATGATAGTATTATTGGGTGAAAGTTTCGTAAAGAAATTTTACTGTTTGAATGCTTAATTCGGTAAAAAGGACTAAATCGTGTAAAGCGTAAAACTTGTGTTCTATTAGCTAAAAGTGTCAAATAGCTATAGAACATTAAAGTAAAGGTCTTTAAGAGGTAAATAGACCATTTATGGTTAGTGGATGATGATAGCATGGCAATTGGTGTAAATTTTAATATTTTTAAAGGTTATAAAGGTAAATTAGTAATTAATGTTAATATTAATAAAACAAAAACCTATTTTCTCATTATCATCTTTACTTAACTGATTTTGAAGAAGAAAAAGAAGAAAAAATTTTGCTTCCTAGGGTTCGATCATTTGGAAATCAAATTGGTAAGTGATTTTGATTCGGTTTTTAATGATTTCTATGTTTTTGAGATCGTTGCTTCGTATTCTAGCTAGCCCGTACCTTATATTTTGACATTTTTTAAAGATTTTTCATGTTACCATTTTTGAATGTTTAAGTAATTGGATGGTTGATGATGGATTTTGATTAATTGTTAATAGTTAAACTAGTTTTGTAAAGTGATTTTTGACAAAAATGCAAAATAGGGATTAAATTGTGAAAATGTAAAATGTGGTGGTTAAAAGTGTGAAATAATGAGATATATGGGCTGCTAGGAGTCCCTATGAAATTCGGCTAGGCATGGGTTTGTACTAAATTGCATGAATCTGCAATTTTATGTGATAAGGACTAAATTATAAATAATATGAAAGTATAGGGGCAAATGTGTAAATTTTCCAAAATATGAATTATGGACTAAATTGAATAGATTGAATGCTGAATGTATTGAATTTGATAATATATAGATCAAGAAAAGCCGAGGTCAAGTTTAGATCGGGGAAAAGGGAAGATTAACAAATAGCCAATAGTTTTATCCGAGCAATACGAGGTAAGTTCGTATAATTAGAATCGAACTTTTAAATACTTGTAATTAATTGAAATGTATGTTTATAATTGAGTATTTGATACACTTGGAATACAAATGCTTAATTGATATAGACTGATTATTACCGAGTCCCGTTTGAACTTTATGAAGATACGAGTGACATGTCACTAGGGTTACCATTTTGGTCAAGCTCCTGCATTTGTTGCGGACTCACCACAGCTCGTATGAGCTTACCGATATATCAGCTCGTAAGAGCTTACTATTTTCAGCTCGTTAGAGCTTACCGTTTCAGCTTAATAGAGCTTACTGACTATCAGCTCAAGAGGAGCTTACTGTTCATAACTCGAAAGAGTGATAAATGATAAGGAATTGACGAATTACTTATTTTTATGTACTATATATCACCCCGAGTATCCCTTGAGATTCTAATAGGTTCAACAGGCATAAATTTCGTGATATGGTAAAGTACTGTTTATACAAATGAATTGCTATTTATATGATTGAATGTAAAATGTTATAAATGATGTATATGATGTATGTGAGTTTAATATGATACAATGTAATAAGTAATTACATTAAGTTAATGGATGGTTTCATGAATTTTGGTGACTAACTTGTGATTAATGTTTGTGTTTAGGCATTTGTTAATTGAATTGAATACTTCTTAATTGTTGCCTTGATTATGTATAAATGGTAAGTTTAATTTTGAATTATACGGGCTTACTAAGCTATAAAGCTTACTTTGCTTCCTTATATATGTTTTATAGAGGTTCGTTAACTCGCTCGTTTAGGACAAGTCGGAATTACACATCACACTATCCAGTTTCTGATTGGTACTTTTGAACTTGTGGATATATGTAAATATGGCATGTATAGGCTGGTTTTAAAGGTGATAGTTATAGTTACTTGAGATTATGATTTTAGTACATATTGTGGATAAGTTGAGCCATGGGATTTGGCTAAACTTGATGCTATGTGTTGGTATGACAAGTAGTAGATGGAATGGAAAAATGCAAATGTGTCTTGTTAAATGGTAGGCTTATGAATGGAAAATGTATGTGATTTATTATGCATTTGAATTCCATGTTGAAACGGGATTAATATGTGTATGAGATATTATGTTTTGGCTGCCAAAGGACTTGTGAAATGTTGTAATTTATGCTTGTGTATGTATGTCAAAATAGGGTGGCAAAATGGCTAAACAAATGGCCTATTTTTGTCCACACGGGCAGAGACACGAGCGTGTGTCTCAGCCATGTATGACACACGGTTATGTTGCACGGCCGTGTGACTGGCCGTGTGGCACAAGTCAGTATACCCCCTAAATGGCACACGGCCTAGCACACGGGCGTGTGACTTGGCCGTGTTGCATAAGTCAGTATACCCTACAGTTTTGACACGGCCTGGTACACGGTCGTGTGTGGCCATTTTAAAGGGTATACGGGCTAGACACACGGGCGCGTGGTTGGTTGTGTGACCCAAGTCAGTATACTCTCCAGTTTTCATACGGCCTGGCACACGGGCGTGTCCTCGGCCGTGTGATGCAGGTCAGTATGTATGCCCTGTTTGCACACAGCCTGAGACACGGGCGTGTCTGAAGCCATGTGAGGCACACGGCCTGTTCATGCGGGCGTGTGACCCCTGTATGGATGAAAAATTTCTAAGTTTTCCAAAAATTTTGTATGACCCGAACCACTTCTAAAGCATGTTTAAGGCCTCGTAGGCTCTTATAAGGGACAATATGATTTTGTTGAATGGTATTTGAGTATGAATGCATAGATGTATGAGAATTGTATGTTAAATGATGTGTAATGATAGATAATACCTTGTAACCCTACTCCGACGGTGGATACGAGTTAGGGGTATTACGATATTGATGAGTCTTCAAAGAAGATTGGAAATATATGTTGGTTATGAATTTGCTTCTATAATTAAATATCTTCAACCAATGGTAGGAAAACTATTTACAACATGATTTTTTTATTGTCATTTTGATGAAATATGTTCCCAATATTAGGAAGAGAAAAAATAGTTGGTAAAGGAAATTACATGGAATGTTGTTGCAAATAATTCAGTTTGAAAATGATTTTTGTAACACCTCAAACCTAGCCTAGACGTTATGACCAGATTTGGCGGTGTTATCTAAGTTCATTTAAAAATCTAAAAACCTTTTTGAAACTTATAAAATAAATAGTGCTAGCCTTAGGAAATTTAAAATTCCAGTTATTTGGGAAAACACTTTCTTTTAACTAATTCATTAAATTTAGCAGTAATTACTTACGAAAACACTTAGTTTGTAGCGGAATTTTTTGTTACATAGAGATTTGAAAAACGTTGTTTGATTTTGGAAATTCAACTGTTTGCAGGCAGAGTTAAAAACGTTAAAATAGTGTAAAACGGAAGATAAAGTCCAACTTAAAAATAGTCCCAAAAGTCCAAAATAGTCCAACGAAATCAAAATAGAGTAAACAAAGTTTAAAGAATCACAAGACTAAATGTGTTTAACCGAGCTCTAGTCGCACCGATTCGTCCTAGGTTTGAGGATTACCTGAGAGAAAACAATCAGAAAGTGAGTTTATGAGTTTAGTGTGTAACTCAGTTCAAACAATAAATCAGATACACATGTTTTAACAAATTAACAAGCTAATACAGACACAGATGCATAATAGATAGAGCTGATCATGGGTCGGGCCACCCAGCCCGGCTCGAAGGCCCGCACGAAATGAAGGAGGGTTTGGGCAAAAATATATGCCCAAAAAATGGGCTTGGATAAAAAAATAAGGTTTGTTTAAAAAATGGGCCAGGCCTCGGGTAAATTATTTTTGGCCCAGGCCCGGCCCAAATTCACAAAAGGAAAAAATAATCTGTTATTTTTTTAATGTTATTTTCTTGTTGTTTTCTCCCTATTTTGCTACCATTTTACTATTATGTTATTACTATTTTGTTTTTACTGTTTGAATATTGTATAAACTTATTTTATTGTTAATTTTGTTATTATTTTAAAGGCATTTGTTAATTTTTTATTATTTTAGAGGCATTTTCTTGTTAAGTTGTATTTATCTTAGTGTTATTTAAGTTTACATATTTTTTAAAATTTATTTTCAATTTGTTGGGAAATATTAGTATTTTTGATGTATTATATATATTTAAAAATTATATAAAAAATTAATACGGGCGGGTCGGGTCGGGCCCGACTTTTAGCATTTTTATCTGGGTCGAGCTTGGGCAAAATTTTAGGCCCATTTTTCGTGCTAGGCCAGGCCCGGGCCTAGTAAATGAGCCTAAATTTTTAGTTGAGCCTGGCCCGAACTCGGCCCGGCCCGACCCGTGAGCACCTCTAATAACATATACTGATTTAGATGCATAATAGATACATATTCAAATCATACTCCATCTGCTACACGCCATCTCCAACCATCCCTTCACACCAATTAGGGTATTAAATACCCATCCAGCTCCACACCGCTAAGTGATCGTATGTCACTTTTCAAAATATTTGCAATCTAGCTGCCATAGCTATACGCAGTAATTCGCCAAAAACAAATATACGTGGTTGAGAGCCACCAAACACCGCATAAAAATTAAATTGCCCACTCTTCCCCTATTTATAATTCCTACCTAATGTACATGCAAAACTAAGCAGATATTAGATACGTGTAAGATATACATGCTTTACACATTAGATTCAGATAATTTTAGCATACAACATATCAGGCTATCACATATATCATACTACTCATGCGTACATAAATCATACTTAACACTAACAGATCATCAAAAATCATGATTTATAAACAAACTTATACCATACAGACCTATAGAAGGGCTACATTCGATTTGTACGATAAATACAAACCCAGGGAAAATTTTAAGAATTCGGGTTGACATGACCCAATTGACCCAGACCTTATTGCTTACACGGTTTGGCATAAAACCTATCACACGACCGTGTGGCACACACGGCCTGGCATATAGTCATCTGGCTTCAACATTCCAATTTTTTGACTTTTTTTCGTTCGTGATTTTTCGAGTTTCCGTTACATACTGGGGTATTTTCTAATACAGATCCAATCACGAAGTATCAAAACCTAAAATCAATATTACGAACGTTGCAATTAGTAAAGAAACTCCCAACTAAACTGTTAAACAGGCCAAAATATCATATGATAAAATTGTAAGATCACCGGCAACCACCAATCAAACATTCGACTACTTACCCAATTTGAACAACTTCCAATGAAAATTAATTCGTTGAAAGGACGTTAGTTTCTAGATTCTCACCTAAAACAAAAGATTTCACAACGTTTACACTTTTGCCACAAGAAAAAAAAAAAAAAACAAAACATTCATAAAAGAAAAACTTAGTATAAAACATTTACACCAACTAATAGTAAAACTAAAGACACGATGAAGCTTAGATTAAAAGTAGTGAAAAGGGCAAGGGATGAAATTAACCAGAAAAGATATAGAAATATGAAAGAAAGAATTCAAATGGAATGAACCAAAGAATAGGGAAAATAAAGTGAAATAATGATGCTTGAGGGACGGCAAAAATAGTCAAAATTGAGGAAATTTTTTTGGATAAAACCTAAAAATAAATTGAAACTACCCACTAAATCTCACCAAATTTGGTACACTAGCAGAGTCAAACCCCTCCCAAAATTCTAATTCCATTTAAACACTACTACATATGCAGCACACACATGGAGAAGCGAAAATATAGTCATTTTGCTCACGCAGGGACTCAAATACAAGACCAAATAGTAAGCTAACACCTTACCACTAAACCATTAGGCTCATTATATCACAAATTGAGCGAAGATGATATGGAAGTCAAATGAATAGAGATTAGGATAGGAACAAAAATAACAAATTTTCAAGAGTGGGATTTGAATCCATGACTTCAAACACACATCCAAAGCTTTTAACCACTGAAGCAGATACTTAACTTTTACAAAATTTAACAAATCAAAACTCACATTTTTGGGGCATTACAACTCTCCCCCTAAAAGAAATTTCAGCCTCAAAATTTACCTAATTTAAATAGACGTGAATATTGTTGTCAAATTAAGTCATCTGATTCCCAAGTGGCTTCTTTAGAACCATGATTTCGGCACAGAACCTTAACCAACGGAATGGTTTTGCTCCTTAAGACCTTAATATCTCGATCAAGAATCTAAACTAGCTCCTCCTCAATTCGGTCTCTCCTCAATCTCCTCAACAAATACAATATGAGATGTGTCAGAACGATACTGTCTGAACGTAGAGACGTGGAACACATCATGAATATGATCTCACTCTGAAGGTAGCTCTAACTAATAGGCAACTGACGCAACACGTTTCAGAATTCGATAAGGCCCAATGATCCTCAAGTTTAACTTACCCTCACGTCCAAACCGAATGACATTCTTCCACAAAGATACCTTAAGACTTTAGAACCGAATAAGACTTTAAAACCGAATAAGTCTTATTCGGTTCTAAAGACTCCTGTTTATCATAAGCTCCCTTAAGACGATCCCGAATTAGTCAAACCTTACCCTCAGTCCCAAAAATCAAATCAGGACCCAAAATTCTTCTTTCACCCAACTATGTCCAACACAAAGGAGTGTGACACTCACGACCATACAAAGCCTCGTAAGGTTCCATCTGAATACTAGACTAGAAGTTGTTATTATATGCAAACCCAGCTAGTGGTAGAAATTCCTCCCAGCTACCGCAAAAGTCAATAAAAGAACTTCGTAGCATATCCTCTATAATCTGAATCACTCTCTTAGATTGCCCAATAGTCTGAGGATGGAACGCAATATTGAAGTCCAACCATGCACCAAAAGCCTCATGTAGTTTCTTGCAAAATTGAGACATAAATCGAGGGTCTTTATCAGAGATAATCGAGACTGGAACCCCATGAAGTCTAAGGATCTTAGAAATGTACAACTTAGCCAATTTTTGCAGAGAGTAATTGGTCTTAACCGGAAGAAAATGAGCAGCCTTGGCCAAACGATCCAGAATAAACCAAACAGAATCCTTCTTAGTACTCCTATTTCCAATGGGGAATCTTAACGGGTTGAAGTAAACCCGGAGGCAGTTGGTGCTTATCCTTAACTTACTAGCACATCAGACAATGATAAACGAAATCAGTTACCTCTCGTTTCAAATCAGGCCACCAATATAACTCTCGGAGATCTTGATTCATCTTATTTTCATTGGGATGCATAACAAAAGGGCTACTATGTGCTTCCCTAGAATAGATTGCCTCAACTCGGCCTCATTAGGCAACAAATCATGTAGAATAGATTTTTGATGCTCGAATCCTTTCAACATTAAAAGAAAACAACAACTTCTAGGATCAAAGATTTGGTTTTGACATTGCAAGTCGTCAAAGTTCACATATTTTGTTTTCGAAAGTAATGACTTAAAAAAACATGCTCCAGGTTTAAACACATGGTTTTGATCACTTATTTCTGAATACAACAAAATATTTTCTTTTAGCAACAATTCACTCATGTTAAACAAACAAGATTTTGGCATAGGTATGTTCAAACAATCAAAACTTTCAAGATTCTTTCAAGCAAACATGTACTTACATGAAAATTTCCCACAATAATTTAAAGAATTCACATGACCATCGTATTGAAACAAATTAAACATTTTATGTGAAAATTCTTTATCGTTCAAAATAATCAAATTTTGCAAACATCTAGTTGGACCAAAGACTTAAACAATTTTATCAACCTGCAATTTAAAATTGCTTCAACCAACTCGATACATGTCACAAGAAAAATGTTTTAAATCATTATTCGTGACAAAATTAGCAACATCAACGAATAACAACAAAATAGGTTATTGCAAAGAGTTTTGAGATAAAAAAATTGAGAATTTTATCAATGAAATTTAAAGAATATCATGGTTTATCCTCAAAGAATTCCTTACCTTGCTTATATTCCGGCACTTGATTTTGTAGATTAATTTCATTTTCGATCTTACCTTTCTCGATCAATTGGAATCGTCTCTCATTGGGAATGTAATAAAGTTGAAACTTGTCAAATGGATGTTTAGAGTTCTGGAAAGAAGAGATAACACTAGGCAATCTCGCATGTTGGTTAGTGAAAACAACTCTCACATTTGTTTGAACAAGTTATTTGTTTTCACTCTCTTCTTTTTCACTTTCTTTCTCAACCATCACTTTCCTTTTCCATAAGGATATGCTCATCACCCACTCTTTCTTTTCTTTCTTCATTCTCGATTTTTTTCTCACACTATTTTTAATTTTTGGAATCTCACCTTCTTCATTTTAATTTCTTTTTCATTTGATTTTTTTTCTTTCCTCTCACACTTTTTCTTTTTTGAATATCACTTTCATTTTTTTCTTTTTTTACACTTTCTTTTTCTTTCATTTTCAATTTCCTCACTAGCTTTCAACTTCGTTTGATCTTCAACAATTTGTTTTGTAACACCCCAAACCCGGCCCAAACACTACAACCGGATCTGGTATGTCACTAAGAAAAATTTTGTCAAACATGTCGTATTTTCAGAAAATATTTTTCTAAAGTTTATCCTTTTATTCGAAAAAAATAAATAGTTGATAGTTTAAATAAAATATGCCTTTATGAATTAAAAACCCAAATTTAAATACATGCATTAGTTCAATAAGAATTTAAATAACTAAAAGTAATTAAAGCCCAAAATAAAACAAAATATAAACTAGTGGCCCATGGCCTTATTACAACGAGATTTAAAATCCATTAATTAAAAATATAAAATAATAACTTGAGTCTTTTTGCTGGATCCAGATATTCTTCTGCATGGCCACCTTGCGTTCCTCTCCAGCCCGGTCCGAAGCACTAGGTATCACCTGAAATGTTAATTAAAAGGGTGAGTCGCGAGACTCAGTGTGCAACCCTCATGCACCACTAGATTTGGGCCTTAGGTCCACAAAACAGATTAATAATAATTTCATTTATATAAATAACAAATAATATGCAAGGCCCAACCTGTTTGCCTAGGTTTCCATCCGCTACACGCCCCCGTACCAACCGTTCACACCATTGGGGATTTCTACAATCAACCCACACCGCTACACACCAAGATGGCAGTCATGCTGCTCATCAACATATTATGGCCGAAGCCCGTATGACAGATGACGACATTAGCCGCTACAACATATAACAGATCACAGTATAAACCGCTACACATATAACGTATAACTTCCTCCTTTCATCAACCCAACCCATGCAATCATGTACAAGCAAATTACTTATAACACTTAATCAGATTATTCACTGACCTGGCGCTTTGCGTTACCCTTTTTGGCTTCCCACATTAAGTCGAGATTTTGGCTTTTATCATAACATATAAACTTATGAACATATATTAATAATCAGTTCTAGATGGTGGGGAAGTATTACACACCTGATTAATGTAGATACCCTTGCTAAACCGATCTATGCTTTGCTTCAAAAAGCCGGAAAGATGTGAAAATAGGCCTCTCCTATATTCGGCCATAGTTAGTATTCTACCCGATTTTATATATATGAATAAACAAATCCTCTTACCTTGAAATCCCGAATGTAACACGATTCTATAACTTAGAGATCTATGAGTTTCAGCTTCTAGGAAAAATCCCGGAAAGATGATCTATCGCGCTTTCGGCTTTTGAAAGAACTAAAAATTGAAAAGATGGCTAAGGGAGATTCGGCCAATGAATATTAAGGAGAAGAATAGGTGTAGTTTCGGCTTTTGAATCAAAGTGAAGATGAGGGAATAGTCTTAGAGATTTCGGCTTTTGCAGAGAATGAAGAAGAAGATGGAACTTTAGGAGTTTTCGGCTTTTACTCAGAGAAGAAGAGAAAAGAATGAGAGAAAAACCCCAAATGCCGAAATTGAAGAGATATTCCCCCTATTTATACAAATTTCGGCACTTACCTAACCTTTCAGATAAATCCTATCTTTTCTCCTTTATCTTAATCTATTAGCTCATCTAAAAGAGACTTAATTATCTCTAACTCCTCCCTCCTTTATCAGCATATTATCCACATATTTTAATCATTAAAATCCCTAAATTTTAGCCTTTATCTGCTTATTATCCTCATAAAATAAATTCCTAAATAATAGCCTTTATCTGCTTATTATCCACATATTTTAAACATTAAAATCCCTAAATTTTAGCCTTGTTGCCATCCACTCCACCTAATCCTAATGCCCAAAATTTAGCTAACTTAAATTAAAAGAATTGGGCTCCATGAAACTTAAATTTGGGCCCCTTACTCCCTTGTGTGGCGTCACCTCCTAAGATTGGGCCACAAGCCCACTTTGGTATTTTAAACATAGATACTACCTTATAAACCCTATAATGCCCAAACAGATAATTTTAATCAAGGCCTCTGCCTAAGCCTGAGCCCAATTTGGACCCCTAACACTTAAATTAACACATTAAACATATCCACCCATTAAACGCATAGGCCCAAAAATTTAGGATGTTACATGTTTGGAAGTTAAAGATACTAGTGTAATAGATTTTTCTCGAAACACTGAAGAAAAACAATTAGATTGTCCATCGTACTTGGCTCGACAGTCAAATTGACAAGGTTAAACCAAAATAATGTGACTATCTTGTATTGGAGCAACGTCACACCAAACTTCATCATGGTACTTTCCAATAGAATATGGAACCAACACTTGTTTGGTTACCTTTACTTTTCGCACTTGTTGCATCATTGAAGATTGTAGGGTTATGAATTTTCCGACATAAGTAGGTTCATCTTCTCAACCATGTAAGGGCTCACAATGTTAGCACATATCCCACCATCGATGATAAGACTGCATACTTTTCTGTAGACTTGACAACGCGTTTGGAATGACTTTTCTCATTGTAAGTTGCCTTTGTTGGTATGAACATTTGTAACCTTTCTACTAACTAGATTTTCTTTATACATGATTTTGAACAAAAGGATTAGAAAACACAAGAAAAAGCGTAATAAAAGATGTATACCTCACCAAATACAAAATCTCATGAGCCACTCGGAGAGAAGTTCACTCCACTCTTGTTTCACTCAAAATCTTGGCTTTTGTTTTTTCTCTTGGATGCTCTTACACACTCGTGCCTTTTTCCGCTCATAATTTTCTCTGGTAGGCTCTTAAAAGAAGTAAAAGAACTCTTTCAATCCTTTCGAAAGTTAGCAGATTGAAAATTGACTTATTGTTATCACGGGTGCTTGCAACAAAAACAAACATTAGTAGGCTCACAAAGTTGATTGAAACTTCTCGGAATTACTTAGAATGATATCAACTAGATGTCAAGAAAAATAACAAAAATTTTCTTTCAATTTTTTTTTAATTCGAATTTTTCTTTTTTTTTATCTTCAAATTTTCTTCTTCTTTTTTTTTCAATATTTCAATCTTTTTTTAAATTTTTTAAGTTTTTCGATAAACGAGGTAACAGTAAAGATAAAATCAAACCTAATTTTAAGATTCTCGAGCTCTACTACTAAATGATGCGATTTCCCGAGCTTTATGGGATTGGAAAACAACTTGATTGAAAAATCATCTTGACAAGGTTTAAAAGGTTGAAACCTTAATTCCAAGCACTTGAATTCTCTAAGGAACCGTAGCTATATTAAAACTACGACCCGCTTAAAATTGACCTTATACTCGAATTGTAACACCCCTAACCCTTATCCGTCATCGGAACAAGGTTACGGGGCATTACCAGACTATTCAGATCAATTATGAACAATAAACAAGTTATATGGGAAACACATGATAAATTAATCATATTGTCCCTTTTATGGGCTCTCGAGGCCCAATATAAGTATTTAAAACAAACCAAGACTTAATCAAAAACTCAGAGAATTTTCTTTTCGTGAAATTTCAAAATTTTTCCTATGTACAAGGCTCACACGCCCGTGTGGTTTAAGGACACGCCCGTGTGGCCCTAAAACATGCCCGTGCTTTAGGCCGTGTCCTACCCCAAGTAACTCTCTGACTTACCTCACACGGCCAAGCCACACGCCCGTGTCTCTACCCGTGTGGCAATACTTGGGCATTCTGTTTCTAAAATTTTAAGTTGCAGGGGACACATGGCCTAACCACACACCCACTTGTAAGCCATGTGTCTCACACGGTCTGGTCACACACCCTTGCGCCAGGCCGTGTGGGCTCAAAATGAGCCTTATACAACACGTTTACCAACCCTGCAATTATTGAACAACAAGCAACTCAAATACCATTTATTCAACCAAACCAAAATACAATTAAATACATCTAAAACATGTCAAAACTATCAATTTCGATCTAACTCATGTATGTTCAGAAATATCTAACATAAATTATCTAATCAATTCATTTAAATACATTCAACCAATTCAAACTAAAATCATATAAATGACTATATTATAAGACATATGTTTATATATATATAGATCAACCAATATCAACTTATACACCATTAATATTCACATATCTAAATGACATCAAAAGATAACCTAGGTACATGCCATTTTCAAAAGTAAAAATACTTCACCACGTGATTTGAGTTCGGGATCGGCTTTGGATGCTGATTCAACGATCGAACTTTACCTAACATACGCACGGTAACAGCCACACACTGAGTATAAACTCAGTGGCATTTCTATAATCCGAATACTTATTAATAAAAAATTTAGAATGTTTAAATACATAATCATACATAGTAAAATTCATTCAAAAAAATAATCAATTTCATAAACTCATCATATCTTCTATTTTAATATCACAATTGCTATTCAATAGCATTTCACAATAAATTTCTCAATTTCAATTTCAATATCATTATCCATTTCGTAGTCAATATTATTCAATGTCAATCATTTGATCAATTCATTCATATATCCCTATTAACACAACTCGGACTCCGACGGATACGCGGATCCAACCCAAACACACCAGCACGACACTGAGTGCCTCATCGGCCATGCCGAGGTAAAACAATACGGTATTCAGTACCTCATTGGATTTATCCGAAGCAATAATAATATGAAACATAGTGCCTCATCGATTCAAAGTCAAAGTATCCCTAAACACTTCCAATCCTATGGCATGCCAACTATATCCGACTTAGCCCGACATTGTTAATAAGGTATATAATTCACTTTCAATTTTCAATCAATACACATTTCAATTCAATAATCCATACATATTCACATCCAATTCAATACCATAATATCAACACTTACCTCAATTTTCACTTACCATACATATTATTAATAAATACATTAAATAATTATTAAATTTGAATTATAAAAATACAAACCGTCTTTTCCGAGCTAATCTTCGTTGACTTTTTCCTTTCCTTTCTTAGCCAACGTCTTCATCTCAACGTTAGCTACAGAAATCGAAACAATTAAAATTATCAATATACTCAATTTAACATTGAATATTTCAATTTATATACAACTTTTGCTTTAATTCCAATTTAGTCCTTAAATCAAACTAACTATTTTCTTACAAAACTAATTCCATATCTCAATTAAATTTCCACTTTATTCTAATTTCAACTCCCTAATTTCACCATAAAACCCTAATTTCAAAATTATTTCAATTTAGTCCCTACTACATAAAACTTATGATTTGTTTTGCGATTTAATCTTTTTCTTAATTCTAAAATTCTATCCATTCAAACCCTAATTCTTCAATTAATTCAATATAAACCACATTTAAAAATCAACTAACTTTCAAAATTTCCACATAAATCAAGTAATATTTTGTTCTAGGATTCCAAAAACATCAAAATTACAAGAAAAAGGGCTAAATTGACTTACCAGTTAAGCTTGAAACCTTAAAATCCCTATTTCCTCTTTTTTTCTTTCTTTTCTCTTTTTCTCCCCTGTTCTTCTCTGTTTCGTCTCTTTACTTTCTCTTTTTCTACCTTTATTTCATTTATTTTATTTGTTATTTATTTTATGTTTATTTTATTAATATAATATTATATTAACATAATTATTATTAACTTAAATAATAAGTAAATACATACATGTATTACAAATGTATGTATAATATTTATTACACATGTATTTAATTTTTACCATACGTTTTGGCACCTATGGCTTAATTGCTAATTTAATCGTTCAACTTTTCTTGATTCTATAATTCAACTTTTACCCTATATTCAATCTAGTTCTTACACTAAATTAACCTTAATTCAAGCTAATTCACCTAGCCAAAATCTAATTAACCTCACAACTAACTTCGTAAATATTTCTAATAAATATTTATGAATTCGTTTTACAAAAGCAGTGACCCAAAAATACACTTTTCTGATACCCGTAAACTTCGGGTCGTTACATTTCTCCCCCCTTAATAAGTTTCATCCACGAAATTTACCTGAAAAGAGGTGAGGATACTGTGATCTCATAGTTTCTTATAGTTCCCAAGTTGCTTATTCAATATTATGACTTCTCCACAATACTTTCACTAAAGGAACTTGCTTATTACGCAATTCCTTCACCTCTCGAGCCAATATCCTAATCGGCTCTTCTTCATATAACAAATTAGGTCAGATTTCAATATCCTCTGTAGAGATAGCATGAGAGGGATCTGATTGATATCTTCTAAGCATAAAAACATGAAAAACATCGTGAATCTTCTGTAATTCTAGAGGTAAAGCCAAATGATATGCAACTGACCCAACTCTCTCCACAATCTCATTTGGCCCAATAAAACGAGGGCTCAATTTTCCTTTCCGATCGAATCGCAAGATTTTCTTCCAAGGTGAGACTTTAAGAAATACCTTATCACCAACAGAATACTCGATATCCCGATGTTTCAGATCTGCATATGATTTCTGTCTGTTAAAGGCTGCTTTCGATCTATCTCAAATTTTTTTGACAGTGTCCTCTGTTTCCTGAATTAATTCTGGCCCAATCATTTTTCTTTCACTGATTCCATCCAACATACTGGTGATCGACATCTACGTCCATAGAGAGCTTCATACGGAGCCATCTGAATACTTGATTGGAAACTATTATTGTATACAAATTCAGCCAATGGTAAATAACATTCCCAACCTGACTCAAAATCAATGACACAAGCTCGAAGTATATCTTTTAAAATCTGAATAACTCGCTCTGATTTCCTATCAGTCTGTTGATGAAAAGTTGTACTAAAGTGGAGTCGAGTGCCAAGAGATTCATGCAACTGCCTCCAAAATCTCGATGTGAATAGCGGATCCCGTTCAAAAATTATCGATACCAGAATACCATGCAATCTTACGTTCTCCCGAATGTAAAATTCAGCAAGTTTCTGGAGTGACCAATTAGTTCTGACTGCTATAAAATGAGCTGACTTTGTAAGCCGATCGACAATCACCCAAATAGCATTTTTCTTACTCGCTGATAATGGTAACCCCGTTACACAATCCATTGTAATGCAATTCCATTTCGATTAAGGAATATTAATAGGCTAAAGTAATCCAGTAGGAACCTGATGCTCTGCCTTTACTCGCTGACATGTCAAACATTTAGCCACATATTCCACAATATTTCTCTTCATACCCGACTACCAATATAATTCCCGTAGATTACAGTACACTTTTATTCCTCGTGGATGCAATGCAAAAGGACTATCATGTGCTTCCCGAAGTATCAAATCTTTCAATTTTGGAACATTTGGAACACAGATTCGATTACGAAATCTCAGGCAATCATGACCATCAATGCTAAAATTCTCTACCATGCCGTTCTGAACCATTTCTCTTTTCTTCATCAACTTATCGTCTTCTGACTGAGATGACTTGATCCAGTCAAACATCACTGGTTTAACTTTTAATTCAGCTAATATACTTCTATCATCACTGATACCGAGCTATGAAAACATTGCTCGTAATTCAATTGCTACTTTTCTACTCAATGCATCAGCTACTACATTAGCTTTACCCGAATGATAGTCAATGGCATAGTCATAATCTTTCAGAAGTTCTATCCACCGACACTGTCTCAAATTTAGTTACTTTTGTGATAAAAGATACTTGCGACTTTTATGATCTGTATAGATGTAACATTTTTCACCATACAAATAATGTCTCCATATTTTCAAAGCAAAAATCACAACAGCAAGCTCCAGATCATGTGTTGGATAATTACGTTTATGCGGTTTCAATTGGCGAGAAGCATAAGCTATCACTTTTCCATCTTGCATCAAGACACACCCAAGACCATTCAATGAAGTGTCACTGTAAATGATAAAATCTCTTCCCGACTTTGGTAATGTCAAAACTAGTGCATTAGTCAACATTTGCTTCAACTTTTCAAAACTTTCTTGGCACTGATCATCCCAAACAAATGGAACATTCTTTTGCAACAACTTTGTCATTGGTAGAGCTACCTTAGAAAATACATTCACAAATCTTCGGTAGTAACCAACCAAACCTAGAAAACTACATACCTCAGACACATTTCTCGGTGCTTTCCACTGAACAATTACTTCAATCTTTTTCAAATCAACTCTGATTCCTTCCACCGATACCACATGTCCCAGAAATACAACCTCAGACAACCAAAACTCACATTTACTCAATTTCCCATACAACTTCTTCTCTTGTAATATTTACAAAATAATTCTGAGATGCTGCTCATGTTCGATCTCAGACTTTGAATAAACCAAAATGTCATCAATAAAAACCACCACAAACTGGTCCAAATAAGGTTGAAAGATGCGGTTCATAAGATCCATAAAAGCAGCTGGGGCATTTGTAAAACCAAATGGAAACACCAAAAATTCATAATCCCCATACCTTGTTTAGAATGTTGTCTTCGGTACATCATTTTCTTTCACCTTTAATTGATAGAAACCTGATCTCAGATCAATCTTTGAAAACACCGAAGCTCCTTTCAACTGATCAAATAAATCTTCAATACGAGGTAGTGGATATTTATTCTTGATTGTCACCTTGTTTAGTTGTCAATAATCAATGCATTACCGCATCAAACTATCTTTCTTCTTAACAAACAGCACTGGAGCTCTCCACGGTGAAGTACTCGGACGTAGAAATCTGTGGTCCAGTAAATCTTGCAGCTGCACTTTCAATTTTTTTAATTCCATAGGAGACATACAATATAGGGGTATTGATTTCGGAGCTATACCCAGATAAAGTTCAATTGTGAACTCAACTTCATTATTAGGTGGTAACCCCGACAACTCTTCAGGAAAAACATCAGGAAATTCACAAACTGTCCAAATTTTATTGCATTGACTTATAACAGAATTTGAATTGATAACATAAGCCAGAAAAAATGCACAGCCCTGATGAATTAATTTATTAGCTTGAATTGTTGAAATAATACGAGCTGACCCGCTGCTTCAAATACCATTAACTTCAATCTTATCACCACTTTCATTCTGAATAGTGAACTTCTTTTTACAACAGTCTAAAATCACCCCGTGCTCCGATAGCCAATCCATTCCCAAAATTATATCAAAGTCACCAAATGGCATAATCAACAAATTGATAGAGAAAATTTTATCATGTATCATTAAGGGACATCTTCTACACACTTGATTTAGTTACACAGTTTGCCCCAATGGACTAGACACTGCTAGAGATACTTTAGACATTTCAGTTTTTAAATTTTCCGATTCAATCAGTTTTGTATTAACATATGAGTGTGATGATCCTGGATCTATTAAAACATAAACAGGTTCTGAATATAATAAAAATATACATGTTACCACATCGTTTGCATTCCCCTCTTCACGAGTCCGTACCACATATGCTCATGCTGGTATTCTATCTTCTAATTGTTGGGTGGAAATATCACTTCCTCTTCTAGCACCTCCTCTAATAACTGAACCACCTCGGCCTGATCATTGACCTCTGGAAGCAGATTCAGATCTCTGTGATGTAACTGGTACAATATTTTTATTCTTTAGACAATCCTTTACAAAATGCTTAGTAGGACCACAACAGAAACAACCCCCAGTCAAATTCCAGCACTCACCCCGATGCCTATTTCCACAGTGTTCACATTCCGAAAGTTTTGTATTCCAAGATGTACCTCTAATACTACTAGTAGGACTTCTTTCTATCCTAAAACTCGGTCTCTAGCTGCCACGTCTTTAGATCTTTTAGGTTGCGGAGTTGAACTAGTAGTTCCGGTACGTTTCCCAGGTAGACAAGTAATTTCAGGCTTTTTATCTAAAGCCAATACCTGTTCAACCATTTTTGCTCTTTCGACTAGATCTACAAATTCTGTAATTTTAAGAGACACCAATTGCACTCGTAGTTCGTCATGTAAACCTCTTAAAAATCTCTTACGACTATCGGCTTCAATTGGCACATATTCCACAACATATCTGCTGAGTCTTGAAAATTCTCGTTCATAATCCACAACTAAAATTTCATCTTGTTTTAGCATCAAGAATTCATGTTTTCTATCTTCAATGTACAGTTCACCCACATATTTCTTCTAAAATTCTCTTTGGAAGAAATCCTTAGTTTACCTATTCTTCTGGCACATGTCAGGTTACCGATTCCCACCATACATAAGCTTCCCCTTGTAACAAAGAAGCAGAGCACATTAAACTTTCTCGGTGAGTGCATTCAAGTTGTTTTAATGTAACAGCCCGATTTTGGGTCTAGTCAGAATAGTGGTTTTCGTGCCACAAATTTGACGCAGTAAAATTTATTTTTATGGTTTAAAATTTTATGGAATGATTTCATGAAAATTTCGTTTGAAAATTTGACGTTTGGGCACTCAATTTAGTTAAAGGGACTAAATTGCAAAAAGTGCAAAATTTGAGTTCTATATGTTATAGGTGTCCAATTGCTATGATATCTTAAATTAGGGGTCCTTAGATGGTAATTAGACCATTATACTTTAGTATGGACAAAAATGGACATGGTTAGGTGAAATTTTGAAGTTAGGCATTAAGGGCATTTTGGTCATTTGGTAAATAAAGCAAAAATAACTAAATAAAAGATGTCATCTTCCTCAAATTAGTCCCCATGGACAAATTTCACAAGGAGGAGACATAGCTAGGGTTTGTTCATCTTTCAAGCTCGATTGTAAGTCCATTCTAGCCCCATTTTTAAGGATTTTTATGTTTTTTTGAGATCTTTGTAATCTAGCTATTTCAAGGGCTAATTTGAAAAGATGTCAAAGTCTAAAAATTTTACCCATATTAGATATTTGTGTATTTTGATGTTTAATGGTAGAAAATGTATGTTTAATGTTAGAAAACAACATTTACCAAGTGATTTTTGATGAAAATGCTTAAAAGGACCTATTTGTAAAAGTTGTAAAATATGTAGTAAAAATGTGATTTAATGAAAAATGTGGGCTGTTATGAGTGTGTAAATGGTTCAGCTAGGCTTGGGTTTTGAAGAAATTGACTATATTACATTTTACAAGCCTAGGGACTAAAATATTAAATGTCAAAAGTTTAGGGGCAAAAATGTAATCTTGCCATAATGTGATTTATGGGCTAAATTGAATAATGTGAGTATTAAATGAGTTAAATTTGTTATTATAGATCAATAAAAATGAGGTTCAGACCTAGACCGGGGGAAAAACAAAGTGTTTGACAATTAGGTCCAATTATACTATTTTTGTAACGAGGTAAGTTCGTATGTAAATAATGCATTGTTATATTTATGTTTTAAATACTTTAATATTTTTTGAATAGTGATTGACTCTTTGGACGTATTCGACAAAGTTTCGACAAATAAGAAATCTCGGTTGAACCTTAGGAATAGAATAGGATACGAGTGACATGTTGTAACAGCCCGATTTTGGGGCTAGTCAGAATAGTGGTTTTGAAACCACTAATCTGAGGGTGAAGAAAATTATTTTGATATTATTTTATGTGTTATAGCATGTTTATAAGGATGTATGAAAAGTTTGGTGCTTTAATTTTAGCAATTGTATGCTTAATTGTGGAAAAGGACTAAATCGCATAAAGTGTGAAAGTTCTATTGTACAAGGTAGAGGTGTCTAACAGTCATAGAATATTAAATTGGATGTCCTTAAAGTGCAATTAGGCCATTAAGAAGGTGTGGCTGGCCATAGGAAACAAGGAGACAGGGGCATTAAATTTTGGTCAAATTTTGGTGAAATTAGGTGGTAAAAAAATGAATAAAATAAGCTAAATAGAAGAGATATCATCTTTTCACTATTAATGCTTCTTCTCCACCAAAAATTGAAGGAAATTAGAGGACTTTGGAGTCCAAAATTTCAGCCAGGCTTCTCTCTTACAAGTAAGTGATTTTAAGGGTCTTTCTTGTTAATTTTTGTACTTTTGGAACCCCCAAAGCCTAAGTTAGCTAATGAGGGGACTAATTTGCAAAATGGTTGAAATTTTAGGAACTTTTCATGAGAGTGTTTGTGTTGTTTTCTGATTTTTTATGGAAGAAAATGAATGTTAGTGAGCTAAAAACAACTTTTGTGAAAGGTGTTATCATGAAAACACGTAAAATGGACTTATTTGTAAAAGTTGTAATTTAGTAATAAATGCATGAAATAATTGGTTTTGTGAGTTGTTGTAAGAGAAATAAATGTTTAGATAGGATTGGTTAATGATAAAATGTGATGAAAAATGATTTACGAGCCTAGGGCAAAATAGTAATTTTGCCAAAGTATAAAGGCAAAATGGTCATTTTTGCCTAAGTAGAAATTTTGATGTATCATGAATTATAAAGTGATTGAATGAGTAAATTTTATTATTATAGATCAAGAAGAGCACGGAAACAACCTTAATCGAGGAAAAGGCAATGTTACGGACTAAGTCGTCGATTAACACATTTTGCACTGAGGTAAGTTTATGTGTAAATGATACATCTTTAATACATATGTTGTTACTTATAGGTGCATTGTATGGATGAGGTCAATTATGATTGATATTGATTGAAATTGATAGATGGTGAGTAGTTCTCGTATGAACATCGTAATAGTTACGTAAGTGCGGAAAAATATCCGTAATGATTAATTGGTGGGCTGTGTGCAATACCACCATAATCATCCTTTTTGGGGGGCTGTGTGCGATTCCACCTTATTGTTTATTCACAATGGGTTGTGTGTGATACCATAATTTATATTATCATTTGGTGGGCTATGTGCGAAACCACCTTAATTACTTTTGTTGGTGGGCTATGTGCGATACCACCCTATTATTGATTAACAGTGGGCTGTGTACGAAACCACTGGGTACATAGTATTATTCTGAGGGGTTCATCGAGAAATGGTATAAGTAAATGTTTCATGTTGCTTTGTGGTGATGAGTGCAGGGAATGTGTACAAGCAATGGTCAGCAATATAATTGTTATGTGATTGGAATGTGGTACGAGATGAGATGAGTAAGCATGATTGTGGAAATGTGAATTGTTCTTGCTTAGTATGTGATGTTATTAATTGATTAGCATATGTGATGATGCTTATTGTTTACATGTAAACTTACTAAGCTTGAAGCTTACTCCCTTTCTTTTTCCCTTGTTTTATAGTGTCAAAGGGACGATTCGGGATACAAAGATAATTTGAAGATCATCTACACTATCAGCTCATCTCGGTATATTAGACTTAGCATTTTGAGTATGGCATGTATAGGGGCTAGACATAGTCTAATGTTTTGATGTTTTGGCCAAGTGTGTTTGTAACAGCCCAATTTAGGGGCTAGTCAGAACAGTGATTTTAAAATCACTAATCCGAGATTAGAGAAAATTATTTTTATGTTATTTTATGAGTTAGAGCATGATGATATAAGTGCATGAAAATTTTTGTGCTTTAATGTTATCGATTTCATGCTTAATTGTGGAAAAGGACTAAATCGCATAAAGTACGAAAGTTTAAAATTTCAAGCTAAGGGTGCCAAATAGCTATGGAATATTAATTGGAGGTCTTTAAAGGGCAATTAGCCCTTAAATAAAGGTTGTCCGGCCATAGGGGACAAGAAAGTCAAAGTTGGTACAAGTTGGTAAGGATTTGGTGACTAAATTGAAGGTTTAATATTAAAATAAAGAAAAGATGATACCCTTCACTTTTCCTCATCTTCTTCCATCAAAAAACATAAGCAAAATAGGGGTTTTAAAGCTCAAAAATATCGGCAAACTCTTTTCCTTACAAGTAAGTGATTTTAATGGTTTTTCTTGATGATAGTTGTACTTTTGGAACCCCTAAAGCTTAAGCTTTTTAAAGAGGGACTATTTTGTCAAATGGTAAAGAGTTTAGAGTTTTTCCATCAGAGCTTTTAAGTTGTTTGCTTCATTTTTATGGAAGAAAATGGGCCTTAATTGTTAGATGAACAACTTTTGTGAAAGGTGTTACCATGAAAACATTAAAAAGGACCTTTTTGTAAAGGTTGTAAAATATGTAGTAAATGTGTGAAATGTTGAGTTTTGATGGTAGTCATAAGAGAAATAAATGTTCACCTAGGCTCATTAAAGAGAGAAATGTGATTAGAATTGATTTTCGAGCCTAAGGGTAAAATAGTCATTTTGTAAAAGTCTAAGGGCAAAATAGTAATTTTTACCAAAGCATGATTATTGAAATGCATTTATTAATGTGAAAATTAAATGAGCTAATTTGCTATTATAGATCAAGAAGAACAAAGAATTAACCTCGACCGAAAAAAAAAGTATCGGACTAGATCGACAATCTAGCCTATTTTGAAATCGAGATAAGTTTGTATGTGATAAATTCAACATTTATGCTAGTATGTCTGATATTGTAACGTTACATGATATTCTATGAAATTGAGTAATGGTATTGAATGAGATATGATGAAAGTTGAGATGTTGAAGTCCCGATGGGACTATAATAAATGTGAGATTTCTATCATCGAGACATGAGATGGATAATGATAAGGTCCCGTGTAAGACCATGTCGGGGACATGGCCTCGGCACCGAATTGAGATCCCGTATAAGACCATATCTGGGGTATTGAATATGAGAATCGTATGAGACCATATCCGGGATATGGCATCAATACTTGAACTGAGATTCCGTATAAGACCATATCCGGAATATGGCATCAACACTCAGAGGTGACTCCATGTAAGACAACATCTGGGATGTGGCATTGGCTCCGTGTTTATGTTAATGATGATGAATATGCGTCTTTGAGTATCTCTAGTGATTTAGTGGGATAAATAGATAAGCTTGGAAATAAAAATGAGATTAGTACTAAAGTCATGTGATTGAGTGAATACAGGTGCCCGTGAGTAATTCTCGAGGAATGTTACAATATGTGGCATGGTATGTACTAGATAAGAAAGAACAAGTACGAGTAAGTTTGGCAAAGAGCTTATGACTTTGTGTGGTTATCTAATGCTAGGGATTGATGTTATTATAAGATTATTGCTGCTATTTATTTTCATGCTAACTGTAACACCCCTAACCGGTAATCGTCGCCGGACTAGGGTTAAGAGGCATTATTGGACAATCGGAAACTTTTATGGACATTTCAAAACATAACTTAACAAATCACATCAAAGGGCCCCTTAAATAGGTCTTCGAGACCTTAAACATGCTTTAGAATAGTGCCGGGACTAAACCAAACACATATGCAAATTTTAAGAAATTTAAAAATTTTTCAAATTTACAGAGGTTACATGCCCGTGTGGGCAGGCCGTGTGCCTCACACGGCCTCAGACACGCCTGTGTGTCGAAGCCGTGTCAAAACAGGGCATACAAACTGACTTGTCCACACAGCCGTGGGCACGCCCGTGTGCCTCGCCCGTGGCCGCTACTGGCTTGCACCACACGGCCAGTCACACGCCCGTATGTCTTGCCCGTGGTTAAGCCTGACTTGTTTTGAATTTCAACCATGAGGGACATGCTGGAGCCACACGCCCGTGTGCTCAACCGTGTGGACAATTATAGGCCATTTTCAAGGCCAAATTGCCACCCACACAATAGGTCATCCCTACAAGCACAATTAAGCATCTTTTCATGCATCATTGGCAACCAAAACACATCAAAATGTTCATCATATCATAATATTCAATCTCATCTTTAAGCATGCTAACTTATAAACCAATTAGCACGACTAAATCACATGTAAAACCAAGCATGATTCATCCACAATTTCACGAATTCACTATGGCATCAATCCATCAATAAGCTTGCCATTCATAAGACCATTTCATTGCCATCAACCCATACCAAAACATGCATCATATACCATAATTACTCATGCATATTACCAACATTTATCTAGCCACATCACATGGCTATTTACACCCCAAACATATTCCTACATGACTAGCCTATACATGCCATATTTAGCTATATACACATTCAAAAGTACCAAAAATTGAGTTTGATAGTGTGATGACGATCCTCGACGGTCCCCAAGCCTTCAGTAGCTTTTACGATCTATAAAATAGAGCAAACACATACAAAGTAAGCTTTCAAAAGCTTAGTAAGCCATATACAAATAAACTTAGCATAACAAGCACATAATCATATCAATACAAAATTATTAATAGCTCATTTGCACATTCATAATTCTTCTTGGCTCATTGAATTAGCCATTTACTTACTATCATGCATATCACCAAATACATCAATAGATCATAGCATATTCATTCATATACCATGCCTCACTTCATCAATTCCATACACATAATCCATCTAGTTAAGTTTATAGTATACTTACCTTCCATACACATACATGGTGTACTTTTCGAACATACCTGAATCATTATACATTTCTCGTAGTCATTTGCATCTCAGACTTGCCCGTTGAACCGTTCGAAATCTAATAGGATACTCAGAATGCCCATAATAGTCTTACAATTCCAACGTCCCAGACGATGTCTTACATGTACTCAGATATCGATGCCACTGTCCCAGACAGGGTCTTACACGAATCAAATATGATGCCAATGTCCCAGACATGGTCTTACACGTAAATCTCATATTGATGCCAACATCCCAGACGTGGTCTTACACGAAATCTCGAATAAATGCCAACGTCCCAGACGTGGTCTTACATGATATCACATATCGGACACCTATGTCATGACATACGTTATCCTATCTATTCCTAGGTTCGTACGGGACTTCTCAGACATTTATAACTTGTCGATATATCCTCAGATTTCACATACATTTCATCTTGAGCATTATTCATAGCCATCTAAATTTCATAAATGCATAAATAGCTCAAATCAAATACATTTATTTGTATATCGACTTACCTCGGATTCGGATATCTGAAACGAATTTGGCTACTTAATTACTTTTGATTTCCCATGATCTAAATCTGTTTTCTTCGGTTCTTGATCTATACAAATTCAGATTTAACTCATTTATTCACTAATTCATTCAATTCAATCCAAAAACACATATGTAGGGCAATTTACAAATTAGCCCTCATGTTTTCACATTTTGGCATTTTAGTCCTTATTTCACAAAATCACAAAATACACATAATTTGCTTGTACCATGCTTAGGCCGAATATCGCCCATGCTCATACAAGTCCTCAAATTTCATTTATTTCACAATTTGGTCCCTCAAAATATTATTCTTTCAATTTAATCGAAATTACTCAAAATCATCAAAACTCCAAAGATAAACTATGTTATTTTATCACATATAATTCATATTTCACCATCAAACATCCAAAAACTTACATGTTCATCAATGGCACATTACAAAATATTCATCAATTCACAAAATTGAAGCATGGGTTTCAAAGTACTTGAAGCAATGATTAGAAAAACGTAGAAATTATCAAAAACCGAAGCAAAACATACCTTGAATTAAGCTAAGTAAATGTCGAATATCATGGAAGCTTAAACCCTTTCCTTTTCTTTCTAAATTCGGTGGAACATGAAGATGATAATGGCTATTTCATGCTTTGTTTGTTATATTAAGCATAATTATTGATTTATAAAACTAGCCTTTAATATAAAATGCATATAACATATGATATAAGGTCATTCTTGACCTTTGCCATCCACTTTCTTTATTAATGGACTATTTGCCTTTTAATGACTCCATATTATTAAAGCCACAACAAATAGGCACTTTTACAAACATCATGCTAATTTCTCATTTAATGTAATTTAATCCTTTTCTCAATTTGAACACACAAATGATCAAATTAATTCACATAAATTTTACACATACTAATTCACACACTGTAGACACAAAAAATAATATTAAAATATTTTTTTGACCCAAATTTGTGGTCCCGAAACCACTGTTCCGACTAGGGTCTAAACCAGACTATTACACAAACTTCTAAGCTTTATGCTTACCCTTCTCATTTCCTTTTTCCTTGTAGTATTGGCAAGATAACTCAAGGATCGTGGGACGTCGGAGTTCGAAAATCACACTATTGACATCTCTTTGGTATAA
This sequence comes from Gossypium australe, assembly GCA_005393395.2. Taxonomy (NCBI): domain Eukaryota; kingdom Viridiplantae; phylum Streptophyta; class Magnoliopsida; order Malvales; family Malvaceae; genus Gossypium; species Gossypium australe. Next base: position 99,341,647 of record CM016616.1, on the reverse strand, counting down.
CAAAGTTAGATTTATTTTGAGTATGGCATGTATAAGACTTGGGTATTTTGTTATGTCATATTAGTTAGCCAAAGTGTTGGCTATTTATGTTATTAAATTCATTTTGTATATGGTCATTATAATTGGGCCAATACTTGACAAGTTTATATATATTCATTGATGATGAATCATGAAGTTTATGCTTTCATTTGAGTTCTCAGAAGTGCCTTAGGGTCATGAGTTATGTTGAAATGAGATTATATAAGTATGGTTGTTATGTAGGGTGGCATTTGGCTTGCAATTTAGCCTTTTTAATGTCCACACGGGTAGACACACGGGCGTGTGTCTAGGCCGTGTGTGACACATAATCAGCCCTATGGGCGTGTTGATCGGCCGTGTGTCCCCTTGCATACTAGGTTTACAAGTCAGTATGCTCAATACTAAACACACGGGTAGAGACACGGCCGTGTGTCTCAGTCGTGTGGGAGAAACGGCCATGGACATGGGCGTGTGCCTTGGTCGTGTGACCATAGTGAGGTAATGATGTCATAAATAGAATGCCATGGTTTTGGCACGGGTGTGTCGAGGCCGTGTGAGGGACACGGACTAGGGACACGGGGGTGTGTCCGACCGTGTGAAAGCCCCTGTAGGTTCAAATTAGGAAATAAATTCCACACGGGCTAGGGACATATGCGTGTATGACCACACGGCCTGCCCACACGGGCGTGTCCCATTTCACACGGGCATGTGGCCCCTGTTTAGAAAAAAATTTAGTGCTCAAAAGTTCCCGGGTTGATCCCGAGACCCTCCATTTGCATATTTAAGGCCTCGTAGACCCATAATGAGGATATTTTGCATGTGAATGGAATGTTCAAAGTTGGAATGAAATTTTATAGCCCAAAGTTGTATGTTCAAGTGAGATAAGTCTGGTAATGCCTCGTACTCGGTTCCAGCGTTGAATACGAGTAAGGGGTGTTATAGTGTTGGCTCCTTTAAAGATGAACACTTTTGTAAATGGCTATATTTAATGGCTCATTATCATTATATAGATGAAAAGACGAGGTTACTCATGAATCTGTATGGTACATGATTGAGTTGCTTGGTAAATGGTTGAATGTGATTGATGTTGTATGAGTTAGGGTGATAAAAGGAGCTTGGCAAATAGCCTTGCTCTTGTCCACACGGGTAGGCACACGGGCGTGTGTCTAGGCCATGTGTGACACACGGTCAGTTCCATGGGTGTGTGACCAGGCTGTGTGTCCCCTCCATGTTAGTTGTGCAGGTCAGTGTCGACCACGGGCTAGACACACGGGCGTGTGCCTAGGCTTATGCCCCTTATTTGGCTACTGACATCACAAATAGAATACCCAAGTTTTCACACACGGGCGTGTCTAGGCCGTGTGGAGGACACGGGCCAAGGACATAGGCGTGTGTCCAGCCGTGTGAAAACCCCTGTAGGTTCGAGTCGAAAAATAAATTCCACACGGGCTAGGGACATGAGCGTGTGTGACCACACGGCCTGCCCACACGGGTGTGCCCCATTTCACACGGGCGTGTGGCCCTATTAAGGCAAAATTTTCCTAAGTTTACAAAGGATCCCAGTTTGATTTCGAGGCCCTCTGTTTACATGTGTAAGGCCTCGTAGGCCAATAATAAGAATGTTATGAATGTGAATGAAAGATTTTATATTGGGATGAAATTTGATAGCCCAAAGTTGTATGTTCAAGCGAGATAAGTCCGGTAATGCCTCATACCCGGTTCTGGCATTGGATACGGGTAAGGGGTGTTACATTTAGTGGTATCCGAGCTATGGTTTAGTCGGTTCTCGGACTACCGTAGGGTGTGTAAGAGTCTAGCTATACATGCCATAAATGTATATTGATAGTGTGGTGACTTTTGACAATTTTAAACTGTGTTTTTGTATAGTAAATGGATCCCGACCGAGCTGCTGCTGATGACATTGCTACTAATGCGCCGGCTCCCGCGTAAGGGATCGCGCCTGTAGAAAATAGACCCGATACTTTGGGTCAAAGAGAAGAGGCTCGAGAAGCCTTTCTCCACATGATGAGTAACTGGTACGCTGAATTTGTACGAGCAAACCCTAATGCTCAACCTCCTCCAACCCTACCTATACCTCAGCTAGTCTCTGTGGCTCCTCAGGGTATAGATTTGATGAGAATTACTAAACCCTCGATCGATAAAATTCGAAAATAAGGGGCCGAGGAATTTAGAGCCAACATAAATGATGACCCAGAGAGGGCGTAGTTCTGGCTTGAGAACTCTATGAGGGTATTCGATGAACTCTCCTACACACCCGAGGAGAGCTTGAAATGTGTCATGTCATTACCGAAGGACTCGGCATATCAATGGTGGAAAATGTTGACATCGGTGGTTCCAAGAGAGAGAGAGTGACGTGGGACTTCTTTTTGGAAGTGTAACATCCTTAAATCGGGGTCTCTGCATTTTTGTGTGTTTGCATGTGTATTATATGGTAGGTGTGTTAGTTTGGACTACTTTAGGGTCTAGGCGCAAGTTTTGGATAGGCTAGAGCCGTAGTAGAATTTTTTGTTTTGAGTGTTTGGAAGGGGAGCTGATAGAGCTAGGGGTTAAGTATATTTGGTGGTAGGTTTTGTCACAAGAAGTGCCTTGGTAGAGTGGCAAGAAGGCGCCACTTAGAGCTCAGGGAAGTGACGCCACAAGGAGAGGGAAGGAGCCTTGGTTCGAGCTGCAGGAATCCCTCTTTGGGTATTTCTTTTTTATGCCAGAACTGAGAGGAGTTGTGCTCAGGTGGAAATCTGATGGATAGATGTTGAACAAGTCAACAGGTTCAAATGGGTGGAGAAGAGAAATCTGATGAGTTTGACTCATTCAAACGGATTTGAATGGGTGGCCAGGAGGAATTTGTGGAAGTTGGGCATGGGAGCTTAGAGTTGGCCGAATGGCAAACTCTAAGAGAGAAGGAGGAATCAGTTTTGATGGCTTAGGGGGTGCCGATTTTCAATAGCTAGCTTAGGAGAGCACTTTCGGCTAGGCACTCTTTTGTTGCACATTGTTTTGTGGCAAATCGAAACCCCATAGCATCCTTGTCGTTTTTCCTCTCATGTTTCAAAATCGAAAACTTCCTCTAAGTACTTTCTCCTCCTTTTCTTTTTACTTCTTTTGGGTATTTGGCCGAAACTAGTTACCCTCATTCTAAATCCTTCCTTCATAGTTCTTTTCTTCCATCTACTCAAACCCGAATGTCCTCTTGAACCTTTCCTACTCTTCCATTTCGTTTTGGCCGAATTTACTTTGATCTTCATCCATCAATTGTGTTGCAACCATTTCACTTTCTTCCTCAAAGCCATAGCGGAATATTCCTGAGTACCCTATTGTCTCTTTTCTCTTTCAATCGATTTGGCAAGTGCCGAAATCCCATCATCCATCTTCTATTCCTTTGGGTTCTCATAGCCGAATCTCAACCTATAGGCAGGTAAGGTTCCATTGTTTTCGTTTCTTTCTCTCTTCTCTTGATCTTATGACCGAATCTCCCTGACATACTCTCATCCCTTTTCCTTTTTCTATCTTGGTTGCTTTAATGAGAAAAGTCGGAAGCTTTGTCGCTCAAACTCTCTCGTTGGACTCGGGGTTTCTGTGGATTGTCGCCGATTGACTATTCACTCTCAATCGATTTCGTTAGTAGTGTGGTAAGTGTTCCTATCGACAATAAATTCTTATTTTGTTAATGCCGAAGGCAGATACCCCTTGTTATTTGATGCTTGGCCGGATGCAGGAAGGGGTGTTGACACCATCTTGTGTGGAGTTTTCGGGATTTGTGGGTCATGAGTCAGGCCTAGAACTTTCGGGATTTGTCGACTTAGGTAAGGGATCTAACTTTGGGCTCTAGTTCTTTATGATTTGGTTCACTGCTTTAACCTGACTTAGTGATAAAGGGTGTTATCGATTCAAAGGCTAACCAAGCGTTAGGTGGGGTTAGATCTGAGACCCCAGCCCCTAAGTTCAAGAAGAGGGCGGTCTCAACGGTTCGTGATTGGCCACCGGGGTGTGGACTTGCATCCGAGCAGGAGAGTAGACAAATCGCGGTTGTGTCGATTAACGATAGTACCGACGTAGAAAGTGTAGTTTTGCGCGTAATCAGCTGTGTAAATCTTACACACTTCGTAGGTTAATATGATTTTGTTATGTGATTTGTTAAATGCCAGAATAGTGGCGTAAAACGATGTTTTATGATGTGCTACCCTCATGGGTATAAGCGAGGACTCCGGGTAAGTCCCTTCTGATTTTTTTAATGTTGAATGCCTTGGTTAAAAGGTGTATATGCCATGATATGTGACTATTGTATGCTAAGCTCGACATTCATGCCATGAAAAGTATATTCATTGACGAGGGTATGATGAGAGGAGGGGCAAGGATGATTTCAGACTGTCATCAGTGGTTTTGACCACACAGTGGGTTGGCCCCACTTTCTATATTTGTGACTAAGTCTCAGTGGTTTTGACCACCAGTGGTTTGGTACCACATATTGCTATCTTTGTGACTCGTCCCAGTGGGTTTGACCACAGTAGGTTGGCCCCACATATCGATATACGGGATTGTCATCAGTGGTTTTGACCACAAAGTGGGTTGGCCCCACCGTATTATTTTGTGACTACGGTCATCAGTGGTTTTGACCACAGTTATCTTAATTATGACTACGATCATCAATGGTTTTGACCACCAGTGGTTTTGACCACACGGGGTAGATACAGGAGTTCAGATGGTTAGGTTGGGTTGCATGATTTGCATATTGGCTTATGGAATTGTGTAAGAGCATTGATAATTTCGGGATGGGGATTTGCATACTGAGTCTCAGTGACTCACCCCTTCCTTTACATTTTGCAGATGATTCATAGATCGCGGATGTGGAGCCGGGACAGACTCGAGGTGGCCATGCTCATTGCTCTGGGTTTTGATTTAAATTATAATCTGGATTTTGCTTTACTTTTAATTTGGTTTTCGGGTTGTGATAAGGCCATTAACTTTCACTTTGAAGTTTATCTATCTGCTTAGGTTATCACGAGGATTTTGAATAAGTTAAACGGAATGGCATGCCTAAATAACCTTTAGAATGGAAGTTTTCTAAAATTCACAACTTATCGGGTTTCTAAAACTTTACCATCGGGTAACGACAAACAAGTAGTAACAATAGGTTAACTCGATTTTCCTAAAAACTACAAATGGTTTTGACAACTGGGCTAAAACTATTTCGGATTTTCAATAAAAACCAATGGTTTTCTTAAAATAAGAAACTACACAAAACTTTCCAAACCATGTTTTTACTAAATCAAACAACTCGTTTTAAATAATGACCCCTTCTTTCAAAATTAAATCTACAAACTGTTTTCTTAGAAATCGATTCCTCCTGTGACATACCAGATTCGGTCGTGGTGTGTTAACCGGGTTTGGGGTGTTACAATTATGGTATCAAAGCCTGGTTCAAAAGCTCGGCTGTGGGCTCGAGGCCCAAAATGTTTTAATAATCAGTTTACAAAATGGTTTTAAATAGAAATGCATGATTTTGGGAAGCATGTCATCGAGTCTCCGGCACCGATCTGCCCAGGTAAGTAACCCTAACTGCTGTGTACTTGATTATGATGTTTGTGATATGAGTAATAGTAGTAGGATATTACTTTAGAGACTGAAACCCCGTAGGATTGTGTGAACTTCCGAAAACAATCTCTATAACAACTGTTCATAAGACTGTGCTGTAATATCAGAGGAATAAGTCTAATGCATAAAATTCTTAAATCAGATTAATTCGGGAATCGTGGTCATGAGTACTCGAGGTCGTGGGCGTAATACACGTGGACGTGGTAGAGGTAGGATGACTGTGTCAGAACAGGTAGGGTCAGGCCATGGGTCGTAGAATGAGGTACCACCGCCATCGGCTGAGGGCGCTGAGTTTCAGGATCAAACGAGTGGTGACGACGCGGTGTCACAGGCGATGTTGCGGGTTTTGGAGAGAGTAGCTGAAGCAAGTGGAGGAACTGAAGCTTGGAAATCTGTGTCTGGACGACTCCGGGCTAATGGAGCTGAGGTATTCAGGGGTGTGTCTGGAGTGGCTCCCAATACGGCTGAGTATTGGCTAGAGGCGACAGAAAGTATCATGGACAACTTAGACTTTACGGCTGAAGAAAAGCTGAAGGGGATATTATCTCTTCTCCGGGATGAATCTTATCAGCGGTGGCTCACGGTCCGGGATGGTGTGACAACTGATGATCTCACTTGGGATATCTTTAATGTAGCTTATCAAAAGAAGTACGTTGGCTCTAGTTACATTGATGTGCAGCGTAAGGCGTTCTTGAATTTGGTTCAGGGGAGTAAGACAGTATCAGAGTATGAGGCAGAGTTTCTTCGGTTAAGTCGTTATGCTCGGGGTATTGTGGCTACGGAACATGAGCGTTGTGTCAGATTTGAGGATGGGTTAAGAGATGAGCTGCGAATGTTGATTGCACCACAGCAGGAGAGAGAATTTGCGGTCTTGGTAGAGAAGGCCAAGATTGCTGAGGAAGTGAAACAGTCAGTGAGATGGAACCAGGATAGGAATTGGTCTAAGAGGAGTTCTGGGTCATCAGGGTCTGTTGGGAATTCACAGAAAAGGGTTCGTTATGGTGGGCGAAATCAAGCTGCAAGGCCTGCTGTTACTACTCAGTGGCCGCCACGGTGTGCTCATTGTGGGAAGTTTCATAAAGGAGAATGTTGGACTGAAAACAGAGGGTGTTTCGAGTGTGGGTCAATGGAACACCGGGTAAGGGATTGTCCGTGAAGATCAGCTAGGATTCAGTCTGAGGGTCAAGGTCGTACGCAATTAAGGAGGGATGGACAGCCACCTCAGAGGGGTCGAGGTTTAGTCAGGGGTGGTAATGGTAATGGACGAGGTCGCGGGGCACCGGGCAGAGGTGCCGAGAATACTGATGCAAGACAGCCTGGATTGGTCTATGCAGCGAGGCGTCGAGAGGAGGGTGACGCACCGGACGTCATAACCGGTATATTCTTAATTTTTGGACTACCTTATATTTCTTTAATTGATGTTGGTTCGACGCACTCGTATGTTGCCAGTAGCATAGTGGAAACTTTGAACTTAGCCTTTGAGATTTCTTCTAGGGAGATGACAGTAATTAGCCCTCTAGGTCACTCTGTAGAAGTAAACAAACTTTATAAGGATGTACCCCTAGAACTCCAAGGGGTCGTGTTTTTGGCTGATCTTATGGAACTGCCATTCGGGGAGTTAAATTTGATCCTAGAGATAGACTGGCTAGTAAAGTACCAAGCGAGTCTGGACTGCGCAGCTAAGCGTATGGTATTGAGAACCGTTGAGGGTGAAGAGGTGGTGATGATAGGTAATAGAAGAGATTATCTATCCAATGTTGTGTCCGCTTTGAAGGCCAAGAAGATGGTGAGGAAAGGATGTGAGGCTTACATGGTTCATGTTTGTGCTTTGGAGGCTAAAGAATCAGTGGTAGAGAATGTTCGCACGGTAAAGGAATTTATCGATGTATTTCCAGAGGAGCTTCCGAGTTTACCCCCAAATCGTGAGATTGAGTTTGGGATAGATCTGTTACCCAGAACCGCGCCAGTGTCTATTGCCCCGTATAGGATGGCGCCAAAGGAATTGGTGGAACTGAAGGTGTAGATCCAGGAATTGTTTGACTGGGGTTTCATCCGGCCAAGTGTTTCGCCTTGGGGAGCGCTTGTGCTATTTGTTAAGAAGAAAGATGGTACGATGCGGATGTGTATAGACTACCGCCAGCTGAATAAGTTGACGATCAAGAACAAGTATCCGTTGCCGAGAATACACGACTTGTTTGATCAGCTTAATGGGGCCTCGGTCTTCTCTAAGATCGATTTGAGGTCGGGATATCATAAGCTTAAGGTAAAGGAGGCTGATATCCATAAAATGGCGTTTCACACTCGGTATGGGCACTACGAGTTCTTGGTAATGCCGTTCGGGTTGACCAACGCGCCAGCAACGTTCATGGATATGATGAACCGGGTGTTTCAGCCGTATTTGGACCAGTTCACCTTGGTGTTTATAGATGACATATTGGTGTACTCAAGATCTGAGGAGGATCATGATGCACATCTGCGGGTGGTTTTGCAGATTTTGAGGGAGAAGCAGCTATTTGCCAAGTTTAGTAAGTGCGAGTTTTGGCTGAAGGAGGTGACTTTCTTGGGTCACATGGTGTCAGCTGAGGGGATAAGGGTGGAGGCTCGGAAGATTGAGGCAGTGTTGGACTGGAAACCGCTTAAGTCGGTAGCAGAAGTTCAGAGTTTTTTGGGTCTGGCAGGGTATTACAGAAGATTTGTGGAAGGGTTTTCCTTGATAGTAGCACCGTTGACCAAGTTGCTGAGGAAAGGAGTTCCATTTGTGTGGTCAGACAAGCAACAGGAAAGTTTTGATAAGTTAAAGAGGATTCTGACAAAAGCTCCGGTTTTGATTCAGCCTGAGGCAGGAAAAGAGTTTACGGTATATTGTGATGCATCGCATACTGGTTTAGGGTGTGTGCTGATGCAAGAAGGGAAAATGGTGGCATATGCGTCTCGACAGCTGAGACCGCACGAAGTTAACTACCCGACACATGATCTGAAGTTCGCTGCAGTGGTTTTCGCCCTGAAGATTTGGAGGCATTATTTGTACAGGGAGAAGTCTATAGTCTACACGGATCACAAGAGTCTGAAGTACCTTTTGACTCAGAAGGACTTGAATTTGAGGCAGCGGAGGTGGGTCGAGTTGTTGAAGGACTACGACTGTTCAATTGAGTATCATCCGGGCAAGGCCAACGTGGTGGCAGACGCGTTGAGCCATAAGGTAGTGTCAAACTTGAGAGTGATGTTTGCTCATCTCAGTCTATATGACGACAGGAGTCTATTAGCAGAATTGCAGGTAAAGCTGACTTGGGTAAATCAGGTTAAAGAGAAACAACTAGTAGATGAGGGTCTGAGTGCTCGGAGGTTACAAGTGCAGAATGGTGGATTGGAGGGTTACAGCTTGAGTAGCGATGGAGTGTTGTGTTTCCAAGGGAAAGTTTGTATGCCTAAGGACGTTGAGTTAAGGCATAAGATTCTCCAGGAGGCACATAGCAGTCCATACGCTATGCATCCTGGGGGTAGCAAGATGTATCGAGATTTGAGGGAACAACTTTGGTGGCTGGGGCTGAAGCGTGTGGTAACGGAATTTGTGGGTAAGTGTCTGACATGTCAGCAAGTCAAAGCTGAACATCAGGTACCTTCGGGTCTGTTGCAGCCGATCAAGATTCCGCAGTGGAAATGGGAAAGGATTACGATGGATTTCGTTACTGGGTTACCTCTTACGCCTAGCAAGAAGGATTCAGTTTGGGTGATTGTTGATTGTTTAACTAAGTCGGCTCATTTTATACCGGTTAGAGTGGATTATTCGCTTCAAATGTTGGCTAAGTTGTATGTGGCAGAAATAGTGAGACTGCATGGAGTACCAGTATCGATTATTTTGGATAGGGATCCCAGATTCTCGTCAAGGTTTTGGAAAGCGTTGCATCAGGCTTTGGGTACAAGATTGGATTTCAGCACGGCATTTCATCCGCAATCAGATGGGCAGTCGGAAAGGGTAATCCAGGTTTTAGAGGATATGCTGAGGGGTTGTATTTTGGACTTCAGGGGTAATTGGGAAAAATATCTACCGTTGGTAGAGTTCGCGTACAACAACAGCTATCAGGCAAGTATCCAGATGGCACCATATGAAGCACTGTATGGGCGTAAGTGTCGTACTTCTACGTGTTGGACAGAGTTGGGAAGGCGTTAGATATTGGGTCCAGAGTTAGTGACGGAAACAGAAGATAAGGTTAAGCTAATTTGAGCTCGTCTGAAAGAGGCTTCAGACAGGCAGAAGTCCTATGCCGATCTCAAGCGAATGGGGTATAGAGTTTGCAGTGGGTGACAAGGTCTTTCTTAAGGTATCGCCATGGAAGAAGGTGCTGAGGTTTGGTCGGAAGGGCAAACTGAGCCCTAGGTTTATTAGGCCGTATAAAGTATTGAAGCGTGTGGGACCAGTAGCTTATCAGCTCGAGTTGCCAGCAGAAATGAGTCAGATCCATGACGTGTTTCATGTTTCCATGCTTAGGCGCTATCGATCAGATCCATCGTATAAAGTATTTGTCCTTCGAAGAAGAACCAGTGCAGTTTCTGGATCGGGACGTCAAGGTTTTGTGTAGGAAGTCGGTTCCATTGGTAAAGGTATTATGGCGGAACCATGGTGCGGAAGAGGCCACGTGGGAACCAGAGGATGTGATGCGGCAACAACACCCTCAACTCTTTTGACCAGGTAATTTCGGGGCCGAAATTATTTTAAGGGGGTAGAACTGTAACATCCTTAAATTGGGGTCTCTGCATTTTTGTGTGTTTGCATGTGTATTATATGGTAGGTGTGTTAGTTTGGACTACTTTAGGGTCTAGGCTCGAGTTTTGGATAGGCCAGAGCCATAATAGAAATTTTTGTTTTGAGTGTTTGGAAGGGGAGCTGATAGAGCTAGGGGTTAAGTATATTTAGTGGCAGGTTTTGTCACAGGAAGTGCCTTGGTAAAGTGGCAAGAAGACGCCACTTAGAGCTCAAAGAAGTGACGCCACAAGCAGGGGGAAGGAGCCTTGGTTCGAGCTGTATGAATCCCTCTTTGGGTATTTCTTTTTGACGCTAGAACTGAGAGGAGTTGTGCTCAGGTGGAACTCTGATGGATAGATGTTGAACAAGTCAACAGGTTCAAACGGGTGGAGAAGAGAAATCTGAGGAGTTTGACTCATTCAAACGGATTTGAATGGGTGGCCGGGAGGAATTTGTGGAAGTTGGGCATGGGAGCTTAGAGTTGGCCGAATGGCAAACTCTAAGAGAGAAGGAGGAATCGGTTTTGGTGGCTTAGGGGGTGCCGATTTTCAATAGCTAGCTTAGGAGAGCACTTTCGGCTAGGCACTCTTTTGTTGCACATTGTTTTGTGGCAAACCGAAACCCCATAGCATCCTTGTCGTTTTTCCTCTCATGTTTCAAAACTGAAAACTTCTTCTAAGCACTTTCTCCTCATTTTCTTTTTACTTCTTTTGGGTATTTGGCCGAAACTAGTTACCATCTTTCTATATCCTTTCTTCATATTTCTTTTCTTCCATCTACTCAAACCCGAATGTCCTTTTGAACCTTTCCTACTCTTCCATTTCGTTTTGGCCGAATTTACTTTGATCTTCATCCATCAATTGTGTTGCAACCATTTCACTTTCTTCCTCAAAGCCATAGTCGAATCTTCCTGAGTACCCTATTGTCTCTTTTCTCTTTCAATCGATTCAGCAAGTGCCGAAATCCCATCATCCATCTTCTATTCCTTTGGGTTCTCATAGCCGAATCTCAACCTATAGGCAGGTAAGTTTCCATTGTTTTCGTTTCTTTCTCTCTTCTCTTGATCTTATGACCGAATCTCCCTGACATACTCTCATCCCTTTTCCTTTTTCTATCTTGGTTGCTTTAATGAGAAAAGCCGCAAGCTTTGTCGCTCAAACTCTCTCATTGGACTCGGGGTTTCTGTGGATTGTCGCCGATTAACTATTCACTCTCAATCGATTTCGTTAGTAGTGTGGTAAGTGTTCCTGTCGATAATAAATTCTTATTTTGTTAATGCCAAAGGCAGATACCCCATGTTATTTGATGCTTGGCCGAATGCAGGAAGGGGTGTTGACGCCATCTTGTGTGGAGTTTTCGGGATTTGTGGGTCATGAGTCAGGCCTAGAACTTTCGGGATTTGTCGACTTAGGTAAGGGATCTAACTTCGGGTTCTAGTTCTTTATGATTTGGTTTACTGCTTTAACCCGACTTAGTGATAAAGGGTGTTATGGATTCAAAGGCTAACCAAGTGTTAGGTGGGGTTAGATTTGAGACCCCAGCCCCTAAGTTCAAGAAGAGGGCGGTTTCAGCGGTTCGTGATTGGCCACCGGGGTGTGGACCAGCATCCGAGTAGGAGAGTAGACAAATCGCGATTGTGTCGATTAACGATAGTACCGATGTAGAAAGTGTAGTTTTGCGCGTAATCAGGTGTGTAACTCTTACACACTTCGTAGGTTAATATGATTTTGTTATGTGATTTGTTAAATGTTGGAATAGTGGCGTAAAACGATGTTTTATGATGTGCTACCCTCATGGGTATAAGCGAGGACTCCGGGTAAGTCCCTTCTGATTTGTTTGATGTTAAATGCCTTGGTTAAAAGGTGTATATGGCATGATATATGACTATTGTATGCTAAGATCGACATTCATGCCATGAAAAGTATATTCATTGATGAGGGTATGATGAGAGGAGGGGGAAGGATGATTTCAGACTGTCATCAGTGGTTTTGACCACACAGTGGGTTAGCCCCGCTTTCTATATTTGTGACTAAGTCTCAGTGGTTTTGACCACCAGTGGTTTGGTACCACATATTGCTATCTTTGTGACTTGTCCCAGTGGTTTTGACCACAGTGGGTTGGCCCCACATATCGATATACGAGATTGTCATCAGTGGTTTTGACCACAAGGTGGGTTGGCCCCACCATATTATTTTGTGGCTACGGTCATTAGTGGTTTTGACCACCAGTGGTTTTGACCACGCTTGGTAGATATAGGAGTTCGGATGGTTAGGTTGGGTTGCATGAGTTGCATATTGGCTTATGGAATTGTGTAAGAGCATTGATAATTTCGGGATGGGGATTTGCATACTGAGTCTCGGTGACTCACCCCTTCATTTACATTTTGCAGATGATTCGTAGATCGCGGATGTGGAGCCGGGACAGACTCGAGGTGGCCATGCTCATTGCTCTGGGTTTTGATTTAAATTATAATCTGGATTTTGCTTTACTTTTAATTTGGTTTTCGGGTTGTAATAAGGCCATTAACTTTCACTTTGAAGTTTATCTATCTGCTTAGGTTATCACGAGGATTTTGTATAAGTTAAATGGAATGGCATGCCTAAATAACCTTTAGAATGGAAGTTTTCTAAAATTCACAACTTATCGGGTTTCTAAAACTTTACCATCGGGTAACGACAAATAAGTAGTAATAATAGGTTAACTCGGTTTTCCTAAAAACTGCAAACAGTTTTGACAACTGGGCTAAAACTATTTCGGATTTTCAATAAAAACCAATGGTTTTCTTAAAATAAGAAACTACACACAACTTTCCAAACCATGTTTTTACTAAATTAAACAACTCGTTTTAAATAATGACCCATTCTTTCAAAATTAAATCTACAAACTATTTTATTAGAAATTGATTCCTCCTGTGACATACCAGATTCGGTCCTGGTGTGTTGACCGGGTTTGGGGTGTTACAGGAAGAGTTCCAAAAGAAGTACATAAGTCAGCGATATGTTGACCAGAAACGGAAGGAGTTCCTTGAAGTGAAGCAAGGCAAGATGACTGTGGCAGAGTATGAGCGCGAATTTGTTAGGCTCAGTAAGTATGTGCAAGTGTGTGTGTCAACGGAAGCTATTTTGTGCAAGAGGTTTGAAGATGGGCTGAATGAGGATATCAGATTACTAGTTGGGATATTGGAATTAAAAGAATTTGTGGTGTTGGTTGATAGGGCTTGCAAGGCTGGGGAGTTGAATAGGGAAAAGAGAAAAGCTGTGATTGAGGCCTGAAATGCAAGGAAGAGACCGATGAGTAAATCGTTCCAAGCTCAATCAAAAAGATCCAAGGAAATGAACCCTCGGATGACTGCTTCAGTTGGGTATTCACATCAAGATCGAGGTAATACATATTCGGGCTCGAGAGTTCAAGCCACCTCGATGGCAAGCATAGGCAATCCAAAGTCAAATAAACTGGAGTGTCCAAATTGTGGTAGACAACACACTAGAGAGTGTTGGGGAAACAACTGTAATTGCTACAAGTGTGGTTCACCTGACCACTTCATTCAGAACTCTCCAGAGAGTGATGAGAAGGATAGAAAACAAGAAGTAAGATCAAGCAATGTATCATGGAGGGGTAGACCACAAAGGAACCTGGGGAGTGGGACTAGTAGTAAAGGTGCGCCTAGAGACTCTTCTATGAGATCGGAGGGTCGAGCACCTGCAATGACCTATGACATTCACGCTCGTGAAGAGGCGTCATCCCCAAATGTGATCACGGGTACATTTTCTCTTTATGATATTTCTGTTGCTGCTTTGATTGATCTGAGGTCTACCCATTCTTATATTTGCATGAAATTGGCATCTAGCATGAGTATTATTGTTGAATCTACGGAATTTGTGATAAAAGTGTCAAACCCGTTAGGCAAACATGTGCTAGTTGACAAAGTGTGTAGGAATTGTCCCTTGACAATTAGAGGTCAATGTTTTTCGACAAATCTCATGTTGTTGCCGTTTGATGAATTTGATTTGATTCTTGGCATGGATTGGTTGACTACTCATAATGTTTTAGTAAATTGTGGTAGTAAGTTTATTGAATTGAAGTGTGTAAATGGAGATGTCATCAGGGTTAAATCAGGTAAATCGGATAAGATGCCTGCGATAATTTCATCTATGGTAGCCGAGAGATACTTGAGAAAAGGATATGAGTCCTATCTTGCCTTTGTGCTGAATACTCAAGAGTTAGAGGTAAAGATTGAATCAATGCCGGTGGTATGCGAGTATCCAGATGTGTTCCCGGAAGAGTTACTCGGGTTGCCTCTAGTTAGAAAGGTCGAGTTTGGGATAGAGTTAGTTCCGGGTACAACACCTATTTTTGTTGCTCCGTATCAGATGGCACCATTGGAATTGAAAGAATTGTAGGTCCAGTTGCAAGAGTTAACGGACAAGGTTTTTGCAAGACCGAGTTATTCACCGTGGGGTGCTCCAGTACTTTTTCTGAAGAAGAAAGATGGGTCGATGAGGTTGTGCATAGACTACAGACAGCTCGACAAGGTGACAGTGAAGAATAAGTATCCTTTGCCAAGGATAGATGATTTATTTGACCAATTGAAGGGAGCTACGGCGTTCTCTAAGATAGACCTAAGGTTTGGTTACTACTAGTTGAGGGTTAAGGAGTAAGATGTACCGAAAACTGCATATCGGATGAGGTATGGCCATTATGAGTTTCTCGTCATACCATTTGGCTTAACGAATGCTCCTGCGATTTTTATGGATCTAATGAACCATATCTTTCAACCGTATTTGGATAAGTTTGTAGTTGTCTTTATCAATGACATACTGATTTGTTCTCGGGATGAGAGTGAACATGCAGAACACCTGAGAATTGTTTTGCAGACTCTAAGAGACAAGCAGCTGTATGCTAAATTTAGCAAGAGTGAGTTTTGGCTCCGAGAGGTCGGATTCTTAGGACACATTGTGTCGGGTGATGGCATTAGAGTTGATTCGAGTAAGATCTCAGTTATTATGGAGTGGAAATCGCCAAAGAATGTGTCAAAAATTAGAAGCTTTTTGGGTTTGGCGGGTTACTACAGATGGTTTGTCAAAGGGTTTTCTATGATTGCTATACCGATGACGAAGCTATTGCATAAGGATTTTAAATTTGAATCGACTAAGAAATGCCAACAGGGTTTCAAGAGATTGAAAGCATTGTTGACTGAGGCACCGATTTTACTACAACCTGAGTTGAGGAAAGAGTTTGTAGTATATAGTGATGCATCATTAAATGGCCTTGGCTGTGTGTTGATGCAATAGGGTAAGGTAGTAGCTTACGCCTCGAGACAGCTAAAACCGCATGAGAAGAATTATCTGACTCATGATTTAGAGTTGGCTACGATCGTCTTCGCTTTGAAGGTTTGGCGTCATTATTTATATGGTGAGAAGTGTCGAATTTTCACCGATCACAAGAGTTTGAAGTACTTGATGGACCAAAGGATTTGAATTTGCGACAATGGTGGTGGCTCGAATTATTGAAGGATTACGAGCTAGTAATTGATTACCATCCAGGGAAAGCCAATGTAGTTGCGGATGCCTTGAGCAGAAAATCCCTGTATGCTTTGAGAACTATGAGTACGAGTTTAGCATTGTCTGATGATGATGCTATATTGGCCGAGTTAAGAGCTAGACCATTATTTATTCAGTAGATTTGTGAAGCTCAAAAGAATGATGATGAGATGCAAGCTAGGAGAGCTCTGTGCGAATCGAGAAATGACTCTGATTTTCGGATGAGTTCAGATGGTTGTCTGATGTTCCATGATAGGATCTGTGTACCTAGGGATGATGAGTTGATCCAGAAAATTTTACATGAAGCACACAGTGGTCGCTTGTTAGTACATCCAGGCAGTACGAAAATGTACAATGATTTGAAGAAATTGTATTGGTGGCTGGGGTATGAAAAGAGACATCTCCGAGTTTGTTACAAAATGTTTGATCTATCAACAAGGGAAAGTCGAGCATCAAGTACCCTCAAGATTACTTCAGCCAGTGATGGTTCCAGAATGGATGTGTGATCGAATCACAATGGATTTCGTAACGGGATTACCTATAACTCCAAGAAAGAAAGATGATGTGTGGATTATTGTGGGTAGATTAATGAAGTCGGCTCACTTTATAATAGTGCGTGTGGATTACTCACTTGACAAGTTGGCTGAGTTGTATATTGCTAAAGTGGTGAGATTGCATGGGGTACCTATATCTATTATCTCGGATAGAGATCTGAGATTTACTTCGAGGTTTTGGGAGAAGCTGCAAGAAGCCTTGGGTACAAAATTGAATTTTAGTACAACATCCCATCCTCAAACCGATGGTGAATCCAAAAGAGTGATTCAAGTTCTTAAGGATATGCTTCGATGCTGTGTGTTAGAGTTCAAAGGTAGTTGGGAAAAATATCTACCTTTGGTTGAGTTTTCCTATAACAATAGTTATCAGTCGAGTATACAGATGGCACCGTATGAAGCTTTATATGGTCGCAAGTGTCGAACTCCCTTGTATTGGACCGAGCTTAATAAGAAGCTAATTCACGGGGTCGATCTAGTTAAAGAGACCGAGGAGAAAGTGAAAGTGATCCGTGATAGTCTGAAAGCTACTTTGGACCAACAAAAGTCATACGCGGATTTAAAAAGGAAAGAAATTGAGTTTCAAGTGGGTGACAAAGTATTTCTGAAAGTATCCTCGTGGAAGAAAATATTGAGATTTGGTCGAAAGGGCAAATTGAGTCCACGATTCATAGGGCCGTAAAAGGTTATTGAAAGGATTGGGCCAGTAGCATATCGGTTGGCTTTGTTAGTAGAGTTATAGAGAATACACAACGTGTTTCATGTGTCGATGTTGCGGCGATATTGTTCTTATCCTTCGCATGTGATTCCCTCAACAGAAATTGAGACACGACCGGACATGACTTATGAAGAGGAACCAATTAAGATATTGGCTAGAGAGATTAAAAAGTTGAGGAATAAGAGCATAGCCTTAGTAAAAGTGTTATGGCAAAAACATGGTGTGGAAGAGGCTACATGGGAACCGGAAGAAGCCATGAGGGAACAATACCCAAACCTTTTTATCGGTAAGATTTTCGAGGACGAAAATCTCTAAAGGGGGAGAGTTGTAATAGCCCGATTTTGGGGGTAGTCAGAACAGTGGATTCAAAACCACTAATCCGAGGGTGAAGAAAATTATTTTGATATTATTTTATGTGTTATAGCATGTTTATAAGGATGTATGAAAAGTTTGGTGCTTTAACTTTAGCAATTGTATGCTTAAATTGTGGAAAAGGACTAAATCGCATAAAGTGCAAAAGTTCTAATGTACAAGGTAAAGGTGTCTAATAGCCATAGATTATTAAATTGGAGGTCCTTAAAGTGCAATTAGGCCATTAAGAGGGTATGGCCGACCATAGGAAACAAGGAGACAAGGGCTTAAATTTTGGTCAAATTTTGGTGAAATTAGGTGGTAAAAAAATGAATAAAATAAGCTAAATAGAAGAGATATCATCTTTTCACTATTCATGCTTCTTCTCCACCAAAAATTGAAGGAAATTAGAGGATTTTCGAGTCCAAACTTTCAGCCAAGCTTCTCTCTTATAAGTAAGTGATTTTAGGGGTCTTTCTTGATAATTTTTATACTTTTGGAACTCTCAAAGCCTAAGTTAGCTAATGACGGGACTAATTTGCAAAATGATTGAAAGTTTAGGGACTTGCCATGAGAGTGTTTGTGTTGTTTCCTGAGATTTTATGGAAGAAAATGAATGTTAGTGAGCTAAGGAACAACTGTTATCATGAAAACACCTAAAATGGACTTAGTTGTAAAAGTTGTAATTTAGTAATAAATGCATGAAATAGTTGGTTTTGTGAGTTGTTGTAAGAGAAATAAATGTTTAGCTAGGCTTGGTTAATGAGAAAATGTGATGAAAAATGATTTACGAGCCTAGGGGCAAAATAGTAATTTTGCCAAAGTATAAGGGAAAAATGGTCATTTTTGCCTAAGTAGAATTTTGGATGTATCATGAATTATAAAGTAATTGAATGAGTAAATTTTATTATTATAGATCAAGAAGAGCGCGAAAATAACCTTGACCAATGAAAAGGCAAGGTTACGGACTAAGTCATCGGTTAACACATTTTGCACCAAGGTAAGTTTGTGTAAGTGATACATATTTAATACATATGTTGTTATTTATTGGTGCATTGTATGAATGAGGTCAATTATGATTGAGATTGATTGAAATTGATAGATGGTTAGTAGTTCTCGTATGAACCTCGGAATAGATACGTAAGTGGGGAAAAATATCCGTAATGATTAATTGGTGTGCTGTGTGCGATACCACTGTAATCATCCTTTTTGGTGGGCTGTGTGCGATACCACCTTATTACTTATTCACGATGGGCTGTGTGTGACACCATCGTTTATATTATCATTTGGTGGGTAATGTGCGAAACCACCTTAATTACTTTTGTTGGTGGGCTATGTGCGATACCACCCTATTACTGATTAAAGGTGGGCTATGTGTGAAACCACCGGGTACATAGTATTATTCCGAGGGGTTCATCGAGAAATGGTATAAGTAAATGTTTCATGTTGCTTTGTGGTGATGAGTGCAGGGAATGTGTACAAGCAATTGTGAGCAATATAATTGTTATGTGATTGGAATGAGTTAAGAGATGTGATGAGTAAGCATGATTATGGAAATACGAATTGTTCTTGCTTAGTATGTGATGTTACTGATTGATTAGCATATGTGATGATGCTTATTGTTTACATGAAAACTTACTAAGCTTAAAGCTTACTCCCTTTCTGTTTTCCTTGTTTTTAGTGTCAAAGAGCCGATTCGGGATACGAAGATAATTTGAAGATCACCCACACTATCAGCTCATCTCGGTATATTAGACTTAGCATTTTGAGTATGGCATCTATAGGGGCTAGACATAGTGAAATGTTTTGATTTTTTGGCCAAGTGTGTTGGCTCCTTTAAAGATGAATACTTTTGTAAATGGCCATATTTAATGGCTCATTATCATTATATATATGAAAAGATGAGGTTATTCATGAATGTGTATGATACATGATTGAGTTGCTTGGTAAATGGTTGAATGTGATTGATGTTGTATGAGTTAGGGCGAGAAAAAGAGCTTGGAAAATAGCCTTGTTCTTTTCCACACGGGTAGGAACACGGGTGTGTGTCTAGGACGCACAGTCGGTTCCATGGGTGTGTGACCAGGCCGTGTGTCCACTGCATGTTAGTGTTGCAAGTCAGTGTCGGCCACGGGCTAGACACACGGGCGTGTGGCTAGGCCTTGTTCCCCTTATTTGGTTGCTGATGTCACAAACAGAATACCCAGGTTTTCACACACAGGTGAGGACTCGGGCCAAGGACACGGGCGTGTGTCTGGCCGTGTGAAAACCCCTGTAGGTTCGAATCGAAAAATAAATTCCACAGGGGCTAGGGACATAGGTGTGTGTGACCACACGGCTTGCCCACACGGTCGTGTCCCATTTCACACGGGCGTGTGGCCTTGTTGAGGCAAAATTTTCCTAAGTTTACAAAAGATCCCAGTTTGATTCTGAGGCCCTCCGTTTGCCTGTGTAAGGCCTCATAGGCCTATAATAAGAATGTTATGAATGTGAATGAAAGATTTTATATTGGAATGAAATTTGATAGCCCAAAATTGTATGTTCAAGCGAGATAAGTCCGGTAATGCCTCATACCTGGTTCTGACGTTGAATACGGGTAAGGGCTGTTACACATGTCACTAGGAACCCATGTGTATATGCGATTATGTGATCCGGGTGCTGGTCTTGTACGTCCTACCAGTGGCTGGGTAGTCCAACATGTGTTACGGATACCTGACAGCTTGTGTGAGCAACACTGTGTAGCTACAACCTGACTGACAGCTTGTGTGAGCATGTAACACCACCAAACCCGGCCCACGAGCCTTGACCGGATCTGGTATGTCACTGCGGAAAACATTTGCGAAGAATTTGACTTAAAGGTGAAAATGTATAAATTTATTTTTCTCTGGAAAGACATTGTGTAATTAAAAGCCCATGAAAAATTTTGATGTTACAAATTATCCGGATTTAAAAACTTTAATATATATTTTTGAAGATATAGGTTGCCGAAAATAAAACATTTCCAATTAATAATTTAATTATTAATCCATCTTAAAACATAATGAAGATACCTAATAAAAATACTTAAATCCTTTAACAAACTCCAAATACTTTAAGCGGCCCTTATTACAATAAATACTGAATCCAAGTACTGAAAGTATAAAACATGTAAACAAGTGTAAATAACTTCTGCATAGGCCACCTCGTATCCACTCCAACCCGGTCCGAGCTTTAAGCATCACCTGTAAGGTTGATAAAAATTGGGTGAGTCAAACAGACTCAGTGTGCAATTAGGCCACTGAATTCCACCCACATATAAACCACATTTTAACCCACATGTCAGATATTGATGCAATTTATTCACATGATTTCACTTATTGGGCTTGGCCCATATCCACACCACATAGAGTTCACATATTGGGCTTGGCCCATAACCATATCACTTATCAGATCATAAGATAATTTAACCACAGGAGTCCACATATTGGGCTTGGCCCATTACCACTTTAATCCACTTCACATATTGGGCTTGGCCCATTTCACATTAAATCACATATCAACAGATTTATGCACAATGCACCCAACCCAGCCTAGGGTCCATCCTCTACACACCTCCGTATCCAGCCACCACACACCAGAGGATTACTAAATCGCCCTCCAACCGCTACACATCCATTTGGCAAGTAATGCCGTCCACGCGAACTTAATCGCAATAATCCACAACGCGACCTCAGTCAGCGTCAATCCACGATGTAGCCGAAGCTAACATCAAAACCATGATGAGCACAAAGCCATCAATAACCACGATATGGCATAAAGCCTATATCAACCACGTACTCGAAGTACACCCTGTCCTTCATTCATATCCATATCCCACCCATGCACATGCAACATAGAATAGTGACATACATAATGATGCATGAGCATGTTCATCAATCATATCATCACATATTCATATTAACAATCACATTTTATCAGATTTGGTACTTACCGGATTATCGACATACCCCCTTAAGGGTATCCATGTCACATATTCCACTGCGCTAGTTAGCACATTCATAACATATACACATACGAATATCACATACATTTCAAACACCCGGAAAACGATAGGCTAACTACACACCTGATAACTTGCAGAACTACGCTTTCGATCCCGCTACTATCGCTAAGTGACACTACGGCTATCTGCCTACTTTCCTGTTCTGACGCTGGTCCACACCCCGGTGGCCAATCCCAAACTGCAGAAACAGATCTCCTCTTAAACTTCGGGATAGGGGCTATCCCTTTACCTTCTTGACTGACATCCACGTCCATCGCAGATCACTTAATCAGAATCATTCGGTTAAACGACAAAGTACGAGATCTAAAACGAATAAAAATCACAGCTTATCATCCTTACCAAAAATGGATACAAAACCCGAAAGCTTTCTTTGTTCTTGTCGATTTGGCCCTAAAACATCATAGTTAGAATCGGCTAACATTAATACCAACTAT
Organism: Gossypium australe; assembly: GCA_005393395.2. Lineage (NCBI taxonomy): Eukaryota > Viridiplantae > Streptophyta > Magnoliopsida > Malvales > Malvaceae > Gossypium > Gossypium australe. The sequence goes on along the minus strand of CM016616.1, from coordinate 99,319,642 downwards.
GGCCTAAGGCCGAATACCATGAATCACTTACCTTACTTACCGAAATCCCGAATCACCACTTACTATGAAGTTAACGAAATCCCTGCATGCTATAAGTTAGGTTCGGCTTCCACATATGAATACTTATGAATAAAACCCTTGGCCGAAACTAACCCTTACCTAGATCGAAATCCCGAAACTGTCACTTGCTCCTTAACTTGTCGAACCCAAGAGACTCCTTTAAGGCTCCTTCACGTTGCTACACAAAAGAAACACTTATTATGGCACTATGAACATTCGGCCATGCTATAAAACCAAGACCAAACACTTGGTATTGGCACACCAATAACAGAGATCCCAAAACCGATTGCTTAAAGAGGAGATCACTTACCACTATGCCGCTTGAAGAGACCACAAGAGAAAAGTCGACAGCCCCTCCTAAAGAGATTCAGCTTTGAGCACAACAATGGTGTTTCGGCACTCTATGATGAAGAGAGATCACGCCAAAATGAAAGGAGTTACTGCTTAGAGGATTCGGCAATAAAGATCAATGGTAGAGAGGTTTTGGCTATCAAGAGAATAGATACAATCGGCACCAATAGAGGGAGATTAGGCTTCAAGGTTTCAAGAAAAGAAAAGGGTAGAGAGGACTACAAGATTCGGCTATCACTCCCAATAACAAAGGGGTATTCAGCTTCAAAGAAAATAGAAAGGAATTTGAGGTTGAAAGAAAATAAGGAAGAAGAGGAGAAGAGTAGAGGAATTTCGGCAATGAGATGAATGCTTACACTAAGTGAAATTCGGCACTTAATTCCCCCCTATGCATGACCGAATACATCAACCCAAGGAGCTCCCCATTCGGCCACCACCTCTATTCCTTATCACATCCCTCATTTTTCTCTCCTATTTTTCCTCTTTTTCACCTTAACAAATAAAATAAATTAATCCATCACATTATCCCTTATATTATCTCTTATCTACCTACTTAAGATAAATAAAATAAAACTATATTTATCTTCTTATCACACATAAAAAAAAACAAGCTTAATCCTCATCTTTTGGAAGCCCAAATGCCGTCCAACTCCTTCCCCCTCTCTTGACGTCACAAGCCCAAAAATAAAAGCTCCCAAATGCTTCCCACGCTTCTCGAACCTCCTCCCTCCTGAACTCTCTTTGACGCAAGCCTCCAAGCCCCTAAGATAGCATCCCAAGCCACTTTACCAAGGCACTCTTTGTGCCATAAACTCCCCACAAATTCTCTTAAAGCCTCCTTAGCATAGCTCCCCTTAACTAACACTTACAACCAAAATTTTTCCAAGGCATTCCCTTTTTATCCTAGAGTTTTAGGAACCCCTAAAACCCATCCAACCATACACTGAGGCATGCAGTCACTTGAATTATGCATAGCCCCTAATCTAGGATATTACAGAGCAGGCCCGTGAATAGCCTGAAAGCGAGCCTATATGTATTAGGAGTTATGAGGTAGCTTTAGCTACATATATGGCACTTATGTCCATGATTTTCGAGTATTCGTTAATATTTCGAGTGTTCAACGAGAATGTCAAAGTTGTGAAAGGATATAGCTATGATATGAGTTGGTACAGGTATGTACGTAAAACTCATAAGTAATGAGCTTGATATATGATGAACCCTTGGTAAGGTGGTAATTGAGTAAGTTATGATCATAAGATTATTATAACATTCATGCTAATTTTTATTATGTAATTTGTATGTTAAATGTGTGGTTATGATGCTTATTATTTGCATAGGAACTTATTAAGCTATATAGCTTAATCTTCTTTCTTTTCCTTGTCTTATAGTATCACCAAGCTAGCTCGAGGTTCGGAGATCGTCGGATTTCCATACACACTATCAACAATTATTTTGGTATCAATGAATTTAACATTTTGAATTATGGCATGTATAGAGGACTTGGTCATTTTTTTATGTGTCATAATTGATTTGGCCAAATATGTTGGCTTATGTTGGTTCGAAGTTCATTTTGTATAAGGCCATTTGAAATTGGCTAATATTGGTATAAGTATATTCATATGATGATGTCTTTCATGAATGTGGAAACGTGCATGATTGGAGTTGAAAGTTATGTGATGTTTATGTATGATTGATGTTAGCATGTGAATAACATGTCGATGTCTTGGTTGTGGATGATTTGATTGTATGTATAAGCTTGAATTGGTACTATTTTTTGTTATGTAAGTGTGTGCATTAAAGGGGTAGCAAATGACTTGGTAAATATCCTTCTTTTTGTCCACACAGGTAGACACACGGGCATGTGTCTAGGCCGTGTGTGACACACGGTCTGCCCCACAGGCATGTGTTTTGGCCGTGTGTCCCCTGCACCTTAATTTTCAAAAAAAGAATGTCGAGAATATAACAAACGAGCGTGTGTCTCAGCCGTGTGTGCTACACAGCCTAGAACACGGGTGTGTGTCTTGGCCGTGTCAAACCTGCACTTAATTCGAATTAAATTAAATAAGCACATGGCCTAGTACACGAGTGTGTGGCACGGACACTTAATTCGAATTTTATGTAACATCTTGAATTTTTGGGCCTATGCGCTTAATGGGTGAAAATGAGTAATGAGTTAATTTAACTGTTAGGGGTCCAAATTGGGCTCAGGATGTGGTCAAGGCCTTAGTGAAATTTTTGTTTAGGCACTATAGAGTTTTAAAAGGTGGTATCTGTGTTTAAATTATCAAAATGGGCTTGTGGCCCAGTGGTCAGTGACGCCACTTAGGGAGCAAGGAGGTGACGCCACAACAAGGGAGTTAGGGGCCCAAAATTTAAGTTTCATGGATCCCAATTCTTTTAATTTAAGTTAGCTAATTTTCGACATTTGGGTTAGGTGGAGTGGATGGCAACAAGGCTAAAAAATAGGAGGATTTATATGAATAGGATAATGTAGATATTGTAGTTGATAATATGGAAGATAAAAGGAGAAAAGATAGGAGCTATCTGCAAGGCTAGGTGTTGGCCCAAATTCCATCACCTAGAGGAGTAAAGAATTCGGCTACTTCATGGAAAAGGGGTGCCGAATTTCCCTTTTTATTAGCCTGATTTTTAGTTATCAGGAAGGGTACTTTCGGGTTTTTGATAGGAGTGCCGAAATTTCTATAAATAGGGGGGATATCTCATTGCTTCTGGCATTTAGACCCTAATTTCCTCTTCATTCTTTGTGCCGAAATTCTTAGTCTCTCCCTCTACAATTTCTTTTCTTTAATTTATTCAAAAGCCAAAACCTCTCCCTTCATTCTCTTTTCCATTCTTTTCCTCCTGTGCCGATTTCTCTAAAAAGCCGAAATCTCCATAGTTTTTCTCTATTCATCCCATTTGTGAGTTAGTTCTATTCTTCGGGCATTTAAATCTTTTTCTTTGGCATTGCCGAATCTTCTCGCTAGTGCTAGCCGAATCCCCTATGTGAAGGTAAGTGTAGACTTCTGTTAGTTTCTCACGTTTTATTTCGGTTTTTGAAAGGCAAAAGCCGAAAAGCTAATAGTTTAATGGTTCTATGTTGGGCGGCATTCCGGGATTTGAAGGAAACTTGGTTGTCTAGATCTAAAAGCTGAAAATCGTTAGTCTTTAATTTCGGGATTTTAAGGTAAGGAGATTTTCCCTAGATTTTTACTAGATTCGTTCATTGTATACAAGATCTTAACTTTATGATGAGGATTAATGATCATATATTGTGATAGTAGTTCTAACAAGGACTTGTGATGGAATTAAATATGGATCAGGCAAAGGAGACAATCCCTAAGTTTAAGAAACGAGCGGTATCTGCCGTTCGAGATTGGCCACTTGGTTGTGGACCGGCTTCTGAACAACACCTTAGGCAGATAGCAGTGGTGTTGGCTACGGATAGCATCAACTTAGAGGGTCTCATTCTAACGGTAATCAGGTGTGTAGATCCTTATCACATAAGTTTTATTTTGTATTATACCTGTTAGGGGCTGAAAAGCCGGAAAATGAGGTTGTATGAACAGTCATGTGTAGATCTCTAACACACTAATAACCTGTATGAATATATGTATGTTTATGTTATGGGCTAAAAAGATGGAAAGTGGCTGTGTAGACAGTCGAATGAAACCCAAAAAGGGTTAGGTAAGGAATGCCAGGTACGTAATCATAGAACTTCTCTATGTGTATCGATGTATACGAAACACTGTAATCTCTTAGGTAGTAGATTGTTTGATTTTGCATGAATGTATGCATGGGATGGGTTTGTTATGAAAAGGGGAAGAGCATGTTAGATCACATGGTGATCGGTGGTAGAAAACCCACCTAATGAAATGTTAGATCACATGGTGATCGGTGGTAGAAAACCCACTTAATGAAATGCTAGATCACATGGTGATCGGTGGTAGAAAACCCACCTAATGAAAAGTTAGATCACATGGTGATCGGTGGTAGAAAACCCACCTAATGAAATGTTAGGTCACTTGGTGATCGGTGGTAAAAAACCCACGTTAAAATTCCTGATTGATAAGGAATAGGCAGTATGACTATCGATATGGTGTGTAGCGGTTGGTGGGTTGATTGTAGAAATCCCCAAGGTGTGATGGTTGGTACGGGTTGGTGTGTAGAGGATGGAATTCTAGGATGGGTTGGGCTTTACATCATTTATTCTCTGCCATGTGATTATGATTGTTGCCATTGTGTATGGGCCGGGGCTCATAATGTGTTTGTGGGCCCAAGCCTTTTATGTGTTTTTGGGATTTACACACTGAGTCTTGGTGACTCACCCTATTATTTTTCCCTAACTTTTCTGATGAGCAGTAGATCGTGGACATGGGAGCCGAGACGGACTCGAGGGGCCATCAAGCTTTATTTCTACAAATTATTTTTGGGTTTTACTTTAAGTTTTATTTTGGGAATATTTAGGTAATAAGGCCCCATAGTTTATATTCGCCTAAGTAGTTTTTTTAATATTTGCAACTTATGAATTTATGTCAGAGGTTTATTTATACCAAATAATAATAATACAAGGTTTCTTTTCAAATGTCACTTATTTATTCAAATATTGCCTAATAACTTATGATTTTCTAAAACCAACTTAGCAAAAGATTTTAACGTTCAACCCGTAGCATACCAGATCTGGTCGAAATGTATGGGTCGGGTTTGGGGTGTTACATTTTACACATCAAGATTCATCACACTATCACATTTCGTATATATGGCATGTATAGCTAGACTCTCACACGCTACGTTAGTCTGAGAATCGACTAAACCGTAGCTCTAATACCAATCAAATGTAACACCTCTAACCTGTAACCATCGCCGGTCTTGGGTTAAAGGCATTACCGGACGAAACGGAACCTTTTACGGACATTTCATAATATTATTCAACAAATCAAATCTAAGTGTCCCTGGAACAGGTCAACGAGACCTTAAGCATGCTTTAGAAAGGGGCTGGGACTAAACCGAACACATACAGAAATTTTTAGAAATTTAAAAAATTTTCAAACATACAGAGGTCACACACCCATGTGGGCAGGCCGTGTGCCTCCCACGGCCTCAGACACGCCTGTGTGTCTAAGCCGTGTCGAAACAGGGCATATATACTGACTTGTCCACACGACTGTGGACACGCCTGTGTGCCTCACCCGTGGTCGCTACTAACTTGCACCACACGGCCTGTCACACGCCCGTATGTCCAGCCTGTGGTCGAGTCTAACTTGTTTTGAAATACAACCACAAAGGACACGGTCGAGCTACACGCCCGTGTGCTCAACCGTGTGGGCAATTATAGGCCACTTGCAAGGCCAAAATGCCACCCACACTTTAGGTTATCCCTATAAGCACATATAAGCATATTTCCATATATTAATGGAAACCAATACATATCAAATTGTACACCATTTCTAGCCACTTATGAGTTTAACAATCACACCAACTTAGAAGCCATTTAACTCAATATAACCACAAGCACTTCAAAGTATAATCCATCAGAAACTTACCTTCAATAATATGCTAACTATGCATCAATAAGCTTACCATTCATATGACCATTTCATTTGCTATCAAGCTATACCAAAGCTAAGCATCATAGGACATGACTAGTCATTCATAACATAACCATTTATCTAGCCATATCACATAGCTATGTACATATCTCAATCATATTCCAAAATAACTAGCCTATACATGCCATATTTAACTATGTACACATTCAAAAGTACCAAAGTAAGATTGATAGTGTGGTGATGATCCTCGACGATTCTCGAGCCTTTCGTAGCTTCAACGATCTATAAAACAAAGCAAACACACACAAAGTAAGCTTTCAAAAGCTTAGTAAGCCATATAAAAATAAACTTAACATAAAATGCACATAATCATATAATACAACTTCATTTATGTTTCTCAATTGCAAATTCATAACATTTTCTTTGGCTCATTTGTTTAGCCATAACTTACCAACACATCATATCTCAAAGCATCTCTTTTACTCATATCATAATCATACATATATCGCATTTTATCATATTACATCAATGCACATATTTCTCTTTTGCAAGTCCATAATACTCACCTTTCATGCTCAAACAAAGCATATACATCAAACGTACCTGAAATGAATATACAATTCCCATAGTCATCCATTTCTTGGACTTGCCCATTGAACCATTCGGAACCAAATAGGATACTCAAAATGTGACACCCCTAAACCGTATCCATAACCGGATTAGGGTTAATTGGCATTACTTTAGATTTTACCACTCAACATAGTCAAAAAGATCATTTATCAAATTTAATTCACTTAGCTAAATGAAGATAAATCCATACCTACGATAATTATAACTAGTGCATAAATATACATGCTCATCATATCATACATATACTAATAATTTATTTAAACAACTTAAACATTACAATAACCTTCAAAGAATACCACTCATTTGATCATTTAAAACCATCTTCACCAATTATACATATATTCATATCTACTTTATAAAACTAGATAACAATCATGACCTTTAACCATTCATATACATGATCACATGTTACTTTGATCTAACAAATCCAAATAGGCCTAATATACTCCATCAAAACAATGTATACCTAAATTTATTAGAAAGGACATATTCGAATGAAAACACTCATTATTTGTTACTTATGAACAAATGTAATCCATAACCGGATATAACATCTAAGTACATTTTCCATTTAATTCCACATATTGCCGAATACAAAGTTTATGAAGTTGATTCATATTTCTAGAATACACATCAAAGGTAATGTATACCAAAACTGATTCAAATTTGATAACTATCACATATATCTACTTTCCAAATTGACTAGCAAAATTCATATATGGTGATTTCATATCAAACATACATATACAAACTTTCATACTTGACATGATTTAGAACACATCCATACTATTCATCCATGCAAAACATGCACACTTAACTTGATCGAAACTTGCATAACTTTAGATTAGTTAATAATAAAACAAGCCATTTTTGCATGGCTTATATACATCATCAAAGTAATATTCAAACATTAAGCTAGCCTATACATGCCTTATGCTTAAAAATTCAACTTTTAAGAGTACCAAAATAGGTCGATAGTGTGGATGACTTCAACGATGATTCCCCGAGCTCGTAGCTTGATCAAAATCTATAAAACAGAGTGAAAACATACAGAGTAAGCTAACTAGCTTAGTAAGTCTTAAACAATTAAAAGTGATTCAATTGAACACCCAAACACTTCAGGACAAATACTTAATATCAAATAAACTTTAACAAAATACATATGGTATCTCATTGCCGAACTTCAATACCGTAAATAACTTAACATTCTTCCTTATCTTACCTTTAACAAATAAATTTCTATTCCAGCTCAATATTCAAACGGTAAGTATCAATTTCCAACCATATACTCAATTCATATGCACATCATTCAATAGAACCACATACATGAACAAATATACACTTATCCATTTAACATTTCATAAATCTAAGTATTCAATATCCACGTAATGATAATACGATCACATAACTCAAAAGGCCGAATATACATATATAGTTATGAATCACATTCTTGTCCAACAAAGCTCACATATATGCTTTCCTAATTGATCGAATATAGAAGCTCAATTAAATAACTCATAGGCACTTACCTGTATGGCCAAGTACTTTAATTCACATGAATAAGCTTTAGCTTGTTCTTTTGTCATAACTCCACCATTTTGTATGTATATGCTCGTATTAAAAATCACCGGCATTAAGTCTGCTAGACCGAAGTCTGAAATTTAATCATTGGCATTTAGCCTGCTAGGCAATAAGCCAGATACACTTCATCGGCACAAGGCCTACTAGGCAATAAGCCCGATACACTTCACCGGCACAAGGCCTGCTAGGCTCGAAGCCCGAGTACCAATAATTAAACCATTTCATACACATTACATATTACCAATATCACACATCACACATAATTCATAATCCTATCACATATCAAATTCAAATAAATTTCACTACATTTCATTATTAAAATCACCTTTCATATTCGGCTTTGGCCTATTTCACACTTATAAATTCAATATTCAACATATAATCAAGGTTATAACCAATATTAACGATATTAAATTGCTTAAAGACTTACCTCGGATGTCGTCGGACGACAAGAACCGGCTATTCGATAACTTTCGCCTTTCCCCGATCCAAGTCTGTTTTTCTTTGTTCTTGATCTAAACATATACAAATTAAGCTCATTCAAGCACATTTCATCTCAATTTAGTCCCAAAACACATAAATAGGCAAATTACCATTTTACCCCTGACATTTACAACTTTTACAATTTAGTCCCTATTGCACAAAACACAAAATACACAAAATTTGATATCAATCCCTAAGGGCCGAATCTTCCCCATGGTCATATAAGTCCTTACAATTCATTAATTTTGCATTTTTAACCCCTCAAAGATTTATTTTTGCAATATAGCCCAAAATACTCAAATTCACCAAAATTTCCAATTCAAAACATGTTAATATCAAACATACTTTTAATATTTTTCCATCAAGCATTACAAAGCACAAACATCTATCTATAGCCGAATATCAAACATGCTTAAAGTAAAAAATTCTAATATGGGTCAGCTTGTATTCGAAGCAACGATCTAAAAAATGTAAAAATTATCGAAAACCGATCGAAAACATACCTTGAATTTAAGCTTAGAAGTGCCGAAAATCTAAAGAACCAAAGCCTTCTTCTTTCTCCAATATTCGGCCAAGAAAGAAACAAAATAATGTTGGCTTTATTTTATGTTATTTTATCATATATTATGCTTATTTTTCAATTACTAACTTAACCTTTAAATTAAAATAAAACTAACATATATACTAAGGGTAATGTTGTCTTAAACTGTCCACTACCTTAGGTAATGGGCTATTTGCCCTTTTAGGACTTCATAATAAAAAACCACTATCAATTAAGCACTTTTCACTATAGTTTGCAACTTTTACATTTTACGCGATTAAGTCCTTTTGTCTAATTTAGCACACAAACAATCAAATTTTTATAAGAAATTTTCACACATGCTAATTCAGATATAATAAACACAGAAAATAATATTTAAAAATTTTTTGGACTCGGATTCGTGGTCCCGAAACCACCGTTCCGATTAGGGTCAAATTTGGACTATTACAACTCTCCCCCCTTAGGGATTTTCGTCCCCGAAAATCTTACCGTTAAACAGAGTCGGATATTGTTGTCTTATTGAATCCTCAGGCTCCCACGTAGCCTCTTCTATTCCATGATGATTCCATAATACTTTTACTAACGAAATTTTCTTGTTTCTCAACTCTTTTACTTCACGAGCTAAGATACAGATCGATTCCTCTTCGTACGTCATATCAGATCGGATTTCATTTTCAGACGGGGCAATCACATGCGACGGATCTGATCGATATTTACGGAGCATTGAGACATGAAACACATTATGGACCTTTCCAAGTTCAAAGTGAAATCGTAATCTATACGCAACAGGCCCAACACGTTTGACGATCTCATACGGTCCGATGAACCTCGGACTTAATTTGCCCTTTTGACCGAATCGAAGTATTTTCTTCCACGGAGAAACTTTCAAAAATACCCGGTCTCCAACCTGAAACTCAATGTCTTTGCGTTTCAAATCCGCGTATGACTTTTGGCGATCTGATGCAACTTTCAAACTATCTCGGATCACCGCTACTTTCTGTTTAGTCTCGTTAATCAAATCAACCCCGTGTATTTTGTTTTCACCAAGCTCAATCCAGTACAATGGTGTACGACACTTGCCGCCATACAAAGCTTCGTAGGGTGCCATTTTGATACTAGGTTGAAAGCTATTATTGTAAGCAAATTCAGTCAGAGGTAAGTATCGTTCCACGTACCTTCAAACTCAAGGACGCAACATCTCAACATATCCTCAAGTATCTGAATGGTTCTTTCAGATTGACCATCTGTTTGCGGATGAAAAGCTGTGCTGAAGTGTAGTTTGGTACCTAAAGCATCTCGCAATTTCTTCCAAAACCGCGACGTGAATCTCCGCTCTCTGTCCGAAACAATGGAAATCGGCACACCATGTAATCTCACAATTTGAGATACATACAACTCAGCAAGCTTATTGAGTGAATAGTCCATACGAACTGGAACAAAGTGAGCTAATTTGGTTAGTCTATCCACTATAACCCAGACTGCATCTTTCTTGCTCGGTGTCGTAGGCAAACCGGATACAAAATCCATAGCAATTCTATCCCATTTCCATTCAGGTATCATGATCGTCTGAAGTAACCCAGAAGGCATCTGATGTTCGGCTTTTACTTGCTGACAAACTAAGCACTTCAAGACAAATTCAGATATGTCTCGTTTCATACCAGGCCACCAATAGAACTGTTTCAAATCATTATACATTTTCGTGCAACCCGGATGTATAGTCAATCGACTATTATGAGCCTTATTCAATATCATCTTAATCAAATCCACACTCCTCAGAACACATATTCGGCCTTTGAAGTTCAAATAGTCATTTTCATCAATTCGAAACTCTAACTCTGCATTACTTTCACACTAAACTCGTCTTGCCATCGTATCTTTGTCAACTCTCTGAGCATCACAAATTTGTTGAATATACAACGGTCTTGCTTTCAATTCGGCTATTATCGAACCATCATCAGACATAACCATATGTGTGTTCAACGCACGAAGAGCAAATAATGATTTTCGACTTAAGGCGTCCTCAACAACATTGGCTTTCCCTGGATGGTAGTCAATTACTAATTCGTAATCTTTCAACAGCTCTAACCATCTGCGTTGTCTCAAGTTCAAATCTTTCTGAGTCATCAAGTACTTTAAACTCTTGTGATCTGAATAAACATGACATTTCTCATCGAATAGATAATGACGCCAAATCTTTAACGCGAATACAATGGCTGCCAACTCCAAATCATGTGTCGGGTAATTTCTGTCATGCGGCTTCAATTGTCTCGAAGCGTAGGCTACGACTTTGCCTTCCTGCATCAAAACGCAACCTAAACCATTCAAAGAAGCATCACTATAAACAACAAATTCTTTACCCGATTCAGGCTGAATTAACACTGGAGCCTCGGTTAAAAGAGCTTTCAACTGATCGAAACTTTTCTGATATTTTTTCGTCCATTCGAACTTGACATCTTTCTGTAATAGCTTTGTCAAAGGTGTGGCGATCATAGAAAAACCTTTCACGAATCGTCTGTAGTAACCAGCAAGTCCCAGAAACCTTCGAATTTCAGAAACATTCCTTGGTGGTTTCCAATCAAGTATAGCCGATATGTTATTCGGATCAACCCGAATGCCTGACGCTGAAACAACGTGACCCAGAAAACTGACCTCATCCAGAACTCACACTTACTAAACTTTGCATACAACTGTTTATCTCGCAAAGTTTGTAGCACCAGTCTCAGATGCTCAACATGCTCGGTTTCATCTCTGAAGTAGATCAGAATATCATCTATAAACACTACCACAAACTGATCCAAATACTGTATGAAAATCTGATTCATCAAATCCATAAAAATAGCAGGTGCATTAGTAAGTCCAAAAGGCATAACCAAGAACTCAAAATGTCCGTACCTCGTTCGGAAAGCAGTCTTTGGCACATCGAAATCTCTGACTCGCAACTGATAATAACCCGATCTTAAATCTATCTTCGAAAACATTTAAGCCCCTTTCAACGGATCAAACAAGTCATCAATCCGAGGTAACGGGTATTTATTCTTTATAGTCACCTTGTTTAGCTACCGATAATCAATACACATTCGCATAGTCCCATCTTTCTTTTTCACAAATAAAACTGGTGCACCCCAAGGAGAGAAGCTCAGTCGTGCAAAGCCCTTATCTGTTAACCCTTGCAACTGTGCTTTCAACTCTTTTAATTCTGTAGGTGCCATCCAATACGGAGCTATTGAAATCAGAGTCATCCCCGGTACTAATTTAATACCAAACTCTATTTCTCGAATATGCGATAAACTCGGTATTCTTCATGAAACAGATCTGGATACTCGCACACAACTGGTACGGATTCAATCTGCTTCTCAGTAACTTTACTATCCAACACATAAGCCAAGTAAGCTTCACACCCTTTTTCTCACATACTTATGAGCTAACATCGAGGATATTACTGTCGGTAACCCATTCAGGTCATTAGATTCAATCCGGATAATTTCACCATTCTGACATCTCAAATCAATGGTCTTTCTTTTGCAATTAACAACAGCATCATGCAAAGTTAACCAGTCCATTCCCAAAATTATATCGAACTCGTCGAAAGGCAACAACATTAAATCAGCTGGAAAGCATGAATCCTGAATCATCAACGGGCAACTTTTACACACTTTATCAACCAGAACACATCAACCCAAGGGGTTTAATACAGGAATCACAAACTCAGTAGACTCAACAGCCAGAGTCTTACTGGATACTTAAGTTTCACACACATATGAATGAGTTGAACCAGGATCAATCAATGCAATCACAGTAATATAATAAAGAGTGAAAGTACCGTTGATAACATCTGGGGAAGAAGCATCCTCTCTAGCACGTATAGCATATGCTCTAGCAGGTGCACGAGCCTCTGATCGAACTGCAGTGTCTTTGGTTCTTTTCTGACTGCCACTTACATTTCCCGAATGCCAAGGTGGTCTGCCTTGCACTGATACATTACTCGGTCTGATATTCTAAGCCGTATTTTGCTCGGCTAGCATCGGGCACTCTCGAATAAAATGATCCGACGATCCACATTTAAAGCAAGACCGATCACGAAATCTACAACTCCCAAAATGCCATTTACCACAATGCTTGCATTCAACCCGATTCTACTGGACATTACCAATACTGGCCATTGAAGTAGCTCGAGAACCCACAGGTGGTCGATCTCGTCTAGATAAGTCTGAAGTAGCTCTATGTCGACCAGATTCATCTTTGAACTTCTTGGATACCGAATGAAATGTCTTGATGATCTTTTACAAATGTCTCTAGCTTCCATTTCAGCCTTTCTTTTCTCTTTCCCAAGCTCTTCGGCTTTGCAAGCTCGTTCGACAAGTACCACGAACTCTTTAATCTCGAGTATGCTGACTAGCAACTTAATATCTTCATTCAGACCGTCTTCAAATCTTTTACACATAATGGCTTCTGTTGACACACATTCACGGGCATATCGGCTCAGTCTGACAAATTTCCATTCATACTCAGTCATGGTCATTCGACCCTGTTTCAATTCCAGAAATTCTTTTCGTTTCTGATCGATGAATCTCTGACTGATATATTTCTTACGGAACTCAGTTTGAAAGAATTCCCAATTCACTTTCTCTTCCGGAACCACCGATACTAGTGTATTCCACCAGTGATATGCAGTGTCCCGTAATAAGGATATAACACATTTCAAGCATTCATCTGGAGTACAAGATAGCTCGTCGAGCACACGGATAGTATTATCAAGCCACATCTCAGCTCGTTCCATGTCGTCATCATCATTAGCTTTAAATTCTTTGGCCCCGTGTTTCTTGATTTTATCAACGGGAGGCCTACTAGATCTCATCGGATCTATCATCGGAGGTGCTAAAGGTATCAGAGAGGGATTATTCGGGGGTGGAGGTTGTTGCACAGCCGGATTAGTCTAAATAAATTGGGTAAACCATTCATTCATCATCTGGTAGAAGGCTTGCTTAGCCTCCCCTTCATGGCTACCTGAGATAGGTTGAGAGTCTACCGGCGCTGACCCATGTGCGAGATCAGGCGCTACGCTCTCTACATCATCAGCTACGGCTCTGTTAGGATCCATTTACTATATAAAACACATTTTAGATGTCAGAAGTCACCACACTATCATATTATAATGGAAGGCATGTATAGCTAGACCCACACGTGCTACGGTAGTCCTAGAATAGACTAAACCTTAAGCTCTGATAGCAATCAAATGTAATACCCCTAAATCGTATCCGTCACCGAATTACGGTTACGAGGCATTACTTTACATTTTACCACTCAGCACAGTCAAAAAGATCATTTATCAAATTTAATTCACTTAGCTAAATGAAGATAAATCCATACCTACGATAATTATAATTAGTACATAAATATACATGCTCATCATATCATACATATACTAGTTGTAACACCCCAAACCCGGCCTAGACGTTACGACCGAATCTGGCATGTCACATGAAAGGAATGTCTAAAAAAAACTGTGCGTTCGTTAAAAGTTCGTATTCTTTTTGAAACTCCGTGTTTTATGGTTTGTTTATAAAAATCGATTCATTTCAATGCCCATTTTACAAAGTTGTTATTAATTTGAATAAAATTGTATTTGTTGTGAAAATCGAGTTTGAGTAATTTTGAATAAAAACAGTTTATTATCATTTTAGGAAAATCCCATATTGAACATTTAATAATAAACAGTAACCAAATTGCAAGCTAAAACCAAATAAAATACCAAAGGCCTTATTACATAACAAAATCCCAAAATTAAAAGTAGGTTTAAATAAAAGAACCGAGTTTACGAGAAAACATTGCAGGGCCACCACAAGTCTGCCTCGGCTCCCAAATCCGCGATCTACTGTTTACTTGAAACATTTAAAAAGAGGGGGTGAGTTTACGAAAACTTAGTGTGTATTTCCCCTTACGAGTGATAACTGGGCCTAAGCCCACAGAAGCAGATTGGGCCTTAGCCCTTACAATAACATACTTGGCCGAAGCCCACATAAATCGAATCAGGCCGTAGCCCTAACATCACAATATAGCAAATAATCAGATAATCAATGCGATATGATGCATATACAGATGATAATGCAGAACCCAATCCCAGCCTAAATTTCCATCCGCTACACATCACCCGTACCTGCCAATCACACCATGGATTACTAAATCGACCCTCCATCCGCTACACACCATCGAAGGCAGTCGCTGCAGTCAACTGCTCATCGCCCTTATAATCATGGCATAGCCACCAGATAATGTGACAGAGTCACCAGATAGCAATTTGTGACATTAGTCACCAAATTCTTAATATGTGACATTAGTCACCAGATTCTTAATATGTGACATGAGTCACTAGATAATGTGGTAAAAACCACCAGAACACTTCCCCTTTATCAATATCACCCATATGCCCATGCAACATACATATTATTCAGATATTATGCAATGTGTCATGTATCCAAAACATATATCAAATATAAGAATAACATGAGTTACCATCATAATTAGATAGACATAAAACAATAAAATCAAGCTAATCAACCTCTAAGGGTATAATCGTAATTTTACCTACCAAGGGTATTTTCGTAATTTACCCACCAAGGGTATTTTCGTAAATTCGCACCTGCAATGGCCTTTTCGAAGGCCTAATGTCACCACCAGCGACTCAGCTACCATTTCCGGTCGTATCGGACAATTGGGCCTAAAACTCGATTTTGGCCCATCCGGGCCCACACGCTCGTGTCGCCCACTCGATTGGGCTACTATTACCGTGACCGGCACTTCGGCATTTGCCGCTCTACAACTAGAGTAGAAAGAGTTACACACACACCTGATAGGAGTCTGGTGCTAATCCGCGCTCCGACCACTCCTGTGCCCAAACGCCCTCCAATGTATGTTAACTCTCCTCCTGGAATGCTCTTTATATAGCTAGCTCTTCACCTTCCTTCTTTGTATCTTTTCGATGTGGGATCCCTTCGTCAGTAGAGTTTAAATTCAACTGAAACTCTTGCCGTCCAATCCGCAAAATAAATACTCCTTTGCTTCTCACGAGATTCGAACCCAGGCTCCCTTGCAACGTAATCCATGCTGCTAACCACTTGGCCACAAGCTCCTCTTGTGTCTTAAACCATGCGCAACTAAATATAAACTATGGCCCAAATTCTAAGATCCAAGTAAAAAGAAACCAAAATGCAAAAGCCAAGACTTGAACCTTAGACCTCCTTCCTTCCTTGTGGCGTCATTCCCTTGTCTCATATGTGGCGTCACTTTGCCACTACACCACACACTCCTTTGTGTCATTTTTCTCTATATTTTATTCTTAAGGCCTACCTGCCAACTTCCAGGGTTTTTTTCACCTAAAACCAAAATTTCCCCAAAGCCAATATTTGATCCCGGAACTTCATAGAAGCCCTCTAACCTTTCAAAATCACTTATCTAAAAGGTCCAACTTGCATTTAAGCCAATCTCTTATTCTCCGAAAATTTAAACGCTACTACGCTCAAGGCCCATTCGGCCCAATCCTACTAGGCCCAATTTCAGGATGGTACACTAGTAATTTATTTAAACAACTTAAACATACAATAACTTTCAAAGAATACCACTCATTTGATCATTTAAAACCATCTTCACCAATTATACATATATCCATATCTACTTTGTAAAACTAGATAACAATCATGACATTTAACCATTCATATACGTGATCACATGTTACTTTGATCTAACAAATCCAAATAGGCCTAATATACTCCATCAAAACAATGTATACCAAAATTTATTAGAAAGGACATATTCGAACCAAAACACTCATTATTTGTTACTCATGAACAAATGTAATCCATAACAGAATATAACATCTAAGTACATTTTCCATTTAATTCCACATATTGCTGAATACAAAGTTCATGAAGTTGATTCATATTTCTAGAATACACATCAAAGGTAATGTATACCAAAACTGATTCAAATTTGATAACTATCACATATATCTACTTTCCAAATTGACTAGCAAAATTCATATATGGTGATTTCATATCAAACATACATATACAAACTTTCATACTTGACATGATTTAGAACACATCCATACTATTCACCCATGCAAAACATTCACACTTAACTTGATCGAAACTTGCATAACTTTAGATTATTTAATAATAAAACAAGCCATTTTTGCATGGCTTATATACATCATCAAAATAATATTCAAACATTAAGCTAGCCTATACATGCCTTATACTTAAAAATTCAACTTTTAAGAGTACCAAAATAGGTCGATAGTGTGGATGACTTCAACGATGATTCCCCGAGCTCGTAGCTTGATCAAAATCTATAAAACAGAGTGAAAACATACAGAGTAAGCTAACTAGCTTAGTAAGTCTTAAACAATTAAAAGTGATTCAATTGAACACCCAAACACTTCAGGACAAATACTTAATATCAAATAAACTTTAACAAAATACATATGGTATCTCATTGCCGAACCTCAATACCGTAAATAACTTAACATTCTTCCTTATCTTACCTTTAACAAATAAATTTCTATTTCGACTCAATATTCAAATGGTAAGTATCAATTTCCAACCATATACTCAATTCATATGCACATCATTCAATAGATCCACATATATGAACAAATATACACTTATCCATTTAACATTTGATAAATCCAAGTATTCAATATCCACGTAATGATAATATGATCACATAACTCAAAAGGCCGACATATATAGTTATGGATCACATTCTTGTCCAACAGAACTCACATATATGCTTTCCTAATTGATCGAATATAGAAACTCAATTAAATAACTCATAGGCACTTACCTGTATGGCCAAGTAATTTAATTCACATGAATAAGCTTTAGCTTGTTCTTTTGTCACCATAACTCCACCATTTTGTATGTATATGCTCGTATTAAAAATCTCCGGCATTAAGCCTGCTAGACCGAAGTCTGAAATTTAATCACCGGCATTTAGCCTGCTAGGCAATAAGCCCGATACACTTCACCGGCACAAGGCCTGCTAGGCTCGAAGCCCGAGTACCAATAATTAAACCATTTCATACACATTACATATTACCAATATCACACATCACACATAACTCATAATCCTATCACATATCAAATTCAAATAAATTTCACTACATTTCATTATTAAAATCACCTTTCATATTCAGCTTTGGCCTATTTCACACTTATAAATTCAATATTCAACATATAATCAAGGTTATAACCAATATTAACGATATTAAATTGCTTAAAGACTTACCTCGGATGTCGTCGGACGACAAGAACCGGCTATTCGATAACTTTCGCCTTTCCCCGATCCAAGTCCGTTTTTCTTTGTTCTTGATCTAAACATATACAAATTAAGCTCATTCAAGCACATTTCATCTCAATTTAGTCCCAAAACACATAAATAGGCAAATTACCATTTTACCCCTGACATTTACAACTTTTACAATTTAGTCCCTATTGCACAAAACACAAAATACACAAAATTTGATATCAATCCCTAAGGGCCGAATCTTCCCCATGGTCATATAAGTCCTTACAATTCATTAATTTTGCATTTTTAACCCCTCAAAGATTTATTTTTGCAATATAGCCCAAAATACTCAAATTCACCAAAATTTCCAATTCAAAACATGTTAATATCAAACATACTTTTAATATTTTTCCATCAAACATTGCAGAGCACAAACATATATCCATAACTGAATATCAAACATGCTTAAATTCAAAAATTCTAACATGGGTCGGCTTGTATTCGAAGCAACGATCTCAAAAACGTAAAAATTATTGAAAACCGACTGAAAACATACCTTGAATTTAAGCTTAGAAGTGCCGAAAATCTAAAGAACCAAAGCCTTCTTCTTTCTCCAATATTCAGCCAAGAGAGAAACAAAATAATGTTGGCTTTATTTTATGTTATTTTATCATATATTATGCTTATTTTTCAATTACTAACTTAACCTTTAAATTAAAATAAAACTAACGTATATACTAAGGGTAATGTTGTCTTAAACCGTCCACTACCTTAGATAATGGGATATTTACCCTTTTAGGACTTCATATTAAAAAGCCACTATCAATTAAGCACTTTTCACTATAGTTTGCAACTTTTACATTTTACGCGATTAAGTCCTTTTGTCTAATTAAGCACACAAACAATCAAATTTTTATACGAAATTTTCACACATGCTAATTCAGATATAATAAACATAGAAAATAATATATAAAAATTTTTTGGACTTGGATTCGTGGTCCCAAAACCACCGTTCCGATTAGGGTCAAATTCGGACTGTTACACAGAATGCTCGGAATAGACACACAATGCCAACGTCCCAGACGTGGTCTTACATGTATTCAGATATCGATGCTACTGTCCCATAAAGGGTCTTACATGAATCAAATACGATGCCAATGTCCCAGACATGGTCTTACACGTAAATCTCAAATCGATGCCAATGTCCTAGACGTGGTCTTACACGATATCACATATCAGAAACCTATGTCATGACATATGTAATCCTATCTATTCCTGGGTTTGTACGGGGCTTCTCGGGCATTGATAGATTGTCGATACTTCCTTGGATTCACATATTTATCATCTCGTACACATTCATCTCAATGAAATTTCATATGAACATACATAAATAAATACAAGTACATTTATTTGTATATAGACTTACCTCGGATTTGAGTAAACGAACGGATTCAGCTATTCAACTACTTTCGACTTTCCTCGATCTAAATCTGTTTTCTTCGGTTCTTGATCTATACATATTCAAATTTAACCCATTTATTCACCAAATCATTCAATTCAATTCGAAAACACATATTTAGGGCAATTTACAATTTAGCCCTCACATTTTCACATTTTGACATTTTAGTCTATTTCATAAAATTACAAAATACAAAAAATCTTTATATACCCATGCTTAGCCGAATGTTCATGTAGTTCATACAATTCCATACATTTCATTTATTTCACATTTTAGTCCCTCAAAATATTATTTTCTCAATTTAGTCCAAATTACTCAAAATCATCAAAAAATCCAAAGAAAAAACATGTTAACCTAACACATATATTTCATATTTCATCACCAAACTTCACAAAGCTCACGAATTCATCCATGGCACATTTCAAATTCATCATCAATTCACAAAATTGAAGCATGAGTTTTGAAGTACACTAAGCAACGATTACAAAAACGTAGAAATTATCAAAAACTGAAACAAAACATACCTTGAACCAAGCTAAACCCTTACTGAAACTTAACAACTCTTTTTCTTTTTCTTTCCTTTGTAATTTCGGTGGATGAACATAGTATAATAGCTTATTTTTAAGCTTTTGTTTTATTATAATTCATGTTGGCATATTATTTACTAAATTAACCTTTGAAATTTAATAAGCAAGCCATATGAAATAAGCCCATAACTGTCCATCCCATGGTCTAAGGGCCAAAGTACAACATAAGGGCCTCACACATAGAAAAACACATCAATTAGCCACTTAATCAAATAGGAGGCTACTTTTACATTTTATGCAATTTAGCCCTTTTCTCAAATTAAGCATACAAATGATCAAATTAAATCACAGATATTCCACACATACTAATTCACATGCTGAAGACTCGGAAAATAATATTAAAATATTTTTTTCTGACTCAGATTTGTGGTTCGAAACCACTATTCTGACGAGGGTCTAAATATGGTTGTTACAATTCTCCGTCCTTAGGATTTTCGTCCCCAAAAATCTTACCGTTGAATAGGTTCGAATATTGTTGTCTCATTACGTCTTTAGGCTCCCACGTAGCCTCTTCCACTCCGTGTCTGATCGCTAAAATCAGAGTTTTAAAATTTATAAAGAGAATGATCGAACCTGGAAACTAACTCTGACAACGATTAAAGGCAAGTGTACCTATCGAACAGTAGTATAGCTTAGGCAAGACCGGATTGTCGAACCCAAAGGAACTAAAAGTACTAATACTAACTTTCTTTTTATTATTTAGCCTAAAATAAAGTGAAGTTTTTTTAACCTAAATTAACGACTACTAAGCTAAAGACGCGAAGACAAAAAGAACGAATTGAGAAATAACTTGAAGAAAAACTCAGTTGATCATGACGATACCCTCAGGAAGAATCCACCTAGACTTCACTTGTTATCTAACACTGAACCATACGGTTTATTCACTAAGTTTGATCCGTAGGACTCCCTAACGTATATTAAACCCTCTCTCGAGGCGAATAACGTCTAACCCTAGGTTAATTAACGAAAATCTCTTTCTCGAATAATAAGCCCCTAGAATAGCAGTAAATCGATCTATGGATTCCCATATTAGGTTTCAACCTAATCCAGTAAAATCTCGTCACCCTATCTCTAGGCGTGTGATCAACTCCGCTTAATTATGCTAGATCTACTCCTAGGCAGGGTCTATTCCACCTCCACCTAAGCACATCAAATTTGGATTAAGCACACACAATTAAGAACAAACTAAGTATTTATCATATAATTCAAAAAACAATAACAAGATTCATCTGGGTTTCATCCCCTTCAGGTATCTGAAGGGTTTAGTTCATAACAAATAAAGAAAACATCTCAAGAGAAAAGATAAAACAAAACATAAGAAATCCCTAAAAATCCCTGAAGAAATTGGAGGAGAAATTCGCCGTCTTGAGTAGAATTCTGGCTTCTTAGGATGGATCA
Source organism: Gossypium australe (assembly GCA_005393395.2). Lineage (NCBI taxonomy): Eukaryota > Viridiplantae > Streptophyta > Magnoliopsida > Malvales > Malvaceae > Gossypium > Gossypium australe. The sequence continues at coordinate 99,297,718 of CM016616.1, read as the reverse complement.
ACTAGTTAACTTCAAGTGATTCCCACAATTCTGACCTTTTCGGCTTGGCTCCTTGGCCTAGCTTCACCGCCCCCTTAAAGGTGGTACTTAGGGGGTTTATATAGGCTCTTGGAATGTGTTTCTTTGCCCCAAAGTATCCAAATCCGAATGAAATTGCTCTTTGCCACGACAGGGACACGGCCATGTCACACGCCCGTGTGACTAGTCTTCAAGCCGTGTTCAGACTTCTTTAGTGAGGCACGACCGTGTAAATTGGGGGTGAGGCCGTATTCTAGATGCTTGACATGGCACGGCCGTGTGACCTTTGGGCCAGGCCGTGTTGATTTCGTGATATGGCCCATTTATTCCGTTTTGGGCCCGTTTTAAGTTCTTTTCATCCTCGGGTGCTTTTCTGGGTAAAAGCATGAAAAGAAAGGATTAAAAGCACCTTTTTATATGAATCGAGGCTTAAATCATCCAAAATCAAGCTAAATGTGGGATTAAAATATGTTATAATTACAGTTTATCAAATACCCCCACACTTAAGCTTTTGCTTGTCCTCAAGCAAAATTCTCAACTTACAATTAAGACAAACTTTCCATGATTCATAATTCCTATCCACAATGTCTCATCATAATTCATAGATAATTTATACATGGATGATCTAACTCGAAGGGTCCTAAAGATTCAAACAATCAAAGTCATACATTTGTAGCACAAAAATGTAGGTGCCTCCCCTTATCTAAATAATTACCTTTGAAGGATTGACATCCTCACTAAGATTCACTCGAATCACTCGAGGTGTTTTAAGGTTCAAAATTTAGCTCTCAGAAGTCGAACCTGAAAAGTTAATCCCATAAGCTTGCCTGAAAATCAAATCTCTACCACTGTAAAATAAGATGATACACAAATCAAAAGGTCTTAATAGGGTTGTAATGGGGCTAGGGTTAAAGGTGTGGATAAAGGCTGAATTAGAAGGTTAGAATCGAGACTGACTTGATGAATTGCCTAACTAACAAAAGTTGAACTAATCTTAAATGATTAAATTAATTGGAAACTAATAATACAAGCTTTTTCCTCAAGTTGTGGAATTTTAACATGTAAGCTCATTTAATTATAGAACTAATAATGAATATACTTCGTTTTTTTTCAAGAACAACTATTAATATTACATAATAAGAAATGAAAATAACAACTAGACAACACATCAAATCAAATCTAGATATAAGGGTAGTCAAAAGGAATGGTGATAACAAATACAAAGGGGTTTTGGGTTAATATTAGCTGGTTAGTCAATAAAAAGAGTTGTTAGGATCAACAGGGTTTACTAGGGGTTAGTTGTTAAGGAAGGCTATTTAGTGGAGTGAGTGGGTTAAATCCTAGGTGCCTTTATCATCTCAGTATATCAAATCATAGGTGTGGTCTCAACGTGTAGAATCGAGGCAAGTTCTAGAATAACAGTTCAAAGTTGACACACTCATAATTAATAAAATGAGCATGAAAAAGGGATATATGCTCTAATAGGCTCAAGATCTCACAAAAATTTTGGGTGTTTTGACATCAACCTTGTAAATTTCAAATTTCAAGATAATATTCAGATTCAGTTCAACAACCTAGCAAAGATTTTATTTCTAAAAAATGGACTTATCATCCTTGATTCTCTAATATTCTTCCAATGCACAATTAACTATGACTTAATCTAAAACATATCAAAAAAATCATAAACCATCAGAAATTTCATCTTAATTAGTAATATGAAAAATTTACTTAAAAACAAGACTAAGTTCAGGGATTTGAGAATAATGAAAAAAGTTAGGCCGGATTTGAGAATAATGCAGAAAGTTAGGCCCTTCTTTAGATAAATATTCACCCCCACTTAAGATGTACATTGCCTTCAATGTACAAAGATAGATATATCATTTATGGGATAAATCAAAAGAGAAGGGGAAAGAATACTCCCTGAATTTTGGATGGTGTCCCTGGAGGATGGTAGAGGTCGTGGTGTGTTCGTTGGAAGGAGTCGGTCTGGATGACGATCCTGTGCTAGATGAAGAAATTGGGTGCTCGTAGAGGATTAGCTAGGGATTATTAAGACACATTTAAAATAAACTAACTATATAATTTAAAATAAGAAAGAAAAAGGAAGGGAGATTAAGAAGGAAAATAAAAATAAAAGAAAAGGTGGATGGACCGAAGAGTCCTTATTGATGGATGGTTCGCGAGGTGGGTGTGACTTCTAGGGCTGCGGAGGTGCTGACGGTGGCGGAAGTGGCGTGATTCCCTAGCAGCCTAGCGAACTTGACACTAAGAAACTAAAATAAATTAAACTAACTAGAGTAGAAGAGAAGTAAAGATAAGGAAATTGAAGCAAAAGAGAAAAGAAAAATAGAAACTAAATGGTCTCAAAGACCCTTGGCTTGGTGTTTGGATGAAGCGGCCGGCATGAACTTATGTGTAGAGTCTCCCTTGTCGAGACTATGCTTGCCTTCTTCCGATTCTTCAGCATGATTTTAATGTAGCTCAAGAGCCTGGATACCATTTCTATAGAAAGAAGAAAAATTTTGAAAGAAAAAGAAGGGAGAAAGAGGATGGGGAGAAAGGGAAAGGCTGTGGGGTTTAAATAGGAGTTCAAATCTGGCACATTCCCATGCTCGTGGTCTGAGGGCGTGTCGAATCGCACGGCCACCACGCACGGCCGTGTGTCCATGCATGTTGTTTCACCATGCCCGTGTTTCATCCAGCAACGCCCGTGGGTCACAAGTCAGTATGTTGGAACGGCTTTAAGGCACGAGCGTGTTCGGTGGTGTGCAGGTCAGTAGCTTCACACGGCTATGGGGCACAGCCGTGCCTCTTTGTCGGTGCCTGTGGGGTAGTGGTTGGATTCATGACATCGATATTAGTTAGGATTTGATTCGCACGGCCTCTACTATGTCAATACGGGGATTCTAGTGGTCTACACGGTCACGAACACGGCCATGTGTAAGACCATGTGGACTGGAATTCTGCACTTCTGTGTTAGTTTAAACTAAATATCAGAAAAGAAGGGAAGAAAATAAACTGAAAAATAAATAGTGTTAGTGCTCGAGTTGCCTCCCGAGAAGCACTCGTTTATAGTCTTAAGCTAGACTTTCCTCGACATTGAAAAAAAATCAGGGAGGTTTAAAGGTTTGAATATCTTCCCTTGTACTTACAGTTCTATTTCCTTGATAGGGTTTAAGTCGAGAAGCGTGTACCTTAAAAGTGCCAAATGTTGGATTGCTTACCTCGACTGTTCCATGTGGGAAGATATTGTGTACCTTAAGAGGAATTTCTTCGTTTACTTTCAGGTCTGATGTTATGATGCGAGGGTCGGCTTTGATAACAGTACCTGGTCTCCTATTTTGAAATGGTTTGATGGTCCTATGAGCTCTTCTGGGGGCTCCTTTGGTTTTACTTTGTGTGGTTCCGGTTCTTCTTTGACGTGTGTCTTCTGCTTTTCTCGTTTGTCAACCCCTAGGCTTCGTTCCTTATGTAATTCTTCTTTGTTAGCTTGGGGTTTATGATTCGGCTCAGGTTTGTATTCTTGTGGTGTTTCCTGCAATGAAAGTTGAACAATTTGATTATCATTTGAAATGACTTTCTTACCTTCACCGACTGTTGTCCTGGCCGAGTCAAGAGCTTGAAGACTGATTGATTTGTCACCTACACAAAGAATGAGTTCGCCTGTGGCAACATCAATTTTAGTCTTGGCAGTTGCTAGGAATGGTCTTCCTAAAATCAAGGGGATTGAATTATCCTCATCCATGTCTAAGACAACAAAGTCTACTGGGAAAACAAATTTGTCAGTTTTTACAAGAACAACTTCGTTAATGCCCCTAGGAATTCTAACAGTTTTATCAGCTAGTTGAATGCTCATCCTAGTTTGTTTGGGCTTCCCTAGACCTAGTCGTTTAAATAGTGTATAAGGCATGACATTTATACTTGCCCCAAAATCAGCTAAACCCTTATCGACATTTAGTCTACCAATTAAACAAGGAAGAGTAAAACTCCCTGGGTCTTTTTCTTTCCGTGGTAGTCCATTCTGTACCATGGCTGAGCATACGACATTCAATTCCACATGTGGCTCTTCATCTAATTTACGTTTGTTTGTCAAGAGCTGTTTTAAAAATTTCCTCGAATTTGGCATCTGAAAAAGAGCTTCAAGAAGAGGTAAGTTAATATGTAATTTCTTTAAAAGTTTAAGAAACTTACCGAACTGCTCCTCTGAATCGTCTCTTTTCATTGCTTCAGGATAAGGTATGCAAGGTTGGTACTCTTTGATTACCGGTTTTGGATCTTCTTGTGATACCTCTATTTTACCTTTGCCTACCTCTTTGTTTGGTTCGTCTAACCCTTTGCTTTCATGAGCTGTGATGGCTTGAATTTGCTCCTTTGCGTTAATCTCGGTGTTACTTGGTAGACGTCCTTGCGGTCGTTCTGTCATTAACTTTGCAAGTTGACTGACTGCATTAGTGACTTCCCCAACTGACTTAGTAAATTTTTCCATCGACGCTTGTCTATCTTTAAGTGTTCTTTCAGTTTCTTGGAAACGGTTTTCTGTGTTTGCCATAAATTTTGTCATCATCTCTTCGAGGTTTGGCTTCTTCTCTTGCGAATAGGGCTGATTTTGGAAGTTTTGAGGAGGTTATTGCCTTTGATTTCCTTGATTTCCTTGACCTCCCCACGAGATATTTGGGTGGTTCCTCCAACCTGGATTGTAAGTGTTACTATAAGGATTATTATTGGATCTAAAATTATTACCTATATAGTTCATCTGTTCGCTCTCTGCTCCTGGTTGGTAGGGTGGGTACTCAGGATTCGCCATAGTTCCACTTGCCTCACATTGCATGACTAGGTGTACCTGTGGAAACACAGAAATTTATATACTTTTTTCATGCCCTTTTTTACCCAAATTCATGCAGTTTCGAGTAAATTCTTGTCAGAAAATAATTAAATATTATAAAATAATTAATTTATGCTAAAAATATGAACATGACAAATTTTAATTAATTTTATATTTAATTTTGTTTAATTTTGACTATTTTCAACAGATTCGCACAAAGGGCGAAAATCGGCTCGGCAGACACTGCTCGAAGAATAAACCCGAGAAGCAATTTGAAGTATCAAGGCGAATTTATTTCCAGCCAAGACGGTCCAATTATGAAGTTTTAATCATAATATAATTAATTTTAATTTATTCCCAAATTAATTTGGGCTAAATAAATTATTATTAATTAATTATGGAAGAAGGGTCCAGTTAAATCGCACTGGTTGAACCGAACCGATTGAACCGAACTAGCCACCAATTGGGCAGCCCAAATCATCCATAATGATGACCCAAATAATCTTATTATCTGATTAACTAATCTTGCAAAGAAGCCCTTGAAGACCTTTCAAAATTTCATCAAACCCCTCCAAATATTATGGCTTTGTAGATTTGCCCCATGCTATATTTAGCAAAGTTGAATCCTTCAACTTTGCCACATGGATGGCCCGCCAAGGGTGGCCTATTTTGCTGCTGCTATTTGCTATTTTTAGCAGCCTTGAAGCTATAAATACATGTAACACCCCAAACCCGGCCCAAACACCACGACCGGATCTGGTATGTCACTAAGAAAATTTTGGAAAACATGTCGTATTTTCAGAAAATATTTTTCTAAAGTTTATCCTTTTATTCGAAAAAATAAATAGTTGATAGTTTAAATAAAATATGCCTTTATGAATTAAAAACCCAAATTTAAATACATGCATTAGTTCAATAAGAATTTAAATAACTAAAAGTAATTAAAGCCCAAAATAAAACAAAATATAAACTAGTGGCCCATGGCCTTATTACAACGAGATTTAAAATCCATTAATTAAAAATATAAAATAATAACTTGAGTCTTTTTGTTGGATCCAGATGTTCTTTTGCATGGCCACCTTGCGCTCCTCTCCAGCCCGGTCCAATGCACTAAGTGCTACCTGAAATATTAATTAATTGGTTGAGTCGCGAGACTCAGTGTGCAACCCTCATGCACCATTAGATGTGGGCCTTAGCCCCATAAAACAAAATAAACAGTTTAATATACATTATAAAAATTAATATGCAAGCCCAACCCAAATCCTAGGTTTCCATCCGCTACACGCCCCCGTACCAGCCATTCACACCATTGGGGATTTCTACAATCAACCCACACCGTTACACGCCTTGATGGCAATCTTGCTGCTCATCATCAGATCATGGCCGTAGCCACTACAACAGATCACGGCAAAAGCCGCTACAACAGATCACGATAAAAACTGCTACAACAGATCACGGTAAAAACCGCTACAACAGATCACGGTAAAAACTGCTACAACGTATAACTTCCTCCTTTCATCAACCCAACCCATGCAATCACAAAAAAATCAATATACTTATATCATTTAATCAGAACATTCACTAACCTGGTGATTTGCTTTTACCCTCTTTGGGTTTCCATCATTAAGTCGGAATTTCGGCATTTATCAAGACATATAAAATTTATAATCATATATTTATCAAACAGATCTAGATGGTATGGAGAATTACACACCTGATTAATGTCGATACCCTTGCTAGACCGATCTACAACTTTGCTCAAAAAGCCGGAAAGATGTGAAAATAGGCCTCTCCTATATTCGGCCATAGTTAGTATTCTACCCGATTTTATATATATGAATATACAAATCCTCTTACCATGAAATCCCGAATGTAACACGATTCTATAACTTAGAGACCTATGAGTTTCGGCTTCTAGGAAAAATCCCAGAAAGATGATCTATCGCGCTTTCGACTTTTGAAAGAACTAAAAATTGAAAAGATGGCTAAGGGAGATTCAGCCAATGAATATTAAGGAGAAGAATAGGTGTAGTTTCGGCTTTTGAATCAAAGTGAAGATGAGGAAATAGGCTTAGAGATTTCGGCTTTTGCAGAGAATGAAGAAGAAGATGGAACTTTAGGAGTTTTCGGCTTTTACTCAGAGAAGAAGAGAAAAGAATGAGAGAAAAACCCCAAATGCCGAAATTGAAGAGATATTCCCCCTATTTATAGAAATTTCGGCACTTACCTAACATTGCAGATAAATCCTATCTTTTCTCCTTTATCTTAATCTACTGGCTCATCTAAAAGAGACTTAATTATCTCTAACTCCTCCCTCCTTTATCAGCATATTATCCACATATTTTAAACATTAAAACCTCTAAATTTTAGCCTTGTTGCCATCCACTCCACCTAATCCTAATGCCCAAAATTTAGCTAACTTAAATTAAAAGAATTGGGCTCCATGAAACTTAAATTTGGGCCCCTTACTCCCTTGTGTGGCGTCACCTCCTAAGATTGGGCCACAAGCCCACTTTGGTATTTTAAACATAGATACTACCTTTTAAACCCTATAATGCCCAAACAGATAATTTTAATCAAGGCCTTTGCCTAAGCCTGAGCCCAATTTGGACCCCTAACACTTAAATTAACAGATTAAACATATCCACCCATTAAATGCATAGGCCCAAAAATTCAGGATGTTACAACACCCCCTTGCTGCTCATTCAAAACACACCTCAAGCCTCCAACATTCTCCTCTCTCACTTTCTCTCAATTTCCATTTTTCCATTTCCCTCTTGTGTTCTTGTGCCAATTTCTCCTCTTGGAAAAGAGGTGTTTTCCCAGCCATTTGGAGCAGCAAGTGGAGTGTTCATAAGCCACCTTGATAGCCAAGGACAACGAAGAACAAAGAACGGAGCAATCAGTCAAGCCACGGAGAAACACCAGATTTGCTTCTTGTTCCCTATCTCTTTAAATTTTGTTGTTGTTTTGACAAACATGTTTATGAATATTTATGCTGTTGGAATGTTTAATTTAATCAATTTAGCTTCAATCTAATTCGTGTTGGGTTGATTGCATTTCGTCCTCTTGAATTATTAAAATTGTGTTTATGTTGTTAAAGGCCTCGGTAAAATGTTTGATTGAGTAAAATCATGTTTAAGTTATCTGGCATTATAATTGTTTAGATAGCTAATGAATTAGTTATTTAAACGCATTGAAATTGTAATTAATGGACACAATACTTAATATGTGCATGTTTAATTCTTCTAAGGTATCTGAAGATTAAATTAGCATTGTATTCGGCAATACATATGCCTTGCATAACTTGCAAGATTTTTGTGATTAAATTGTTTCAAGGTAAGGATACTTTGTTACTTTACATGATCCTTTATATGCTTATTAGGTTGAATTAATCGATTGAATCACATAGGAATATGCGAGAGATTGTTTAATTTAATAGGTATGTATGTGCAATAACAGGTAAATATGTTCATAAGTTAGCAAATTACCAAGTTGCCGTGATTTATTCGTAACAAGTATAAGCATAAGTTTAATAATTCTAAGGTAAGAAATGTAATTAATCCAACACAATTATATCATCTTGATTAAAAGCAGTTTTTTTTTTGAAATCGTGCATTAGAACTTTGTTTTATTTTATTTTACTCTGTTTTTCTTTTAGTTTTTAAATATTTCTCAAAACCAAATATTTTTCCTTAACCAAAGTGTTTAAAATCATTTTCATAAATAATTCTTTTGCTGTCCCTGTGGGTACGATAACTCGACATTTACTTGTCACTTTATTACTTGTACGGTTGTGTACACCTGCACATTTCCACCGTTCCAAGTTTTTGGCGCCGTTGCCGGGGACTGTTTTTCAAAGCCATTATTTGTGAATCTGTTTTACATTTTGGTTTATTTATTTTCCGTATTGAAATTTTTACTTAATTAATTTTTCTGTGAATATTTCAGGTGTTTATGAGTATTGGCCAGATTATTAACTTACTCTCTGTGGACCCTGAAATAGAACGAACCTTTCGACAATGAAGAAGACAAGCAAACCAGAGAATGACCGAAGAAATGAATTTCGAGAATATGAACCAAGGAAACGGAGCAAACACTGCTCAGAATCCTATTTTTATTGTTGATGATAGGGATAGAGCCTTAAGACAATATGTCGTGCCAGTATTTAACGATCTTAATCCGGGTATTAGGAGACCTAAAATCGAGGCACAACAATTCGAGTTGAAGCCAGTCATGTTCCAGATGCTTCAGACAGTGGGCCAATTCAGTGGAATGCCTACTTAAGATCCACATCTTCACTTAAGACTATTTATGAAAGTGAGCGATTCTTTCAAGTTAGCCGGAGTACCCGAAGATGCCTTACGATTGAAGTTGTTCCCATATTTGTTAAGGGACAGAGCTCGTGCCTGGTTGAATTCATTGCCACCAAACTCCATTTCTACATGGAAAGAGTTAGCCGAGAGATTCCTCATGAAGTATTTTCCACCAAGCAAGAATGCTAAGCTGAGGAATGAGATCACTGCTTTCCACCAAATGGATGACGAATCCTTGTATGAGGCATGGGAAAGATTTAAAGAACTATTACAAAAATGCCCTCATCATGGAACTCCTCATTATATTCAACTTGAGACGTTCTATAATGGTCTCAACGCTCACACAAGGATGGTAGTGGACGCCTCTGCTAATGGCGCTCTCCTTTTTAAGTCTTATAACGAGGCTTATGAAATTATTGAGAGGATTGCCAGCAAAAATTATCAATGGCCAACCAGTCGTGCAGTGTCAGGAAGACGAGTCACTGGAATTCATGAAGTAGACGCTCTTACTTCACTCGCATCTCAAGTATCATCAATATCCTCAATGCTTAAAAATCTTACTACTAACGGGTCTAATAATTTTGCTGCACAGCCGCTTAATCAATTTGAGAATATAGCCTGTGTCTATTGTGGGGAGGGACATTTGTTTGAAGAATGTCCATCAAACCCAGAATCTGTGTACTACATGGGCAATCAGAACCAAAACCGAGGAAGGCAAGGGCTGCAATCCAACTTTTATAACCCATCGTAGAGAAACCACCCGAATATTTCCTGGAGTAACCAAGGGGCTGGAACCAGTACCACTTACACCCAACCCAGACCAACCCGGCCGCCTAATTTTCCGCAACAAGTTCAGAAACCAGTTCAAGCTGAAGTACCCAATAGCCTGGAAAGTTTGCTAAAGACATACATGGCAAAGAATGATGCCTTAATCTAGAGCCAAGCAGCTACATTGAATAATTTGGAGAATCAAGTGGGCCAGCTTGCAACTGAACTCAGGAACCGACCACAAGACGCTCTACCTAGTGACACAAAAAATCCGAAAAATCTGGGGAAGGAACATTGCAAATCGTTGACATTGAGGAGCGGAAAGATAGTAAAGCCCTACACTATCAAAGTTGAAAAGGAGTAAGCACAAGACTCAGAAGAAGTTCAACCAAGTGTTGAAACTCCAGTTTCACTAGAACTGAAATTTGCAAAACCCAACAAAGTAACCTCAGGACCAGTCAATTCTAATCAATCAACAACTTTGTTAGAAGCAGAATTACTGCCAAAGGCGAATCTACCAGAATCAGTTCTAGTAATGAAACCACCACCACCCTACCCTCAAAGACTTCAATAGCCGAAGCAAGAGATCCAATTCAAGAAGTTCCTTGACGTACTCAAGCAACTTCACATCAACATCCCGTTGGTCGAAGCACTTGAGCAAATGTCGAACAACGTCAAGTTCATGAAAGATATCTTGTCTAAGAAACGAAGGCTTGGAGAATTTGAAACGGTAGCTTTGACGAAGGAATGCAGTGCATATCTTTAGAACAAACTACCCCCAAAATTGAAGGATCCTGGATGTTTCACCATACCATGCAATATTGGATCAACATATTGTGGCAAAGCATTATGTGACTTAGGCGCAAGTATCAACTTGATGCCTATGTCAATATTTAGGAAGTTGGGGATAGGAGAAGTTAGACCAACTACGGTTACACTTCAACTAGCAGATCGATCCTTAGCGCATCCAGAAGGAAAAATCAAGGACGTATTGGTACGTGTAGATAAATTTATCTTTCATGCTGACTTTGTAATTCTAGACTTTGAAGCAGACAAAGAAGTGCCAATTATCCTAGGAAGACCATTCTTAGCAACTAGAAGGACCCTTATTGGTGTGCAAAAGGGTGAGCTGACTATGCCTGTTCAGGATGATCAGGTAACATTTAATGGTTTTAAGTCAATGCGATTTCCTGACACAATGGATGATTGTTCTGCAGTATTCGATTTAGAGGAATTAATAGTAGAGAAGGAACTTAACTGTGTTGATGACCCACTAGAAAGAATCTTGACATCGGATCCCCCAAATGATGAAGAGGAGGATGAATACTTAGTCTATAAGCTAATCAAAAAGGATTTAATTTGCAATCCCGTTTTGAATCTTTGGAATTAGAGAAAAGAGATTATATGTAGCTAAAAGCATCAATCGAGGAGACACCTGAATTAGAACTCAAGGTATTACCTTCACACTTGAAATATGTTTATTTATTTAGGTAACGCCTTTACTCTTCTTGTGATTGTTTCAGAAGAATTAACTACTGAACAAGAAGAGAAACTTATTATAGTGTTGAAACAATTCAAGAAGGCTATCGGATGGACCATAGCCAATATTCGCAGTATTAGCCCATCTGTATACATGCACAAGATCATATTAGAAGATGGCGAGAGAGGAACGATTGATGGACAATGGAGACTGAACCCCATCATGAAAGATGTAGTGAAAAAGGAAATTATCAAGTGGTTGGATGCGGGTATAATTTACCCCATCTCAGACAGTTCATGGGTGAGTCCAGTCCAGTGCGTACCGAAGAAAGGAGGTATCACGGTCATGGAGAACGAGAACAACGAGTTGATACCAACTAGAACAGTTACGGGATGGAGAATCTGCATCGATTTTCGGAAGCTGAACAAGGCGACTAGGAAAGATCACTTCCCTTTGCCGTTTTTGGACCAGATGTTGGATAGACTCGCAAGACGAGACTATTACTATTTTCTCGATGGATACTCAGGGTATAATCAAATTACAATCACCGGAAGATCAACACAAAACGACATTCACCTGTCCATATGGTACATTCGCATTTAGACCAATGCCATTTGGTTTATGTAATGCACCAGCTACATTTCAAAGATGTATGATGTCTATTTTTACTGACATAGTTGAGAAGTATTTGGAAGTTTTCATGGACGATTTCTCAGTATTTGGAGATACTTACGATGATTGCTTAACCAATCTAGCTAAGGTACTGAGGCGATGCGAAGAACCAAATCTTGTACTCAGCTGGGAAAAATGCCATTTTATGGTACGAGAAGGAATTGTTCTAGGGCATCAGATAACGAGGCATGGGATCGAGGTGGACAAAGCAAAAGTAGACGTTATTGAGAAACTCCCACCTCCAACATCTGTAAAAGGTGTTAGGAGCTTTATGGGCCACGCCGGTTTCTATCGAAGATTTATCAAGGACTTCTCCAAAGTGGCTAAACCCTTATGCAAGCTATTGGAGAAAGACTCGATATTCAAGTTTGATGAGGAATGCTTAAAAGCCTTCGACGATCTGAAGAGCCGATTAGCCACGACACCCATAATCATCACACCAGACTGGGATTCGCCATTCGTGTTGATGTGTGACGCAAGTGACTTCGCCATTGGAGCTGTCTTGGGCTAGCGAAGGAACAAAGTTTTTCATCCCATCTACTACGCAAGTAGAACTCTAACCGGAGCTCAATTAAACTATACAGTAACAAAAAAAGAGTTTCTTGCTATTGTGTTTGCTTTCGACAAGTTTTGATCTTATCTTGTAGGTACCAAAGTGATTGTCTATACGGACCACTCCGCGATTAAGTACTTATTAGCCAAGAAAGATGCTAAGCCGAGATTGATCCGGTGGGTGCTTCTACTTCAAGAGTTTGATCTAGAAATTCAAGATCGAAGGGGAGTAGAAAACCAAGCAGCAGATCACTTATCCAGATTGGAGCCGCAAGAAGGAAATTCTCCACTTGTACCGATCCAGGAGACATTTCCAGATGAACATATACTGAAGGTAAATCATGTCCATAATATTCCTTGGTTTGCTGATTTTGCTAACTATTTAGCTTGTGGTTTGATGCCGATTGATAAAACTTATCAACAAAGAAAAAAGTTTCTTCACGATGTGAAGTACTATTTTTGGGAAGAGCCATATTTGTTTAAAAAGTGTGCAAATCAGATGATTAGGAGATGTGTGGCAGAAGATGAAATACTGAATATTTTATACCACTGTCATTCAGCTCCGAGTGGGGGACACTTCGGAGGTACTCGTACAACGGCCAAAGTATTGCAAGTCGGATTCTTTTGGCCAACACTATTCAAGAATGCATATGCTTATGTAAAGAGTTGTGATCGATTCCAGAGGGTTGGAAACGTCACCAACAGAAATGAGATGCCTTGAACAAATATCATTGAGGTAGAATTGTTCGATGTTTGGGGTATTGACTTTCTTGGTCATTTCCTTCCGTCTTTTGGTCACAAGTACATATTGGTAGCGGTAGATTTTGTGTCTAAGTGGGTCGAAGCTGAAGCTTATTCGACGAACGATGCCAAGGTTGTGATGAAGTTCTTGCAGAAACATGTGTTCACAAGGTTTGGAACCCCAAGAGCTATTATCAGCGATGAAGGGACCCATTTTGTGAACAAGTGGTTAAAATGGTTGCTAGATAAACATGGAGTGAAGCATAAGGTTGCTACAGCTTACCATCCGCAGACAAATGGGCAAGCTGAGCTAGCAAATAAGGAGATCAAAGGCATACTCGAGAAGGTAGTTTGCCCGAACCAACGAGATTGGTCTAAGAGACTAGATGATGCTTTATGGGCTTACAGAACAGCATACAAGACACCCTTAGGAATGTCACCCTACAGGTTGGTCTTTGGGAAAGCATGTCATCTACCTCTAGAGTTAGAGCACAGAGCTTATTAGGCTCTTCGACAACTCAATTTGGATCTCAAGCTTGCTAAAGAGAAACGAATGATCCAACTCAACGAGCTAGAGGAATTTCGAATGTTCTCATACGAAAATGCCAAATTACTTAAAGAAAGACTCAAGAAATGGCATGACAAGCATATTCGAGTTCGAGAGTTTGAAGCAGGTCAGCAAGTCTTGTTATTTAATTCCAGATTGAAGTTCTTCCCAGGTAAGTTTAAATTACATTGGTCTGGTCCATTTAAGATTCATCGCGTCTATCCATACGGGGTTGTTGAACTCCAAGGTAAGGGAGGTAATTTTCAAGTCAATGCTCAGCGTTTGAAACATTACGACGGAGAAAGACCTGAACGAGATCAAATCTTGTTCAGTTTATCTGATCTTTAGATTTTCTTGTTTAAATAAATTATGTCTAGGAGATTGGAACTTAAGCGGGACCGCTTGTGACCCCTCCAATCTTTCCTGGGAATTGATTTCTACATAATTTTCCAAGAAATTAGCCCCTAAATGACAAAATAAATTTGGTTTTTCAAATAAAAAGGTCAACTTTGACCCAAGTCATAAATTGCAATTCAATTTCAAATTTTCATTAAGTCTAGGGACTTAGTTGAATTATTTTCAAAATTTGGTTACTGTTTTCGTAAATAATAAAGACTAGTGCCTCTTTTTGTAAATATTTTTAAAAGGCATCTAGAATAAATATTTTATCTAATATCATATTTATAAATTATTGATAAACTTTAATATATAATTATATCCATTATAATTTATATATTAATTTTTATCAACTTAGCTTAGAATAGGATTAATTTTATTTTTATGTTTATCTTAATAATTAAATAGCAATTGATAATTTTATATGTGTTTATTTAATTATTAATTGTTGTTTATCATGAGAAAAATTAGAATTGGACTCTTATTTTTTTTTAATTATTAAATTCTAAGAGTTCTATTCTAAGTCCCATTACTCCTACTATAAATTGCACCCTTGTTTCTCCCCATTCACTCATCTCTCAAAACCCCTATCACCAAACACCAAGTGTCGCAAGTCCCTAAGCCACCATTCGGCCAGCAGCTTGCTTCAACACGCCGCACGACTCAGCTCCAGCGGCTGTCCAAGTCAGGGCCTTACGCCTACTGCGCACCATTTGTAACATCCCAAAATTGGGCCTAGGAGAATTGAGCCCAATGGGCCTGGGTTCGAATCTCATGAGAAGCAAGGGAGTATTTATTTTGCGGATTGGACGGCAAGAGTTTCAGTTGAATTTAAACTCTACTGACGAAGGGATCCCACATCGGAAAGACATAAAGAATGAAGGTGAAGAGCTAGCTATATAAAGAGCATCCTAGGAGGAGAGTAAACACATCTTGGAGGGCGTTTGGGCACAGGAGTGGTCGGAGCGCGGATTAACACCAGAGTCCTATCAAGTGTGTAACTCTCTCTACTCTAGTTGTAGAGCGGCAAATGCCGAAGTGCCGGTCACGGCAATAGTAGCCACACGAGCGTGCGAGCGCACGTGTGGGGCTTCGACGCAATAGTTGAGGCCATCAGTAGTATTCTTGTGGGTTGAGGCTGCTTAGGGCCGTGATGGGCCGAAGTGGCCCAATGGGCCCGTGGGCCCAATTGAATAAATTGTATGATGATATAGTATATAGTGAACTAGACTAGGTGGAACTTATATACGTGGCTAGATTTGTGCTAGGTGGGCCACACGAGCGTGTGGGCCCGAATGGGCTGAAATTGGGTTTTAGGCCCAATAGTCCAGTAAGGACCGAAAATGGTAGCTGAGTCACTCGGGGCGACATTAGGCCTTCAGAAAGGCCATTGCAGGTGCGAATTTACGAAAATACCCTTGGTGGGTAAATTACTGAAATACCTTTGGTAGGTAAAATTACTATTATACCCTTAGAGGTTGATTGGCTTGATTATGTTATATTATGTCATTCCGATTATGATGATAATTCGTTCCATACGTTATCTGATATATGTTTTGCATACATGACATACTGCATACACGAATTATTATGTCAAATTGCATGGGAATGGGATATGATTGTAAATGGGAAGTGTTCCGGTGGTTTTACCACATTATCTGGTGACTCATGTCACAATATTATGACTCGGTGACGTTGTCACATTATCCGGTGGCTATGCCACGTATTAAGGGCGATGACCAGTTGACTGCAGCGACTGCCTTCGAGGGTGTGTAGCGAATGGAGGGTCGATTTAGTAATCCCCACTGGTGTGATTGGCAGGTACGGGTGGTGTGTAGAGGTTGGAAACTTAGGCTGGGATTGGGTATTGCATCATTTGGCATGTGTTATCTGCTATACTGTGATGTTAGGGCTACGGCCCGATTCGATTTATGTGGGCTTCGGCCAAGTATGTTATTGTGAGGGCTATGGCGCAATCTGCTTCTGTGGGCTTAGGCCAGTTATCGTGGTAAGGGGAATTACACACTGAGTCTCGATGACTCACCCCCTCTTTTTAAATGTTTCAGGTAATAATTAGATCGCGGATCTGGGAGCCGAGGCGGACCTGTGGTGGCCCTGCAATGTTTTTCCGTAAGCTCGTTTCTTTTATTTAAACTTATTATTAATTTTGGGATTTTGTTATGTAATAAGGCCTTTGGTAATTTTTTTGGTTTTAGCTTTCAATTTGGTTACTGTTTATTATTAAATGTTCAATATAGGATTTCCCTAAAATGATAATAAACCGTTTTTATTCAAAATTACTTAAACTCGATTTTCACAACAAATACAATTTTATTCAAATTAATAACAACTTTGTAAAATGGGCATTGAAATGAATCGGCTTTTATAAACAAACCACAAAACGCGGAGTTTCAAAAAGAATACGAACTTTTTAAAGAACGCACAGTTTTATTTGACATTCCTTTTATGTGACATGCCAGATCCAGTCGTAACGTCTAGGCCGGGTTTGGGGTGTTACAATTATAGTATCAGAGCCTAGGTTCAAAAACTCGGCTATGAGTTTGGGTTCAAAAATGTTTTCAAAGGATGGTTTGGAAAATGGTTTAAAAAAATATATATATGTTTTCTGGAACTATGGCACCCGAGTCTCCGGCACCAAATCCGTAAGTTTCCTTTTTACTATATTCTATTATATGCTGAATGATTGTATTTATTCTGTGATGTGTGGATGTGATGCTTGAATATAGGAATTGTATGTATGTGTGGAAAATATCTGTTTGCTCCGGTGTTAGATAGTTGGTTATGTGAAGGGGTTCCAAGATTTAGTTAGAAAGGGTATTAGTGTTATTAGAATCAGAGTGCGCAGCGTGGGCATACTGTTGTAAGTTAGGATGTATGACTGTTAGTTAGTTGGAAATTTCGAGGATGAAATTTCTTTAAGGAGGGTAGATTTTTAACATCCCGAAATTGGGCCTAGGAGAATTGAGCCCAATGGACCTTAGGCGTAGTAGCGTTTAAAATTTTAGAGAACGGAATTAATGCAAGTTAGACTTATTAGGTAAGTGATTTTGAAAGGTTAGAGGGCTTCTATGAAGTCCCGGAATCAAACTTTGGCTTTGGAAAAATTTTGGTTTTAGGTGAAAAAAACCCTAGAAGTTGGCAGGTAGGCCTTAAGAATAAAAAGTGGAGGAAAATGACACAAGTGGAGTGTGTGGTGTAGTGGCAAAGTGACGCCACATAAGAGACAAGGGGGTGACGCTATAAGTAAGGAAGGAGGTCCAAGGTTCAAGTCTTGGCTTTTGCATTTTAGTTTCTTTTACTTGGATCTTAGAATTTGGGCCATAGTTTTTATTTAGTTGCGTATGGTTTAAGACACAAGAGGAGCTTGTGGCCAAGTGGTTAGCGGCGTGGATTATGTTGCAAGGGAGCCTGGGTTCGAATCTCATGAGAAGCAAGGGAGTATTTATTTTGCGGATTGGACGGCAAGAGTTTCAGTTGAATTTAAACTCTACTGTTGAAGGGATCCCACATCGGAAAGACACAAAGAATGAAGGTGAAGAGCTAGCTATATAAAGAGCATCCTAGGAGGAGAGTAAACACATCTTGGAGGGCGTTTGGGCACAGGAGTGGTCGGAGCGCGGATTAACACCAGAGTCCTATCAGGTGTGTAACTCTCTCTACTCTAGTTGTAGAGCGGCAAATGCCGAAGTGCCGGTCACGGCAATAGTAGCCACACGAGCGTGCGAACGCACGTGTGGGGCTTCGACGCGATAGTTGAGGCCGTCAGTAGTATTCTTGTGGGTTGAGGCTGCTTAGGGCCGCGATGGGCCGAAGTGGGCCAATGGGCCCGTGGGCCCAATTGAATAAATTGAATGATAATATAGTATATAGTGAACTAGACTAGGTGGAACTTATATACGTGGCTAGATTTGTGCTAGGTGGGCCACACGAGCGTGTGGGCCCGAATGGGCCAAAATTGGGTTTCAGGCCCAATAGTCCAGTAAGGACCGGAAATGGTAGCTGAGTCGCTCGAGGCGACATTAGGCCTTCGGAAAGGCCATTGTAGGTGCAAATTTACGAAAATATCCTTGGTGGGTAAATTACATAAATACCCTTGGTAGGTAAAATTACTATTATACCCTTAGAGGTTGATTGGCTTGATTATGTTATATTATGTTATTTCGATTATGATGATAATTCGTTTCATACGTTACCTGATATATGTATTGCATACATGACATACTGCATACACGAACTATTATGTCAAATTGCATGGGAATGGGATATGATTGTAAAGGGGAAGTGTTCCGGTGGTTTTACCATATTATCTGGTGACTCATGTCACAATATTATGATTCGGTGACGTTGTCACATTATCCGGTGGCTATGCCACGTATTAAGGGCGATGAGCAGTTGACTGCAGCGACTGCCTTCAAGGGTGTCTAGCGGATGGAGGGTCAATTTAGTAATCCCCACTGGTGTGATAGGCAGGTACGGGTGGTGTGTAGAGGTTGGAAACTTAGGCTGGGATTGGGTTTTGCATCATTTGGCATGTGTTATCTGCTATACTGTGATGTTAGGGCTACGGCCTGATTCGATTTATGTGGGCTTCGACCAGGCATGTTATTGTGAGGGTTATGGCCCAATCTGCTTCTGTGGGCTTAGGCCAGTTATCGTGGTAAGGGGAATTACACACTAAGTCTCGATGACTCACCCCCTCTTTTTAAATGTTTCAAGTAATCATTAGATCGCGGATCTGGGAGCCGAGACAGACCTGTGGTGGCCCTGCAATGTTTTTCCGTAAACTCGTTTCTTTTATTTAAACTTACTATGTAATATCCTAGATTTAGGGGTTATGCGTTTATGCATAATTCAAGTGATAGTGGGCTTAGTGTGTGTTTGGATATGTTTTAAGGGTTTTTAGAATTTTAGAATGTAAGGGAATGCTTTAGAAAAATATTAGATTTTTAGTCTTAGAAGGGGAGCTAAGCAAAATTGGCCTTAAGAAAATTAGTTTGAGGTTTTAATCACAAGGAGTCAATTGGTAAAGTGGCAAGTGGAGTGTGGAGTGTACTAATGGTCTTAGGTTCGAATCCCATGGATCGCAATAAGGTGACTTTTATTTTTGCATGTGTATGGCATGTGTCGGTCAACTCTAATTAAGATAAGGTTGGACTTTATCATTTATGGATAGTAGACTAAGGGAATAAGGCAAGTTATTACTTAAGGTATGGAATCAAGAAAATATGGTATGATAAGGGGACAAAAGGCATGGATTAAGGGATGAGGTTTGGAAACTTTTTAATGACATTTTGTCCATGAACATGGACGGTTTCATGGACTAGGGGGGAGTTGGCTTTGTAATATCCCGGGATAGGGGCTATTTTGTTATGGCTTTGTTTGCATGTGTCTAGTGTGCTATGTTGTTGTTTTGATGTTTTCGGGGCTTAGTTGTAAGCTAGGTGTAAGCCTGAGTGGTAGGAAAAATCTTTAGTTTTTAGGCTTAGGTGGGAGGATCTGAGGAAGCTGGGGTTTAAAGGTTTTATTTGGTGAATGTTAGCACAAGAAAGGAGCCGGTGGAGTGGCAGGATAGGCGCCACTTGAGGCTTGTGTGTGTGACGCCACTTGCAGGGAGAGGTCCTGTGTTCAAGCTGCAGAATGCCCACTTTTTGCTTCCCTTTTGACGGCATGGAGGAGGAGAAGTTGTTGACAGTTCAAACTCTGCCATAGACCAGGTCAAACCACCTGAATGGTGGGTGGAGAGCGAATTTGGGCGGGAGACTTGTTCAAAGTGTTTGAATGGGTGGTTGTGAGTGTTTGGGGAGTGGTGGCCGAATATTGGAGAGATTTTGGGGGGAGTGGCCGGTTTGGTGAGTAAGTTAGGGGATAGTGCCGAAATGCACTTGGCATTTTGTGCATTTTCAGTCACTTTTGGTGTCAAGCAAACTTCTTCTTTTGTCATACCAAAGCCGAATTTTCAAGTAAGTTTCTCTTGTGTTTTCTTGAAATCGAAAGTCCAAGCATCTTCTTGCCGAAAATTTCTTTGCTTCTCTTGATTTGGTGTGTGGCCGAATGTCCTTTTCCATCACTTTTTTCCTCTTCATTTGTGTAAACCGAAACTAGTACCCTCTCTTCTCTGCTTCTTTCTTTTCTTGAAAACACTCTTGCCGAAACTTACCTTGCCTTCTAAACCAAATTCTCCCTTTGTCTTTCTCATTTCTTTTGTGCCGAAACCATACCAATTTGTCCCTTCAAACCTTCTTGTTCTTCTCTCAAACCTTATTGCCACAATTCTATTTCTTCTTCTCGTTTCTACTCTCCATTTTCTTTCCACTCAAAGTCGAACATAGGTGTGTTAAACACCTTGGCCGAATCCTCTTTTTCCTTCTTGTCTAAAGTGTTGGCCAAATCTTCCCTTCTTCTTTTTGTTTGCATCTTGTTGGGTGCTTGTTTTCAATCGATTGGAGTTAGGTAAGTGCTTGGCCAGATAGCCATTTCTCTTCTCCCTTGTTCTTTATCAATTTTGGTTTGGCTTAGTGCCGATTTTGGTGTGTTGAAAGGGGGTTAACCTTTTGCTTTGATAACCGATTTCTTTATAGAGCCTTTGGATTTTGGTGGCAACCAAGTGAAGCAGTCATCGTTGGTTGATTTTTTGGTAAGTGGTGATAAGAGTGGATGTTATTAGTCTATTCTTCTAGTTTCGTTAAGTCAAAATTCAAGGGATTAATCTTTCTTCTTAATAGGTGTGCCGTTAGCTTAAAGTAGAACCATCGGTTGGTTCAGGATTTGGTAGGAAACCGAATCAAGTGTAAGGTAAGGGTTAAGCGTTAACCCTCTTGATTTATTTGGTTTTGGCCGAATGGTATAAGTGCTAATCTATGTTTGGCCGATTCTAGGAGCAAGGTAATCGAGGGGTTTAGACCGGTTCTTTGGGATTAAGCTTGCGTGTTAACAGGTGTGTAAACTAACACACTTTTTACTTAGTAATATGTTTAATAACCTGATTGTGTAAAGTGAAACAGTATGGTTGACTGATATAATACCCAATGGGGTATGGGTACGGATTCGGGTAAGTCCGTTTCATTACGAGATCTGTAGTGATATATGATGTCATGATTTATGGTGTATGTATTATGAGATGCCATATTAAGCATGTGAGCATGATTGCATGATTTGCACGATTTGCATTAGTATGATATGTTATTGGGTGATATGAGAGGAGGGGGAATATGATATCCGTGTCTTTGGGACACCAGAGGTTTGGCACCTCCAGTGGTTTGGTACCACAGATTGATTATTGTGACTTTGGGTCACCAGAGGTTTGGCACCTCAGCGTCTCGTCCCAGTGGCTTAGCACCACAGTGGGTTGGCCCCACGGTTGATATTACGGGATTGACGCCAGTGACTTGGTATCACACAATGGGTTGGCCCCATCATTTGATTCGTGACTGCGGTCACCAGTGATTTGGTATCACACTTGTGTCTTTGGGACACCAGAGGTTTGGCACCTCATAGCGACTTATCCCTGTGGTTTAACACCACCGTGGGTTGGCCCCACTTTTGAGATACGAGATCGTCGCCAGTGATTTGGTATCACACGTGGGTTGGCCCCGCAGATGGACTATTCGTGACTTTGGGTCACCAGAGGTTTGGCACCACATTGATGGATATCGTGACTTTGGGTCACCAGTGGTTTGGCACCACCAGTGGTTTGGTACAACACGGGGTAGAAAAGGTGATATGGATGGTTAGGATCGGGTGCATTAATTATATTGCTTTGTTATGATGTGTGTTAGTATGTTGCATTATCGGGAGGGGGATTTATGCACTAAGTCTTGCGACTCACCTTCTCCCTTATCTTTTCAGGTGACACTTAGTTACGGACATGGAGCCGGGGTGGACTCGAGGTGCTCATGCCATGAATAAAATTTGGGGTTGCGCTGATTTTAAAAACTTGGTACTTTATTACGTTTACTTTTATTTGGTTTTGTTGGGATTGTAAAAGGCCTTTTAAACTTATGTTTTGTTATGTTTGTGCTTAGATATTGTTCTCAAATATGCCTTAACAAACTATTGGGTTAAAATTTGACTAAAACTTGGAAAGATAAGGTTTTCAAACTACAAAGCGAAATGTTTTAAACTTCACCATCGGGTATCACAACTGTAATTTAAGATTAATGAAACTCCAATGTTTTCCAAACTCGAATCCATTTTCTCACTAAGTTCAAATTGTTTTTAAGCAACAAAAAGGAAGTATTTGGATTTCTAAATGATATCAATTTCTTTACTTATGGACCATCGGTTTTTAAACGATTATGCCCAAGATTTCTACAAGTACAAAATATAGCAAAGTGTTTTTATCAAACTTTTTAAACGGAAACCTATCCTCTCAAATACGATTTTCCCCGTAACATACCAGATTCGGTCGTGGTGTATTGACCGGGTTTGGGGTGTTGTAATTGTGGTATCAGAGCGAAGTTCAAAGGCTCGGATGTGGGCCCGAGGCCCAAAATGTCTTGAAAAGTTGTTTTAAGAGTTTTGTTTTTAAATATGTGGTTGGAAAAGGCATGGTACCGAGTCTCCGGCACCTATCCGCCTAAGTAAGTACCCCTTACTATTGTTGGTGATTTTTGGATATGATGTGATTAGATGACTAGTAGTAGTGGATTACTTTAGAAACTGAAACTGATAGGACTCTGTGAACTCGCGAAAAGAAAGCTTCTTTAATATTCATAAGACTTTGCTTTTAAAACAGTGGAATAAGTACTGATGCATAAAACTCCTAAATCAGATACGTAGAGATTTTAGTCACGAGCGCTAGAGGTGGACGTGGTCGTGGATGCGGTCGTGGTTGGATGACAGTTTCTGAACCCGTAGGATCTGGTCAGGGGTCAGAGAATGAGATACCGGTACCGCCACCAGCTGGAGGTGGTGAGTTTCAAGATCAGACTGGGGATGACGCAGTGTCGCAGGCGATGCTGCGGGTTTTGGAAAGGGTAGCTGGGGTAGGTGGAGGCGCAGGAGCTAGGAAATCTGTGCCTGAGCGACTCCGGGCAAACGGGGCTGAGGTATTTCGAGGTGTTTCTGGTGTTGCTCCCAGCACGGCTGAGTATTGGCTGGAGGCGACAGAGCGGGTTATGGATGATCTAGACCTGACTGCTGAGGAGAAGCTGAAAGGTATAGTATCACTTCTTCGGGATGAGTCATACCAGTGGTGGCTCACGGTTCGGGACAGTGCTACAGCAGAGGATCTTACTTGGGATTATTTCAAAGCTGCTTATCAGAAAAAGTACATTGGAGCCAGCTACATCGACGCGCAACGGAAAGCATTTCTGAGGCTTGTTCAGGGGAGTAAGTCTGTGTCAGAGTACGAGGCAGAGTTCTTGAGGCTGAGTCGGTATGCTAGGGGCATTGTGGCTACTGAACACGAGAGGTGTGTTCGTTTCGAGGATGGTCTAAGAGATGAATTAAGGTTGCTGATTGCTCCACAGCAGGAGCGTGAGTTTGCTGTCCTGGTAGAGAAGGCTAAAGTAGCCGAGGGAGTTAAAGAGTCTGTGAGGCAAGGCATGGATAGGAACAGGCATAAGAGGAGTTTTGGATCTTCTGGGTCGTCAGGTAATTCTCAGAAAAGAGCTAGACAGAGTGGGCCGAATCAGTCTGGTAGGTTTGTTGCTGCTAATCAGGGACTGCCGCAGTGTAACCTTTGTGGGAAATCTCATTGGGGAGGTTGCTGGACCGGTGGAAAAGGGTGCTTTGAGTGTGGCTCTTTGGATCACCGAGTGAGGGACTGTCCGCGTAAGTTGGCTAGGATTCAGTCCGAGGGTCAGGGCCGTACTCAGTTCAGGAATAATGGACCGCCACCGCAGAGGGGTCTTGGTAATGGCAGAGGAGGTAATGGTTCTGGTCGGGGCCGTGGAGCACCGGGCAGAGGTGCGGGTAGTTCTGAGGCAAGACAGTCTGGGTTAGTGTATACAGCGAGGCGCCGAGAGGAGGGCGACGCACCGGACGTCATAACCGATACGTTCTTGATCTTTGGTTCTCCATTTACTGCTTTGATTGATGTGGGTTTGACGCATTCTTACGTTGCTAGTAGTATAGTAGAGACCATGGACTTAGACTCTGAAACTACTTCTAGGCAGATGACAGTAATTAGCCCTTTAGGTCACTCTGTAGTGGTAGATAAGCTGTATAGAGACGTACCCCTAGAACTCCAAGGGGTAGTGTTTGTGGCTTATCTGATGGAACTACCGTTTGGGGAGTTCGATCTGATTCTTGGAATGGACTGGTTGGTTAAGTACCAGGCGAGGTTGGATTGCGCGGCTAAGCGCATGGTTCTTAAGACGGCTGAGAGTGATGAGGTGGTCATGAAGGTAATAGAAGAGATTACTTATCCAATGTGGTATCTGCTCTGAAGGCTGAGAAGATGGTCAGAAAGGGCTATGAAGCGTATGTGGTTCATGTGTATGCCTTGGAGGCTAAGGAGTCTGCTGTAGAGAAGGTTCGGACAGTTAAGGAATTTGTGGATGTGTTTCCTGAGGAGCTTCCGGGTTTGCCGTCGGATCGTGAGGTAGAGTTCGGGATAGATCTGTTACCCGGAACTGCGCCAGTGTCTATTGCTCCGTATAGGATGGTGCCAAAGGAGTTAGTGGAGCTTAAGGCTCAGATCCAGGAGTTGTTGGATCGAGGTTTTATCAGGCCGAGTGTTTCGCCTTGGGGTGCGCCAGTACTCTTTGTCAAGAAGAAAGATGGGACGATGTCGATGTGTATAGACTACCGCCAGTTGAATAAGCTGACGATTAAAAACAAGTATCCGTTGCCACGGATAGATGACTTGTTTGATCAGCTGAAGGGTGCAGCGGTGTTCTCGAAGATTGATTTGAGATCTGGGTATCACCAGTTAAAGGTGAAGGAAACGGATATCCACAAGACGGCGTTTCGTACTCGGTATGGGCACTACGAATTTCTGGTAATGCCGTTTGGGTTGACTAACGCGCCGGTAGCATTCATGGATATGATGAATAGGGTGTTTCAGCAGTACTTGGATCAGTTCGTCGTGGTTTTTATAGACGACATCTTGGTGTACTCAAGGACAGAAGAGCATGATGCGCATTTGCGAGTGGTGCTGCAGATTTTGAGGGAGAAGCAGTTGTATGCTAAGTTTAGTAAGTGCGAGTTCTGGCTTAGAGAAGTGACTTTCTTGGGTCATGTAGTGTCAGTTGAGGGGATTAGAGTGGATCCTCGAAAGATTGAGGCAGTTTTGGATTGGAAGCCGCCTAAGTCAGTGGCTGAGATTCGGAGTTTTCTAGGTTTGGCAGGATACTACCGAAGGTTTGTCGAGGGTTTTTTCATTGATCGCAGCGCCGATGACCAAGTTGTTAAGGAAAGGGATTCCATTTGTTTGGACTGAGAAACAGCAGGAGAGTTTCGATAAGCTTAAGAAGATTTTGACTGAGGCTCCGGTTCTAATTCAACCTGAGGCTGGTAAGGAATTCAGAGTATATTGTGATGCATCACATACGGGTTTGGGTTGTGTGCTGATGCAGGAAGGTAAGGTTGTGGCTTACGCATCTCGGCAGCTGAGGCCACATGAGGTCAATTATCCGACGCATGACTTGGAGTTAGCGGCTGTAGTCTTTGCTTTGAAGATTTGGAGGCATTACTTGTACGGAGAGAGATCGATAGTCTACACAGATCATAAGAGTCTGAAGTACCTTTTGACTCAGAAGGATTTGAATTTGAGGCAGCGCAGATGGATTGAGTTGCTAAAGGACTACGACTGTTCGATTGAGTATCATCCGGGCAAGGCTAACGTGGTGGCAGACGCGTTGAGCCGTAAGGTTGTTTCGGACTTAAGAGTGACGTTTGCCCATTTGAGTTTGTATGACGATGGAAGTATTCTGGCAGAGTTGCAGGTTAAGCCTACTTGGGTTGAGCAGGTTAGGGAGAAACAGTTAGAGGATGAGGTTTTGAGTGCGCAGAGGTTGCAGGTACAGGATAGTGGTTTGGAAGGTTACAGTTTGTCTAGTGACGGGGTGCTGTGTTTTCAAGGTAAAACTTGTATGCCCAAGGATGTTGAGCTGAGGCAGAAGATTCTTCAGGACGCACATAGCAGCCCTTATGCTATGCATCCTGGAGGTAGCAAGATGTATAGGGGTCTCAGAGAGCAGTTTTGGTGGCCAGGTCTGAAAAGAGAAGTGACAGAGTTTGTGGGGAAGTGTCTGACATGTCAGCAGGTCAAAGCTGAGCATCAGTTGCCGTCAGGGTTGCTTCAGCCAGTGAAGATTCCTCAGTGGAAGTGGGAA
Source organism: Gossypium australe (assembly GCA_005393395.2). NCBI lineage: Eukaryota > Viridiplantae > Streptophyta > Magnoliopsida > Malvales > Malvaceae > Gossypium > Gossypium australe. The sequence goes on along the minus strand of CM016616.1, from coordinate 99,271,104 downwards.
AGGATAACCATGGATTTCGTCAGTGGATTACCACTTACGCCAAGGAAGAAAGATTCAGTTTGGGTAATTGTGGATTGACTGACTAAATCAGCTCATTTCATTCCGGTGAGGGTTGACTACTCACTTCAGAGGTTGGCAAAGCTGTATGTGTTAGAGATAGTGAGGCTGCACGGTGTGCCAGTATCGATCATCTCGGATAGGGATCCCAGATTTACGTTAAGGTTCTGGAAAGCATTGCATCAGGCTCTGGGTACGCGTTTGGATTTCAGCACAGCTTTTCACCCGCAGTCTGATGGGCAGTCGGAAAGGGTTATACAGATCTTAGAGGATATGCTGAGAGTTGTGTTCTGGACTTCAGAGGTAGTTGGGAGGAGTTTCTGCCATTAGCTGAGTTTGCCTACAACAATAGTTACCAAGCGAGCATCAAGATGGCACCATACGAGGCGTTGTATGGTAGGAAGTGTCGCTCACCTACTTGTTGGACGGAGTTAGGTGAACGTCAGTTGTTGGGACCCGAGTTGGTTGCAGAGACCGAAGACAAGGTTAAGTTGATTCAGGCTCGATTGAAGGAAGCTTCGGACCGGCAGAAGTCTTATGCCGATCTTAAGCGGAGAGATATAGAGTTTGCTGTGGGGGATCAAGTGTTTCTGAAGGTCTCGCCATGGAAGAAAGTGTTGAGGTTCGGAAGGAAAGGCAAGCTAAGTCCGAGGTTTATTGGGCCGTATAAGGTACTGGGACGAGTGGGACCGGTAGCTTATCAGCTTGAGTTGCCAGCAGAGTTAAGTCAGATTCACGACGTTTTTCACGTTTCGATGCTTCGACGTTATCGTTCAGATCCATCACATGTCGTAGCAGTGGAAGAGATCGAGGTAAATCCAGATTTGACCATGGAGGAAGAACCTGTGCAGATTCTAGATCGGGATGTGAAGGTTCTGCGTAGGAAGTCTGTGCCTTTGGTTAAGGTGCTATGGCGGAATCATGGCGTGGAAGAAGCTACATGGGAACCCGAGGATATGATGAGACAGCAATACCCTCAACTCTTCTGATCAGGTAATTTCGAGGTTGAAATTATTTTAAGGGGGTAGAACTGTAATATCCCGGGATAGGGGCTATTTTGTTATGGCTTTGTTTGCATGTGTCTGGTGTGCTATGTTGTTATTTTGATGTTTTAGGGGCTTAGTTGTAAGCTAGGTGTAAGCCTGAGTGGTAGGAAAAATCTTTAGTTTTTAGGCTTAGGTGGGAGGAGCTGAGGAAGCTGGGGTTTAAAGGTTTTATTTAGTGAATGTTAGCACAAGAAAGGAGCTAGTGGAGTGGCAGGATAGGCGCCACTTGAGGCTTGTGTGTGTGACACCACTTGCAGGGAGAGGTCCTGTGTTCAAGCTGCAGAATGCCCACTTTTTGCTTCCCTTTTGACGGCATGGAGGAGGAGAAGTTGTTGGCAGTTCAAACTCTGCCATAGACCAGGTCAAACGACTTGAATGGTGGGTGGAGAGCGAATTTAGGAGGGAGACTTGTTCAAAGTGTTTGAATGGGTGGTTGTGAGTGTTTGGGGAGTGGTGGCCGAATATTGGAGAGATTTTGGGGGGAGTGGCCGGTTTGGTGAGTAAGTTAGGGGATAGTGCCGAAATGCACTTGGCATTTTGTGCATTTTCGGTCACTTTTGGTGTCAAGCAAACTTCTTCTTTTGTCATACCAAAGCCGAATTTTCAACTAAGTTTCTCTTGTGTTTTCTTGAAACCGAAAGTCCAAGCATCTTCTTGCCGAAAATTTCTTTGCTTCTCTTGATTTGGTGTGTGGCCGAATGTCCTTTTCCATCACTTTTTTCCTCTTCATTTGTGTAAACCGAAACTAGTACCCTCTCTTCTCTGCTTCTTTCTTTTCTTGAAAACACTCTTGCCAAAACTTACCTTGCCTTCTAAACCAAATTCTCCCTTTGTCTTTCTCATTTCTTTTGTGCCGAAACCATACTAACTTGTCTCTTCAAACCTTCTTGTTCTTCTTTCAAACCTTATTGCCGCAACTTCTATTTCTTCTTCTCGTTTCTATTCTCCCTTTTCTTTCCACTCAAAGTCGAACATAGGTGTGTTAAACACCTTGGCCGAATCCTCTTTTTCCTTCTTGTCTAAAGTGTTGGCCGAATCTTCCCTTCTTCTTTTTGTTTGCATTTTGGCTGAATCCTAGAAAGGTGTTGATCTTGTTGGGTGCTTGTTTTCAATCGATTGGAGTTAGGTAGGTGCTTGGCCGGATGGCCATTTCTCTTCTCCCTTGTTCTTTATCAATTTTGGTTTGGCTTAGTGCCAATTTTGGTGTGTTGAAAGGGGGTTAACCTTTTGCTTTGATAACCGATTTCTTTATAGAGCCTTTGGATTTTGGTGGCAACCAAGTGAAGCAGTCATCGTTGGTTGATCGTTTGGTAAGTGGTGATAAGAGTGGATGTTATTAGTCTATTCTTCTAGTTTCGTTAAGTCAAAATTCAAGGGATTAATCTTTCTTCTTAATAGGTGTGCCGTTAGCTTAAAGAAGAACCATCGGTTGGTTCGGGATTTGGTAGGAAACTGAATCAAGTGTAAGGTAGGGGTTAAGCATTAACCCTCTTGATTTATTTGGTTTTGGCCGAATGGTATAAGTGCTAATCTATGTTTGGCCGATTCTAGTAGCAAGGTAATCAAGGGGTTTAGACCGGTTCTTTGGGATTAAGCTTGCGTGTTAACAGGTGTGTAAACTAACGCACTTTTTACTTAGTAATATGTTTAATAACCTGATTGTGTAAAGTGAAACAGTATGGTTGACTGATATAATACCCAACGGGGTATGGGTACGGATTCAGGTAAGTCCATTTCAATTCGAGATCTGTAGTGATATATGATGTCATGATTTATGGTGTATGTATTATGAGATGCCATATTAAGCATGTGAGCATGATTGCATGATTTGCACGATTTGCATTAGTATGATATGTTATTGGGTGATATGAGAGGAGGGGGAATATGATATCCGTGTCTTTGGGACACCAGAGGTTTGGCACCTCCAGTGGTTTGGTACCACAGATTGATTATTGTGACTTTGGGTCACCAGAGGTTTGGCACCTCAGCGTCTCGTCCCAGTGGCTTAGCACCACAGTGGGTTGGCCCCACGGTTGATATTACAGGATTGACGCCAGTGATTTGGTATCACACGATGGGTTGGCCCCATCATTTGATTCGTGACTGCGGTCACCAGTGTTTTGGTATCACACTTGTGTCTTTGGGACACCAGAGGTTTGGCACCTCATAGCGACTTATCCCTGTGGTTTAACACCACCGTGGGTTGGCCCCACTTTTGAGATACGGGATCGTCGCCAGTGATTTGGTATCACACGTGGGTTGGCCCCGCAGATGGATTATTCGTGACTTTGGGTCACCAGAGGTTTGGCACCACATTGATGGATATCGTGACTTTGGGTCACCAGTGGTTTGGCACCACCAGTGGTTTGGTACCTGGTAGAAAAGGTGATATGGATGGTTAGGATCGGGTGCATTAATTATATTGCTTTGTTATGATGTGTGTTAGTATGTTGCATTATCGGGAGGGGGATTTATGCACTGAGTCTTGCGACTCACCTTCTCCCTTATCTTTTCAGGTGACACTTAGTTGCGGACATGGAGCCGGGGTGGACTCAAGGTGCTCATGCCATGAATAAAATTTGGGGTTGCGCTGATTTTAAAAACTTGGTACTTTATTACGTTTACTTTTATTTGGTTTTGTTGGGATTGTAAAAGGCCTTTTAAACTTATGTTTTGTTATGTTTGTGCTTAGATATTGTTCTCAAATATGCCTTAACAAACTATTGGGTTAAAATTTGACTAAAACTTGGAAAGATAAGGTTTTCAAACTACAAAGCGAAATGTTTTAAACTTCACCATCGGGTATCACAACTGTAATTTAAGATGAATGAAACTCCAATGTTTTCCAAACTCGAATCCATTTTCTCACTAAGTTCAAATTGTTTTTAAGCAACAAAAAGGAAGTATTTGGAATTTTAAATGACATCAATTTCGTTACTTATCGATTCAATTAAGTTTTCAAAATTTTCCGGATTTTCAAATGCACCATCGGTTTTTAAACGATCATGCCCAAGATTTCTACAAGTACAAAATATAGCAAAGTGTTTTTATCAAACTTTTTAAACGGAAACCTATCCTCTCAAATACGATTTTCCCTGTAACATACCAGATTCGCTCGTGGTGTATTGACCGGGTTTGCGGTGTTACAGGCTTAATTTTGAAAGTGATTAGGAGGAATTAAAGAGGAAAATAGGGGATTTGTGATGAGTATGTGAGTTGGCCGGCCAAGGAAATATCTTTGTAGATCATTTCGGTTTTTGTGGGTAGAGGGGAGTAGTCGAATTTCTCTTAAGGAGTTTAGGTGTTTATTTTCGGGTTTTCTTTTTCCTTCTCTAGTGTGGTGCCGAAAACCTAATGCCATCAAAGTGCCATTTTGGCCATTTTTCTTTTGACAAAATTTGTTCCATTCTCTCTTAAACCTCACCCTTTACTTTCATAAGTTAGAACCATTTGTGCATGTATTTTCTTTTCTTTCAAATCTCCCTTAAGGTTGCCATTGTCGAATATTACATCTTCATTTGGAAACACCATAGCCGAATTCTCTAAGCATTAAACCCTCTCCATTGTCACGTTTTCTCTCTTCACCATTAAGTGCCGAAACTCTTTCTCTTTGGGACCTAGAAGCTGTTTCTCTGAGGGTGCTTGAGTAGTGCCGACATTAAGGAGTTTTAAAGGAGATCTCTCGGGTTTTGATCATCCCGAATTTCGACAGTCTCAAGGAGCAAGCAAGTATTTCGGGATTTGGTAGGAGAGCAAATCGGCATTAAGGGGGGAGGAAAAACAACGTTCCGAGATCGTGTTAAATTCAAGTAGTTAGGGATTTCGCTAATAGTCAGGTGTGTGATTAACCCACTGTTTTCCGGGTTTATGTTATATTGTATGTGTTGTGTAAATGCTAATATGTGCAGTGGCGATTATGAATGGATACCCTTAAGGGGTATATCGGGAATCAGGTCAGTGATTAATTATTAAGAATGTGAATATGTTAATGAGAATATGATTGTGTGCCGAATAGCATGAGCATGCATTATTATATTATGTTATGACATTATCGTATGATGCATGTGCATGGGATGGGATGTGAATGTGACTATCGAAGGACAGGGAGTACATTTATGTACGTGGTCTGATGTTGGCCTTGTGCTACATTGGCGCTTGATGTTAGCTGTGTGCTTCATCAAGGGAGGTGTTGGCTAGGTGCCACATCTCGGCGGATGATAGCTGTGTGCATCACCGTGGATTGAGGATGACCTCGAGTCACCTCGTGGATATGGACATGTGGGGTCACTTAGGTGATCGGTGGCTTAGCCACGGCCTTGGGCAGCAGGTCTGCCAAGGTAAGATATGTGGGATCACTTAGTTGATCGGTGGATTAGCCACGGCCTTGGGCAGCAGGTCTGCCGAGGTAGGTGTAACGGATGGACTCTAGGCTGGGTTGGGTGCATTTGCTTTGCATAATCATGTGTGAAATGTGGATTGATGTGGAAATGGGCCAAGCCCAATATGTGAAATTCAGTGATTATATGGGCCAAGGCCCAATTGTGGAAATGATGTGATTAAGTTGTTTTACTATCTGAATTGTGACATGATATGTGGTTGTGGACTAAGCCCACATGTGGGTGGGATTCAGTGGACTAATTACACACTGAGTCTGTATGACTCACCCAAATTTTTACCAACATCGCAGGTGATGCATAAAGTTTGGACCGGGTTGGAGTGGATACGAGGCAGCCCATGCAGAAGATATTTTATTGGTTTTACACATTTTATTTATGAAAGGTTATTTATTGTAATAAGGGCCACTTTAAGTATTTAAGGATTTTTATTATGTTTTAAGTTGGATTGTCGATTATATTATTATTTGAAAATGTTTTATTTTTAGCAACTTATATTTTAAAATATATGTTAAGTTTTTAAATCGAAGAATTTGTAACAACTTAAATTTATTTGGAATTTTAATTATACAATGTTTTAGTAAAGACAACAAATTTTTATGTTTTTACTTTTAAGTTAAAATCTTTTCAAACGTTTTCCGCAGTGGCATTCTAAATTCGGCCGTGCCGTATGGGCCGGGTTTGAGGTGTTACAATTTGGTATCAGAGCCTGGTTCAAAACTCGGCTTTGAGGGTTTTGGGCCCAAAAACATTTTTTTAAGATGGGCTTTTCAAAGATTTGGGCTTTCATAAATTTTTCAGGTTTATTCTGGCATGGCACCTGTATCTCCGACCCGAAGTCCACCAAGTAAGTACCTCTAATTGTTATGTGAATTATTATATGATTGGTATGTGGGTATGATGGGAACGTAGATTAGTATATTAAGTTATTGAACTTTAGGATTAGCTTACTCCAACACCGAATTGCATAAAATTTTAAAGCCTAATTAAACAAACCTATGAGTAAGTCGCCGAGTTAGGGTGTGGCAACCATTGTGCGCATGTCTAGGATTGGTTTCGGTGGGAGCTTGGTATTTAAGCAGTCCTAGTGACTCACCTCCTCTTCACTCGAATCCTACCTGGTGCGTAGTGACGGTTCACCCTAACCAAGAGGACTTATTCACGGGCTAAACTCGATAATTAAAACCTGAAAGGGACTAGCCATACTGTTTTATAAAAACCTTAAGTTTTCAAAATTACTCCTTTGATTTGTAAAACCATTTTATACTTGGAAAATTTTTCGAAATATTTCTGATTTACAAAATTACCCAAATACCCCTGGGTGTAAAATTACCAAAATGCCCTTGGTTTATAAAATTACCATACTACCCACGACTTTTGTAAAAACATTCTTACTTTACAAAAATACCAAAAACTCCTATTTTACAAAATAGTAAGATACCCTGATTTGGGAAAATTTACTAAAATGCCCCTGACTTCGAAAATTACCAAAATAACCCCGATTTCTGAAATTTCTGCAATACCATTGATTTGGTAGAATTTTCAAAATAACCTCGAGATTTGTATATTTTGGAATGCCTTTAATTTATTAAGATTTTCAAATTGACCCCGATTTATTACCAAATACCCCTGTAGGACAAATGACGAAAATACCCCTGGGTTAGGAACAGACAAGAATGTTTGAATGATGAATGTGTGTGATAGGAACTACTGAATGGATTGTACTTCTCTGAATTAGGATAGAAGACTTGAAACTTTGATTGATCGAAAGAACTACTATTAAGCTCTTTTCATAAAATTGTTCGCGGATAAACAGTGGAACCAAAAGTACTAATGCATAAAATTTCTTAAATCAGACTAAAGCACGATTGTAGACATGAGCTCTAGGGGACGTAGTCGTAATGTGCGAGGACGCGGTAGAGGCAAAATGGCTGTGTTGGAATCATCGCTAGTGAAGTATCTAGAACCTTGAGTGTGAACTTGGAGACTGTACGTAGAAAGTATGTTAGTTTTATTAAGATCAGAGTGCGCAGCAGTAGCGTAGTGTGGTGAGTTAGGATGTACGATTGTTCGTTAGTAAGTAATTTCGAGGACGGAATTATTTTTAAGGAGGGTAGAACTGTAATATCCTAGATTTAGGGGTTATGCGTTTATGCATAATTCAAGTGATAGTGGGCTTAGTGTGTGTTTGGATATGTTTTAAGGGTTTTTAGAATTTTAGAATGTAAGGGAATGTTTTAGAAAAATATTAGATTTTTAGTCTTAGAATGGGAGCTAAGCAAAATTGGCCTTAAGAAAATTTGTTTGAGGTTTTAATCACAAGGAGTCAATTGGTAAAGTGGCAAGTGGAGTGTGGAGTGTACTAATGGTCTTAGGTTCGAATCCCATGGATGGCAATAAGATGACTTTTATTTTTGCATGTGTATGGCATGTGTCGGTCAACTCTAATTAAGATAAGGTTGGACTTTATCATTTATGGATAGTAAACTAAGGGAATAAGGCAAGTTATTACTTAAGGTATGGAATCAAGAAAATATGGTATGATAAGGGGACAAAAGGCATGGATTAAGGGATGAGGTTTGGAAACTTTTTAATGGCATTTTGTCCATGAACATGGACGGTTTCATGGACTAGGGGGGAGTTGGCTTAATTTTGAAAGTGATTAGGAGGAATTAAAGAGGAAAATAGGGGATTTGTGATGAGTATGTGAGTTGGCCGGCCAAGGAAATATCTTTGTAGATCATTTCGGTTTTTGTGGGTAGAGGGGAGTAGCCGAATTTCTCTTAAGGAGTTTAGGTGTTTATTTTTGGGTTTTCTTTTTCCTTCTCTAGTCTGGTGCCGAAATCCTAATGCCATCAAAGTGCCATTTTGGCCATTTTTCTTTTGACAAAATTTGTTCCATTCTCTCTTAAACCTCACCCTTTACTTTCATAAGTTAGAACCATTTGTGCATGTATTTTTTTCCTTCTTTCACATCTCTTTCTTTTCTTTTATTTTGCTTAAACCGAAATCTCCCTTAAGGTTGCCATTGTCGAATATTACATCTTCATTTGGAAACACCATAGCCGAATTCTCTAAGCATTAAACCCTCTCCATTGTTACGTTTTCTCTCTTCTCCATTAAGTGCCGAAACTCTTTCTCTTTGGGACCTAGAAGCCGTTTCTCTGAGGGTGCTTGAGTAGTGCCGACATTAAGGAGCTTTAAAGGAGATCTCTCGGGTTTTGATCATCAAGAATTTCGACAGTCTCAAGGAGCAAGCAAGTATTTCGGGATTTGGTAGGAGAGCAAATCGGCATTAAGGGGGGAGGAAAAACAACGTTCCGAGATCGTGTTAAATTCAAGTAGTTAGGGATTTCGCTAATAGTCAGGTGTGTGATTAACCCACTGTTTTCCGGGTTTATGTTATATTGTATGTGTTGTGTAAATGCTAATATGTGCAGTGGCGATTATGAATGGATACCCTTAAGGGGTATATCGGGAATCAGGTCAGTGATTAATTATTAAGAATGTGAATATGTTAATGAGAATATGATTGTGTGCCGAATAGCATGAGCATGCATTATTATATTATGTTATGACATTATCGTATGATGCATGTGCATGGGATGGGATGTGAATGTGACTATCGAAGGACAGGGAGTACATTTATGTACGTGGTCTGATGTTGGCCTTGTGCTACATTGGCGCTTGATGTTAGCTGTGTGCTTCATCAAGGGAGGTGTTGGCTAGGTGCCACATCTCGGCGGATGATAGCTGTGTGCATCACCGTGGATTGAGGATGACCTCGAGTCACCTCGTGGATATGGACATGTGGGGTCACTTAGGTGATCGGTGGCTTAGCCACGGCCTTGGGCAGCAGGTCTGCCAAGGTAAGATATGTGGGATCACTTAGTTGATCGGTGGATTAGCCACGGCCTTGGGCAGCAGGTCTGCCGAGGTAGGTGTAACGGATGGACTCTAGGCTGGGTTGGGTGCATTTGCTTTGCATAATCATGTGTGAAATGTGGATTGATGTGGAAATGGGCCAAGCCCAATATGTGAAATTCAGTGATTATATGGGCCAAGGCCCAATTGTGGAAATGATGTGATTAAGTTGTTTTACTATCTGAATTGTGACATGATATGTGGTTGTGGGCTAAGCCCACATGTGGGTGGGATTCAGTGGACTAATTACACACTGAGTCTGTATGACTCACCCAAATTTTTACCAACATCGCAGGTGATGCATAAAGCTTGGACCGGGTTGGAGTGGATACGAGGCGGCCCATGCAGAAGATATTTTATTGGTTTTACACATTTTATTTATGAAAGGTTATTTATTGTAATAAGGGCCACTTTAAGTATTTAAGGATTTTTATTATGTTTTAAGTTGGATTGTCGATTATATTATTATTTGAAAATGTTTTATTTTTAGCAACTTATATTTTAAAATATATGTTAGAGTTTTTAAATCGAAGAATTTGTAACAACTTAAATTTATTTGGAATTTTAATTATACAATGGTTTAGTAAAGACAACAAATTTTTATGTTTTTACTTTTAAGTTAAAATCTTTTCAAACGTTTTCCGTAGTGGCATTCTAAATTCGGCCGTGGTGTATGGGCCGGGTTTGGGGTGTTACATACTATTAATTTTGGGATTTTGTTATGTAATAAGGCTTTTGGTATTTTATTTGGTTTTAGCTTTCAATTTGGTTACTGTTTATTATTAAATGTTCAATATGGGATTTTCCTAAAATGATAATAAACCTTTTTTATTCAAAATTACTTAAACTCGATTTTCACAACAAATACAATTGTATTCAAATTAATAACAACTTTTGTAAAATGGGCATTGAAATGAATCAGCTTTTATAAACAAACCACAAAACGCGAAGTTTCAAAAAGAATACGAACTTTTTAACGAACGCACAGGTTTTTTTTTGACATTCCTTTCATGTGACATGCCAGATCCGGTCATAACGTCTAGGCCAGGTTTGGGGTGTTACACCATTCCTCCCCCACGCCGACCAGCTCGTGGCTTACCCAGCACAAGGCTGTGCGCGCTGCTACTAGTGTGCATCCCTTACCACGCACACTCCTCCTTCACCCAACCTAAGCCAAAAGCATTCTTAAATTTTCCATCTTTTGTTCATTAGTTATTTTATTTTAAGAGTTCTTAATTTTTACGAGGAAGGTGGTAAGAAAATTTTTCTCCTTAAAGTTTAATTTTATTCAATTATTTAAATTTTCAATTTATTGAAATATTAGTAATTTTTTTATTAATTAAATTTTTAAGAAACTATTTTTTTTTATTTTTCTTTCCATCTTATGTTCAGGTTAATTATGACTCGCAAAAGAACTCGTGCCTCCGCTCAAGTTGACAAAACACAAAGCAAATTTCACTGTGAAGAAGCCAAAGTAAGATACGAAAGTATCTTCAAAAATCAACAGATGCATCCAGAGAAAGGCTTCACATTGAAGGAAAGCAACTATATAGATTTTATGGCACATATTCATCAAGTTACTGAAGCCCTCAATTGGGAATTGTTTTGTGAAAAGAGACCAAGTGTGGATGAGGAATTAGTTCGAGAATTCTACGCGAATTTAACCTCAAGCGAATTGACTGAAGTTCCAGTTCGCGGAATCAAGGTACCAATAAATTCTAATGCTATTAATGAGTTTTTTGAATTACCTGATTTCGACAAAGATGAATATTCCTCTCTGTTGAGCAATATTAAGCCTAAAAATCTGCAAGAAATCCTCGAAGAACTCACAGTTCCAGGTTCTAAGTGGACTGTGTCAAAGCAAGGAATCCACACGTGTCGAAGAGAGTATTTGACACCACTTGCGAAGGTATGGTTCTATTTCATTCGTTTCAGCCTTATGCCTAGTTCCCATGGGACTACAATCTCATTGGAGCGAATGGTCCTATTATATTCGATTCTAACTGGAAAGACCATTGATGTGAGCAAAATCATCCTGAGAGAAATGCGAAATTGTGCCATTAGACGTTCTGGCCCTGCCTATTTCCCCTTTACAATCACAATTCTGCGCTTAAAAGCAAAACTCCTTGCGGATGTAAAGAAGACAGAGTATAGTCAAGGCACAATCACCGATTAGGATCTTTACATAGTGGCCAGAGATTCTGTTCTTCAGCAACGAATTGAAGAAAGCGAGGATCCCGAGGAAGTAGAAGATGAGCCCACAGAAATCCCGCAAGAGCAATCAACTGAAGTCCTTAATGAGGCAGAATCAATGGAACCAGAAGCTAAACCTGATATCGAGCCCTCAATGTTTAGAGCTCCACCGCCTATCCAAGATTGTCGTGATGAGCTGTTGAAGCTGATGGACTTAATGCAACACATGCAATGGCAGCAACAAGCCTACTGGCGATACTAAAAAATAAGAGATGACTCGATGAGGAGTGCCCTCAAGAAAATTTATAATGACCCATTTATTTTTGTGCCTGAGTTTCCAGATTTCATATTTGAACCATGGATGTCATCATCGAAGAGGAAGCAAGGCGATTCATGCAAAGATAATACTAATGGAGCAAAAGATGAGTCAAATTCGGAAGGATCGGCAAACAAATAAAAAAAGGGGGAGGACCTCAACTTTCGTTTATTTTATTTTTTTAAGTATTTTAGGATTAGGTTAATTAGGAATTTTTATTTTTGCACAATAAAACAAGAGATAGGAAGCATGAATAAAAACTGAACAAGTCTCAAAGGCTAAAGTGTTGCAATAGATATATACATGTCTAGGATTGGATTTTAGAAAGAGCATGGTACTTAAGCAGACAAATTGACTCACCTCCTCTTTTCTAAATATCCTACCTGGTGTATAGTATCTATTCACTTTAAACAATGAAGACATTGTTCACTTTAAGTAGGGGGACCGTAAATTTGAATTCAGAATAAAATTTTCTTTTAGTTATGATTAGGATATATTTTTGTTCAATAATTTGAAATTTTGTTAATTATGCTAAACTTCAGTATTAATAAAGTTCTATTATTTCAATAATTTATTATGTTAGCTTAATAAAAATATGAAAGTATTTTTTTAATAAAGCATGTAAATTCGTACCATAAAATTTTTAATTCCCTACGAAAAAATTAGGCATGCATGAAAATTTAAGTCTTTAGAATTGACTTAGTAATTTCTTGAGGCGAAATCCTAGGAAGCATGGAATGTTGAAAATGATTTAGACAACTGTTGTTTGGACCGTTTGAGCCTTTCAAGCCGACCCTGGTAAAATTATCCTTTGAAACCCAATTTTGAGACTATATGGCCTAATTTTATTTGGACCTATGCAATATTTAGCCATCAATTTTCTCTTCATTACTTCTAAAATTGTCCCAAACACTAGACTCAGTACTATCCAGAAGATCGTTTGAAAATAAGTTTGGGGGAGTTGAAAAGAAGTATCAATTGCTCGAAAATTGTAGTACGTGAAGCAAGTGCTCGAAACTTTGTAAAAAAAAAAAACCATGTACTCAAAAGGAAATAAGTGGTCGAAAGAGCATAAGTTGGGTATCAAGGGTGAAAATTCCGAAGGTACGATTTTAAGCTGAGACTAGGGTTTTTAAGCCAAAAATTTGTCTATCTTTTACCTACCCCTAAGCCCAGCTACGTTACAACCTTATTAAAGACCTATTGATTCAAAACTACATTAATGGAGAGAAATTGCTCTGTTCAACATATGAAGACATCTGTTAAGCTTAATGATTGCAGTTTAATTTTGAATAAAGAATTAAAATCAAATTGGTAGCGAGTAACATGTCTTTATTAAAGAAACATTTAGTCTAATTTTGCTAGTATAATAGTTTTTGGATGTAATTTGAACGATATGTATACTTAAGTAGCATAATTATCAAATTTCTTATTTTTGAGCCTAAGTATACCAAATTCATAATTTTGAGAAAAAAAGTTGTTCTGAAGGAATTTTTCAAGGGTGTTTCCGAGAAAATTCTTTTCAAATTTGTGCATTACTCGGGACGAGCAATGAATTAAGTTTGGGGGTGTGGAAACACAGAAATTTATATACTTTTTCATGCCCTTTTTGACCCAAATTCATGTAGTTTCGAGTAAATTCTTGTCGAAAAATAATTAAATATTATAAAATAATTAAATTATGCTAAAAATATGAACATGACAAATTTTAATTAATTTTATATTTAATTTTGTTTAATTTTGACTATTTTCGACAGATTCGCACAAAGGGCGAAAATCGGCTCGGCAGACACTGCTCGAAGAATAAACCCGAGAAGCAATTTGAAGTATCAAGGCGAATTTATTTCTAGCCCAAGACAGTCCAATTATGAATATTTAATCATAATATAATTAATTTTAATTTATTCCCAAATTAATTTGGGCTAAATAAATTATTATTAATTAATTATGGAAGAAGGGTCCAGTTAAACCGCACTGGTTGAACCGAACCGATTGAACCGAACCAGGCACCAATTGGGCAGCCCAAACCGTCCATAATGATGGCCCAAATCAGCTTATTATCTGATTAATTAAGCTTGCAAAGAAGCCCTTGAAGACCTTTCAAAATTTCATTCAAACCCCTCCAAAGATTTGCTCCATGCTATATTTAGTAAAGTTGAATCTTCAACTTTGCCACATGGATGGCCGGCCAAGGGAGGCCTCTTTTGCTGCTACTATTTTCTATTTTTAGTAGCCTTGATCAGCTATAAATACACCCCCTTTCTGCTCATTCAAAACACACCTCAAGCCTCCAACATTCTCCTCTCTCACTTTCTCTCAATTTCCTTTTTCCCATTTCCCTTTTGTGTTCTTGTGCCGATTTCTCCTCTTGGAAAAGAGGTGTTTTCCAAGCCATTTGGAGCAGCAAGTGGAGTGTTCATAAGCCACCTTGATAGCTGAGGACAACAAAGAACGAAGAACGGAGCAATCAGTCAAGCCACGGAGAAACACCGGATTTGCTTCTTGTTCCCTATCTCTTTAAATTTCGTTGTTGTTTTGACAAACATGTTTATGAATATTTATGCTGTTGGAATATTTAATTTAATCAGTTTAGCTTGAATTTAATTCGTGTTGGGTTGATTGCATTTCGTCCTCTTGAATTATTAAAATTTTGTTTATGCTGTTAAAGGCCTCGGTAAAATGTTTGATTGAGTAAAATCATGTTTAAGTTATTTGGCATTATAATTGTTTGGATATCTAATGAATTAATTAGATAAACGCATTGAAATTGTAATTAATGGACTCAATACTTAATCTGTGCATGTTTAATTCTTCTAAGGTAGCTGAAGATTAAATTAGCATTGTATTTGGCAATACATATGCATTGCATAACTTGCAAGATTTTTGTGATTAAATTGTTTCAAGGTAAGGATACTTTGTTACTTCACATGATCTTTTATATGCTTATTAGGTTGAATTAGTCGGTTGAATCACATAGGAATATGCGAGAGATTGTTTAATTTAATAGGTATGTATGTGCAATAACATGTAAATATGTTCATAAGTTAGCAAATTACCGACTTGCCGTGATTTATTCGTAACAAGTATAAGTGTAAGTTTAATAATTCTAAGGTAAGAAATGTAATTAATCCAACACAATTATATCATCTTGATTAAAATCAGTTTTTTTTTGAAACCGTGCATTAGAACTTTGTTTTATTTTATTTTACTATGTTTTTCTTTTAGTTTTTAAATATTTCTCAAAACCAAATATTTTTCCTTAACCAAAGTGTTTAAAATCATTTTCATAAATAATCCTTTTACAGTCCCTGTGGGTACAATAACTCGACATTTACTTGTCACTTTATTACTTGTTACGGTTGTGTACACTTGCACATTTCCACCATTCCATCCTGCGAAGAACACAAACTATCAAGCTTTTTATTTATCATCTCCATCTGTGTTGATAGTGTGGTCATTGCATTGAGGTTGTAAACTCTGGCTGATTTTGTCGGTTTTGTCCTTGTAACTTGCCACTGATTGTTATTCAGTGACATCTCTTCAATGAACTCGTAGGCTGCTTCAGGAGTTCTGTTGTTAAGGGTTCCACCGGCGGCTGAATCGATTAGTTGTCTCATTGAGGGGTTTACACCGTTATAAAAAGTTTGGACTTGTAGCCACAAGGGTAGACCATGGTATGGACACCTTCTCAAGAGATCCTTGTATCTCTCCCATGCGTCGTATAATGTCTCTATATCCATCTGCACAAAAGAGGAGATATCATCCCGTAATTTAGCCGTTTTGGCCGGTAGGAAATATTTTAAAAGAAATTTCTAGGTCATTTGTTCCCATGTAGTGATTGACCCTCGCGGTAACGAGTTTAATCACTGTTTAGCTTTATTCCTTAATGAAAATGGGAATAACCGAAGACGTATGGCATCATCAGAAACGCCATTTATTTTGAAGGTATCGTAGAATTCTAAAAAGTTAGCAATATGAGTGTTTGGATCTTTGTCCTGCAAACCATCAAATTGAACAAATTGTTGAATCATTTGTATTGTGTTAGGCTTTAATTCAAAATTGTTAGCAGCTATAGCAGGCCTAACAATACTTGATTCCGCTCCTGTTAAATGCGGTTTAGCATAATCAAACATAGTACATGGAGCATTGTTTTCCCCCACATCATGTGGTTGTGGGTTATTCTTGTCCATCCCTTCAATAGGATTGGATATGCCCTCTTGGTCTTCCTCTGTGTAATTTAAGGCTCGCCTGATTTCTCTGCGAGTCCTACGAACGGTAGCTTCAATTTCACTGTCGTATACTAATGGTCCTTTCGGGTTCCTTCTAATCATAAACCAGAGGTACCTGCTAGGAAAAGAAAGAAAATTTAGCAAAAATTAAAATCTAACCTAAAAATAAAATTGCGAAAAAAAAAATAAAAACAATGGCTAAAGTAATAAAAATAGAGCTTTCTTAATATTTTAGTTCCCCGGCAACGGCGCCAAAAACTTGATCGCTGAAATCAGAGTTTTAAAATTTATAAAGAGAATGACTGAACCTGGAAACTAACTCTGACAACGATTAAAGGCAAGTGTACCTATCGAACAGTAGTATAGCTTAGGCAAGACCGAATTGTCGAACCCAAAGGAACTAAAATTACTAATACTAACTTTCTTTTTATTATTTAGCCTAAAATAAAGTGAAGTTTTTTTAATCTAAGATTAGCGACTACTAAGCTAAAGACGCGAAGACAAAAAGAACGAATTGAGAAATAACTTGAAGGAAAACTCAGTTGATCACGAGGATACCCTCAGGAAGAATCCACCTAGACTTCACTTGTTATCTAGCATTGAACCATACGATTTATTCACTTAGTTTGATCCGTAGGACTCCCTAACGTATATTAAACCCTCTCTCGAGGCGAATAACGTCTAACCCTAGGTTAATTAACGTAAATCTCTTTCTCGAATAATAATCCCCTAGAATAGCAGTAAATCAATCTATGGATTCCCATATTAGGTTTCACCCTAATCCAGCAAAATCTCGTCACCCTATCTCTAGGCGTGCGATCAACTCCGCTTAATTATGCTAGATCTACTCCTAGGCAGGGTCTATTCCTCCTCCACCTAAGCACATCAGATTTGGATTAAGCACACATAATTAAGAACAAACTAAGTATTTATCATATAATTCAAAAAACAATAACAAGATTCATCTGGGTTTCATCCCCTTCAGGTATCTGAAGGGTTTAGTTCATAACAAATAAAGAAAACATTTCAAGAGAAAAGATAAAACAAAACATAAGAAATCCCTAAAACTCCCTGAAGGAATTAGAGGAGAAATCCGTCGTCTTGAGTAGAATTTCGGCTTCTTGGGATGGATCAACTAGTTAACTTCGAGTGATTCCCACAATTCTGACCTTTTCGGCTTGGCTCCTTGGCCTAGCTTCACCGCCCCCTTAAAGGTGGTACTTAGGGGGTTTATATAGGCTCTTGGAATGTGTTTCTTTGCCCCAAAGTATCCAAATCTGAATGAAATTGCTCTTTGCCATGATAGGTGTAACATCCTAATTTAGAGGGGCTTTGCATTTAATGTGCTGTGATGTTTATGTTATGCTAAATGTGTTAATTAGGGTGTTTAAGGGGTTCAGATTGGGCTCAGGGTTGGGCCGAGGCCTTAGTTAAAATTTTCTGTTTGGACACCTTAGTGGAGAGCCATCTGGGTTAGGGCTTAAAAGATGTTATCTGTGTTTTAAGACACAAAGAAGCTTATGGTGGAGTGGCAAAGTGGCGCCACATAAGAGAGCAGAGAGGTGGCGTCAGCTGAGGAGGCCTAAGTTCGAGTCGCATGAAGCCTAATTTTCTTATTTAATTTTAATTATTTTCGGCATTAAAGGGGGAAGCAGGTTAGACGGCAATGGGGATTGGAAATAGGGGGAATAAATGTTTAGATAATGTAGATAATATGGCTAATAATGTGGCAGATAAAAGGAAGAAGAGGTGGTGTCATCTGGGTCACTTGTGGATGAGAGATCAGGTAATGATAAGGAAGAAAATTTAGGATTTATCTGCTGGTCACAGTGGTTGCCGAAATTTCAACTCTAAGGGGGGGAAGGAATCGGTTCTGGTATGTACAAGGGGTGCCGAAATTTCCCTTGATTAATAGCGTAGCTTTAGTTTTAAAAAGGGGCATTTTCGGGTTTTAGGTAGTAGGTACCGAAATTTTGTGTTGAAGTGAGGGGAATATCTTTTTATTTTCGGCATTAAGGTTTTATTTCCCATTCTTTTCTCTCATTATTCAAAAGCTGAAACCCCTAATCCTATTCTCTCATCTCCACTTTTAAGCAAAAGCCAAAATTCCATTGTTTTCTCTGCTTTCATCTCCATAGCCGAATACCCTTGTCTATTCTTTTCTCGTTGCCGATTTCTTCATCAAAGCCAAATCTTCATAGATCTCTTGAGATCATCTTTTCTTTTTGATCTTCTCAAAAGCCGAAATTCCCTAGGAGTTGCCGAATTCTCTATGTTAAGGTATGTGTCGATTTCTTCTGTTCTTTTCTCTTCTCTTTCGGTTTTTGGAGGCCAAAGCCGAAAGGCTAGTTGGCGTGGTAAGATTACCCTTGGAGTAATGTTTTAATTGTTCTCGTGTTCTTATGTTGGGGCGACACATCAGGAATCGAAGTAGATCGTCTAGATCTAAAAGCTGGAAATCGCTAGTCTCTAAACTCCATCTCTTTTCGGGATTTCAAGGTAAGGGGGTTCTCTTTAGATTTTCGTTAGGTTGTTCATCGTATTTATGATCTTAGCTCTATGATATGGATTAACAACCATATGTTATGTTGGTAGCAACTGATAAGGTCTTTTGATGGAATCAAATGTCGATCAGACGAAGGAGGGGATTAGATTTGTAAACCCAATCCCTAAGTTTAGGAAACGAGCGGTGTCAGCGGTTCGGGATTGGCCACCGGGTTGTGGACCGGCTTCAGAACAAAATCTTAGGCAGTTAGCAGTCGTATCGGCTACTGACAGTGTCGACATAGAAAGTATCGTCTTGACCGTAATCAGGTGTGTAGATCTCTATCACACTAATTAATCTGTACTATGTATGTTATGGGATAAAAGCCGGAAAAAGGCTGTATGAACAGTTGTTTTACCCGAAAAGGGTAGGCAAGGGATGCCAGGTACGTAATCATAGAAACTTCTCTATGTGTATTGATGTATGTGATAGTTTGTGATATTTTAGATAGTATATTGTTTTGATTCTGCATGAATGTATGCATGGGATGGGGTTAATATGATGAAGGGGAAGAGCATGTTTATAGATCACTTGGTGATCGGTGGTTAAACCACGAATTGTAACGTTAGGTCACAATAGTGATCGGTGGCTAAGCCATGTTAAATTAATTCCTGATTGTAAGGAACAGGCAGCATGACTGTCGATATGGTGTGTAGCGGTTGGTGGGTTGATTGTAGAAATCCCCGAGGTGTGATGGCTGGTACGGGCTGGTGTGTAGAGAATGGACTATTAGGTTGGGTTGGGCCATGTAGCATGTAAATATTTTGTTGCCATTGTGTATGGGCCAAGGCCCATAATGTGTTTGCGGGCCTCAAGCCTTTTATGTGTTTTCGGGATTTGCACACTGAGTCTTGGTGACTCACCCCTTTATTTTCCTAAACCTTTCAGGTGAGCAGTAGATCGTGGATATGGGAGCCGAGGCGGACTCGAGGGGCCATCAAGTCTTTTATTTTCATAAACTATTTCCGGTTTTTCTTTAAGTTTTAATTTTGGGACTACTTATGTAATAAGGCCTCCATAGCTTAGGTTATTGATTTATATTTGTTGATGGTTACATTTGTAAATTTATGTTCAAAGACTTATTTATAAGAAGAAATAAAATGGGATTTTCAAACAAGTTTTAAATAAAAAAAAAAGAATCCACAAAGGTTTTCTGCAAATAACACTTATTTAATGAATACCTTCTTAAACAAACCATGATTTCAAATCCCTTCAAAGCAAAGTTTTAACATTTAACTCGTAATATTCCAGATCTAGTTGTGGCGTTTGGGTCAGGTTTGGGGTGTTACAACAGGGACACGGCCATGCCACATGCCCGTGTGACTAGTCTTCAAGCCGTGTTCGGACTTCTTTAATGAGGCATGGCCGTGTAAATTGGGGGGTGAGGCCGTGTTCTAGATGCTTGACAAGGCACGGCCGTGTGACCTTTGGGCCAGGCCGTGTTGATTTCGTAATATGGCCCATTTATTCCGTTTTGGGCCCATTTTAAGTTCTTTTCGTCCTCGGGTGCTTTCCTGGGTATAAGACATGAAAAGAAAGGATTAAAAGCACCTTTTTAAATGAATCGAGGCTTAAATCATCCAAAAGCAAGCTAAATATGGGATTAAAATATGTTATAATTTCTGTTTATCAGTGTCGATGCCATAACACTTTTACTAATGAGATTTTCTTATTTTTCAATTCTTTCACTTCACGATCTAAAATACGGATCGGTTCTTCCTCGTAAGTCATATCAGATCGGATTTCAATGTCAGACGGAGAAATCACATGTAAAGGATCGGATCTGTATTGTCTAAGCATTGATACGTTAAATAAATTATGTATCTTTTCTAGTTCAGGTGGCAACATCAATCTATACACAACTGGCCCAATTCGTTCAATGATTTCATACGATTCGATGAACCTTGGACTTAATTTGCCTTTTCGTCCAAATCGGAGTACTTTCTTCTACGGAGATACTTTTAAAAACACTTTATCACGGATTTCATACTCAATATCTTTTCGTTTCAAATCTGCATAAGATTTCTGACGATCAGACACTACTTTCAGATTGTCACGAATTACTTTCACTTTCTGTTCAGTGTCTTTTATCAAATCGACCCCGTGTATCCTACTTTCACTGAGCTCATTCCAATACAGAGGCGTCTAACATTTGCATCCATACAAAGCCTCATAAGGTGCCATTTTGATGCTCGACTGAAAACTATTATTATACGCAAACTCAATCCATGGCAAATATTGTTCCCATGTACTAGTAAACTCAAGAATGCAACATCTTTGTAACACCCCCAACCCACAACCGTCGCTAGAATAGGGTTAAGAGGCATTACCGGACAATCGGAAACATATATGGACATTTTATAACATAATTTCACAAATCACATCCACATGTCCCTTAAATAGGTCTTTAAGACATTAAACATGCTTTAGAATAGGGTCAGGACTAAACCGAACACATGCAGAAATTCTCAGAAATTTAATATTTTTTCTAAGTTACAGAGGTCACACGCCCGTGTGGGCAGGCCGTGTGCCTCCCACGGCCTCAGACACGCCCGTGTGTCTAAGCCTTGTCACCCGTGGTCGCTACTGACTTGCACGACACGGCCAGTCACACGACTGTGTGTCCAGCCCGTGGTCGAGTCTGACTGGCTTTGAAATACAACCACGAGGAACGTGGTCGAGCCACACGCCTGTGTGCTCAACTGTGTGGGCAATTATAGGCCATTTGCAAGGCCAAAATGCCACCCACACATTGGGTCATCCCTACAAGCACATACAAGCATCTTTCCATACATCAATGATAACCAAAACATATCAATTTGTGCATCATTTATACCCATTTGTAAACATCACAAACACTCCAACTTAGAAACCATTTATCTCAACATAACCACAAGCATTTCAAATTATAATCCTTCACAAGCTTATCATCAATAATATGCTAACTGTGCATCAATAAGCTTACCATACTTTGTCCATTTCACTAGCCATCAATAGATACCAAAACCAAGCATCATACAACATGGCTACTCATTCATAACGCAACCATTTATCTAGCCATATCACATGGCTATATATTTATCTTAAACAGACTCCAAAACAACTAGACTATACATGCCATACTTTAATATCTATACATTTCCAAAAGGTACCAATATGTGATTTGAGTAGTGTGATGACGATCCTCGACGATCCCCGAGCCCTCAGTAGCTTTGACGATCTATAAAACAGAGCAAACACACAAAGTAAGCTTTACAAAAGCTTAGTAAGCCATATACAAATAAACTTAACATATAATTCACATTATCATATCAATACATGAATCATTAACATATCTCAATAGCAAATTCATAATTCTTCACTGGCTCATTATTTAGCCATTACTTATCAACCATCATATCTCCATCTATCTCATTTTCTCTTATCACATTCATTCATATATCACATTTTAGTTCATTGCATCTATGTATGTATTTACTCACCTTTCATGCCTTTTCAAAGCATATACATCAAACGTACCTGAAACAGATATACAACTCACATAGTCATTCATTTCTCGGACTTGCCCGTTGAACCGTTCGGAATCAAATAGGATACTCAAAATGCTCGGAATAGTCGTACAATGCCAACGTCCCAGACGTGGTCTTACATGTAACCAAATATCGATGCCACCGTCCCAGATAGGGTCTTACACAAATCAATACGATGCCAATGTCCCAGACATGGTCTTACACATAAATTTCATATCGATGCCAACGTCCTAGACATGGTCTTACAAGAAATCTCGAATCAATGCCAACGTCCAAGACGTGGTCTTACATGATATCACATATCGAAAACTTATGTCATGACATATGAATCCTATCTATTCCTAGGTTTGTACGGGGCTTCTCGGACATTGTTACACTATCGATTCATCCTTGGATTTCATATATTAATCATTCTCGTACGCATTCATCACAATTAGATTTCACATGAATATACATAAATCAATACAAATACATTTATTTTTATCTAGACTTACCTCGGATTTGGATAAATGTACGAACTCGACTATTCGATCACTTTTGACTTTCCGCGATCTAAATCCGTTTTCTTCGATTCTTGATCTATGCATATTCATTTAACTCTTTTATTCACAAATTCATTCAATTCAATCCAAAAACACATATTTAGGGCAATTTACAAATTAGCCCTTATATTTTCACATTTTGACATTTTAGTCCCTATTTCACAAAATCACAAAATACACATAATTTGCTTGTACCCATGCTTAGCCGAATGTTCACCATAATCATACAAGTCCATAAATTTCATTTATTTCACAATTTAGTCCTTCAAAATATTATTTTCTCAATTATGTCCAAATTACTCAAATTCACTAAATATCCAAATACAAAACATGTTAATACATCACATATCTTCCATATTCCATCCTCAAACATCACAAAGCTTGCAAAATAATCAATGGAATATTTCACATTCATCATCATTTCACAAAATTAGAGCATGGGTTTTGAAGAACACAAAGCAACGATTACAAAAACGTAGAAATTATAAAAAACTGATCAAAAACACATACCCGATTTATGCTTAGACCCTGGCCGAATGTAACAAAGCTCAACTCTTTCTTTTTCTTTCAAGAATCGGTGGTAAAGGGTGATAATGGCCATCTTTTTAATGTTTTATTTTATTTAATATAACATATTTCTTAATTTACAAAATTAACCTTTATTAATCCTTATAAAAATCATGTATAATTTGGACATAAATGTCCACTAGCATAAATAAAGGTATAATATCCACTTAAGGACTCCACCTTTAATAAGCCATGTCAATTTAACACATCAACAAATGAATTGCTACTTTTACCTTTTATGCAATTTAGTCCTTTTCTCAAATTAAGCATACAAACTACAAAATTAATTCACAGAAATTTCACACATGCTTAATCATATACTGCAGGCACAGAAAATAATATTAAAAAATTTTTCTGACTCGGATTTGTGGTCCTGAAACCACTATTCCAACTAGGGTTTAAACCAGACTGTTACAATCTCAACATATCTTTGAGAATCTGAATGATCCGTTCGGATTGACCATCAGCCTGTGGGTGAAAAGCTGTACTGAAATGCAATTTCGTACCAAGAGCTTCTTGCAATTTCTTTCAAAATCTTGATGTATATCTCGGATCTCTATCTGACACAATAGACATTGGCACTCCATGCAATCTCACAATCTCAGAAATGTAAAGCTTAGCTAACTTATCAAGTGAGTAATCAGATCCTACTGGAATAAAATGGGCGGATTTCGTCAATCGATCAACTACGACCCAAATTGTATCTTTCTTTCTCGGAGTCAAAGGCAAACGAGAGACAAAATTCATTGTCACTTTGTCCCATTTCCACTTGGGAATCATTATCGGTTGCAACAAACCAGATGGAACCTGATGTACAACATTAACTTGCTGACAAACTAAACATTTTGAGACAAAATCAGAGATATCTATTTTCATTCCAGACCACCCATAATGTTGCTTCAAATCATAATACATCTTTGTACTTCCCAGATGAACAGATAGGCGACTATTATTAGCTTTATTCAAAATTAACTGAATCAGCTCCGGATTCCTCAGAACACAGATTCGATCTCGAAATCTCAAGCAATCATTATCATCAACTCGAAATTTAGAATCGAATTTAGAATCACAGTGAGCTCGTTTCACTAGCATTTCATTATCAACTTTCTGAGCACCACAAATTTGTTTTAAAAACATTTCGCTTTTAATTAAGCTAAAACTGAACTTTCATCAGACAAGTCTAAATGAGCATTCATAGCACGTAATGAAAATAGTGATTTTCGACTCAAAGCATCAGCAACAACATTTTCCTTACCCAGATGATAGTCTATCACAAGCTCGTAGTCTTTCAAAAGCTCTAACCATCTTTTCTGTCACAGATTCAAGTCTTTCTGTGTCATCAAATATTTCAGACTTTTCTAATCCGAAAATACATGACATTTTTTGCCAAAAAGATAATGTCACCAGATCTTTAAAGCAAATACAATCACAGCTAACTCAAGGTCGTGTGTCGGATAGTTCTTTTCATGCGGCTTCAATTGTCTCGAGGCATAAGCTATAACTTTGCCTTCCTGCATCAAAGCACACCCCAAATCATTCAATGAAGCATCACTATAAATCACGAATTCTTTACCCGATTTTGGCTATACCAAAACTGGAGCTTCAGTCAAAAGGGCTTTCAACTGATCAAAGCTTTTCTGACATTTATCATACCATTCAAATCTCACATCTTTCTGAAGCAATCTAGTCAACGGAGTAGCTATCATCGAAAAGCCTTTTACAAACCGTCGATAATAACCAGCAAGTCCTAGAAAGCTACGGACTTTAGACACACTCTTCGGAGGTTTCCATTCTAGAATAGCAAAAATCTTGCTTGGATTAGCTCGTATTCTAGAGGCTGATACAATATTTCCCAGAAAACCAACTTCACGCAACCAGAATTCACATTTACTGAATTTTGCATACAATTGCTTATCTTGTAGAGTTTACAATAGAATTCTTAAATGTTCAGCATGTTCGGTTTCATCAAGCGAATAAATCAAAATGTCGCCAATGAATACGAAAATAAATCGATCTAAATACGGTCTGAAAATTCTGTTCATCAAATCCATAAAAATAGCAGGAGCATTAGTTAGTCCAAAAGGCATAACTAAAAACTCAAAATGCCCGTACCTCGTTCTGAAAGCAGTTTTCAGAATATCTGAATCTTCCACTCGCAACTGATAATATCCCAATCTCAAATCTATCTTTGAAAACACAGTGGTTCCTTTAAGCTGATCAAATAAATCATCAATTCTGGGCAAAGGGTATTTATTCTTTATAGTTTCCTTGTTTAACTGATGGTAATCAATGCACATTCTCATCGTGCCATCTTTCTTTTTCACAAACAGAACAGGAGCACCCCAAGGTGAGAAAATCGGCCTTGCAAATCCTTGGTCAGTCAACTCTTACAACTGTGATTTTAACTCTTTCAATTCTGTCGATGCCATTCTATACAGAGTTATCGAAATTGGAGTCGTACTAGGCAACAAATCAATACCAAATTCAACTTCGCGTATCGGAGGCAATCCCAGTAATTCTTTAGGAAATACGTCAGGGAATTCACAAACCACTGGCACTGATTCAACTTTCTTTTCAGTTACTTTCGAGTCAATCACATAAGCAAAATAAGCTTTATAACCCTTTTTCATATAATTCTGAGCTTTCAACACTAATATCACAGTCGGTAACCCATTCAAATCATTAGACTCAATCCAAACTATTTTATCATTATGACATCTAAAATCAATAGTCTTTCTTTTGCAATTCACAACCGCAGCATGCAATGTTAACCAGTCCATACCCAAAATTATATCAAACTCATCGAAAGGTAATAGCATCAGATCAGCCGAAAAACAAACATCTTTAAACATCAGCGGACAGTTCTTGCATACTTTGTCAATCAGGACGCTTTTACCTAAGGGGTTCAATACTCTAATAACAAATTCGGTAGACTCTACAGGCAAAGTCTTACTGGATACTAAGTTCATACATATATACGAATGAGTAGAACCTGGGTCTATCAATACAATCACAGAAGTATCATAAAGAGTAAATGTACCCGTAATAACATTTGGAGATGAAGCTTCCTCACGGGCTCGAGTGGCATACGCTCTAGTAGGCGTTCTAGTTTCAGATCTCGCAATAGTGTCTTTCATAGCTCTCTGACTACCACTGACATTTCTTGTATTTTGAGAAGGTCTACCTCTAGCTGGAACATTATCAGATCTCGGATTCTGAACAATCTCTTGCGCAACAGACTCTGGGTAGTCTTGGATGAAAAGGTCTAATGATCCGCATCTGAAACAGGCTCGGTCATTTAATCTACAACTTCCCGGATGTCTTTCGGATCGGATATTTCCCACACTAGCCATCGAAGTAGCTGGAGCTTTGAAATTTGACTGTAATCTAGCTTGATCTCTATTCGAATGTCCCACATTAACCTTTGAACGACTTTGTTCATCTTTGAATTTCTTTGAAACAGACTGAAATGATTTACTCAAAAATCTCTTTCTCGCATCTCTACCTTCTGTCTCAGCTTTTCTTTTATCTTTCCCGAGTGCCTCAGCTTTGCATGCTCGATCAACAAGCACAAAAAAACTCTTTTATTTCCAGAATCCCAAGTAACAAACGGATATCTTCATTTAGACCGTCTTCAAACCGTTTACACATTATTGCTTCAATTGAAACACATTCCCGAGCATATTGGCTTAGTCTCACGAACTCTCGTTCATATTCGGTGATAGACATGTAACCTTGTTCAATTCCAGAAACTCTTTCCATTTTTTATCTATAAATATCTGACTAATATAATTCTTCTGGAACTCAGACTGAAAGAAATCCCATGTAACCCATTCCTTTGGAACCACAGAAGTCAAAGTTTTCCACCATTGATAAGCTGCGTCTCGTAGTAAAGAAACAACACATTTTATGCATTCTTCAAGTGTCAACAACATTTCATCAAATACTCGGATAGTGTTCTCTAGCCAAAATTCAGCTTTCTCGGCATCGTCATCACTAGTGGCCCTGAACTCTTCAGCCCCATACTTATGGATCTTATCGACCGGAGGTTTGTTCAACAAATTTAAATTCATAACCGGAGGCACAACTGAAGTCTGAGGGGGATTAGGCGGGGGCGGAGGTTGTGAAATAGCCAGATTAGTTCTTACGTACTAAGTGAACCACTCATTCATCATTTGGAAGAAGGCTTGTTTAGCCTCTCCCTCTTGACCGCTAGTAGCCGGTCTCAAATCAGATGGCACCGTCCCTTGAGCGGAAGCAGGCGCATTGGTTTCAACATCATCAGCTATGACTCTTTCGGGATCCATTACTATACGAAAAACACATTTTACACGTCAGGATTCATTACACTATCACATTTCGTACATATGGCATGTATAACTAGACTCTCACACGCTACGTTAGTGCGAGAATCAACTAAACCATAGCTCTGATACCAATCAAATGTAACACCCCTAACCCGTAACCATTGCTGGTCTAGGGTTAAAGGCATTACCGGACAAAACAGAACCTTTTACAGACATTTCATAATATTGTTCAACAAATCAAATCTAAGTGTCCCTGGAATAAGTCAATGAGACCTTAAACACGCTTTAGAAAAGGTTCGGGACTAAACCGAACACATACAAAAATTTTTGGAAATTTAAAAATTTTTCAAACATACAGAGGTCACACTCCCGTGTGGGCAGACCGTGTGCCTCCCACGGCCTTAGACACGTCCGTGTGTCTAAGACTTGTCAAAACAGGGCATACATACTGACTTGTCCACACGGCCGTGGACACGCCCGTGTGCCTCACCCGTGGTCGCTACTGACTTGCACCACACTGCCTGTTACACGCCCGTGTGTCCAACCCGTGGTCGAGTCTAACTTGTTTTGCAATACAACCACGAGGGACACGGTCGAGCCACACGCCCGTGTGCTCAACCCTGTGGGCAAATATAGGCCATTTGCAAGGCCAAAATGCCACCCACACTTTGGGTTATCCCTACAAGCACATATAAGCATCTTTCCATACATCAATGGCAACCAAAACATATCTAATTGTACACCATTTCTAACAACTTATGAGCTTAACAATCACACCAACTTATAAGCCATTTAACTCAATATAACCACAAGCACTTCAAAGTATAATCCATCACAAACTTACCACCAATAATGTGCTAACTATGCATCAATAAGCTTACCATTCATATAACCATTTCATTTGCTATCAAGCTATACCAAAGCTAAGCATCATAGGACATGACTAGTCATTCATAACACAACCATTTATCTAGCCATATCACATGTCTATGTACATATCTCAATCATATTCCAAAATAACTAGCCTATACATGCCATATTTAACTATGTACACATTCAAAAGTACCAAAGTAGAGATTGATAGTGTGGTGATGATCCTCGACGATTCCCGAGCCTTTCGTAGCTTTGACGATCTATAAAACAAAGCAAACACTCACAAAGTAAGCTTTCAAAAGCTTAGTAAGCCATATACAAATAAACTTAACATAAAATGCACATAATCATATAATACAACTTTATTTATGTTTCTCAATTGCAAATTCATAACATTTTCTTTGGCTCATTTGTTTAGCCATAACTTACCAACACATCATGTCTCAAAGCATCTCTTTTACTCATATCATAATCATACATATATCACATTTTATCATATTACATCAATGCACATATTTCTCTTTTGCAAGTCCATAATACTCACCTTTCATGCTCAAACAAAGCATATAAATCAAACGTACCTGAAACGGATATACAATTCACATAGTCATTCATTTCTCGGACTTGCCCGTTGAACTGTTCGGAACAAAATAGGATACTCAGAATGCTCGGAATAGATGTACAATGCCAATGTCCCAGACGTGGTCTTGAATGTATTCAGATATCGATGCCACTGTCCCATACAAGGTCTTACACAAATCAAATACAATGCCAATGTCCTAGACATGGTCTTACACGTAAATCTCAAATCGATGCCAACGTCCCAGACGTGGTCTTGCACGATATCACGTATCGGAAACCTATGTCATGACATATGTAATCCTATCTATTCCTAGGTTTGTACGGGGCTTCTCGGACATTGATACATTGTCGATACTTCCTCGAATTCACATATTTATCATCTCGTACACATTCATCTCAATGAAATTTCATATGAACATACATAAATAAATACAAATACATTTATTTGTATATAGACTTACCTCGGATTTGAGTAAACGAACGGATTCGGCTATTCAATTACTCTCGACTTTCATCGATCTAAATCTGTTTTCTTCGGTTCTTGATCTATAAATATTCAAATTTAACCCATTTATTCACTAAATCATTCAATTCAATCCGAAAACACATATTTAGGGCAATTTAAAATCCAACCCTCACATTTTGACATTTTAGTCCCTATTTCATAAAATCACAAAATACACAAAATCTTTATATGCCCATGCTTAGCCGAATGTTCATGTAGTTCATACAATTCTGTACATTTCATTTATTTCACATTTTAGTCCCTTAAAATATTATTTTCTCAATTTAGTCCAAATTACTCAAAATCATCAAAAATCCAAAGACAAAACATGTTAACCTAACACATATATTTCATATTTCATCACCAAACTTCACAAAGCGCATGAATTCATCCATGGCACATTTCAAATTCATCATCAATTCACAAAATTGAAGCATGAATTTTGAAGTACACTAAACAACGATTACAAAAATGTAGAAATTATCAAGAATCGAAACAAAATATACCTTGAATCAAGCTAAACCCTTACCGAAACTTAACAACTCTTTTTCTTTTTCTTTCCTTTGTAATTTCGGTGGATGAACATAATATCATGGCTTATTTTTAAGCTTTTGTTTTATTATAATTCATGTTGGCATATTATTTACCAAATTAACCTTTCAAATTTAATAAGTAAGCCATATGAAATAAGCCCATAACTGTCCATCCCATGGTCTAATGGCCAAATTACTACATAAAGGCCTCACACTTAGAAAAACAAATCAATTAGGCACTTAATCAAATAGGAGGCTACTTTTACATTTTATGCGATTTAGCCCTTTTCTCAAATTAAGCACACAAATGATCAAATTAAATCACATAAATTCCACACATACTAATTCACATGCTGAAGACTCGAAAAATAATATTAAAATATTTTTTTGACTCGAATTTGTGGTCTCGAATCTACTATTCTGACTAGGGTCTAAACCAGGCTGTTACATTCTATTTCTAAAATTTAAAGTGCAGGGGACACACGGCCTAACCACACACCCATGTGTAAGCTGTGTGTCTCTCACGGACTGGACACACGCCCGTGTGCCAGGCCGTGTGGACTCAAAATGAGCCTTATACAACAAGTTTACCAACCCTGCAATTATTGAACAAGAAGTAACTCAAATACCATTTATTCAACCAATCCAAAATACAATTAAATACATCTAAAACATGTCAAAACTATCAATATATCGATCTAAATCATTTATGTTCATAAATATCTAACATAAATTATCTAATCAATTCATTTAAATACCATTCAACCAATTCAAACTAAAATAATATAAATGACTATATTATAGGACATATGTTTATATATATATAGATCAACCAATATCAACTTATACACCATTAATATTCACATATCTAAATGACATCAAAAGATAACCTAGGTACATGCCATTTTCAAAAGTAAAAATACTTCACCACGTGATTTGAGTTCGGGATCAGCTTTGGATGCTGATTCAACGATCAAACTTTACCTAACCTGCGCACGGAAACAGCCGTGCACTGAGTATAAACTCAGTGGCATTTCTATAATTCGAATACTTATTAATCAAAAATTTATAATGTTTAAATACATAATCATACATAATAAAAATAATTCAATAAATAATCAATTACATAAACTCATATCTTCTATTTCAATATCACAATTGCTATTCAATAGCATTTCACAATAAATTTCTCAATTTCAATTTCAATATCAATATCCATTTCGTATTCAATATTATTCAATGTCAATCATTTGATCAATTCATTCATATATCCCTATTAACACAACTCGGACTCCGACGGATACTCAGATCCAACCCAAACACACCAGCACGACACTCAGTGCCTCATCGGCCATGCTGAAGTAAAATAATACGGTACTCAGTACCTCATTGGATTTATCCAAAGCAATAATACTATGACACATAGTGCCTCATCGACTCGAAGTCAAAGTATCCCTAAACACTTCCAATCCTATGGCATGCCAACTATATCTGACTTAGCCCGACATTGTTAATAGGGTATTCAATTCACTTTCAATTTTCAATCAATACACATTTCAATTCAATAATCCATACATATTCACAATCCAATTCAATGCCATAATATCAACACTTACCTCAATTTTCACTTACCATACATATCATTAATAAATACATTAAATAATTATTAAATTCAGATTATAGAAATACAAGCTGTATTTTCTGAGCTAATCTTCATTGACTTTTTCCTTTTCTTTCTTAGCCGACGTCTCCATCTCAACGTTAGCTACGGAAATCGAAACAATTAAAATTTATCAATATACTCAATTTAACATTGAATATTTCAATTTATATACAACTTTTGCTTTAATTCCAATTTAGTCCTTAAATCAAACTAACTATTTTCCCTACTACATAAAACTTATGTTTTGTTTTGCAATTTAATCTTTTTCTCAATTCTAACTTAAAATTCTATCAATTCAAACCCTAATTTTGAAATTCTTTCAATTTAGTCCCTACTACATAAAACTTATGTTTTGTTTTGAAATTTAATATTTTTCTCAATTCTAACTTAAAATTCCATCAATTCAAACGCTAATTTTTTAATTAATTCATTATAAACCACATCTAAAAATCAACTAACTTTCAAAATTTCCACATAAATAAAGTAATATTTTGTTCTAGGATTCCAAAAACATCAAAATTACAAGAAAAAGGGCTAAATTGACCTACCACTTAAGCTTGAAACCTTAAAATCCCTTGTAACATCCAGAAATTGGGCCTAGGAGAATTGGGCCTTTTGTGCCCCGAATGTAGGAACTTTTTCAAATTTTTGGGAACAAGAACGGCTTTAATGCAAGTTGGACTTATTAGGTGAGTGATTTTGGAAGGTTAGGGGGCTTCTATGAAGTCTCAGGATCAAACTTGGGCTTAGGAAAAATTTTGGTTTTAGGTGAAAAAAACCCTGTGAGTTAGTAGGTAGGGTTTAAAAATAAAATGTGGAGAAAAATGACACAAGTGGAGTGTGTGGTGTAGTGGCAAAGTGACGCCACATAAGAGACAAGGAAGTGACGCCACAAGGAAGGAAGGAGGTCCAAGGTTCAAGTCTTGGCTCTTGCATTTTGGTTTTCTTTTTATATGGACCTTAGAATTTGGCTATAGATTTATATTTAGTTGCGCATGGTTTTAGACACAATAGGAGCTTGTGGCTAAGTGGTTAGCGGCGTGGATTATGCTACAGGGGAGCCTGGGTTCGAGTCTCATGACAAGCAAGGGAGTATTTATTTTGCGGATTGGACGGTAAGAGTTTGAGTTGGATTTAAACTCTGCTAACGGAGGGATCCCACATCGGAAAGATACAAAGGAGGAAGGTGAGAAGCTAGCTATATATATAGCATTCTATGAGGAGAGTTAATATACCTTGGTGGGGGTTTGGGCACAGGAGTGGTCGGAGCGCGGATTAGCACCAGATTCCTATCAGGTGTGTACTTCTGTACTCTAGCTGTAGAACGGCAAATGCCGAAATACCGGTCACACATCAATAGTAGCCACAAGAGCGTGCGGGCGCACGTGTGGGGGGCTTCGACGCAATAGTTGAGGCCATCAGTAGTGTTCTTATGGGTTGTGGCTGCTTTGGCCACGATGGGCCGAAGTCGGCCCAATGAGCCCGTGGGCCCATATGAGTAAATTGTGTGATTGTGTAGTATATATTGGACTGGACTAGGTGAATCTCATTTACGTGGCTAGATTTGTGCTAGATGGGCCACACAAGCGTGTGGGCCCGAATGGGCTGAAATCGGGTTTTAGGTCCAATAGTCCGGTATGTTTGGAAATGGTAGTTGAGTCGCTCGAGGTGACATTGGACTTCAGAAAGGCCATTCCAGGTGCGAAATTACCGATATACCCTTGGTGGGTAAGTTACCAAAATACCCTTGGTGGGTAAATTTACAGGAATACCCCTGGAAGGTAAAATTACTGTTATACCCTTAGAGGTTGATTAGCTTGATTATGTTGTATTTTGGTTATTCTGATTATGATGGTAAGCCGTTTCATACGTTATACATGACATACCTCATACACAGATTATTATGCCGTATTGCATGGGCTTGGGATGTGATGAAAAGGGGAAGTATGATTTTCAGACTGTCACCAGTGGTTTGGTACCACAAGTGGGTTGGCCCCACATAAATTAATTAGTGACTATGTCTCAGTGGTTTGGAACCACCAGTGGTTTGGTACCACATATATATTATTTCTGTGACTTGTCCCAGTGGTTTGGTACCACAGTGGGTTGGCCCCACATATATGATTATCAGGGATTGTCACTAGTGGCTTGGTGCCACATATATGGCGTGCAGCGGATGGAGGGTTGATTGTAGAAATCCCCACGGTGTGTTAGGCTAGTACTGGTGGCGTGTAGAGGACGGAAAATTAGGTTGGGCTGGGACACATTACATTCATATTTTGTGTATGTCATATTAAGTGGGCTAAGGC
Organism: Gossypium australe; assembly: GCA_005393395.2. Classification (NCBI taxonomy): domain Eukaryota; kingdom Viridiplantae; phylum Streptophyta; class Magnoliopsida; order Malvales; family Malvaceae; genus Gossypium; species Gossypium australe. The sequence goes on along the minus strand of CM016616.1, from coordinate 99,236,989 downwards.
CCAATGTGCGATTGTGGGGTTGAAGCTGTTTATGTGGAATAAGGGGAAATACACACTGAGTCTTGGTGACTCACCCCTCTGCTTAACTTGCAGGTAATCAGTAAATCGTGGATCTGGGAGCCGAGGCGGACTCGTGAAGGCCATAAAATGTTTCTTTTCGTAAACTCGTTTCTTTTATATAATTATTTTTAATTGGGGATATTGTTGTCATAAGGCCTTCTAAAATTAATATCTGTTTTTTTAAATTATTATTTATTTATGATATGATATTATTATATATGTTAACGTGAAAGCTAAATTGGAGTTTTCAAAACATACGTAGCGTAAACAACCGTTTTCTCACAAATGTCAACGAAGATAACAAACTTTCGATTAATTCAACTCGAAATTTTTTCTGAAATCTACAAATCTCTATTTTTATAGTATCACCTAAAACGGAAAATTTCAAATTTACGATTTTCCTTTAAATTCCAAAGTCCCTTTTTATAACCTTTCCCTGTGACATACCAGATCTGGTCGTAACGTCTAGATCGGGTTTGGGGTATCACATCCCTATTTTCCCTTTCTTTCTTTCTTTTCTCTTTTTCTTCCATGTTCTTCCCTGTTTCATCTCTCTACTTTCTCTTTTTCTATCTTTATTTCATTTATTTTATTTGTTATTTATTTTATGTTTATTTTATTAACATAATATTATATGTAACACCTCAAACCCGGCCTAAACGTTACGACCGGATCTAGTGTGCTACATCAGGTGATGTTTGAAACCACATGGTTGATTGGAAAACATATCGTTAAGAATCACATTTATAAGTTCGAAATTTCATTTCTCCTTACTTATGCCCAAAAAGGGATTTACTCATTTTAATACTCTTCCAAAATGCACGTTTTGTCTTATCTAATAAAATTGAGTCGATTACAAAGAATTTGGTCTTATCATTTACGAAAACGAGTTATTTGAAAAATAGTTGTTTATTGTTTTGAAAACTTCGCGTTGATTAAATTTGCAGAATTTAAAGAAAATGCAAATAAAAGTTAAAATAGTTCCCATTGCCTTATTACAACAGTTATAAAACCCAATAATTAAAATAAAGAAATCCAAATTTAAAATACTTAGTTCACCCTTAAAACGTACGCAACGAGTGGCCATCACCGAGTCACTCGCGGCTCCAAATCCTCCACACCTGGGGATTACCTGTACAATTAAGGTAAATGGGTGAGTTGCAAGAACTCAGTATGTTATCCCAATTACAATCGCAGTCTGGGCCCAAGCCCATATCAGTTCGGGCCTAAGGATCCATAATCATGATAATGCAAATAGAGAAAATGCAGCCCAACCCAATGCAACCAACACACCACCCGTACCAGCCCTACACTTCTGTGGGGACCATGTCAACCCACCCAGCCCTACACACCAAGAATGCAGCTGAGCTGCCAGTATAATGCAGCAATACTGCCAGTAACAGTATTTGTGGCTAAGCCACCAAAATCAGTATATCGTGGCTGAGCCACTAATTCAGTATAATGTGGCATAGCCACCAGTACAGTACTTCCTCCAATATATATATTAATATATATTTAATCATCCCAACCCAATGCAAGATGTCGTGACATAATAATTCAGTGTATGCAAAAATGTACCATCATAATAGTTAAACAGAATACACACAATCATGCTAAACCTACCCTTAAGGGTATAACAATAATTTTACCCACCAAGGGTATTTCAGGCTCCCACGTGGCTTCCTCTGATCAAAATAGATTGAGGTATTGATGTCGCATTGCCTCCTTATGCTCCCACGTGGCTTCCTCTAAACCGTGATTATGCCACAACACTTTGACCAATGGAACAGATTTTCTCCTCAACACTTTAACATCACGAACCAAAATCTACACCAGTTCCTCTTCAAAAGACAGATCAGGTCTTATCCCAATTTCTTCCACCGACACTATATGAGAAAGATCTAAACGGTAGCACCTCAGCACAGAAACGTGGAATATATTATGTATCTGGTTTAACTCAGGGGGCAGTTCAGGCTGATAGGCGACCGGTCCAACACGTTTTGACACCTGATAAGGTCCGATGAATCTGGGACTTAACTTGCCCTTCCGTCCAAATCTCTGAATCTTCTACCAAGGTAAGACTTTCAAGAAGACAAAATCTCCCACAGAAAACTCTATCTCTCTACGCTTTAAGTCAACATACGACTTTTGCCTATCAGTTGCTTCTTTTAAGCGACCCCGTATCAACTTCACTTTTTCCTCCATTTCAGAAATTAACTCTGGACCCAACAGCTGTCGCTCACCCAATTCAGTCCAGCATGTAAGGGTACGACATCTACGACCATATAATGCCTCGTATGGTGCCATCTGAATGCTAGATTGAAATAATCTTCCCAACTACCCCTAAAATCGATCACACAACTTCTTAACATATCTTCTAGAATTTGAATTACCCTCTTCAAATGACCATCAGTTTGCTGATGAAACGCTGTGCTGAAATCCAACCTTGTACCTAGAGCTTCATGTAACACTTTTCAGAACCGAGACGTGAATCTAGGGTCCCTATCTGAGATGATAGACACTAGTACCCCATGTAATCTCACAATTTCTGCCACGTACAACTTGGCCAACTTCTGCAATGAGTAATCAGTGTGAACCGGCATGAAGTTAGCAGATTTAGTCAGCCGATCAACAATCACCCACACTGAATCTTTCTTAGTAGGCGTCAGGGGTAGCTCACTAACAAAATCCATTGTTATGCTCTCCCATTTCCAAAGTGGAATCTTTACATTTTACAGCAATCCTGAAGGGAGTTGATGCTTAGCCTTCACTTTCTAGCATGTCAAACACTTACCGACAAAATCAGTCACCTCACGCTTAAGCCCTAGCCACCAATACAGTTCACGCAGATCTCGATATAATTTGTTTCCATTGGGATGCATATCGTATAGGCTACTATGCGCTTCCCGCAGAATCATCTGTCTTAACTCAGAATCCCTCGGTACACAAACTCTTCCACGGAAACGTAATACCCCTTCACTATCCAACTCAAATTCTACAATCTCCCCCTTCTCTACCTATTGAAAACGAGAACTCAACAACTCATCCAGCATCTTCTTCTCCTTAATCTGACTAATCCATGTCGATTTTACTTACAGTTTCGCCAACAAACTACCATCCTCAAATAAACTGAGCTGAGTGAACATTGCTCTCAAATCAGATACCACCTTGCGACTCAGCGCATCTGCTACCACGTTGGCTTTTCCCAGATGATACTCAATCGAACATTTGTAGTCCTTCAGCAACTCTATCCACCTCCGTTGCCTGAGATTTAACTCCTTTTAGGTAAGGACATACTTAAGACTCTTATGGTTAGTGTAGATAATCGACTTGTCCCTATACAGGTAGTGTCTCCATATCTTTAGTGCGAACACCACCGCGGCTAATTCCAAGTCATGCGTTGGGTAATTCACCTCGTACGGCCTAAGTTGACGAGATGCATATGCCACCACCTTCCCTTCCTGCATCAGCATACAACCCAAACCCGTGTGCGACGCATCACAGTAGATAACAAATTCTTTTCCAGCCTCTCACTGTACTAATACCGGAGCTTCAGTTAGAATCTTCTTCAACTTCCCAAAACTTTCCTGCTGTTTATCAGTCCAAAACGATACCCCTTCACGCAGTAACTTAGTTAGGGGTGCAGCAATCAATGAAAACCCCTTAACGAACCGCTTGTAATACCTGGCTAGACCCAGAAAACTTTGAATCTCTGATACTGACTTCGGTGGCTTCCAATCCAAAACAGCCTCAACTTTTCGAGGATCAACCTTAATTCCTCTGACAGATACGACATGCCCCAAAAATGTCACTTCATTTAGCCAAAATTCGCACTTATTGAATTTGGCATAGAGTTGCATTTCCCTCAATATCTGCAGAACAACCCGAAGATGTGAATCATGCTCCTCTTCAGTTCTTGAATACACCAAAATGTGGTCTATAAACACCACCACAAACCGGTCTAAGTAGGGTTGGAAGACCTGATTCATCATATCCATGAAAGCAGCTGGTGCATTTGTTAACCCGAATGGCATAACCAGAAATTCGTAATGCCCATAACGAGTTCGGAAAGCAGTCTTGTATATATCTGACTCCTTGACTCTTAGATGATGATACCCCAATCTTAGATCTATCTTAGAGAAAATCGAAGCTCCCCGCAGCTGATCTAATAGATCGTCTATCCTTGGTAGCAGGTATTTGTTCTTAATTGTTAGCTTGTTCAACTGACGATAGTCAATACACATACGCATCGACCCATCCTTCTTCTTTACGAACAACACCGGTGCTCCCCATGGCGATACACTTGGTCAGATAAACCCTCAATCCTGAAGGTCTTGGATCTGAGCCTTTAGTTCCACCAGCTCCTTCGGTGCCATCCTATAAGGGTCGATGGACACCGGAGCCGTTCTCGGTATCAGCTCAATACCGAACTCGACCTCACGATTCAGTGGCAATCCCGACAGCTTTTCAGGGATACATCAAGAAATTCCTTTACAGTCCTGATATCCCCAACAGACAACTCCTTAGCATCAGATGTGCTAACAAAAGCTAGAAACGCCTCGCACCCCTTTCAAACCAGTTTCTCGGCTTTTAGTGCTGAGATTACATTGGTTAAGTAGTCCCTTCGCTCTCCTATCATCGCCACTTCCTTTTCCTCTAAAGACCTCAGTGCCATACGCTTAGCAGCACAGTCCAAATTCGCAAGATGCTTTACAACCAGTCCATGCCTAGAATGAGATCAAACGCACTAAACGGTAGTTCTATCAAGTCCGCCAGAAACACCACCCCTTGAACCTCTAAAGGCACATTTCTAAACAGCTTGTTCACTATGAGAGACTGTCTTAAAAGACTAATCACTGACATTTCTTTATCAACAAGTTCAAATTGTATACCCAAAGTTCCAGACACGTTACAAGTAATATACGACTGTGTCGACCGAATATCAATTAAAGCAAAACATGGTACATCATGAATAAGGAACGTACCAGTTATGATGTCAGGTGCGTCGCCAACCTCTCGATGCCGAGCAGCATCAACCAACCCTGGTTGTCTTGCATTTGTATTACCAGCACCTCTGCCCAGTGCTCCATGACCTCGTCCAAACCCATTTCCCCCTCGGGCTGGACCATGGCCTCTCAGTGGTTGTTGACCACCTCTTCCTGGCTGAACATATCCCCGACCTGCAGCTGGCATCAGACCCGGTTTCTGTGTACAGTCTCTAATCTTATGATCTCTTGACCCACATCTAAAACACGCCCCATTTCTCTTCCAACATTCACCCTGATGAGATAACCCACACACGGAACAAACAGAACTCTCGTTTGAATAGGCCCGTCAAATCTAGGCCTCTTATGAAATCCATCTGAAGAACTCGCAGGCCTAAAATCTCTTTTATTCCTGCCCCTTTCTTTCTCCTGGTTTTGACGCTCAGAGCGTTTAACCTCCTCAGAAATTTTGGCCTTCTCCACCAAAGCAGCGAAATCTCTTTCTCTCTGCGGAGCTATCAGTACCCGCAACTCATCCCGAAGGCCATCCTCAAATCTCAAACAGCGCTCATATTCAGTTGCAACTATACCTCGTACGTACCGACTCAAGCGCAGGAACTCCGCCTCGTACTCTGCCACAAATTTATTCCCCTGAACCAGATTCAAGAATTCCTTTCTCCAGGTGTCCACATAACTAGCCCTGACATGCTTCCCCTGAAAGGCCGTTTTAAAGAAATCCCGTGTTAATCGATCCGCTTGTGTGCCTTCCCTCACAGTGAGCCACCACTGGTATGCCTCATCTCTCATTAGGGATACTGCCCCTTTCAGCTTTTGCTCCATTGTGCAGTCAAGATCATCCATGATCCGCTCAATTGCCTCCAACCAATATTCGACTACATTCGGGGCTACACCTGAAATGCCCTTGAAGATTTCTCCTTACTTATGCCCAAAGAGGGATTTACTCATTTTAATACTCTTCCAAAATGCACGTTTTGTCTTATCTAAAAAAACTGAGTCGATTACAAAGAATTTGGTCTTATCATTTACGAAAATGAGTTACTTGAAAAATAGTAGTTTATTGTTTTGAAAACTTCGCGTTGATTAAATTTGTAGAATTTAAAGAAAATCCAAATAAAAGTTAAAATAGTTCCAATGGCCTTATTACAACAGTTATAAAACTCAATAATTAAAATAAAGAAATCCAAATTTAAAATACTTAGTTCACCATTAAAAGTACGGAACGAGTGGCCATCATCGAGTCCCTCGCGGCTCTAAATCCTCTAAAGCTGGGGATTACCTGTACAGTTAAGGTAAAGGGGTGAGTTGCAAGAACTCAGTGTGTAATCCCAGTTGCAATCGTAGTCTGGGCCCAAGCCCATATCAGTTCGGGCCTAAGGCCCCATAATCATTATAATGCAAACAGAGAAAATGCAGCCCAACCCAATCCAACCAACACACCACCCGTACCAGCCCTACACTCCTGTGGGGACCATGTCAACCCACCCAGCCCTACACACCAAGAATGTAGCCAAGCTGCCAGTATAATGCAGCAATGCTGCCAGTAACAGTATTTGTGGCTGAGCCACTAAAATTAGTATATCGTGGCTGAGCCACTGATTCAGTATAATGTGGCATAGCCACCAGTACAGTACTTCCTCCAATATATATATTAATATATATTTAATTAACCCAACCCAATGCAAGATGTCGTGACATAATAATTCAATGTATGCAAAAATGTACCATCATAGCAGTTAAACAAGATACACACAATCATGCTCAACCTACCATTAAGGGTATAACAGTAATTTTACCCACCAAGGGTATTTCAGTAATTTACCCACCAAGGGTATTTTAGTAAATTTACCCACCAAGGGTATTTCAGTACATTTACCCACCAAGGTTATTTCAGTAATTTCAGTCATGAACGATCTTTCAAAAAGCCTACTGTCGCCTCAAGCGACTCGGAACTCCTTATTGGGCCTAAAATCTATTTCTGACCCCAAACGGGCCCACACGCTTATGTGGCCCATTAAGCATGGTCTCGGTCTCGACTTTGCAGACTTCGCAGTCGTACTCGTGATTCGGTAGTTTTCTGTCGATTTTTCTCATGTCGGCCTATTAGCCCATTGGGCCCATTTAGCCCGTTTCGGCTCGATCTGGCCTGTTATGGCCTCAGTTCCGCGATAGTGCTCATGACACTCTCAACGATCTACTGCCATCATTAGTGGCTCGGTTTATCACTAGGAGCGCTCATACGCTCGAGTGGTCACGGTTGCCGGTTTCTGGCTTTTCGGCTTTGGCCGAAACACAGATCAAGACATGCTTTCATTGATGATTGGTGTGAGATTACACACCTGATTACGAGTTGTGCTAACCACTGATTCCAACACCTATAACGATGATTGAGAAATCAAGTTAGTTTCCCTCCTTGATAAACTTAACTTGAAACACTATACCCATTGCCTCTACTTACCAGAGATCGGCCACTCCTTCTTGTGCAAGAGTATTTGGTTTACTGCCCTTGATCATAAAAACGAGTCCCTAAAGATGAGCACAGATTAGCAATGTTGTTTCAAGACAACATAGAAACGGCCTTTCAGCCACAAGGAACTCAAAAATTAATAAAGAGCCACCAACCATCCCCCATTCGGCCACAGTTATACTTACCTACAAACGTACGACAACGATTGACAAACGGCTAACACAAGATTCGACTCACAGCACAGAGAACAAAAAGAACTCGAGAAGGAAGAGGGTGAGTAAATTTGGCCTAGACCATATAGAGTTAAAAGTTGAGTGTTTCGGTTCTTGAAGAGAGAAAAGAGAAGAAGAAACTAAAAAGAAAAGAAACCATTACCTTGCAACTAGAGAAGAACAGAATAAGAAGGAAGATTCGGCAGACAGAAGAGAACCAAGTTTCCTACTACAAGATATTCGGCTAAGGGAAAACAAAATGGAAGTAGAGGTGATTTTTCAGCTTTACGAAGAGAGAAGAAATAGATGCCATAAGAGGATAGATGAGTAGGAGAAGGTTTCGGCTATTAGTAAGGGATAGAAGAGCCAGTTTCACAATGGAGAAGAGAGGATAGATTCAGCTTATGGAGAGGAAGGAGTAGAAAAGAAACGGAAAGAATAGAGGAAGAAAAGAATTCGGCAAGAAGGAAATTGCAAAACATTAACCCGAAATGCTTAAGGAAAAAAAATGACCAAAATGCAAAAATACCAAGGAAAAGCTAAAGAATTTCAGCACCCTTACCAATCAAGGCCGAATATGCTACATAAGAACCCCTCAAGCCAAAATTCTTCTCCCAACACTCCCAAGTTCGGCCAACACTACCTCTCTCTCCTATCCCACAATCCTCTCCTCTTTTTGCTCTACAATTCACTCTCCACCTCCCATTCAAAGTTGCTTGACCAAGTCTCCATTCACCTTGTAGAGTTCTAATCGAACTCCACTTCTTCTCCTCCCAAAGCATAAAATAAAAACTCCCATGTACCGCTTGTGGGACTCGAACCCCTTCCCTCCATGCTCTCTCATTGACGCCACAACCTCCTTGCCATATGCTTACTTGTGTTGAATAAACACACTTTAATTTGCTTAACTCCTGCTTCCAACAACCCTCTCCACTGACGGCCCAAAATTCAAAATTTCTCTAGGGCTTGGCCTCGACCCTAGGCTTCCCTAAAGCCCCTAAATCCCCTCAAACAACCCGCAAAACAAATACAACATGCAATTATACAGCAAAATCACAAACCCCTAATTTTGGGATGTTACATTATATTAACATAATTATTATTAACTTAAATAATAAGTAAATACATACATGTATTACAAATGCATGTATAATATTTATCAGACATGTATTTAATTTTTACAATACATTTGGCAGCTATGGCTTAGTTGCTAATTTAATCCTTCAACTTTTCTTGATTCTATAATTCAACTTTTACCCTATATTCAATGTAGTCCTTACATTAAATTAACCTTAATTCAAGCTAATTCACGTAGCCAAAATCTAATTAACCTCACAACTAACTTTGTAAATATTTCTAATAAATATTTACAAATTCGTTTTACGAAAGCAGTGACCCAAAAATACACTTTTTCGATACCTGTAAACTTCGGTTCGTTACACGAATCTTGGTGTATCGAAGTCGCCACACTCCGGAATGGTAAATAGAATGATAAGGAAAATTTTGAACGCCACAAACTTTGAAGAAAGTTTTATATGTTCAAATAGTTCAATGAAGAACCATGAGAGAAATATTCTCACAAAATATGATTTAATTTCAGACAAAAGTGTTCTTTACAAAGGTAGCTTAGGCCGAAATTTATTGGCCTCTAAAATGACCTTTCAAGTTCCTACAAAGACCTTTCATATTCAACATTTAACTAGCTTAAAAACAAAAAAAAAAAAAAATTGATTTAAAATCTTGATGGCTAGCCCAAAAAGCATGTCTCTTCACTTGACTTTGTGTAGTTGAAAGGTCATGTCTTTTCATTAGTCTATGGATAGCTTAAAGCTCATCATTTTCATGAAGCTTAATGCTCCTTAAAGTTGTTGTTTTGAAGTCCTTTCTTCTTCCATAACCAAATGCCTTCATTGCTTGTATTTCCTCCTTTTAATTGGTGCCATGAATTTTCCTTAAGTGCATCAAAATCGAACAGAATTTGAAGAGACACTCTTGGTCCATTCGAACTGTCACAATGCATCACATTGAAAGTTGATTCTTGAATGAATTTTTTGCATTCATTCACCTTCAACATCCACCAAAACATTCCCTTTATGCACAAACAATTAAGTGACTGAATGCACACTCTTTTATGCCAAAACCGAATAGCTATTTGAATGTGAAAACATTTGATTCTTCTTGGCAAACGAACAACTTTACTGTAGCTTTAAAATATGTTACCAGCTTTTGGACTTTCCTAGGACAAACAATTGAACACACAATTGATTTATTTAAAATACACTAAACATTGCAAGCTTTTCACATTCGTATTCAACTTTTATACCTTATTAAAGATAGAATTCAACATACTATAACTTACAAATTTATGATAAAAATAATAGCCAAAATAAATGACAAACTTCACACACTTATGGCACAAATTCATGCTTAAACATAATTAACAACTAAGATGCTTAAATGCATGGTTTAATTAAGATGCAAACTAAATGAACAAATGAGTTACTTAATGCAATAATTAATTTAAGAAGCGAACATAACTATCATGACAGTTACATAATGCATGACATAATTAAAACATGAACTTTATTAACATATGAGTTATGAAATGCATAACTAAATTAAAACTTTATTAACATGTGAGATGCTTTAATGCATGACTTCATTAAATGCTACTCACATAATGCAAGACATAATTAAATATGCAAGCTTATTAAATGAAATAACAATTTCTTAAATTAATAAGTCCTTAAAAACGTTGGCCAAATAACAAATCAAGCCCGTGAGATGTTTCATTTTGCACTTGGGCCCCTCATGTTTAGGCCAAACCCTACATCGTCGAACAGCATCATAACATGATGTGGTCGTGCTGACATCACAGTCACCTATAACATGTATAAATATATATAAAACTTGGCATAATTCACTCCGTAATTCGACTAAGACTCTAGACCAAGACTCACATGCATTAAAAGTAGATATAATATATCATGAACACACACATACACATGCACATATGACATACTTATGGAAAATGACTCAAACACACATATATGGCATAATTTATTATAGAAAACAACAACATGAAATGCACAACACTTTCACATGCATAAAATTATGACCTTGTAACTCAAACACGTACTTAAACATAATTAACATATAAGATGCATACATGCATGGCTTAATTAAAATGCAAACTTGTTTAACATATGAGTTTCATAATGCATAACATAATTTAATATGCAAACTTAATTAACATATGAGTTACATAATGCATGACATAATTAAAACATAAACTTAATTAACATATAAGATTCTTTTATGCATGACTTAACTAAATGCAAAACACATAATGTAAGACATAATTAAAGATGCTGACAGATAATGCTAGACATAATTTAAAGATGCAAACTTATGAAACTGAAATCAAACTTAATTTAAAGTCCTTTTACAATTTCCCATGATTAATGAAATCCAACAAAGGTCTCATCTTGCATTTGGGCCCTTCGAGCTTAGGAAAATCTCGAATCCTTCTTGTTGAGTCACATGATATGATTGAAATCACATCATTCCTTCCTTTTAGAGAATGATTTATCCTCAAATCGGGCCATTAGCTCGCGAAGAATCTTTTATGTTCACGATTGCCTTTGGACTTCAACTTGACATCATCTCTCCTAAAAAATATTCTCAAACCCTCCCTCTTTAAAAGGGTACCATGTCAAATTGTTACCTACACATAACAAAGACAAGTTAGTGACATTGTGAGATATAAACACAAGATATTTCTCCAGATCCCTTTTGAAGAATTTGACAAACAAATCAACTTCGGGATCAAAGACAAAGTTTTATCTTACCATTTCAATATGACTCGAAAGTTTCGTGGCTGGCAACATAGAAGAAACATGAAACAATTGAAAATTATTCAAATAATCATGTAAATAAAAGATCCAATGCTTGAATACTTTCAACAACAATACAGACCAACACAAGTCACAGACGTCATTTCTAATGGAAAAGATGAAACATTGATTAACCGAAAGTCATTCATAAAATCATGCAAAACATGTTCGAATCCTTTCAGCCATAATGTAGAACAATAATCCTCGGGATCAAATATTTTGTTTTGCTTCACCATCGAATCATGAATAAAAGGTTTCTCTTGTGGTAACAAAAAATATACATCAAGCAAAATACAATTATTCAAAACAAAATTCAGTTTCTCAAATATTTTCAGCAATGACATAGAATAATCTTCGGGTTTAAAAACTCAATTTTGATCTCTTATCTTGAATGGAACGACAAATTTTCTTTCAAAATTAGTTCACACATGCAAAGCTAAGAAAACTTTGGCAGATGCATATTTAATATCTTAATTTTCATTCGAGCAAGCATGTACTTACATGAATATTTCCCACCAGAATTTAAAGAATTCACATAACCATCAAAATCAAACAAATTAAGCATTTTATGTGAATATTCTTTATCATTCACAACATTCGAATTGGTTGAACAAAAGACATCAATGGAACATCAAATTGTGGTTTAATGTCACTTGTTCGAGATAAACTCATCAACAATAATGAAGAATAACAACAAAGAAAAACTTTGTAAAGAAATCCTTTGACAACAAAGATCATTGGCAACCTTATAAATAACATTCAAAGAATACCAACTTGGTTGAATCAAAAAAATTTCCTTACCTTGCTTACCTTTTGGGTCTCGTGTAGACCTTTTAACTTCCAACTTCCCTTCTTCGATCAAATGCAATCGTCTCTCGAAAATAGAGTAATGTAACGAAAAATTTGGCATTAGATTTTTGCAAACCTGTGGCAAAGAAACATCACAACACAACCTTGAGTTATGGTTAGTTAAAACTAATTTGCTCCTCACTTTTGCATGAATAATTTCTTGCTCACTTTCTTTTCACACAATGACCTTCTCATCACTCACATTTTCTTTTATTTCTTCATTTTCAATCTCTTTTTTTCTTTCTTTCAATTTCTTCTTTTTCAATTTCTTTTTCAATCTCAATCTCTTTTTTTACACTCTCTTTTATTTTTGAAAACTCACTCTCTTTCTTTCCTTTTCAATTTCCCACTAGCTTTTAACTTCATTTGATCTTCAAAATTTTGTTTGGGAGTTAAAGATACTAGTGTAATAGATTTTCCTAGGAACACTAAAGAAAAATTGTTAGATTGTCCATCATACTTGGCTCGACGGCCAAAATGCCAAGGTTGACCCAAAATAATGTGGATATCTTGTATGGGAGTAATGTCACACCAAACTTCATCATGGTACTTTCCAATAGAGAATGGAACTAACACTTGTTTGGCTACCTTTACTTTTTTTCACTTGTTGCGCCATTGAAAATTGGAGGGTTGTGGATATTCTGACATGAGTAGGTTCATCTTATCAACCATGTAAGGGATCACAATGTTAGCACATATTTCGCCATCGATGATAAGACTACATACTTTGTCATAGACTTGAAAGTGCATTTGGAATGACTTTTCCCATTGAAAACTTCCATCGTTGGTATGAACATTTATAGCCTTTCTTCTAACTAGATTTTCTTCAAACATGTTTTTCAACAAAAGATTAGAAAACACAAGAATAAGTGTAATAAAAGATGTATACCTCACCAAATAAAAATCCTAATGAGTCACTCAGAAAAAAGTTCAATCCACTAGTGTTTCACTCAATTCGTTGGCTTTTACCTCTACAATGAGGTCTCCACACTCTTACCTTTTTCCACTCATTAATTTCTCCTGTACTGTTATTAAAAGAACTAGTTAGAACTCTTTCAAACCTTTTGAAGTTGTGAATTGGAATTGCCATGATGTTTGGTCAAATTCTCACAAAAAGGAAACACACATTAGAATGTTCACAAAAGAATGATTGAAAGATTTTCGAAAGGAATAAAATCTACTTTTTTAACTCGAATTTTTTTCGATTTCTTTGTTCTTTTTTTTTCAGAATTTTTTTTCTGATCACCAAATGATGTAAAATGGGCTAAAATATTGTCTTATAGGTATTTTGGGTATAGGGGTAAATTGCTAATTTTTCAGCTCAGAAAATTTTCGATAGCGTCAAAATTTACGAAAATGGAGCATTTAGGCTCTGGAATGTGGAATGGATGAAATTGGTAATCTTCTTCTCTAATCAGAAATGACCTTTTCCTTTTGCTTCTTTTCCTATTTTTTTAATTCAATTTTTTTTTCAAAACCCTTTTTTAACACAAAATAAAAGGATAGAAATGAATCTTGTTTCAAGAATCTCGAACTTTGATACCAAATGATGTAATTTCCTAGACTTGGATAATTTAGACAATAGCTTGAATGGAAGGGTCATCTTAAATAGGTTCAATTGGTGGAAACCTTGACTCATAGAACTTTAATACTTTAATGAACTACAGCTATATTAAAACTAAGACCCACTTAAACTTGACAGAATACCTGAACCTTGGTAAGCGCACACTCCGTAATAGGAAATGAATTGATAAGACAATTGGATGAACGCCACAAATCCGTAAAAATTTGATAAGTTCAGTTTATTCAATAAAGAAACGAGAGAGAATAATCGCGCCAACAAAGTTTATATTTAGAATAATTGTGTAACCTTAACATTGTTCTTTTACAAGATATATATATAAGCCCTAATATGACTATTCAAATTCGACAGCTACACTAGCTTTTAACAAAACTTAAAATTTGGTTATAACTTTATGGAAAATAACCAATAAGTCACGACTCTTCACTTGATTAAGGCTTAGTTGAAACGTCATGTCACTTCACTTGTTGAAGGCTTAATGTTCCATAAATGTATTGTTTGGTGTCCCTTCATCTCCCTTATAGCCGAATGCTCTGTTGCTTGACATTTATCTCTTTTAATGGCTCTATAATGATCTTTGAGTTTATGAAATTTGTAATATCCGGGATTTGGGGGTCACGCATTTTAATTTGTATCTGTGTGTTAGTGTGCTCTATATACTGTTTGGAAGTGTTTGGGGGCTTCGGGAAACCTTGGGCTTGGGTAGAAGCCATAGGAAAATTTTTGGTTTAAGCTGAGTAGAGGGGGAGCTAGGGGAGCTAGGCCTTAAGAGAAATTAGGTGTGGATTATGACACAAGAAAGGGAGCAGTGGAGTGGCAAGGTAATCCCTAGGAGCAAGGGGAGAGGGTGGCGTCACATGGAGTGTCAAGGGGGAGGAGGTTCGAGCTGCGAAGATAGCATTTTGAGTTGCTTTTTGCGTCAAGGAGGAGGGAGAGTTGGAAGGCAATTGGACTTTGAAGGGATGAGGGTGGACTTGGTCAAGATATTCGGATAAAGGGTGGAGAGCTATTTGAGGAGGTTGACTCATTCAAATGAGTTTGAATGAGGGGTGAAGAGGGAAAATAGGAGGAAAACGTGGGATAGGGGAGAGAGGGAAGAAGTGGCCGAAGGTGGGACTTTAGGGGATGTGTATGTTCGGTTTTGGGGTGTTGTAGGGGGTGTGTGCCGAAATCTTCTTAGTAAGTAGGTTTCTTTTCGGGTTTTGAGTGCAACCTTGCTCGTTTTCTCCAAGTTCTCAGCCAAAGGTGTATTAGGTAAGTCATTCTTTCATTTTGTGCACTTAAGGAGTGTTGCTGAAACCTTCTAGTCACCTTCTATTCTTCTTTTTCTTTCTCTCAACCTCAATTCATTACCTATTCTTTTGGTGACCGAATATCCCATCTCCATTTGGGAGTCATAGCCGAACCTTATAGTCCCCTCATTCTCTCTTTGTTTTCGCAAATCCTGAAATCCGAAACACCATAGCCGCAACCCTCTACACTCATATTTCTCTTCCACCGATTTCACCATATTCAAAAGCTGAAAGTGATAGTCTTCTTCTTCTTTTCTTTGTTCTTTCGTACCATCACTTTTCCCGAAACCATTCTTTTTCTGTCATTTCGCAAAAGTTAAATCTCTAAGGGTAGTGCCGTCGACTACCTTCTCTTAATCTCAATCGTGTTTGGTGGTAAGTATCATTCTCTTTAGCAATCAGTCCATCTCTTTTCATTTGGTGTGCCGAAACCAAATGGTTGGCTTTGGTTTTTAGGGATGGTCGAACCTTAATAGGGCCTTGATTTCGTGTTTCTTTCGTGTGTAGCCAAAGGAGGGGAGCGTTAAGGATCTCTTGGGTTCGATTACTCAAGGTAAGGGGTTAATATTCGTCCAAGGGCTATTTTCATAGGTATTTATGTGTTGAAGCCGAATCTGACTTGGTTTGTGTAGGGATTTCGGCAACTTGGGAAATTAAGCAGAAACCTTCGGGATTCAGTTTCACATCGTCGAGGAGAAAAAGGGGTAGCCCCTACTCCTAAGTTTAAGAAGCGATCGGTCTCTGCTGTACGGGATTGGCCACCGGGGTGTGGGCCAGCGTCAGAATAGGAACGTAGGCAGATAGTGGTAGTCTCGGTTAATGACAGTGTTGATTTTGAGAGCATGATACTTCGGGTTATCAGGTGTGTGATTAATTCGGGGTCTCCCGGTTATATAAAATATTTGTATGTGTTATAAGTGTGATGATTAATGCAGTGGCTATAATGAGATGGTTACCCTTAATGGGTATGTCGTTAATCAGGTCAGTGCAAATGCCGATAAGATTGTGATTATTGTTGTAAATAGGTGTTGTATGCATAATAATCTGTTCATGCATTATTTTATCATATCATTATCATATGTTGCATAATCATGGGGTGGGATTTGTATATTGGAAAGAAGGACAGGGTGTACATTTATGTACATGGTTTAGTGATGGCTACGAGCCTCACGTGGATTGATGATCGGCTCTGTGCCTCATCGTGGTTGGTATCGGCTTTGTGCCATATCGTGGTTGGTGATGGCTATGTACCTCATCGTGGATTGATGCTAGCTATGTGCTACATCGTGAATTGACGTTGACTACGGTCACGTTGTGGATTATATTGTGATTTAATCACGTGGACCAGTGGTTAGACCACTTGGTGGATGGCATTCATTGCCGAGTTGGTGTGTAGAGGTTGGAGGGTCGATTTAGTAATCCCCTGGTGTGTGGTGGCTGGATACGGGGGTGTGTAGTGGATGGACCCTAGGCTGGGTTGGGTGCATTTTGCATTATTATCTGATATGTGGACTGGTGTGGTTTTGGGCTAAGCTCATACGTGGAAATCTATGGACTAATTACACACTGAGTCGGTTGACTCACCCAAATATTACCAAACAATGCAGGTGATTCGTGATGATTGGACCGGGCTTGGATGGCATTCGAGTTGGCCATGCAGAAGTAGCTTTCATGTTTAGAAACATTTGTTTTTTTTAATTCGGTTTATTTGGGTTGTTTTATTGTAATAAGGCCATTTAACTATTTTGGGTTTTATTATGGGTTATGCTAGATCGAACATGAATTAGTAATTGCAACCAATTTAAATAATGACAGTTGATTATTCTAAAAACTTAACTAAGGTTTTCTAATTGAGATTTTCGTAATTACTCGGATTCTTTTATAGTTTTCAAAAGGACACGATTTCAACTACCCGTGAGCTTCAAATTGTTTTTCCAAATTAAACGTTTCTCTAAGAAATTGAATCCTGTTTTAAAACCTAATCTTTAGAGAAGTGGTTAAGCACCTGTTCTCATTCCACCTTTAAGACTGCTACAAATTTTATCGTCTCTTTGCTGATTTCGATTTAAAGTTTTCTAGTAGCATTCCAAATTCGGCCGTAGTGTTTTGGGCTGAGTTTGGGGTGTTACAAATTGGTATCAGAGCCCAGTTTCTACACTCGGCCTATGGATATTTGAGGCCCATAAAGCCTTAGTGGGTCGAAAATTTTTTTTTCAGGAAAAAGGTTTTATGAGCATGGCACTCGAATCGTCCGGCCTAGGTCTGCCAGGTAAGTTTTCTGACTTGATAAACATATGAAGGTGAATGTGTGCTATGTTGTGATAAGATGTGGACTCTAAACCCTAGGACTATATCTTTAGAGACTGAGACTTTAGGGTTGTGTGGTTATAACGAAACAACAACTTGGGGTTCTTTTACATAAAACTCCTTCTTTAATCAACAAGTGGAAAGATTCTAATGCATAAGATTTCTTAATCAGATTAAAACGCGGCGTTAGACATGAGTTCTAGGGGACGTGGTCGCAATACTCGTGGGCATGGTAGAGGCAGAATGACTGTGTCGGAACCAGTCGGATCGGGTCAGGGTTCTGAAAATGAGGCGCCGCCACCGGCTGCGGAGGCGGAATTTCAAGGGCAAACGGGAGGTGATGACGCAGTATCGCAGGCTATGCTGGGGGTGTTAGAACGAGTCGTAGGAGCCAATGTAGGCAATGGTGCTCGAAAATCAGTATCTGAGAGACTTAGAGCAAATGGAGCTGAGGTATTCAGAGGGGTGTCTAGGGTAGCTCCGAACGTGGTGGAGTACTGGCTAGAGGCAGTCGAAAAGATCATGGACGATTTGGACTGCACTGCTGAGGAAAAGCTTAAGGGTGTTGTTTCGTTGCTCCGGGATGAGGCTTACCAATGGTGGCTCACAGTCAGAGAGGGTACTCCTGCGGACTAAGTGGACTGGGGTTAATTTAAGATCAAGTTTGAGGGAAAGTACGTTGGAGCTAGTTATGTGGACGCATAGAGGAAGGCGTTCCTCAATTTAGTGCAAGGTGGCAAGTCGGTAGCAGAGTACGAGGCAGAATTTCTGCGATTAAGCCGGTATGCTCGGGGCATCGTGGCTACTGATTATGAGAGATGTGTCAGATTTGAAGATGGGCTGCGGGATGAGCTGCGGGTGTTGATTGCTCTGCAGTGAGAAAGGGGCTTCGCCATTCTAGTGGAAAAAGCTCGGATAGCCGAGGAGGTCAAGAGGGTCGAAAGGCAGAATAGAGATAGGGATAGGAACCGAAATAAGAGGAGTTTTGGTCCGTCAGCATCATCTGGGGGTTATCAAAAAAGACCCAGGGTTGAGAATTTTGTTCGTGCATCGATACCAGTTGCTGGGAATCAGAGTCGTCCATGTGCTCGGTGTGGGAGAGCTCATGTAGGAGAGTGCTGAGGAAATAGTAAGGAATGTTTCAGGTGTGGGTCCAAGGCTCATTTGATTAGGAATTGTCCTCAGGAGACGGATAGGGCTCGGACAGTAGATCAGGGTTATGTGCAGCCGGGCAGAGGTGGTCAGCAGGCGAGGAGGGGTTGTGGTCCGAACCATGGAGGGAATGGTTCCGGCCGAGGTCGTGGAGCACCAGGCAGAGGTGCTGGGGGTTTAGATGCGAGACAGCCAGGATTGGTTTATGCAGCCAGGTGTCGCGAGGAGGGTGATACGCCAGATGTGATCACGGGTACGTTCCTTATTGCTGGATCACCCTTTACTGCTTTAATAGATATCGGGTCAACTCATTCTTATATTGCTAGTAAAGTATTTGGAACCTTAAATGTGAACTTTGAGATTGTACCGAGGAAGATGACTGTACTTAGTCCTTTAGGGCAATCGGTGATAGTGGACAAACTCTTTAGGGAAGTGCCTTTAGAGGTTCAGGGGGAAAAGTTTCTAGCTGACTTAATGGAATTGGCATTCGAAGAGTTTGACTTAATCTTGGGAATGGACTAGCTGGTGAAGTATCGGGCGAATTTGGATTGTGCTGCTAAACGCATGTCATTGAAAACTTTCGATGATGAAGAGATTGTAGTGATAGGTGAAAGGAGGAATTACTTATCAAATGTAGTGTCTGCTCTTAAGGCTGAAAAGATGGTGAGGAAGGGATGTATGGCCTTTTTGATGTTTGTCGGTACCTTGGAGGCTAAGGAAGCAGCGGTAGTAGAGGTCAAGACAGTGAAAGAGTTTGGGATGTCTTTCTGGAGGAACTTCCAGGGTTGCCTCCAGATCGCGAGGTGGAATTTGGGATCGACTTGTTGCCGGGTACAGCGCCAGTATCTATCGCTCCGTACAGAATGGTACCAAAGGAATTGGTTGAGCTCAAGGCGCAGATACAAGAGTTGCTTGATCGTGGGTTTATCCGACCCAGTGCGTCTCCATGGGGAGCACCGGTCTTATTCTTAAAGAAGAAGGACGGGACTATGCGGATGTGTATAGACTACCGCCAGCTGAACAAGTTGACAATCAAGAACAAGTACCCACTGCCGAGGATTGACGACTTGTTTGATCAACTTAAAGGGGTTGCGGTGTTTTCGAAGATAGATCTAAGGTCGGGATATCATCAACTTAAGGTAAAAGAAGCAGATATTCATAAGATAGCCTTCCGGACTCGATACGGGCATTATGAAT
Organism: Gossypium australe; assembly: GCA_005393395.2. NCBI lineage: Eukaryota > Viridiplantae > Streptophyta > Magnoliopsida > Malvales > Malvaceae > Gossypium > Gossypium australe. The sequence continues at coordinate 99,216,972 of CM016616.1, read as the reverse complement.
TCCTGGTAATGCCGTTTGGGTTGACGAACGCCCCAGCTGCGTTTATGGATATGATGAACCGGGTTTTCCAACCCTACTTGGATCAGTTCGTCGTTGTGTTTATATGCGACATCTTAGTGTATTCCAAGTCGGAAGAGGAGCACGATGCACATCTTCGGGTGGTGCTACAAGTGTTAAGGGAAAAGAAGCTGTACGCCAAATTCAGCAAGTGTGAATTCTGGCTGAAGGAGGTTGCTTTTCTAGGTCATGTAGTGTCTGCAGAAGGGATAAGGGTAGATCCCAGGAAGATTGAGGCGGTGCTAGATTAGAAACCACCTAGGTCGGTGGCAGAGGTTCGCAGTTTCTTGGGGTTAGCAGGCTACTACAGGAGATTTGTAGAAGGGTTTTCGTCTATAGCAGCACCTTTGACGAAATTGTTAAGGAAAGAGGTACCTTTCGTATGGACGGATAAGCAGCAAGAAAGTTTTGAGAGGCTGAAGAAGGTTTTGACAGAAGCTCCGGTTTTGATCCAACTTGAAGCAGGGAAAGACTTCGTGGTATATTGTGATGCTTCTCACACGGGATTGGGTTGCGTGCTGATACAAAACGGAAAGGTCGTCGCTTATGCGTCCTGACAGTTAAGGCCTCATGAGGTTAACTATCCGACGCATGATCTGGAGTTGGCTATTGTGGTTTTTGCGCTAAAGGTGTGGAGGCACTATTTGTATGGAGAAAAGTCAGTGATCTACACGGACCACAAGAGTTTAAAGTATCTGCTGACTCAGAAAGAGCTGAACTTGAGACAGCGAAGATGGGTGGAGTTATTGAAAGACTATGATTGCTCAATCGAGTACCACCCGGGTAAAGCAAATGTAGTGGCAGATGCCCTAAGTTGGAAGGTAGTATCGGATCTGAGGGCGATGTTTGCGCATCTCAGTCTTTATGATGACGGGAGTTTGTTGGCGGAGCTGCAGGTGAAGCCGACATGGTTAGGGTAGGTGAAAGAGAAGCAATTGGTGGATGACGAGCTAAGTGCTAAGCTGTTGCAGGTTCAGAATGGGGGTTTGGAAGACTACAGCTTGAACAACGACGGGGTATTATGTTTCCGAGATAGGGTATGTATGCCGAGAAATGGGGAGTTAAGGCAGAAGATTCTTCGGGAATTGCATAGTAGTCCTTATGCTATGCATCCTGGAGGGAGTAAGTTGTACATGGATCTTCGGGATCAGTTTTGGTGGCCTGGTCTTAAACGGGAAGTTACAGAATTTGTGGGGAAGTGCTTGACGTGTCAATAGGTCAAAGCTGAACACCAAGTGCCTTCGGGGTTGCTGCAACCAATAAAAATTCCGCAGTGGAAGTGGGAGAGAATTACTATGGACTTCGTGAGTGGGCTTCCCCTTACGCCCACTAAGAAGGACTCAGTATGGGTGGTAGTGGATCGGTTGACAAAGTCTGCGCATTTCATACCAGTGCGGGTTGACTATTCTCTGCAGAGGTTGGCAAGGTTGTATGTGGCAGGAATTGTGAAGTTACACGGGGTTCCAGTATCAATTATCTCAGACAGGGATCCCAGGTTTACGTCTCAGTTTTGGAGGGCACTGCATCAAGCATTAGGCACCAGGTTAGACTTCAGTATGGCATTTCACCCGCAGACGGATGGCCAGTCTGAGCGGGTAATTCAGGTGTTGGAGGATATGTTGAGAGGGTGCATGATTGATTTTAGAGGGAGCTGGGAGGAGTTTTTGCCTTTAGCGGAATTTTCATACAATAACAGCTATCAAACGAGTATTCGGATGGCACCATATGAAGCGCTGTATGGACGGAAGTGTCGCACTCCTACGTGTTGGACAGAATTGGGGGAACGTCATGTTTTGGGTCCGGAGATGGTGGCAGAATCTGAAGAAAAGGTTAAGGTAATTCGGGCACGGTTGAATGAGGCATCTGACAGGCAAAAGTCATATGCAGATCTTAAGCGGAAAGAAATAGAGTTTGCTGTGGGGGATCAGGTGTTTCTGAAAGTTTCGCCGTGGAAGAAAATGATGAGATTTGGTCGTAAAGGAAAGCTGAGTCCCAGGCTTATAAGACCTTATCGGGTTTTGAAGCGGGTTGGACCAGTGGCATATCAGTTAGAGTTGCCTTCGGAATTGAAGCAAATGCATGATGTGTTCCATGTTTCAATGCTACGTCGTTACCGATCGGATCCATCTCACATTGTTTCAGTTGAAGAGGTAGAGTTGAGGCCAGATTTGTCTTACGAGGAAGAACCGATTCAGATTTTGGAGCGGGATGTGAAAGTCTTGCGAAGGAAATCAGTTCCTCTAGTCAAGGTGTTATGGCGTAACCATGGATCGGAAGAAGCTTCGTGGGAGCCGGAGGAAGCAATACGGTAGCAATACCCTCACTTATTTTGATCAGGTAATTTCGAGGCCGAAATTATTTTTTTAAAGGGGTAGAACTGTAATATTCGAGATTTGGGGGTCATGCATTTTAATTTGTATCTTTTTATTAGTGTGCTCTGTATGCTGTTTGGAAGTGTTTGGGGGCTTCGGGAAACCTTGGGCTTGGGTAGAAGCCATAGGAAAATTTTTGGTTTAAGCTGAGTAGAGGGGGAGCTAGGGGAGCTAGGCCTTAAGAGAAATTAGGTGTGGATTATGACACAAGAAAGGGAGCAGTGGAGTGGCAAGGTAACGCCTAGGAGTAAGGGGAGAGGGTGGCGTCACATGGAGTGTCAAAGGGGAGGAGGTTCGAGCTGCGAAGATAGCATTTTGAGTTGCTTTTTGCGTCAAGGAGGAGGGAGAGTTGGACGGCAATTGGACTTTGAAGGGATGAGGGTGGACTTGGTCAAGATATTCATATAAAGGGTGGAGAGCAATTTGAGGAGGTTAACTCATTCAAATGAGTTTGAATGAGGGGTGAAGAGGGAAAATAGGAGGAAAACGTGGGATAGGGAGAGACGGAAGAAGTGGCCGAAGGTGGGACTTCAGGGGATGTGTATGTTCAGTTTTGGGGTGTTGTAGGGGGTGTGTGCCGAAATCTTCTTCGTAAGTAGGTTTCTTTTCGGGTTTTGAGTGCAACCTTGCTCGTTTTCTCCAAGTTCTCAGCCAAAGGTGTATTAGGTAAGTCATTCTTTCATTTTGTGCACTTAAGGAGTGTTGCCGAAACCTTCTAGTCACCTTCTATTCTTCTTTTTCTTTCTCTCAACCTCAATTCTTTACCTATTCTTTTGGTGACCGAATATCCCAACTCCATTTGGGAGTCATAGCCGAACCTTATAGTCCCCTCATTCTCTCTTTGTTTTCGCAAATCCTTAAAGCCGAAACACCATAGCCGCAACCCTCTACACTCATTTTTCTCTTCCACCGATTTCACCATATTCAAAAGTCGAAAGTGATAGTCTTCTTCTTCTTTTCTTTGTTCTTTCGTACCATCACTTTTCCCGAAACCATTCTTTTTCTGTCATATCGCAAAAGTTAAATCTTTAAGGGTAGTTTCGTCAACTACCTTCTCTTAATCTCAATCGTGTTTGGTGGTAAGTATCATTCTCTTTAGCAATCAGTCCATCTCTTTTCATTTGGTGTGCCGAAACCAAATGGTTGGCTTTGGTTTTCAGGGATGGTCGGACCTTAATAGGGCCTTGATTTCGTGTTTCTTTCGTGAGTAGCCAAAGGAGGGGAGTGTTAAGGATCTCTTGGGTTCGATTACTCAAGGTAAGGGGTTAATATTCGGCCAAGGGCTATTTCCATAGGTATTTATGTGTTGAAGCCGAATCTGATTTGGTTTGTGTAGGGATTTTGGCAACTTGGGAAATTAAGCAGAAACCTTCGGGATTCAGTTTCACATCGTCGAGGAGAAAAAGGGGTAGCCCCTACTCCTAAGTTTAAGAAGCGATCAGTCTCTGCTGTACGGGATTGGCCACCAGGGTGTGGGCCAGCATCAGAATAGGAACGTAGGCAGATAGCGGTAGTCTCGATTAATGACAGTGTCGATTTTGAGAGCGTGATACTTCGGGTTATCAGGTGTGTGATTAATTCGGGGTCTCCCGGTTATAAAAAATATTTGTATGTGTTATAAGTGTGATGATTAATGCAGTGGCTATAATGAGATGGTTACCCTTAATGGGTATGTCGTCAATCAGGTCAGTGCAAATGCCGATAAGATTGTGATTATTGTTGTAAATAGGTGCTGTATGCATAATAATCTGTTCATGCATTATTTTATCATATCATTATCATATGTTGCATAATCATGGGGTGGGATTTGTATATTGGAAAGAAGGACAGGGTGTACATTTATGTACATGGTTTAGTGATGGCTACAAGCCTCACGTGGATTGATGATCGGCTCTGTGCCTCATCGTGGTTGGTATCGGCTTTGTGCCATATCGTGGATGCTGATGGCTATGTGCCTCATCATGGATTGATGCTAGCTATGGGCTACATCGTGGATTGATTTTGACTACGGTCACGTTGTGGATTATATTGTGATTTAATCACGTGGACCAGTGGCTAGACCCCTTGGTGGATGGCATTCATTGCCGAATTGGTGTGTAGAGGTTGGAGGGTCGATTTAGTAATCCCCTGGTGTGTGGTGGCTGGATACGGGGGTGTGTAGAGGATGGACCCTAGGCTGGGTTGGGTGCATTTTGCATTATTATCTGATATGTGGACTGGTGTGGTTTTGGGCTAAGCCCATTCGTGGAAATCTGTGGACTAATTACACACTGAGTCGGTTGACTCACCCAAATATTACCAAACAATGCAGGTGATTCGTGATGATTGGACCGGGCTTGGATGGGATTCGAGATGGCCATGCAGAAGTAGCTTTCATGTTTAGAAGCATTTGTTTTTTTTTTTTAATTCGGTTTATTTGGGTTGTTTTATTGTAATAAGGCCATTTAACTATTTTGGGTTTTATTATGGGTTATGCTAGATCCAACATGAATTAGTAATTGCAACCAATTTAAATAATGACAGTTGATTATTCTAAAAACTTAACTAAGGTTTTCTAATTGAGATTTTCGTAATTACTCGGATTCTTTTATAGTTTTCAAAAGGACACGATTTCAACTACCCGTGAGCTTCAAATTGTTTTTCCAAATTAAACGTTTCTCTAAGAAATTGAATCCTATTTTAAAACCTAATCTTTAGAGAAGTGGTTAAGCACCTGTTCTCATTCCACCTTTAAGACTGCTACAAATTTTATCGTCTCTTTGCTGATTTCGATTTAAAGTTTTCCAGTAGCATTCCGAATTTGGCCGTAGTGTTTTGGGCCGGTTTTGGGGTGTTAAAAAATTGATTAGATTTTGAAGAGCCACTCTTGATCCATTTGAATAGCCACCATAATGAGCTTTAAGTGAATGAAATTGATTAGCCTTAAAGAGTCATTCTTGGTCTTATGAACAATCACCAATAACATGTATAAAAAGATATCAAACTTGGCATAATTCACTCTATAATTCAGCTAAGACTCTAGACCAAGACTCACACGCATGAAAAGTGGGTATAATATAGCATGAACACACATATATACACACATATGACATATTTATTGAAAATGAACAACACTTAAACACAAATTGAATTAACATATGAGATGCTTTTATGCATAACTTAACTAAATGCAAAACACATAATGCAAGACATAATTAATGATGCTAACATATAATGCAAGACATAATTTAAAGATGCAAACTTATGAATCTGAAATCAAACTTAATTTAAAGTCCTTTCAAAATGTCCCATGATTAATGAAACCTAACAAAGGTTTCATCTCGCATTTAGGCCCTTTGAGCTTAGGCCAATCTCGAATCCTTCTTGTCGAGTTACATGATGTGATCAGAATCATATCAGATATGATGCAAAGTTGTGTGATGGAGTTCGCAATGGGCTGGGAACATTATTTACCTTTGGCAGAGTTTGCCTACAACAATAGTGATCATACGAGCATTCAAATGGCTCCCTCTAAAGCATTATATAGAAGGAGGTGTTGCACACTTTTGTGTTGGGAATGGATAGCTGAAAGAAAAGCTGTTGGACTTGAATTGGTTCGCGATACTGAAGACAAGGTAAAAATGATTTGTTGAAGACTTAAGGCTTTTTCTGACAGTCAAATGTCTTATATTTGTTTGAAAAGGTTAAACATTGAGTATTAAGTGGGAGAGCAAATGTTTCTCAAGGTGTCATTGTGGAAGAAGCTCCTTAGATTTTTGTGAAAAGGGAAGCTAAGTCCAAGATTCATTAGACCGTATGAGATCGAAGAACGAGTGGGTCTTGTAGCCTATCGACTCAAGTTACCTTACAAACTTTGGAAGATAAATGATGTGTTTCATGTGTCAATCTTGTGGAAGTATTGAGCTGACTGACTGCCTCCGGGTGTACTAACGTCCAGAGTGTGAATATTGTAGTAATATATATAAATGAGGCGGTATTCACAAGTATACGGGTCGAGTTGTAATATAGTTACAATGGAGTAGGTGAGTACTCCGAGAATTGTACCCATAGGAGGCTAGTGCTAGATTAATTTCAACTTAAACACCAAAGATCTAATTAGTACACGAAATAGATTATATTATGCAAATATAAATAAAAGGGTTTTTTTGGGATTTTTATAAGAATAAAATATAACAAATAAATAACTATCAAGAAATTAAAAAAATGAAATTAATCAAATCTGATTATGGTTAATTAGCTCGCTTCGGTAATCTTTATCAACTGTCACTTTGGGTTCCTTGTCAATCAACTAGTCAATATCTTGGTAGGATATTCTGATATGTCCACTAGAATAATGAGTCAGCAAAGACTACTTATCTTCCGACCTCACAGTCCAGACCAGTTTGGGGTGAAGGTGTTCACGGATAGGCCATACCAACTTTGGGTTAATTCCCACCTTGTTGACTTTGTAGGGTTGTCAAGCCTAGGGTTTAGGTTCTTCCTTTCCCAAATAGATGATTCATTAAGTAACCCGACAAAACAATTAATAAATCATACCTCTACTCACTAATCCCCCATAGAGGGATTAGTTCCTCATGGCTTTCGTAAGTAATATAGAATTGATATAAAGCATAAAAATGATAAAATAATCAAAAGGTTAATTTCATCCACAAATCAAGATCTCCCGAGATAAAACAAAGAACAAACTGAGAGTAAATCTAAAACCTAATAAAAGAGAAAAACTTAAACTAAAATTAAAAGAAAGGTTCTAAACTAAGTAATTGGTGACTATAACATCTAACGAATGAGCCTATTTTTAGACATGAGGTGGTCGTCGTTGTCTTTAACCCTACGTTAGTTGACGGTCCCAAGCTTTAATTTTGATTGTGTGGACCAAAACGCCCCTGGCTCATATTAATTCCTGTCCAGAGTTAATGTCGCGACACATCAGGACTTGTGTCATGACATAGTAAGTATACTTTTCCAGGCGAATTTCAAATAAGCTCATAGTAGCCCATATATTTCATTATTTCATAAATTACACCACACGTTTTACAAAATTTACAAATAAATCCCTACTTGACAAATTCAACGAAAATCACTTTACAAAAATTGGTTATCAAACAACAAAGATTCATTTTCTTCCAAAAAACATCACAAAAAACATGAATTCATTCATGGAAAAACTTTAATATTTTAACAGTTTTGCAAATTAGTCCCTAGGCTAGCTAGATTAAGCTACAACGACTTCAAAAACATAGAAATCATCAAAAACGAGATGAAAAATACTCACATGCAGAAGGAAGAGATGGCCGAATAGAATAACCCTAAAAATGGCTTCCCTTCTTCTAATTTTTAGTCAAACAAATTAACGTTGAAGATGATACAACCGTTATACACATTTTAATTAAGACATATTTATTTAATTACTTATTTCACCTTTCATTTTTAACATCAAATTCACTTAAATAATGTCCATAATTGTCCACTCATATTATGGATAGTTTAATTACAACATAAACCCTCCAACCATTTATTATCATAGCTATTTAATCCCTTTAGCTTATAGAACTCAAGTTTTACGCCATTTTCAATTTAGTCATTTTTATCGGATTAAGCATGCAAACGGTAAAATTTCTTAACAAATTTTTATACGATAATACTAACATGCTGTAGACATTAAAAAATAATAAAATAAATATTTTCACATCGAATTTGTGGTCCGGAAACCACTGTTCTGATTTCACTGAAAATGGGCTGTTACAAACTCCCTAGGTCAGTATGTGCTAGTTGATAAGGTCTGTAAGAACTGTCCTTTGATGATTCAAGGTTATAATTTTTTGATTGATTTAATGTTATTGCCATTTGATGAGTTTGACGTGATTTTGGGCATGAATTGGTTGACTTGACATAATGCTATTGTGAACTGTAGATGTAACACCCCAAACCAGGCCCATGCGTTTCGACCAGATCCGGCATGTTATCGAACACATAACACTTTATCGCATTTTGAAAACACAAGTTAAATTAATAAAATTTGAATAAAGGAGAGACTTTTTGAAAATAAACCTCTTTGTATTTTTATTAATAAATGTAAACAAACCTTCTGGTATATTCATAAGTTGCATAACATAGAAAACTCCTAAGTTGAATAAAAACTAGGGGCCTTATTACATAACTGTTCCTCAAATAACAATAAAACAAACTTAAAGAAGTCCTAAAGAAAATATAATTTGTAAAAATAGAACTTGATGGCCCCTCGAGTCCGTCTCGGCTCCCATGTCCACGATCTACTGCTCATCTGGAGAGTAGAGAAAAGGAAAGCCTGAGTCACCAAGACTCAGTGTATAAATCTCAAAGCACACAACGACCTGTGCCCACAAACACATTATGGGGCCTGGTCCATAAGGCATCAATCATAATCATACATCAAAATAATAAATGATTAATAACCCATCCCATCCTAGGGTTCCATCCTCTACACACCAACCCGTACCAACCATCACACTGTGGGGATTTCTACAATCAACCCTCCATCCGCTACACACCATAACGACAATCGAACTGCCTATTCCTGTTATTCGGGAATAATTAAACATGGCATAGCCACCGATCACAATGTGACCTAGCATTTATATTTGTGGGATTTCTACCACCGATCACTGCGTGGCCTATCATGCACTTCCCCTTCATCATATCAATATCCCATCCCATGCATACACACATAAAGAAAACATCATGCAGATATATATATATTTCGATAAACATAGGGAGTTCTATGTTTACGTACCTGGCATCTTTGCCTAACCCTATTAGGGTTCAATTCGATTGTCTGTACAGCCTTATTCCGGCTTTTTAGCCCATAACATACATAAATAGATATACATACAGGTTTATTAGTAGTGTGTTAGAGATCTACACACCTGGTTACCGATAAAATGATGCTTTCTATGTCGACGCTATCCTTAGTCAACACCACTGCTATCTGCCTAAGGGGTTGTTTAGAAGCCGGTCCACAACCAAGTGGCCAATCTCGAATGGCAGATACTGCTCTTTTCTTAAACTTAGGGATTTTCTCCTTTGCCTGATCCATATTTAATTCCATCACAAGTCCTTATCAGAACTACTATCACAATATTTAATCGTTAATCCTCATTATAACATTAAGATCTTGTATATAATGATGAAATCTAATAGAAATCTAGGAAAATCTTCTTACCTTAAAATCTCGAAATTGGAGACTAGTGATTTTTGACTTTTAGATTTAGACGACCTAGTTTCCTTCAAATCCCGGAATGCCGCCCAACATAGAACCATTAAACTATTAGATTTTCGGCTTTTTCCTTTCAAGAATCAAAATAGAACATGAGATCTAACAGAAGTCGACACTTACCTTAGTACAGGGAATTCGGCTAGCACTTGGAGAGACGATTTGGCAATGTCAAAGAAAATATTTAAATGCCGAAAGAATAGAACTAATTCTCAAATTGGATGAATAAAGAAAAACTATGGAGATTTCGGCTTTTTAGAGAAATCGGCTCAAGGGGAAAAAGAATGGAGAAAAGGTTTCGGCTTTTGAAGAAATTAAAAAAAAAAGAAATTGTAGAGGAAGAGGCTAGGGATTTTCAGCACAACGTATAAGGGGAGAATTAGGGTTTTAAATGCCAGAATCAAGGAGCTATCCCTCTTATTTATAGGAATTTCGGCACCTCCTGTATAAAACCGAAAATGCCCTTCCTAATTAATTAAAATTCAAGCTAAATGAAAGGGAAAATTCAGCACCCCTTTGCCATGCAGTAGCCGATTTCTTTACTCCTATAAGTGGTGGATTTTCGGCCATCACCTTCCTTGTAGATACGCTCCTATCTTTTCTCCTTTTTATCTTCTAAATTATCATTTATAAAATCATATAAATCCTCCTATTTTTGAGCCTTGTTGCCATCCACTTCACCTAACCCTAATGCTAAATTTAGCTAACTTAAATTAAAAGATTTGGGCTCATGAAACTTAAATTTTGGGCCCCTAACTCCTTGTGTATGGTGTCACCCCTTGTCCTTTTTTAAATGCCAAAAATGGCCCAAAAACATGGGCTCCTTGCGGCCAAAACTTGGGCCTCTTTAATTGTTAGTGACGCCACCCTTTAGCTTCCTTGCAGTGCCACCTTTTGTTGGGCCACAAGCCCACGTGGGTATTTTAAACATAATTTCCACCCTTTTAAACCTTATAATGCCCAAACAGTGGATTTAACCAAGGCCTCTGCCTAGTCCTAAGCCCAATTTGGACCCCTATCACTTAAATTATCAAATTAAACATATCTCCGCACTAAATGTATAGGCCCATAAATTTAGGATGTTACAGTAGACAAAAGTTTATTGTATTAAAATATCAGAACAGTGAGAAGCTTCAGATTGAATCAGATAGTTTGAGTGGTTTGCCTATTGTTATTGCAGCTATATCAGTAAAGAGATATGTGAGAAAAGGTTGTGATGCATACTTTGTATATGTATTTGATTCTAGAGTTTCTGTGTTGATGCTAGAATCGGTTCTAGTGGTTTATGAGTATCCAGACATGTTTCCAGAGGAGTTACCTGGGTTACCATCGATCAGAGAAGTGAGTTTTCCATTAAATTAGCACTGGGAACATCACAGGTATTGATAGCTCCTTACAGAATGAATTTTATCGAGTTGAAATAGTTGAAAGCGTAGTTGCAAAAGTTGATAGATGGAGGTTTTTCTTAACCCAGTTTTTCACCTTGGGGTGCACCTGTTCTGTTCGTTAAGAAAAAAGATGGATCAATGAGATTATGTATTGACTATCGTCAGCTCAACAAAGTTACAATCAAGAATAAGTATCCATTGCCGTGAATTGACGATTTGTTTGATCAGTTGAAAGGTGCAACAGTATTTTCGAAGATTGATCTTCGAACTGGTTATTATCAACTGCGAGTTAAATATTCTAATGTGCCAAAAGCCATATTCAAGACTAGGTATGGACATTATGAATTTCTTATGATGTCGTTTGGTTTAACTAATGCACCTGCAATATTTATTGATTTGATGACCAAAATATTCAGATCGTATCTAGATTGATTTTTTGTGGTATTCATCGATGATATTTTGATTTACTCTCAAGATGAGTCTGAACATGTTGAGCATTTGAGAATTGTATTACAAACTCTGCGTGAAAAGAAATTGTTTGCCAAATTTAGCAAATGTGAATTTTGGCTACGGGAAGTTGGTTTTCTGGGACATATTGTGTCAGCCGAGGGCATCAGAGTTGAGCTGAGCAAAATTTTAGTTGTTGTTGACTAGAAACCTGTTAGAAATGTATCTGAGGTTAGAAGTTTTTTGGGATTAGCCGGATATTATAGAAGGTTCGTTAAGGGATTCTTGATGATTGCTACATCAATGATGAGATTACTACAAAAAGATGTGAAGTTTGAGTGGTCTGAGAGATGCCAGTAAAGTTTCAATCTGTTGAAAGCATTGCTAACCGAGGCACCAGTGTTAGTTCAACCTGATTCGGGTAAAGAATTTATAATTTTTAGTGATACATCTTTGAATGGTTTAGGCTGTGTTTGAATGCAAGAAAAAACAGTGATAGCTTATGCTTCTAGACGATTAAAGCCACACAAAAAGAATTATCCGACACATGATTTAGAACTGGCAATTATTGTATTTGCATTAAAGATTTGGTGACACCATTTGTACGGCAAAAAATGTCACATCTTTACAGATCATAAAATTTTGAAGTATTTAATATCACAAAAAGATTTGAATCTGAGACAGCATAGGTGGCTCGAGCTATTGAAAGACTACGAGTGATTATTGATTATCATTCGGATAAAGCGAATGTGGTTGCTGATGCTCTGAGCAGAAAGTCTTTATTCGCTTTGCGAGCGTTGAATACACGATTGAAGTTGTCTAACGATGGTTCGATTTTAGCTGAGTTGAGAACTAGACCGATGTTTTTACAACAAATTTGTGAGGCTAAAAAATGTGATGGTGTATTATTAGCTAAAAGGAAATAGAGTGAGTCGACTCCTGATTCAGATTTTCAGATTGGATCCAATGATTGTTTACATTTTAGAGGCATAATTTACACATCGAGGAATTTAGAGCTCATTCAAAAGATTTTGCATGAAGCTCATAGTGGTAGCTTATCTATTCATCCTGGTAGCAATAAGATGTACAGTGATTTGAAACAAATGTACTGGTGGCTGGGCATAAAACTAGAGATTTCTAACTTTGTATCGAGATGTTTAGTATGTTAGCAGGTTATAGCTGAACATCAGGTACCTTCTGGTTTGTTACAACCAGTAATGATACCAGAATGGAAATGGGAGCGAGTCACAAAGGACTTTGTATCAGGATTACCCTTGTCTCTGAGAAAGAAAGATGCAATTTGGGTTGTTGTTGATCGTTTCACGAAGTCTGCATATTTTATTCTAGTATGTACAGATTATTCTCTTGATAGATTAGCCAAGCTATATGTTTCTAAGATTGTCAGATTGCAAGGGGTACCAGTTTTATTTTAGATAGAGATCCGCGATTTACATCACAATTCTGGAGCAAGCTACATGAGGCTCTAGGTACGCGTTTGCATTTTAGCACTGCATTTCATCCACAGACCGATGGTCAGTCTGAGCGAGTAATTCAAATACTCGAAGATATGCTTCGATGTTGTGTGTTAGAATTCGAAGGCAATTGGGAAAAATATTTACAGTTAGTTGAATTCGCGTACAATAACAATTATCAATCGAGCATAAAGATGGCATAGTACAAAGCTTTGTTTGGTTGAAAATGCTGAACTCCGTGTATTGGACTGAGCTTAGTGAGAAAATGATTCGCGGGGTTGGTTTGATTTGATAGACTGAAGAAAAAGTGAAAGTAATCTGTGATAGTTTGAAAGAAGATTCAGATCGACAAAAATTGTATGTGGATTTAAAAAGGACAATGTTCTTGAAAGTATTGCCCTGGAAGAAAGTTCTTCCTTCCGGTCGTAAAGGAAAGCTAAGTTTGCAATTTATCAGGCCATATGAGATTATTGAAAGAATCGGGCCAATAGCGTATCGTTTAGCTTTGCCATTGGAATTAGAAAAGATTCATAATGTGTTTCACGTATCTATGTTACGGTGGTATCGATCAGACCCTTTGCATGTTATCTCACCAACAGATGTTGAGATTTAGCCTGATATATCATATAGCACAGAACCAATTAGAATCTTACCTCGAGAAGTTAAAGAATTAAGAAATAAAAACATAGCTTTAGTGAAGTTCTTTAGAAACGACACGGTTTAGAGGAGGCCACTTGGGAACCAATATAAGTTATGAGAAAGCATTATTCGAACCTCTTTTCTGGTAAGATTTTCGGGGACGAAAATTCATTTAGGAGGAGAGTTGTAACAACTCGTGTTTTAGTAAAATCGTGATAGTGGTTTTTGGACCACAAATTTGATGTGAAGATATTTATTTAATTATTATTTTAATGTCTACTGCATGTTAGTATTATCGTATAAAAATTTTGTTAAGAAATTTTATCATTTGCATGCTTAATTTGATAAAAAGGACTAAATTGCAAAATGCGAAAAACTAGAGTTCTACAGGCTAAAGGCACAAATAGCTACAAAACTTAAATCTTTGAGTACTTGATTTGTAAATAAACCATTTATTTATTGAGTGGACAATTATGGCCATTAAAAATGAAAATTTAAAGGTTTAATTAAAGGTTATTTAAGTAAATTAATAATTAAAGTTTAGTAAAATGATAAAACAAAGGCTATCATCTTTGTTTTTCTTCCTTACCAAATTTAACCTAAGAAAAACACCATTGTTGTGAACTCAAGTATTCGAACATCTCTCTCTTTTGCATGTAAGTGTATTTTTATCCCGTTTTTAATGATTTCTATGTTTTTGGAGTGATTGTAGCTTAACTTAGCTGGCCCAAGGGCTAATTTACAAAAATGTTGAAAGTATAAGGTTTTACTATGAAAGTATATATGTTGTTTGTGATATTTTCTGGAAGAAAATGAATGTTTGTTGTTAGTTAAACAACTTTTGTAAAGTGAGTTTTGTTGAAAATGTCAATTGGGTAAAATTGAAAATGTGAAATATTCATGGTATAATTTGTGAAATAATGAAACGTATGAGTTGCTAAGGACCTATATGAAATTTAGCTAGCTTGGGTTAGGGATGAACTTCCATGAATTTCATTTTTATGAGCTTAGAGATTAAATTGAAATGAAATCAAAACATTAGGGGCAAAAATGTAATTTTGCAAAAATATAATTTTTTTTGGATTGAATTGTATTGAGTGATTATTGAATGGGCTGAATTTGATTATTTAGATCAAGATAATCATCATACGGATTTAGATTGAGGGAAAGAAAAAGTGTCGGATTAATTGATCATATATCGTCGTTTGCTATCATGGTAAGTTCGTACATTTAAATAGCGTTTTAATATGTTTGATTTAAATGCTATTTTGTCGTATTGTTATATTATGTCTCTACGGAAAAATCCAACAATATTTTGACGACTTCCAAGCCCCGTTTGAACCTTAAGAATATATAGGATACAAATGGCATGTCATTAGGGTTACCCTATTTCGGGTGCTGGTCCTGAACGTCCTACCGATGGCTGAGTTCTGACTTGTGTTGTGGATACTTGACAGCTTCTATGAGTAGTACCATGCACCTACATTCCAACTGATAGCTTGTGTGAGCAGACCCATTTATGGCTTATGGGAGAGCATCTGTTTAAGACAAAGGAAGAAATGGTTTCAACCATATGATAGCACACAATGTGTGAGATTCTCATGCATCCGATATTATTCTAAATGGTTCAATGAGTATACAAAGGGAAGGAACGATAGGTGTTCCGATTGGCAATGTCATGAATGCATGAAAATGTATGAGTTGTTGATGATTAAAGTATGCATAGCCATGTTCATGAAAGTTTGAATGTTTATATACTATGTTCATGAAAGCTATTATATTATGTGGTGAATTTGCTAAGTTATGTATTTAGTCACTAACTTGAATTGTTGTTGATGCTTAGGCTTGTGCTAAGCTATGTTGGATTAATTCATAAATTACTTTTTAGCTTATACATTGAAATGGTAAGCATTATTTATTATTTCTGATGCGAGTTTCAAGGCACAATTTCAGACCCATGAATGTGATGGGTTCATACTACCTCAAGGTCCAACAACAATGTCAAAGGCTAAGCAAATCAAATCAAGATTAGATCAATGACAAGATTTGAGGATGAAATGCACAGATGAGGTGAAATTTATTAAATTCCAATCAACAAAGCTGTATATTTTTAGGCTTGGAAAATCAGCAGACTTGCTACGACTTTTTGGATGGGATCCTGGCATTTTTGGGTTAAGATGTATCATGGAGTTTGAACATCTATCTCTTAGATTCAAAATGCATTTTAAATCACTCGATTTTGAGTTTGGGAACTCAAGTTATGTCCGTCTTAGTGAAGATTGCGCGAGCAGAATTTCTGAATGGGATTCTGACGGGAATTATGAATTTTGGGCTTTTAATTCGAGTTTAAATCATATTGGGTTCAGGTTTTAGACTTAATTTTTATTATATATGAGCCCAATATTGTATTTATCAGCTCTTATTATTTTATTATTTTATTCTAAATTTTTTATAATTATTAAGTATTTTAAGTTATTTAGGAGTTTTATGTTAACAAGAAAGTTTAGTTTAAAACTACTTGTTTAGATTAAATTAGAGTTCTAGTATACTTAAGAGTTTTATTTAGATTTATTTAGCTAGGCTATATATAGGCCTTTACATTGTACATAATTTATTATTATTCTATTTCTCTTTGAGTTAGTAAATTCTTTCTGTGTTTCTTTTCGAAGAGTTTTAACAATTTTTTTAGATTGTGGGGATCATCTTAAAACTTTTTCTTGCCAAGATTTTTATCTTGGAGGGGAAATTAGAGCAACTTGAAGGGTTTGTGGATTTTTCGTGTTTCCAAGGCTTCTTAGGATGAAACACCCCAAACCGGCCCACGAGTCTCGACCAGATCTGGTATGTTCCTCGAGTAAAACTGTTCAAATCGGATTTGTATCTGTTGGAAACCTTTGAGTAATTCTGGGAGAAAACTCGAATTGGATTGGGCTCAAGTTGGAAACCCGTTTATTTTTGAAACATAAGTTTTTATAAAAATTCCATTGTTAAGTTTCAAAACTTTAAGTTAAAAGGTATGCCGAATTTGTTTTAGGTTTCATCTTTAGATTAAAAATCATTTTCTTTAAGTGTCAAAACGTCTAGAATTCATTCTTATATAAAATTTACTTAGTCTTTAGTTTGATAAAAATTTCGTATGATAAGAAAATAAATAACATGCATGCATAAAATAGTTCGTACTATGGCCTTATTACATCAAATAAACAAACCCAAAATAAATTTAATGTACTTAAAATAAAATAAAATATTTAGATAATAAAATTCCTTGCTGAGCATGGCCACCACTAAGCTTCTGCCGGCCCGGTCCATTACTGATCGTCACCTAAAAAATGTTCCCACAACGGGGTGAACTAAATCCGCTACACATCACCCGTACCAACCTGCACACCGTGGGGACTACTAAATCAACCCTCCATCCGCTACACACCATCGAAGGTAGTCGCTGCAGTCGACGTGCTCATCGCCCTTATAAAATTCGTGGCATAGCCACCAAATAATATTTTGTGTCATGAGACACCATATTCAGATAATGTGACCGAAGTCACCACATTCAGATAATGTGACCGAAGTCACCACATTCATATATCGTGACAATAGTCACCACATTCACTTCCCCTTTCATAATCACCCATATGCCCATGTCATACAAATCATGCATTATCATGCCATGTTCTCTATTCACATTCTTATAGGTTCACAAATATGCCATAACCAATCAAATCATACTCATAGTAGGAGTAGGAAAACGTACCTGAGTACTTTGTACCATCACATGGTACCTTAGCCACATTCACATTCTTACAGTCACATACATCAAAATATAGCCATACATCTATTAAGAGTTAGTGTGGGGTACACACCTGATATACTTAGCAAGTTCACTCCAAATCTCGAAAAGCCCGATCTAAAGCCTTAGATCTCAAGTTCCTACATTCGGCCAACATGAAATATTTTAGCTAAAGGCCATTCGGCCAATTAATCAAATCCCGAAACTTACCTTGTTGCCGATTTGCCTCCTAACCAAATCCTGAAACTTGCAAACCCTCCTCCTTGTAATCGGCTAACACTAGATCAATTGATTTGATTAGTTTTCAGCTTTTGAACAATTAAGGAATAGATCTAGGTTCCAAAATAGGACTATGGCCGATTGTACATAAGTGCTTACCTTGCGATTTGAAATCTCGAAAGTAATCTCTTGGCTATGAAGTTGTCGAAACCTACAGGGTACATGTTAGATCCACTTCTAACATTTAAATACTAATAAATGGCCCTTGGCCGAACACTTATACCCTTACCTTGATGGATCAAATCCCGAAGATCTCCTCCTTTATAGTCGACTATGGTAAAAATCCCGAAAGAATCCTTCCAAATTTCGGCAAATAAGAATCTTGATGGGATTAGTTCTAGATTTCGGCAAATCTAAAAGAAAAGAATAGAAATCAAACTTGATCTTACCCCCTACTGAAGAAATCGACAGCTCCTATATCTGACAACACAAAGATTCGGCCTTGAGACTTGGAGAATAGTCGGCTATGGTCACTTGTGTATCCAGCTTCAACAAGATTGAAAAGGGAGGGATATGAGCTTAGAAAGAATCGGATAAGATGAGTTTTGAGAAAGGGGTATTCGGCTTTTGGTCACTTGAAGAGAAAAGAAGAAGCAGAGAAAGCAAATAGAACTCCTAAGGATTTTCGGCACAAGTGAATAAAGATGAGAAGAGAGGAATTTCGGCACATAAACTCCCTTAGCAAACCGATTGCCTTACTACTCCCCCTCCTAAATTCGGCTAGCATTGAAACATTAGCTACACCTTGCTTTTCTCCTATTTTTCCTCTCCTTTATCCATTAATAAATAGTTAAAATAATCCTTTACTTATCTACCACCTTAGCCGAACTTTTAAAAGGAAACTAGCTTCATCTTATGCTCATCCTTAGTGCCTTATTGCCGTCCAACTCTCTTGCTACCTGACGCAAAATAAAACACCTTTATTTGCTTCCTTTGCAACTCAAACCTTGGCCCACTTGCACCTGTTGTGGCGTCACTTACCTGGGCTTTAAGTGGCGCCTTGTAGCCACTTTACCAAGCTCATTTCCATGTCAAAACTCCCCTATTTATTTTCTTAAGGCCCTATCAGCTTAACTCCCTCTTTTAAAATTAAAATCTAATAATTTCTAAGCTATTTTCCTATTTTCTAAGGTTCACAAAAATTCATAAAACAACACTTATAATACACATTCACAACATACGAAGGCATGCTTTCACATTCAATTTAGCAATAATGCATAAGCCATATTTCGGGATATTACATAGGACTTCTACACGTCACGTTCTTGCTTTCCATTTATCTTCTTTATTCGCTTCTTTATTCTTCTAATCTTTGAATTATTATTTTATTTTCGTTGTTTATTTTAATTGTTTTATCTGACTTGGATTCGATTTTGTTTCAATTTGTGTCAAAATCCAAGTTTCCTTCTGAACGTTTAAAGCTCTAAGTCAAATTCACGACTTTGACAAACTTTATGATTTGCTTCCGTGTTCGTCCACCTCATTCTTTATCATTTACAAACTAAGCATTATAATCTTACTCTGTTTTATTTTTCCATTTTTTCAGATAATCAGAAGCTCGTTCAAGTTGGAAGTTTGTCGGAGTACCATCACACTATCCATCAACTATACTTGTAGAATTTGATGATTTTGAGTCATGTTTATAATGGCATGTATAGGTGTTTTGTGTTTGATGATATAGCCATTATGTTTGGCTTGTAAATTTGAGATTTTGGTTAATGAATTGGTTGTTATGTTGGCATGTATAGGTGATTTTATAATTGTTGACATTTTGGCATTTTGGTGCTTAGATGGTGGATGATGGAGTGGTAAATTAAATGCATGCTATGAAAGGTTATTTTGATATGCTTGAATGTGGTCATTGTGGTATGGAAATACATAGTGAATATTGATTTGATAAATGGCTAATTTGGTATGTGGATATGGTTGACATGCGGTCAAGCTTGCTAAGGTTTAGTGATGATAGATGGTTCATGGTCAAATTGGTATATTTGAGTATGATATTGGTATATGAACATTGCGGTGGATGTTGGCCTAGAATTAGTTACAAAAGTTGGTTGATTTATGGATAAACTTAGCCAATGTATAAGCATGTTTGGTTGTGGTGGTTGAGGTACCTTTTACGCATATTGGTTGAATAATTAAATACAATGATGATCTATCTTAAATATGCATGTGTGTAACACCCCAAACCCAGCCTAAAAGTTAGGCCCGAGTCTGGCGTGTCACATTGAAGTGTTTTAGCATTGAAAACCCTTTATAAAGTAAAATGTTGAGTACAAACCCCTTTTTAGTTACGAAAGTTTTATTTAAAAACAAACAATCTATAAAACTTGGTATTTTAAAATGGAGTTGCGGAAACGTAATAATTGAAAATAGCCATAGCTTAGGACAATAAATAGTGTTCTGCCTCCAAAATATAAAACATAATAATATAACATTCCCACAAAATAATAATAGCCAGAGAAAAGACCTTATTACAATAATACTAGGAATTTTAAAGAAAATCCAAATAATAATATCTTGCTAGCTGGCCATCTCTAAGTCCCACCATCTGTCGAACTGCAAACTGAGGGTCACCTGAAAAGTTTAAAAAGGAGGGGGTGAGTTTCGAAAAACTCAGTGTGTACAACCCTCAACGAGTATAAAGGAATCATCAGTCATTTTGGGCCTGAGCTCAACTTAGCAGCGGTGGCCTTTGGGCCGAAGCCCATATCACATTAATATCACAATAATATCACAATAATATCGTACATGCAATGCTGTGCAAACCCTCCCCAATAGTCCATCCGCTACACGACACTTCCCTTCCAACCTTATACACCTGTGGGGATTTCTAAATCGACCCACCCATCCACTACAAGCAATGGTAGCTCGGTTGCAGTACTACCTAACGTTGCAACAAATATGCTAACCATATATTGGGCTTAAAAAGCCAACGGTGGAT
Organism: Gossypium australe; assembly: GCA_005393395.2. Taxonomy (NCBI): domain Eukaryota; kingdom Viridiplantae; phylum Streptophyta; class Magnoliopsida; order Malvales; family Malvaceae; genus Gossypium; species Gossypium australe. The sequence continues at coordinate 99,196,335 of CM016616.1, read as the reverse complement.
CCACAGTCATCAAGCAACCATGCGATCCTCAAATTCTTCCTCCGTACCATAATTCCCACCCATATGCATCCTAAACAGAATATCGTATGAATGCAACAAATATACGAGTAACATCTATAAAGCTTACATTCAACACATAGGGGTATTTTAGTTGTTTCACAAATCAAGGGTATTTCGGTAATCCTACCCTACAGGGGTATTTCAGTAATTCTTAACAGTATGGGTTTTGAATTACGAACTTTTGGCCTATCAACATGTCCTCATTGGCTAAAGTGAACAGACACCATGCACCAGGTAGGTTTCCGGAGAAGATGAGGTGGGTCACTAGGACCGCTTAAGTACCAAGCTCTCCCTAGATCCAATCGTAGACATGCATATGCCCATTGCCACACTCTAACCTTATGACTTGTCCACAGACGAATTCAATAAATTAATAAGTTTTATGCTGTTTAAGGATTTATCAGAACTAGGCCTAAAAGTACATTATAAAACCTTAGCAAGTCTACATGCTTTCACACACTCATATAGCCCATCAGACCCAATCACATTTTTCTACGGCCCATTAGGCTCAATCCCACTCATATGGCCCATTAGACCCAATCACATTTTTCTACCGCCCATTAGGCTCAATCACACTCATATGGCCCATTAGGCCGAATCCATTCCAAATCATTCAATAAACTTAATTAGCTCATCACATATTACCAAGTTATCAACATTTTATTATTTAGGCTCGTGGGCCCGTCGGGCCCATTTGGCCCATTCTGGCCAAGTGGCCAAAACGTGACCCAAGTCCATGAGATCACTCATGGGGTCTCTGGTATAGTATCGAATACCCTCTTACGAGTGTTCACGCACTCGCAAGCCTACCGTAGCCAAACTTTTAGCTTTTCGGCATTTCGGCATTTTGGGATTTGCCAATCTATTGTGTGTAGTGTATGTAGACACCTTCGGCTTTATATTAAACTATCGAATCATAGGGTAGAAGTACACACCTGACCACCTGGAGTACTAAGTACTCATAATCGTCAAAACCTATATTCAAACATTACACTCTATTAGTCACTTACTTAATAAATTAAAATAAATCCACTACAACCACTCACCGAAGGACAACTTATACTTGCCTTGATCGACTGCAATTTGCCTATTTAATCTGAGGTCCGTTGTAGTCCCCCTTTCGCATCCAGGCAGAAAGTCCCGAACCGCTGACACCTTACGTTGCTTAAACTTGGGAGTAGTGGTCACTTGCTCACACTCAGTCGACATCTTTACTGACACTTTACTAGATCCCCCTTTGCTCATCGTAAATTCCTTATCAATCAACCAAATGAATGCAATAGCTAGTCCTAGAAGATTTAGCCAACACGAGGAGAATAAAAGATTTGAAAGAGGGAGAGAATGAATATTCGGTTAAGTAACTGAACAAAAAAGGATTGCTTTGATCAAATTGTGGAAGAAAAAGGGTGGCACACAAGGGATTCGAAAAAAAGGAATACTGGACTTTAGGGACCAAGAATATTCGGCACAAAAGAAATAGACTAGAAGAAAAGGAAAGAAAAGAGTTTGATGAGAAGGAAGGGAAGAAATCGGCGCAAAACAGAAGAGGAAGAATAAGGGATTTCGGCTTTCAGGTATTTGGAGAGAAAAGTAGTTTTCAGAAAAATCAAAAGAAATAATTTGGCATTAGCCTAGAACCCCAAACTCAACACCTATTTATAGCCTATAGTCGAATTTCCTATCCCTAAATTCCCAATTTGGCTCAACATCTTCCACATATCTCATCTCCTAATTTTTCTCCACGATAAGCTCCTCAATCCTTTTCCTAAATTTTCTCTTCTAATCACTCTCCTTAGAGTCCATCATCACACCACTTCCAACCTTCTAGAAGGCCAAAATTAAACTCTTAAACATACTAAGCTAGGATTCGAACCTAGGATCTCCTTGCTAGCCCATAACGCCACCTTCCTATACCCTAAGTGGCGTCACTTAGCCACTCCACCACAAGGCTCTTTGATGCCATTTTTCCCTATTTTTATTTAAAAGCCCAACTACTCACCGCCCTGGTTCCTTTAATAGTTAATTAAAAATTCCTTCTCCTCAAAGTTTGAACCCAAAATTTCTCCAACACCCCTAGACACTCCAAGTTTATTAAACCCTTAAAGCCAACATGTCATTTGTCATTTTCTTGCTTAAAAAAAATTATGAGACCCAAAGCCCAAAGCCCAATTCATCTAGGCCAAAATTTGGGGCGTTAGAATGTGTTAGGTACATTTTGGATGCATGAAATTAGGTGCATATGGCTTGTATAGGTGACCATGTTTGGGTGAGAAAACTGGCTTGTAAATGGCCTATTTTTCGTCCACACGGCCTAAGACTTATGTGACACATGGCCATGCGACACGGCCGTGTGTCCCCTGTAGGTTTCAAAGGGTTACAAGTCAGGCAGTTACATGGCTTGACACACAGGCGCGTGAGGCCATTTCGAGTGTTACACGACCTGGCATACAGGCGTGTGGCTTGGCTGTGTAACCCAAGCCAGAGAATTACACGGGCACGGTCACAGGCTGGGACACGTTCAGTGTCCCTATTTCGAATGTCCACACGGCCTAAGACATGGGTATGTGTCTCAGCTGTGTGAGTCACATGGCCTGGCCACACGACCGTGTGAACCCTGTAGTATGAAAATTTTCAATTTTTTTTCCAAAAATTCTATATGTTTTTTATTTAGTCCTGATTCATTTCTAGTATGTTTTTAGGGCCTTGAAGGCTTGTATAAGGGACAATATGTATGATATTAATTGGTTTTGCTATGAATTATGTTATGATTTAAATCTTGTGAATAATTGACTGTTTTGAGATGTAAACTTCTGGTAATACTCTGTAACCCTATTTTGGCCCGTATCAATCATCGAAATAGGGTTACGAAGCATTACCGGACTATTTACTAAAACAAACATCCATTTCTCATACATTTTTCATATCCAAAAAAAAAATAATTCACAATCAATCATATTGTCCATAATACGAGCCCTCGAGGCTCAAATCAAACATTAGAAGTAGTTTGAGACTAAATCGATAACTTAGGAAAAATTTTGGAAAACATAGAAAATTTTCAAAGTGTAGGGGACACACGCCCATGTGACCCTGCCATGTGCCTCACACAGCCAAAGACACGCCCATGTCACAGGCCGTGTGGACATTCGAAATGGGATCACATGGCTGTGTCCCAGCCCGTGTCCAACCCCGTGTAACTCCCTGACTTGGGTCACACGGCCAACCACATACTTCTATGACTAGCCCGTATACCCTTTGAAATGGCCTCGCACGCCCGTGTCCCAAGTTGTCTGCTAGGCCGTGCTAAAACTTTAGGGTATAATGACTTATGCCACACGACCAAGTCACACGTCCGTGTGCTGAGTCGTCTAGAGCATACTGACTTGATTTCTAATTAAACATCAGGGAACACACGGCCGTGTCACCTGACCGTGTATCATACACGATTGAGACACACGCTCGTGTCTCTACCCGTGTGGACAAAAATAGGCTATTTTCCAAGCCATATTTCTCACCCAAATTTGCATCCATCTAAACATGTCAAATGACATACCATATAGCATCAATATGCATTCAAACCAATCTCAACCAAGCATAAATCATGCTATTCCAATACCAACAACTATAATGCTCATAACAGTATATTTTCCAATTCAAAACATACCAAAAATGCTTCCAAAGTATACCTAAATGGTCAATTACCTATTTTAGACTTTGTGCCTAACTTAGCATACATGCTCATCTCAATTCCAACCATTTGCTATACAAGATATCAATCCACAACAAGACATTTCCCAATCAATTATACACCATAAATCATAAGGCCATTTGCACATATATATTCATCACCAAGTATACCAAAATAAGCCAAACCACATGGCTATCCACATAACCAAAATCATATATCATTTACAAGACAAATCAAATGGCTATCAACATTACAAACATATAAGCCATATTAACCACAACTCCTATACATGCCATATAACCAAACACACAAGTTCGAAAGTACCAAAATGACAGCTGAATAGTGTGATTAGATCTTCGACAACTCCTGTAACGCCCCAAAAATCTCGAAACTTTAAATTTTTGTGCATGGAAGTTGGTATGTACGAGTAGCACTTAGAATATTAATTTTAAGGTATTATTGAAATTATTTGAAGTCTTAGAGATAGGGAAGACCATAGGGAAAATTTTATTTTTCTTGCTTTAGTGGACCCTAGTCTCAGGCATTAGGCCTCTTAAGCAGATTAAGAGAAAATAGGGCACAAATGGGCTTGTGGTCCAGTGGCAAGTGGCATCACTTGGGGAGCTATAAGGTGGCGTGTTGTCAGCTGAGGAAGTCTAAGGTTCGAGCATTAGGAGTGGTATTTTTGGAGTGTTTTATTTTGCATAGGTGGACGGCCAGAGTTGTGTTGAATATGAACTCTTGTGTTGGAGTGTTTGTGTGGTAAGGGGAACTGATAATGGAGGGAAATTCAGATAAGGCTAAGGTGTTATCAGGGAGGAAAGTTAGGAGATGAGGAGGGGGAAGAATTTGTGCCGAATGAGACTGTGGGGAAAGGAGTATTCGGCTTGTGGCTATAAAACGAGAGGGCCGAATGCTTTGAAAGGTTCTTTGAGCTTTCATTAGTTTTTTCCCCCTTAATCGGTTTTCCTATAGCCGAATTCTCCTTATTGCCGAAATCTCCTATAGCCAAATTCTTTTTGCCGAATTCTCTCATAGCCAAACTCTCCTATTGTCGAATTACCGTCAGCCTTCCTTGCTGAAATTCTTATTTGTGCCAAACCCTTGTTGTTTTCATCCATCACAAATCGATTATTATCTACCATCAATCAAGGTTAAAAGCCGAATTTAGGCCGCAGGATCGAAAGTGGATTTGGTAAGTATTCGGTTAACCTCTCTTGTACGTTTTGCTAAAAGCTGAAAGGCTATCTAACTATCCTATCGTTAACTCTGTGATAACAAGGATAAGGTTCAAAGATCGCAAGCGTGGTAGAATCGTTAGCAAGGGTAAGTGTACCCAACTTGGTTGTGGTTTAAGTAAATGGCCGAATGTGTGTATGATCTATAGGGGTGACTTGTGTGGATTATGAGTCACTCGGATTTTGACGGTGTATGTGTGAGTGCAGATCTAGGGGATACTCCTTATTAGTAGCTAAGGAAGGGCTATTAGAACCCGGTGGCACACGGTAAGGTTATGGTAAGGTTTCGGCTTATGGTAAATGTCTTGATTTAGTGATTGATTGAAGGTTGGTTGGTTATAGGTTCAGGGCTAAGGATAGTATAGCATGTCGCAGTAACCAGGTGTGTACAAACACTACACACACACGATATCGGCAATGCCAGAAAGCCGAAAAGCCAGAAGTGGCTAAATGGGCCCTGAGGCTAAGTTTGATGAAATTGTTTAATTGGTTATACAAATTGGTTGGTTATATGGATGAGATTTGGGCCTAATGGGCCGTAAGGATGTGATTTGGGCTTGATGGGCTTTATGGGGATGTAGAAAAGTATGCTAGGGTTTAATGGACTTTAGGCCTAGTTCTGAACAACTCTTAAACCGCATAAGACTTAATTTAATAATTAAACATGTCCGTGGACAAGTCGCTGGGTTAGAGCGTGGCAACGGGCATATGCATGTCTAGGATTGGATCTAGGGAGAGCTTGGTACTTAAACGGTCCTAGTGGCCCACCTCCTTTTCTTTGGAATCCTACTGCTGCATAGTGTCTGTTCACTTTAGCCGCAAGGACTTGTTAATGGGACAAAGTTCCTAACAAAAACTCGAGAAGGACCAAATACCCTTAGATTTATAAAATTACTAAAATACCCCTAATTTGAAAATTACCAAAATACCCTTATTTTGAGAAATTACCAAATACCCTTAATTTGAAAATTACCAAAATATCATTGGATTTGCAAAATTACTAAAATACCCTCAAATTATAAAATTACCAGAATACCCTTGATTTGCAGAATTACCAAAACATTCCTGATTTACAAAATTTCCAAAATACCTCTGTTTTGCAAAATTACCTAAACACCCATGTAGAGTAGATTTACGGAAATACCCCTGGGTAGTGAAATGACTAAAATACCCCTAAGTGACGAATGGGTGGAAATACGTATGTTGCATTCAAGGAATACATGTTGCACTTGGGTAGGTTTTGATGGTATGGAGGAAGATTTGAGGATCGCATAGTCGCTTGACAACCGTGGATCCACTGGTGGCTTTAAGCCCATTATAGCAGCTTTGCTGCAATGTTTGAGTAGTGCCGCTGCTGGTGCTACCTTTGGTGTGTAGGGATGGGTGGGTTGATATTTATATCCCCACAGGTGTGTAGGGTTGGAAGGGAAATGGTGTGTAGGGTTGGATTCGAGATGGGTGCATTACATTCTTGTGACTCTGATGTGGTATGAGCTCATTGTGGGCTAAGGCCCAAGACCACTGATTTTGATAGGGCTTAGGCTAGGTGTAATATTTGCATGTTGATTTGATTGCCAAGGGTCGTATACACTAAGTTTCGAAACTCACACCCTTTTTATTAAATGTTTCAGGTGATCATCAGTAAATGGCTCGACGTGGGAGAGGACTCGAAGATGGCCACACTACAAGATATTTAGAAGTTTTATTTATTTGTTTCAAAAGACATGATTTTAATTGCTTTATTTTCATTGGATGTAATAAGGCCTTATACTCCGTTTTGACTTTGGATTTTGAGTTTTGTTGTTTCAACTGTTTACTTAATTATTAAACCTGAGTAATTTCTTATGTTTAAACATGGTTTTCAGAATACTTAAAATAATTAAATGGGCTTTTATCACTACTTAACAAGATTCAAGGATTTTGGGCTTTTAGGCCTTAAATTTCAACTTAGCAAAATTGTTTGAAAATGTTCCTTTGATGTGACATTCCCAGATTCGGCCATAACGTCTGGGCCGTGTTTGGGGTGTAACAACTCCCAATCCGAGCAAGCTTCGAAATCACTATAAAACACGAAAAAGTAAACAGAGTAAGCTATAAAGCTTAGTAAGCTCATATGCCTAATAAGTAAAACTTACCATTCAACTACAATTCAAATACTTAAACATCACATAATGCAACTTGATTTAATTCCAAAAGCCTAACACATATTCAATCCAAAGGTTAAACATGAATTTCATCAATTTCTTCGATTCAATGATTGTATAGTTCACGTACATACCTGTACTAACACATATCAATCTCTTACCCTTTCATATCTTTGATATACTCGTTGAACCATTTGGAATAATATCGGATACTCAGGAATCTCGCACCCTAAGTGCCAATATATGTAATAGCTCCCTTTTTTTAGTGGTGTCAAAAACAGTTGTTTCGTGGCCACCAAATCTGACGAGTAAGTTTGTAAATATTATATTTAATATTTACGAGTCAAATATGGTTTTAAAAAGGTTTTTGATATGGTATTTTATGTTATATAAATGATTAATTAAGTTAAGTTAAGTGGTTTTAAAAAATGAGGTATCGAGACCTCGTTTCTATAAATCGAGTCGTAAATATTTTTATAAATATTTACGATGTGTTATTAAGGTTGTATTGAAGTTTCGTTAAGAATTTTTAACATTTCGTTAGTTAATTAATTAAAAAGGACTAAATTGTAAAAGTTAAAAAAGTCAATCACTATTAGTTTAAAGGTGTTAATTTGGTTAAAGAATTATAATTGGATGGCCTTAATGGATAAATAAACCATCCTTAAAATAGTGGGACTGTAGATGCTTTAATTTCTTTTAATTTTAAAGTTTTATATGTTATTATATTATGAAAATAATAAATAAAAAAGGTTAATAAGTAATATATTAATAAAAAGAAAAGCAAAAACCCTATTTTGCTTATGTCTTTCTTCCTCAACAGTGAGAACTCCATTTTTGGAGCAAGGAGCATTCGGCCAACCTTCAAATGTTGCATGTAGGTGATATTCTTAACCATTTCTAATAATTTTTCTATTTTTAAGATCGTTGCAACTAGGTCCAACTAGCTTGTACCTTCGATTTTGAAACTGTTAAAGATTGTAACACCCCAAACCCGGCCCATACGTTTCGACCAGATCTGGTATGCTACGGGTTGAACGTTAAAATCTTTTGCTAAGTTGGTTTTAGAAAATCATAAGTTATTAGGCAATATTTGAATAAATAAGTGACATTTGAAAAGAAACCATGTATTATTATTATTTGGTATAAATAAACCCCTGACATAAATTCATAAGTTACAAATATTAAAAAAACTACTTAGGCGAATATAAACTATGGGGCCTTATTACCTAAATATTCCCAAAACAAAACTTAAAGGAAAACCGAAAATAATCTATAGAAATAAAAACTTGATGGCCCCTCAAGTCCGTCTTGGCTCCCATGTCCACGATCTACTGCTCATCTGAAAAGCTAGGAAAAAAATAATAAGGTGAGTCACCAAGACTCAGTGTGTAAATCCTGAAAACACATAAAAGGCTTGGGCCCACAAACACATTATGAGCCCTGGCCCATACACAATGGCAACAATCATAATCACATGACAGATAATAAATGATGCAAAGCCCAACCCATCCTAGAATTCCATCCTCTACACACCAACCCGTACCAACCATCACACCTTGCGGATTTCTACAATCAACCCTCCATCCGCTACACACCAAAACGACAGCCGTACTGCCTATTCCTATCAATCAGGAATTTTAACGTGGGTTTTCTACCACCGATCACCAAGTGACCTAACATTTCATTTCGTGGGTTTTCTACCACGATCACCATGTGATCTAACATTTCATTAGGTGGGTTTTCTACCACCGATCACCATGTGACCAATCATACTCTTCCCCTTTTTATATCAAACCCATCCCATGCATACATTCATGCAAAATCAAACAATATACTACCTAAGAGATTTCAGTCTTTCACATACATCGACACACATAGAGAACTTTCTATGGCACATACCTGGCATCCTTTGCCTACCCTTTCTGGGTATCGCGACTGTTTACACATCCCATTCTCTGGCTTTTAGCCCATAACATAACATATATATATTCATACAGATTATTAGTGTGCTAGAGATCTACACACGACTGCTCATACAGCCTCATTTTCCGGCTTTTCAGCCCCTAACAGGTATAATACAAAATAAAACTTATGTGATAAGGATCTACACACGACTGTTCATATAGCCTCATTTTCCGGCTTTTCAGCCCTAACAGGTATAATACAAAATAAAACTTATGTGATAAGGATCTACACACGACTGTTTATACAACCTCATTTTCTGGCTTTTCAGCCGCTAACAGGTATAATACAAAATAAAACTTATGTGATAAGGATCTACACACCTGATTAGCGTTATAACGAGACCCTCTAAGTCAACGCTATCCGTAGCCAACACCACCGCTATCTGCCTTGAAATCCCAAAAAGAGATATGAGATTCAGGGACTAGTGTTTCTGGCTTTTAAATCTAAGAGATCTACTTACTAGAGAAGATTCGGCTACTCCTAGAGGATTCCGGCTTTTTGCAAAAATCAGGAAGCGAAGATGATTCGAAGAAATCTATAGAGATTTGGCTTTTAGAAGAAAGAAGAGAATAATGGAGTTTTCAGCTTTTAGAAGAAAAGAAAAGAGTAATGGAGTTTTCGGCTTTTAGAAGAAAGAAGAGAATAATAGAGTTTTCGGCTTTTAGAAGAAAGAAGAGAATAATAGAGTTTTCGGCTTTTAGGAGAAAGAAGAGAAAAGAATAATGGGGTTTTTGGCTTTTAGAAGAAAGAAGAGAAAAGAATAATGGAGTTTTTGGCTTTTAGAAGAAATAAGAGAAAGAAAAGGTGGAAACCCTAAATGTCGCAAAATAAAGAAGAGAACCCTCCCTATTTATAGAAATTTCGGCTAACTCCTAGCCTTGTAGATAGCTCCTATCTTTTCTCCTTTTATCTTCCATATTATCAACTATAATATCTACATTATCTTATTCATATAAATCCTCCTATTTTTGAGCCTTGTTACCATCCACTCCACCTAACGCAAATGCCAAAAATTAGCTAACTTAAACTAAAAGAATTAGGCTCCATGAAACTTAAATTTGGGCCCCTTATTCCCTTGTGTGGCGTCACCTCCTTGCTCCCTAAGTGGTGCTACTAACCACTGGGCCACAAGCCCATTTTGATGTTTTAAACACAGATATTACCTTTTAAACCCTATAATGCCCAAACAGATAATTTTAACCAAGGACTCTGCCTAAGCCTGAGCCCAATTTGGACCCCTAACACTTAAATTAACTCACTATACATGTTCACCCATTAAACGCATAGGCCCAAAAATTCAGGATGTTACAGTTCTACCCCCCTTAAAGAAATTTCGTCCTCGAAATTTCCAACTAACTATTAATCGTACTACCCAAGTCTCACCACTACGCTTTCGCTGCGCACTCTAATTCTAAAGCCAAAAGAAACACTTATTATACTATGGTAGAGTATGCACCGATATTCGCATCTAGAGCGTCCTCGTCCCCTTGTACTCATTCTACCGATTCGCATTTATCTGATTAGAATTTTATGAATTATTAGTTTTCTTCCACTGATTAACCCCGAACAGTCTTATGAATAGTAGTTTTAAGGGTAGTTCTTTTAAATTCGCAGTTATATCTACAATTCAGTCTCAAGTTCACATCTCCTAGTTCTAAGAAGCACATACATTCAATCATCACACGCCAACATACAAGTAGCATCCATGCGCACACATTCATCACATAAGGGTATCTTCGTTATTTCACTACCCAGGTGTTTTTTTTTCCGTAGTTTTGCCCTACAAGGTATTTTTTTTTTCCAAATAAAGTATCTTGGAAATTTTTTTTTGAATTAGAGGTACTTTGGTACACTTTTTTTAAAGCAAGCGTATTTTGGAAAACAAGTTTTTTTTTTCGAAATAGAGATATTTTGATGATGTTGTTGTTGTTGTTTTTTCTTTTTGAAGCTGGGGTACTTTAGAAAATTTAATTTTGCAAACCGGGTTACTTTTGTAAATCTAGGGGTTTTCGGGTAAATTTGCAAAACATGGGTATTTCATAAAATCACGATCGTTTTGAAAATTTTCACAAACCAAAGGTATTTTGGAAATTTTCCCAACCGAAGTGTTTCAGTAATTTCTCAAATTTTGGTAGTTTTACAATTCTGTGGTATTCTGGAAAATTTTCACAAATCAAGTGTATTTTGGAAATTTTACAAAACTTAGGGGTATTTTGATTATGAAATAGGGTGGCTGGTCCCTTTCGGGTTTTAAGTATAGACTTTGGCCTGTCAATAAATCCTCATGGCTAAGGTGAACAGTCACTACGCACCAGCTAGGATTCCAGCGGAGAGGAGGAGAGCCACTAGGACTGCTTAAGTACCAAGCTCTCCTTGAATTCAATCCTAGACTTGCGTATGTCTGTTGCCACACCCTAACCCAGCGACTTGTTCACGGGTTTATTTGGATTGATTAAGTCTTATGAATTTAAAGAGTTGTTTAAACTAAGCCTAAAGTCCATCAATACTATCATACTAGTCTACGTCCATAAAGCCCATCAACCCAACAAATATATCACATCAAGAGTTAGAATACTTACCTGCGTGGATCGGGTGCCGGTAGACTCGAAGGCCATATCTTCTTCCAATTTTTTTTTCCAGATTCACATTAACTTTATAAAACATTACTAGACCCATTTCACAGCCCGAGTTTTGAACTGGGCTCTGATAACAAATTGTAACACCCCAAACCCGGCCCATACGTTTCGACCAGATTTGGTATGCTACGGGTTGAGCTAAGTTGGTTTTAGAAAATCATAAGTTATTAGGCAATATTTGAATAAATAAGTGACATTTGAAAAGAAACCTTGTATTATTATTATTTGGTATAAATAAACCCTTGACATAAATTCATAAGTTGCAAATATTAAAAAACCTACTTAGGCGAATGTAAACTATGGGGCCTTATTACCTAAATATTCCCAAAACAAAACTTAAAGGAAAACCGAAAATAATCTATAGAAATAAAAACTTGATGGCCCCTCAAGTCCGTCTTGGCTCCCATGTCCACGATCTACTGCTCATCTGAAAAGTTAGGAAAAAAATAATAGGGTGAGTCACCAAGACTCAGTGTGTAAATCCTAAAAACACATAAAAGGCTTGGGCCCACAAACACATTATGAGCCCTGGCCCATACACAATGGCAACAATCATAATCACATGACAGATAATAAATGATGCAAAGCCCAACCCATCCTAGAATTCCATCCTCTACACACCAACCCATACCAACCATCACGCCTTGCAGATTTCTACAATCAACCCTCCATCCGCTACACACCAAAACGATAGCCGTACTGCCAATTCCTATCATTCAGGAATTTTAACGTGGGTTTTCTACCACCGATCACCAAGTGACCTAACATTTCATTTCGTGGGTTTTCTACCACCGATCACCATGTGACCAATCATACTCTTCCCCTTTTTATATCAAACCCATCCCATGCATACATTCATGCAAAATCAAACAATATACAACTTAAGAGATTTCAGTCTTTCACATACATCGATACACATAGAGAAGTTTCTATGGCACATACCTGGCATCCTTTGCCTACCCTTTCTGGGTATCGCGACTGTTTACACAGCTCATTCTCTGGCTTTTAGCCCATAACATAACATATATATATTCATACAGATTATTAGTGTGCTAGAGATCTACACACGACTGTTCATACAGCCTCATTTTCCGGCTTTTCAGCCCCTAACAGATATAATACAAAATAAAACTTATGTGATAAGGATCTACACACGACTGTTCATACAACCTCATTTTCCGGCTTTTCAGCCCTAACAGGTATAATACAAAATAAAACTTATGTGATAAGGATCTACACACGACTGTTTATACAGCCTCATTTTCTGGCTTTTCAGCCCCTAACAGGTATAATACAAAATAAAACTTATGTGATAAGGATCTACACACCTGATTACCATTATAATGAGACCCTCTAAGTCGATGCTATCCGTAGCCAACACCACCGCTATCTGCCTTGAAATCCCGAAAAGAGATATGAGATTCAGGGACTAGTGTTTCCGGCTTTTAGATCTAAGAGATCTACTTACTAGAGAAGATTCAGCTACTCCTAGAGGATACCGGCTTTTTGCGAAAATCAGGAAGAGAAGATGATTCGAAGAAATCTATAGAGATTAGGCTTTTAGAAGAAAGAAGAGAATAATGGGGTTTTCGACTTTTAGAAGAAAGAAAAGAGTAATGGAGTTTTCGGCTTTTAGAAGAAAGAAGAGAATAATAGAGTTTTCGGCTTTTAGAAGAAAGAAGAGAATAATGGAGTTTTCAGCTTTTAGGAGAAAGAAGAGAAAAGAATAATGGGGTTTTCGGCTTTTAGAAGAAAGAAGAGAAAAGACTAATGGAGTTTTCGGCTTTTAGAAGAAAGAAGAGAAAGAAAAGGTGGAAACCCTAAATGTCGCAAAATAAAGAAGAGAACCCTCCCTATTTATAGAAATTTTGGCTAACTCCTAGCCTTGTAGATAGCTCCTATCTTTTCTCCTTTTATCTTCCATATTATCAACTATAATATCTACATTATCTTATTCATATAAATCCTCCTATTTTTTAGCCTTGTTGCCATCCACTCCACCTAACGCAAATGCCAAAAATTAGCTAACTTAAACTAAAAGAATTGGGCTCCATGAAACTTAAATTTGGGCCCCTTATTCCCTTGTGTTGCGTCACCTCCTTGCTCCCTAAGTGGCGCCACTGACCACTGGGCCACAAGCCCATTTTGATGTTTTAAACACAGATACTACCTTTTAAACCCTATAATTCCCAAATAGATAATTTTAACCAAGGACTTTGCCTAAGCCTGAGCGCAATTTGGACCCCTAACACTTAAATTAACTCACTACACATGTTCACCCATTAAACGCATAGGCCCAAAAATTCAGGATGTTACAAAGATTTTGAATGTTTCGTTTGATGAATCTTGTGATTTTTTATGTTAGATGATGAATTTGGAATGTTGATTTATATTTATAAGTATTTTGTTAAGTGATTTTGATGAATTTTTCGATTAGGGACTAATTTGTTAAATTAAATAAAGTACAAGGATTTAATGTGAAATTATTGCATGAATGTGCTATTTTGGATACCATGAACATTTGGGTAAGCTTAGTTTTGGGTAAAAATTATTAATTTGCATGTTTTGGGTTCAAAGACTAAATTGAATAAAAGTAAAACTTTAGGGGCAATTTTGTCAAAATGTCAAAAATGACCAAATTGTATGAAATGATTTTTTTTATTGTCTAAATTAATATATTGAATGAAATTAGTAATTTAGATCAAGATTAGGTGGAGAATCGAGGAAAATGAAAAATTACAAAATGCCCCTGAACTTTGGTATTTCTGCAATTTAGCCAGGTAAGTTCGTATGAACTATACTATGTATATTGTTTATTAAATTGAATGTTATTATATGAAATTTTATTGAAAATGAATTGATATATATATATATATGTTATTATACGATTTGGCTTATAATGAAATGAGGGAAATTCAACGACACATGACGACTATCGAGCCCCGTTTAAACCGTAGGAATATTTAGGATACAAATGACATGTCATTAGGGGTTACCATGTTTTGGGTGTTGGTCCCGTACGTTCTACCGATGGCTGAGTTTTCCGGCATGTGTTGCGATTGTGTGAGCAGCACCGTGTACTTACGTCTTGACCTTCAACTTGTGTGAACAGACCCAGTGATAGCTCGAGAGTGAGCATCTATAAGAGATATGAGATAAAGATGGTTTTGAACATGTGTTGGCACATAGTGTGCAAGATTTCCAGCGTATCCGATATTATTCTAAGTGGTTCAACAGGAAATGTGCTGTTACGAGATGATATGAGTTCGATACGAATTAATATAGGTATATACATGAAATATATGGAAATGATGGTACATGATATATTGATATATTGAAATGGATGATATATGTATATAATGAAACAGTAAGATAATGATATGCAGCATGACATGTAAATATATGAATATGTTTGATATGTTGATACATGGTAATTATGTAAGTTGAGATGAGTAATGAACTCAAGTGTGACATGTTGAGAAAATAAGGTTATCAATGTTGAATTTATATGAAATATGTTCAAGTACGCTAACATGTGTTGTTGTTTGATGCTTAGGCAAGTGCCAAGCTGTTGGTTGAATGGTATTATGTTTACTTATAAGTTGTATTGAAATGGTAAATGCTCAAATGAAAATATGCTTGTACTCATGAAAAAATGGTAAGGTTTAAATTATGCAAATTCTTATGAAATTTTTTATCATGTGATTAATTCTAAAAGAGCTATGTTTAAATCCACTAGCTTGTGGCAATGGTTGATGATATGCTTGTGTCTTGTGTATTATGCATATGAAATGAGTGATGAAAAAGGGAATGATAAGTTGAATTGATGATGTTAATTAAGCTAAAGAAAGTAAATGTATGGAAAGTAATGACATGCAAACTACAGGAAGAAAATTGAAAGAGACTTAAAGTTTTTATAAAATCATATTTTGTTAGGGATGATAAGTATAAGTAATGTTGTGGAATTATTCAATTTGTGAATTGTTGAATTTGGCTTCAAGAATCGTGTGATATCAGTATATGGTTATTCTTGAATTGTATAAATTTCATATTTGAAATGGTTAGATATGATTAAAGTTTATACAAGCTTACTAAGTATTCATTGCTTACGTAGTTATTTTTCTTTACTTTTCAAACTATAGGAAGCTCGATCGGGTTGGAAGCTCGTTGGAGATTTATCACACTATCCAACAATTATATCGGGAGCTGTTGAGGTCTAGGTAAGGTTATAATAGCATGTATAGGTTGTAATGCCCCAATTTTCCCATTTCTACTTCTGTGTAATTTTGACACAAATGTGTATCTACATTAGTGGTTAAGTGTTCTAGGTGTGTGTGTGAGGTCTTGGGTTCAAGCCTTACCTTTAGCTAATTTTGTTATTTTTGGAATTAATCCTTATCTTTGTTTAGTGGGCTTATATTAAATTATATGTAAATTCATATCAGAATGAGCCTACTGGTTCGAGTGGTAAGGGAGTCTGTATGTTGGAGGTCTTGTGTTCGAATCCCTGCACGAGCATAGACGTCATATTTTTTTGCTCTGTGTAACACCCCTTACCCGTATTCAACGCTGGAATAGGGTATGAGGCATTACCGGAACACATACACTTGTAAACGTATTAAATCGAGTCATAAAATTTCATCCAAATTAAAACTTTTCAAATTTTTATCTTTGAGTCCCTAAATATGCCTACGAGGCCCAATACATACTTTGGAAGTGGTCCGGGACTAAACCAAGAACTTTGGAAAACATTAGAAAATTTCTTGAAAAACAGTGGCACATGCCCGTGTCCAAGGCCATGTCCTTCACACAGTCGAGATACACGCCCGTGTGTTAGGCCGTGTGGCATTTCGAATTTCTGAAAATCAAGTGTATACTTCACACACCCTGGGCACATGGCCGTGTGGCCACAAGTAAGGCTATTTACCAAGCCCTTTGCCACCCCAAAACACTTATACACTTACAAATTTATCATCACACAACATGGTATTATTAAGCATTCAAACATCCACACTAAGACATCCACATACCATTTACAAATCACATTCATCATGCACAACCACATATACACTTAACTAATCATAGCATATAACTTACTCAACCATTCACATTTAGTATTTGCCACACATAATTATCACACATTCACTCATCCAACCCAAACAAGCATGCACATCTATGTAATTCTTTATCATAGACTTATAACATAACAAATATTGGCCATATCAAATGGCCTTATACAACAATGATCTTCAATTAGCATAGGCCAATATTCTAGGCCAACTCATAATAACATGTACACAAATGACCAAGTCCCTATACATGCCATAGAATTAAGAAGCTAAAATAAAAATCATCGATACCAATCCATAGCTTCTTAGTGTGATAGAATCTCCAACAACCTCCAACTCGAGCTAGCATCTGTGACACTATAGGAAAAAGAAAGGAAAGGGGGGTAAGCATTATAGCTTAGTAAGTATGTACATAAATGATAAGTGATTTATTAGCAGGATTTTATAAATCTTCATAATATGTTCTGAAGATAATAAAATCATAATTGCACATAGTTCCATTATTTATTCATGTTCATCTCAAGCTATCTACTCAAGTCATAGTCACTAAATTATTTATATCTCAAGCTACAGAACTCCAAATTAAGATCTGCTAATTTTTCCTGAAACTAGACTCACATATCTTCTTACCATAAAATTTTCAGAATTTTTGGTTTAGCCAATAAGTACCTTATATTCTTTAAAATTCCACCGTTTCGCTATCTGACAATTCTGACCCCTCTACAGTAAAAATTAATTATCTCATCATACAGAATTTTTATAATGTTCCTGTTTATTTCTCTTGAAAGTAGACTCATTAAGAAATTTAATCATATAAATTATAAGCCATAATTATTTTATACAATTTTTAATGATTTTCCCAAGTCGAAACAAGGGATTCTGGCATCATTCTGACCCTGTCTCACAAAAATTTGAATATCACAGAATATGAAAATAGACTCATTTAGATTTAATTTCATATCTTATTCAACCTCTAATTTGATTTCCACTATTTTTGGTGATTTTTCAAAGTCACACAACTGCTGCTGTCCAAAACTGTTTTGTTGCTAAATTTACTCTTTCATAATTTCACTTACTCCATTTCATCTTACCGAAGGTTCGATCAAATATCAAGCACATTGTTCATAAATTTTCACACTTATACCTGCACTTATTCATCACATAGCTATATTCAATTACACTTAGTCGTTACATGATTACATGTGTTTTCACTTAGTCAATTTCCCGTTGAACGCATCAGAATAATAACGGATACACGGAAATTTGCACATAAGTTCCACAGTTGCAACTAAAGATACTTCATATCACACTTTTCACATAGGCTCGCTCTCAAGCTAATCACATTCACGGGTCTGTTTACACAAGATGTAGGTCATACGTAACTACCCAGTGCTGCTCACACAAGCTATCAGGTATCCGCAACACATGCCAGATTACCTAGCCACTGGTAGAAATTATAAGACCAGCACCCGTTTCACATAGTCACAATCTCGGGTCTACTCACACAAGCTATCAGTCATGACAAAACTACACGGTGCTGCTTACATAACCTGTCGAGTATCCGTAACACATGCCGAATAACTCAGCCACTGGTAGAACGTACGAACCAGCACTCGGATCACTTATATCACTTAGATTTCATATAGGTTTCTAGTGAACATGTCACTCGTATCCATTTTTATTCATAAGGTTCAACCGGGAAATTTCTCACATTTTGATACTTTGTCAATTTCATTCAATATTCAGCCACATCTGATAAAATATATAAAAACATAAAAACGTAAGTAAAAACAATGCATTATTTACATACAAACTTACACTGACACCGAATATGGCAAAGAAGGACCTAACCGTCAATTTCTCATTTTTCCCTCATTCTAGGTCCGAACCTCATTTTCTTTGATCTATAATATCATATTTAGTCTATTTATTAGTCACATTATTCAATGTGATCCAAAAATCATATTATGACAAATTTATGTTTTTGCCCCTAAAGTTTCACATATTTACACTTTTGCCCCTAGGCTCGTAAAATGATTTTTATTCAATTTCCTTGTATTTTAAGCCTAGCAGAACCATTTTCATAACTATAGCAATCCACAATTTCCATTCATTCACACACTTACATACATTTTACAACTTTTTACAAACTAGTCCTTTTTGACAATTTCACCGAAAATCACTTAGTAAAAGTCATTTATTACACACCGAGCATTCATCTTGTACCATTAAACATCAAAACAGAAGCATTTCTCATATGGATAAATTTTCAAACATCAACCCTAGCTCAAATAAATGGTAGAAATAGAGAGATCGTGTTACGAGGATTTTAAAAAAGTAAAATTTATTAAAAACGGGGTTAGAACGGATTTACAATCGAGCTTGGAAGCTTGAAAAACCCTAGCCATGGTTTCCCCTTGTGAAATTCGACAATGGGGTTGAAGATGGACAAAAATTGCTTTTAGTTTTGTTTTTAATTCATTTTAATTACTAAATGACCAAAATGCCCCTAACTTAAAAATATTCTATTTCACCTATTTCATGTTCATTTTTGTCCAAAAAATTAACCAATGGTCTAAATAACATTTAAGGACCTCAAATTTAATATTTCATAACAATTGGACACCTCTAACATGTAGAACTCAACTTTTGCACTTTTTACAATTTAGTCCTTTTGACTAAATTGAGTGCCCAAACGTCAAAATTTTTGAACGAAATTTTCACAAATCATTTTGTGAAATCACAGATCATAAAAATGTAATAAAAATAAAATTTTCCTCATCGGATTTGTGGTCCCAAAACCACTGTTCTGACTAGGCCTAAAATCGGGCTGTTACACTCTGTTAACTGATAAGAGTTTCTATTAAGTTAGGAATCTGAGTAAGTAGTTGTTAGTGGGATTAGTGGAGAGAAATTAGGGAAATGCTGGCAGTTTTCTTTTCTCTCTCTGTTTTCCCCAAAATTTCTTCTTTTGACTTTTTTTTCTCCTCTCTGTTTTTTCTAACTTCTATCAAAATCTATCCTTTTCAAATCGTGATTCATTGATGTGTCGATACTCCGCATTCTTGAATAGGTAAGTGGTTCATGTGTCTTGAAATAACTATGTTTATACGTTAGTTTTGTTGGTTTAATCGTGGAATTTAATTTTTCTGCGATTATTTTGGGTAGGAGAAGGCTGTAAACAGTGAATTTTGCACCAGTTGCTCGAATGGTTTAGCAGTGGTTTTTCGTCGTCGGTAAGTCTTAAGCGTTGTTTTGGGTTTTGAACTGATTCGTAATTTTAGCTACTAAATTGGCTTTTGGGTGCTTCTTTCTTAGGTTGCAAGGCTTTGGGAGTGATTTTTCTATCAAAATCGCAATAGGTGGGTACCCAAAACGCAGAAAAACGATAGTCAGTAAAAGACCAAAAACCTTACTGTCGACGCCACACGGGCGTGTGGTCACCCGTGTGGTAGGCCTTGTACGAGATTACGACCGTGTGATCGACGTGAACATGGCCGCGTGCAAGACATGGCTGTGTAATGGCTCGAATGTGGTCGTGTGGGCCCACACGGGCGTGTGGGTTTTTGGGCTAGGCCGTATGGGCCATACGGGCAAAGGCCAATCTGGGCGTGTGGGCCCACAAGGGCATGTGGGCCCAAATTTCTGAAATTTTCTCTAGGATCGCATGGGTTGTTTCGACCGACTGTAGGCCTACTGTAAGGTTGCTAAGGGCTAACGAAATCCTAAATCTAAATGATCTGATAATTTGTTCTGAGCATGATAATATTATGCCTCAGTCCCTAGTGTGCCCGAGTACTGGTTAGAGGCCACCGAGAGGATCATGAATGATTCAGACAGCACTCCTGAGTAGAAATTGAAAGGTGCAGTCTCTTTGCTTCGCTATGAGGCTTATTAGTGGTGGTTGACAATTGAGGAGGGTACTCAGCCTGATCGTTTGACTTGGGATTTCTTTAAGACCACATTTTAGAGTAGTAACTGAACGACTTGAGTCTAATGGTGCTGAGCTATTTAGGGTTGTCACTAGAGTCGCCCCTAGTGTGATCGAGTACTGGTTAGAGGCCACCGAGAGGATCATGAATGATTCAGACTGTACTCCTGAGTAGAAATTGAAAGGTGCAGTCTCTTTGCTTCGCTGTGAGGCTTATTAGTGGTGGTTGACAATTGAGGAGGGTACTCAGCCTGATCGTTTGACTTGGGATTTCTTTAAGACCACATTTTAGAGTAAGTATGTGGGAGCAAGCTATGTGGATGCTGGTAGGCGTGAGTTCATGAATCTCATGCAAGGGGACAGAGGTGAGGCAGCCTGCGCTTGTCTATGATGCTCGGCGCCAAGAGGAAAAAGATGCCCCAAACATCATCACCGATATGTTCTTAATTTCTTATGTACCTTATACTGCTCTTATAGACATAGGTTCTACACACTCCTATGTAGCTAGCACTGTATTTGAAAACTTGGGGGTTACTGTTGGGAGCACTTCTAGTGAGATCACTATATTGTGTCCGTTGGGGCAGTCTGTTCGGGTTAGTAAACTCTATAGGGTGTTCTGTTAGAGGTACAAGGGATTATTTTCTGGCTGATTTGATGGAGCTTATGTTCGGGGAGTTCGAATTAATTCTGGGCATGGATTGGTTGGTCAAGCACTAAGTTAGTTTGGACAGCACGACTAAGAGGGTCATATTGAGGATTGAGGATGATAGGGAAGCGGTCGTAATCAGCGAGCGTCGAGATTATCGGTCCAATGTGATATCTACTCTTGTGGCTAAGAAACTAGTTTGGAAAGGGTGTGAGGCATACTTGGCTTACATCAGTGTTTTTTATTCTGGGGACTCTTCTGTTGGGAATATTAGAACTGTAAGGGATTTTTCAGATGTTTTTCCTGAGGAGTTACCGAGTTTACCTCTGAATTGAGAGGTTGAGTTTGCGATTGAGCTTCTTCCTAGTACAGCTCCGGTGTCTATCGCTCCATGCTGTATGGCACCAAAAGAGCATATATAACTTAAGGCTCAACAGTAAGAACTTCTGGATCGTGATTTTATCTGTCCTAGTGTGTTTTCGTGGATGGCACCAGTTCTGTTTGTTAAAAAAGGGATGGGACCATGAGGATGTGTATTAACTACCAACAGTTGAATATGTTGACTGTGAAGAATAAGGATCCGCTGTTGAGGATCAACGACCTGTTTGATCAGTTTTGAGGAGCTTCAGTGTTCTCTAAGATTGATCTTCGATCTGGGTATCATCAGTTGAGGGCTCAGGAAGCTGATATTCATAAGACTGCATTTAGGACTCGTTATGAACATTGCGAGTTCGTAGTTATGCTTAGTCTGACAAATGCTCCGGCTGCATTTATGGGTCTAATGAACCGAATGTTTTAGCCATATCTAGATCAGTTCATCGTAGTCTTCATTGACGACATTCTAGTTTACTCTAAGATTGAGGATGAGCACGATAAGCATCTTAGAGTTGTGCTTAAAATTCTTTGAGAAAAGTAGCTCTACGTTAAGTTGAGTAAGTGCGAGTTCTGGTTGCGAGAGGTAACCTTCTTGGGGTATGAGGTGTCTGCTGAGGGGATTCGTGTAGATCCGAGGAAGATTGAGGCTGTACTAGATTGGAAACAACCTAAGAATGTGTCTAAGATCCGCAGCTTTTTAGGTTTGGTGGGTTATTTTCGTCAGTTTGTTGAGGGGTTCTCTCTGATTGAGCTCCATTGACTTAGCTTCTGCGTAAGGGTGTGCCATTTTTCTGGACTAATGCACAGCAATCGAGCTTTGAGAAGCTCAAGTCTGTTCTGACTCAGGCTCCTCTTTTGATACAGCCTGAATCCAGTAAGGAGTTTGTAGTATATAGTGATGCATCCCACGTCAGTTTGGGGTGCGTTCTAAAGCAAGATGGTAAGGTTGTGGCTTATGCTTCCCGGCAGCTTAAGGCACATCAGGGAAACCATCTGATGCATGATTTGGAGTTGGTTGTTGTGGTTTTTGCATTGAAAATCTGGAGGCACTATCTGTATGGTGAGAGGTGTATTATCTACACCAATCTCAATAGCCTCAAGTATCTCCTTACCCAGAAGGAGTTGAATCTTAGGTAGCGCCAATGGATTGAGCTACTCAAAGATTATGACTGCACGATATAGTATCACCCTAGTAAGGTCAATGTAAGGGATGAGTCTCTGGGTTTGCGGTTTCAACAGATTGAGAGTGGTTGTACTTCAAATTTTGGGCTGAATAATGATGGTGTGCTATGTTTTCGAGGCTAGATTTGTGTACCGAACGATTCTGATTTGAGGCAGTCAATTCTGAGGGAGGCGCATAGTAGCCCTTATGCTATGCATCCTGGGGTAATAAGATGTACCGCGATCTCCGTGAACTGAACTGGTGGCCAAGTTTGAAGCATGAGGTTACTGATTTCATTGCTTGTTGTCTGACGTACCAGCAAATTAAAGCTGAGCACCAGTTGCCCTCGGGTTTGCTCCAAATCGTTAAGATTCCTTTGTGGAAGTAGGAACGAGTAACGATGGGCTTCGTTGGTGAGCTGCCCTTAACACCCACTAAGAAGGATTTTGTTTAGGTCATCATGGATCGATTGACCAAGTTTGCTCACTTTATTCCTGTTCGAATAGACTATTCTTTGCAGAAGTTGGCAAAGCTCTATATCTCTGAGATTGTAAGACTACATGGGCTTCTGGTGTCGATTATTTCTGATAGGGATCCTTGCTTCACATCTCAGTTTTAGAAGAAATTGCACGAGGCTCTGGGTTCAAGATTGGACTTTAGTACTGCATTCCATTCTCAGACCGATGGTCAATCTAAGAGGGTGATTTAGATATTGGATGATATGCTTCAGAGTTGTGTGATTGATTTCTGAGGTAGTTAGAAGGATTATCTGCCGCTAGCTAAGTTCACCTCCAGGCTAGTATTCAGATGGCACCTTACGAGGCCCTGTATGGTCGTAAGTGTCGTACTCCGCCATGTTGGACGGAGTTGGGTGAACATCGGGTTTTAGGTCCTGAGTTGGTTTCTGAGACCGAAGATAAGGTTAGACTGATTCAGGATCGTCTGAAGGCAGTTTCTGATAGACAGAAATCTTATGCAGATCTGAAGAGGCAAGATATTGAGTATTCTGTAGGTGATTTTGTATTTGTTAAGGTTTCACCGTGGAATAAGATTCTAAGATTCGGTCGTAAGGGCAAGCTGAGGCCTAGGTTTATTGGGCCGTATCAAATTCTGAAGTGTGTGGGGCCAGTCGCTTATCAGTTGGAGCTACCTGTAGAGTTAGACCGTATTCACGACGTGTTTCATATCTCTATGCTGAGGCGGTACCAGTCTGACCCATCTCACGTTCTCTCTGTGGAGGAGATCGAGGTTAGACTGGATTTGACTTTTGAGGAGGAGCCAGTTTAAATTCTGGATCGAGATGTTAAAATTTTGAAAAGGAAGTCTATTCCATTGGTTAAGGATAAATGGTGGAATCATGGCACTGAGGAAGCCACGTGGGAACCTAAGGATTTGATGCGGCAGCAATATCCTCATTTGTTATAATTTTCCTATTTCTGCTTCTATGTAATTTTGACACAAATGTGTATCTACTTTAATGGTTAAGTGTTCTGGGTGTGTGTGTGAGGTCTTGGGTTTAAGCCTTATCTTTAACAAATTTTGTTATTTTTGGAATTAAGCCGTATCTTTGTTCAGTGGGCTTATATTAAATTATCTATAAGTTCATATCAGTATGAGCCTACTGGTTCGAGTGGTAAGGGAGTCTGTATGTTAGAGGTCCTGTGTTCGAATCCCTGCACGAGCATGGATGTTATATTTTTTTGCTCTGTTAACTGATAAGAGTTTTTATTGAGTTGGGAATCTAAGTAAGTAGTTGTTAGTCAGATTAGTGGAGAGAAATTAGGGATATCCTGGCAGTTTTCTTTTCTCTCTCTGTTTTCTCCCAAATTTTTTTGACGTTTTTTCTTCTCTGTTATTCTACTCTGAACTTTCGATTTTTTCTGACTTCTATCAAAATCTGTCCTTTTCAAACCGCGATTCGTTGACGTGTCGATCCTACGTATTGTTGAATAGGTAAGTGGTTTGTGTGTCTTAAAATAACTATGTTTATGCGTTAGTTTTGTTGGTATAATCGTGGAATTTGATTTTTCTGCAATTATTTTTGGTAGGAGAAGGCTGTGAACAGTGAATTTCACACCAGTTGCTCGAACAGTTTAGCAGTGGTTTTTCGTTGTCGGTAAGTCTTAAGCGTTGTTTTGGGTTTTAAACCGATTCATAATTTTGGCTGCTAAATCGGCTTTTGGGTGTTTCTTTCTTAGGTTGCAATGCTTTGGGAGTGATTTTTGCATCAAAATCGTTATAGGTGGGTACCCAAAATGCAGAAAAACTATCTTCGGCAAAAGTTGAAAAACCTTACTGTCGACGCCACACGGGCGTGTGGTTACCCGTGTGGTAGGCCGTGTGTAAGAACACGGCCGTGTGATCGATGTGGGCATGGCCGTATGCAAGACACGGTCGTGCAATGGCTCGAGTGTGGTCATATGGACCATACGGGCTTGGCCAAGTTGGGCGTGTGGGCTACACGGATGTGTGGTTTTTGGGCCAGGCCATGTTGGCCACATGCGAAAAGGCTAATTTGGGTGTGTGGGCCCACACGGGCATGTGGGCCCAAATTTCTAAAATTTTTCCTAAGGGCGCATGGGTTGTTCCGATCAACTGTGGGCCTACTGTAGGGTCGGCAAGGGCTAACCAAACCTTAAATCTATATGATTTGATAATCTGTTCTGAGCATGATAATACTATGCGTGTCTGATTATTTTGCTATGTAAACACATTTGATATCTGTATGCGAGCATGACTAGCTTAATTATTTTGTATCTGATAAATCTATATTTGTGACTGAGGTGGGATATGTATTTGAGGAGGAAGTGTTCTGTACAGTGTATATCGCCAATATTCTAGCAGCTTGGCTGCAGATTATCTGATATATGTGTCATAATGACACGACATGGTGTGTAGGGTTGGGTGGGTGTTTTTAACCCCACATGGTGTGATGGGATGGCTGGAGTTGGTGTGTAGAGGATGGGGTTAGGATTTCTGTATATTCTGATCTGTATAACTGATTCTGATGACTGTATCTGAAATGGGCTTGGGCCTGAATCTGTATCTGTACCTGTTCTTGATTGTGAATATGATTCTGTATGATTGCATGCTTATTTCTGCTGGGTTACGCATTGAGTTTACGTAAACTCACATCCTTTTATCTATTTAGTCAGGTAATCCATAGTCTTAGGTGGATTAGTGCAGCGGGGACTCAGCAGTGACCATATTTTCGTAAAACTGTTTTAAAATCATGAATTTATGATTTTATTTATGTTTTGGTAATTATTTTGAGAGTTTGTAATTTTTGGGACTCTCTGGACTGTTTGGTTTTTAATTGGTTTTTTTGGGTATTTGAATATTTAATTGCTTTGGCAAAATGTTTTTATTAAAAACGACGACTTTTATGCAAACAAAGTTTTTCTAAAAATACGAATCATTTTCTTCAAGAGCAACGCTTTTCGTAAGCTTCCTCTAGAAAACACGATTTAAGGCAGATTGATTAATTACCAAACGTTTTGACAATAGATAGAGACGATTAAGAGTTGAAAAATGAAATGATTTTTGAGAGCAGTTTTCGTTATCAAAACCCATTCTTTGTGAAATCTCTAGATTCGGCCATAACGTCCAGGCCAGGTTTGGGGTGTTACATAGGTATTTTGGCTAATGTTAGACTATGTGTTTTGGTTTTGGAAATGACCATTTGGTTAGTTTGCATTTTGGTCTTGTGTTGGTAAAATGATATATATTATAAGGTGTATATAAGTAGCCTTGTAATGGTTGATATATGACTTGTTATGGTTGAATGTTAGTAGATAGAAAAGTAGTTGAATATGCATATTAGATATGACATATAACTTGTTGTGAATTGGTGTTTTGCCATAGTAAGCATATATGTATTTGATGCTAATGATTATGTGGTTCAGTTGGTACCAAATGGTATGTTTTGGTAAGTGATTTACACGTTGTGTAATGATGCAAACTTAGTTAAAAATTAATCTATTATTTTGGCCAAATTGAGCACATGGTTATACATGTTTTAATGTTGTCATTGAGGTGCCTTTGATCATATTGGTTGGATTTTATTAAACCATACATGTTTGGCTTGATTATGCATGATTTTGGTGCCTTTTGAGGACTTATGTATATGTACAAAAGGGATTATAGGTACATGTTGAAAAGGGTGAGAAAAATGGCTTGTAAAATAGCCTATTTTCATCCACACGGGCAGAGACACGGGCGTGTGTCTCAGTTGTGTGTGACACACGGTCAGGTAGCACGACTGTGTGTCCCCTGTAGTTTTCAAAGGGTTGCAAGTCAGGTTTTACATGGCCTGGCACACGGGCGTGTGGTTTGGCCGTGTGACCCAATTCAGTGAGTTACATGAGTACAGACACGGGCTGGGACACGGCCGTGTGTCCCTATTTCGAATGCCTACATGGCCTAAGACACGGGTGTGTCTCTTGGCCATGTGAGTCACACGGGCGTGTCTCTTGGCCGTGTGAGTCACATGGGTGTGTCTCTTGGCCGTGTGAGTCAAACGACCTAGCCACACGGTTGTGTGACCCCTATAGTTGGTAAATTTTCATCTTTTCCCTAAAATTTCTGTATGTTTCTGACTTAGTCCCGATTTGCTTCTAATATTAAGGCCTCGAGGGCTCGTATAAGGGACAATATGTATGCTATTGATTGGTTTTGTTGTGATTGATGATATGAATTAAATGTTTTAAAATTTTTTATAGTTCTAAAATGCAAACTCCGGTAATGCTTCGTAACCCTATTCCGACGACGGATACGGGTTAGGGGTGTTACAGTACTCATAGCCATCTCAATCTCATATCTCATATCTCATATAATGCTCACTCTCGAGCTATCAACAGATTTGCTCACACAAGCTGACAGTCAAGACGTAGCTACACGATGCTGCTCACACAAGCTTATGAGAATCCGCAACACATGCCGAAAAACTCAGCCACCGATAGAACGTACGGAGCAGCACCCAAACACAATAATCCCTAATGACATGTCATTTGTATCCTATCTATTCCTAAGGTTCAACCGAGATTTCACACATAGTCAATTCTTAGTCGAGCATTTCAGTAAGGTCGTACTCATCAATAATACAATTATAAAGCATTTAAAACACAATTACATTAATTCTTATTAATATACGAACTTACCTCGAATTTACACAGAGAGAATCGAGCTATCAATCAACTATCTTGTTTTTCTGCCGATCTAATTCCGAACTTCGCTTTTCTTGATCTATATATAATCAAATTTAACTTATTTATTATTCATTCTATTCAATTCTGCCCAAAATACATATATTTACAAATTTACACTTTTACCCCTAGTATTTCAACTTCTTTAGAATTTAGTCCCTAATTCATAAAAAATGCAAATTCATGCAATTGAGTCCACACTCATGCTAGCCGAATTACCTATAGACCCATAGCAGCCCGAAATTTTCATTATTTCACACATTTCAATATGAATTTTACACATTTAACAAATAAATCCCTAATTTGCAATTTCAACCAAAATCACTTAACAATTTTTGTTTATTTAACAACAACCATTCATTTTCTATCATCAAACAACAAAACACATACATATTCATCAATGGTAAAACCCTAAACTTTTAACAGTTTTGCAATTAGTCCCTGGGATAGCTAGATTAAGCTACAACGACTCCGAAAATATAGAAATAACTAAAAACGGGACAAAAATTACTCACCAATTGTAACGCGTAGGTTTGTGCAAGTGTACACAGTCGTTATCAAGTAATAAGTAAGTATCGAGTTATCGTCTCCACAGGGATTGTATTTGTGCTAAGTCACTTAATTTGTAAAATTATATTAACAATTTGGTAAATAAAAACACAATATAGTTGAGAAGTGGTGATTGAAATATATTAAACTAAATGCAATGATCCCTAATGCAAATTATCCTAAGTATGCAAACCGTATGAATGAAATAGATTTTAGTAAAATTAAACACAATTTACAATAATTATAACATAAATAAACTAGGACAATTACTTTAATTAAACTCAATTTATTATCAACATGCTTAATAACATTCGGAAAAACATTCCATGGCAACTCGATCTTTCATGAGTTTGGAAACCACATTAAGTCCTTTCAGAATCCTTTACTTAGCAAATATGCATTTTACTGATCCTTATTTACTAAAGGTTTTTTAGCATTCGTGTGAGGTAACAGGGACGTGTCAGGTTTGAAACAGTTTAATCACACAAATCTAAAAACTATGCAGATAACAAAGCTTCGTCAGAGTTGTTATGCAACCTACAATTTAATCGGGTCAGGACCTAAATTGAGCATGCACATTTCAATTATGTGCCTATTAGCCGTTTTCTAGTCAGGATTGCTTAGCTAATTCAAGTGCATTTCAATCACATATGAACGAAATACAGACTTGATTTTAATTGAATGATTGATTGAGGCACAAACATTATAAGCATGAATCAAATAAATATTATTTAATCAAAGCAATCATCCTAGCTTAAATAAAATTAAGCTAACTTTGTTGTAAACAAGAACAAAGAACACATAGCAAACATCTTTATATTAAATTAAAGAAAAGAAAGATTAAGCCCAATTCAGAGTGGCTGTCACCCAAGGCTCTGACTGATGAGGCTCATTCGTTCCTTTGCTTTGCTCCTTTGCTGATGGCTCTCCAAGGTGGCCAACCAAAGGTTCTTTAAGAGGCTTAATTGCTAAAATCTCTATGAAGAGATGATGCTAGGCATGGGAACAGAAAAGGTTAAGAGAATTTGGAGAGAAGAGAGAATGATGAATGATGAGAATGAATGAAGAATGATTGAGGAATACTTGTGGGATGATGAATGAGGGAATGAGAGGGTCTTATTTATAGGTGAGGAGAGGGGGATAGTTTTCTAAAAATAGTGGATGTTAACCTCTTCAAATCTCCTCAAATTGTGGCCAGCCATGCTTAGTGGCTTTTGACTTGATTTTTTCTTGATTTTTTAAGCAATTTTGGATGCCATACAACTCAGGACTGAGACTCGGTCAATCATAAATCTTTGGGAAAATCTCTAATTTCTTCAACACTGCAAAGACCTTATGTAATTAAACCAAAGAATGGTTTAAATAGACAACCATGTGTAGCAGAATATTAGGTTGACTTGGTCTCCAATTTGGACGGTTTTGTAATCTAGCAAAACTATCAGACTTGTCCAGAATAAATCAACAAGTTAGAGGACCAAAGAATAAAATTTATCCAATTTAATTAATTAATTAAAACCCAAATTATTAATGAAATATTTTAAAATGAATTATTAAATATAATTTTATATTTTATTATTTAATTTAATCATGCATGGCCCACTTTATGTCCTAAAAAATATAATATATTCAAATTAATATAAAATAAGCCATTTATTACATGAAAACTATATAATAAAGCATAAAATCACATTTTAATAATTTCTATGTCCTAACTTCATATTTTCACATATTTCATTAATTTATTAAACAATTACTTAGTTTTAGCAACGGATTTAAGTAAAAAGGTGATAAATTACATAGGAAAAATTCTATATATTTTTCTGTTTACACCAATTAAACCCCAAAATAGCTGAACCCTAGCAAGCTCCCATGGCTTCTTTTTTTCCTTGAATTTTCGATGGTGAACAAAGAAAAATGATAGCCTTTAATTTTGTTTTAACTTATTTTATCATTATTAACCAAATTACAAAATTAACCTTTATGAGCATTAATTATTTCACTAAATGCGAAGCCATTATCATCCACTAACTCATTAATGGTCTAATTACCACTTAATGACCTCCACTTTAAAGTTCCATAGTAGACTCCTTTAGCTATTAGAACACAACTTTTACACTTTACGCGATTTAGTTCTTTTTATCGAATTGATCACTCAAATGATAAAATTTCTTAACGAAAATTTTTCAAAATCATAATATCATGCTGTAGACCTCATTTTAATAATAAAATAAAAATTTAAATCTCAAATTTGTGGTCCTAAAACCACTATTTTGATTTGACTAAAAACGGGTTGTTACATAATCGATTTGCTTGGATCTAGTTCCCTACTTGATGTAGATGAGGCTAGACGATGGTGTGGCATCCCATATTTAGGCTTGGAAACCAAGCCAAGTATAAGGTGTTACAATTTTTGTTTGGGCCATTAGATAGCCCATATTGTGCATTAATAGAGTCATCATCGAACATCACCGATACACCGCACACATATAAAAAGGCATTGTCCGGAGAGGTGAGATGAGCATAAAACTCTTTCACTACCTTGGTGAGAACATCATTTGGATGGAGAAAAAAGATTTTCCATCCATGTTTCTCCATTACAGAAGAGATAGCTTCAGAATAACCCATAAATGGAAAATCTTGAAAAAGGAACCCTTTCTCCAGACAAAATGGTCGCTTTGATATGTTCTAGGTATACTTCTCTTCCGCTGAAAAGTGTTCATGGACGCACATGGGTAGAAGAGGATGGTGCTTGGTGAGCCATTTTATCGATAATAGTGACTGGAAATATAAAAAAATGAGACCTTTATGGTTTGAATTGTAACAACCTATTTAAGTGAAATCAGAACAGTGGTTTCGGGACAACAAATCTAATGTGAAAATATTTGTTTGATTATTTTTTAATGTCTACGATATGTTAGCAGGGTCATATAAAAATTTCGTTAAGAAATTTTATTGTTTGAATGCTTAATTAAATAAAAAGGACTAAATCGTAAAAGGTACAAAAGTAGAGTTCTAGAAGCTAAAGGTATCAAATAGCTACAAGACTTTAATATAAGAGGACTTAGATGCTAAATAGACCATTTATGTGGATAGTGGACATCCATGACATAGTTTTATGGAAATTTTAATAAGACATTAGGTTAATTTTGTAATTAAGTAAAATAAGTTAAATTAATATTAGTAAAAGATGAAATAAAACACTGTCTTCTTCATTCTAATCCCTAAAGAACCAGAAACCATTGCTAAAATAAGGAGAAAGTTTCAACCAAGCAAAATTACCTTGCATGTAAGTGATTTTCATCCCATTTTTAATGATTTTTATGTTTTTGAAGTCGTTGTAGCTTAATCTATCTAGCCCATGGACTAATTTGCAAAATAGTTAAGGGATTAGGGCTTTTCAATGAACATTTTTTGTAACACCCCAAACCAGGTCTATGCGTTTAGACGAAGTTTGGTTTGTCACACCAATCAAATATTCATTTATTCTCGAGTGGTTAATGTAAAGTAGTGCTACAAAACCATTGAAAATAGAATTTAATAAAAATTTAGTACGAGGATTTGAAATTGATGTTTCAAGAAAATACTTGTTTAAAACTTATCATTTAGAAAAATATTTATCAAAACCTTAAAGTCATTGTAAAGGAATTTGGAAGAAATTTTAAAGAAAATAATTTAATTGTTCAAAATGTTATAAAACAATATTTTTAAGAAAACCATATAAATTTAACATAAGCCCATAATAAGAGTCTTAAAACAAAATTTAAATCCATCCATACAATAAAATCCATAAAAACATAATTAGAGGCCTTATTACATCAAACCCATAATAGTAATTAAAATAATAACTTAAATAAAGTTCATAGTTTATAAAACCCAAGTTCGTAGTATGGCCTCCACCAAGTCATCCCCGGCCCAAGTCCACATCAATTTCCATTACCTGAAAAGGTTAATAAAATTGGGTGAGTTACTAAGAACTCAGTGTGCAACTCACTTACCACCATTATTGGGCCAGATCGTCAAGATATTATGTTGGGCTTGAGCCCATTTGCAGAATTCAACAATACAACATAAAGTAAAATAAAATAAAATGCATGTAAAATGAGTTTCCCAACCAAGCCTAGTATCCATCCGCTACACACCCCCGTACCAACCAACACACCTGTGGGGATCAAGTCAACCCACCCCACCAAACACACCAATCATAGGCATTAAGCCTTTAAATAATATTGTAGTGCACTACCGAACTAGATTGTGACATTGTCACCGAACTAGAGGCATTAAGCCAAAATTTGTGGCAGAGCCACCGAACTAGAGGCATTAAGCTGAAATTTGTGGCAGAGCCACCGAACTAGAGGCATTAAGCCGAAATTTGTGGCAGAGCCACCGAACTAGATTTTTGGCAATAGGCCATTCTTCTCTTCATCAAATACCCCGCCCCATGCAATCATGCATGAATAACAAAATATAGCCATATAATAATTTATCAAATAATCCATAACATCAATGGGCCTATAATTAACATTTCATTTGGGCCCATATAACAAATTAGTATTTTGCCCATTTAGCAATTTAGAGGACCTTGGCCCATATATCGAACTAGAATATTTTTGGCCCATTTATCGAACTAGAATATTTTTGGCCCATATATCGAACTAGAGTATTTTTGGCCCATATAGTGATCTAGCAGTCTTTTAGCCCAATTTACCAATCTAACAGATTTTTCAGCCCAATATGTCAAACTAGCAGTTTTTCGTATATTTCTCGGTTTTAACCATTTTCATGTATTTTCACAAAAGTATCAATTACTATATAATTTCCGAATTACCATTTTCACGATTTTATCACAGTACTTATGATTTGGTATCTAACCCGAAAATGAGTGTGAAGTTACACACCTAGTTATAGTGAGAACTAGACTTTCCCACTCGTCGATACCTATACATATCACGATAATTAAAACACTATATTTTATTAGTAAAACCAATCTTAGAAATAGCGATCTAAACTTTTACCCTCGGAACTTCGAACAACTTCCACTTGCGGTTTCTCTCCGACTGATGGTTCGTTAACCGATGAAAATCCACGAACAAATAATGGTTCGGGAGTACGAACTACTTCAAACAATTAATTCTCCCCGGATGAACGTCCGCAACCCGGTGGAAAATCCCGGATTCCCGAAATAGTCCTTTGCTTATACTTAGGGGGATTAACGGAACCTCCCTTCTTCCAAAAACTAAACACCGCCCTTTTCTTCCCTATTTTGAATGTCTTAGAAGACAAAAGATCATTAACCATTCTAATATTATACCAAAACAATATGACCAAAAGTTTTTAGGAGTGAAATTTCCTTACCACAATAATCCTTGTCCCACAATACGAGAGTCGTCCAAACGTTCCCTTAACACTTAAATCGATTCCAACTTTCTATGTTACTCACGAACACTTGATCCCCTATCTTCCGTTATCGCACTAAAATATAACGAATAAAAACGTTAATAGTATGAACTATTAACTAATCGCAACTAAAAGCAATTCTTACCTATTGACCACGATCGAAAAGAAAGGATTGAGAATGATGTTTGTGATTGATGAAGGATTCGGCTATGTATAACCAAAGAAAAAGAGAGAATGTTTCAGCTATGGGCACACTAGCATTCGGCCATGAGAGAGTTTAATGGAGAAAATTTGAGTGAAAAGAAATAAAAATAAGAGAAGAGATGGTGATGATGTTGTTTCGGTTTTCAAAGAGAAGAGAAGAAAAAGATGTGTTTAGGAGCTAGGTACATTCGGCAATGGTAAAAAGAAAAGAAAAAGAATGGCTTTTTGGTATAGGTGATTTCGGCATTAAAAGAAAAGGCATACAAAGAATACCAAACTAATAGACAAAAGTGACCAAATGGTCAAAAAAATTAAGGCTTACCAATGCTCGAATTCGGCTAAAGGAGAAGGGTTGAGAAAAGGTTGCAAAACTTGCACAAAAACTAAGAATGACCAAAAACAACTCCTAAACCTTACCAAGCTACAAGCATATTCGGCCAACCTCCCCCCTAGCCTCATTGCCGTCCAAATTCATTGGTCAAATGACCATGAATTTGTTTCCAAAACTTCTCTTTGATATATGCCTTATGTCCCCATATCTTTCCAAACTTTCTTGATTCTATACCATAAGTTAACACTTTCCTTAATCCTTTGATATACTAACCAAAAATAACAAGGTCAACACTTACCATATATGTACTTGGCCGACACTTGCTATACATGTGCAGAAAAATTAAAAATAAAATTCATCTAGATGCTAAACAAGGGATTCGAACCTTCCCCCTCATGCTACAACTCATGCGCCAACACCACCATACCATATACTCATCTTATGCTACACTTTGACACTTCAATTAACTTATGTGTCAATACCACTTGCTCCACTTCATTAAATTCTCAAACTAAAAATTATTCCTTACCCAAATTATGCTATACTCTTCTTCAAGACTATATTAAACACGAATAAGAAGTAAGAAAATTTTCCTTCATAATCTAAACACCAAATCATGCAATAAGTCAAGACTCAGATTTTTAGGGTGTTACATTTTTGAATGGTTTTGAAGTTTAATGAAAGATTATGAGTCCTTGTTAATAAATAAACAACTTTTGTAAAGTGATTTTTGATGAAATTGTCATTTAGGGACTTATTTATAAAAGTAGTAAAATATCATGCTTAAATTATGAATTGGTAATTTTTGTGGTTTGATATGAGTCCTTATGTAAATTAGCTAGCATGGTATGTGGATGAAATTGCATAAATCTCCTTTTACGAGATTAAGGACTAAATTATAAAAAGGTTAAAATGTTAGGGGCAAAATTGTAATTATGTATAAATATGCATTATGAATTGAAATGAAATTTTGAGATTGATTGATACTCTTAATTGAATATAATTATTTGTTTAGATCAAGATAAATCTCAACCAGATCTAAAAAGAGGAAAGGCGAAAATCACAGATTAGCTCGATCGCACTCTTACGCTCTAGTCGTCAATGTAAGTTCATAGTATTTCTATACGTAATTGAATTTCTTCTTGTTTGTTATAATATAGTTATGTAATTATTTGCTTACACTTAATTATACCCTTGAATTGCGCTTATGTGCCCCTGTTTGTATTTTGGTAACCCTTAATTACACTTACGTGCTCCTGATTATACTTCGGTACCCCTGAATTGCACTTATGTGCCCTGTTGTACTTCGATACCCTCTGAATTGCACTTACATGCCACTGTTTGTACTTCGATACCCTTGAATTACACATACATGCCCCTATTTACATTCTAGTAACTTTAAATCAAGTAAAATTCAATTGTTGTTAAGTTAAAAGATTTACTATGTTCTTAATAAGCTCCATACGATTTTGTGAATTGTTTTATATATTGTTATCACTGACTTTTGGATGGATCAAATCTTTGACTCACACTATCCACCGATGTTGGTAGGTCTTATACTCTTTAGGGTTGTGGCATGTATATGTGGCTGTATAGGTTGTTATGGTATCTTTTGACAAAATACTAAACTAAGTTGTTATCCACCTGAATTGCATTTATGTTTTAGGTGTTGCTGAGGGTGAGTCCTCCATGGGAGACCAAGCCAAGGATGTGCCATTGAAGCGCCAAGGATGTTGCATATAGGGAATGTCTTAGGGTTTTTTGTATTATAGGATTATGTTTTATCGTGCTATTTTTTCAGTAAACCTATGCGTTATAAAGTTATGACAGGTGTAATTTATTATTTTATATTAAAATATTTTTCTTTGTTTCTTCATTAATAAGACTTTAAATAAAATAAGAAGAAAATGTTTCTTGAGAGTATAAGTTCTCTTCCTTTGAAAATTTTGCTAAGTCCTTGGGTAGCAACAACCGAAATACGGACTCAATGAATCAAGTTGGGTTGAGAGTTTACATTTTCAATGACCCTGGCGTGTTTTTAGGGGCGGATGTAAAGCCTAGGGGTTTGGCACTTAGTGCCCAGATGTGTTTTTGGTTGGATTAGCTTTGTTGAGCATTCAGGTGTGTTTCATGTCAACCTAAACACAAATAAAATTAATTAGTAATTTAAGTAAATTATAGAACAATAAACCATAAAAAGAAATATTTTGGATTTTGACAAGGAAAAAATAAAAACAACATAAATAAAAGAGACTCAGGAAAACTAATTTATAAACATAATCAAATTTAGACATGGGTGATTAGCTCATTTCAGTGGTCGTAATTAATTCCTATTTCGATTTTTTATTCAATCAACTAGTCGTTACCCTAGCAGGATCTCTCGATCTTCCACTAAACTAACAAGTCAGTAAGAACTACTTATCTCTCAACTTCATAGTCAAGAACAGTTCGGGGCTAAAGTGTTCACGAGTAGGCCATACCAATTTTTAGTTAACTCCCACCTAAATGACTTCCTAGGATTGTGAATCCTAGGGTTTAATCTCTTCCTATCCCAAACAGGTGATCTGCTAAGAAAACCAAAACTAAGAATTAATTAATCACACTTCCACTTGCTAATCCCCCATAAGATGATTAGTTCCTCTTGGATATCATAAACACAAGTAAATTGATAAATAAAATGAACTTTAAAAACAATTCAAGTAAAGATTTTAAGAAAAATCCTAAGATGTATTTGAATGAAGCATGGAATCCACAATAGTTTGATCATGTTTACAAATCACATTCTCTGAAGAACACAAAAGAGAAAAGAACTAAAAATAAACCTAAGGCCTAAGGGAAAGGAAAACTACAAACTAAAATTACAAAGAAAACTTAAAGTATTGAAATTCGTCCTTAAACAAGTGTTTTAAAAGCCTATTTATAGAGTTAGGGTTGTCGTCATCCCCAACCCTAGGTCAGTTGACATTCTTGTGTTTAATTTCCATTGTGCGAACAAAAATGCCCCTGTCTCATAAGTGCTTCCTATACAAGACCAATTTCTCGACACTCTAGTCCATGTGTCGCGACATCGAAAGTAGTATGCATGGTTGAGGGGTGTGCCACAACATCCCTTGGCTATTTCGTGACACCCAAGGTAGTATAGCAATTACAACATTCTACTCCCTATGATGCGACATTGAACTCCCCATGTTACAACACAACGACCAACTTTGAGTTATTATGCCTTTGAATGGTCTCCTACACAGTTACTAGGTATGTTAGCTCGCCTTCAGGTCTCATTTGACCCCTAAGGTCAATAAGAAGACTCAAAATGCACTTTTTATTGAATTTAACTAAACTAAGAAAACATAACTAAAACATACTAAAATTGCTTCTATTCAAGCTCTTCAAGAATGAAAACTACTTTAATCTGCTACATCGAATTACGGTAGATCAAACTCCCTTAGACTTGAGTCATTGCTTGTCCTTGTTGGGACAGTTGGTACGCCCCGTGGCACATCGAAAAAATATTTTGGCAATCCTTAGCCATGGATCCATGTACGAGGAATGAAATGAGTTGAAATAAGGTTGAAGATATACTTTCTTAACTAAAGCAACTGATGAAAGGATGTTGTTGATACGATTTCAATTCCAAGCTACAACGAAAATGTCTCAACCTCTACATAGTCCACCCAGTACTAAAATGAATGAAAAAAAACCTTCTTGGAACTTTTCTAGAGAAAAACTCCTAAAAAGGCTGCTAGACCTTTTTCTTATTTTCTTTTAAAACACTCTTACCCTAATTTGGGGTTTTTGGTATCCATATATTGAAAATAGAATAATCCTATAGATAGCAATTGAAAAGCATTAAAAACTTTATATTCTTTCCTAAAAGAATTATAACTATCACGTTTCAATGTTTGACTGAAATCATAATTATAATAATTTATTATAATAATTTCAGTAAACAATAACCTGTTAAAATTTTATTTGAATCAAATTCATATATTACATTTAACTATGTTCTCTATTTGTGTACAACAATCTTGTACATTTAATTTGTTTAATATTTAAATGTCAAATTATTTTAATTCACGTGACAACTAACCACAATACAAATTGTGTTTGGATTTTGTTCATTTTAAGCATAGGGTGTGACCCTGTAGGTTCTTATAACATTAGTAGTAATACTAGAACTTTTCTAATAATACAAGCAAAAAGTGGCATCTAGTAATGCATTATTGCTATCTAAGTTACAAGAAGTCGTAATTCGACATAACCTTTTTGTGATAAACCTTTCATGCATTACATCCTTTTGTCCTTTATATCTAGATTGGACTCAAGTTATGGAATAGTCATACTTGCATAATCCAATCTCATGTTTCTTGATATCTCGAGTAGACTACAATAAAAAAATAAGTATGATATCTCATAGCAACTTATTCGAGCTTGACCATGCATTTCTAGTCTCACTCAATCAAGTGGCCTAAGATATTGCTCCCATTATGTAGGAAGGACAAATCATATATTGATCAACCATATCACACTACATTGATTATGGCATATCCAACATCAGTCTTTTGAATACAACTTGTGAAACACCCCAAACCCGGCCCACGAGCCTCGACCAGATCTGGTATGTTCCTCGGTTAGAAACGGTTCAAATTCGTTGGTTCTTTGAAAATCTTTAAGTGATTTTGGAAAACGTTTTGGGTTGGGCTCAAGTTGGAAACCAGTTTATTTTTGAAATATAAGTTTTTATAAAATTTCATTCTTAGTTTCAAAAACTTTAAGTTAGAAGACATGCAGAATTTGTCTTAAGTTTCATTAAAAATAATTTATTTTTAAGTGTCAAAACGTTTAGGGTTTATTTTTAAGTAATATACTTAAACTTTAATTTGATAAAATTTCGTAACATAATAAGGTAATTTAACGTGCATGCATAAAATAAAGTTCATACTAAGGCCTTATTACATCAAAACAAACCCAAAATAAATTAAAGCGCTTAAATAAAAATAAAATGTCTAAATAAATAATTTCCTTGCTGAGCATGGCCACCACTAAGCTCCTGCCAACCCGGTCCATCACTGATCATCACCTGAAAAATGTTCCCACAACGGGGTGAGTCAACAGACTCAATGTGTACTCAAACACTAGGTCCAAATAGATTCAGGCATATCAAGTCATACACATTCATATCAAAATATACAGTTAATGATGCATCCTGAGCCCAAGCCTAGATGCCATCCGCTACACATCACCCGTACCAACCTGCACACCGTGGGGACTACTAGGTCAACCCTCCATCCGCTACACACCATCGAAGGCAGTCGCTGCAGTCGACGTGCTCATCGCCCTTACAAATTCATGGCATAACCACCAGATAATATTTCGTGTCATGAGACACCACATTCAGATAATGTGACCGAAGTCACCACATTCAGATAATGTGACAATAGTCACCACATTCACTTCCCCTTTCATATTCACCCAAATGCCCATGTCATACAAAATCATGCATTATCGTGCCATATTCTCAATTCATATTCTTATAGATTCACATACGTGTTTTAACAGATCTTATCATAATCCCAGTATGAATAGGAAAACGTACCTCAGTACTTTGTACCACTGTATGGTACCTTAGCCATACTTTTCACATTCTTAATAACACATTTATATTAACATTTCCATACATCATATTAAGAAATAGTGTGGGGTACACACCTGATTCGCTTAATGCTTTCACTCAAATCCCGAAAATCCAATCTACTGCTTTAGGTCTTTAATGCCTATATTCGGCCAACCCCAATCAAATTAGTAAAAAGCCATTTGGCTATAAAACCAAATCCCAATAGGATTATGGTAACCCACAACTTACCTTGGTGCCGATTCCACTACTAATCAAATCCCGAAATCTTTGCTATGTTCCTCCTTGTATTCGGCCAAGCACTAGATCTCTTCATAGGTTAGTTTTCGGCTTTTGAGATAATAAGAAATAGATCTAAATACTGAAATAGGCCTTGGCCGAATGTGTAAGTACACTTACCTTAAGATTTTCAAATCCCGAAACACCACTTGACTAGGGAGATGTCGAAATCCCTATGGCCACATGTTAGATTTATTCCAACATTAAAACACAAAAGAATGGCCTATGGCTGAATATCACCTTATAGCTTACCTTAAATCCCGAAATAGCCTTCCTTGTAGTCGACAGCTACTAAATCCCGAAACCTCCCTTCCATAATTTGGCCAAGAACAATATTAGAGATTAGATCTTAGTTTTCGACAAGCCTAAGAGAAAAGAATGAAAACCGAATTTGGATCTTACCTTTACTTGAAGAAATCGACAGCACCTTTGCTTGAAGCCCCTCAAAGATTCAGCTATGAAGACTAGCTAGTGATCAAAAGATTTCGTCTCTTGGGATTTACTGGAGTAATCGACTTCAACAAGGATGAAAAGAGAGAGATATGAGCTTTAGGAAGAATCGGCAATGGCTATTTTAGAGAGGGGTTTCGACTAGAGCAAGAAAAGAAAAAGAATAGAGAACTTTGGAGAGAAAAGAAAAGAAAAAATAAACGAAAAGAGAGGCTAATTAGCTAAATGAAATTCGGCTATCCCTCCTATACACACCTAGCCGAATTTGTCACCTAAGACCCCCTTGACCGGCCAACTCTTCTCCTCCTTATCAAATCCCAAATTTTCTCCTCTTATCACCTCATCTAAAATTAATAAAATAAAAGAAATAATCCATCATTTATCCCTTATTTTATCACCTTTTTATCTCTTAAAAATAAAAGGATTTAAGTTCCTAAAACTTAGCCTTAGTGCCGTCCCTTGCTGCCCTCCTTTTGACGTCAACAAGCAAAAATTAAAACCTCAAAATTTTGCTTCCCACGCGACTCGAACCCTGGCCCATTTGCACATGTATGTGGCGTCACATGCTAGGCCCTTAAGTGGCGCCTTGTAGCCATTTTTTCCAAGCCTATTTGTACGTCATGTTTCACCTATAAATTTTCTTAAGGCCACCTTGCTTAGCTTCCTATTTTAGACTTAAAATCTAATAATTTTCTAAGGCTTTCACCTATTTTCTAAAGTTCACAAATTTCATTATACACATTCACAACATACTCAAGCATGCTATTTCATATAATTAAGCATAAATGCATAAGCCCATTTTCAGGATGTTACAACTTGTTACGGAAGACATTTGACTGTATCAAAATATACGACTCACGATGTTGGGATAATGATGATATAAAGTCTGAGAATCATATTGTAACACCCTAAACCCGGCCCATGGGGTATGTCCGGATCTAGCATGTAACATGAAGAAAGTACTTGTGATCTTACTAATAATTGACGTTATTAGGTCATCGTTAAGAAAAACAAGTTTGGTTTATAGATATTTGATAAAATACTACAAATTTCGAGAGGTTGATTGGTAAATCAAAATTTGAACTAGTGCACTTTAAAATCGTGACTTTTCAAAATATTGTTGATAATTCGAAGGAAAAGCCAAGTTAAATTATTTGTACATATTTGTTATGAAATCCGTTTGTTGATAAATTTTAAGAAAAACTGTTGTTTATGATTTCAAAAAAAAAATCCCCGTTTAAAACAATTCATGGAAGGTAATAAGTACGTCGAACATAAAACAAAATAAAAATCCCAGAGGCCTTATTACAACTTTAAACCCCAAATAGTAAAAGTAACGAAATAAAGCGGGAAAGAAATTTACTAAAGTTCAAAAATATCATTCCAAAAGTATGGCCTCCACCGAGTCATCCATGGCCCCAAGTCCTCGTCACTGAGCATTACCTGCAAGGATTAAGAAAGGAAGGGGGTGAGTTACAAGAACTCAGTGCATAATCCCCTTACCGTCATCCACTGGGCCTGAACCCGCATAGCATAATCTTGGGCCTAAGCCCAATTACATAACAGTATTTATATGTAATTGATCGCTGAAATCAGAGCTTTAAAAATTTATAAAAGAATGATCGAACCTGGAGACTAACTCTGACAACGATTAAAGGTAAGTGTACCTATCGAACAGTAGTATAGCTTAGGCAAGACCGGATTATCGAACCCAAAGGAACTAAAAGTATTAATACTAACTTTCTTTTTAATATTTAGCCTTTAAAATTAAAGTGAAGATTGTTCTAAACTAAATCGATAAGAACTAAACGAAGGACACATAGACAAAAAGGATGAATTGGAACATAACTTGAAGAAAACTCAACTGATCACGACAATACCCTCAGAAAGAATCCGCCTAGACTTCACTTGTTATTTAACCCTTAATTATATAATCTCTTTACTTATCTTGATCCGTAAGACTCCCTAACCTATATTAAACCCTCTCTCGAGGTGAATAACGTCTAACCCTAGGTTAATTAGTGGAACTCTCGTTCACTTATAATAACCCCCTAGGATAGCAGTAAATCGATCGATGGATTCCCATATTAGGTTTCACCCTAATCCGGCAAAATCTCGTAACCCTATCTCTAGGCGTTCGATCAACTCCGCTTAATTATGTTGATCTTCTCTTAGGTAGGGTCTATTCCTCCTCCACCTAAACACATTAGATTTGGATTAAGAAACATAATTAAGAACAACCTAAGTAATTCATCATATAACTTAAAAATCAAATAACAAGATTCGTCTAGGTTTCATCCCCTTCAGGTATCTGAGGGGTTTAGTTCATAATGAATAAAGAAAACATCGAAGAGAAAAGATAAAACAAAACATAAGAAATTCCTAAAACCCCCTGAAGGAATTGAAGGAGAATTCCGCCGTCTTGAGTATAACTCCGGCTTCTTGGGATGGATCAACTGGCTATCC
Source organism: Gossypium australe (assembly GCA_005393395.2). NCBI lineage: Eukaryota > Viridiplantae > Streptophyta > Magnoliopsida > Malvales > Malvaceae > Gossypium > Gossypium australe. The sequence continues at coordinate 99,152,915 of CM016616.1, read as the reverse complement.
TCGCGTTATTTCCTAATTCTGACCTTCTCGGCTTGGCTCATTGGCCTAGCTTTGATGCCTCTCAAAGGTGGCACTTAGGGGATATATATAGGCTCTTGGAATGCGATTTTTTCTCCCTAAGTATCCTTTTCCAATTGAAATTGTTCTTTCCAGGGACAGAGACACGGCCATGTCACACGCCCGTGAGACTCGTGGTCAGGCCGTGTTAGGACTTTTAAGTTGGAACACGACCGTGTGAGTCGGAGTTGAGGCCGTGCTCTAGGTAATCGTCGAGGCACGGCCGTGTCGACAATGGGTCAGGCCGTGTCACTTTCGCACTAAGGCCCGTTTACTCTGTTTTGGGCCCAATTTGTGTTCTTTTCATCCTCGGGTGCTTTCCTGGGTCTAAGACATGAAAAGAAAGGATTACAAGCACCTTTTTATACAGATCAAGGAATAAATCATCAAAAAGCATATTAAATGTGGGTTAAAATATGTTACAATTACGGTTTATCAGTAACGTATGCAGCGCAACCCATCCATCCATCACACCCCCGACTAGCCAATCACACCTGTGGGGATTAAGTCAACCCACCCCGCCGCTCACACCAAAATTGCAGTCAAGCTGCTATAATATATTATTTTTGTGGTCAAGCCACTGAAATCAAAATTTAAACACAATAATTAACAAACTGTGGCTATGCCACCAGGCTACACTACTCTCCATACAATTTTTCCCATCCCATGCAAAATGTACAAATGCAACATACATAATAAAAAATCCACACACACACACACACATATATATATAACCACCATTAATCTAGTGAATTATTTCGGTGAATCGGCCTATTAAAGCAATTTAATAATTCGGCCTACTAAGGCATTTTTAGCAAATCGGCCCATAGTGGCATTTTCGTAAATCGACCCATAGGGGCATTTTCGTAAATCGACCCATAGGGGCATTTTCTTAAATCGGCCCATAGGGGCATTTTGGTAATTTAGAAATTTGATACTGATTTTGACAGATCTTTAGAAATAGTGTTGATTAAGCAAATTACTCAATTCATGCCATATTACGGTTATTAGATCTATAAGCAACAACGATCTATTTTCCAACATGATAGTGAATCACGAATCTACGGGATTTCGGTGTGAGATTACACACCTGATTACGGTAAGAACTAAACCTTCTTGATCGTCGGCACCTAAATCACCCTAACACTCGATTAACTAACAAAAGATCGTGTCTTAATCCAAATCTAAATCAACGATCTAAAATGCTTACCCTTAGTATCGTGAACGTCCACGATTTGCCTACTCTCACCAGAAGATGGTCCACAACCTGATGGGAAATCTCGAACTGTCGACACTGCCCTTCGTTTGAACTTGGGAGTAGAGATTGCAAGTCCACTCCCTTTTTGCCCTCCTATCGATTTTCCTTTAGTATCGCTACCACTTGCCTCCATTGGAAAAATCTCGGTTAAAATAATACTACGATGAGAAAAAGTCTAAGGAGAGGGTTTTGGCTTACCACTACTTCCGAAGGACCAACGAGTAGGGAAAAACGAGTGATTTAGTCCCTAGAATAAATGATTAAACATAACCATCGATCCGTTTTAAAGGAATAGCCATGAAATGAGAGATATCGAAATGAATCATGAAGAAACTCCTTACCTTAACGATGATAGATCCAACTCCCACTGATTCAACTTAAAGCTAAAGATGAGTCGGCAAGGTTGTGATATTCGGCCAACCCACAAGAACACTACAAAATGGAGATGATCACGATATGAGGGAGTAGAAGAGAGTGATGTTTCAGTTTAAAGAACCATTCAATGATAAGGGGTACATATTCGGCCATGGAGAAAGGACAATGAAAAGAAGACAAAGAGATCACTTACCCGATTCGATCAAAGAAGAGAGTGCCTAACAAAAAGGAAAATGAAGAAGAGGTAATGTACTATAAGGTTCGGCTATTTAGAGAGAAAAGGACAAGGAAGGTTTGGCCTTCAAGTATTATTGACTAATGAAAAAGAGGAAGTTTGGAGAATAGTGAGAAAGAAAAGAAAAGAAAAGCAAACTATGAAAAGATGAGAAAAAGAAGAGAAAGAATCCCTTAAGGTCACGGTTTTAGGCAAGAAAAGAAATATCAAATGGTCAAAAGAAAAGAACTTTCAAATGAACAAAAACTTCTCAAAGTGCCAAAGAAATTTCGGCAATCAAAGGGAAAAGATTGAAAAAATGAGCACCAAAATGCTAAAAAGAAAATGAAAGCCTTTCATGCACAAACTTGCAAAAAGGCCAAAAGAATTTCGGCTCCCCTTTTCTCCCTACCAAAACCGTGTATTACCTTTACCAAAAAGATGAGTGTTGACCAAAATTCTTTCCCCAAGCTCCTTCCAAAAATTCGACCAACATGTTTCCCCCCTTATCTCTTTCCTTTACTTTTTTCCTTATTTTTCCCTTGATCTCCTCCTTACTCTTCTCCTTAGTGCACTTTCCATCTTTAACAAGTCTTCTTTTCCTTCCTTAGAGCCTTGGCCGACACTTACCATCTTCCACAAGATGAGCATAAAAATTAAATCCCAAAATTTGCAATAGGTGGGATTCGAACTCCACCCCTTAAGCCCCTTCATGTGACTCCACACCACTATGCTACTAGCTCCACTTGTGCTAGCAAAATACGCTCTGATTCTTTTAAGTCTTGATGCCACTTGCCTTCTCCCCCTTAAGTGCTTAAACACAAAAATTCTACTAAGGCCCAACTCAACCCCAAGCCTTCTTAGGGTCCTAAAACATACACAACTAACACTCTTAGCTAGCCTAACGCATGGTATAATGCAAAACATAAAATCTCGAATTTCAGGATGTTACAATTCTACCCCCTTAAAGAAATTTTGACCTCGAAATTTACCTGATTAAAAGAGATGGGGGTATTGTTGCCGGATCGAGTCCTCTGGCTCCCATGTAGCTTCCTCTGACCCGTGATTATGCCATAATACTTTGACTAACAGAACCGAATTCCTTCTCAGCACCTTAATATCGCGATCTAAAATCTGCACTGGCTCTTCTTCAAAAGACAAGTCAGGTCGTATCTCAACTTCCTCCACTGGCACAACATGAGACGGATCCGAACGATAACGCCTTAACATCGAGACATGGAATACGCTATGTATCTGACCTAACTCCAGAGGTAACTCAAGCTGATAAGCTACTGGCCCAACACGCTTCAATACACGGTAAGGTCCGATAAATCTAGGGCTCAACTTGCCCTTCCGCCCTAATCTTAAGATCTTTTTCCAAGGTGAGACCTTCAAAAAGAGCTGATCACCCACAGAGAACTCTATCTCCTTCCGCTTCAGATCCGCGTACTATTTCTGTCTGTCCGAAGCTTCTTTTAATCGAGCCCGAATTACCTTAACTCTTTCCTCCATCTCCGAGACCAACTCTGGACCCAATAACTGTCGCTCCCCCAGCTCAGTCCAACAAGTAGGTGTACGACACCTACGACCATACAACGCCTTATAGGGTGCCATTTGGATGCTAGATTGATAGCTGTTGTTGTATGCAAACTCTACCAAAGGTAGAAAATCTTGCCAACTACCTCTGAAGTCGACCACACAGCCCCTTAGCATGTCTTCTAGAATCTGGATTACTCTCTCTGACTGACCATCTGATTGCGGATGAAACGCCGTGCTGAAATTTAGTCTTGTACCCAAAGCTTCATGTAAAGCCTTCCAGAACCGTGATGTAAACCTAGGATCCCTGTCCGATATAATAGACACTGGTACCCCATGCAACCTCACGACTTCTGCTATATACAACTTGGCCAACTTCTACAACGTATAATCCGTACGTTCAGGTAGGAAATGAGCAGACTTCGTTAATCTATCCACTATCACCCATACTGAATCTTTCTTAGTAGGCGTTAAAGGTAACCCACTAACAAAATCCATCGTTATCCTTTCCCATTTCCATAGTGGAATTTTCACCGGTTGTAGCAACCCTGACGGCAGTTGATGTTCCGCCTTCACTTGCTGACATGTCAAGCACTTGCTCACGAAATCAGTAACCTTCCGCTTCAAACCCGGCCACCAATACAACTCACGGAGTCCCGGTACATCTTATTTCCTCCGGGTTGCAAAGCATATGGCTACTATGCGCCTCACGCAGAATCATTTGTCTCAATTCTGAATCCCTGGGCATACAAACTCTTCCGCGGAAACACAATACTCCATCACTATTAAATCCAAAATCTTCTATCTCACCATCTTCCACTTGCTGAAGCCGAGAACCCAACCTTTCATCTAACAACTGCTTTTCCTTAATCTGACTTACCCACGCAGGCTTCACTTGAAGTTCAGCTAACAAGCTACCATCCTCATAAAGGTTGAGATGAGCGAACATCGCTTTCAAATCCGATATCACCTTACGACTCAATGCATCTGCCACTACGTTAGCTTTACTTGGGTGATACTCGATTGAGCAGTCATAATCTTTCAACAATCCTATCCACCTCCGCTGTCTTAAGTTCAACTCCTTTTGGGTAAGGAGGTATTTCAGACTCTTATGGCCCGTGTAGATAATCGACTTCTCCCCGTACAGATAGTGTCTCCATATCTTTAGAGCAAACACCACTGCAGCTAACTCCAAATCATGTGTGGGATAGTTTATCTCATGCGGCCTTAATTGACGAGATGCATAAGCCACCACTTTCCCCTTTGCATCAACACACATCCCAAGCCCATGTGTGATGCATCACAATAAACAATAAACTTCTTACCAGCCTCAGGTTGAATCAATACTGGTGCTTCTGTCAGAATCTTCTTCAATTTCTCAAAGCTCTCTTGCTGCTTATCTGACCACACAAACGATATTCCCTTACGCGGTAGCTTAGTAAGGGGTGTAGCAATCAACGAAAACCCCTCAATGAATCGCCTGTAATACCCAGCCAATCCTAGAAAACTTCAGATTTCTGCCACTGGCTTCGGTGGCTTCCAATCCAATACAGCCTCGACCTTCTGGGGATCAACTCTAATTCCCTCAACAGACACAACATGCCCCAAAAAGGTCACTCCCCTCAGCCAAAATTCACACTTACTGAATTTGGCATACAATTGCTTCTCCCTTAATATCTGCAATACTACACGTAGATGCGAATCATGCTTCTCTTCAGTCTTTGAGTACAACAAGATGTCATCTATGAACAGAACCACAAATCGGTCTAGATAGGGTTGGAAAACTCGGTTCATCATATCCATAAATGCAGCTGATGCATTTGTCAACCCAAACGACATCACCAAGAACTCGTAATGCTTATAACGAGTTCGGAACGCAGTCTTTTGAAATCCTCCTCCTTGACTTTTAACTGGTGATACCCCGCTCTCAAGTCTATCTTCGAGAAAATCAAAGCTCCTCGCAGCTGATCGAACAGATCATCGATCCTCGGTAACAGGTACTTATTATTGATCGTCAACTTATTCAATTGTCTATTATCGATGCACATACGCATTGACCCATCCTTTTTCTTAACAAACAAAATCGACGCTCCCCACGGTGGCACACTTGGTCGAATGAATCCACGATCCAACAACTCCTGAATTTGAGCTTTAAGTTCCACGATGACTTATTACAACTTTAAACCCAAAATAGTAAAAGTAACGAAATAAAGCGGAAAAGAAATTTACTAAAGTTCAAAAATATCATTCCAAAAGTATGGCCTCCACCGAGTCATCCATGGCCCCAAGTCCTCATCACTGAGCATTACCTGCAAGGATTAAGAAAGGAAAGGGGCGAGTTACAAGAACTCAGTGCATAATCCCTTTACCGTCATCCACTGGGCTTGAACCCGCATAGCATAATCTTGGGCCTAAGCCCAATTACATAACAATATTTATATGAAATGTATGCAGCCCAACCATCCATCCATCACACCCCCGACCAGCCAATCACACCTGTAGGGATCAAGTCAACCCACCCCGCCGCTCACACCAAAATTGCAGTCAAGCTGCTATAATATATTATTTTTGTGGTCAAGCCACTAAAATCAAAATTTAAACACAATAATTAACAAATTGTGGCTATGCCACCAGGCTACACTGCTCTCCATACAATTTTTCCCATCCCATGCAAAATGTAAAAATGCAACATACATAATAATATATATATATATATATATATAACCACCATTAATCTAGTGAATTATTTCGGCGAATCGGCCCATTAAAGAATTTAATAATTCGGCACACTAAGGCATTCTTAGCAAATCGACCCACAGTGGCATTTTCGTAAATCGACCTATAGGGGCATTTTCGTAAATCGACCCATAGGGGCATTTTCGTAAATTGGCCCATAGGGGAATTTTCGTAAATCGGCCATAGGGGCATTTTGGTAATTTAGCAATTTAATACCGATTTTGACAGATTTTTAGAAATAGTGTTGATTAAGCAAATTACTCAATTCATGCCATATTACGGTTATTAGATCTATAAGCAACAACGATCTATTTTCCAACATGATAGTGAATCACGAATCTACGAGATTTTGGTATGAGATTACACACCTGATTACGGTAAGAACTAAACCTTCTTGATTGTCGGCACTTAAATCACCATAACACTCGATTAACTAACAAAAGATAGTGTCTTAATCCAAATATAAATCAACGATCTAAAAATGCTTACCCTTAGTATCGTGAACGACCACGATTTGCCTACTCTCACCAGAAGATGGTCCACAACCACAAACCGGTCTAGATAGGGTTGGAAAACTCGGTTCATCATATCCATAAATGCAGCTGGTGCATTTGTCAACCCAAACGGCATCACCAAGAACTCGTAATGCCCATAACGAGTTCGGAACGCAGTCTTGTGAATATCCGCCTCCTTGACTTTTAACTGGTGATACCCCGATCTCAAGTCTATCTTCGAGAAAACTGAAGCTCCTTGCAGCTGATCGAACAGATCATCGATCCTCGATAACGGGTACTTATTCTTGATCGTCAACTTATTCAATTGTCTATAATCGATGCACGTACGCATCGACCCATCCTTTTTCTTAACGAACAAAACCGGCGCTCCCCACGGTGACACAATTGGTCGAATGAATCCACGATCCAACAACTCCTGATTTTGAGCTTTAAGTTCCACGAGCTCATTCGGTGCTATTCTATAAGGGGCAATGGACACCGGAGCCGTTCCTGGCAACAGCTCAATACCAAATTCCACCTCCCGATCTGGAGGCAACCTTGGAAGCTCCTCGAAAAAGACGTCTGAAAACTCTTTCACCGTTCTAACACTCTCTATCGACAACTCTTTGGCATCCAAAGCACTGATAAAGGCTAAGAATGCACTACACCCCTTTCGTACCAACTTTTCTGCCTTTAAAGCAGATACCACATTAGACAGATAATTTCTTCTTTCACCTATCATCATCACTTCCTTATCCTCTGAAGTTCTTAGTACCACCTGCTTTGCAGCACAGTCCAAGTTCGCACGGTGTTTAACCAGCCAGTCCATGCCCAAAATAAGATCGAACTTGCTGCATGACAGTTCCATCAAATCTGCCAGAAATACTTCCCCTTGAACTTCTAAGGGTACATCCCTAAACAACTTATTTACTACCACCTACTATCCTAAAGGGCTAATCATAGTTGTTTCTCTAGCAGTAATCTCAGATCTACTATTTAAAGTTCCAGACACAGCACATGCAACATACGAATGGGTGGATCCAATGTCTATCAAAGCGGTAAAAGGTACATCAGATATGAAGAACGTACCGGTTATGATGTCCGGTGCATCACCATCCTCTCGACGTCTGACCGCATAGACCAATCCTTACTGTCTCGCCTCCGTGTTACCCCTATTACCGGTACCCCTACCTGGTGTACCCTGACCTCATCCTACACCATTACCACCTCGACCTGGCCCATGGCCTCTCGGCAGCTGCGGAGCGCCCCCTGATGGCTGAGTAAATCTGTTACGAACTACCTGAGTCTGAGCAGGCTCTCGAGGGCAATCTCTATAGCGATGGTCCTTGGATCCACATCTGAAACAACCACCAGTTCTCTTCCAGCATTCACCCGAGTGAAGTTTCCCACAATCCACGCAAGGCTGCAACTGATTGGTAGCAGCTGGAGCACCCGCTCGAACTGGCCCCTCATTCCTGGGCCTTTTCTAAAATCCTATAGTAGGACCTGAATACCTAGAGTCTCTCTTGTTCCTGCCCCTATCCTTGTCTCGATTTTGCAGTTGCGAGTGTTTTACTTCTTCAGCAATCTTAGCTTTTTCCACAAGTGTAGCGAAATTCCTCTCCTTCTGTCGGGCTATCAGTACCCATAAATCATCACGCAATCCATCCTTAAAACACACACAGCGTTCATAATCAGGCGGCACTATACCCCGAGCATACCGGCTCAGACGCAGAAACTCCGCCTCGTATACTGCTACAGATCTACCTCCTTGGACCAGATTCAGGAATTCCTTTCTTCGAGCATCCACATAGCTAGCCCCGACATATTTTCCCTGGAATGTTGTCTTAAAGAATTCCCAGGTAATACGATCAGCCTGAGTGCCTTCTCGAATAGTGAGCCATCAATGATACGCCTCGTCTCTCAGCAATGACACTACCCCTGTTAGTTTCTGCTCAATTGTGCAAGCCAGATCGTCCATAATCGGCTCCACCGCCTCAAGCCAGTACTCCGCTACACTAGGGGTTACACCCGAAATGCCCCTAAAAACTTCAGACCCATTTGATCTAAGTCGCTCGGATATCGACCCACGAGCTGCCGACCTAGTTCTAGCCCCAGCAACCCTTTCCAGTACCCGTAACATCGCTTGGGACAGAGCGTCGTCCTTTCTCATTCGATCATGTGACCCAGCTTTAGTCACTGGCGACGCAGGTGCGTCCATTTCCGGCATATGTCCCGATGCCTCAGATACAACTCTAGCACCTCGGCCTCGACCATGTCCACGTCTACCGCGTCCACGTCCTCTAGCGCTCATGTTTGCTAAGTCGATTTAATCTAATTAAGAGTCTTATGAATCAGTATGCTATTCAATGTTTATTAAACAATGTTTTATGGAGTATAGGAAGGAAAGTTGTTTTCGCAAAATGCATCCTAAAATCTCAATCTTTATAATTTCAACTTCCCAAAGCTAAAAGTTCTAGAGTATTTCTATTTTATGGAGTTTTCTTACCATAGTCATACCACAATAATCATAAAATGAAAACAATAACTTACTGACTTGGTGCCGGATACCCGTGGTGCCATACTTCCTCTAAAAAACATGTATTTATAGATCAAATCTCAAGCAATTTTAGAAAACACTTTTCAACCCAAACCATAGCCGAGTTTTGTAACCGGGCTCTGATACCATAAAATGTAACACCCCAAACCCGGCCCATGCGGTATGTCCGGATCTGGCATGTCACATGAAGAAAATACTTGTGATCTTACTAATAATTGACGTTATTAGGTCATCGTTAAGAAAAACAAGTTTGGTTTATAGATATTTGATAAAATACTACAAATTTCAAGAGGTTGATTGGTAAATAAAAATTTGAACTAGTGCATTTTAAAATCGTGACTTTTGAAAATATTGTTGATAATTCGAAGGAAAATCCAAGTTAAATTATTTGTACATATTTTTTATGAAATCCGTTTGTTGATAAATTTTAAGAAAAACCGTTGTTTATGATTTCAAAAAAAATCCCCGTTTAAAACAATTCATGGAAGGTAATAAGTACGTTGAACATAAAACAAAATAAAAATTCCAGAGGCCTTATTACAACATTAAACCCAAAATAGTAAAAGTAACGAAATAAAGCGGAAAAGAAATTTACTAAAGTTTGAAAATATCATTCCAAAAGTATGGCCTCCACCGAGTCATCCATGGCCCCAAGTCCTCGTCACTGAGCATTACCTGCAAGGATTAAGAAAGGAATGGGGTGAGTTACAAGAACTCAGTGCATAATCCCTTTACCGTCATCCACTGGGCCTGAACCCGCATAGCATAATCTTGGGCCTAAGCCCAGTTACATAACAGTATTTATATGAAATGTATGCAGCCCAACCTATCCATCCATCACACCCCCGACCAGCCAATCTCACCTGAGGGGATCAAGTCAACCCACCCCGCCGCTCACACCAAAATTGCAGTCAAGCTGCTATAATATATTATTTTTGTGGTCAAGCCACTAAAATCAAAATTTAAACACAATAATTAACAAACTGTGGCTATGCCACCATGCTACACTACTCTCCATACAATTTTTCCTATCCCATGCAAAATGTAAAAAATGCAACATACATAATAAAATATCCACATATATATATATATATAACCACCATTAATCTAGTGAATTATTTCGGTGAATCGGCCCATTAAAGCAATTTAATAATTTTTCCCACTAAGGCATTCTTAGCAAATCGGCCCATAGTGGCATTTTCGTAAATCGAAAATTAAAAGAAAAATATAAAAATTAACAACAAATTTCCTATGTTACCCCCACACTTTAGAGAGCATAATGTTCGTAATGTGAAGCCTTAGAAAGATGAGGAAAGAAATTACCCAATTGATCGTGACATTGCAATGGTCTAATGGTGGGTGCTTCCTTCCTTGTTCCATGTGAGTTCAGTTGTGCTTCTTTCATGTGGAGTTCCTACACAAAAAACTTGAAATAGAAACAAATATATAAAATCTACTGTTAGTCCTAGTCATAAAACAATAAAAATGATCAAAAATTAATTACAATCCCAAATACAAAAATTAATAGTTCAACCGTCATCTAGATAATCAAAATGTGGTGTTTGCTTGCTCTCCATCAGTGCCTTCCCTTTTCTTGAGACTTGACCTCGAGATGAGCCTCCGCTTGACAAATGTCTTAGCGGCCTTAGCTTTAAATTATGGGCCCTTTCTCTGTAGAATATCGTGGCTGAAAGGCAACCTCATAGTCATCATCATCCTTTTAATATCCTTGCTCGATAGCCTTTTCTTCGTCTTCTTCATCATTTTTGCTTTCTTCCTCCTCGAATGTTTCGAGTGTATCTAAGTTTGGTAGGTAGTTTGGTTCTTTGATATTGTTTTGTCATGCAAACTTCTGGATAACTGGTCCTAATTCTTGCATCCATTTTATCATCTAATCTAGATTCGAGGTTTTGCTCTATTTCCTTCAGAACTTGTGTTTGTTGTTTCTTTTTCAGATATATGAGGACGCACATCTTTTCTTTTCTCCTCTTGTTCCATTTTGTGATCTGCTTCCAGTTAAGCTCAACATACTGTGTGTACATAGAATTACCTATTATGCTTTTTGTTGGTCGCATAAATTGTTCGTTTTCTTCCATTAGAACCCTTGTGCTTTTGCAAAGTGCCATCACAAGACGGGGGCAAAAAATCTTGGCTTTCTAGCCACTTAAACAATGTTTCATATTTTGATGGATCCATTCCCAGATGCATATATGTTTTTTTTCTATAAAATTCCATATAACAAAATAGTTCAAAACATATTGACATTAGAAGCATTAAGAGCAGGAGTGATTCTGATGCAAAAAAACTGCATCCATATTTTAGTTATAAAAAACATTATGGCTTGACTGAAATTGGTCGATAGTTCAACATTTGGCTGAAGGTTCCATTCACCTCAGTTTTTAGTTAAATATTTTATATTTCTTTCCATATCTATACCATCAAATGATGTTATGTTCGTATTTTCTAAAAAACAAATTTCATAGAAAGGAGCATCATAAATTTCACAAATTGCTTCTAGGGTGAATGGTACATCTTTACCTCTTACCCTTACTATTTTCCACCGGACACCAAATGGCCTCCAGATCTCTTCGTCCATGAAGGCAGAATAAAATTCTTGGACAAGTAGGATAACAACATTTCTTTTGGAAGTGACACAAAATTGCTACCATCAATGATATCTCACTAACAACAAAATTTCATTAAAGAAAACCATCAACAGTTCGAATTCCCATCCTGAATATATGCTTCTCTTACAATTCAAGGAAATACTTTTCGGCATTGGGGTTACAGAATTTCAAAGGTTTCAACACCGTCGGTTGTTCTTGGACATTTCCTTTTCTAACTTTCCTAGGAGGCATGTTCAATATTATTCTATGCTAGAAACTAATGAAATAATAAACAATATTCTCAATAGAACAGTAAAACTATGTTAGGAACCCTTAACTTGATACATGATTTGCAAAGTTCTTTGAACGATAATTGTAATCCTTTTGTCGTATAATGTTGTTCTGCACCAATCAGATAACCAAGAGAAGCAAAGATGGTAACAAAATAGGAGAGAATGATTTTAGGTAAAAAGAGGGTTTTGAGGGTTTAAAAAAGTTAAGAATGTTTTAGAGGACTAACGGGTTCGATTGAGTTTATATGTTGGTTTAAGGTGTTTTAGGTTTTCAAGTGGAGATTTTTGGGTTAAAAATCGGGTAAAATTAAGTTAAAACTGGTAGGTTACGTAATCTGGTTAGGTCAACCTCACAAAAAATTAAAGCAATGTCACGACACCCCTAGTAAGTTGTCGATGTCGCGACATTGAGGTTCGATGTCGTGACACACCCTGAAATTTTTGAAACCTGGGTAAATTGTCTTTTGTGTCATGACGCATAGGTGTTATGTCGTGACATCAAAATGATTTTCTCAATTCCTTTGATTCTGAATGTGATTTCATGACACAGGAGTGTTGTGTTGCGACCCCGACTTTGTTTTCACCCAAACTTCCCATTTTCAGAGTGTCTTAGTTTCAATTTAAATAAAAATTTAATAAGAATTAAAATCTAAACTATTTGTTAGTTAAAAATATAATAATATACATAACATTAAAATTCAATTAAGAATGTCAAGTCTTACTATTGAATTCATCCGTCGGCTCAAATCAATGTGCCCATGCATGCTCTTCCTTGTTTTATTTCTATCACTGTTCATCCAACATCCATTGTGCCACTCTACTTTTTTTCGCTTGTCTCGTTCTTTGAACTTGCTTTTTCTATTTGCACTGATTACAAAAAACACTTCCTCTGGCTTAAGGTAATTAGAGATTTTTAAAAATATTCCAAAATATTGTCTCCCTAATTTTTCCCCATGTTTCTTATCCTGTCGGTGACCACATTTAAAGATTTTTGTCTCGCCGTTGATCCTTATATTTAACTCATTGTTTTCTAAGTCAATGGTGGACCTTGATGTTGCTAAAAATGGCCTACCCAGTAGAATAATTATTCCATGGTCTTCCTCAAAATCGAGAATTATAAAATTAGTTGGGATGATAAAGCTTCTCACTTTAACAATCACATCTTCAAGTACACCTTTCGGTTGCACTGGAGACATGTCAACTAACTGTAGTGCGACCAGGGTGTTTTTAAGCTCCCTTAACCCATGTTTTTCATAAATAGATAAGGAAATTAATTTAATACTGACTCTTAAATCGCATAAAGCCTTGCTAAAATATATATCCCCTATTTCTATAGGTATTGTAAAACTTCCTGGGTCTTTTAGTTTTAAGGGCATCTGTTTGGATATAATTGCACTACATGAGGTACTTTGCTAATTTGCTCTCCCATTTACATTTTCCTATGCCCAGACATAATTTCTTTTAAATACTTGGCGTATTTAGGAACTTTTTCAATTAAATCAATTAGAGGAAAGTTAACATTCAGAGATTTAAATAAGTTTCGAAAACTTACAAATTCTGCCTCATCCCATATTTATTTTTCTTCTAACCGTGAAGGGAATAGTTCCCTTGTCAATGTAGGTTCTTTGATTGGCTCATCCTCCGACTCAGCTTCCTCCTCTGATTCTGGTTCAATATTATTTTCTTGGGGATTTTCTTGAAGATCCTTAGAATCATCTTTATTCTCCTCGTGAGCTGGTTTTTCTAGGCTCCTCAATACTTTGCCCTAACGAAGCGCAATTGCTTTCACATGCTCCATCCGTTTTTTTTCGAGGATTATTTTCTTTGCTGTTTGGTATGCCGGTGCCAATTTGTCTTTTGATATCACCCATCATGCTCAACAATTGACGCATCTGATCTTCCAGCTTAGTTAATGTTTTCGTAGTGCTAGTGCACTCAGACTGCACCTGTTTTACTTCAATTCTCATTAACTGCATCTCCCCCTTAATCTGATCCAAGCATTGACCACATACAGTATGGTTATTTAGGTTGGCCCTTTCCTGAGGCTTCTACAAATAAGGAGGTTGATAATTAATATTTTTAATCGATTGTGCACTGTTACCTCCTTAATTTCTGCCCTATCTCAAGTTTGGGTGATCTCTCCAACAGTGATTATAAGTGTTTGAATAAGGGTTTCCACCCCTATTACAATGTAGTTGACATCATTAGTTGGGTTAATAATGTAAAGGAAGAGAGGTTTGTCTCCTCCATATATAGATAATGCACAAGACAGGGGCAAAGCCAGAGGGGCTGGAATGGGCCCCGGCCCCCCTAAAATGCAAAATTGCTATTTAGGCTCTTAAAATTTTTTAAAAATTTTAAATTAGTAAAAGTAAAACTGCACTTTGGCCCCCCTAAAATTATAAAAATTTGATTTAATTCTTTACAAATTATAAATAAATAAACTATAAAAAATTAAAATTTCATCCGACCCCCTTAAAAAATTGTTCTGGCTTCGCCCCTGGCACTAGATGAGGACTCTATGCGATTGAGTCTGTCCCCAATTTGTTGGTATCTATCATCCTCCTGGATAGCTTTTACCATAGATGGTTTCTGGCCATATGTATATAGTTCGATTGGCCACTGGCAGGAATTCATCGCCATGTTTTCTATCAACTCATACGCATCTTCGTATGTTTTGTTTATAAAGGCTCCTCCTGTGGCTTCATTTAGTCTTGGACATGCATGCACATCCAACCCATTATACAACATTTGTAGCCTCAGCCACTCAGGTAATCCACAATGTGGGCATCTCTGTATTAGCATTTTAAAATGCTCCCAAGCTTCTTGAAAGCTTTTTCCTTCTAATTTTTTGAACGTTGAGATCTCTCCTCAATTACACTGTCTTGCTAATAGGGAAAATATTTTGTACAAATTTTCCTGCAAGTTCATCCCATGACGTGATGGATCTTGGTACTTGCAAATCTAACTAAGAAAATGCATTATCAATTAAAGAGAAGGGGAATATTCGAACATGAATAGCATCATCAGTGACCCCATTGTATTTAAACGTATAACAAAGTTGAAGGAACCATTTTAAATACTGATTTGGGTCCTCTGTCATTGTGTCTCTAAACTACAAATTATTTTGGATCATTTAGATCATGGTTGATTTTTTTTCACAATTGTTAGTCCTTATGTTTGGCCTTGTGATGCTTCCTTGGACCATCTCCCAGTTTGGTATCATGATCCCTTAGGGTTCTTTCATTTCGCGCCATATTTGTGGATAGCTGCGTTGATGGTGGTAAGTCCTATGGGTGATTATTGTTAATCTCATCAAACAACAGATTATCGTGTGGTAAATTACCTACAACAGGTGGTTAATTCTGCATCTGTTGTTGCTTTCGATGATTTTGGCGAATTAGTCTCCCAGAATCAATAGTTGGCTCTATTGGTGTTCCCCTACTACGAATCATATATTGAAACCAAACAGAAAATAGAAGATGTTAGTAAAATTAAACATAAAATTTGTATCTATAATTTATTAATTTCCTAATTATTCTATTAGAACATAAAAATTAGAATCAATTTAGTAGCTTTGTCTCCCCGGCAATGGCGCCAACAACTTGACCGCCTCCAGATGTACCAATTTCCATATGTGAATACTGCAACTAAAGTTATAGATTTGATGCGATGTCCGTAAGTATACAAGTCAAGTTGTAAAATAGTTACAACGAAGTAGATGAGTACTCCGAGAATCATACCCAAAGGAGGCAAGTACTAAATTAATGTCAACCTAAACACAAATAGAAGTAATTAGTAATTTAAATAAATTATAGTATAATAAAACATAAAAGGAAATATTTTGGTATTTAATAAGGAAGAAAATAAAAACAACATAAATAAAAGAGACTAAAAACTAATTCATAAACTTAATCAAATCTAGACATGGGTGATTAGCTTGTTTCGGTAGTCATAACTAATTCCTATTTTGGGTTTCTATTCAATCAACTAGTCGTTACCCTAGAAGGATCTCTCGATCTTCCACTAAACTAATGATTCAAAAATAACTACTTATCTCTCTACCTCACAATCCAGACCGGTTGGGGCTTAAGGTGTTCACGGGTAGCCCATACCAATTTTCGTTTAATTCCCACTTAAATGACTTCCTAGGGTCATCAGGCATAAGGTTTAATCTCTTCCTCTCCCAAACAGCTGATCTACTAAGAAAACCCTACATAATAATTAATTAATTACACCTCCACTCGTTAATCCCTCATAAGAGGATTTGTTCCTCATGAATCTCATAAACACAAGGAACTTGATAAATAGAATGAACATTGAAAACAATTCAAGTAAAGAGTTCAAAAAAAATCTTAAAATGCTGATTTATAGAGTTAGGGTTGTCATCGTCCTCCTCAACCCTAGGTTAGCTGACATTCTCGTGTTTAATTTCCATTGTACGGGCCAAAACACCCTTGTCTTGTAAGTGCTTCTGGTACAGGACCGATGTCGTGACACCCTAGTCCATATGTTGCGTCATCCAAATCATTATGCATAGTTCAGGGGTAGCTTCAAGGTGTGTCGCAACATCCCTTGGCTATGTCGCGACACCTAAGGCAATATAGCAATTTTGGCATTCTGCTCCCTATGTTCAACATCGAACTCCCTGTGTTGCAACACAACAACAAAATTTGAGTTCCTGTGCCTTTGAATGTTCTCCTGCACACTTACTAAGTACGTTAACTCGCCTTTAAGCCTCATTCGGCCCCTAAGGTCAATAAAAGACTCAAAATGCTATTTGTATTGAATTTAACTACACAGAAAACATAACTAAAACATACTAAAATTACTCGTATTTAAGCTCCTCAAGTACAAAAACTAGTTTAATCTGCTACATCGATTTACACATATCACCCTTTAACTCCAAATATAAATTCTTAGCATTAAATAAAATATTTAAATCTTAACATAGATACTGTTAATTTTCACGTGTTGAACTATTTCGAACAACCTAATTCAGTCATTGAGATCACTTGTAGAAATGTTAATAATTTATTATATAAATATGAAATAGGAATCGCTGAAATAAATATTGGAAATTTGACATATTGGGCTGCTCGGACAGTATAATTAAGGTTGATTAAGCGCTTATGCAAGTGTTGAAATTTTAACACATTTAGGCTATTTTGGAAAGTGATGAATAAGACACATTAAATGCCTAATATTGTGACAACAACTCCTCATGTGCAAGTTGTTTCAAACAACATATATGGGACAATTTGTGACGTTCAACATGTTAACTTTGCCATTAATTCGTCAAGAATTGCACAACATTGAGCATGGTAATCCTAAATTTATTAAGTTGATTTCACATTCTGTCACGCCCCATAATCTATTTTAAGGAGAGTAGATTTGTCACACCCCATAATTTATTTTAATTTCGTTAAGTTCATGCATAAGCAAGTAAGGTAGCTCAGCGGTTAAAATCTTAAAGAAATTCTTTATGGTCCTAGGTTCAATTCCCCAAATCCTCATTATTTTATTTCATTTTTAGCTCATAAAACCATGGTAAACACCCCCATTTTCGTCCACTGCAATTTCCTTATAGACAATGATTTCTTTCCTCCTTTAACTAATCAACCTACCATCTTCTATTTATCACATTCACTTAATCATCATAGTATAATCCTTTATTCACACCATTGTGGATTTCTATTTATCACATTCATTTAATCAAGTAAGTCAAGTGTACAACATCATATGAGCATCAAACAAGCATGGGTATTCAACGCAACATGAATTTCCATCTCACATGTTATCACATATATCATGAACTTTTATTCATAATTTTCTGAATCCAGGCTTGTAACATCCTGAATTTTTGGGCCTATGCGTTTAATGGGTGAATATGTTTAATATGTTAATTTCAGTAATAGGGGTCCAAATTGGGCTCAGAATTAGGCAAAGGCCTTGATTAAAATTATCTGTTTGGGCATTATAGGGTTTAAAAGGTAGTGTCTATGTTTAAAATACCAAAGTGGGCTTGTGGCCCAATCTTAGGAGGTGACGCCACACAAGGGAGTAAGGGGCCCAAATTTAAGTTTCATAGAGCCCAATTCTTTTAATTTAAGTTAGCTAAATTTTGGGCATTAGAATTAGGTGGAGTGGATGGCAACAAGGCTAAAATTTAGGGGTTTTAATGTTTAAAATATGTGGATAATAAGCAGATAAAGGCTCTTATTTAGGAATTTATTTTATGTGGATAATAAGCAGATAAAGACTAAAATTTAGGGATTTTAATGATTAAAATATGTGGATAATATGCTGATAAAGGAGGGAGGAGTTAGAGATAATTAAGTCTCTTTTAGATGAGCTAGTAGATCAAGATAAAGGAGAAAAGATAGGATTTATCTGCAAGGTTAGGTAAGTGCCGAAATTTCTATAAATAGGGGAAATATCTCTTCAATTTCGGCATTTGGGTTTTTCTCTCATTCTTTTCTCTTCTTCTCTGAGTAAAAGCCGAAAACTCCTAAAGTTCCATCTTCTTCTTCATTCTCTGCAAAAGCCAAAATCTCTAAGCCTATTCCCTCATCTTCACTTTGATTCAAAAGCCGAAACTCTTTCCATTCTTTTTCTTACTAGCCGAAATCTTCAAGTCTCGTCCTTGTTTTCTTTTCTTCTTCTCTTTTCCTGTCAGAAACCAAAACTCTTTACTCAAGTATTTTAAAAGCCAAAGACACATCAGCCTTCTCTTGTTCATACTTTTTCCGGGATTTTCCTAAAAGCCGAAATCCCTAGATCTCATCTCCTGTGATTGCCGAATTACTTCTATGGTGCCTACTTGTGTCGAAAACTTTAGTGGAGTCAATCGCATAGATCTCTGAGTTATAAATCGGTAGCACTCGAATCGTGTTACTTTCGAGATTTCAAGGTAAGAAGATCTATTAGTTTCAATGTGTAAATTCAGGATTTACTAACCCTTGGCCGAATATAGGAGAGGCCTTATTTCACATCTTTTCGGCTTTTTTAGCAAAGTTGTAGATCGTTCTAGCAAGGGTATCGACATTAATCAGGTGTGTAACTTCTCACACCATTAGATTGAATGCTATTATGTGTATATATATATATATAAGTATAAATCTGCCATACTCTGTTAAATGCAAAAATCCCGGCATAACGTTTGAAAACCCGAGAAGGGTAAAGGCTAAATATCTGGTTAGTGTTTTCTGCCATTCTTCAGTAAATGTTTCTGTTAAAAAGATATGTTTTGCATGTCGATTCCTATGTATGCTTGGGGTTGGGTGATTGATGAAAAGGGGAAGTGATCTGTTCTGGTGGCTAATGCCATTTCAGCCCGATGACTCTGTCACAACTCTGTTTCTGGTGGTTTATGCCATTTCAGCCTGGTGACTCTGTCACAACTCTGTTTCTGGTGGCTTATGCCATTTCAGCCTGGTGACTCTGTCACTCTGTTTCTGGTGGCTTATGCCATTTCAGCCTGGTGACTCTGTCACAACTCTGTTTCTGATGGCTTTTTCCATTTCAGCCTGGTGACAGTTTGACGATGAGCAGCATGACTGCCATCAATGGCGTGTAGCAGTGTGGGTTGATTGTAGAAATCCCCAATGGTGTGACTAGCAGGTAAGGGTGGCGTGTAGCGGATGGAAACCTAGGATTGGGTTGGGTTTTATGTATGTTATCTTTTATATTATGTTTTATATTCTGATCTGTGGGTTAAGGCCCAAATCTAATGGTGCATGGGGGTTACACACTGAGTCTCGCGACTCACCCTATTATTTAACAATTTCAGGTAGCACCTAGTGCATCGGACCGGGCTGGAGAGGAGCGCGAGGTGGCCATGCGAGAGAGTATTCTATTCCAGCAGAAGACCTTATTCAGAATATTGTTTGTAATATTTTCAATTAATAGGTTTTAAATTTCCTTGTAATAAGGCCATTGGCCACTTGACTATTATTTATGTTTTGGTTTTATGTTGGGCTTTTATTACTGGGCTTTTAAGTTTTATGTTTTAAATTAAGTTAAGACATATATGAAATTATAGTTTTTTTTTTTAAATTCACCAAGGTAATTTATAACTTTATATTTTATATGAACTGATGAATTATTAAGTTTTCGGTATAAATGTTTAAACCTAGTAATTGTTTTCCAAAATGCGACATGTTTTGTAAAATCCCTTAAGTGACATACCAGATCCGGTTGTAGCGTTTGGGTCGGGTTTGGGGTGTTACAAGGCTTATCATGACTATACTTTACCCGAATACCTTAGCATCGCATTTAACATGGTTGGTGTAGCTCGGTTGGAGAGTACCTCTGTCCAAACAAGATGGTTCTCATTTGCATTGGGAGACATCACACTATCACGGATTGGTGGCATGTATAGCTAGACTCTCATTCATGCTAGGTTAGTCCGAGAACCGACTAAATCTGGCTCTGATACCACTAAATGTAACATCTTTCACCCGTATCCAACTCCGGGACAGGGTTCGAGGCGTTACCGGACTTAAACATTCACAATCATACAAAATCGGGTTACCAAATTTCACCCAAAATTAAAACTTTTCAAACACATGCATTTGACCTTGTCATCTATTTAATCACTTATACAACATAACAAGACATCAACACATACTGTGGACAAATAGGCTTTACAAGCCAAAATCATTATAAGCCACATCTCATGCTATAATCAACAAATCAATATAGGCCAATACATTTGGCTAATCACAACAACATCCATCATAGAAAAACTAAGCCCCTATACATGCCACTCACTTGAAAACATTTAACATACACATGCTAATACTCCTAGGACAATGGCTCGATAGTGTGATGCTGCCTCCGACGATCTCCAACCTTGAGCTGACCTGAAAAAACTAAAAGAAATGGAACGGACGGAGTATGTTTTTCGCTTAGTAAGCTCGCATAAAAATAATAAGTAATGCGATACCATGCTATTTTCATATTCTTTCTATTTATTCAAATTCCAGTTAAGCTATTTTCTCAATTCATAGTAATTAAATTATTTATATCTGGAGCTACGAAACTCCAAATTAAGATCCGTTAATTTTCGTTAAAACTAGACTCAAATATCTTCTTACCATAAAATTTTCAGAATTTTTGGTTTATCCAATAAGTATAGTTTATTCATTTAATTTACCCCTATTTCACTATTCAACTGTTCTGACAACTTTTCACTACGAATCAATTTTCTCCTTATACAGAATTTAGATGATGTTATAATTTATTTTATTTGAAACTAGACTCATTAAGGATTTCAAGAATATAACTTATATCCCATAATTATTTTTTTACAATTTTAAATGATTTTTCCAATGCAGAACAGGGGATCACTTAATCATTCTAAACCAGTCTCACAAAAATTTAAATATCTCAAAATATACAAATCCTTTGTTTTCTCTGTTTCTTTTATATGAAAATAGACTCAATAAGCTTTAAATCAATATCTCATCCAACTTATAATTCAATTTCTACTGCTTTTTTGTGATTTTTCAAATTCATGTCACTGCTGCTATCCAAAACAATTTTATTGTAAATTTTTGCTTTCTCTCACTTTAGTTGTATTCATTACTTACCTATAACAATCTTTCCAATTTCCGATTACATATCGAGCATATTGCTCTTACGTTACACATGCATATGCCTACACTTATCATTACAAAGTCACACATAATTTCACTTAATTAATTTTCCCGTTGAACGCTTCGGAAGAATAACAGATACGCGGTGGTTTCGCACACAGCCCACCTTTGAAGTTGAAGCTCTCTTGTACACATAGTGGCCTTCACTTAGTACCACTCATGTGACCTAGCTCGATTGTACACATAATTCTGGCTCTCTTGTACACAAGTGGCCTTCACTTAGCACCACTCATATGACCTAGCCATCTCGTAGCTCTCTTGTACACATAGTGGCTCACACTACATACCACACATGTGACCTAGCTACGTATAGCTTTCTTGTACACATGGCGTACTCCCGGTACCACACATGTGACCTAGCTAAGTATATATATATATATATATATATATATATATATATGTATCTTGTAGCTCTCTTGTGCACATAGTGGCCTGCACTTAGTACCACTCATGTGACCTAGCTACATACCATTTATATCTTTCGATTCTGAAGGTTCAAACAGGAAGTATCTCAATTTCTAATACTTTATTTCATTCCTTAAAAAGTCAATTATGATTCAAAAATCAGCTGCAATACATAAAATATGCTGAAATATAAAAACGTTAATAAAAATAATGAATTATTTACATACAACTTACTTGTCAAAATCTCGTCAGGTACAACCGTGTACCAACTCATACAACCCATGTAATATTAATTTAACATTCAATTCCACATGACACAGCAAACATCACATTTTCCATACCACACATACCATCCATCAACTTCTCCTAAACATATTAAATCATACAATTTATGTCATAACTTCTCCTAAACATATTAAATCATACAATTTATGCCATATCAATAGAGAATTACAATTCAAGCATGGTGTTGCATTATTATTAACACACGAACTTACCTCAGATCTAGAAACGACAATTTACCATTTTAGTCCATAACCTTGTATTTTCCCGATTTAAGCCTGAATCTCGATTTCCTTGATTTATATCACATTTACCCTACTAATTAGTCACATTATTCATATTGGGTCCAAAAATCATATTTTTAAAAATTTGCACTTTGACCCCCAAACTTTCACATATTTGCACTTTTTCCCCAATACTCGTAAAATGATTTTTATTCAATTTCCTTGCATTTCCAGCGTAGCTGAATCATTTTCATAACTATGGCAGCCCCCAATTTCCACTAAATCACCCTTTTATGACTAATTTATACCTTTTACGATTTAGTCCTTTTTAAGCATTTTTACCAAAAATCACTTAGCAAAAGTCATTTATTACACATCGAGCCTTCATATTCTACCATTAAACATCAAGATACATGCATACCATTCATGGGTAAATTTTTAAACATAAACCCTAGCTCAAAATAATGGTAGAAATGAGTAGAGCATGTTACCGGGATTTCAAAAATGTAAAGAACATAAAAAACGGGGCTTGAATGCACTTACTATTGAGCTTGGAAGCTTGAAAACCCTAACCATGTCTTCTCCCATGCAATATTCGGCCATAGGTAGATGATGGACAAGAAATTTGGCTTTTATTTTGTCTTTTAGTCCATTTAATGACCGAATGACCAAAATGCCCTTTTAGCCTTTCTTTGAAATTTTATCCATCCAAGCCCATTTTTGTCCAAAACTTTAGAACTTGGTCAAATTGCTATTTAAGACCCTCTAATTAAAAATCCAATTCAACTTCATACTAAAAACTTCTAGAACTCATATTTTATAATTTATTCAAATTAGTCCTTAAAGTCTAATTGAGCACCTTAGACATATAATTTCTTCATGAAATTTTCACACAAGCATGTAAACATATCATAGACCTTATATTATTTCTACTTCAGATTCATGGTCTCTCGAAACCACTATTCCGACTAGGCCCTAATTCAGGATGTTACACCCTTAACCCGTATTCATCGCCGGATTAGGGTTATTAGGTATCACCGAACAAAACACAACTTTCATTCAATCATATAATCACATAGGTCATACTCGAACTTATAATTAAAGCATACATCTGATTAAACATTAAACAAACATTATAAATCGTAATACAAATACAAATCATACCTCAAATTTCAAGATCATCATTTACGGCATAATGTGCATTAATATATATATATATAGCATTAGTTAACTAAAACATGGTCAATTATACTTCTAATTCTCCTCTAAATAATTATGCCTATGACTTCCAAAACACATATCATTTCAATATATAACATTTCATACATACCTAAAATATATACCATTAAGACTATTCAATTACCAAATATCTAACATATCATTACCTTAACTCAACATGCGCATATTATAAGGAAACAAATAACTCCTTACTTTTCACTTTTTGACCAAACATATATGCAACTTTAGTAACAATTTCATAAAACCGAACATGCTTTAATGCCATTTATTTAATACACATTTTAACTTATCAAAGTAAACCATTATATAAACACAAATACAAGCTATAGAATACTTCAATTACCTACTAATTATTATGCCAACAATTACACATACTAATTTATTTTTTTGACAAATCGGCAACCAAAAGTAACCACATAAATAGTATAAGTTTTTTCCATCAAATCATAAGTTAAAATATGTCATTTCATATTCAAGTCATACCTATTTCGCACATCATGTATTAGACCAAATTATTTCATATATAAGATCAACCTACTTTATAAATATATTCGGCTAGCATAATTTACTTTAAACACTTTTCTTAAATGTCATTTAACAAACGAACATATACAACCAATTTCACATTCAATACATGCTCATTGTATCGAATCATATTAATCCACAATATAACATCACATATATATGTCACTTCACACTTCCAAACATATATCCATCCTACAATTTATAACATAAAACACATTTCCAAAATAGATTTAGATCAAAGCTGAGTATATGTAACACCCCTTACCCGTATACAACTACGGAACCAGGTACGAGGCATTACCAGACTTAAATTGTTTAAACTTACAACTTTGGGCTTTAAACTTTCATTTCCAACTTCAACTTCTCATTCATATGCATAACATTCTTATTATGGGCCTACAAGGCCTTAAACATACATTCGGAAGGTCTGAAAATTAAACCGGACACTTTTACATATTTAGAAAAATTTTGCCTAAACAGTGGCTACACGCCCGTGTGAAATGGAACACGCCCGTGTGGGCAGGCTGTGTGGTCACACACGCCCATGTCCCTAGCTTCTGTGAAAATTATTTTCTAATTCGAACCTACAGTGGTTTTCACACGGTCGGTCATACGCCCGTGTCCCTAGCCTGTATCCCTCACACGGCCTAGACACGCCCGTGCCTTAGTCCGTGTGCCAAAACTATGGCATTCTATTTATGACATCAACACCTCACTATGGTCACACGGCCAGGCACACGCCCGTGTCCTTAGACCGGGTGTTGAATTAAATTCCAAATTTTAGGTGCAAACTTCACACGGCCTGGGCACATGCACATGTCCATGGCCATGCCTCCCACATGGCTGACACACACGGTCGTGTCTCTGCCCGTGTGTTTACTATTGAGCATATTGACTTGTAAACCTAGAATCCAAGGGGACACACGGCCAATCAATAAGCCTCTGGGGCTGACTGTGTGTCACACACGGCCTAGACACATGCCCGTGTGTCTACCCTTGTGGACATTGGAAAGGCTATCTTCCAAGCCAAATGCCACCCTACATAGCAACCATACTTATACCAATTCAATTCAGCATATATTATGATCATAAGCCACTTCTAAGAACTCGGAATCAAGACATCCACACAAGCATATACTTCATGAAATTCATCATCATTGAATATATACACTTGTCAAGTATTGGCCAATTTCCAAGGACCATTTACAAGATGAATTGAACAACATTAATAGCAAACACTTTGACTAATAAACATGACATAACAAAAAGACCAAGTCCTATACATGCCATACTCAAAATAAATCTAACTTTTCTATACCAAAAAGGAGTTGATAGTGTGATTTTCGAACTCCGACGTTCCACGAATTCTCGAGCTAGCTTGGCAATACTACAAGGACAAGGGAAATGAGAGGAGTAAGCATAAAGCTTAGTAAGTTTGCATGAAGTAAATAGCAACATAAAGCTCATAATGTCATCCATCCATTGCATGGAATAAAAAACACAAGTCTTAAGCTCATTT
Organism: Gossypium australe; assembly: GCA_005393395.2. Lineage (NCBI taxonomy): Eukaryota > Viridiplantae > Streptophyta > Magnoliopsida > Malvales > Malvaceae > Gossypium > Gossypium australe. Next base: position 99,126,930 of record CM016616.1, on the reverse strand, counting down.
CCATAACTTACACATACTTATTCTTACTGATTACATACCATGCTACATATCGTAAACCATTCTCGTGAAGTACTCACATATACCTGTAATCACTTCATCACATAGCCTTAGCACTAATCTCATATCTATTATAAGCTTAACTAGTAATCTCATTGAATCACTTGGGATACTCAAGGATACATGATCATCATCATAAATATAATTTCGACGCCAATGCCACATCCCAAATGTGGTCTTATGTGGGGTCACCACAAGATGCCGATGCCATATCCCCGATATGGTCTTATACGGGATCTCTTATCGATTGTTGATGCTATATCCCGGATATGGTCTTATACTATTCTCGTATTCGATGCCGATGCCATATCCCCGATATGGTCTTATATGGGATCTTAATTAGGTGCCGAGGCCATGTCCAGACACGGTCTTATACTGGACCTTACCTATCTCAAGTCTTGTCGACATTATTCTCTCATTTATTATAGTCCAACCGAGACTTCACATCACAATTCTGATCATTTTTGCATTTAACATCATTACTCAAATTCATAGGAATATTATACATTTTAAATCATACTAGCACGATGTTGAACTTATTACATACAAACTTACCTTGATTTCAAAATAGGCTAAATTGTCGATCTAATCCGACACATTGCCCTTTCCTCAGTCGAGGTTAATTCTTCGTTCTTCTTGATCTATAATAACAATTTAGCTCATTTAGTTGCCACATTAATAAACACATTTCAATAATCACATTTTGGCAAAATTACCATTTTGCCTTTAAGCTTTCTCAAAATGACCATTTTACCCCTAGGCTCGAAAATCATTTCTAATCAAATTTCATTATTTAACGAGCCTAGGTGAACATTTATTACTCTTATGGCAACCCTCAATACTCCTTATTTCACACATTTACCACATATTTTACAACCTTTATAAAAAGATCCTTTTAGTTGTTTTCTTGGTAACACCATTCACAAAAGTTGTTCATCTAACAACTAGGACCTATTTTCTTCCATAAAAATGTAGCAAACAACTTAAAATCTTTCATGGAAAAACTCTAAACATTTCACCATTTAACAAAATAGTCCCCTCTTTAGAAAGCTTAAGCTTTAGAGGTTCCAAAAGTACAATTTTTATAAAGAAATGATCACTAGAACACTTACCTGTAAAGAGAAGAGTGTGCTGAAATTTTTGAAGCTTTCAAGCCCCTATTTGCTACTAATTTTCGGTGGAGGAACGAAGAAGAAAAGATGATATCCTTTCTTTCTTTATTTTAATATAAAATCCCAATTTAGTCTACTTAATCCACCTACTTGACCAAATTTTGACCTCTATTGTCCCCAATGGCCAGCCAACCTTTATTTATGGGGCTAATTTCCCTTTAAAGACCTCCAATTAATATTCTATGGCTATTAGGTACCTTTAGCTAGAAATTTTGAACTTTCACACTTTATGCGATTTAGTCCTTTCTTGCGATTTAGCATGAAATCACTAAAATTAAAGCACCAAAATTTTCATGTACTTATACAAACATACTCTAACTTATAAAATATCATGAAAATAAATTTCTCTAACCTCGTTCTGAACCACTATTTTTGAGGATTTTCCTCCTCAAAAATCTTACCAATAAAAAGGTTGGGATACTGGTTTCTCATAGCCTCCTCGGGCTCCCATGTAGCCTCTTCTATTCCATGTCTCTGCCATAGTATTTTAGCAAGGGCTATACTTTTGTTCCTCAACTGTTTGACCTCTCGCGCCAAAATTTTAATTGGCACTTCGCCATAAATCAAGTCCGGTTGATTTCCTACCTTTGTTGGTACAATCACTTGTGAAGGGTCCGAACGGTATCGTCGCAACATGGATACGTGGAAAACATCATGAATCTTTTCCAGCTCAGGTGGCAAGGCCAAACGATAAGCTACCGGTCCTATCCTCTCGGTAACTTTATAAGGTCCGGTAAAGCGCGGACTCAACTTGCCTTTTCGGCCAAATCTGAGGACTTTCTTCCATGGTGATACTTTCTGAAACACTTTGTCACCGACTTGGAACTCAATCTCTTTCCTTTCTAAATCCGAATAGGATTTTTGTCTATCTTTGGCCACTTTCAGACATTCACGTATCACTTTTACTTTCTCTTCAGTTTCCCTGACCAAATCAACCCCGTGAATCTGGTTCTCTCTAAGTTCTGTCCAGTACAAGGGCGTTCAGAACTTACGCCAGTACAATGCCTCGTAAGGCACCATCTTCAAACTTGACTGAAAATTGTTGTTGTAGGCGAATTCTACCAACGGTAAGTATTTTTCTCAACCTTGGAATTTTAAAACACAACATCGAAGCATGTTTTCTATTATCTTTATTACTCTCTCCGACTGCCCGTCTGTTTGCGGATGGAAAGCTGTATTGAAACTCAATTTTGCACCTAAAGCCTCTTGTAACTTTTTCCAAAACCGTGACGTAAATCTTGGATCTCTATCCAAAATAATCGACAACGGTACTCTATGAAGTCTCACTATCTCTTAAACATACAAATCCACCAACTTATCAAGAGAATAATCGACTCTTACTGGTATGAAATCGGCTGACTTTGTAAGCCTATCGACTACAACCCATACAACATTTTTTTTCGGCATCAACGGTAAACCCGTTACGAAGTCCATAGTAATACGGTCCCACTTACACTCAGTAACCATAATAGGCTGAAGTAGACCCGAAGGTACTTGGTGTTCAGCCTTCACTTGTTGACAAATTAGGCATCTCGATACAAACTCAAAAATGTCTTTCTTCATATTCGACCACCAATACTATTTCTTCAAGTCATTGAACATCTTCGTGCTACCTGAGTGCACAGTTAAACATCCGCTATGTGCTTCATACAAAATCTTTCGAATAAGTTCATCATTTCTGGGTACAATGACCCTATCTCGAAACATCAAACATTCGTGAGGACTTACTTGAAAGTCTGACTCAACATTTGACACACATAGAACTGTTTTGGCTTGTAAGTCGCTGTCACCTTTCTGAGCTTCACCAATCTCTTGGAGAAATATTGGTTTAGCCCTCAACTCGGCTAGAATGGAACCATCATTTAACAAGGCCATCCGTGTATTCATGGCTCTCAGCGCAAACAAGGTTTTTTTTTCTCAAAGCATCGACGACCACGTTCCCCTTTCCCGGATGGTAGTTAATCACTAACTCATAATCCTTAATCAGCTCTAACCATCTTCATTGCCTCAAATTCAATTCCTTTTGAGTCATCAAGTATTTGACACTTTTCACCATATAAATGGTGTCTCCATATCTTTAATGCAAACAAAATGGCAGCTAATTCCAAATCATGAATCGGGTAATTCTTCTCGTGCGGCTTTAATTGTCTAGAAGCATAAATTATCACCTTGCCGTCTTGCATGAGTACAAAACCTACTCCATTCAAGGATGCATCGCTATAGACTACAAATTCCTTTCCTGGCTCAGGCTGCACTAAAATGGGAGCCTTAGTCAACAATGCCTTCAATCTCTCAAAACTCTGCTGGCACTTTTCTGTCCACTCAAACTTCACCTCTTTTTGCAATAGCCTCGTCATTGGAGTAGCTATCATTGAAAATCCCTTGACAAATCGTCTATAATAGCCGACTAGGCCTAGAAAACTCCTAACCTCGGTTACATTCCTTGCTGGCTTCCAATCTACAATTACTGATATCTTACTCGAGTCGACTCTAATTCCATCTCCTGAGACAATGTGCCCCAAAAATCCAACTTTCTCAAGCCAAAATTCACTTTTACTAAACTTGGCATATAATTGTTTATCTCTTAAAATTTTCAGAATCGTTCTCAAATGCTCAGCATGCTCGTTCTCATCCTGAGAGTAGATCAATATGTCATCGATAAAGACTACTACAAATTTATCCAAATATGATCGAAAGATACGATTCATCAAATCCATGAAAACTGGAGGGGCATTTGTTAACCTGAAAGGCATGACCAAGAATTCATAGTGATCATACCTTGTTTGAAATGCGGTTTTCGGCACATCCGAGACCTTGACTCTCAACTGATAATATCGAGACCTCAAGTCTATCTTGGAAAACACCGTGGCTCCCTTGAATTGATCAAACAAATCATCAATTCTTGGCAATGGGTACTTGTTCTTCACAGTTACCTTATTAAGCTATCGATAATCTATACATAACCTCATGGAACCATCTTTCTTCTTCACGAATAATACGGGAGCACCCCACAGAGAATAACTCGGTCTTGCGAAGCCTTTATCCATTACCTCTTGTAACTGTGCCTTCAGCTCTTTTAGCTCGGTTGGAGCCATTTTGTATGGAGTAATAGAAATAGGGGTAGTACCAGGAGCTAACTCAATTCCAAACTCAATCTCTCTAACCAGAGGTAACCCTGGCAATTTCTCTGGGAAAACATCTACATACTCACATACTATGGGTACCAATTCAATTCTTAACTCAGTCTCTCTAGCATTCATTACAAAGGCAATGTAAGCTTCGTACCCCTTTCTTAAATACTTCTGAGTCAACAAGGAAGTTATCACTATTGGCAATATGTCTTGTTCATCTGATCCAAAACGAATAAAATCCCCACTTTCAATTTTAACTCAATAAACTTCCTTCCACAATTCACTATCACATCATGAGTAGCTAACCAATCCATCCAAAGGGTGACATCAAATTCATCAAACGGCAATAACATGAGTTTAGCAGGAAAACAATGACCCCTAATCATCAAAGGGAAACATTTGCATACTCTATCAACTAATGCACATTTGCCTAGGAAATTGGACACTCCTATTACAAATTCTGTAGACTCTACAGGCATGTTCATGCTAGAGACTAATTTTATGCAAATATACAAGTGGGTAGATCCCAGATCAATTAAAGCTATAACACGAGTATCATAGAAAGAAAATGTACCCGTGATCATGTTAGGGGAGGACGCCTTTTCGCGAGCACGAATGGCATATGTTCTCGCCGGTGCTCTACCCTCAACTCTCGCAGTTTTCTCTCTAGACGAATTCTTGCCACTCATCTCGTTTCCTGGGTTTCTCTGTGGTCTTCCTCTAGTAGTACTTCCCGGTCTTGTATTCTGAGGTTTCTCTTTCTCACCTGCCTCAGGGCAATCTCTGATAAAGTGGTCTAGAGATCTACACTTGAAACAAGCTTTCTCGTTTGGTCTGCACTCACCGGAATGACGTCTACCACATTGCGGGCATTTCGGTCTACTCGGTCGAACGTTGCCAACACTAGCAACTGATGTGGTCTGAGCTCTAGACCCCGAGAACTATTTACCTTTACTTCTACTTGAAAATTTAGCTGAGGTGGCTGACCGGGCAGTGAAATCTCTTGACTTCTTGGATAAAGATTGAAATGACTTGCCCATTTGTCTTTTCTTTGAGTCGTGAGACTCAATCTCAACTTTCTTTTTCTCTTTGACCAACTCTTCAGCCTTACAGGCTCTATCTACTAACACCACAAATTCTTTTAGTTCGAGGACCCCAGCATATAAACAGGTATCTTCATTTAACCCATCCTTGAACCTTTTGCACAAAATAACCTCGGTAGACACACACTCCCAGGCATACTTACTGAGCCTTACGAATTCTTGTTTGTATCTGGTCACCGTCATTCGGCCCTACTTTAGCTCTAAGAACTCTTTTCTTTTCTGGTCGATGAACCTTTGGCTAATTTACTTCTTCCAGAATTTCTCCTGGAAGAATTCCCAGTTAATTATCCCCTTAGTACCACCGACACAAGGGTATTCCACCACTAATAGGCCGAATCTATCAAGAGAGACACCACACACTTCATGCACTAATCAGGCGTGTTTGACAACTCATTGAATACCCTGATGGTACTCTCAGGCCAAAATTTTGCTCTTTCTGGGTCATCGTCTTTACTAGCCCGAAATTTCTCTACTCCTTATTTCTGGATCTTATCGACCGAAGGCCTTTACCTTCTTACTACCTCAACCACTTGAGGAGCTATAGGAATGGGCTGAGGAATAGGTGGGGTTGGAGGAAGTTAAGCATTAGGATTTACTCTAATGTACTCAGTGTACCAATTGCTCATCATCTGGAGAAAGGCTTCTCGAGCCTCTTCTCCCTGACCCATAGTCTCGGGTCTACTCTCTACTGGCGCAGTCCCTTGCACGAAAGCTGGCGCATTACTTGCAGCATCATCGGCAGTAGCTCAGTCGGGATCAGGATCCATTTACTATATAAAAACACAATTCAAATCGTCAGGAGTCGTTACACTATCATTACACACATATTCTTACATATGGCATGTATAGCTAGACTCATATTTATGCTACGTTAGTCTGAGAATCGACAAAACCGTAGCTCTAATACCACTAAATGTAATACCCCTTATTCATATTCAACTCCAGAACTGGGTACGAGGCATTACCAGACTTAACTTGCTTGAACTTACAACTTTGGGCTTTAAACTTTCATTTCCAACTTCAACTTCTCATTCATATGCATAACATTCTTATTATGGGTATGTGATACATTCAGAAGGTCTCGAAATTAAACCGAAAACTTTTACGTGTTTAGAAAAATTTTGCCTAAATAGCGACCACACGCCTGTGTGGGCAGGCCGTGTGGTCACACATGCCCATATCCCTAGCTTGTGTGGAATTTATTTTTTAATTCGAACCTACAGGGGTTTTCACACGGTCAGACACACGCCTGTGTCCCTGGCCCGTGTCCCTCACACGGCCTCGACACGCCTATGTCTTAGCCTATGTGCCAAAACTATGGCATTCTGTTTATGATGTCATCAGCTCACTATGGTCACATGGCCAAGGCACACGCCAGTGTCCTTAGACTGTGTGTTGAATTAAATTACAAATTTTAGGTGCAGACTTCACACGGCCTGGGCACACGCCCATGTCCATGGCCGTGCCTCTCACATGGCTGACACAAACGGTCGTGTCTCTGCCCGCGTGTTTACTACTGAGCATATTGACTTGTAAACCTAGCATCCAAGGGGACACACAACCAATTAATAAGCCCATGGGGCTGACCGTGTGTCACACACGGCCTAGACACATGCCCGTGTGTCTACCCGTGTGGACATTGGAAAGGCTATCTTCCAAGCCAAATGCCACCCTACATAGCAACCATACTTATACCAATTCAATTCAGCATATATTATGATCATAAGCCACTTCTAAGAACTCGGAATCAAGACATCCACACAAGCATATACTTCATGAAATTCATCATCATTGAATATATACACTTGTCAAGTATTGGCCAATTTCCAAGGACCATTTACAAGATGAATTGAACAACATTAATAGCCAACACTTTGACTAATAAACATGACATAACAAAAAGACCAAGTCCTGTACATGCCATACTCAAAATAAATCTAACTTTGTTATACCAAAAAGGAGTTGATAGTGTGATTTTCGAACTCTGACGTTCCATGAATTCTCGAGCTAGCTTGGCAATACTACAAGGGCAAGGGAAATGAGAGGAGTAAGCATAAAGCTTAGTAAGTTTGCATAAAGTAAATAGCAACATAATGCTCATAATGTCATCCATCCATTGCATGGAATAAAAAACACAAGTCTTAAGCTCATTTCCATAACTTACACATACTTATTCTTATCGATTACATACCATGCTACATATCGTAAACCATTCTCGTGAATTACTCACATATACCTGTAATCACTTCATCACATAGCCTTAGCACTAATCTTATATCTATTATAAGCTTAACTAGTTATCCCATTGAATCACTTGGGATACTCAAGGATACATGATCATCATCATACACATAATTTCAACGCCAATACCACATCCCAAATGTGGTCTTATGTGGGGTCACCGCTAGATGCCGATGCCATATTCCCGATATGATCTTATACGGGATCTCATATCGATTGTTGATGCCATATCCCGGATATGGTCTTATACGATTCTCATATTCGATGTCGACGCCATATCCTCGATATGGTCTTATACGGGATCTTAATTAGGTGCCGAGGCTATGTCCCAGACACGGTCTTATACGGGACCTTACCCATCTCAAGTCTTGTTGACATTTATTCTCTCATTTATTATAGTCCAACCGGGACTTCACATCACAATTCTCGTCATTTTCGCTTTCAAATTCATAGGAATATTATACATTTTAAATCATACTAGCACAATGTTGAACTTATTACATACAAACTTACCTCGATTTCAGAATAGGCTAAATTGTCGATCTAATCCTACACCTTGCCCTTTCCTCGGTAGAGGTTAATTCTTCGTTCTTCTTGATCTATAATAACAATTTAGCTCATTTAGTTGCCACATTAATAAACATATTTCAATAATCATATTTTGGCAAAATTACCATTTTGCCCTTAGGCTTTCTCAAAATGACCATTTTACTCCTAAGCTCGGAAATCATTTCTAATCAAAATTCTTTCTTTAACGAGCCTAAGTGAACATTTATTACTCTTATGGCAACCCTCGACACTCCTTATTTCACACATTTACCACATATTTTACAACCATTATAAAAAGGTCCTTTTAGGTGTTTTCTTGGTAACACCATTCACAAAAGTTGTTCATCTAACAACTAGGCCCCATTTTCTTCCATAAAAATGCAGCAAACAACTTAAAAGCTTTCATGGAAAAACTCTAAACTTTTCACCATTTAACAAAATAGTCCCCTCTTTAGAAAGCTGAAGCTTTAGAGGTTCCAAAAGTATAATTTTTATAAAGAACTGATCACTAGAACACTTACTTGTAAAGAGAAGAGTGTGCTGAAATTTTTGAAGCTTTCAAGCCTCTATTTGCTACAAATATTTGGTGGGGGAATGAAGAAGAAAAGATGATATCTTTTTTTTCTTTATTTTAATATAAAATCCCAATTTAGTCCACCTAATCCACCTACTTGACCAAATTTTGACCTCTATTGTCCCCTATGGCCGGCCAACCTTTATTTAAGGGTCTAATTTCCCTTTAAAGACCTCCAATTAATATTCTATGGCTATTAGGTAACTTTAGCTAAAAATTTTGAACTTTCACACTTTATGCGATTTAATCCTTTCTTGCGATTTAGCATGAAATTGCTAAAATTAAAGCACCAAAATTTTCATGAACTTATACAATCACACTCTAACTCATAAAATATCATGAAAATAATTTTCTCTAACCTCGAATTAGTGGTTCTGAACCACTGTTCCGACTAGCCCCTAAATCGGGCCTTTAAAATATACACAAGCTCTTTCATACTTTTTACCCGAATCATAAAGCAAAATATAAACACCTCATATATTTACACCACTTAACCTGAATGATCATTCTTTAGTCTTTAATAAACTTTGTATTTTATCTATTTAGCCAAACCACATCTCAAGACTATATCATCAAGCATCTACCAAGTATATCACATACATATGATATGCACATTACTTTCGAAACGGCTTAAACCATAACCAACTCACCCAAATATTAGTAAAGCATACCAGGCATATCTGTAATATCCGGGATTTAGGGCTTGTGCATTTTTGCTTAAATATATGTGGAAGCATGCCTATGTGTGTTTTGAATGTGTCTTATAGAGTTCGGGAACTTTAGAGTGTAGGAGAATGCCTTAGAAAATATTGTATTTTAAGTCTTAAAAGGGATCTAGGCAAATAAGGCCCTAAGAAAATTTGTAGGGGACATTGGACACAAGATTGGGCTTGATAAAGTGGCTAGGAGGCGCCACTTAAAGCCTTAAGAAGTGACGCCACAAGCAGTGCAAGAAGGGCCTAGGTTCGAGCAGCAAGGGGAGCACTTGTGGAGTTGATTTTTGTGTCAGGGAGGAAGGGAGTTGGACGACATGGGGAGACGGGGTGGATGAGCATTAGATGTGGTCAGATTCTTTTTAAAATTCGGCTAAGGTAGGAAGATAATTGTTGATTTATTCAGATTATTTTGAATGGGTAAAGAAGAGGGAAAATAGTAGAATAACAAGGGATTGAGTAGAGAGAGGGAGAGTTGGCCGGCCAAGGGACTTTTTGGATGACAAATTCGGTCACCAAAATCCCTTAAGCCGAATTTTTGGTTAAGCCTCACCAACACTTTTCTTTTTCTTTTCTTCTCTCAATTCTTTCTTTCTTTTTCTTTTTCACTCCAGCCGAAACATACTTGAGCCTCCATATCATTCTTTTTCTTTTCATAATCTCTACTGTTAATCAAAAGCCGAATATCATTTATCCTTCTCCTATTCTCTCTTTTCAGTCTTGGCCGAATCTCCATTGTTTTCCTAAGCCATTGCCGAAATTTTTCCACCTCATCTCTTCTCAGTTTTTGGTCGAATAGTAACCAAGTAGAGATCCTTTTTGATCTCTTCTCAAATCGGTTTGGAATAGGTAAGTCTGCTATGGCCGAATATCCACTATTCTTCCTTATTTCCTCTCTGTCGACATGTGTAGAACAAAAGCCGAAACTTGGCATTGGTGTTGACATTTAATCAACCATGCAATCGTTTTCTTTTAGGATTTCTGGGATTTTGAAGCAGTAGACCGGGAGCATCTTTTCCCTACCAATAGTTTCGGTAAGTCAGTGGTAAGGGTTCTAGTAATTTAGACCTGTTTCTTATTCGTTCAAAAGCCAAAAACTAACCGGTTAAGTGATCTAGTGTTTGGCCAATTGCAAGGGGGAAACATCACGAAGTTTCGGGATTTGATTAGTAACCAAATCGGCAGCAAGGTAAGGATTTTGGTTGCGATAATCCTTCAGGATTTGACTATTTAGCCGAATGGCTTTTTGCTAAAATGCTTAGTGTTGGCCGAATGTAGGAACAAGGGATCTAGAGCATTAGATCGGGATTTTCGAGATTTAGTAATCGTGTTAGTACCAGGTGTGTAGCCCTACATTGATTCCTAATAGATTTATGGTATTAATTTAATACGTGTGTTAATGAAAATATGAAAAATGTGGCTAAAGGTACCATTCAATGGTACAGAGTATTCATGTACGTTAACCATTACTACTATGTTAATAATGTTATGAACATTGAATATGACTCATATGTGAATTCGTTATGAGTATGGAATAAGATACTTTGCATGATTTCTGCATGTTTTGTATGATGCATGGGCATAAGGGTGATAATGAAAGGGGAAGTGATCTGGTGGTTTTTACCATATTATCTGGTGACTCATGTCACATAATCTGAATCTGGTGACTAATGTCACGTATTATTATCTGGTGACTCATGTCACATAATCTGAATCTGGTGACTAATGTCACGTATTATTATCTGGTGACACTCTCACATTATCTGGTGGCTATGCCACGTTTATAAAGGCGATGAGCAGTTGACTGCAGCGACTGCCTTCGATGGTGTGTAGCGGATGGAGGGTCGATTTAGTAATCCCCACGGTGTGATTGATAGGTACGGGTGATGTGTAGAGGATGGTTATTTAGGTTTGGGTTTGGGATTGCATCATTGCTTATAATCATTATATATGATTTGATATGCTTAAATCGTTTGGGAGTTTGTGTTGGTTGTTACACACTGAGTCTGTTTGACTCACCCTTCGTGGGCTAACATTTTGCAGGTGACACTCAGTAATTGGACCGGGTCGGCAGGAACTTAGTGGTGGCCATGCTCAGCTCAGAGTTTTCTTTATGTTGGATTTTTATATTAAGTTTTGGATTTATTTTGGGTTTTGCTTTGTTGTAATAAGGCCATTACTTTTAAACTGTTTTATGCATGCGTTTTATTTTTATTATGATACGATTAATATCAAACCAAAGGTTAAATAACTTTTCTTTAAAATAATTTCAAATGTGTTGACACCTAAACACCAACGATTTTCAACTTAATGCTACGCTTTAAAAATTTGGCATTTCTTTTAACTTATAGTTTTGAAGTATGAAAATAACATTTTAACAAGATATAGACTTCAAAAATGACACCGTTTTCAATTTAATCACAACACAAATCGATTTTTCTTTAAAACCACCCAATTTTTCCAAATTGACAAACAAGTTTTTGAAATGTTTTACTCAAGGAACAGTTTTAAATTTGGTATCAGAGCCCAGTTTTAAACTCTTGGCCTTGGGTTAAAGCCCACAACGTTTTCAAAATAAAGGCCAAGTGAGTTTTTGGTGGAAATTTTTGAAATTGAGCAGGTTTTCTGGCATGGCACCTAAGTCTCCGACCCGAAGTCCACCAGGTAAGTACCCCTAACCGTTGCATGATTTGTATTATTGTATGATTTGTATGGGGGGTATTACGGGATCATAGATTAGTACATTTAATGAACCCTAGGATTAGCTTACTCCAACACAGAATCACATAAAATTTAAGGCCTAATTAAACAAACCTATGAGCGAGTCGCCGAGTTAGGGTGTGGCAACCATCGTGCGCATGTCTAGGATTGGATTCGGTGGGAGCTTGGTATTTAAGCAGTCCTAGTGACTCACCCCCTCTTCACTCGAATCCTACCTGGTGCGTAGTGACGGTTCACCCTAACCAAGAGGACTTGTTCACGGGCTAAATCCAATAATTAAAACCCGAAAGGGACTAGCTACACTGTTTTATAAAAACCTTAGTTTTTTAAATCATCAAATTACCCCTTTGATTTGTAAAAAAAAAAAAAATATTTTAGATTTTGAAAAAAAATCTCCTATTTCCCGAAATATTCCCGGTTTATAAAATTACAAAAATACCCATGGTTTATAAAATTGCCATACTATCCTCGATTTTTACCAAGATATCCTTACTTTACAAAAATACCAAAAATCCCTATTTTGCAAAATATCAGGATACCCCGATTTGGAAAAATTTACCAAAATACCCCTATAGGACAAATTACGGAAATACCCTTGGGATTAGAACGGACGAAACGGTTCGAGTGGTGAATATGTGTGGTTGATACTATTGAATGTATGTGTTTCTCTGAATTAGGGTAGAAGACTTGAAACGAAAACTCTGAAATGATCGAAAGAACTACTACTAAACTTCTTTACATAAAACTTATTCGTGGGTAATCAGTGGAACAAGAACTAATGCATAAAACTTTTTAACCAGATTAGATCGCGATCGTAGATATGAGTTCTAGGGGACGTGGTCATAATGTGCGAGGGCGTGGTAGAGGCAGAATGGTCGTATCGGAACCCGTTAGGTCTGGTCAAGGGTCTGAGAACGAGGTACCACCACCACCAGCTGCTGAGGTTGAACATCAGGATCAGACGGGGGATGATGCAGTATCACAGGCGATGCTGCGAGTTCTTGAGAGGGTGGTTGGAGTAGGTGGAGGTATGGGAGCTCGAAAATCTGTACCCGAGCGACTTCGAGCCAATGAAGCTGAGGTATTCCGGGGTGTATCCAGTGTGGCGCCCAATACGGCTGAGTATTGGTTGGAGGCGACGGAACGAATCATGGATGATCTGGATCTGACTGCTGAGAAGAAACTGAAATGAGTGGTGTCGCTACTTCGCGATGAGTCATACCAATGGTGGCTCACAATTCGGGATAGTGCTACAGCTGAGGATCTCACTTGGGAGTATTTCAAGGTGGCGTATCAGAAAAAGTATGTTGTGACTAGTTATATTGATGCACAGAGGAAGGCATTTCTGAGGCTGGTTCAGGGGAATAAGTCCGTAGCGGAGTACGAGGCGGAGTTCTTGAGGTTGAGCCGGTACACTCGAGGAATCGTGGCTACGGAGCATAAGCGATGTGTCCGGTTTGAGGACGGACTGCGGGATGACCTGAGATTGTTGATAGCTCCACAACAAGAGCGGGAGTTTGCCATGTTGGTGGAGAAGGCTAAGGTAGCCGAAGGGATTAAGGAATCTGTGAGACGGAATACGGATAGGAATAGGTAAAAGAGAGGTTTTGGACCATCAGGGTCATCCGGGAATGTTCAAAAGAGACACAAAGTTGATGGGCCGCGGGGTCAGCAGGCTGTTACAGGAGGGCAGTACCGTACTTGTGTGGAAAGATGCACCTAGGAGAGTGTTGGAAGAAGACAGAGGGCTGTTTTAAGTGTGGGTCCAAGGATCACATGATTAGGGACTGTCCTATGAAACCAGATGGGAATCGACCAGCAGGTCGGGGTTTTAATCAGGCTGGAAGAGGTGGACAGCAGCCACCGCGGGGTCGTGGTCAGATTGGCAGAGGTAATGGTTTTGGAAGAGGACGGGGAACACCGGGCAGAGGTGTTGGTAACACAGAGGCAAGACAGCCGGGGCTGGTGTATGCAGTTCGCCGGAGGGAGGATGGAGACGCACCGGACGTCATAACTGGTACGTTCCTTATAGCTGATAAGCCTTATTTTACTTTAATTGATGTTGGCTCGACCCACTCTTATGTTGCATGTAGAGTAGTTGAAACGCTAGGTGTAGCATCTGAACTGTCTAATAGGGAGATGACTGTAGTGAGCCCATTAGGTCAAACGGTAGTGGTGAATAGGATGTTTCGGAGTGTGCCTCTAGAAATTCAGGGAGTGGTATTTCCTGCTGATTTGATGGAACTACCTTTCGGAGAATTTGATCTCATTCTTGGCATGGATTGGCTAGTGGAACATCGGGCGAAGTTGGATTGCGCAGCTAAGTGAATGGAGTTAAGGACCCCAGAGGATGAGGAGATAATTATGATAGGAGAAAGGAGAAACTATTTGTCTAACGTAGTCTTCGCATTAAAGGCTAATAAGATGGTTCGAAAAGGGTGCAAGGCATTTTTGACCTTCATTAGTGCGTTGGATGCAAAGGAAGAGGGAGTTAGTGGAGTTAGAACAGTAAGGGAATTTGTGGATGTTTTTCCGGAGGAGTTACCTGGGATACCCCCAGACAGGGAGGTGGAGTTCGGAATTGACCTACTGCCGGGTACAGCTCCTGTGTCAATTGCTCCGTATAGAATGGCACCAAAGGAATTGGTTGAGCTCAAGGCTCAGATCCAAGAGTTGCTTGATCGTGGGTTTATCCGACCCAGTGTGTCTCCATGGGAAGCACCGGTCCTGTTTGTGAAGAAGAAGGACGGGACTATGCGCATGTGCATAGATTATCGTCAGTTGAATAAGCTGACCATCAAGAACAAGTACCCTTTGCCGAGGATAGACGATTTGTTCGATCAGCTTAAGGGGGCAGCGGTATTTTCAAAGATAGATCTATGGTCTGGATATCATCAGCTCAAGGTGAAGGAAGTGGATATCCATAAGACAGCTTTCCGGACAAGGTACGGGCATTATGAGTTCTTAGTAATGCCGTTCAGATTGACGAACGCCCCAGCTGCGTTCATGGATATGATGAACCGGGTTTTTCAACCTTACCTGGATCGGTTCGTCGTTGTGTTCATCGACGACATCCTAGTGTATTCCAAGTCTGAGATAGAACATGACGAGCATCTCCGGATAGTGTTGCAAGTGTTAAGAGGGAAGAATCTTTATGCCAAATTCAGCAAGTGTGAATTTTGGCTGAAGGAAGTTGCGTTCTTAGGGCATGTGGTGTCTGCAGAAGGGATAAGGGTGGATCCTCGGAAGATTGAGGCAGTGCTAGATTGGAAACCACCTAAGACTGTGGCTGAGGTTTGTGGTTTCTTGGGGTTAGCAGGCTACTATAGAAGGTTCGTAGAAGGGTTTTCATCGATAGCTGCACCTTTGACGAAGTTGCTAAGGAAGGAGGTACCTTTCGTATGGACAGATAAGCAACAGGAGAGCTTTAAGAAGCTTAAGAAGGTTTTGACTGAAGCTCCGGTTTTGATTCAGCCTGAGGCGGGGAAGGATTTCGTGGTGTATTGTGACGCTTCTCATACAGGTTTGGGATGCGTATTGATGCAAGACGGGAAAGTGGTCGCTTATGCGTCACGGCAATTAAGGCCACATGAGGTTAACTACCCGACGCATGATTTGGAATTGGCGGCTGTGGTCTTTGCTCTTAAGGTATGGAGGCATTATTTATATGGAGAAAAGTCGGTGATTTACACGGACCATAAGAGTCTTAAGTATCTGCTGACTCAGAAGGAGCTGAACTTGAGACAGCGAAGATGGGTGGAATTATTGAAGGACTATGATTGTTCTATAGAGTATCACCCGGGCAAGGCGAATGTAGTGGTAGATGCCCTAAGTCAGAAAGTAGTGTCGGATTTGAGGGCAATGTTTGCACATCTTAGCTTGTATGACGATGGAAGTTTGCTGGCAGAGTTGCATGTTAAGCCGTCATGGTTGAATGAAGTGAAAGAAGGACAGTTGGCAGATGATGACTTAAGTGCTAAGTTGCGGCAAGTGCAGAATGGGGAGTTGGAAAACTATGGTGTTAACAGTGAGGGAGTGCTGTGTTTTCATGGTAAGGCCTGTATGCCTAAGGATAAGGAGTTAAGGCAGAGGATTCTTCAGGAATCGGATAGTAGCCCTTATGCTATGCACCCTGGAGGAAGTAAGTTGTACAGAGATCTTCGGGATCAATTTTGGTGGCCTGGTCTTAAACGGGAAGTTACGAAATTTGTAGGGAAGTGCTTAATGTGTCAGCAAGTCAAGGCTGAACACCAAGTTCCGTCAGGATTGCTTCAGCCGATAAAGATTCTGCAGTGGAAGTGGGAGAGAATCACCATGGACTTCGTTAGTGGGTTTCCCCTTACGCCTACTAAGAAGGACTCGGTTTGGGTGATAGTGGATCGATTGATGAAGTTTGCACATTTCATTCCAGTACGAGTTGATTATTCTTTGCAGAAGTTGGCGAAGTTATATGTGGCAGAAATTGTAAGGTTGCATGGAGTGCCGGTGTCGATTATTTCAGATAGGGATCCAAGGTTTACGTCTTAGTTTTGGAAAGCACTACATCAGGCATTGGGCACTAGATTAGATTTTAGTACGGCATTTCATCCGCAGTAGGACGGCCAGTCTGAGCGGGTAATCCAACTGTTAGAGGATATGTTGAGGGGCTGTGTGATAGACTTCAGAGGAAGTTGGGAAGAATATTTGCCTTTAGCGGAATTTGCGTATAATAACAGCTATCAAGCCAGTATTCGAATGGCACCGTATGAAGCGCTGTATGGACGGAAGTGTCGCACTCCTACGTGCTGGACGAAATTGGGGGAACGTCGAATTTTGGGTCCAGAGATTGTGGCAGAATCCGAAGAGAAGGTTAAGGTAATTCGGGCACGGTTGAAGGAAGCATCTGATAGGCAAAAGTCGTACGCAGATCTTAAGTGGAAGGAAATAGAATTTGCTGTGGGAGATCAGGTGTTTCTTAAAGTTTCTCCATGGAAGAAGGTGATGAGATTTGGTCACAAAGGGAAGTTAAGTCCCAGGTTTATAGGACCTTATCGGGTATTAAAGCGAGTTGGACCAGTGGCATATCAGTTAGAGTTGCCTCCGGAGTTGAAGCAGATGCACGATGTATTCCATGTTTCTATGCTACGTCGATACCGATCGGATCCATCTCATGTAGTGCCGGTTGAAGAGGTGGAACTAAGGCCAGATTTGTCCTACGAGGAGGAGCCGATTCAAATTTTGGAACGAGATGTGAAGATGTTGCGGAGGAAATCAGTTCCTCTAGTCAAAGTGTTATGGAGTAATCATGGATCGGAAGAAGCTTCATGGGAGCCGGAAGAAGCAATGCGACAGCAATACCCTCACTTGTTTCAGTCAGGTAATTTCGAGGTCAAAATTATTTTAAGGGGGTAGAACTGTAATATCCGGGATTTAGGGCTTGTGCATTTTTGCTTAAATATATGTGGAAGCATGCCTATGTGTGTTTTGAATGTGTCTTATAGAGTTCAGGAACTTTAAAGTGTAGGAGAATGCCTTAGAAAATATTGTATTTTAAGTCTTAAAGGGGATCTAGGCAAATGAGGCCCTAAGAAAATTTGTAGGGGACATTGGACACAAGATTGGGCTTGGTAAAGTGCCTAGGAGGCGCCACTTAAAGCCTTAAGAAGTGACGCCACAAGCAGTGCAAGAAGGGCCTAGGTTCGAGCAGCAAGGGGAGCACTTGTGGAGTTGATTTTTGCGTCAGGGAGGAAGGGAGTTGGACGGCATGGGGAGACGGGGTGGATGAGCATTAGATGTGGTCAGATTCTTTTTAAAATTCGGCTAAGGTAGGAAGATAATTGTTGATTTATTCAGATTATTTTGAATGGGTAAAGAAGAGGGAAAATAGGAGAATAACAAGGAATTGAGTATAGAGAGGGAGAGTTGGCCGGCCAAGGGACTTTTTGGATGACAAATTCGGTCACCAAAATCCCTTAAGCCGAATTTTTGGTTAAGCCTCACCAATACTTTTCTTTTTCTTTTCTTCTCTCAATTCTTTCTTTCTTTTTCTTTTTCACTCTAGCCGAATCATACTTGAGCCTTCATATCATTCTTTTTCTTCTCATAATCTCTACTGTTAATCAAAAGCCGAATATCATTTATCCTTCTCCTATTCTCTCTTTTCAGTCTTGGCCGAATCTCCATTGTTTTCCTAAGCCATTGCCGAAATTTTTCCACCTCATCTCTTCTCAGTTTTTGGCCGAATAGCAACCAAGTAGAGATCTCTTTTGATCTCTTCTCAAATCGGTTTGGAATAGGTAAGTCTGCTATGGCCGAATCTCCACTATTCTTCCTTGGTCTTGACTTTTAATCAACCATGCAATCGGTTTCTTTTAGGATTTCCGGGATTTTGAAGCAGTAGATCGGGAGCATCTTTTCGCTGCCAATAGTTTCGGTAAGTCAGTGGTAAGGGTTCTAGTGATTTAGACCTGTTTCTTATTCGTTCAAAAGCCGAAAACTAACCGGTTAAGTGATCTAGTGTTTGGCCGATTGCAAGGGGGAAACATCACGAAGTTTCGGGATTTGATTAGTAACCAAATCGGCAGCAAGGTAAGGATTTTTGTTGCGATAATCCTTCAGGATTTGACTATTTAGCCGAATGGCTTTTTGCTAAAATGCTTAGTGTTGGCCGAATGTAGGAACAAGGGATCTAGAGCATTAGATGAGGATTTTCGGGATTCAGTAATCATGTTAGTACCAGGTGTGTAGCCCTACATTGATTCCTAATAGATTTATGGTATTAATTTAATACGTATGTTAATGAAAATATGAAAAATGTGGCTAAAGGTACCATTCAATGGTACAGAGTATTCATGTACGTTAACCTTTACTACTATGTTAATAATGTTATGAACATTGAATATGACTCATATGTGAATTCGTTATGAGTATGGAATAAGATACTTTGCATGATTTCTGCATGTTTTGTATGACGCATGGGCATAAGGGTGATAATGAAAGGGGAAGTGATCTGGTGGTTTTTACCACATTATCTGGTGACTCATGTCACATAATCTGAATCTGGTGACTAATGTCACGTATTATTATCTGGTGACTCATGTCACATAATCTGAATCTGGTGACTAATGTCACGTATTATTATCTGGTGACTCTGTCACATTATCTGGTGGCTATGCCACGTTTATAAGGGCGATGAGCAGTTGACTGCAGCGACTGCCTTTGATGGTGTGTAGCGGATGGAGGGTCGATTTAGTAATCCCCACGGTGTGATTGGTAGGTACAGGTGATGTGTAGAGGATGGTTATTTAGGTTTGGGTTTGGGATTGCATCATTTCTTACAATCGTTATATATGATTTGATATGCCTAAATCGTTTGGGAGTTTGTGTTGGTTGTTACACACTGAGTCTGTTTAACTCACCCTTCGTGGGCTAACATTTTGCAGGTGACACTCAGTAATTGGACCGGGTCGGCAGGAACTTAGTGGTGGCCATGCTCAGCTCAGAGTTTTCTTTATTTTGGATTTTTATATTAAGTTTTGGATTTATTTCGGGTTTTGCTTTGTTGTAATAAGGCCATTACTTTTAAACTGTTTTATGCATGCGTTTTATTTTTATTATGATACGATTAATATCAAACCAAAGGTTAAACAACTTTTCTTTAAAATAATTTCAAATGTGTTGACACCTAAACACCAACGATTTTCAACTTAATGCTACGCTTTAAAAATTTGGCATTTCTTTTAACTTATAGTTTTGAAGTATGAAAATAACATTTTAACAAGATATAGACTTCAAAAATGACACCGTTTTCAATTTAATCACAACACAAATCGATTTTTCTTTAAAACCACCCAATTTTTCCAAATTGACAAACAATTTTTTGAAATGTTTTACTCAAGGAACATGCCAGATTCGGTTGAGGCTCGTGGGCCGGGTTTGGGGTGTTTCAATATCTCATATATATACCATGATCAAATTTGCATAAACTTAAGCATTATAACTAGCCATTTTCGCATGGCTTTAATTACAACATCAAAATTAACCAAAAACATAAGCTAGCCTATACATGCCATAAGTTCAAAGTTCAACTTTTATAAGTATCGAAAAATGATCGATAGTGTGACGGATTTCTCTGACGATCCCCAAGCTCGTAACTAGCTTTCAAAATCTATAAAACAACGAACAAACACACACAGAGTAAGCTTTCATATCTTAGTAAGTCATAATCAAATAATGATCAAATAAACATTAGCATTAAATCAACTAGCCAAATCAAACAACCTTAACCAAATGTACATTTATTATGCTTGCAAACTCAAACATTATCACATATACAATAGCATTATAACATCAATGGCCGAATGCACATATACTCATAAGCACATATAAATTTCTCTTTTACCATGTCTAATTCATATATTCATCTCAAACATATAATTACCTTACTTTCATATTCATATAACATAGCACGTACTTGAACCTTTTAGTTTATTCTCATATTCGATCTTAACTCGATCTTAACTCAGATAGTCGAAAATCTCATACAATGCGAACGTCCCAGACGTGGTCTTACATGTAATCACATATTGATGCCATTGTCCCAAACAGGGTCTTACACATAAATCACAAGTCGATGCCAACGTCCTAGACGTGGTCTTACACGAAAACACTTATCGGAATCCTATGTCATGATATATGTATCCTAACTATTCCTAAGGTTCGTACGGGGCTTTCGGACGTCGTAACTCAATGGATTCAAGCTCGTAAACAATGCTCCCATGCTTAATTCAATTTGGCAAGTATATAGATATATATACAAGTAATAATTTAATTCGGCACTATTAAAATATATACAATCGAATTTAACGACATTTATTTACTTATGAACTTACCTCGGCAAAGATAGACGAACCGGGACGACCATTTGACAACTTTAGTTTTCCCCCGATCCAATTCTGATTTCCTATTTTCTTGATCTAAATTAATACCAATTTAACTTATTTAATCACATATTTAATCACATTCATCCAAAAACACACAAATGGGCTAATTACACTTTTTCCCTGACATTTCACATTTTTCACAATTTAGTCCCTATTTCACAAAACACAAAATTCAAAAAATTTCTTTATACAAGTGCCTAGCCGAATTTTCCTCTAGTTCATATAAGCCCACATATTTCATTTATTTCACATTTTAGTCCCTCAAAATAACATTTTCACAAATTAGTCCAATTTACTCAAATTCATCAAAAATCCAAAGACAAAACATATTAATCTATCACATATCTTTTATTTTCCATCATCAAACAACAAAAATGTAACACCCCAAACCTGGCCCATACGTTATGAGTGGATTTGGTATGTCACATGAAGAAAGTGTAAAACATCATATGATTCTTACTAAAATAGGCATTATTGGTTGTGTTTAAATAGACAAGTTTTGCATGTAAATATTTGATAAAATACAGCTGTTCTTGAATGGTAGATTGATGAGTCGAAAATCGGGGTAGTGAACTTTAAAAATCATGACTTTTGAAAATGACGTTGAAAATTACAAAGAGAATCCAAGTCTTTTAAAAATTACGTTGATAATTCGAAAGAGAATTTTCGTGTTAACTCATTTGTAAAAGTTTGTTTTGAAATCCATTTGTTAATCTATTTTGGAAGAAACCATTGTTTATGCTTTTTGAAAATCCTCATTTAAAAATAATTCAAGCAAAATGATAAATATGTCCAAACATAAATCAAATTAAAGTTTATCCCAAAGACCTTATTACAACTTTAAAACCTGAAATGGTAAAGGTAACGAAATAATACAAAAAAGTAATTTACTAATGTTTGCAAACATCATTTATGAAGTATGGCCTCCACCGAGTCATCCATGGCCCCAAGTCCTCGTCACAGAGCGTTACCTACAGGGATTAAGAAAAGAAAGGGGGTGAGTTACAAGAACTCAGTGTATAATCCCCTTACCCCCATCCACTGGGTCTGAACCCGTTTAGCAAAAACTTGGGCCTGAGCCCACAAAGCATAATCTTGGACCGAAGCCCATTTACATAACAGAACACACATATATGCAATGTATGCAACCCAGCCCATCCTAGTAATCCATCCGCTACACACCACCCCTACCATCCCATCACACCTGTGGGGATCAAGTCAACCCACCCCGCCAAACACACCAAAATGCAGGCTAAATGCCATTTAATATAATAATTCGCAGGCCAGTGGCCATTTATAAAAGCAGGCAAGATGCCATTTATAATATTTGTGGCTGAGCCACCAGAGTCATAATTATGCATGGAATAGCCACTGTAACATCCTGATTTAGAGGGAATTTGCATTTAATGTACTGTGATGTTTATGTTATGCTGAATGTGTTAATTAGGGTGTTTAAGGGGTTCAGATTGGGCTAAGGGTTGGGCCGAGGCCTTAGTTAAAATTTTCTGTTTGGACACCTTAGTGGAGAGCCATCTGGGTTAGGGCTTAAAAGATGTTATCTGTGTTTGAAGACACAAAGAAGCTTATGGTGGAGTGGCAAAGTGGCGCCACATAAGAGTGCAGGGAGGTGGCGTCAGCTGAGGAGGCCCAAGTTCGAGTTGCATGAAGCCCAATTTTCTTATTTAATTTTAATTATTTTCGGCATTAAAGGGGGAAGCAGGTTGGACGGAAATGGGGCTTGGAAATAGGGGGAATAAATGTTTAGATAATGTAGATAATATGGCTGATAATGTGGCAGATAAAAGGAAGAAGAGGTGGTGTCATCTGGGTCACTTGTGGATGAGAGATCAGGTAATGATAAGGGAGAAAATTTAGGATTTATCTACTGGTCACAGTGGTGGCTGAAATTTCAACACTAAGGGGGGAGGAATCGGTTCTGGTATGTACAAGGGGTGCCGAAATTTCCCTTGATTAATAGCTTAGCTTTAGTTTTAAAAAGGGGCATTTTCGGGTTTTAGGTAGTAGGTGCCGAAATTTTGTGTTTAAGTGAGGGGAATATCTTTTTATTTTCAGCATTAGGGTTTTATTTCCCATTCTTTTCTCTCATTATTCAAAAGTTGAAAACCCTAATCCTATTCTCTCATCTCCACTTTTAAGCAAAAGCCGAAATTCCATTGTTTTCTCTGCTTTCATCTCCATAGGCGAATACCCTTGTCTATTCTTTTCTCGTTGCCGGTTTCTTCATCAAAGCTGAATCTTCATAGACCTCTTGAGATCATCTTTTCTTTTTGATCTTCTCAAAAGCTGAAATTCCTTAGGAGTTGTCGAATTCTCTGTGTTAAGGTATGTGCCGATTTCTTCTGTTCTTTTCTCTTCTCTTTCGGTTTTTGGGGGCCAAAGCTGAAAGGCTAGTTGGCGTGGTAAGATTACCCTTGGAGTAATGTTTTAATTGTTCTCGTGTTCTTATGTTGGGGTGACACATCGAGAATCGAAGTAGATCGTCTAGATCTAAAAGCGAAAATCGCTAGTCTCTAAACTCCATCTCTTTTTGGGATTTCAAGGTAAGGGGATTCTCTTTAGATTTTCGTTAGGTTGTTCATCGTATTTATGATCTTAGCTCTATGATATGGATTAACAACCATATGTTGTGTTGGTAGCAACTGATAAGGTCTTTTGATGGAATCAAATGTCAATCAGGCGAAGGAGGGGATTAGATCTGTAAACCCAATCCCTAAGTTTAAGAAACGAGCGGTGTCAGCGATTCGGGATTGGCCACCGGGTTGTGGACCAGCTTCAGAACAAAATTTTAGGCAGTTAGCAGTCGTATCGGCTACTAACAGTGTTGACATAGAAAGTATCGTCTTGACCGTAATCAGGTGTGTAGATCTCTATCACACTAATTAATCTGTACTATGTATGTTATGGGCTAAAAGCCGGAAAAAGGTTGTATGAGCAGTCGTTTTACCTAAAAAGGGTAGGCAAGGGATGTCAGGTACGTAATCATAGAAACTTCTCTGTGTATCGATGTATGTGATAGTCGGTGATCTTTTAGATAATATATTGTTTTGATTCTGCATGAATGTATGCATGGGATGGGGTTAATATGATGAAGGGGAAGAGCATGTTTATAGGTCACTTGGTGATTGGTGGTTAAACCACGAATTGTAACGTTAGGTCACAATAGTGATCGGTGGCTAAGCCACGTTAAATTAATTCCTGATTGTAAGGAACAGGCAGCATGACTGTCGATATGGTGTGTAGCGGTTGGTGGGTTGATTGTAGAAATCCCCGAGGTGTGATGGCTGATACGGGCTGGTGTGTAGAGGATAGACTATTAGGTTGGGTTGGGCCATGTAGCATGTAAATATTTTGTTGCCATTGTGTATGGGCCAAGGCCCATAATGTGTTTGTGGGCCTTAAGCCTTTTATGTGTTTTCGGGATTTGCACACTGAGTCTTGGTGACTCACCCTTTTATTTTCCTAAACCTTTCAAATGAGCAGTAGATCATGGATATGGGAGCCGAGGCGAACTCGAGGGGCCATCAAGTCTTTTATTTTCATAAACTATTTTAGATTTTTCTTTAAGTTTTAATTTTGGGACTACTTATGTAATAAGGCCTCCATAGCTTAGGTTATCGATTTATATTTGTTGATGGTTACATTTGTAAATTTATGTTCAAAGACTTATTTATAAGAAGAAATAAAATGGGATTTTCAAACAAGTTTTGAATTAAAAAAAAAAGAACCCACAAAGGTTTTCTGCAAATAACACTTATTTAATGAATACCTTCTTAAACAAACCGTGATTTCAAATCCCTTCAAAGCAAAGTTTTAACATTTAACCCGCAATATACCAGATCTGGTCGTGGCGTTTGGGCCGGGTTTGGGGTGTTACATTTTGGTATCAGAGCCCAGTTGCAAAACTCGGGCTGTGAAATGGGTCTAGTAGGGTTTTGTAAAATTGAAGTGAATTTGAGAAAAATGCTTTGGGTTGAGATATGGACTTCGAGTCTACTGGCACCCGATCCACGCAGGTAAGTATCCTAACTCTTGATGTGATATGCATGTTAGGGTTGATGGGCTTGATGGACGTAGACTAGTATGAATAGGGTTAATGGACCTTAGGCCTAGTCTAAACAACTCTTCAATTTCATAAGACTTAATCTAATTAAACATGTCTGTAGACAAGTCACTG
Source organism: Gossypium australe (assembly GCA_005393395.2). NCBI lineage: Eukaryota > Viridiplantae > Streptophyta > Magnoliopsida > Malvales > Malvaceae > Gossypium > Gossypium australe. The sequence goes on along the minus strand of CM016616.1, from coordinate 99,101,553 downwards.
GGTTAGGGTGTGGTAACAGGCATACGCATGTCTAAGATTGGATTTAGGGAGAGCCTGGTACTTAAGCGGTCCTAGTGACCCACCTTCTCTTCGCTGGAATCCTACCTGGTGCGTAGTGACTGTTCACCTTAGCCGCGAGGACTCGTTGACGGGCCAAAATTCGTAATTAAAACCCGAAAGGGACTAGCCACCCTATTTCGCAAAATTATTAAAATACTCCCTAGTTTTGAAAAATTTTCGAAAATACCCTTAATTTGTGAAAATTTCCCAAGATACCCTAGATTTGTAAAACCAAAATTTTTGAAATTACCGAAACACCCCCAGTTGGCAAAAGTACCAAAATACCCATGATTTGCAAACTTTCCCGAAAACCCCTAGATTTACAAAAGTACCCGGTTTATGAAATTATCGCAATTTGTGAAACTACCAAAATACCCTCGATTTGAAAAAAACAAAAAAAAATTCTTTTCAAAATACCCCTGCGTTACGAAAATACCAAATTACCCTTATTTCGAAAAAAATTACCAAGACCTATTTTTGTGAAGTTACACAAAAATGTCCAGTAGGGAAGAAATATGAAAATACCCCTGGGTAGTGAAATGATGAGGATACCCTTGTGTGACGAAGGTGAGTTTCTGGATGTTACTCGTATGTTTGATGCTTTTATGTGATGTTCTGTTGGAATGCATGTGGATGTTGGATGTATGTGGTTCCTAAAACTAGGAGATACGAACTTGAGACTGAACCTCGTAGATGTAATTCCGACTTCAAAAGAACTACTATTGAAATTACTTTTCATAAGACTGTTCATTATTAAATCAGTGAAAGAAATTAATAAATCACAAAATTTCTAATCAGATAAACGCGAATCGGTAGAATGAGTAAAAGGGGTCGTGGACGTCCTACGCGTGGCCGTGGTAGGGGTAGGATGGCCGTGTCAGAACCCGTAGGATCTGGCCATGGGTCCAGAAACGAGATGCCATTTCCACCAGCTGTGGAGGCCGAATTCTAGGATCAGACGGCCAGAGATGATGCGGTATCTCAGGCAATGTTAAGGGTTTTAGAGAGGGTTGCTGGGGCAGGCATGGGCACAGGAGACCGGAAATCTGTGTCGGAGCGTCTTAGAGCTAATGGGGTAGAAGTGTTTAGGGTAATTTTTGATATAGCCCCGAGTACAGCTGAGTATTGGTTGGAGGCGGTTGAGCGTATAATGGATGATCTGGATTTCACGGAGGAGGAAAAACTGAAAGGGGTTGTATCTCTCCTGCGGGACGAAGCTTATCAATGGTGGCTTATGGTTAAGAATGGTACGATGGCTGACCGTATCACCTGGGATTTCTTCAAAACGGCATTCCAGAGTAAATACATTGGGACAAGTTATGTGGATGCGTAGCATAGAGCGTTTCTGAATCTGGTTCAGGGAAGTAGGTCGGTGGCTGCTTATGAAGCGGGATTCTTACGCCTTAGTCGTTATGCTTGATGGATGGTGGCCACAGACCATGAACGTTGTGTTCGATTTGAAAATGGTCTGAGGGATGATCTGCGTGTGCTGGTAGCACCACAGCGGGAGAGGGAATTCGCTGTGCTTGTGGAAAAAGCTAAGATAGCTGAGGAGGTTAAGCGGACAGAAAAACTGAATCGGGATAGAGATAGGAGTAGAAATAAGAGAAATTTTGGATCATCAGGGGCAGCTGGGCGTAATCAGAAAAGACCTAGGTCAGATGGGCCGAGGCGGGATGAGAGACTTGCTACTGCTAGTCAGACACAAAAGTGTGCTCGATGTGGTAAATTCCATGTAGGTGAGTATTGAGCGGGCAGTGGAAAGTGCTTCAGGTGTGGATCTACGGACCACCAAGTTAGAAATTGTCTGCAGTAATGGGGTAATGAAGGGCCCACAGGTCAAGGGAATACACAGTCGGGAAGAGGAGGTCAGCAGCCACAGAGAGGTCGTGGTCCAGCCAGAGGTGGTAACAGTTCCGGTCGGGGTCATGGAGCACCAGGCCAAGGGGCAGGAAACACTGAGGCGAGACAGCCAGGGTTAGTCTATGCTGTCAGATGTCGAGAAGAGGCTGATGCACCGGATGTCATAACCGGTACGTTTTTAATTTTTGGCTTGCCTTACACTGCATTGATTGACATTGGGTCGACGTATTCATATGTTGCTAGTAGGGTGTCCGGGACTTTAAGCGTAGATTCTGAGATTTCCTCTAGGGAGATGACTGTAGTTAGCCCATTAGGACACTCGATGGTGGTAAATAAGCTTTATCTAGAGGTACCTTTAGAAGTTCAGGGAATAGTTTTCCTGGCTGATCTGATGGAATTACCGTTTGAGGAGTTTGATTTAATCTTAGGCATGGATTGGCTGGTGAGGTATCAAGCTAGTGTAGATTGTGCAGCCAAGTGGTTGGTGTTAAAAACTCCTGAGGGTGGCGAAGTGTTGGTGATAGGTGAAAGGAGGAACTGTTTGTCAAATGTGGTGTCTGCCTTGAGAGCAGAAAGGATGGTGAGGAAAGGATACGAGGCAATTCTAATGTTTGTTCGGGCTCTGGAAGCCAAGGAACTAACTATCGGGGATGTCAGGACAGTGAAGGAATTTCCTAATGTTTTCCCAGAAAAGCTTCCGGGATTATCTCCGGATCGTGAAGTGGAGTTTGGATCGATCTTCTTCCGGGAACAACGCCAGTATCTATTGCTCCATATAGAATGGCGCTGAAGGAGTTGGTGGAATTAAAGGCACAAATCCAAGATTTGCTGGATAAAGGGTTTATTCGACCGAGTGTGTCGCCTTGGGGAGCGCCGGTGTTATTTGTTAAGAAGGATGGATCAATGCGTATGTGCATTGACTATCGTCAATTGAATAAGTTAACAATTAAGAACAAATACCCATTGCCGAGGATCGATGACTTGTTCGATCAGTTGAAGGGGGCTTCAGTCTTTTCAAAGATAGATCTTAGGTCAGGATACCATCAGCTTAAGGTCAAGGAGGTGGATATTCATAAGACGACATTTAGGACTCGCTACGGTCACTACAAATTCATGGTGATGCCATTCGGATTAACCAATGTGTCAGCAGCGTTTATGGACATGATGAACCTAGTGTTCCAATCCTACTTCGATCGGTTTGTCGTAGTATTTATAGATGACATCCTGGTTTACTCAAAATCAGAGAATGAGCATGACTCACATCTTCGGGTGGTTCTGCAGATTCTAAGGGAGAAGCAGCTATATGCTAAATTCAGTAAGTGCGAACTTGGCTAAGGGAAGTTACTTTTCTAGGTCACATTGTATCGGCAGAGGGGATTAGGGTTGACCCTCGGAAGATTGAAGCGGTGTTGGATTGGAAGCCGCCTAAATTGGTAGCTGAAATTTAGAGTTTTCTTGGTTTAGTCGGGTACTACAGAAGGCTTGTGGAAGGATTTTCATTGATCGCGGCACCATTGACTAAGTTGTTACGGAAAGGGGTTCCGTTTGGTTGGTCTGATAAGCAGCAAGAGAGTTTCGAGAGGTTAAAAAGGATCTTGACGGAGGCTCCGGTGTTGATTCAGCCGGAGGCGAGAAAGGAGTTCGTGATTTATTGTGATGCTTCACACATGGGATTAGGATGTGTGTTGATGCAAGATGGTAAGGTGGTTGCGTATGCATCTCGGCAGTTAAGACCGCACGAAGCAAATTATCCCATGCATGATTTGGAGTTGGCGGCAGTGGTATTTGCCTTGAAGATCTGGAGACATTATCTGTATGGGGAGAAATCTGTCATTTATACCGATCATAAGAGCTTAAAATACCTTTTGACCCAGTAGGAGTTGGATCTAAGGCAGAGGAGGTGGATCGAGTTGTTAAAGGATTATGACTGCTCGATCGAGTATCATCCGGGTAAAGCTAACGTGGTGGCGGATGCCCTGAGTCGTAAAGTAATCTCTGACTTGAGAGCGATGTTTGCTCACCTCAGTTTATACGATGATGGGAGGTTGTTAGCCGAACTTCAAGTGAAACCCTCTTGGGTCAGTTAGGTTAAGGAGAAGCTGCGGACTGATGAGTTGCTAAAAGGAAAGTTTCAGGTAGGATCAAGGGATGAACCAACAGAATTTAGGGTGAATGAGGAAGGGCTATTATGTTTTCAAGGGAGAGTGTGCATGCCGAAAGATCCTGAGTTAAGGCGTAAGATTTTATTAGAAACGCATAGTATCCCATACGCTATGCACCCTGGAGGGAGTAAGATGTATCAGGATTTGCGAGAACAGTTTTGGTGGCAGGGCCTAAAATGAGAGGTGACCGAATTTGTGGGGAAGTGTTTGACCTGTCAGCAGGTAAAGGCGGAACATCAATTACCATCAAGGTTATTGCAGTCGGTGAAGATTCCACAATGGAAGTGGGAAAGGATCACAATGGACTTTGTTAGTGGGCTACCCCTTACGCCTACTAAGAAAGATTTGGTTTGGGTGATTGTTGATCGTTTGACGAAGTCTGCTCATTTCATACCAGTATGTGTCGATTACTCTCTGCAGAAATTGGCTAAGCTATATATAGCAGAGATGGTGAGACTACATGGAGTACCAGTATCAATCATATCGGACAGGGACCCTAGGTTTACATCACGATTTTGGAGGGCGTTGCATCAAGTGTTGGGTACGAAGTTGGATTTTAGTACAGCGTTCCATCCTCAGACCGATGGTCAGACTGAGCGGGTAATTCAGATCTTAGAGGACATGTTAAGGGGTTGTGTCATTGATTTCAGGGGTAGTTGGGAGGAGTTCTTACCGTTGGCGGAGTTTGCGTACAACAACAGCTACTAGACTAGTATTCAGATGGCGCCCTATGAAGCATTGTACGGGCGGAGGTGTCGTACTCCTACTTGTTGGACAAAATTAGGGGACCGTCGGATTTTGGGTCCAGAGTTGGTTACCGAGACAGAGGAAAAGGTCGAGTTAATTCGGGCTCGATTAAAGGAAGCGGCAGACAGACAGAAGTCCTATGCTGACCTGAAGCGTAAGGACATAGAATTTGCAGTGGGTGACAGGGTTTTCTTGAAGGTGTTGTCATGGAAGAAAGTATTAAGGTTTGGATGAAGGGAAAGTTAAGTCCCATATTCATCGGACCATACCAGGTGTTAAAACGAGTGGGACCAGTAGCCTATCAGCTTGAGCTACCTACAGAGTTAAGCTAGATTCACAATGTGTTTCATGTTTCTATACTGAGACGATATCGTTTGGATCCATCTCATGTGGTGCCTGTGGAGGAAATCGAGGTAAGACCTGACCTATCCTTTGAAGAGGAACCAGTGGAAATCTGGGATCGTGATGTCAAAGTGTTGCAAAGGAAGACGATTCCGTTGGTTAAGGTTCTATGGCGGAATCACAGTTTTGAGGAGGCTACTTGGGAACTAGAGGAGACGATGCGGCAGCAGTACCCGCATCTATTCTGATCAGGTAATTTCGAGGCCAGAATTTCTTTAAGAAGGGTAGAACTATAACATCCTGATTTAGAGGGGCTTTGCATTTAATGTGCTGTGATGTTTATGTTATATTGAATGTGTTAATTAGGGTGTTTAAGGGGTTCAGATTGGGCTCAGGGTTGGGCCGAGGCCTTAGTTAAAAATTTTTGTTTGGACACCTTAGTGGAGAGCCATCTGGGTTAGGGCTTAAAAGATGTTATCTGTGTCTTAAGACACAAAGAAGCTTATGGTGGAGTGGCAATGTGGCGCCACATAATAGAGCAGGGAGGTGGTGTCAGCTAAGGAGGCCCAAGTTTGAGTCGCAGGAAGCCCAATTTTCTTATTTAATTTTAATTATTTTCGGCATTAAAGGGGAAGCAGGTTGGACGGAAATGGGGCTTGGAAATAGGGGGAATAAATGTTTAGATAATGTAGATAATATGGCTGATAATGTGGCAGATAAAAGGAAGAAGATGTGGTGTCATCTGGGTCACTTGGGGATGAGAGATCAGGTAATGATAAGGGAGAAAATTTAGGATTTATCTGCTGGTCACAGTGGTGGCCGAAATTTCAACTCTAAGGGGGGAAGGAATCGGTTCTGGTATGTACAAGGGGTGCCGAAATTTCCCTTGATTAATAGCTTAGCTTTAGTTTTAAAAAGGGGCATTTTCGGGTTTTAGGTAGTAAGTGTCGAAATTTTGTGTTTAAGTGAGGGGAATATCTTTTTATTTTCGGCATTAGGTTTTCCCATTCTTTTCTCTCATTATTCAAAAGTTGAAACCCCTAATCCTATTCTCTCATCTCCACTTTTAAGCAAAACCCGAAATTCTATTGTTTTCTCTGCTTTCATCTCCATAGCCGAATACCCTTGTCTATTCTTTTCTCGTTGCCGATTTCTTCATCAAAGCTGAATCTTCATAGATCTCTTGAGATCATCTTTTCTTTTTTATCTTCTCAAAAGTCGAAATTCCCTAGGAGTTGCCGAATTCTCTGTGTTATGGTATATGCCGATTTCTTCTGTTCTTTTCTCTTCTCTTCCGGTTTTTGGGGGCCAAAGCCGAAAGGCTAGTTGGCGTGGTAAGATTACGCTTGGAGTAATGTTTTAATTGTTCTCATGTTCTTATGTTGGGGCGACACATCAAGAATCGAAGTAGATCGTCTAGATCTAAAAGCCGGAAATCGCTAGTCTCTAAACTCCATCTCTTTTTGGGATTTCAAGGTAAGGGGGTTCTCTTTAGATTTTTGTTAGGTTGTTCATCGTATTTATGATCTTAGCTCTATGATATGGATTAAAAACCATATGTTGTGTTGGTAGCAACTGATAAGGTCTTTTGATGGAATCAAATGTTGATCAGGCGAAGGAGGGGATTAGATCTGTAAACCCAATCCCTAAGTTTAAGAAACGAGCGGTGTCAGCGGTTCGGGATTGGCCACCGGGTTGTGGACCGGCTTCAGAACAAAATCTTAGGCAGTTAGCAGTCATATCGGCTACTAATAGTGTCGACATAGAAAGTATTGTCTTGACCGTAATCAGGTCTGTAGATCTCTATCACACTAATTAATCTGTACTATGTATGTTATGGGCTAAAAGCCGGAAAAAGGCTGTATGAACAGTTGTTTTACCCAAAAAGGGTAGGCAAGGGATGCCAGGTACGTAATCATAGAAACTTCTCTATGTGTATCAACGTATGTGATGGTCTGTGATCTTTTAGATAGTATATTGTTTTGATTCTGCATGAATGTATGCATGGGATAGGGTTAATATGATGAAGGGGATGAGCATGTTTATAGATCACTTGGTGATCGGTGGTTAAACCACGAATTGTAACGTTAGGTCACAATAGTGATTTGTGGCTAAGCCACGTTAAATTAATTCTTGATTGTAAGGAACAGGCAGCATGACTATCGATATGGTGTGTAGCGGTTGGTGGGTTGATTGTAGAAATCCCCGAGGTGTGATGGCTAGTACGGGCTGGTGTGTAGAGGATGGACTATTAGGTTGGGTTGGGCCATGTAGCATGTAAATATTTTTTTGCCATTGTGTATGGGCCAAGGCCCATAATGTGTTTGTGGGCCTCAAGCCTTTTATGTGTTTTTGGGATTTGCACACTGAGTCTTGGTGACTCACCCCTTTATTTTCCTAAACCTTTCAGGTGAGCAGTAGATCGTGGATATGGGAGTCGAGGCGGACTCGAGGGGCCATCAAGTCTTTTATTTTCATAAACTATTTCCGGTTTTTCTTTAAGTTTTAATTTTGGGACTACTTATGTAATAAGGCTTCCATAGCTTAGGTTATCGATTTATATTTGTTGATGGTTACATTTGTAAATTTATGTTCAAAGACTTATTTATAAGAAGAAATAAAATGGGATTTTCAAACAAGTTTTAAATAAAAAAAAAGAACCCACAAAGGTTTTCTGCAAATAACACTTATTTAATGAATACCTTCTTAAACAAACCGTGATTTCAAATCCCTTCAAAGCAAAGTTTTAACATTTAACCCGTAATATACCAGATCTGGTCGTGGCGTTTGGGCCGAGTTTGGGGTGTTACAGACACTATACAGATTGTGGCAAAGCCACCAGATATCATATACGGTAATATAATCGGCACACAGCCTTGGGTAAATATGATTGACACAGAGTCGTTAGTTCATATGTTAGGCACATAGCCGTTATCAGAATTTGTGGCAGAGCCACCAGAATCAGAATGTGGCAGAGCCACCAGACTACACTTCTCTTCTTTAACATTTTTCCCATCCCATGCAAAATATGCAAATGCAACATAATTAATAAAACATAATATTCACATATATAAACGAAAATTATCAATCCAATAATTTATTACGGGGAAACAGCCCATTATAGCACTTTGTCATTCGGCCCACTAAGGCATTCTAACAAATCGGCCCATATGGCGTTTTAGTAAATCGGCTCGTAGGGGCATTTTCGTAATTCGGCCCATAAGGGCATTTTCGTAAATCGGCACTTTTACCCACAAAGGGTAATTCGGTAATCTCACAACCCAGGCGTATTTCGATAATTTACCCTTCAAGGGTTATTTGGTAAATTCGCAACTCAAACTTAACTACTAATTTGGGGCATAAAAATTGAAATTGTCCATCTGCGTCATACTGACTAAATTGACTATAACTCGAGTTAGAAAACTCGAAATTTAGATCCGTAAATTTTCCTTGAAACTAGACTCATATATCCTCTTACTACAATTTTTCCAGAATTTTTTCCATAGCCATTTAGTACAATTTATTCCTCAAAGTTTCCCTTGTTTCACTGTCCAACAGTTCTGACCTCTCCTACCCTAAACTCAAATATCTCACTGTACAGTTTTCATATGTTGCTCCCACTTGTTTTTATTGAAAATAGGCTCACTAAGGAATCTATGTAAATTATAACTCATAATTCACTTTGTACAATTTTAAACAATTTTTCCAAGACAGAACAGGGAACCACGAAGTCAATCAGAACCAGTCTCACTAAAATTAACATATCACAGAATATAAAATTCCACAGCAACCTTTAATTCGATATCTTATTCACTTTCTAATTCCCTTTATCCTATTTTTCGTGATTTTTCAAAATCATGCTACTGCTGTTGACCAAACTGTTTCATTGCAAACTATGGTTACTACTACGAACATACACACGCCTGAGTGGTCACTGATGCCGGTTTCTGGTTTTCTTCGGTATTTTGATCGAATCACAGAATATTTCATGCAAACATTCAGAGAGATGTGAGATTACACACCATTTCAAACAGGTATTCGGAAGGGTACGGGATTACACACCTGATTGATTTCCTAAAGAACCACTCTTCATTGACCCTAGAACAATACCAACCAAAAGTTAGCCTCGGATTACCAAAGGATTTCATACCCAACGTATGACTTACACTTGAATCACTTGCCACTATAATCGTATGATCAACAAGTCGATAGATCGAGCGATTTAGTCCCTTATCGATATTGGATTCGATTTCCACTGCTTGATTTAAGGCTAGAATGATATTCGGCCACCCACTAGGATCACAATTCGATTAAGAAGAAATTTTCCCACACGATAGGGAACGAAATGGTGAAGAAATAGGATGATAATGGGTTTGGCTATAGAGAAAATCAAACAAGAAAATGTGATCACAAAGTGATGTTGATTAAAGAAGAAGAAAGAGGTTGATGAAATGGTCAAAAGAAAAGAATGGATGGAGAAAAGTGCTTGGTAGTTTTGGCTATCAAAAGAAGATGAACCAAAAATGAATTGAGGGTTAAGGCAAAACAAAGGAGTAAGATGAACAAATGCACTAGGTGTTTAGGCCAAAACGAAAAGGGAAGAATAAGATGTTGGCAAGGAAGAGTACCCAAAATGCTAAAAGAACCAAAACCTTATCATGCACAAAGCCTTGCAAAATGACCAAAGAAAAATTCGGCTCCCCCCTTCCCTAACCAAAACCTTGTATTCATCTTTACCAAAAAGATGAACATTGACCAACATAAAATCTTTCCGAAACACCTTCCACACTATAAGCTAACATGCTCCCTTATCCTTCCTTTTCTTTCATTTCTTTCCCTCTTTTTCCCTAGTCTTTCTCCTTACCATAATCCTTAGCCATCTTTCCAAAAATTAAAAAGTCTTACTTACCATATTTAAGCCTTGGCCGACACTTACCATATAGCACAAAAATTTAATCCAAAATATTTGCACTAGGTGGGATTCAAACCCCAGACCTTCAGTACACTCCACACGCCACTTGCCACTATACCAATAGACTCCTTGTGCTAGTAAAATGTACACTTATTTCCTTAAGTCTCAATGCTACTTGCCTACTCTCCTTAAATGCTTTAACACAAAATTTTTCCTATAACCCATCTTGAACCTGGAGCTTCCTAGAAACCTCGTAACCTTCCAAATTCACTTAACTAATAAGTCCCACTTGAAATAATATCGTTCTCTTGTTTCTCAAAATTTTAAAACGCTTCTACGCTCAAGGCCAAATGGGCCCAATCCTACTAGGCCCAATTTCGAGATGTTACAATTCTACCCTCCTTAAAGAAATTTCGTCCTCGAAATTTCCAACCAACTACAAAACACACCGCTCAAATTACACAACTATGCTTTCGCTGTGCACTCTGATATTAATAACACTACTGTACTTTTAACATAATCTTAAATCCTCTAAACATCTAACTACCGAAGCAAGTCGTTATCTACCACTTATACCTAAAATTTCTACATTCAATCATCACGTACAACCAAACATACCTGACTTGATGGTGATGAAACAATCCCGAGCCTTATGCTCCTTAGATCCGCATCTCGAGCATGCTCCTGACCTCCTCTAGCATTCTCCCGGATGACGCCTTCAGCAACAATCGCAAGCCAGAAAGTTTGGACGTGCCTTAACACGCTTCACGGAACGAGACTGCAACCCAAAAGAACCACGACGTATTTTCTTCTTACAGTCCACAGACCCAACTCGAAGTGCTTCACCGATTCCTTTAACCTTCTTCAATACCTTCTTAACTATCTGAGTCAGTTCATGAATCCCAACTCGATCATAAGATCCCGTCTCAGCCACTGACGATGCCAACTCCTCCCTTTCGGAAACATGCCCTGATGCTGAAGATCTAGCTCTAGCACCTCGGCCTCTACCGCGTCCACGTCTACTGCGTCCACGTCTTCTAGAGCTCATGATTGCTAAATCGATTTAATCTTATTAAGAGTCTTATGAATCAATATACTATTTAATGTTTATTAAACAATATTTTATGAAGTATAGGAATTAAACTTGTTTTCGCAAAAACGCACCCTATAGTCTCAATCTCTATAGTTTCAGCTCCTAAAGCTAAAAGTTCTAGAGTATTCTATTTTGTGGGATTTTCTTACCACAGTACTAACTCAATAATCATAAAATAAAAACACACACTTACTTGACTTGGTGCCAGATACCCGTGGTGCCATACTTCCTTTAGAACATGTATGTTTAAATTACAATTTTAAACAGTTTTGAAAACGTTTTTGAACCCAAACCACAGCCGAGTTTTGCAACCAGGCTATGATACCATAAAATGTAACACCCCAAACCCAGCCCATGCGTTACAAGTAGATTTGGTATGTCACATGAAGAAAGTGTAAAACATCATACGATTCTTACTAAAATAGGCGTTATTTGGTTGTGTTTAAATAGACAAGTTTTGCATGTAAATATTTGATAAAATACAGCTATTCTTGAATGGTAGATTGATGAGTCGAAAATCGGGGTAGTAAACTTTAAAAACCATGACTTTTGAAAATGACGTTGATCAAAGAGAATCTGAGTCTTTTAAAAATTACGTTGATAATTCGAAAGAGAATTTCCGTGTTAACTTATTTGTAAAAGTTTGTTTTGAAATCCATTTGTTAATCTATTTTAGAGTAACCGTTGTTTATGCTTTTAGAAAATCCTCATTTAAAAATAATTCAAGCAAAATGATAAATACGTCCAAACATAAAGCAAATTAAAGTTTATCCCAGAGGCCTTATTACAACTTTAAAACCCGAAATAGTAAAGGTAACGAAATAATACAGAAAAGTATTATTTATGAAGTATGACCTCCATCGAGTCATCCATGGCCCCAAGTCCTCGTCACTGAGCATTACCTACAGGGATTAAGAAAAGAAAGGGGGGTGAGTTACAAGAACTCAATGTATAATCCCCTTACTGCCATCCACTGGGTCTGAACCCATTTAGCAAAAACTTGGGCCTGAGCCCATAAAGCATAATCTTGGGTCGAAGCCCATTTACATAACAGAATACACATAATTGCATGCAACCTAACCCATCCTAGTAATCCATCCGCTACACACCACCCCTACCATCTCATCACACTTGTGGGGATCAAGTCAACCCACCCCGCCAAACACACCAAAACGCAGGCTAAATGCCTTTTAATATAATAATTCGTAGGCCAGTGGCCATTTATAAACGCAGGTAAGATGCCATTTATAATATTTGTGGCTGAGCCGCCAGAATGATAATTATGCGTGGCATAGCCACTATACAGATTGTGGCAAAGCCACCAGATATCATATACTATAATATAATCGGCACACAGCCTTGGGTAAATATGATCGACGCAGAGTCGTTAGTTCATATGTTGGGCACATAGTCGTTATCAGAATTTATGGCAGAGCCACCAGAATATGTGGCAGAGCCACCAGAATCAGAATGTGGCAGAGCCACCAGGCTACACTTCTCTTCTTTAACATTTTTCCCATCCCATGCAAAATATGCAAATGCAACATAATTAATAAAACATAATATTTACATATATAAACTAAAATTATCAATCCAATAATTTATTAAGGGGAAACAGTCCATTATAGCACTTTTTCATTCGGCCCACTAAGGCATTCTAACAAATCGGCCCATATGGCATTTTAGTAAATTGGACTGTAGGGGCATTTTCGTAATTCGGCCCATAAGGGCATTTTCGTAAATCGACACTTTTACCCACTACGGGTAATTCGGTAATCTCAGAACCCAGGGGTATTTCGGTAACTTACCCTCCAAGGGTATTTCGGTAAATTCGCAACTCAACTACTAATTTGGGGCATAAAAATTGAAAATGTCCATCTGCGCCATACTAACTAAATTGACTATAACTCGAGTTAGGAAACTCGAAATTTAGATCCGTAAATTTTCCTTGAAACTAGACTCATGTGGCCTCTTACTACAATTTTACCAGAATTTTTTCCTTAGAGATTTAGTACAGTTTATTCCTCAAAGTTTCCCTTGTTTCACTGTCCAACAATTCTGACCTCTCCTAACATAAACTCAAATATCTCACTGTACAGTTCTCATATGTTGCTCCCACTTGTTTCTATTGAAAATAGGCTCACTAAGGAATTTATACGTATAAATTATAACTCATAATTCACTTTGTACAATTTTAAACAATTTTTCTAGGACAGAACAGGGAACCACAAAGTCAATCAGAAACAGTCTTACTAAAATTAACATATCATAAATATAAAATTCCTTTTCCTTCTCTGTTTCTTTCATATAAAAATAGACACAGAAACATTTAATTCAATATATTTTTCACTTTCTAATTCCCTTTTTGCTATTTTTTGTGATTTTTCAAAATCACGTTACTGCTGCTGACCAAACTGTTTCATTACAAACTATGGTTACTACTACGAACATACGCACGCCCGAGTGGTCACTGATGCCGATTTCTAATTTTCTTCGGTATTTTGACCGAATCACAGAATATTACATGCAAACATTCAGAGAGATGTGAGATTACACACCATTTCAAACAGGTATTCGGAAGGGTACGGGATTACACACCTGATTGATTTCCTAAAGAACCACTCTTCGTTGACCCTATAACAATACCAACCAAAAGTTAGCCTCGGATTACCAAAAGATTTCATACCCAACGTATTACTTACACTTGAATCACTTACCGCTATAATCGTATGATCAACAAGTCGATAGATTGAGCGATTTAGTCCCTTATCAATATTGGATTCGATTTCCACCGCTTGACTTAAGGCTAGAATGATATTCGGCCACCCACTAGGATCACGATTCGATTAAGAAGAAATTTTCCCACACGATAGGGAACGAAATGGTGAAGAAATAGGATGATAATGGGTTTGGCTATAGAGAAAATCAAACAAGAAAATGTGATCAAAAAGTGATGTTGATTAAAGAAGAAGAAAGAGGTTGATGAAACGGTCAAAAGAAAAGAATGGATGGAGAAAAGTGCTTGGTAGTTTCGGCTATCAAAAGAAGATGAACCAAACATGAATTGAGGGTTAAGGCAAAACAAAGGAGTAAGATGAACAAATGCACTAGGTGTTTAGGCCAAAATGAAAAGGGACGAAAAATATGTTGGCAAGGAAGAGTACCCAAAATGCTAAAAGAACCAAAACCTTATCATGCACAAAGCTTTGCAAAATGACCCAAGAAAAATTCAGCTCCCCCCCTTCCCTAACCAAATCCTTGTATTCATCTTTACCAAAAAGATGAACATTGACCAACATAAAATCTTTCCAAAACACCTTCCACACTATAAGCCAACATGTTCCCCTATCCTTCCTTTTCTTTTATTTCTTTCCCTCTTTTTCCCTAGTCTTTCTCCTTACCATAATCCTTAGTCATCTTTCCAAAAATTAAAAAGTCTTACTTACCATATTTAAGCCTTGGCTGACACTTACCATATAGCACAAAAATTTAATCCAAAATATTTGCACTAGGTGGGATTCGAACCTCAGACCTTCAGTACACTCCACACGCCACTTGCCACTATACCAATATACTTCTTGTGCTAGTAAAATCACACTTATTTCCTTAAGTCTCAATGCTACTTGCCTACTCTCCTTAAATGCTTAAACACAATATTTTTCCTATAGCCCATCTTGAACCCGGAACTTCCTAGAAACCTCGTAACCTTTCAAATTCACTTAACTAATAAGTCCCACTTGAAATAATGCCGTTCTCTTGTTTCTCAAAATTTTAAAACGCTTCTACGCTCAAGGCCCAATGGGCCCAATCCTACTAGGCCCAATTTTGAGATGTTACAATTCTACCCTCCTTAAAGAACTTTCGTCCTCGAAATTTTCAACCAACTACTGAACACACCGCTTAAATTACACCACTATGCTTTCGCTGTGCACTCTGATCTTAATAACACTACTGTACTTTTAACATAATCTTAAATCCTCCAAACATCTAACCACCGAAGCAAGCCGTTATCTACCACTTATACCTAAAATTTCAACATTCAATCATCACGTACAACCAAACATACCTGACTTGATGGTGATGAAACAATCCCGAGCCTTATGCTCCTTAGACCCGCATCTCAAGCATGCTCCTGACCTCCTCCAGCATTCTCCCGGATGACGCCTTCTGCAATAATCGCTAGCCGAAAAGTTTGGACGTGCCTTAACACATTTCACGGAACGAGATTGCGACCCAAAAGAACCACAATCTATTTTCTTCTTACAGTCCACAGACCCAACTCGAAATGCTTCACCGATTCCTTTAAACTTCTTCAATACCTTCTTAACTATCTGAGTCAGCTCATCAATCCCAGCTCGATCATATAGCACAAATATTTAATCCAAAATATTTGCACTAGGTGGGATTCGAACCTCAGACCTTCAGTACACTCCACACGCCACTTGCCACTATTACAATAGACTCCTTGTGCTAGTAAAATGCACACTTATTTCCTTAAGTCTCGATGCTACTTGCCTACTCTCCTTAAATGCTTAAACACAAAATTTTTCCTATAGCCCATCTTGAACCCGGAACTTCCTAGAAACCTCGTAACCTTCAAATTCACTTAACTAATAAGTCCCACTTGAAATAATGCCATTCTCTTGTTTCTCAAAATTTTAAAACGCTTCTACGCTCAAGGCCCAATGGGCCCAATCCTACTAGGCCCAATTTCGGGATGTTACAAAAAACCACAAGCTTTCAACAATGGAAAAACACAAAATCATCAAAAAATTCAAAAATTGAGACATGGGCTTGATAGATTACATAACAACGATCTCAAAAGCGGAAAAATGATCAAAAACCAAAGCAAAACATACCTTAATCTAGTCAAAATGAGTGTTGAATACTTGAAAGCTTAAGAGCCCTATTTTTCTTTCTTCAATTCGGCAAGATGATGAACATTTGGTATTATTTTCATGCTTTTGTTTTTATTTAATTATCACATAATTTTTAAATTACAAATATACCTTTAATGAAACATTTATAACAGCACCTAATTCATGGACATAAATGTCCACTAACTTAATAATGGCATATTAATATTATAAGGACTTTCAACAAATCAAATCATAACAATTTAGCACATTAACAAATAGCTAGCCACTTTTACATTTTACACGATTAAGTCCTTTTATTTAATCGGACACTCAAACGATAAAATTAAATCACGAAAATTTCACAGATATCAATTCACACGTTAAAAACACGGAAAATAATATTTAAATATTTTTTGACTCGAATTTGTGGTCCCGAAACTACTATTTGATTAGGGTCTAAACCGGACTGTTACATATTCTCCCACTTTTCACCACCCATACTTGACCTTATCACCACCGCACCACTGTTGGACCTCCACCGTTGCCGCCGGTGTTAGCCACCATTCTCCATTTTTCGTTTCTTCTTCAATTATTTAGTCATAATAGAACTTCTATTCCACATTTCCTATTTTCATAAAAAAATTTCTAATCATATTCTCATTCTTTTATTTTGATAATGGTTTTTCAATAGTCTTTTTCCCTTTTCGAATCCATACTCCGGTGAACTATTAATCCTTTTAATTCGATCGTAATAACGTAAGTATATGATGATTTGGGATACTCATCACTTCTTTCCCATTCTTTCTATGAATGGACAATTATAGTAATGATTATAGATATCATTTTTATTCCGATATTAATAACTCGTATTATCGTATGTTGAAGGACCATTTGCTATCAATGTGGATCTCCCCTATCTTTGGAAGGGGATTGCGACTCTGTTCTAACTATAATGCCGTAAGTGTTGGTTTGGAAACCTTGATTAAAGATCAAGGAATAATTAAGATAATGATCGAATAACGGATCATCATTTTATACTCAAATTTGCAATTAAACTAGTTAAATCCAAGTGTGGGTGTTTGAAGGAATCTAGTGTTGCGTTGGATTTACCAATGAAGGTATGAGTCTAACCTAATACAATATTGTATCATTAATTGACAAACAATAGTTAATATTGATTTATGTTATTAATGTCGTAACCATTTTTTGAAAACAACGGGGGTCGACTTTGGTTTTGAAAACAAAAAAAAAAAGGGGAGTCGCCACCAATCTTTTTTGATAAGGTGTGATTGGGTCACCCAGTAATTTAGTTGTCGAAACCATTTTAAAATCAGTTTTGAAACATGGGGATCGACTTTGAAAAACGAAAATGGAGTCGTCACTAATCCCTTTTTACTTAGGTGTGATTGGGATCACCTTGCAAACGTTTTAAAAAAACATTTTATTTTGGTCTACAGAAAAACAAGAAAATGGATTCGGGAGTCGGTCACGTATGAGGAAGGGTTAGCACCCTCATAATGCCCAAAAATTGGTACAAAATAAAATTATGTCCAAATTTTTAAAATTTAAAAGCATTTAAAAATATGTTTTCTAGAAGACTTCGAACAATTTGATTTAAAATATGAGAGTTCCTTGATACGAAAGATCATAAACATCACATCCAGCACGATTGGACACGATGTTTTTAAACCCTCGTATATAAGATCATTTCATAACTTATAAAACTTTGAGAAATTTTAATTTAAAATCTGAGATCTCTTCAATCCGAAAGAATATAAACATCACATCCAGCACGATTGGAAATGACACTTTTTAAACCCTCGTCACTATGATTATCTCATAATTTTATAAAACTTATCAAAAGGATATTTTGTTATTTAGCCAAACGGGAAATCGCAACCCAGCACGATTGGGCACTATTTCCCGAATTTCTAAATATCAAAACATTGCCTTCTTTTGAAAATATCTAAATAAAATATTGGTTTTGTAAAAATGCATTTTTATTTTAAACCATAACCACGTGGCAATATTTATGATAGGCAATAATAATATAAGATACAACAAGTAATAATTCCTATACTAAAGCAACTACAAATATACGATGAAGTATATAAAAATAAAATCAATTATGAACATATTTCATGCAAATTTAAATAAATAAAAGGAACAACAATTAAACAATGTGTCAAAAATATAATGATTTTAAAAAGATATATAAAAAATGAACACATTATAAATGATTACAATATTACAATATAATATAATATACAATATATGTATGTAAATACTAAAATTATATATAATAAAAATAATAAGACAAAAATAACAAATATTTATAATTTAATAAATTAATATTTAATATAATACATAATTTAATATCGATTTTAAAAAAAATTAAAAAAAAAGATAAAAAGGACTAAATTGGAACATAAACAGGTTTTGAGGGTTAACTTTTTAAAAAAATTAGTTAATAGGACGCAATTAACTTTAATAGAATAGTGGGGGGATCAGAAGGATAATTTTCCTTTTTTTTCAAAAACACGCGGACCCTGGTTCGGATCCGGGTCAACGCGCGGGTCATGTTTTATCAAAACGGCGCCGTTTGCTTTCATCTATAAATGCTGGTTTTATAAAAAAAAATCATTAGTTTTAGGTTTAAAAAAAAACACTTAGAATCCTCTGAAAAGGGGGAAGAAAAGCTGTGTCCTTTCATCTCCGTTCGTTCGAGCCACGCGCACACGCGCCTCCGTGGCCGGTGGCCGGAGGTCTGGGTCTATGATTTCCGCATCTTCGAGAAGGTAAACTCCTTCCTTTTTACTCTTTCAACAATGGTTATATGCGCAACTAAAAAATAAAAATAAATCGAATAATAAAATAAAATATTTAGAAAAATCACCTCTGTGAAATAGGTCTTTTATTTCTTTGAGTATTCTGACAAGATTTTGTAATCGCTAGCCTCGTACAAATTCGTACTTTTCGTGTATTTGAATATTTGTTTTGTATTTCTGTTTTTTTTCTCTTGCCTCCGTGTGTAACCAGTGTGTTCTTACAGATTTTACAAGGGTTTTATACCCGGAAAACAAAATAAAAAAGAAGGAAAAGATATCTTTCCATATCTTTCCATATCTGTGCCTTTTCTTTGCTGCGATTTTGTTTTCTTTTCTGCTTCGATGTTTTCCTTTTTTTGCAGGTTGGAGATCTCGGGACGATGGGCATGAATCATGGCAAGATCGAATGCCGGACGAGACTATGGCTCGATGATTGGTCTCCGGCTGAAGCGGCGCGACTATTGGCCTGGCATTGCGGCGCGACGATTGGAGTAGCCCTACTTGCGGATCCTAGGGTTTCCCCAGAAGCTCTAGGTTTTTGAGTTTATCTTAGGAATTGGGCCATTTTGGGCTTTTTGGGTTTGGGTAGTTAAATTATTGGTTCCGGGCCAAGGGTGTAAATGTGGGTTTTGGGCATTTTGCTGGTAAAGGGTTATTGGGCTTGTTAATTGGTTTTGTAAAATGGACTGTAAAGATGGACTTTTATTTTATTCTGGTTTATTTTCAAACCCGGGCAAAATGGGCTATTACAACTGCCCCTCTTTGCTCATTGTCGTGTAACAAGAATAGAGCAAAGACTATAAAGGGACCAATTTTGCCTGGTTTTGGCCGAGCCTCGACTTCTTGATCCTCGTCTTCTTCAAATGACTTCCAATCCGAGCTGCAACGTCAACAACATTGGATCTTCATCTTGATTTCAGTGAGTCTGATAGCTTCAACTTCATGAAGACAATATTCACTATCTTTTGATCTGCTCCACTACAAACTCAAGTAGACCAGATCTGATATTTTCAAGGGATCACCAGATTAATATCTTGGATTTGCTTCCTACAAACTCAGGAATTGTCAGATCTGCTATCTCCAATCTGATCCCTGCAAACTCAGGGATCACCAGACTAATGTCTTTGATCTACTTCTTGCAACTTCATGAATGACAAATCTGCTATCTTCAATCTGATCCTTGTAAACTCAGGGATCACTAGATTGATGTCTTCGATCTGCTTCCTGTAACTTTAGAAATGTCAAATCTGCTTTCTTCAATCTGATCCCTGCAAACTCAGGGATCACCAGATTGATGTTTTTGATTTGCTTTCTGCAACTTCAGGAATGACAAATCTGCTATCTTTAATCTGATCCCTGAGTCAGATTGATGTCTTCGATCTGCTTCCTGCAACTTCAGGAATGTCAATCTGCTATCTTCAATCTGATCCTTGCAAATTCAGGGATCACCAGATTGATGTCTTCGATTTGCTTCCTGCAACTTCAGGAATGTCAAATATCCTATTCAATCTGACCCCTGCAAACTCAGGGATCACCAGACTGATGTCTTTGATCCGCTTCCTGCAACTTCAGGAATGACAAATCTGCTATCTTCAATCTGAACCCTGCAAACTTAGGGATAACTAGATTGATGTCTTCGATCTGCTTCCTGCAACTTCAGGAATGTCAAATCTACTTTGTTCAATATGATCCCTGTAAACTCAGGGATCACCAGATTGATGTCTTCGATTTGCTTCCTGCAACTTCAGGAATGTCAAATCTGCTATCTTCAATCTGATCCCTGCAAATTCAGGGATCACCAGATTGATGTCTTCGATCTGCTTCCTGCAACTTCGGGAATGACAAATCTGCTATCTTCAATCTGATCCCTGCAAATTCAGGGATCACAAAATTGATGTCTTTGATCAGCTTCCTGCAACTTCGGGAATGACAAATCTACTATCTTCAATCTGATCCCTGCAAACTCAGGGGTCACCAGACTGATGTCTTTGATCCGCTTCCTGCAACTTCAGGAATGACAAATCTGCTATCTTCAATCTGATCCCTGCAAACTCAGGTATCACCAGATTGATGTCTTCAATCTGCTTCCTGCAACTTCAGGAATGTCAAATCTGCTATCTTCAATCTGATCCCTGCAAATTCAGGGATCACCAGATTGATGTCTTCGATCTGCTTCCTGTAACTTTAGGAATGTCAAATCTGCTATCTTCAATCTGATCTCTACAAACTCAGGGATCACCAGACTGATGTCTTCGATCTGCTTCCTGTAACTTCAGGAATGTCAAATCTGAAAATTCACCGATATCGCTACACCATTCGCTGAAGGACATGTCATATAGACTCAGTTTCCTGTATTACGAGTGACATGAATGCAACATGTCATGAAAATGATTCCTTTTAAAGGATTAGGACTAGAATGTAATGACCAGAATGAATCAAATGCACCAAATAAAATTTACTATGATACAAAAATGTTATGAGTATGATTCCTACTCTAGGTGTTATCATTCATTTATTCTTCATTTTTGTTCATCAATCATTTTTTGCTTAACAAGTCCTGTCCCTATGTACTTTCCAAGTCAACTCTGCTTGAATCTTGAAAACGTAAGGCTTGTACAATCTTTACCACTATGAGAATCAAAAACTCTTTCAATCTAACCCCTCTGCAAATTTAGGCTATAGGGTTTATTTCAAATTCAACCCATTCCTCCACAATTCAGGGTTTTCTTAGTTCATCGCTTCACCCCCAAGTGTTATGATCTGATGATATCACGTCCACTTATCAATTGGACAAAAAATTCAGAGAAATATTCTCTATCCAGACTCTTCTTTCTCAAATATGCACATGAAAATTCTAAACAATAGTCCTGTTTTGGTTCCTTGTCTTATTTAGAAATTTCCAAAGTAACTTCTCTTTTGTGAAATTATTAATTCGTCAATCATTATTTCAATGCAACACATTTATGAATAATGGGTAACAAATAAATTGATCTCAAAAGAAGAATTAAAATTTGAATAAATTTGTACAAAGAAAAATTAACTGGAACATATCTTTGAGAAGAAAAAGAATCCAAAGATAGTTCAATGAATAAGACAAAAATCAGATGCCCCAGATATCGCCAATTGAGCTTCCATATACTAACTTTATGAAGACTACCCTGAGTTCAAAATGTGTTTATAAGACCCAAAGTATTTTGTTGATGCCCCAATATGCGACATTCTTCCTTTCACTGTCATTTTGTAGTGAGATGACTGTATTCAGAATTTGAGTCGCCTTTTTTTGGTTTTCAACTCAAAATCCCTTTGGTCTCAAGGCGCCCTTTGCGGGTTTTCACCTTGGCCTCTCCATTTTTTTTTTAGAAACTTAAAGCGCCCTTTGTGGGTTTTCACTTTGGCTTCTTCTCCTTTTCAAGCAAAGTATTTCTTTACTAAATCCGAGTTCACAGGATTGGGTAAAGTTTTCCCATCCATCTCAGTCAAGATCAATGCTCCTCCAGAGAAAGCTTTCTTCACTACATATGGTCCTTCCCAATTTGGCATCCATTTTCCTCTAAAATCCTTTTGTATTGAAAGGATCAGTTTCAACACGAGGTCCCCCTCATGAAACTCTCTTGGGCGAACTTTCTTGTTATAGGCTTGCATCATTCGTTTCTAGTACATCTGACCATGACGAATAGCCATTAGTCTCTTTTCTTCAATCAGGTTCAACTGATCATACCGAACCCAAATCCATTCAGCCTCGTCCAACTTTATTTCTGAAAGCACGTGAAGAGAAGGGATTTCAACTTCAATGGGCAGGATGGCCTCCATCCCATAAACCAATGAGTAAGGTTTGCCCCAGTAGAGGTTCTGACAGACACCCGATAAGCATAGAGTGCAAACGGTAGTTTCTCATGCCAATCCTTGTAAGTTTCAGTCATCTTCCGTACTATATTCTTGGTGTTTTTGTTAGCCGCTTCCACTGCCCCATTCATTTTCGGACTGTACGAGGAAGAGTTATGGTGTTTGATCCCAAATTGGCTACAAATTTCTACTATCAAGCTGTTGTTCAAGTTCAACGCGTTATCTAATATGATCCTCTCAGGCATTCCATATCGACAAATAATCTCCTTCTTCAAGAATCGGCTAACTGCTGATTTAGTAACGTTAGCGTATAAAGCAGCTTCTACCCATTTCGTGAAGTACTCAATTACTACAAAGATGAACCGATGTCCATTCGATGCTTTCGGTGAGATTGGTCCAATAACATCCATGCCCCACATGGAGAAAGGCCATGGAGAAGTCATAATGTGCAAGGGTGACGGAGGCACATGAATCTTGTCTCTGTAAATCTGGCACTTGTGACATTTCTTAGCATAACTAATACAGTCACTTTCCATGGTAGACCAATAATATCCAAATCTCATTATCTGCCTGGCCATTGTGAATCCATTTGCATGTGTTCCAAAAACGCCCTCATGAACTTCTTCAAGGATTTGTTTGGCTTCAACAGCATCAACACATCTTAATAGTACTTGATCTTTTCTCTTCTTGTACAAGATATCCCCATCTAAAACATAATCAGAGGCCATTCTTCTTAAAGTCCTTTTCTCATTCTCTGTGGCATTATCCGGGTATTCGTGATTTTTCACATATCGTAATACATCATGATACCAAGGGTGATCATCTCTTTCTTCTTCTTTTATGTCATAACAATGAGCTAGAGCCTCGAAGATACTCATCTGAATAGGTTTCATATCCTCCAGTCTATTTACTTTGAGCATAGAAGCCAGAGTCGCCAGAGAATCTGCCATCTGATTTTCATCGCGTGGAAGATAATTGAAGGTAATGTCATCGAACTCCTCAATCAATCCCAGAACTACTTTTCGATAATCAATTAGTTTGGGATCCCTTGTCTCCCACTCTTCTTTAACCTGGTAGATTACTAGGGTTGAATCTCCATATACTTTTAGCACTCTGATCTTGCGCTCTATAGCTGCCCGCAGGCCCATGATGCATGCTTCATATTCTGCCATGTTGTTTGTGCAATCAAAATTCAATTTGCACGTAAACGGATAATGATCACCACTAGGGGATACCAGAATTGCCCCAATTCCATTTCCTAAAGCATTTGAGGCTCCATAAAAGTTAAGTTTCCACGGACAATCTTCAGTATCTACCACATACATCAGCTCTTCGTTTGGAAAATCAAAGTTCAAAGGTTCATAATCCTCCAAAGCTCTACTAGCCAAAAATTCTGCTACTGCGCTTCCTTTTATAGCCTTTTGGTTCACATAGACTATATCAAACCCAGATAGCAAAATCTACCACTAGCCATTCTTCCATTCAAAGCAGTGGTCTCCATCATGTATTTT
The DNA here is from genome assembly GCA_005393395.2 of Gossypium australe. NCBI lineage: Eukaryota > Viridiplantae > Streptophyta > Magnoliopsida > Malvales > Malvaceae > Gossypium > Gossypium australe. The sequence continues at coordinate 99,077,333 of CM016616.1, read as the reverse complement.
AACAGATCAAGCTTAGAAATTAACCAAGTTGTATGATATAGCATGTACTGTCTCAATCTCCGAGTTGTCCAAATTAAAGCGCAACACAATTTCTCGATTGACGAATACCTCATTTCACAATCAATGAACTTTTTGCTAAGATAGTATATGGCCTTTTCTTTTCTTCCTGTCTCATCGTGTTGTCCCAGCACACATCCCATGGAATTATTGAATACCGAAAAATACAGTATCAATGGTTTATCTGGATTAGGCGGAGATAATACTGGTGCATTTGATAGATACATTTTGACTTTGTCAAAAGCTCTCTGACATTCATTGTCCCATACACCTGGATTGTGTTTTTTGAGAAGACGAAATATGGGATCACATTTCTCAGTTAATTGTGAAATAAACCGAGCAATGTAATTCAGCCTTCCAAGAAAACCTCGGACTTCTTTCTGTGTGTGCGATGGAGGCAATCCTTGTATCGCTTTAACCTTGCTTGCGTCAACTTCAATTCCTTTCTCACTGACCACAAAACCCAGTAACTTTTCAGATCGAGCTCCGAAAGTACACTTTGCCGGATTGAGTTTCAATTGAAATTTCCTTAATCTCAAAAATAACTTCCTCAAGACTTCAATGTGTTCTTTTTCTGCTCGAGATTTGGCAATCATATCGTCAACATACACCTCAATCTCCTGGTGCATCATGTCGTGGAACAAGGTTACCATGGCCCTTTGATACGTTGCCCCAGCATTCTTTAGTCCGAAAGGCATTACTTTATAGCAAAAGGTACCCCACAGTGTTATGAAGGTAGTTTTCTCCATATCCTCAGGGTGCATCTTGATCTGATTGTATCTTGAAAAGCCATCCATGAATGAAAACAATGAAAATCCTGCCGTATTATCCACTAACGTATCAATATGCGGCAAAGAGAAATTGTCCTTTGGGCTAGCTTTGTTTAGATCCCTATAATCTATGCACATTCGGACCTTTCCGTCTTTCTTAGGGACTGGAACAATGTTGGCAACCCATTCTGAGTACTTGACCACTTGTAGAAAACCAGCGTCAAACTATTTCTGGACTTCTTCTTTTATTTTCAATACTATATCAGGCCTCATCCTTCGTAGCTTTTGCTGAACTGGCTTGCATTCTTCTCTGGTGGGAAGGCGGTGTACCACAATATCAGTACTTAACCCAGGCATATCTTGGTATGACCACGCAAAGACATCTTTGAACTCTCGCAGTAACTCAATAAGATCTTGTTCTCGTCTCCTTGGCTATGTGTGTCCCAATTTTCACAACTTCTCCTTCTTCGAAGGTTATATTCTCTATTTCTTCTTCATGGGGCAAGATTTGTTTCTCCTCTTGCTTTACCATTCTTCTAAACACATGTCTTGCTCAAAATGGACCTCTGGATCCGTATTATCATTGCTCATGTCATTGATATCTAAGGACTTGTAATGGGTACGAAAGAATGTACAAAGAACAAATGAATTTGAGGACAAATATGATATGAATGAAAAATATACAATTTGGGAGGAAATTAGAATGTCAAAAGAATGGAATGAAAGAATATTTACTCAAGTTAATTATCCAAAATGTATTTTATTGAAATAATAAGTTCTGAACATAAGCCTATTTCACAAAGAGATCTTTATTGTTCCTAGGCTAAAAACAACAAAGTGTTCTAAATATTACTCTGTATAATTCCTAAAAACTACAGGGAGATCCTCTGCAATCCAATTGTCCAGAACGCTTCTAGGTTCATAAGGGCAAATGCCCATCGGGTTTCTTTGTTCCACTCCTTCCTCATGTATGGCATTGATGTGAGGACTTTCCAATAACCCCCTCTCAGGGTGAATTATCCCTCCTAATACAAAGGTTTGGGATATGTGCGGGAATATCATCAGTTCCCACTAGACATCCTCTCCATTCAAGCGTGCCCTCCTTCTCTCTTGCTTCTTTTCTATGTCCTTCCTCCTTTGTTTAACATCCGGCTTGAAACCCAAGCCGAAACGATCTCTCTTCTCCTTCAACATTAGTACTTGAATCTCCCCTTAGAGGTATTTACCCAATCCTTTCCCTGGTAAAGCTCCTTTCCCCACTATCATTTGTAGACTCATCCTCGTGGTCTTGGATATCTTAGGCACTGGGACTTTACTCCCTTCCGAGATGAATGTTGTATTAACAAACTCTAAAGAACGGAAAGAACATTTGATGGCCTCTTCATTTGTCTCTACATATGGCGTATTATTGGTAACAATTGCTATAATGTCCTCTTCCGCATTTATAGTGACCAGTTGACCATCCGTCACTAGCTTCAATTTTTGATGAAGAGATGAGGGCACTGCTCCTGCTGAATGAATTCAGGGCCTTCCCAGCAAGCAGTTGTATGAGGGCTTTATATCCATCACCAGAAAGTCCACCTCATATATGTTTGGGCCAATCTGCAAAGGTATGTCAATTCTCCCCATCACCCTTCTTTCAGTACCATCAAACGCTCTCACTATGTTCTGACACGTCTTCATGTGAGAGCTATCTATTGGCAACCTCTTCAATGTCGACAATGGTAGAACATTCAAGGCTGATCCATTATCAATCAACAAACTCGGTAAAGTATATCCTTTGCAACGAGTGGTTATGTATAGGGCCTTAGTCGACCCCATACCCCTAGGTGGAATCTCATCGTCACTAAAGGAAATAAAATTGTCGGCACTTATGTTACTAACTAATCGATCAAGTTTATTGACAGATATGTCTTTAGTAACATATGTCTCATTCAGCACCTTCATCAAAGCCTCCCGATGAACTTCTGAACTTAAAAGTAAGGCTAGCACTGAAATACGAGCCGGTTGTTTGTGCAACTGCTTCACCACACTGTATTCACTGTGCTTTAAGAACTTCAAAAATTCTTTAGCCTCTTTTTTTTTCATAGGTACATTGACGAGGTTATCTAGTCCTTCCTCAAGCTCGATTGGCACATCCTTTGCCTTTGCTGGTTCCGTTTTGATGTTCACTGAGTCGTAACGTTTCCCATTTTGCGTATAGAATCCTTCCCTTTGGACCTCCTTGGAAGTGCTAGTTGTAATTATTACTTTCGGTGTCGTTATGTTACAATTGTAATTCCATGGTACGACTTTGTTATCCTTGTAAAGAAAGGACACAGGTCTCTGAATTATCACTTTAGGCGTGATTTGTGTTCCGCCTTCGGTATTCCTTGGTCGGGAAATGATGACCCTTGGATAATTGACTTTTTGATTTGTCAACTCTCCTTCGGTTGTGTGTATATTTCCTCCCTCTGAACCTTCTTCATAGAACTCCAGTTCCTTATTGTCCATAAGGCTCTGTACCAATGCCCTAAACTCAGCACAATCTTGGATCTCATGTCCATCAACTTTATGGAACTCACAGTAGTTCCTTGGTTCTTTGCTTCTTTCTTCGAGACTTGATTTTATTAGTCTCCATGATATCCCCCTTGGTCTCCATCAACTTGCTTCTTTCTTTTCTTCACCTCCAAAATATCCCCCTTGGTCTTTCTTATAAGATCCTCCCCAATCGCATTTACCCCATTGTCTCCATGATTGGGTAATGGGTTCGCCGCACTGGGCATGTCCTCAAGCTTGACAACTCCCAGTTTAAGAAGCCTCTCAACTACTCTTTTGAAGGCAGTACAATTTTCTATAGAATGCCCCGTCGCTCCTGCATGGTAATCACACTGGGCGTTTGAATCATACCATTTAGGATATGGAGGCTGCATTGGCTGTAAATAGTATGGGGACACTATGCGTTCTTCTAGTAAAGTATTATACAGCTCCTTATATGTCATAGGGATTGGCGTAAATTGGATTTTGTCAGCATTTTGTCTGAGACTTGATTCTTGTCTTGTCGACCCTTGTTGCCCGGTAGTAACTACTTTCGGCTGATTAATAGTAACTGTCTTTGAATTTCCTTTGTACGTGCTCGTATTATTCACCTCATTATCTTTTTTCCTAGGAGCAGATCTCTTAGTGGTTTCTCCTGCTTCAATTTTACCACCCCTTATGGCATTTTCGATCATTTCCCCTGCCATAACTATATCCGCGAAGCTCTTAGTGGTGCTCCCTATCATATGGGTGATAAATGGCGCCTTTAGAGTGTTGATAAACAACATAGTGGTCTCCTTCTCCATGAGAGGTGGTTGAACTTGCATGGTTATTTCCCTCCATCTCTGCGCGTATTGCCTGAAACTCTCGTTTGACTTCTTTTCCATGTTTTGCAACATGATTCGGTTAGGCATCATATCTGTGACATGGTTGTACTGTCTCATGAAGGCTTGGGCCAAGTCCCTCTAAGAGCTAATGTTAGTGCGGCTAAGCTGGTTGTACCACCTAGACGCTGCTCCTGTCAAACTATCCTAGAAACAATGAATCAAAAGTTGGTCATTGTTCACATAGCCCATCATACGTCTACAGAACATTGTGATGTGGGCTTCAGGACAGGTAGTTCCATTATACTTCTCAAATTCTGGCATCTTGAATTTGTGAGGAAGCACCAAATCTGGGACCAGACTCAAATCCTTGGCGTCGATACCGTGATGATGGTCGACGTTTTCCAAAGCCTTGAATTTTTCCTCCAACCACTTACAGCGATCCTCTAACTGTTTTGCAGATTCAGTTTTGATCCCTTGTCCCTCTTCCATGTCTAATTCAGGGACAACAGGATTAGCGGGGTTGTCTCCTGGGTTGGATCCCATACCAACTTGAAAATTTGCAGGCATTCCAGTGTCAGCTTGCCCTTGCTGAGGCCTTATTGTGACAGGTGACCTTCTGAGATATTCTCCATGTTGAGCTTGCACATGTGTTGGAGTGAATCCTCTAGGGAAATCCTCATTATCCTCAGCATTGACTATAAACCTTTTCACCTATCCATTTCCCATTCATCATCTAAGCCATCTGGGTCATCATGTTCTTTTGGGCCTCTAATAGCTGGTCCCTCATCTCTTGTTGGAGCTTTGCCATCTGCTCTTGTATCTGGTCTTGCATATCTTTCTGGAATTGCTCCATTCTTTGGTCCATTTTTCTTGACTTAGCTCGTGTACCGTAGGGGTGTTCAGCTTCCAGATTTTCTTACTCTCTCTCTCCTATAATTTAAACTAATTAGACTCTCTCTATGGATTTGAATGCATATGATGTTATGTAATGCAAATGCATGAATGCAAAGAGGCATCGATTCTGATCAACTTCATTGTACAAAACTTTATTAGAAAACAAATTCTTTTACATAAAATGGATTACAAATAAGCTTTCGCCCTAAGTCCTAAAGTCTTAATTTTCCCTAATAACGAAACTAGCTCTTGGTTACGATCTGACTGTAGCTCATACTTCATGCTCAAAACGTTGGCCTGCGCTCCCAAAGCCTGTAAGTGATCAGCTACCTCTCGAATCTGAACTATGGCTTCCCCCATGAGATAGTCCCAGTTTCTGACTTGACCGTGTGAACAATGGAGCTCTTCCTTCAAATGCCCTTCCCTTGTTTCAAGACACTCGATCCGAAGTTCACAATTGTGCAGTGCTGACTCTAACTCTTCAATTCTACCCTTCATTTCTTCAATCTTGCTCAGGCTTGCCTTTAACTCAATCATGGAATTACAGCTCCGATGATGATGAAGAGACCGACCAAGTTCAGCCACTCTAGCTTGTAATTCTCCCTTTTCATTTAAACTTTCTGCCAAGTTTTCCTCTAAGGCCTCGTTTCGCGATTGCATCTCTCGAAACTTTTTCTCCCAATAGTCAACTTTGGCTTTTTTTCTTGAACCTCTTGTCCCCACTGTTTCGAAGTCTTCCCTAATCCGGCATACTTCATTGATAGATGCATCTTTTTGTATTCGGTCTTCAGGCTATCTCGATCTTCCTCTATTACTCTCTTTTCCTTTTTTGCTTTCTCGACTTTCGATTTCTGGGCATCCACATCTAACTTCAAAAACATCTTCTCTTCTTCTAGCTTCTCTATTTTCTTTCCAAACTCTAAACTTTGCCTTTCGAAGTCTTGTTTTATAATCTCTATCTCTGATGGGATGACTTGTAAACACTCCTTCAGTGATCGAGCACCTTCCACCCTTGTCTTAGGAATGTTATCGCTGATCCTATTTCTCAACCACTCTTTATACTCTGGAGTTACCATCGGTCCTGGAGTCAATATCTTCATACAACGAACCTGCTTCCAAGCCTCAGAAATTTCTCGAATTCTCTTCTTATAATTTTCCCCCTTATACAAGAATTCGCTTTGAGCTAACCCATGCGTCGCCGGTACGAACTGTTCTGCTTTATATTGCCTTAGTACGAGCAACGGTGCATATCCCACAGCTCCCCAAACTCCTGGTAGAGGCACCCAATCAAGATTTCCGCACCAGTAAAGGACTTCATAGGGAACCAACCAAGGGGCTCTCCACTCAACATCTTCCTCTCGGAGATTTTGAAGAATTTCCATCCAACTTTCCTCTGATAAATCGTCTCTCCTTGTCGTAGTTGCAGCCTCCTTTAAAGGAGAATAACTTCAGAGAACACTCGGTAAAAAACTTTGCCAACCTTCCAAAAGTGACTGTGAAACCAAACCATCAACAACTGTGCGCATCCAATGAATCTACCTTCACCAGCTCTCCGACATGCGTCCAAAGATATGAATGTCTCAGCTAAAATCCCAGGTACCAGCGTGATTCCTTTGCTAAGTCGATCGAACAAATCAGTAACCGCTTCATCTATATGTCGTAACGTTTTGGGGAAGACCACAAACCCATAAATACACAATGTAAAAATGTCAATCTTCTTTTTTTCATCTGGATGTGTCAGAATTAAATCCCTCAAACTCATCCAAGGTATGCATTTACCTTCACATTTTCCTTGAATCCTAGCTGTCACCCACTGCTCACTCATCCCTGTGATACCCATCAATCTTTTCACAAAAGTCGTAACATTGCCAGCCCTAAAATAAACCCTGTCGGCTTGGAACCTCGAGCAGCGAAGTAAAGTTTTATATTCCTTCAATGTGGGCACTAAATCTACCTCCTCAAAAGTGAAAAAGCTATAAGCAGAGTTCCAAAACTGAGTCATGGCCCTAAATAGATGCTTATCTACCTTAACATCCAACAAATAAGGTAGATCACCATAATCACGATAAAACAGTTGTTTTGCCTGATCACCCCATTGAGTCCATATGTTTTTCAACTCCCTAAACTCATTCTGCGTAATACTAACACGAGTAAAATCCCAAAGTTCAGATACATACCCGTCAATTAAGTTATCCCCCTTCTTTAATTGCGTTTGTTCCGACCAAGTGCGAACAGCTGCATTGTCTCCCACTTTGTCAAGGAACCCGTTCTCCATAACCAGCTTTCTAACTTAGAGACTGACTGTGAATCGTTACCTCTAGAGAAATAAGATGATATGCATAAAAATGAAACACCACGAGTTAGTATCACAAAATAAAATATGAAGCCAGTGAAATAAATACACCTATTTGGGTAATCTAATGAAATTTAGGATCGCTCTACCTAAGGTGAGTTCTTAGGGTTTACTATATGCGGTTTAGATCTAAAGTTGAGGTACCCGAACCAGCAGATTCCTCGATCTTCACCCATTATAGGCTCATACAGACCGAGTTCAGTTCAGTGGAATACATTTCCCTATGGCCATGCGGAAGTGAAAACTTCACAGAGACATAGGTACAGATGTATTCCGAAAGCAATCCACTAGCCCATACGGGGGTGAAAACCTCACGAAGGCATAGCTTCTCACTCCTACTTAAAAGGTACGACCGCGATGGTCATGCAGTGCAATGCAGAAACATTTTATAAAATCACATGCAAAACAAAATCATGGCTTTTCAAATCAGACTTTCAAATTTTCGACATTTGGACAATAACTAATCAATTTTCGGTTTGACTCTAAAAAAAAGTCCCCAGTGGAGCCGCCAAGCTGTCGAAACCATTTTAAAATCAGTTTTGAAAAATGGGGATCGACTTTGAAAAACAAAAATTAAGTCGCTACCAATCCCTTTTTACTTAGGTGTGATTGGGATCACCTTGCAAAACATTTTAAAAAAACATTTTATTTTGGTCTACGGAAAAACAAGAAAATGGATCCGGGAGTCGGTTACGTATGAGGAAGGGTTAGCACCCTCATAATGCCCAAAAATTGGTACCAAATAAAATTATGTCCAAATGTTTAAAATTTAAAAGCATTTAAAAAATATGTTTTCTAGAAGACTTCGAACAATTTGATTTAAAATATGAGAGTTCCTTGATACGAAAGATCATAAACATCACATCCAGCACAATTGGACACGATGTTTTTTAATGCTCGTATATAAGATCATTTCATAGCTTATAAAACTTTGAGAAATTTTAATTTAAAATCTGAGATCTCTTCGATCTGAAAGAATATAAACATTACATCCCGCACGATTGGACATGACACTTTTTAAATGTAACATCCTGAATTAGGGCCTTTGCATTTTATGTGTTTGTGTGTGAATGCCATGTTTGTCATGCTAGTTTAGGGTACTTTAGGGTCCAGGAATGACTTAGGGGTAAGCCGGAGTCTTGGTAAAAATTTGCTTTTGGGGCACTTTGAAGGGGAGCTGAATGGGATAGGACTTAAGGGTGGTTGGTTGTATGTTTTGGCACAAGAAGTGCCTTGGTAAAGTGGCAAGGAGGCGCCACTTAGGAGGTAGGGGAGTGACGCCTCAGGTGAGCTGGCAGGGAGCAGGTTCGAGCTGCATGAATCCCTTTTTGGGATTTCTTTTAATGCCAAGGTGGGGGAGAGTTGCTTTCAGCTTGGACTCTAGAGGAGAGAGGTAGGACTTGGTCAAACATTTCAAAGGAATGGAGGAGAGGGATTTAAGGAGTTTGAATGATTCAAATCGGTTTGAATGAGTGGAGGAGAGGGAGTCAATGAGAGATTGAAGGGACGGCGTAGTGTTTGTGGGAGAGGGGGAGTGTTAGCCGAATTTTGAAAGGTGTTAGGGGGTGGCCGAATGTTGGTGATAGCATTGGGAGTGTTGAAAATTTAGGCTAGCTAGTGAAACCGAGGGCATTCCTTTGTTTATGTCTTTTTGTCAAAACCGAAGCACCCATATCACTTTGTGCATTTTGCTTTTCTCTCAAATACCAAAACCAAAACACTCTCATACCATTTTTGTTTCGCATTTCCTTTTCTTTCATTCACTAAAGCCGAAACACCTCCCAATCCTCTTCTCATTTTTTCTTCTACTTTTGTGCTTGGCTGAAACCTACATTGCCTCTCATTTGTCACTTTTGTTTATTTTCTTTGCCATTAACATCAAAGCCAAAACCCTTTGAAGCATCATCAATTGTCGAAACTCTGTTGTTCTCTTCTTATTTTTCTTTTTGAACACCTTGGTCGAATACCTCTGGTTAGATAGCACCTTTCTTCCCCATCTCTTTTCTAGAGCAGAACATTTTCGGCATTCGGTAAGTTCTTATTGGTTTAGCCAAATCTCTCTAAACATCTACTCATTTTCTTCTCTTGATTTCTTTAAGAAGGAAGCCAAAACTTCTCATTCGATTGTTATTTGTTGGTTAGCCAAAACCCTCTGACATTCGTATTCTTTCGGCTCTTGTTGCAGTGGATTGACTGTTACCTATTTTCCTCCATTTCTAATCGATCTCTCTAGTGGTTGGGGGTAGGTGTTCTCTTTTCGGTTCAATCATCTCTTCTCATGTTTGAGTGCCCAGGGTTGTAATCATATTCTTTAAACTATTGGTCGATTGTAGGGGGCTTTGTCTTCGCGTTCTTCCGGCTTTTGGTCTGCGTTTGGAGTGTTTAAAGGGACAATCGGTTCTAGTCAATTCAAGTACTCAAGCAGTGCAAGATTCAAACCTTCTTAATCTCCGGGATTTATCGATCTAGGTAAGGACCCTTTGCTTGAGTGTTATTCCCTTTTGTTCGATTTCACTACTTTAATCCGATCTAGTGACCAAGGTTTGTTCATGGACTCAAATGTCAGCCAAGCGATAGGAGGGGTTGGACCTGTAGTCCCAGCCCCTAAGTTTAAGAAGCGAGTAGTGTCAGCAGTTCGAGATTGGCCACCGGGTTGTGGGTCGGCTTCTGAGCAGAGTCGTAGACAGATAGCAGTAGTTCCGATTTTTGAGAGTAGCGACATAGATAGTGTGGTATTACGTGTTATCAGGTGTGTAACTCTCACACACTTCATGTGTTATTTTGTTAGTAACTATTATGTCTGAAAGCCAGAGTGACGTTATTGGTCACTAAAATACCCTTGTGGGTAAAAGTGAGGACTCCGGGTAAGTTCTACTATGTTTGTTATCAATGAATGCGTGTATTGTAAGCTTGAGCATACCATGTTAATTAACTGTTAAACATGAGCATGAAATTGGGATATGAGGTGAAGAGGGAGGAAATATGATCTCTTTTAGATTGTCACCAGTGGTTTGGTACCACAAGTGGGTTGGCCCCACATAATCTTATATCTTGTGACTAAGTCTCAGTGGTTTGGAACCACCAGTGGTTTGGTACCACATATATGATGATTTGTGACTCGTCCCAGTGGTTCGGTACCACGGTGGGTTGGCCCCACATATATACCTATTACGGGATTGTCACCAGTGGTTTGGTACTACAAGTGGGTTTGCCCCACGCATTATTATTTGTGACTTTTGTCACCAGTGGTTTGGAACCACCAGTGGTTAGGTACCACCAGTGGCTAGGTGCCACAGATATTGGGTAGATTCAGGAGATATGGAGGCTGAACATTATAGGTTGGTTGGGCTGCATTGCATACTTGCATAATATATGAAATTGTGTCAGAGCCCAAAGCTCATTTGGACGGGGATTTGCACACTGAGTCTCGGTGACTCACCCCTCCGTTAATTTTTGCAGGTAATCTTTAGACCGCGGATATGGAGCCGAGGTGGACTCGAGGTGGCCATGGATAACGTTTTGAGTGATTTTATCTTTAATAATTATTTTGGGATCATTACTACTATAATTCGGATTTTGGTATTGTAATAAGGCCTTTTAAACGTTAATTTGGTTTCGTTCTTTCGAATTTGTTTTAATTGTTATGGCATGCCTAGTAAATAATCTAAGTAGGTGTTTTCTACAGTTAAAAACTTTAAATTTTTAAGATTTTATAATCGGCTAATTACGGTCGGGTTTTAGTAACAAATTAACTCAAATTTTCAAGCTAAGACTCAAGATAGTTTCAACTGATCGCTCAATATAGACTTTCTTTAAAAATTCGACTTCGGATTACGGAACCTGAACTGTACTATGGCTTAAGTAAACAATTGTTTTTAAATTTTCACCAAAGGCACAGTGATGTGCAAAGAATTTTTGCAACTCATGATTTTTAACTCGGCTTCTAAATTTTCCTTTTCTGTAACATGCCAAATTTGGTCGTAGCTTTTTGACCGGTTTGGGGTGTTAGCGTTTTGACCAGGTTTGGGGATGCTCGATTGAGTACCATCCGGGTAGACGCGTTGAGCCGTAGGGTAATATCAGACTTGAGAGCAATGTTTGCCCACCTTAGTTTGTACGACGATGGAAGTTTAATAGCGGAACTGCAAGTGATGCCGACATGGGTGAATCAGGTGAGAGAGAAACAATTATCAGATGATGTCTGGAGCACTCGACTACTACAAGTGCAGAATGGTGGATTAGAGGAGTACAGTTTGAACAATGACGGAGTTTTATGTTTCCGTGGAAAGGTTTGCATGCCAAAAGATGTGGATTTGAGGTAGAAGATTCTTCAGGAAGCACATAGCAGTCCATCCGCTATGCATCCTGGAGGTAGTAAGATGTACCGGGATTTGCGAGAACAGTTTTGGTTGCCAGGTCTAAAGCGAGAAGTAACTGAATTTGTGAGTAAGAGTTTGACGTGTCAGCAGGTAAAGGCAGAACATCAGTTGCCTTCGGGGTTGTTGCAACCGGTCAAGATTCCGCAGTGGAAGTGGGAAAGGATCACGATGGATTTTGTTAGTGGGCTACTCCTTACGCCTACTAATAAGGATTCGGTTTGGATAATAGTTTACAGTTTGACGAAGTCCGCTCATTTCATACCGGTACGGGTCGACTACTCTCTACAAAAGTTGGCTAAGTTGTATATAGCAGAGATCATAAGGTTGCGCGGGGTACTTGTGTCTATCATCTCAGACAGGGACCCTAGGTTCACGTCAAGATTTTGGAAGGTATTGCATCAAGCGTTGGGTACAAAGTTGGATTTCAGTACAGCGTTTCATCCACTGTCTGATGGACAGTCAGAGAGGGTAATTCAGATTTTGGAGGATATGTTGAGGGGCTGTGTCTTAGACTTCAGAGGTAGTTGGGAAGAATTTCTACCGTTGGTGGAATTCGCGTATAACAACAGCTACCAATCTAGTATTCAGATGGCACCGTATGAAGCGTTGTATGGTCGGAAGTGTCGTACTCCTACATGTTGGACAGAGTTGAGTGAGCGTCAGTTGTTGGGTCCAGAATTGGTTGCTGAAATGGAAGACAAGGTTAAGTTAATTCGGGCTCGACTGAAGGAAGCCTCGGACAGGCAGAAGTCTTATGCGGATCTAAAGCATAAGGACATAGAGTTTGAGGTGGGTGACCAGGTGTTCTTAAAGGTGTCACCGTGGAAGAAAATGCTTAGGTTTGGGCGAAAGGGCAAGCTAAGCCCCAGATTTATCGGGCCTTACCGCCTGTTCAAACGTGTAGGACCAGTAGCCTATCAGCTTGAGCTACCTTCAGAATTAAGTCAGATCCATGATGTGTTTCAAGTCTCGGTGCTTAGACACTACCGTTCGGATCTGTCTCATGTTGTACCAGTAGAAGAAATTGTAGTAAGCCCAGATATCTCTTGAGGAAGAACCAGTGCAGATCTTGGATCGGGATGTCAAAGTATCGCGTAGGAAATCAATTCCTTTGGTGAAGGTGTTGTGGCGAAACCATGGGGCAGAAGAAGCTACGTGGGAGCCAGAGGATGTTATGCGGCGACAATACCCTCATCTCTTTTAACCAGGTAATTTCGAGGCCGAAATTATTTTAAGGGGGTAGAACTGTAACATCCTGAATTAGGGCATTTGCATTTTATGTGTTTATGTGTGAATGCTATGTTTGTCATGCTAGTTTAGGGTACTTTAGGTTCCATGAATGACTTAGGGGTAAGCCGGAGTCTTGGTAAAAATTTGGTTTTTGGGCGCTTTGAAGGGGAGCTGAATGGGATAGGACTTAAGGGTGGTTGGTTGTATGTTTTGGCACAAGAAGTGCCTTGGTAAAGTGGCAAGGAGGCGCCACTTAGGAGGCAGGGGAGTGATGCCTCAGGTGAGCTGGCAGGGAGCAGGTTCGAGCTGTGTGAATCCCTTTTTGGGATTTCTTTTGACGCCAAGGTGGGGGAGAGTTGCTTTCAGCTTGGACTCTGAAGGAGAGAGGTAAGACTTGGTCAAACATTTCAAAAGAATGGTAGAGAGGGATTTAAGGAGTTTGAATGATTCAAATAAGTTTGAATGAGTGGAGGAGAAGGAGTCAATAAGAGATTGAGGGTACAGCATAGTGTTTTTGGGAGAGGGGGAGTGTTAGCCGAATTTTGAAAGGTGTTAGGGGGTGGCCGAATGTTGGTTATAGCATTGGGAGTGTTGAAAATTTCGGCTAGCTAGTGAAACCGGGGGCATTCCTTTGTTTATGTCTTTTTGTCAAAACCGAAGCCCCATATCACTTTGTGCATTTTGCTTTCCTCTCAAATACCAAAACCAAAACACTCTCATACCATTTTTGTTTTGCATTTCCTTTAATTTCATTCACCAAAGCCGAAACACCTCCCAATCCTCTTCTCATTTTTTCTTCTACTTTTGTGCTTGGCCGAAACCTACATTGCCTCTCATTTGTCACTTTTGTTTATTTTCTTTGCCATTAACATCAAAGCCGAAACCCTCTGACGCCTCATCAATTACCGAAACTCTGTTGTTCTCTTCTTATTTTTCTTTTTGAACACCTTAGCCGAATACCTCTGGGTAGGTAGCACCTTTCTTCTCCATCTCTTTTCTAGAGCAGAACATTTTCGGCATTCGGTAAGTTCTTCTTAGTTTAGCCGAATCTCTCTAATCATCTACTCATTTTCTTCTCTTGATTTCTTTAAGAAGGAAGCCGAAACTTCTCATTCGATTGTTATTTGTTGGTTAGCCAAAACCCTCTGACATTCGTATTCTTTCGGCTCTTGTTGCAGTGGATTGACTGTTACCTATTTTCCTCCATTTCCAATCGGCCTCTCTAGTGGTTGGGGGTAGGTGTTCTCTTTTCGGTTCAATCATCTCTTCTCATGTTTGAGTGCCCAGGGTTGTAATCATATTCTTTAAACTCTTGGCCGATTGTCGGGGGCTTTGTCTTCGCGTTCTTCTGGCTTTTGGTCTGCGTTTGGAGTGTTTAAAGGGACAATCGGTTCTAGTCAATTAAAGTACTCGAGCGGTGCAGGATTCAAACCTTCTTAATCTCCGAGATTTGTCGATCTAGGTAAGGACCCTTAGTCTTGAATGTTATTCCCTTTTGTTCGATTTCACTGCTTCAATCCGGTCTAGTGACCAAGGTTTGTTCGTGGACTCAAATGTTAGCCAAGCTATAGGAGGGGTTGGACCTGTAGTCCCAGCCCCTAAGCTTAAGAAGCGAGCGGTGTCAGTAGTTCGAGATTGGCCACCGGGTTGTGGGTCAGCTTCTGAGCAGAGTCGTAGACAGATAGCAATAGTTTCGATTAGCGAGAGTAGCGACATAGATATCGTGGTATTACGTGTTATCAGGTGTGTAACTCTCACACACTTCATGTGTTATTTTGTTAGTAACTATTATGTCTGAAAGCCGGAGTGACGTTATTGGTCACTAAAATACCCTTGTGGGTAAAAGTGAGGACTCCGGGTAAGTTGTACTATGTTTGTTATCAATGAATGCGTGTATTGTAAGCTTGAGCATACCATGTTAATTAACTGTTAAACATGAGCATGAAATTGGGATATTAGGTGAAGAGGGAGGAAATATGATCTCTTTTAGACTGTCACCAGTGGTTTGGTACCATAAGTGGGTTGGCCCCACATAATCTTATATCTTGTGACTAAGTCTCAGTGGTTTGGAACCACCAGTGGTTTGGTACCACATATATGATGATTTGTGACTCGTCCCAGTGGTTCGATACCACAGTGGGTTGGCCCCACATATATATCTATTGCGGGATTTTCACTAGTGGTTTGGTTCCACAAGTTGGTTGGCCCCACGTATTATTATTTGTGACTTTTGTCACCAGTGGTTTGGAACCACCAGTGGTTAGGTACCACCAGTGGCTAGGTGCCACAGATATTGGGTAGATTCAGGAGATATGGAGGCTGAACATAATAGGTTGGTTGGGCTGCATTGCATACTTGCATAATATATGAAATTGTGTGAGAGCCCAAAGCTCATTTGGACGGGGATTTGCACACTAAGTCTTGGTGACTCACCCCTCCGTTAATTTTTGCAGGTAATCCTTAGACCACGGATATGGAGCTGAGGTGGACTTGAGGTGGCCATGCATAACATTTTGAGTGATTTTATCTTTAATAATTATTTTGGGATCATTTCTACTATAATTCGGATTTTGGTATTGTAATAAGGCCTTTTAAACGTTAATTTGGTTTCGTTCTTTCGAATTTGTTTTAGTTGTTATAGCATGCCTAATAAATAATCTAAGTGGGTGTTTTTTTTACAGTTAAAAACCTTAAATTTTTAAGATTTTATAATCGGCTAATTACGATCGGGTTTTAGTAACAAATTAACTCAAATTTTCAAGCTAAGACTCAACATAGTTTCAACTGATCGCTCAATATAGATTTTCTTTAAAAATTTGACTTCGGATTACGGAACCTGAACTGTACTATGGCTTAAGTAAACAATTGTTTTTAAATTTTCACCAAAGGCACAGTGATGTGCAAAGAATTTTTGCAACTCATGATTTTTAACTCGGCTTCTAAATTCTCCTTTTCTGTAACATGCCAAATTTGGTCATAGCGTTTTGACCGGGTTTGGGGTGTCACATTAAACCCTCGTCACTAGGATTATCTCATAATTTTATAAAACTTATCGAAAGGATATTTTGTTATTTAGACAAATGGGAAATCGCGACCCAGCACGATTGGACACTATTTCTCGAATTTCTAAATATCAAAACGTTGCCTTCTTTTGAAAATATTTAAATAAAATATTGGTTTTGTAAAAATGCATTTTTATTTTAAACCATAACCACGTGGCAATATTTATGATAGGCAATAATAATATAAGATATAACAAGTAATAATTCCTATACTAAAGCAATTACAAATATACGATGAAGTATATAAATATAAAATCAATTATGAACATATTTCATGCAAATTTAAATAAATAAAAGGAACAACAATTAAACAATGTGTCAAAACTATAATGATTTTAAAAAGATATATAAAAAAATGAACACATTATAAATGATTATAATATTACATAATATAATATAATATACAATATATGTATGTAAATACTAAAATAATATATAATAAAAATAATAAGACAAAAATAACAAATATTTATAATTTAATAAATTAATATTTAATATAATACATAATTTAATATCAATTTTAAAAAAATAAAAAAAATAAAAAGTACTAAATTGGAACATAAACAGGTTTTGAGGGTTAACTTTTTAAAAAAAATTAGTTAATAGGACGCAATTAACTTTAATAGAACAGTGGAGGGATCAGAAGGATAATTTTCCTTTTTTTTTCAAAAACACGCGGACCTTGGTTCAGATCCGGGTCAACGCGCGGGTCATGCTTTATCAAAACGGCGCCGTTTGCTTTCATCTATAAATGCTGGTTTTATAAAAAAAATCATTAGTTTTTGGTTTAAAAAAAACACTTAGAATCCTCTGAAAAGGGGGAAGAAAAGCTGCGTCCTTTCGTCTGCATTCGTTCGGGCCACTCGCACACGCGCCTCCGTGGCCGGTGGCCGGAGGTCTGGGTCTATGATTTCCGCGTCTTCGAGAAGGTAAACTCCTTCCTTTTTACTCTTTCAACAATGGTTATATGCGCAACTAAAAAATAAAAATAAATCGAATAATAAAATAAAATATTCAGAAAAATCACCTCTGTGAAATAGGTCTTTTATTTCTTTGAGTATTCTGACAAGATTTTGTAATCGCTAGCCTCGTACAAATTCGTACTTTTCGTGTATTTGAATATTTGTTTTTGTATTTCTATTTTTTTTCTCTTGCCTCCGTGTGTAACCAGTGTGTTCTTACAGATTTTACAAGGGTTTTATACCCGAAAAACAAAATAAAAAAGAAGGAAAAGATATCTTTCCATAACTTTCCATATCTGTGCCTTTTCTTCGCTGCGATTTGTTTCCTTTTCTGCTTCGATGTTTTCCTTTTTTTGCAGGTTGGAGATCTCGCGACGATGGGCATGAATCATGGCACGATCGAAGGCCGGACGAGACTATGGCGCGATGATTGGTCTCCGTGTAACATCCTGAATTGGTGGGGCTTTGCATTTAATATGTTGTTATGCTTAATGTGTTAATTAGAGTGTTTAAGGGGTTCAGATTGGGCTCAGGGTTGGGCCGAGGCCTTAGTTAAAATTTTCTGTTTGGGCATCTTAGTGGAGAGCCAATGGGGATAGGACTTAAGGGATATAATCTGTGGTTTTAGACATAAGAATTGATGTGTTCAGGAGGCAAGGAGGTGCCTCTTAAGGCTCAGCAAGGTGACTCCACAAGGGAGCTTGGGGAGGAGGTTCGAGTCGCAAGATACCCATTTACTTTAATTAATTTTTGGCGTTAGCAGGGAGCAGAGTTGGGGTCGGCTAGGATGCTTAGAAATAGGGAGATTAACTGAGTTGGATAATGTGGATAATGTGGCCGATAATGTGGGGGATAAAGAGAAGAAGAGGTGGTGTTATCCATGCCACTTGTGGATGGGTGATCAGATAATGATAAGGGAGAAAGTTTAGGAGTTATCTATTGGTCAAGCTGGTGGCCAAATTTCCAACTCTAAGGGGGAGGGGGAATCGGTTTTGAGTGGCTAAGGGGTCCCGAAATTTCCCTATTAATAGGATGGGTTTTTAGTTTTCAAAATAGGCATTTTTAGCATTTGTTTGGTAAGAGCCGAAATTTTGTTTAGGGGATGGGAGTACTTCTTCATTTTCGGCATTTGGGTTTTTATTCTCTTATTCTCTTCTCTCATTCTTTGCTAAAGCCGAAACCCCTAATCCCATTCTCTCATCTTCACTTTTATGCTAAAGCCGAATGTCCGTTGTTCCTTTCTCTTCTTTCTTCTACAAGTCGAAACCTCATAATCTTTCTCTACATCTATTTCTTTTGATCTCTTCTAAAGCCGAAAACTCCTAAGTCCCGCTTAGAGTACTCTTCGTCTTATTCTCAACTCTTTCATCCTCTTCTCTGATATTGCCGAATTTCTTCTTCTGTGGTGCTTGTGCCGATTTCTCTTGGGTGTGGTTGGAATCCTCTGTGTTCTGGTAAGGGGCGATTTCTTCTATTTTCTTCCTTTCTCTTTCGGCTTTTGGAGGCCAAAGCTTAAAGGCTTATGAGCGTGGCAAGGTCATCTTTTGAGTAACATGTTGACTGTTCTTGTGTTCTCATCTTGGGGCGACATTTCGGGAATCAAAGTAGATCGAATCATCTAGATCCCAAAAGCTGGAAACCGCTAGTCTCTGAGTCCCATATCTCTTTTTGGGATTTCAAGGTAAGGGGTTCTCTTTAGATTTTTGTTGGGTTCGTTTATCGTATTTGTGATCGTAACCCTATGTTATGGATTAACAACCATCTGTTGTGATGGTAGCAACTGATAAGGTCTTTTGATGGAATCAAATGTCGATCAAGCGAAGGAGGGGATTGGATCTGTAAACCCAATCCTTAAGTTTAAGAAACGAGCAGTGTCAGCGGTTCGGGATTGGCCACCGGGTTGTGGACTGGCTTCGGAACAAAACCATAGACAGTTAGCAGTCGTATCGGCTACTAATAGTGTCGACGTAGAAAGTATCATCTTGACTGTAATCAGGTGTGTAGATCTTTATCACATAAGTTTTGCCGTATTATACCTGTTATGGGCTGAAAAGTCGGAAAAGGCTGTGTGGATAGTCGAATAACCCGTAGGGGTTAGGCTAGGGATGCCAAGTATGTAAACATAGTATTCTCTCTATGTGTATCGATGCATGTGTTACCTGATACTCTGTAAATGGTATATTACTTTTGTTATGGCATGTGTGTATGCATGGGACACGGGATTGATATGATGAAGGGGAAGAGCATGTTAATAGGTCACTTGGTGATTGGTGGTTAAACCACGATATGTATATTTAGGTCACAACAGTGATCGGTGGCTTTGCCCCGTTAATTTGATTCCTGAATAATATGATCGACAGCATGGCTGTCAAATTGGCGTATAGCGGTTGGTGGGTTGATTGTAGAAATCCCCGTAGTGTGATGGCTGGTAAGGGTTGGCGTGTAGAGGATGGAATTTTAGATTAGGTTGGGTCATTCAGCATGTACCTATTATGTTACCATTTTGTGTGGGCCAAGGCCCAGAATGTGTTTGTGGGCCTCAAGTCGTTTATGTGATGCAGGGATTCACACACTGAGTCTTGGTGACTCACCCCTTTATTTTTCTTAACCTCTCAGGTGAGCAGTAGATCATGGATATGGGAGCCGAGGCGGACTCGAGGGGCCATAAAGTCTATTATTTTAAGTCAACTTATTTCCAGTTTATTCTTTAATTTTATTTTCATTTTATTTTGGAGTTAATGGCGTCGGTATGTAATAAGGCCTCTTTAGCGTAAATATCCGGTTTGTAATTGTTAATGATTATGGATTTTAAAGTTATATTTCAAGGACTTAATTATAAGAAGTAATGAGATGGGAGTTTTAAACACGTTTAACGTAAAACAACGATTTTCTTGAAAAATCACTTAGTTAACAAATATTTGATTAATCAAACTGAGATTTCCAAAACCAACAAAGCTAAGTTTCCAACACAACATGTTGTCGAAGAGTTTTCAAATAAAGTACGTGCTCTCATTAAAGTAAATAAAGAATTTCAATTTTTAACATTTCAACCGTAGCATGCCAGATCTGGTCGAAACGTTTGGGCCGAGTTTGGGGTGTTACATTTTGGTATCAGAGCCCGGTTGCAAAACTCGGGCTGTGAAATAGGTCCAGTAGTAGTTTATAAAATTGGTAAAAATTTTTTGGTTGAGATATGGCCTTCGAGTCTACCGGCACCTGATACACGCAGGTAAGTATTCTAACTCTTGTTGAGGCATGCATGTTGGGTTTGATGGGCTCTATGGGGACGTAGATTAGTATTTTAGGAATTAATGGACCATAGGCCTAGTTTAAACAACTCTTTAAATTCATAAGACTTAATCTAACTAAACATGTCCGTGAACGAGTCGCTGGCTTAGGGTGTGGCAACAGGCATACGCATGTCTAGGATTGGATCCAGAGAGAGCTTGGTACTTAAGCGGTCCTAGTGGCCCACCTCCTCTTCGCTGGAATCCTACCTGGTGCGTAGTGTCTGTTCACGTTAGCTGCGAGGACTTGTTGATGGGCCGAAAACCATAACTAAAACCCGAAAGGGACCAAATACCCTTAGTTTTGTAAATTAACAAAATACCCATGTTTTGCAAATTTACCCAAAATACCCCGATTTACAAAATTACCAAAATACCCCCGGTTTACGAAATTATCAAAATTTGTGAAATTACCAAAATACCCTCGATTTGTAAAAAAATTACCAAAATACCCCAGCGTTACGAAAATACCAAAATACCCCTACTTTGTAAAAATATATATACCAGGACCTATTTTGTGAAATTACAAAAATGCCCCTATAGGGTAAAATTACGAAAATACCCCTAGGTAGTGAAATGACGAAAATACCCTTGTGTTACGAAGGTGAGTTTATGGATGTTACTCGTATGTTTGATGCATTTATGTGATGTTCTGTTAGAATGCATGTGGGTGTTGAATGTATGTGATTCTTATAACTAGGAGATACATACTTAAGACTAAACTCTGTAGATGTAATTTCGAACTCGCGAGAACTACTATTGAAACTATTTTTCATAAGATTGATCGTTATTAATCAATGGAAGAAAGTATTGATTCATAAAACTTTTAAACAGATAAAAGCGAATCGGTAGTATGAGTACTAGGGGTCGAGGACGTCCGGTGCGTGGCCGTGGTAGGGGCAGGATGGCCGTGTCAGAACTGGTAGGATCTAGCCATGGGTCAGGAGATGGGATGCCAGTTCCACCAGCTGTAGAGACGGAATTTCAAGACCAGACGGCCAGAGATGATGCGGTATCTCAGGCGATGTTATGGGTTTTAGAGAGAGTTGTTGGGGCAGGCATGGGTACAGGAGCTCGAAAATCTGTGTCGCAGCGGCTTAGGGCCAATGGGGTAGAAATGTTTAGGGGAATTTCTGGTATAGCCCCGAGTACAGCTGAATATTGGTTGGAGGCGGTTGAGCGTAAAATGGATGATCTTGATTTCACGGAAGAGGAAAAACCAAAAGGGGTTGCATCTCTCATGCGGGACGAAGCTTATCAATGGTGGCTTACAGTTAAGGATGGTACGGTGGCTGACTGTATCACCTGGAATTTCTTCAGAATGGTGTTTCAGAGTAAATACATCGGGTCGAGTTATGTGGATGCGCAGCGCAGAGCATTTCTAAATCTGGTTCAGGGAAGTAGGTCAGTGGCTGCGTATGAAGCAGAATTCTTACGCCTTAGCCGTTATGCTCGAGGGATGGTGGCCACAGACCATGAACGTTGTGTTCGATTTGAAGATGGTCTAAGGGATGATCTGCGTGTATTGATAGCTCCAGAGTGGGAGAGGGAATTTGTTGTGCTTGTGGAAAAAGCTAAGATAGCTGAGGAGGTAAAGCGGACAGAGAAACTGAATCAGGATAGAGATAGGGGTGGAAGTAAGAGGAATTTTGGATCGTCAGGGGCAGCTGGGCGTACTCAGAAAAGACCTAGGTCAGAGGGGCCGAGTCGGGTTGAGAGACCTACTGCTAGCCAGACACAGAGGTGTGCTCGATGTGGTAAATTCCATTCAGGTGAGTGTTGGTCGAGCAATGGGAAGTGTTTCAGGTGTGGATCTACGGACCATCAGACTAGAGATTGTCCATAGCCATGGGGCAGTGCAGGGCCCGCGGGTCAGGGGTATGCTCAGCCGGGTAGAAGAAGTCAGCAGCCGTAGAGAGGTCGTGGTTCAGCCAGGCGTGGTAACGGTTCCGGTCAGGGCCGTGGAGCACCAGGCAAAGGGGTAGGAAACACTGAGGCGAGACAGTCGGGGTTAGTCTATGCTGCTAGGCGTCGAGAGGAGGTTGACACACCGAATGTCATAATTGGTACATTTTTAATTTTTGGTTTGCCTTTCACTGCATTGATTGATATTGGGTCGACGCATTCATATGTTGCTAGTAAGGTGTCTGGACTTTAAGTGTAAATTCTGAGATTTCCTCTAGGGAGATGACTGTAATTAGCCCATTAGGACACTTTGTGGTGGTAAATAAGCTTTATCGGGAGGTACCTTTAGAAGTTCAAGGAATAGTTTTCCTGACTGATTTGATGAAATTACTGTTCAGGGAGTTTGATTTAATCTTAGGCATGGACTGGCTGGTGAGGTATCAAGCTAGTGTAGATTGTGCAGCCAAGCGTACGGTGTTAAAAACTCCCAAGGGTGGCGAAGTGTTAGTGATAGGTGAAAGGGGGAACTGTTTGTCAAATGTGGTGTCTGCCTTCAGAGCAGAAAGGATGGTGAGGAAATGATGTGAGGCAATTCTAATGTTTGTTCGAGCTCTAGAAGCCAAGGAACTAACTGTCGGGGATGTTAGGACGGTGAAGGAATTTTCTAATGTTTTCCCAGAAGAGCTTCTGGGATTACCTTTGAACCGTGAAGTGGAGTTTGGTATTGATCTTCTTCCGAGAACAGTGCCAGTATCTATCGCTCCATACAGAATGGTGCCGAAGGAGTTGGTGGAATTAAAGGCACAGATCCAAGAGTTGCTAGATAGAGGGTTTATTTGACCTAGTGTGTCGCCTTGGGGAGCGCCGGTGTTATTCGTTAAGAAGAAGGATGGATCAATGCGTATGTGCATTGACTATCGCCAGTTGAATAAGTTGACAATCAAGAATAAATACCCGTTGCCGAGGATCGATGACTTGTTCGATCAGTTGAAGGGGGCTTCAGTCTTCTCAAAGGTAGATCTGAGATCAGGGTACCATCAGCTTAAGGTCAAGGAGGCGGATATTCATAAGACGGCTTTCAGAACTCGCTATGGTCACTACGAATTCATGGTGATGCCATTTGGGTTGACCAACACGCCAGCGGCGTTTATGGACATGATGAACCGAGTGTTCCAACCCTACTTGGATCGGTTTGTCATGGTATTTATAGATGACATCCTGGTTTATTCAAGATTGAAGGATGAGCATGATTCACATCTAAGGGTGGTTCTGCAGATTCTGAGGGAGAAGCAGCTTTATGCCAAATTCAGTAAGTGCGAATTTTGTCTAAGTGAAGTTACTTTTCTAGGCCATGTGGTGTCGGCAGAAGGGATAAGAGTTGATCCCCAGAAGATTGAAGCGGTGTTGGATTGGAAGCCGCCTAAGTCGGTAGCAGAAATTCAGAGCTTTCTTGGTTTGGCTGGGTATTACAGAAGGTTTGTTAAAGGATTTTCATTTATCGCGGCACCGTTGACTAAGTTGTTGCGGAAAGGGGTTCCGTTTGTTTGGTCTGATAAGTAGCAAGAAAGTTTCGAGAGGTTAAAAAAGATCTTGACAGAGGCTCCGGTGTTGATTCAGCCGGAGGCTGGAAAGGAGTTCGTGATTTATTGTGATACTTCACACACGGGACTAGGATACGTATTGATGCAAGATGGAAAGGTTGTTGCGTATGCATCTCGACAGTTAAGGTCATACGAATCGAATTATACCACACACGATTTGGAATTGGCGGCAGTGGTTTTTGCTCTGAAGATCTGGAGACATTATCTGTACGGGGAGAAATCCGTCATTTATACCGATCACAAGAGCTTAAAATACCTTTTGACCCAGAAGGAGTTGAATCTAAGGCAAAGGAGGTGGATCGAGTTGTTAAAGGATTATGACTGCTCGATCTAGTACCATCCGGGTAAAGCTAACGTGGTAGCAGATGCTCTAAGTCGTAAAGTAATCTCTGATTTGAGAGCAATGTTTGCTCACCTCAGTTTATACGATGATGGGAGTTTATTAGCTGAACTTCAAGTGAAACCCTCTTGGGTCAGTCAGGTTAAGGAGAGGCAGCAGACCAATGAGTTGCTAAAGGGGAAGTTTCAGGTAGGATCAAGTGATGGATCAACAGAATTCAGTGTGAATGAGGAAGGGCTATTATGTTCTCGGGGAAGAATTTGCATGCCGAAAGATCCTGAGTTGAGGCGTAAGATTTTGCTGGAAGCGCATAGTAGTCCATACACTATGCACCCTGAAGGGAGTAAGATGTATCGGGATTTGTGAGAACAGTTTTGGTGGCCGGGCCTAAAGCAGGAGGTGACCGAATTTGTGAGTAAGTGTTTGACCTGTCAGTAGGTAAAGGCGGAGCATCAGTTACCATCAGGGTTATTGCAGCCGGTGAGGATTCCACAGTGGAAATGGGAAAGGATCACCATGGACTTTGTTAGTCGACTACCTCTCACACCTACTAAGAAATATTCGGTTTGGGTGATTGTTAACCGCTTGACGAAGTCTGCTCATTTCATACCAGTACGTGTCGATTACTCTCTGCAGAAATTAGCTAAGCTATATATAGCAGAGGTGGTGAGACTACATGGAGTACCAGTATCAATCATATCGGACAGGGACTCTAGATTCACATCACGATTTTGGAAGGCATTGCATCAAGCGTTGGGTACGAAGTTGGATTTCAGTACAGCGTTCCATCCTCAGACCGATGGTCAGTCTGAGTGGGTAATTCAGATCTTAGAGGATATGTTAAGGGGTTGTGTCATTGATTTTAGGGGTAGTTGGGAAGAGTTCTTGCCGTTGGCGGAGTTTGCGTACAACAACAGCTACCAGTTTAGTATTCAGATGGCGCCCTATGAAGCATTGTACAGGCGGAAGTGTTGTACTCTTACCTGTTGGACGGAATTAGGGGAATGTCGGATTTTGGGTCCAGAATTGGTTACCGAGACAGAGGAGAAGGTTGAGTTAATTCAGGCTCGATTAAAGGAAGCGTCGGACAGACAGAAGTCCTATGCTGACCTGAAGCGTAAGGACATAGAATTTGCAGTGGGTGACAGGGTTTTCTTGAAGGTGTCGCCGTGTAAGAAAGTACTAAGGTTTGGACGGAAAGGTAAATTAAGTCCCAGATTCATCGGACCGTACCGAGTGTTGAAACGAGTGGGACCGGTAGCCTATCAGCTTGAGCTACCTTCAGAGTTAAGTCATATTCACAATGTATTTCATGTCTCTATGTTAAGATGCTATCGTTCGGATCTATCTCATGTGGTGCCTGTGGAAGAAATCGAAGTAAGACCCGACCTATCCTTTGAAGAGGAACCAGTGGAAATCTTGGATCCTGATGTCAAAGTTTTACGAAGGAAGACGGTTTCATTGGTTAAAGTTCTATGGCAGAATCACGGTTTTGAGGAGGCTACATGGGAGCCAGAGGAGGCGATGCGACAGCAGTACCCGCATCTATTCTGATCAGGTAATTTCGAGGCCGAAATTTCTTTAAGGGGGTAGAACTGTAACATCCTGAATTGGAGCGGCTTTGCATTTAATGTGTTGTTATGCTTAATGTGTTAATTAGAGTGTTTAAGGGGTTCAGGTTGGGCTCAGGGTTGGGCTGAGGCCTTAGTTAAAATTTTCTGTTTGGGCACCTTAGTGGAGAGCCAGTGGGGATAGGACTTAAGGGATATAATCTGTGGTTTTAGACACAAGAATTGATGTGTTAAGGAGGCAAGGAGGTGCCTCTTAAGGCTCAGCAAGATGACGCCACAAGGGAGCTTGGGGAGGAGGTTCGAGTTGCAAGATACCCATTTACTTTAATTAATTTTTGGCGTTAGCAGGGAGCAGGGTTGAGGTCGGCTAGGATGCTTAGAAATAGGGAGATTAACTGAGTTGGATAATGTGGATAATGTGGTCAATAATGTGGGGGATAAAGAGAAGAAGAGGTGGTGTTATCCATGCCACTTGTGGATGGGTGATCAGATAATGATAAGGGAGAAAGTTTAGGAGTTATCTGTTGGTCAAGGTGGTGGCCAAATTTCCAACTCTAAGGGGGAGGGGGAATCAGTTTTGAGTGGCTAAGAGGTGCCGAAATTTCTCTATCGATAAGATGGGTTTTTAGTTTTCAAAATAGGCATTTTCGGCATTTGTTTGGTAAGAGCCGAAATTTTGTTTAGGGGAGGGGAGTACTTCTTCATTTTTGGCATTTGGGTTTTTATTCTCTTATTCTCTTCTCTCATTCTCTACTAAAGCCGAAACCCCTAATCCCATTCTCCCATCTTCACTTTTATGCTAAAGCCGAATGTCCATTGTTCCTTTCTCTTCTTTCTTCTACAAGCCGAAACCTCATAATCTTTCTCTACATCTTTTTCTTTTGATCTCTTCTAAAGCCGAAAACTCCTAAGTCCCACTTAGAGTACTCTTTGTTTTATTCTCAGCTCTTTCATCCTCTTCCCTCATATTGCCGAATTTCTTCTTCTATGGTGCTTGTGTCGATTTCTCTTAGGTGTGGTTGGAATCCTCTGTGTTCTGGTAAGGGGCGATTTCTTCTATTTTCTTCCTTTCTCTTTCAATTTTTGGAGGCCAAAGCCGAAAGGCTTATGAGCATGGCAAGGTTATCTTTTGAGTAACGTTTTGACTGTTCTTGTGTTCTCATCTTGGGGCGACATTTCGAGAATCGAAGTAGATCGAATCATCTAGATCCCAAAAGCCGAAAACTGCTAGTCTCTGAGTCCCGTACCTCTTTTCGGGATTTCAAGGTAAGGGGTTCTCTTTAGATTTTCGTTAGGTTCGTTTATCGTATTTGTGATCTTAACCCTATGTTATGGATTAACAACCATATGTTGTGATGGTAGCAACTGATAAGGTCTTTTGATGGAATCAAATGTCGATTAGGCGAAGGAGGGGATTGGATCTGTAAACCCAATCCCTAAGTTTAAGAAACGAGCGGTGTCAGCGGTTCGAGATTGGCCACCGGGTTGTGGACCGGCTTCGGAACAAAACCATAGGCAGTTAGCAGTCGTATTGGCTACTGATAGTGTCGACATAGAAAGTATCATCTTGACTGTAATCAGGTGTGTAGATCTGTATCACATAAGTTTTGCCGTATTATACCTGTTATGGGCTGAAAAGCCGGAAAAGGCTGTGTGGACAGTCGAATAACCCGTAGGGGTTAGGCTAGGGATGCCAGGTATGTAAACATAGTATTTTCGCTATGTGTATCGATGCATGTGTTAACCTGTTACTCTGTAAATGGTATATTACTTTTGTTATGGCATGTGTGTATGCATGGGACACGGGATTTATATGATGAAGGGGAAGAGCATGTTAATAGGTCACTTGGCGATCGGCGGTTAAACCACGATATGTATATTTAGGTCACAACAGTGATCGGTGGCTATGCCACGTTAATTTGATTCCTGAATAATATGATCGACAGCATGGCTCTCAAATTAGCGTGTAGCGGTTGGTGGGTTGATTGTAGAAATCCCCGCGGTGTGATGGCTGGTAAGGGTTGGCATGTAGAGGATGGAATTTTAGATTGGGTTGGGTCATTCAGCATGTACCTGTTCTGTTGCCATTTTGTGTGGGCCAAGGCCCAGAATGTGTTTGTGGGCCTCAAGCCATTTATGTGATGCAGGGATTTACACAGTGAGTCTTGGTGTCTCACCCCTTTATTTTTCTTAACCTCTCAGGTGAGCAGTAGATTGTGGATATGGGAGCCAAGGCGGACTCGAGGGGCCATAAAGTCTATTATTTTAAGTCAACTTATTTCCGGTTTATTCTTTAATTTTATTTTTATTTTATTTTGGAGTTAATGGCGTCGGTATGTAGTAAGGCCTCTTTAGCGTAAATATCCGGTTTATAGTTGTTAATGATTATGGATTTTAAAGTTATATTTCAAGGACTTAATTATAAGAAGTAATGAGATGGGAGTTTCAAACACGCTTAATGTAAAGCAACGGTTTTCTTGAAAAATCACTTAGTTAACGAATATTTGATTAATCAAACCGAGATTTCCAAAACCAACAAAGCTAAGTTTCCAACACAACACGTTGTCGAAGAGTTTTCAAATAAAGTATGTGCTCTCATTAAAGTAAATAAAGAATTTCGATTTTTAACATTTCAACCAGTAGCATGCCAGATCTGGTCGTAACGTTTGGGCTGGGTTTGGGGTGTTACACTCCGGCTGAAGCGGCGCGACTGTTGGCCTGGCATTGCGGCGCGACGATTGGAGTAGCCCAGCTTGCGGCGCCTAGGGTTTCCCCAGAAACCCTTGGTTTCCGAGTTTATCTTAGGAATTAGGCCATTTTGGGCTTTTTGGGTTTGGGTAGTTAAATTATTGGTTCTGGGCCAAGGGTGTAAATGTGGGTTTTGGGCATTTTGCTGGTAAAGGGTTATTGGGCTTGTTAACTGGTTTTGTAAAATGGACTGTAAAGATGGACTTTTATTTTATTCCGGTTTATTTTTAAACCGAGGCAAAATGGGCTATTACATTGGTCATTTTAATAAAATTTGTAATTTACTAAAACGACAATTTTTAGTCTACGAAATCCAGAAAACGAGTTCGAGAGTCGGTTACGCACGAGTAAGGGTTAGCACCCTCGATACCCCAAAATTGGTACCTAATTGATTATTTAATGTCTTAATGTCGAAAATTGGAATAGATTTTTAAAATACGAATCCTTTTAGAAAATGTTTGGATAATTCGAATTGGATATTGAAATTTTCTTGTTCCGAAAAGATGAAATATCACATCCTGCATGATAAGACACGATGTTTCAACCCTCGATACCAAGATCGTTTCATGATTTCTAAAATTTATACGTTGCGATTTTAAAAGGATATCCACTATTTGGCCAAACCAAAATACCGAAACCCAGCACGATTGGGCACGATTTCTCGAATGTCCAAACAGGAAATATTGCCTTATTTAAGAAAACACAGTCAAAATCTTAGAAGGATATTTAGTCATTTAGACGAAGGGGAAATCGAAACCCAGCACGATTGGGCACGATTCCTCGAACTTCTAAATACAAAATATTGATCATTTTAAAACTTGATGTATCGAATGACAGTTAATGTAATACAATTTGATAAAAGAGATAAATTACGAAGCTAGGTTGCGTAAAAAAATAAAAATGATGTATGTAATAATACTAAATTAACTAATTTAACGATAAAATGATGATAATAACGATAATAACGTAATAGTAAAATAATGAATAATGATGGCAATACATCTATAATAAATAATAGTAATAGAAGGAGTGATAATAATAAATAATAATAATAATAATAATAATAATAATAATAATAATAATAATATAATAATAATAATGACAGATTGTAAAAATAGTGGAAACGAGAATAGCGATATCAAAATAATAATAGTAATAAAAATAATAGTGATGATAATGGTATTTAAAAAAACGAATAATAAAAGATAGTATAATAATAGTAACAACAATCATATTAAAAATAATAATAATAAAATAGTGATAAAAATAAAATGATGGAAATAAGAAGTAATAATAACGAAATAATAGTGCTATTGGAAAGAAAGAATAAATGATAATAGTAACAGTAATGGTAATTAATAAATAATAATAATAATATATACATATGTATGCATATATAAATAATATAATAATACTAATAATAAAGATGTTAATAATAATAATAATAATAATAATAATAATAATATAATAATAATAATAATAATAATAATAATAAGGTAATAATAACAATTAATAAACAAAATAATAAAGAAAAAGGTATATATCCGTGTACAAATAATAAATAATAAGAATCATAATAAGGTAGTAATAGAAATAAAAAAATAAAGTAAGAAATAATAACAACCGAAATAAAACTGATGATGCTTATAAAAACAAATAAATGATAATAATAGTAATACATAGTAATAATAAACAAATAATAGTAAAAAATATAATAGTAATAATAATGAATAAATAATAATAATAATAATAATAATAATAATAATAATATGATTTATAAGGAAAACAAATGAATAAATAAATTTATTAAGCAAATCAAGGATTATATTGAAATCAAAATAAAAGTCAGGGGGCTAAAGTTGCAATAAATCAAAAAAGGGGGTGCCAGGAACCATAATGTCACGCGCTTAAACTTATTGGAACCAAATGGGTAAATAACCCACCTCCTGATGCCCGACATTTCAGTCGGCCAAGGCGCGGATCAAATCGGAAATGAGATGAAATATTAGGGTAAAATTGCAAAAAAAGAAAAATACAAAAATGGGGCTTGATCAATGGGCGCTGCAAAGGGAAGGGACTCAATGTGTAAATATCCCCTTTTAAGCGAAAATGCGCAGTACCCTTGACGCAAAACGGCGCCGTTTCATTGAAGCTATCTAAGGCCCAAAAATTTCTGAAAAACACATTTTAACCCTAAAATTTTTTTTTAAAGAATTGGCAGCCACCCAAAACCTCTCTTTCTCCCATCTCTTCCCTCTCTCCGGCGATCAGATTCCCCCGATGATCCGTCGCACCACCACCAGATCTGGTGGCCGACGTCGCGTGGAGGTGCGCTTTAGACCCCTGTTCGAAGCCCCTTTTGAAGCCCTGACCCTCGGCGTCCAAAAATGAGAGAAGAAACGTCCCTCCTCCGTTTCGGGCTCGATTCCGACGACAGAGCGTGGACTCTGACGTCGCGACCCCGGGGTTCCAGTAACTCTTCTCCTCTCCCCTTTTTATTATTTCGTTCGTAAAGATTTCGAAAAAAGAAATAAAATAAAAATATCAGTATTGAGATAATTGAAAATACAAATGGAAAAACAAAAACAACCTTCCGAAATTTCTTTTTTGGTTTTCGATTGTTGATAGTTCGTATATTTTTTAATTCCAAAAATCCCCCTTACATTGTTTGTGGTTAGGCTTTATATAGCCGAAATAAAGATACATTTTTCCTATTTTTTGCTATGGTCTCTGTTTATTTTACTGCTGCTATTGCGTGTTTCCTTTTGCAGGTCATGGCGGTGGTAGAGGCACGTGGGGCGATGACCAGCAAGCAGGGCAAGTGGCTAGGGGCAGCACTAGGTTTGCGGCACCACTTGTGTTAGGGGGCTAGGGTTAAGTTTCTCTTTTTCTGAAAATTAGTGTTGGGCTGAGTTTTGGGTTAGTGTTGGGTCTGTTTGGGTTTAATTGGCTGTAATGGGTTTGATGTTTGGTTTTGGGTAATGATAAAATGGGCCATCCGGGTTTGGGTTGGTTTAATGGGTTTTGTAATTGGGTCGGGCAAATTATGAGTCTTACAGCTGCCCCTCTTTGCTCGTTGTCGTGCAACGGAAACAGAGCATAGACTTGAAAAGGTCCAAATTTTCCCAGTCCCGCTGAGTCTCGATTCTTCGACTCTCTTTTTCTTCAGGTAGCCTCGTTCTAGTCCACCGCATCTCGTTGCTTTGATCCACTCCACCGCTACTTCAGCGACATAGAACCTGTAGCTTCAATTTGCTCCTGCTGCAACTTCGAGAGGATGAGACTTGTTTATTTTAAATGGCTCCACTGTATCTCCAATGAGATAAGGTTTGTGATCTTCAGCCTATTCCACTGCTGGTCAAGGACATAGGACGGTGGCTTAAATCATGTTCCCTACTGTTTGGAGAGACAAGCGATCTTGCCCCACTACTGGTTAGGGTGACAAGATCTACAATCTTTGACCTATTCCACTGCTGGACAGTGCAATAAGACGATCTTCGACCTATTCCACTGCTGGTCTGTGGCAATAGGACAATCTTCAACCTATTCCACTACTGGTCAGTGGCAATAGGACAATCTTCAACCTATTCCACTACTGGTCAGTGGCAATAGGATGATCTTCAACCTATTCCACTGCTGGTCAGTGGCAATAGGATGGTCTTCAACCTATTCCACTGCTGGTCAGTGGCAATATGATGGTCTTCAACCTATTCCACTGCTAGTCAGTGGTAATAGGACAATCTTCAACCTATTCCACTGCTGGTCAGTGGCAATAGGACAATCTTCAACCTATTCCACTGCTGGTCAGTGGCAATAGGATGGTGGCTTCACCAGTGTTGCTACACCGTCCTCTTGGGACATATCCTGTAGACTCGGTTTCATGTGCTTGTGTTTATGCCAAATGATTAGGATGCTATGATCGGAATGAATCTAATGCTCCTAACTAAATGATATTATGGAGGACATTTGCATGAATGCAGAATGTCATGATAATGATTCTTTGTTAAAAATGTATAAGGATCAAGCTGCGGTGATTGAAACGCTCCTAATGATGATGTATGATTGTAAAATGAAATGATCCCTTTTTAATGCTTAGGGTTGTCATTGCTCGTTGTTCATTAGAGTCTTATTGCTGACGTATTACGCTGCTATCTTGCCCTGCTGGTACCTTTGCCAAAAACTCAAAGAAACAATCATATTTTGCTCAAATAATTTGCCCCGATGTAACTTCAAGGTCCATTCCATGGTACCTCTAAGACTTTAAGACTTATACCATCTTCAGACCCTCTCACTGCAATTCACGGTGTATAGGGTCTGTGTCATCTTCAATCCATCCCAGTATGACTCAGGGGTATTGAATTCATAACTTATTCAATCAATTTGGTCTACTACACCTTCCATTCCCTGGGTGCCATGACCCGATGTGTATGCCTGATATGTGCATGAATGCAGAGTATCATTTTTCTCGCGAATGATTCCCCATTTACACATGGATTAACATTGCCCCTTTTTCGTTAAGATGGTATTACTGATGTAATATTTTCCATTTTTTTCAATCACCATTTTTGACAAAATCCGAAGAGATAGCCTCAGTTTAGACTTTTCCTCTACCAAAATTTCCATCCTTTAAACTTGAGGAGTTTTAAGCAATAGTCCTGTTTTGGGTTCTTGTACTATTTAGAAGTTCCCAGAGTAATATGCGAAACTCCTTTTGTGAAAGTGTCGTTAGTCTATTAATCATTATTTAAATGCAAAATGCCTAAAAGAAATTGTAACAATAGACAAGAAAGAAATTGATTGGGAGCATAGCTCAAAACAAACAGGTTAATCAAAGCTAGCAGATGCAATCAAGAAGGGAATTTATTGGTAGTGTATTTTGAAAGGAATAAAATAACCACAAATAACAAAAATGGGTAAAATGGCAACTAGGTGCCCCAGATATCGTAGCCTGAGCTTCTCTGTTCAAACTTCTTGAAGACCATTTTAAGCTCAATATGTGTTTAGGGGATTCGGAGTACTTTGTCGATGCCCCAAGATGCAACATACTTCTTCCTTGTTAATTCAGGCAATAGCAAGACTGTTGTATGCCCTACGTTTGATCAAAATTTAAGCCGCCCTTCTCGGGTTTTCAACTCAAACCCCATTTGGTCTTAAAGTGCCCTTTGCGGGTTTTTTGCCTTTGGCCACTCCTTTTTCTTTCTTTCCTTTCTTTTTTTGTGTGTCTTTTTTGAAAATTTTTTTATCAAATCTTAACTCACAGGATTGGGCAGGTCCTTGCCATCCATCTTGGTTAATATCCATGTTTCCCCAGAACAGGCCTTCTTTACTGTATAAGGCATTTACATTTCCTCTGGAGTCCTTTTGGATAAGAAGAATCCTTCTTAATGCCAGGTTCTCCTCTTGAAATCCTCTTGAGCGAACCTTTTTTTTGTCATAAGCTCGTATCATCCATTTTTGGTACATTCGACCATGAATACTTTCAATCAAGCTTACTGTAAACATTCTTCTTCATCCAACCTGGAGAAAATGAATCTTAACTTCTAACCATTGCTCCCCTTTTATGAACCAGCGAGAAAGACGTCGCCCCGGTGAAGGTCCTGACCAACATTCAAGAAACCTAGAGGGTAAATGGTAACTTTTCCATGCCAACCTTTACAAATCCCAGTCCTTTTTTTTTTAATTTGAATTTTTTTACTGCCTTTGCTGCACTGAATGGTGTCTGATCTTTGAACAGACTGTAAATTTGTGCAATTATGTTAAACGTGTTTCTTTCTGGCATTCTTTATTGCCACTTTTCTTTTTTTTGGATTTGAAGTTGAATTTGATGACTGCTGACTTTGTAATTTTGGCATATGAAACAACCTTCACCCTCTCAGTAAGGTAACCAACGACCTTGAAAATGAATCGATGTTGGCTAAAAGCTTTTGAGGAGACTGGCTTGATAACGTCCATGCCCCACATATAGGGAATCTTAGCAGCATACCCACGTTTCAGTAGCTTAGGCGTGTCTTGGTGATCATGCGATAACATCTTTGAATTCTTGGAGATAACTCAATTATGCCTTGCCTTATTCCTGCGGTTGGCTAAGCTTCCATTTTCATCTCCCTCGTTAGCTCATAGTGTCCGCTGTCACTTCGTAAGGTAGGATCTACCATTTTTAACAAGTTAGGAAATACGTTGCACTCTCTGTCATTTTCCAAGTCCTTAGATCCCTCTAGACACATATCCCACTAGAAATGGAGTCAGTAACAGCGTCGCTCATGTCATTGATATCTAGGATCCATTGTGGGTATGAACTTAAATTCCAAACAATAAATGGTTCCAAGAATGATTATTTATGAATGAAGAATAAATAGAATGTATAGTATGAAAAAGAAAGAAAATATTTGTTCAAAAGATGCATTTTACTGAAATAGTAATTCTCGACACAAGCCTATTTCACAAAAGAAATCTTATTGCTTCTAGGCTTAAAGTAACAAGTACATTTTGTACATTACTCTAAGTAAGCTTCTAAATACTACAGGAATTTCTCCCGCAATCTCGTTGCCCAAAACGCTTCCAGGTTCATATTTCTGCATTTGGCACGTCATCTAACTTCATAATACCCATGTTGATGAATTTTTCCACCAATTTCTTGAAAGCAAGACAATTTTCTATTGAATGCCCTGTAACCCCCGCGTGGTACTCGCACTGGGCATTTGGGTCATACCATTTTGGGTATGGAGGTTGCATCGGTTTTGGGTAATGAGGAGCTATAACATGTGCGTCAAACAACATTTGGTACATCTCTCTATACGAGACTGGGATGGGCACGAACCACGATTTTTCTAAGTTCGATTTTGGATTGAGTTCTTCTCTTGGGGAGACCAGATAACTGGTAACTACCTTCTTTGGCTGGTTTACTATAAACGGCTTCGAACAGCCCTTGTTATACCCACTTGTATTATTCACATCCTTGTTTTTCCTCTTCAGGGCCTTCGAAGCCCATTCTCCCTTTTTCTTTGTCTCTGCTAGGCCAAGAACAACAGGATTAACTTGATCATCACTAGGATTAAAACCTGAACCCATTGGGGAGTTCAACAGGGTCGAAGTATTAGTCTGACATTGGGGTTTGATAATGACAGGTACCCCGCGCAAATGCGCGTCTGGTTGAGTCGGGATATTTATCGGGGAGTAAACGATTTCTTTATCATCATCCACACCATTGACCATTGAACTACTCCTTTTTTCAAGTCCTCGGGTTAGTAACTGAGTTAACTGGCCTATCATATTCATTTGATCTCGCATATCCTGTTGAATTTTGGCCAACTGCTCTTGCATCAATATTTGTCTTAGCTCTAATCTCTCCAACCTTTGTTCCATGTCTTCTAGGTTAACAGAAATAATTTCACCTAATTAGGGTCTTTCTATAAATTTTAATGTATATGATGAGATGTAATGCGAATGCATGAAATGCAATGCAAATGCATGAATGGAAAGAGGTATCGATTCTGATCAACTTCATTTTAGAAAACTTTATTAGAAAACAAAATCCTTTACATAAAACGGACACAAATATGCTTTCGCCCTAAGTCCTAAGGTTTTGATTTTCCCAAGCAATGAAGCTAGCTCCTAACTACGATCGGACTGTAACTTATACTTCATGCTTTAACATATCAGCCTGTGATGCGAAAGTCTATAGATGATCAGCTACCTCTCGAATCTGAACTATTGCTTCACCCATGAGGTAACCCCGACTTCTAACTTGGTCATGGGAATGATGAAGCTCTTCCTTCCAATGCCCTTCTCTTGTTTCAAAGAGCTTGATCTGAAGTTCATAAATGTGCAATACTGTTTCTAACTTTTCAATCTTACCTGTCAGGCTTGACTTTAACTCGATCACGGAATTATAGCTTCAATAGTGATGAAGAGGCCGTCCAAGCTTAGTATTAATCTTCAGAAGAAGATTTATGCAATATTGATCATACACCCTAGCTGGTGCCATACACTGAGTCATAAGGCCATACTCAGAAATATTCTTCCGCTTCCACGGCCCATAAAGATCTGAATTTTCCTATCAGGGAGCAGACAGAGGAGAAACTGCGAAGCTCTAGGAAGTTTAGATTGTATCCGTTTAACCATTTTTCAACTCTAACCACAAGTGAAAGGCGTCTATTCTGGTTCATCTCATTGAATATATCAAATGGGGGATCAATACGACTTCCTTTCATTTCTCCACAACGAATCAAATCCCTTGCAATGTTGTTTGGATCACGAGGAGCCGAGAAGTTTGGTAGCGTACCTATAGTAAATAAACCCTTTTTTACCATCATAGGCAAAATTCTTTCCATCGTTTCTGTAGGTCTCATGCACTTTGTCGATCACTTTTCTTCTAACACCCTTACCATCCACAGGGCGGCCATCTTCATATGAAAGAGAAACGTTGTAATGGTAGAATGTCCATCCGTACTTCCCATGCTCACTTTGAAGTGATTGGTGAGTATAGTTACCTTCTGCCCTTTAGTTCCAACACCATGCCTTGTCATAGGGTGTCTTACAATCTTCTTCGCATTCGATTTTGCTTTGATCGGAACAACATCAGGAGGCACAGGTGGCAGGGATTATAGAGCTGCCCCATTTCCCTCTTGCTCAAATAAATCCATACCCTTCTTTCTCTAATTTCCTTTGCTACATACGAATGACTGCATTGTCTTCCACTTTATCAAGGAATTCGTTCTCCATAACCAGTTTTCTAACTTAGAAACTGACCATGAATCGATACCTCTTAAAATATGAAATGATATGCACAAAAGAATAAAACACAACAAGTTAGTACTATGGAATATAAAGCAAGTAAAAAAAACAAACACCTATCTGGTGACCACTAATGTTTGACATAGTTCTACCTAAGGTGGGCTCTTAGGGTTCACTATATGCGATTTAGTTCTAAAGTTGAGGTACTCGGACCAGCAAATTCCTCGATCCTCACCCATTATAGGCTCATGCGGACCTAGTTCGGTTCCGGGGAATACATTTCCCTATGGCCTTGCGGAAGTGAAAGCTTTACAAAGAAATAGGTACAGATGTATCCCAGAAGCAATCCACTAGCCTATGCGGAGGTGAAAACCTCACGAAGGCGTAGCTTCTCGCTCCCACTTAAAGGTGCGACCACAACGGTCATGCAATGCAATGTGCGTAAGAAAATAACAATAATATACAATGGCACAAAAAAATGCAACAAAAGGATCGTAATTTTCAAATCAAATTTTTAAATCGAATGTTCAAATTTTTGACAAAAGATAGAAAATAATCAATTTACTGCTTGACTCTCTTTATAGTCCCTAGTGGAGTCGCCAAGCTGTCGTAACCATTTTTTTGAAAACAACGGGGGTCGACTTTGGTTTTGAAAACAAAAATAAAAAAATGGGAGTCGCCACCAATCTTTTTTGCTGAGGTGTGATCGGGTCACCCAGTAATTTGGTCATTTTAATAAAATTTGTAATTTACTAAAACGACAATTTTTAGTCTACGAAATCCTGAAAATGAGTTCGGGAGTCGGTTACGCACGAGGAAGGGTTAGCACCCTCGATACGCCCAAAATTGGTACCTAATTGATTATTTAATGTCTTAATGTCGAAAATTAGAATAGATTTTTAAAATACAAATCCTTTTAGAAAATGTTTGGATAATTTGAATTGGATATCGAAACTGTCTTGTTCCGAAAAGATGAAATATCACATCCTGCACAATAGGACACGATGTTTCAACCCTCGATACCAAGATCGTTTCATGATTTCCAAAATTCATACGTTGCGATTTTAAAAGGATATTCCACTATTTGGCCAAACCAAAATACCGAAACCCAGCATGATTGGGCACGATTTCTCGAATGTCCAAACATGAAATATTGCCTTATTTAAGAAAACACGGTCAAAATCTTAGAAGGATATTTAGTCATTTAGATGAACGGAAAATCGAAACCTAGCACGATTGGGCACGATTCCTCGAACTTCTAAATACAGAATATCGATCATTTTAAAACTTGATGTATCGAATGACAATTAATGTAATACGATTTGATAAAAGAGATAAATTACGAAGCCAGGTTGTGTAAAAAATAAGAATAATTATGTAATAATACTAAGTTAACTAATTTAACGACAAAATGATGATAATAATGATAATAACGTAATAGTAAAATAATGAATAATGATGGCAATACATCTATAATAAATAATAGTAATAGAAGGAACAATAATAATAATAATAATGACAGATTGTAAAAATAGTGGAAACGAGAAATAGCGATATCAAAATAATAATAATAATAATAGTGATGATAATGGTATTTAAAAAAAAAAGAATAATAAAAGATAGTATAATAATAGTAACAACAATCATATTAAAAAATAATAATAAAATAGTGATAAAAACAAAATGATGGAAATAAGAAGTAATAATAACGAAAAAATAATAGTGCTATTGAAAAGAAAGAATAAAATGATAATAGTAACGGTAATGGTAATTAATAAATAATAATAATAAAATATACATATGTATGCATATATAAATAATATAATAATACTAATAATAAAGATGTTAAATAATAATAATAATAATAATAATAATAATAATAATAATAATAATAATAGGGTAACAATAACAATTAATAAACGAAATAATAAAGAAAAATGTATATATACGTGTACAAAAAATAAATAATAAGAATCATAATAAGGTAGAATAGAAATAAAAAAATAAAGTAAGAAATAATAACAACCAAAACAAAAATGATGATGCTTATAAAAACAAATAAAATGATAATAATAATAATACATAGTAATAATAAACAAATAATAGTAAAAAATATAATAGTAATAATAATTAATATATAAATAATAATAATAATAACAATAATAATATGATTTATAAGGAAAAAAAATGAATAAATAAATTTATTAAGCAAAGCAAGGATTATATTGAAATCTGAATAAAAGTCAGGGGGCTAAAATTGCAATAAATCAAAAAGGGGGCGCCAGGGACCATAATGTCACGCGCTTAAACTTATAGGGACCAAATGGGTGAATAACCCACCCCCTGATGCCCGACATTTCAGTCGGCCAAGGCGTGGATCAAATCGGAAATGAGATGAAATATCAGGGTAAAATTGCAAAAAAAGAAAAATACAAAATGGGGCTTGATCAATTGGCGCTCCAAAGGGAAGGGACCCAATGCGTAAATATCCCCTTTTAAGGGAAAATGCACAGTACCCTTCAAGCGAAACGGCGTCATTTCATTGAAGCTATATAAGGCCCAAAAATTTCTAAAAAACACATTTTAACCCAAAATTTTTTTTTAAAGAATTGGCAGCCACCCCAAACCTCTCTTTCTCCCATATCTTCCCTCTCTCCGGCGAGTAGATTCCCCTGATGATCTGTCGCACCTGTAACATCCCATACCTGAGTCCGATGCTAGGACTGGATATAAGACATTACCAAGCTTGAACTCACTTAGACATACACTTACGGGCTGTAAAATTTCGTTCCAATTTAAAAACTTTTCGTTCTTAGTCTAATCATACATGTCATTGGCCTACGAGGCCTTAAGCATCTATCCGATAACTCTCGGAACTTAATCGAAAACTCTTCGTTGAAGCGGGGTTCACACGCCCATGTGACTTGGAACACGCCCGTGTACCCCTTGACACGCCCGTGTCTACAAACCGTGGGGAGCTACTGACTATATTCACACGGCCTTGACACGTCCGTGGGCTTAGACTGTGTGTTTTTCCTTGATATACTGACTTGATCACACGGTCTGGGGCATACGCCTATGATCTAACTGTCTAGCATACACGGCTCAAACGAACGGCCGTGGGATTTGACCGTGGTCTATCCTGACTTAAAACATTAAGGTGCAGGGTACACACGGCCTAGACACACGCCCGCGCATCTAACCGTGTGGGCACTTGAAGGCTATTTACCAAGCCATTTGCCACCCTGAAATCAAGATTAATTCAAACTCAATCCAATGCATATCATAGACAACACCACATGCTTCATTGACTTAAATGAACTTACATACATAAACAATTTTAGCCAATCATTTAGCCAAATGCAAAAGAATAATAAATGAGGCATACACTTCATTAATTTCATATTCATTGAAAATAAAGAGTTTGCCAAATATATTTGTCCAACTCAAGAAATCATTTACAAAATGACTTACAGCCAACGCTTTAACTAATAATTACAACCTGACAAAATACCAAAGTCCTATACATGCCATTTTCAAAACAAATCTAAAATTGTTATACCAAAGTGTTATTGATAGTGTGATTCCTGAACCCCTGCGTCTACGATCTTCGAGTTACTATGGCAATACTATAAGAAAGAAGGGCAATGAAAATGGTAAGCATTAAGCTTAGTAAGTTGCATGGAAATAAACAGCAATCATAATACTCGTAAAAGAATAATTCGTTCATAGCATTAGCTAATTATGCACAAGTCACGACAATCTTGACAATACTTACTTGCAATTGCCCATATCTAACATTTACCGTAACACATATAGAGCCAATTTCTCATGACTCCTTCATTAGCACTTGTATTCATTCATATCTCTACCTCTAAATTCATTTGCTTATCTCACCATACACTGGAAATAATCTAATACATGTTTTGTGATTACTACGATAAGTATAAAGTTAATATCACATTCTCTAGGTGGTCTTGCATGAAGTCTCCACTAGGTACCGATGCCATGTCCCGGACATGGTCTTATAGGGAATTACTTCTATGTGCTAATGCCCTACCCCAGATACGGTCTTACGCCAGCTCTTCTCGCAATGTCGATGCCATGTTCCAAACATGGTCTTATACAGGCACTCGTGTTAACGCCGATGCCATGTTCCAAACATGGTCTTATAATAGCACTCATAATGTGGCTGATGCCATGTCCCAGACATGGTCTTACACTGACCCTCTTAATACGGCCGATGCCATGTTCCAAACATGGTCTTACACTGACCCTCTTAATACGGCCGATGCCATGTTCCAAGCATGGTCTTACACTGACCCTCATAATACGGCCGATGCCATGTTCTAAACATGGTCTTACACTAACCCTCTTAATAGATGATAGCATTTTTCGTATACATCATGGTCCATTAGGACTTCAATATCACGTTCACATAAGCTTTTCAATTTATTGAAATATCATGCATCAATAAGACATCAAGCATTTCTCAATTATGCTAATATAATATTGCATTAAAATCACATACAACTTACCTCGTTTTCAAAATGAGCTAGTTCTTCGGTTTAGTCCACGACTTTATCCTTTCCCCGATTAAGGCGAATTCTCGTCTCCTCTTGCTCTATAATAGCAAATTAGCTCATTTTAGTCATTACAATAACGAAAGTATCTCAATAATCCTACTTAGGCAAAATTTGCCATCTGACCCCTAGATTTTGGCAAAATGACCATTTTGCCCCTAGGCCCGGAAATTAATTCTAATCACATTTTTATCCACAACAAGCCCAGGCAAACATTTAATGCTCTTAAGACTATCATCAAAAATCAATATTTCACATACTTACTACCAAATTTATAACCTTTTCATTAAGGTCCTATTTGGTGTTCTCATGCTAACACTCTTTTCAAAAGTTGTTCATCTAACAACTAAAACTCAAGTTCTTCCTTAAAAATGCAGCAAATAACTAAAGTAGCTCTTATGGAAAAACTCTAAACCTTTCACAACATTGCACAATACTCCCCTCATTTGAAAGCTTAAGCTTTAGTAGTCTCAAAAGTACAAATATTTTCAAGAAAAGTTCACTAGAACACTTACTTGAATGGATGAGAGCTTGCTGAAATTTTTGAAGGTTTCTATCCCTTATTTGCTGCAAATTTTTGGTGGAAGATGATAGGAGAAAATATGATAACTTTTCTCTTCTTATTTTATTAATACAAGTCAAATTAGTCCACCAACTACTACTAACTTTGACTAAAATTGACAAATCTTGTCCCCTATGCTCTCCTATGGCCAGCCAAGCCTCTTCCAAAGGCTAAATTTCCTTTTAAAGACCCTCAATTTACAATCCATGGCCATTTGGTACTGTTAGCATATAGAATGGAACTTTCGTACTTTATGCGATTTAGTCTTTTTTTGCGATTAAGCATGAAATCGCTAAAATTAAAGTACCAAAATTTTCATGCACATATGCTATCAAGTTCTAACTCATAATAAATCATGAAATAGTTTCTCAAATCTTGGAACAGTGATCCCGAGATCATTATTCCAACTAGCCCCTGAATCAGGCTATTACAATTCTCCCCCTTAAGGATTTTCGTCCTCGAAAATCTTACCATTAAAAAGATTGGGGTATTGGTTTCTCATCGTTTCCTCAGACTCCCATGTAGCCTCTTCTATTCCGTGCCTTTGCCATAGGACTTTCACTAGG
Organism: Gossypium australe; assembly: GCA_005393395.2. NCBI lineage: Eukaryota > Viridiplantae > Streptophyta > Magnoliopsida > Malvales > Malvaceae > Gossypium > Gossypium australe. The sequence goes on along the minus strand of CM016616.1, from coordinate 99,034,386 downwards.
GCTATGCTTTTATTTCTTAACTGCTTGACCTCACGAGCTAATATTTTAACTGGTTTTTCACCATAAGTCAAATCTGGTTGAATCTCTACCTCTGTCAGTTCTATAACATATGAAGGGTCTAAACGATATCGGCGCAACATAGATACATGGAAGACATCATGAATCTTTTCCAACTCAGGCGGCAAAGCTAACCGATAAGCTACCGGTCCTATCCTTCCAGTAACTTCATAAGGTCCGATAAAGCGCGGACTCAATTTGCCCTTCCGGCCAAATCTGATGACTTTCCTCCAAGGTGATACTTTCAAAAACACCTTATCACCGATTTTGTATTCTATCTCTTTCCTCTTTAAATCTGAATAGGACTTTTGTCTATCTGAGGCGGCTTTCAGGCAGTTACGAATCACTTCTACCTTCTCTTCAGTTTCTTTAACAAAATCAACCCCGTGTATCTGTTTCTCTCTGAGTTCTGACCAATATAAGGGCGTTCGACACTTACGTCCATACAATGCCTCATAAGGCGCCATCTTTAAACTTGACTGAAAACTGTTGTTGTAGGCAAATTCCACCAATGGTAAGTATTTCTCCCAACTACCTTGGAATTCCAAAACACAACATCTAAGCATGTCTTCAAGTATCTGAATTGTTCTCTCTGACTGCCCGTCAGTTTGGGGATGGAAGGCAGTACTGAAACTCAGTTTCGTGCCCAAAGCTTCTTGCAGTTTTTTCCAAAACCGTGACATGAATCTCGGATCTCTATCTGAAATGATTGACAACGGTATACTGTGAAGTCTTACTATCTCAGACATGTACAAGTCTACCAACTTATCCAGTGAGTAGTCGACTCGCACTGGTATAAAGTGGGCTGACTTAGTGAGTCTATCAACCACTACCCAAGCCTTCCTTTCTTGTCTACCTTGGGACAATTTATGATAAAATGGTTCAAGGACCCACATCTGAAATAACCTTTCTCATTAGCTCTGCACTCACCAAAGTGGTACCCGCCACACTGAGGGCATTCTGATCTATTTGGACGGACGTTGCCCACACTAGCAACCAATGTAGTTTGCCCTTTTGATTCTAAAAATCGCCTGCCCTTATTCCGGGTTGAAAACCCCGCTGAAGTGACGGATCGAGTAGTGAAATCCCTCGACTTCTTAGATGAGGATTGGTGAGACTTGTTCAGCTGTCTCTTCCTCGAGTCATGTGATTCGTACTCAGCTCTTCTCTTATCCCTGGCCAACTCTTCGGCTTTACAGGCCCTATCCACCAACACTACAAACTCCTTTAGTTCGAGGACTCCCACGTATAGGCGGATATCTTCATTTAATCCATCCTCGAATCTCTTACACATGATGGCTTCCGTAGACACGCACTCTCTTGCGTACTTGCTGAGCCTTACGAACTCCCGTTCATAGTCGGTCACTGACATACGGCCTTGCTTCAGTTCCAAGAACTCCTTTCTCTTATGGTTAATGAACCTCTGGCTAATATACTTCTTTCGGTATTCCTCTTGGAAGAATTCCCAACTAACTCTCTCTTTTGGTACCACCGACACCAAGGTGTTCCACCATCGGTAGGCTGAGTCTCTTAGGAGAGATACCGCACACTTTAAGCACTCCTCAGATGTGCAGGATAACTCATCGAATACTCAGATGGTGTTCTCGAGCCAAAATTCCGCTTTCTTCGGGTCATCATCCTTATTTGCTCGAAATTCCTCGGGTCCCTATTTTCGGATCTTATCCACTGGAGGCCTTTCCCTCCTCGTTACCTCAACCACTTGAGGAGCTACTGGAGCGGGTTGTGGAATAGGTGGAGGTGGAGGGGGCGGAGCATTAGGATTTGCTCGGATATACTCAGTATACCAGTTACTCATCATGTGGAGAAAAGCTTCTCGAGCTTCATCTCCCTGACCCAAGGTCTCAGGTCTACTATTAGCTGGCACGGTTCCTTGAGCGGAAGTCGGTGCATTACTCGCAGCATCATTAGCTGCAGTTCGGTCTGGATCTGAATCCATCTACTACATACAACATAATTTTATACATCAGGAGCCATCACACTATCCAGACACTCTTACATATGGCATGTATAGCTAGACTCGTACTTACGCTATGTTAGTCCTAGAATCGACTAAACCGTAGCTCTGATACCAATAAATGTAACATCCCATACACAAGTCCGATGCTAGGACTAGATATGAGACATTACCAAGCTTGAACTCACTTAGACATACACTTACGGGCTGTAAAATTTCGTTCCAATTTAAAAACTTTTCTTTCTTAGTCTAATCATACATGTCATTGGCCTACGAGGCCTTAAGCATCTATCTGATAACTCTCGGAACTTAATCGAAAACTCTTCATTGAAGCAGGGTTCACACGCCCATGTGACTTGGAACACATCCGTGTACCCCTTGACACACCCGTGTCTACAAACCGTGGGGAGCTACTGACTATATTCACACGGCCTTCACACGCCCGTGTCTACAAACTGTGGGGAGCTACTGACTATATTCACACGGCCTTGACACGCCCGTGGGCTTAGACCATGTGTTTTTCCTTGATATACTGACTTGATCACACGGTCTGCGGAAAACGCCCATGATCTAACCGTGGGACATACACGGCTCAAACGAACGGCCGTGGGATATGACCGTGGTCTATCCTAACTTAAAACATTAAGGTGCAGGTTACACACGGCCTAGACACACGCCCGTGCGTCTAACCGTGTGGGCACTTGAAGGCTATTTACCAAGCCATTTGCCACCCTGAAATCAAGATCAATTCAAACTCAATCCAATGCATATCATAGATAACACCACATGCTTCATTGACTTAAATGAACATACATACATACATAAACAATTTTGGCCAATCATTTAGTCAAATGCAAAAGAATAATAAATGAGGCATACACTTCATTAATTTCATATTCATTGAAAATAAAGAGTTTGCCAAATATATTTGCCCAACTCAAGAAATCATTTACAAAATGACTTACAGCTAACACTTTAACTAACAATTACAACTTGACAAAATACCAAAGTCCTATACATGCCATATTCAAAACAAATCTAAAATTGTTATACCAAAATGTTGTTGATAGTGTGATTCCCGAACCCCTGCGTCTACGATCTTCAAGTTACTATGGCAATACTATAAGAAAGAAGGGCAATGAAAATGATAAGCATTAAGCTTAGTAAGTTGCATGGAAATAAATAGCAATCATAATACTCGTAAAAGAATAATTCGTTCATAGCATTAGCTAATTATGCACAAGTCAAGACATTCTTGACAATACTTACTTGCAATTGCCCATATCTAACATTTACCGTAACACATATAGAGCCAATTTCTCATGACTCCTTCATTAGCACTTGTATTCATTCATATCTCTACCTCTAAATTCATTTGCTTATCTCACCATACATTGGAAATAATCTAATACATGTTTTTGTGATTACTGCGATAAGTATAAAGTCAATATCACATTCTCTAGGTGGTCTTGCATGAAGTCTCCACTAGGTATCGATGCCATGTCCCGGATATGGTCTTATAGGAAATTACTTCTATGTGATAATGCCCTTCCCCGGATACGGTCTTACGCCAGCTCTTGTCGCAATGCTGATGCCATGTTCCAAACATGGTCTTACACAGGTACTCGTGTCAACGCCGATGCCATGTTCCAAACATGGTCTTATACTGGCACTCATAATGTGGCCGATGCCATGTCCCAGACATGGTCTTACACTGACCCTCTTAATACGGCCGATGCCATGTTCCAAACATGGTCTTACACTGACCCTCTTAATATAGCTGATGCCATGTTCCAAACATGGTCTTACATTGACCCTCTTAATAGATGATATCATTTTTCGTATACATCATGGTCCACTAGGACTTCAATATCACGTTCACATAAGCTTTTCAATTTATTGAAATATCATGCATCAATAAGACATCAAGCATTTCTCAATTATGCTAATATAATATTGCATTAAAATCACATACAACTTACCTCGTTTTCAAAATGAGCTAGTTCTTCGGTTTAGTCCACGACTTTATCCTTTCCCTGATTGAGGCGAATTCTCGTCTTCTCTTGCTCTATAATAGAAATTAGCTCATTTTAGTCATTACAATAACAAAAGTATCTCAATAATCCTACTTAGGCAAAATTTGCCATTTTACCCCTAGATTTTAGCAAAATGACCATTTTGCCCCTAGGCCCGGAAATTAATTCTAATCACATTTTTATCCACAAAAACCCTAGGCAAACATTTAATGCTCTTAAGGCTATCATCAAAAATCAATATTTCACATACTACCAAATTTATAAACTTTTTATTAAGGTCCTATTTGGTGTTCTCATGCTAACACCCTTTTCAAAAGTTGTTCATCAAACAACTAAAACTCAAGTTCTTCCTTAAAAATATAGAAAATAGCTAAATTAGCTCTCATGGTAAAACTCTAAACCTTTCACAACATTGCACAATACTCCCCTCATTTGAAAGCTTAAGCTTTAGGGGTCTCAAAAGTACAATTATTTTCAAGAAAAGTTCACTAGAACACTTACTTGAATGGATGAGAGCGTGCTGAAATTTTTGAAGGTTTCTACCCCTTATTTGCTGTAAATTTTCGGTGGAAGATGATAGGAGAAAAGATGATAACTTTTCTCTTCTTATTTTATTAATACAAGTCAAATTAGTCCACCTACAACTACTAACTTTGAGTAAAATTGACAAATCTTGTCCCCTATGCTCTCCTATGGCCGGCCAAGCCTCTTCCAAAGGCTAAATTGCCTTTTAAAGACCCTCAATTTACAATCCATAGCCATTTGGTACTTTTAGCATATAGAATGGAACTTTCGCACTTTATGCGATTTAGTCCTTTTTCGCGATTAAGCATGAAATCGCTAAAGTTAAAGTACCAAAATTTTCATGTTCATATGCTATCATGTTCTAACTCATAATAAATCATGAAATAGTTTCTCAAATCTTGGAATAGTGATCCTGAGATCACTATTCCGACTAGCCCCTGAATCAGGCTGTTACCACACCACCACCAGATCTGGTGGCCAACGTCGTGTGGAGGTGCACTTTAGACCCCTGCTCGAAGCCCCCTTTGAAGCCCCGACCCTTGGCGTCCAAAAATGAGAGAAGAAAAGTCCCTCCTCCATTTCGGGCTCGGTTCCGACGATGGAGCGGGGACTCCGACGTCGAGACCCCGGGGTTCCGGTAACTATTGTGCTCTCCCCTTTTTATTATTTCGTTCGTAAAGATTTCGAAAAAAGAAATAAAATAAAAATATCAGTATTGCGATAATTGAAAATACAAATGGAAAAACAAAAACAACCTTCCGAAATTTCTTTTCTGGTTTTCGATTGTTGATAGTTCGTATATTTTTTAATTCTGAAAATCCCCCTTACTTTGTTTGTGGTTAGGCTTTATATAGCCGAAATAAAAATACATTTTTCCTATTTTTTGCTATGGTCTCTGTTTATTTTGCTGCTGCTGTTACGTGTTTCCTTTTGCAGGTCATGACGGTGGCATGTGGGGCAGTGACCAGAAGGCAGGGCAAGTGGCTAGGGGCGGCACTAGGTTTGCGGCGCCACTTGTGTTAGGGGGCTAGTGTTAAGTTTCTTTTTTTCTGAAAATTAGTGTTGGGCTGAGTTTTGGGTTAGTGTTGGGTTTGTTTGGGTTTAATTGGCTGTAATGGGTTTGATGTTTGGTTTTGGGTAATGATAAAATGGGCCATCCGGGTTTGGATTGGTTTAATGGGTTTTGTAATTGGGCCGAGCAAATTATGGGTCTTACAATTTACATTCTGAAAATATGGTTGTATGAGAATACATTAAGTATTCAAAGTGGATGATAGATCCTTTGGAAGGATGATACCTAAGTAAGTGGCTCTGAACTAATTAATTTATGATGATGTAAATGTGTTAGTGTGACTTATTAATAAATGTGATATTATGTTTATATTTCAACACTCATGATATGTGATTTAATGGCGTTGTTTGAGAAGCATGAAAAATATATCATGCCATTGTTTATGTTAATGAGATTATGATTCACATGTTAAACATGCCCACTATATCGCTTCTGATAATAAAAATTTGATTCGCATGTTAAGCGTGCCCACTAAAATATATGTATTTGTATGTCATATCACATTCATGGAGTTGGGACAGTATTGAAAGGAGCAAAATTCTAGCAATTTAATGATCTACACATTCTAGTGGTTTAACCACATTTATCTGGCATTTTATTTGCAATTTCTGGTGGCTTGTCCACATATATCTATATCTGGCAGCCTGTTTGCAATATTTGATGGCTTGTCCACATTGTGGTGTGTTGTTTGATGGACAAGTTCTAGGGAACTCTCTTGTAGTGTGTAGCGGAGTTGAGTAGGAACGTTTTCTGAAAAACCTGTCACTGAGTTTTGAAAAGTTTTGCATTGACCTCCTCATGCATAAAATTATTTGTGAAATTGTGATGATCTATAAATTCTGCAATGTTTATGAAATGTATGTCTTAAATTCTACTACTATTTAAGTTAGAACTCGCACTAGGCTTAAATAGCTCACCCTTAAATTTTCTTACATTTTAGATAACCCCTGAGGATAAGACATAGACACGGCTGATGGAGGAGTACTTAGATGATTTTCAAATAAATGAATTATACTTTATTATCATGGTATTTGAATCATTTAATTATTATTTTCGAACTATGGCATGGGACATTGTTTTGGAATTTTTGGTTATTTTTTATTGCTTTAGTTTTAAAACAATAATTAAAAATAATTTATCGAATTAATATTAAAAATTGATTTTTCAACACAAATTCAATTTCAACAAAATAATTTTTAAGAGTATGATTTTATGATACTTAAATCTATTTTACTTAATTAAGTGATATTTTTAATAGAATTCACTGAATAATAATTTTTAACAAAAACATGATTTTTGTCAAATTTCGTTGTGAAAGTTTTAAATCAAGACATTTTCTTCAAAATAACCTAATCTAGTCTGTGTAGAGATATTCAATTTTTTATATTAAAATCACAAAGAAGTTTAAGGAGATTATTATAAATTTTCTCAAGGAAATCAGTATATTGTTCTTAAATAAAAAGGGTAACGATTTTAAAGAAAATAGTGGAACTTTTTCCATATCATTTCTATGACCAATGTAATAACATCTAGGCCTGGTTTAAAGGATTATACAATCAATATATCTACATTTGGACAGCATTGAACATAGAGATCATCCATGCAAAAACATATCTAATCTGTCTAAAAATTTGACAGCATAATATAGCCATTATTCAAACCGAATCGCATTCAATCCATTCAAATTTGAACAACATAATTGCAGCAGAATTTTATATGAATTCATGAAGTTATAAAATACCAAAGAAAATCTCAAAGACTTGCCAGAATCCCAAAGTCGCATCTGCCTACACCAACTTGACATATATACACTCAAATTGCAAGAAAAATCAAACGGTTGCCTCAGCGTAGATTATTAAGTACTACAATCAGTCAAGCCAATTACAAGCTATTATTATCAAACAAAAGTCATACTTTGGACCACTTACGAGACTCGATATCACTTAGCATTTGTGCTACAAATTTTCAACTATAGGGGTTGTTTCGGTCAGCAAAATAAGATAAAAAAAAATATTGATGTTCACAAGAAATTCCATATCCAATTTGCCAATTTCGGACAGCATTTAACATGCTAAATTCGCACCTTACATAAACTTAAACGACATGTAAACGTTTCACCAAAAAAAAACAACAACAACATGTAAACATTAAAATTAAGAACATAGTTCAGCTACATCAAAATTGCCTTCCTTCGATATTATCTGTTCATATATATATATATATATTTTTTTTTTTTTTGTTTCAAACATAAGACAACTTAATTGATCATTAAGACACTAATTGAAACAGCATCATTGTGGTCAAAGATGAGCAGCAATTAATTACAAAACAGGGCAGTTTAATTGCTCACTAAAACATTTATTCCGACAGCATAAATATGTTCCAAATTGTAACAATAATTCAGCCGCCATAACTCTTCTTTCAACAAAATAAAAACACAAAATTCTGGACATTAAAACAGCAACAAAAATTCATATTTAGTCAGCATAAAAACACATGATTTTGGACATTAAGTCAGTAACATAAAATTTGTATATGGACAGCATACAAACAGCATTCCAAATTACAGAACTCAAGTGATTTATTTCAAGTGACTTACCTCCATTCAATTTGTCCAAGAACCATCGGTCATTGCAATTAAAATAAAGAAAACATTACTTCACTTAACAACAAGTAACAATAATGTTTATAAACATGGTCTTTATAATACCAAGGTTGCCGAACCATGCATGATCAAAATTAAACATTTAGTAAACTTAAAAGAATTTAAGAGAACTTACAAAAACGTCCAAAGCTGGTTCACTACCTCTTCAAGCTTGATGTTTCCCTTATCACCGAATGCTTCACCCTCTCCTTTAGCTATTAAAACATCATTTTCACAAGGTAAAACACTATTAATTTATTTATTTTTCATACCGAAACCAAACACGCATGTAAGAGAAGAATCCATTTAAACGAAACTCCTTCCTATAAAACTTTGGGTTAAGGTAAGATTTTAAAGAGGTTACAGTAGCAAGATGGAAGAAATGAATTCCACGTTACGCTCTCCTAAGGTTAACAATTACATGCAGCAGAATATGCATCCATTTTTTTTTTTCTTTGTTAGCATGTCACGGTAATGGAGGAAAAAGGAAGGGAAGAAAGTGTGAAGTTCCTTTCATTTTTCTTCTTAACCACCCGTGAGAAAGGAGAAAGATGCAGCTCCCTCCCCCTTCTTCTTTTTCTTTCCTTAATTCCCCCCCCCCCCCCTCGAAAACCCTTCCCTAGGTTCATCTCACATGGTCGGCTCCCCCAATCCCACAACATGCAATTTCCTAACCCCCATCACAATCATCACTCCTTCTATTATTATTATTATTTTCATATCATTCCAACACAATTAACATGTAACCATGCATTCATATGTGACTAGTTCATACATGTGTACTAATTTAAAAATAATGTAACCATGCCATTAAAAAAATAATTCACATCTCTAAAGTCTATATAATTATAAAATTACCATCCATGTTGTTTACGAATTTTAAAACCGACCTACAATAACTTAGTTTAGTAAATTTGTCTAACTTCCATTTATTAAAGGTTCAAATATTTGGGTGTGACAACACGGTCCCGATTGTCACACTGGCTATCCACACGCCCGTATGAGTACTGTTGATTTGGTCATTTAGTTTTCACACGACCTCAATTTGTTACACGATCATGTGACTTTTGATGAAATTTTGCAATTTGACCAAAAGGTCACAATGAGTTACACAGTTGTGTGACTCCAATTCTACATGATCATAGCTTGTTACACAGGCTGCGCACAAGGCCCGTGCCCCCCTTTTTTAAAAGTTTTCCTACTTTTAAAAAGTTTTCAATTTGATCCTTGTTTGTGCTCAGGTCCACTTAAGAGCTTTCATTAGCTTGATTGAGACTCAAATTAGTTTGTAAATCATATTATGTATGGATCCTTAGATGTGTTTATTGTTTAAATGAATTCTAAAGCCAAAATTGTGTAACACTCATATCTTATCTCCATTGCCAGATTATGGATCTGAGTGTAACAGAACCGAACAAACAATTTATCTTATTTCTTTAACAAATATTCAAATAATTTATAAACATATAACATATCATAGAATAAATATACACATGGGCCATTATTCGAGTTTACGGGGCCCAAAAATTCCCTTAGAAACATTCAGGGACCAAAATGAGACAAATCAATAATTTTGAGAAAAACATGAAAATTTGAGATGTAGGGGTCACACGGCCATGTGTCCAGGTCGTGTGGCATAGCCCGGACCATGTGGGCATTCGAAGTCGGGCCACACGGTCGTGTCCTAGCCCGTGTAACTCACTGACTTAGGTCACACGGGCATGTGTCAGGCTGTGTAATTCACTGGCTAAAAACACACGACCGTGTCGCAAATCGTGTGCTAGACTATGTGACTCACTGACTTGATACACACTGTCGTGTCATGGACCGTGTCTCAGACCGTGTATGGCATACGGCCATGTGGTAGCCCATGTCCCAAGCCGTGTGCACTAAAATGAACCTTAAACATCAAGTTTACCAAATCATACTTGCTTGGACAGTAAGCAGCCTAATTACTAGTCATTTAACCTATTCAAAACACAATTTAACATGCTCAAAACATGCCAAAACAACCATCTTATGTGCCTAACCAGTGTACCCTCATTGGTACCACATTTTTTATATTATCCAATACATTACAAAGCATCAATCATTCATGACTCACATTCATACCAAACTTTACTATATTTAAACTACAAGCTTTAAGCTAAACATATACCAAAACATTTAGTCTCAGAATCAATCAAAAGACCTCCTATATATGTCATTACAAAATAAAGCATCACATTATGACTGTAAAGCACAATATTCAACAACTACACATTAAGGTGTTCATCTATGCATATTATATATACTTGTTCCATCATTACAAAATATACTCTAAGAAAAACCACAAATCTTACTCATTAACTACATCTAAAAACATCCATAAAACACATATATATTCATCTATATATACATGCCACTACCCAAAATAGGTACAAGAGCTATTAATTTAGATGGATAGTGTGAGCTGGTTGGTTGATCCTTCCAAAAAGTCATCAACGATTATCTACAAAACAACCTAGAAAAACTGTAAGCTTACTTAGCTTAGTAAGGACATAGCATAACATTTACTGTAAATATAATTAAACTCGGTTCACATATTAAGTGATTACTCAAAGTTTCAAGAACATAAATGGTGAAATGCTGAGACATTATAATGCTTTCAGGGATACCGAAGTACAAACAAGGGCACGTATGTGCATTCAGGGATATTGAAGTACAAATAGGGGCACATATGTGCATTCAAGGGTACTGAAGTACAAATAGGGACACGTATGTGCATTTAGAGGTGCTGGAGTACAAACAGGGGCACATATGTGCATTCAGAGGTACCGAAGTACAAACAGGGGCACGTACGTGCATTCAGGGGAATCAAAGTACAAATAGGGACACATATGTGCATTCAGGAGTACCGAAGTGCAAACAGGGGCATGTATGTGCATTCAGGGGTACCAAAGTACAAACACAAGCACTAATATGCAAATTAGGATACCAAAGTAAAATTTATATATATATATATATATATATATATAAATGAATTAACTAGAAAACAACAATATAAAACACAAGTAAACTTCATTTGTGTATTGAAATTCTATGAACTTACCTACGATTCAATTTCGGTTAACACGCAGGGACTATTCCACAAATTTTCCCTTTCCTTGGTTATTGTCTTTTTGATTCAAGTCTTGATCTATATAATAATTAAATACAACATATTAATCTCATACACATTTCACATTCCATTCAATGCATATGACCCTTAAATTTTCATTAATGACACATTTCCCTAAACTTCTACATTTTTCACAATTTAGTCCTTATACCTAAAATTTCCAAATTAACAAATTTTTACAACTTTCCATAGCAAACCGAATATAATTCTAAGCTAGGGAAGTCCGCCATTAATCATTAATTACTCAATTTCCATGAAAATTTAAATATTTAATCAATTTACTCCATTTGCTAAAACTATCAAAGAAATCAATTAGTAAACTATTCAAAATGAACAACTAACACTTCAACTCCATCAATTAACATCCAAAATAATAAGGGTTCATCAATGGAAATATCTAAAATCTATAATAGTTTCAAAAATGAAGGTTCGGGTTAACTGGACTTAGTTGTAAAGATCTCAAAAACATAAAAATTATAAGAAACGGAACTAGAATGAGCTTACATGCAAGCAATGGAAATGGTCGAACCTAGCTTGATAAAAATGGTGTTATTTCACCCAAATTTTTGGTTGTTCACTTGTGGAAGATGAAAATGTTATTTTGTTATTATTTTTACTTTAATTTTATTATTAATATACAAGTATACCCTTTTTATTTAACATACAATTAATTAGTTCAACATGCAAAACTGTCCACTTGACCTTACTAAGGTCTAATTACCACATAAGTCCTCCCTCCTTTATTAATTAAATAACCTATTTCCTATAATTCAATTATAACTAGATTTCCCATCTTTTGTGATTTAGTCCTTTTTCTCAAATTAACTAAGTAAACATTAAAATTTCTTCACTAAAATTTAATACTACCCTAATGTAACTTCATAAATATTGACTAAACCATAAAACACGACTTCACTCATCGAAATTTGTGGTCCCAAAACCACTGTTTCGTTACCACTAAAAAACGGGATATTACAAATTGTATGTGAGTTACTCTGTTAATTGTTGTAGCACCTTATAACTCAGGTCCGGCAATTGGACCCAATGAGGGGTGTTAAATTTAATGGTATCAAAACTACAATTTAGTTGATTTTAGAATTGAACATAGCACGTGTTGAGTATAGAAAGTTCATGCCACAATAACTTGTGATAGTGTGATTCTTTTTTATCTGATCTGAATTTGTTTTTCTTATAGATATACAATGTCAGCTGAGTCTAATCGTGCCGCAACTGATGAGGTAGATAGTAATGTTTTGGTTTCCGAACAGGGAATAAGTCATAGCATACCCATGTCCGAAATACCTGGAAGTGAGGACTGTAGTGCTTTCTTCCAAATGATGAATGAATGGTTTGCACAGTTTATGCGAGCTAACCCTACGACTCCGCAAACTCCGCCCCCTCTTATGCCTCCCTCAGCACCTTGTCATCCTGAAAGTTCAAGTCTGATAACTATTAATCGACCCCAACAGATAAGATTCTCAAATGTGGGACAGAAGAATTCCGAGATTTATATAATGATGATCCAACGAAAGCTGAATATTGGCTAGAAAAGACACAATGAGTTCTTGATGAATTAGCTTGTTCTCCCAAATATAGTTTAAAATGTGTTATATATATGTTGAAAGAATAAGCATACCAGTGGCAGATTACTTTGACATCTATGGTCCCAAGAGACAGGGGGACATATGATTTCTTCTAGAATGAATTTAAGAATAAATATATCAGTAAAATATATCTAAAGACGAAGAAATAAGAATTTATGGATTTGAAATAGGGAAAAATGTCAGTTGTTGAGTATGAGCATAAATTCATCTACCTGAGTAAATATGCTCAAGAATTCATACCTTCAGAGGTTGAAATGTGTACATGATTCGAGTGCGGCTTAAATGAAGGCATATGAATGATGGGGGTGCACTAGAAATTAAAGAGTTTGTGGTATTATCCGAATGTGTCTAGAAAATAGAAGAAATTTAGAATGACAAGAAACATGCTAAGGCTAAAAGTGAGGACACCATAAAGCGTAGCATGTCTAGAACTTTTTCGACTCCTCCATATAAAAGAACGAGGGATTTCAAAAGACAGTTCGTTAATACTATAGAAAATCCGAAAAAAGTGTGGCAAGAATCACTTCGGAGAATGTAGATTGAAAAAGGAATCGTGTTTCGATGTGATTCGATTGAGCATTATTTGAGGGATTGTCCAAATAGAGCCGAGATAGGTTCAGAGCATATTACCGAACCAGTGACAATTTCATAGAGGGGTAAGAAATTGAGACCCAGAAATATTTCTGGAGCTAGCCACATCGAGGAACGTGATGTAACTATTAGATTTGAAGGTTGTGCACCAACTATAGCTTACGCAATTCGAGCTAGATAGGAAGCTACAACACCTATCGCCATTGTTGCGATGAGATCAAGTCTGTGAGTTACGTCGTCACGACAAGGAACCCCCGAAGTCACAACATCAACTCGATATTTTGTAAACTTTACGATTTTGTCCTAATTCGACCTCGGATTAGCAAAAGAGCTTTCATAAGCTCGTATAAGACTCGAAAATGATGAAAAATCATATTGAGATTTTGTAATATTGTTAATAGTATTCATAAAAGGGTAAACTGAAACATAATTGCTCCACTAACTCAGAGTCAACGATCAGATTTGATATGGGTGTTACAAATTCAATAGTTTTAAAAATTTTGCATTTTAATCCTTAACCAAAGTCGATTTATCAAAAGAATTTTATAGTAAGGACACTGGATCCCAATAGTTTTAAACACTTTAATCATGACTCTATAAAGAAGATTAATGCTTTTACAAATTCTAATTTAATTAATTTAATTTTAGTATTGTATATTATTAATGAATAGGATAAAACTGAATTTTATTTAAAATAAATCCTTTACTTTACTTTCCACATGTTTAAAGAAAATATTAGAATTCCTTTCTTTTTGTTTCCTTTATTACTTTTAAATGTCCAAACAAAATGTAAATATATAACTTAATTTCTTTTAACCTTTCCTTCCTTTCTTTTCTCTTAATAATATTTATCCAAAAAATAAGGCAAAACAGTGTAGAAGGGAACCATTGAATGATTAAATTTGACAACGTTGAATGTTTGTTTGAAAGAGAGTATAAGTGAAGTTCTAGGAGAATGCGAATGGATTGTTATCTTTATTCCTTTTTAGGAGAGTAAACTGAAAAAGAAAATTTAATTAAAGTTAGTTTTATTTTTTAAGTTTTAACTTATTCTTTTTTTCTAATAATACACATAGACATTATATGGGTGGTTGATGTAGAAAAATAATATGAAAAGTCTCGTGTTTATTTGTTGGAGATGCAACAAAGATTTTTTTTCAAGTTTAAAGTATAAAAGTGGAAAAAAGTATTAAAGGTTAACTTGAATAATAATAATAATAATAATAATAATAATAATAATAATAATAATAATAATAATAATAATAATAATAATAATAATAATAAAAGTCAAAGCATGAAACCGTCTAACAATGTTTGGAATCAAAATCAATGTTGCATTCTCCTCTCCCACCCAAACCCCTAATTTATCTCAAAACCCGCGATTCTATTGCCATCTCTCTCTCTCTCTCTCTCTCTATCTATAATTCTTTCTTTATGTATCAAAGCGTAGCGCAGCCAGAAGCAAGATTTTGTTGTTTGATTGTTTTTGTTCATCAATGCTCAATGTTTTCTGGAAAATAAATCATAAAGTAGCAAAATAGGTAGTTGGAGAGAGAGTAATATCATTGCTAATGGAAGGTTTGGAGGGCATCATAGAGAGATTATTGGAAGCAAAGATTAGTATAGGGAAAAGAATCTACCTCAACGACTCTGAAATCAGACAACTTTGCCTCACTGCCAAAAAACTCTTTCTCTCCCAACCTAATCTCCTTCAGTTAGAAGCTCCCATTAACATCTGTGGTACTCCTCTTCATTTCATCTTTTCATTTTCTCTAAAATTTATTAATTATTCACCATTATTTATTCACAATTATATATCACATCTTCAATGTCATTTGATATTTATACTTGTAAATATTTGATTAGATGCCTAAATTATTCCTTCACACGCTAGTCTATGTCTTTTCCCTTCGCTGAATCTTGGGTTTTTCATACACCAATTCTCAATTCACATGATTGTTAAATCATTTTATTATCATTATTATTATTTACATCTATATGGTAATTATTGCAAAGCATTCTGTTGAGATTATGTGTCAAGTAATTAAGTGTATTTAGCTTAAGGTCGAAAAGTAATTATCAAATCAACTTTTTATGTTGAAAGTAATGTTAAAGTTAAATCACTGTTTTAGGCTCGCTTTTCAATTTAAACTACAAAAAAATTAAAAACTTTAGCTTTTGATTTTTCCAAAAGTAGTTTAGGTGTAAAATTTTAAATTTATTTCTCGTTTATATTAATTATAAATTATAAATATGATTTATATATCTAAAATTAAGTTTTACAAACAATTTATATTTTATATATTAAAAAATTGGCAGTGGATTGTCATAAATTACTTTATCATATTTCTATTATAATTTAAATTGAGTATTTATTGTTACCAAAATAATAATATGATTATTGTAAGAATAACAACAATAAATACATAACAAAATAAGAATATTTTGCATTTGAGTAAATTAACCCATCAGTTATAATTTATTTTTGAGTAAATTAATCCATCAGTTATAAATTTTTTATTAAATAAAAGAGTTAAGTTTATATGTAATTTTAATATTTAAAATATAACTTATATATTCAAATTAAATTTTATAAGTAATTTATATGAACTACTTAAAATATTTAAAAAGTGGCAAAAACAAGTAGTTGAAAGAAGTGAAAGTTAACTTTTTCTCCAAACATTTGAATCAAGTCCACATTTGAAGTCAACAAGATTATGCTCAAATAATAAAATGGACAAGGATCCCAATAATTTATATGAAAAATATTTAAAAGGTTATCTAAAATAAACTTTGTCCCATGTTAAACTCAATTTCTCAAAAATAAATTTTGAACGACACATTTAAAAAAGAATACTAAATTAAACATTGCTAGAAATCACAGCTTTTTTCCTCTGTCATACTAAATTCAATTGTGAATTACATATCATTTTTGTTCACAGGTGATATACATGGCCAATATTCAGACCTTCTTCGGTTATTTGAGTATGGTGGATTTCCACCAAAGGCCAACTACTTGTTTCTCGGAGACTATGTAGAAAGAGGAAAGCAAAGTATAGAGACTATATGTCTGCTTCTTGCTTACAAGATAAAATTCCCAGACAACTTTTTCCTCCTTCGAGGAAACCATGAATGTGCTTCTATTAACAGAATCTATGGGTTCTATGATGAGTGCAAGCGTCGTTTTAGTGTCCGTTTGTGGAAAGTATTTACAGATTGCTTCAACTGCCTACCTGTGTCAGCGGTTGTTGATAAAAAAATTCTGTGCATGCATGGTGGACTTTCGCCAGATATGAAGAGCTTGGATATCAAATAAGAGCTATAGAAAGACCAATAGATATACCAGACCAAGGCCTTCTCTGCGACCTTCTCTGGGCAGATCCGGATAGAGAAATCAATGGTTGGGGTGAGAATGATAGGGGCGTCTCCTATACTTTTGGAGCCGATAAGGTAGCTGAGTTCTTAAAGAATCATGATCTTGACCTCATATGCCGTGCTCATCAGGTCAGTCTTTTTTCCTTCATGTTTTCCATCGTTTTGTTTTTTATGTTTCGTGGTAAAATAGATCAGAGAAAGGGAATAATGATGTTTTCGCTGAAAATAATGGATAGGTTGTGGAAGATGGTTATGAATTTTTTGCAGAGAGGCAGCTTGTTACCCTATTTTCTGCTCCAAACTACTGCGGAGAATTTAATAATGCAGGTGCATTGATGAGCGTGGATGCAAGCTTGCTTTGCTCTTTTCAGATTCTCAAGCCCAGTAAAGCAAAGACGGGAGTGGGGGAATAATTGGCAGCCAATGAAGTAAGTTGGAAACGTAAAGATGGTTTGGATTTATTTATGGCCTCGCCTTGGATGTACTTTTGTTGTATATGCTACGGAGAAAGCATCATCCATTTAGTATTTTAGATTACCTTACACCGCAGAGGAGCAGTTGCAAAATAGACACAGCTAATTAATGGCCCATGATTGTCCACTGAATGTCTGCACTTTCTGAATTCTATTTTATTAACATGTTTGCTTCTTAGCTATATGAAGTGTTTTCTGGTTATGGATGGTTAATCACTTTTTATTTATTCATTCATTTTCATTGGCATTTCGGTCAAACCATGTAACATTCATTTTATGCGTCCATTTTTTGAGTCGTCGGTTAGTTGAGTTCCAACAAAATTTTATAACTCAAACATAGATAATACGTTAAAGGAGTTCTGTAACAGACCGAATTTGACCCTAATCGGAACGGTGGTTTCGGGACCATGAATCCGAGTTCGAGAAATATTTAAATATTATATTTTGTGTTTATTATATGTGAATTAATGTGTGTGAAAGTTTCGTAGAAAAATTTAATCGTTTATGTGTTTAATTTAGAAAAAAGACTTAATCGCATAAAGTGTAGAAGTTGCAAACCATAGTGAAAAGTGCCTTTTTGATAATGGCTTTTTAATATGGGGTATTAAAAGGGCAATTAGCTCATTTTAATAGTTAGTGGGCGGCATATACCATGAATACCCTTAGTATTATTTATTTATATATTAATGTATAAAGGTTAAATTAGTAATCAACCAAATTCTTTACATATATGTTAATTAAAACATAAACAAAAACATGTTTTATTCCATCTTCTTTTGCCGAATATATGCTTGTGAAGAAGTGAGAAAAGCCAAGCTAAGTTCGGTACTTATCAAGCTTAATTAGGTATGAATTTTAGCTCGGTTTTTGTTGATTTTTACGTTTTTGAGATCGTTGCTTCGAATATTAGCTGACCCATGGTAGAATTTTTAAATGTGTGTATGCTTGAGGTTCGGCCATTAACATGTTCATGTGGTTTTTGATGTTTGATGAGTTTAAATTAAAGATATGTTAAAGATTAACAAGTTTTAAATTGGAAATTTTGGTGAAATTGAGTATTTAGGGCTAATTTGTAAAAAATAAATTTTTAGAGGGGCTTATTTGCAAAATAAATGAAAGAAATGGACTTGTATAGTCCCTATGAATATTCGGCCCTTGAGTGGTATTGAGAAATTTTGTGTATTTTGTGTTTTATGCAAATAGGATTAAATTGTAAAAATGTGAAACATTAGGGGTAAAATGGTAATTTGCCATTTATGTGTTTTGGGACTAAATTGAAATGAAATGTACTTGAATGAGCTAAATTTCAATGTGTTTAGATCAAGAACAAAGAAAAATGGATTTGGATCGGGGAAAGGCGAAGGTTATCGAATAGTCGGTATATGTTGTCCGTCGACAGTCGAGGTAAGTCTTTAAGCAAATTAATTTCGTAAGAATTGATTATAACCTAGTATACATATTGAATTATGAAATTGTGGAATTAATCATGTTAAAGCCGAATGTGAGAAAGAAATTTAGCAGTGTATATAATCGAATTCATTGAGTTAACTATGTGATAGTATGTGAATTATATGTGATATTTGTGATATTGCTATTGTGTAATGTGAATGAGTTGGTTTGGAAATAAATGTTTCGGGCTTATTGCCTAGCAGGCCTTGTGCCGGTGAAATGTTAGGGCTTATTGCCTAGCAGGCTGAATGCCGATGATCAAATCTCAGACTTCTCGTCTAGCAAGCTTAATGCCGGTGTACATTTCGGGCTTTGATGCCTAGCAGGCTTGATGCCGGTGATGTGTTATAAATAGAGAAATTATGAATCATACATAGTGAAACATATTTAATGCAATGAGCTAAAGGCTCCGGTAAGTATAAGCCTTTTCTTTTATACTTATAAAGAGTAAGGTAAGTTGGTATAGTATTATTTGAATTAAGTATGATATGATATGGTTGATGATTCGATAAGAATTATGATATGTGTTATTGAGTTTACTATTGATGTGTATGAACATTATAATAGAATTTGAGTTTAAATGTGCTATTTTGGAGAATCGGTTATAAGTGAAATGTTAAAAATGAAAGAATTTGAGTGTTTGTGTATGTGCATAAATAAGTTTATAAGGTTAATATGAACGTTGTACTCATATGAATTGGAGTATGCGAATACATGTGGTATATTTCTTTGGTTTCGATGAATTACATGTTTATGGAAATAAAGTGCAAACACTTAGGATAATGAGTTAATAATATTCGGCCATGTTTAAATTCACATATTGAAATGTTATATTCAATGTCATAAGCTTAAAGATGAAAGGTCTAAGTGTTTAATTATTATATTATCCTTTGCTTGAGACTTACTAAACTAGCAAGCTTACTCTGTGTGTGTTCAATGTTCTGTTTTATAGATTTTAATCAAGCTACGAGCTCAGAGGGTCATCAGTGAAGTCATCCACACTATCGACTGGTTTTGGTATTTTCGAAGTTTAGATTTTGAACTTATGGCATGTATAGGCTAACTCTATGTTTGAATATCATTTTGATGATGTATAGTAGCCATGCGAAAATGGCTTAAATTTTCATATCAAGTTCGGTTCTATTTACCCTTGCCTATGTGATTAATATGTTTGGCTTCAACTATTCGGCTAGAGGCTGTTCTTTTAATTACATCTCGTGAATTAAGCGTAATATATGATTGCTTGTTTGTAATGTCAATGTTTGTGTTAAATTAGTCAAGAGTTTCGGCTTTTAAGTTAATAATTGCAGGTATAATTCAAGGTAGGTATGTGTAGTTGAGCATTGGTCGGAACTTATGTATGTGTGTCAACTTTAGTTGATTAACGAAGTATGAATTATATTGAGTAATGCATGTATGTGTATTCGGCCAAGCCTTTGTGATATATTCAAATGTAGTTAACATGCTAAAGAGAATTAGGTATGGTTAATAAATGAGTCTTATGTGCTAGTAAATATTTATGTATATTAGATGATGACTTATATTGTTTTAAGGTATGTTTTATGAATTATATACTTGAAATGATTGGCTTATCAGTAGTTATTGAGAAGTGAATGGTAATGAGGTTATACGGTTATGAAACCAACGTATTCGGAAGTGCATTTTTATGTTATAATTTGAGTGTGAAGATGAACTTATGTTCGGCTTGAATAGTATGATATTGGATGGACAAGTTTTAGATTTATGTTCCATGAATCTATGAACTATGAGATATTTTTGTTATGAATCGGGAAAATTAGTGCATACATATATGCATATGTATTGTATGTTTGCCTATGCTATTTGAACAATTAGGTTTGGTTTATAAATGCATGAAAGCATATGTTTTTGATTGTTATAAAACGAAAATGAAATAAATAGGTTTGGTATAAGGTTCAAATTGTATATGTGGTTCATCTAGTGATTGGATTTGAAATGATATAGAAGAGGAATTTATAATTAATGGTGTAATGTGCATAAAATTTTATATATATGTCATTGTATATTCGGCCAGGTAAATAAATGTGTGCATGATATTGAAATGAGCTTACATATATATGTTTATGGGATTGTCTGTTTATAATTAAATCATTTTATAGGGATGTTCAATTAGGACCTAATTGATTGAATAAAAGTTTTGGTTTATCTGGTAATGCCCGTAGCCCTAATCCGGCGACGGACACGGGTTAGGGGTGTTACAAGTTCTATACATATAATTTATTCATGTAGTTGAAAAGGTTTTTGTTTTTACAAAAAGTAATTAAGTTATTGTATCATTACAGCAAAACAAACTTTTAGCGGCGTTTTTAGCGGCGTTTAGACTAAAAACGCCGCAAAAATTTTACATTGGTGGCACTAGAAAACAGACGCCACAAAAGGTTAGAGCTATAGTGGCATTTGTGTTAAAAAAGCCGCAAAAGATCAACATTAGCAGCATTTATGAGAGAAGCGCCGCAAATGCTCGAGCTATAGCGGCGCTTTTCTAAAAACGCTGCAATAGATCGAGAATTAGCGGCGCTTTTTAAAAACGCCGCAATAATGTTAATCAAAACTCGTTTTAGCCTTCGAAGTATTTTTCCTTTTCAATATTTTTCTGTTGGAGCTTCCCTCATTCCTTTTATCGAACATAATGACGCGAATCGGGCTTTAATGAGTTCTAATATGCAACGCCAAGCAGTTCCGCTTTCTCGTTCCGAGAAGTGCATTGTTGGAACTGGGTTGGAACGCCAAGTGGCTCTAAATTCAGGAGTTCCCGCTGTAGCCGATCACGAGGGAAAGATCATTTCTACCGATACTGACAAGATTATTTTATCGGGCAATGGAGATGCTCTAGGCATTCCATTAGTTATGTATCAACGTTCCAACAAAAATACTTGTATGCATCAAACTGCCCGGGTTCGGCGGGGTAAATGCATTAAAAAGGGGCAAATTTTAGCGGACGGTGCCTCTACGGTTGGTGGCGAGAGCTTCAGTGGCATTAGCGGCTCTTTCAAGAAAACACCGCTATTGGTCGAGCATTAGCAGCGGTTTTGGAAAAACGCCATGAAATATTGAGCAAAACGACTTCGTTTATTGTGGAGCTTTAGTGGCGTTTTTGATAAAAGCGCCGCAAAAAAATTATTTTATTTTAAGGTTTAGGATTTAGAATTTAAGATTTAATGTCTATGGTTTAGAGTTTTAGGTTTTATGGTATAATCTATATTATTTTGGGTTAAGGGTTTATGTTTTAGAGTTTGAGTTTGGGGTTTAAGGTTTGGGTTTAAGGTTTAAGGATACTTTTTGAAAACTGAAGAACATTTGGATTTTACTGGAATTCATGCCATTTTGTACTACACCCATATTATTTAATATAAGAATATAAAATACATGTTTTGTACTACACTAACATTGGCCACACGAATTCCCAAAAATATGGTTTAATATTATGGTTTAGGGTTTACGGTTTCAGGTTTAGGGTTTAAGATTTATGGTTTATGTAACACCCCAAACCCGGCCCAAACGCGACGACCAGATCTGGCATGTTACGGGTTGGAATGTTAAAATCGAAGTTCTTTGTTTACTTTGAAGAGAGCATGTATTTTGTTTGAAAAACCCTTCGATAACGTATTGTGTTGAAAACTTAACTTTGTTGGTTTTGGAAATCTCAGTTTGATTGATCAAGCATTTATTAACTAAGTGATTTTTCAAGAAACCATTGCTTTACGTTAAACGTGTTTGAAACTCCTATTTCATTACTTATTATAATTAAGTCTTTGAAAATATAAGTTCATAATCCATAAACGTGAACAACGGTAAACCGAAAATTTAAGCTGAGGGCCTTATTACATGCTAACGAAAATAAACCCGAAATAAAAAAAACAAAGGAAAACCTGAAATAAGTTCGCTTAAATAAAATACTTTATGGCCCCTCGAGTCTGCCCCAGCTCCCACATCCACGATCTACTGCTCACCTGAAAGATTAAGGAAAATAAAGGGTGAGTCACCAAGACTCAGTGTGCAAATCCCGGAATCACATATACGGCCTGAGGCCCAAAAACACATTCTAGGCCTTGGACCATGCAGAATGGCAACAACACAGGTACATGCAGAATGGCCCAACCCAACCTAGAGTTCCATCCTCTACACGCCAACCCTTACTAGCCATCACACCGCGGGGATTTCTAGAATCAACGCACCAACCGCTACACGCCGGTTTGACAGCCCTGCCGTCGATCATATTATTCAGGAATCAAATTAACGTGGCATTGCCACCGATCACTATTGTGACCTAAATATACAGTTTGTGGTTTAACCACCGATCACTAAGTGACCTATTAACATGCTCTTCCCCTTTATCATATCAATCCCGTGCCCCATGCATACACACATGTCATAACAAAGATAATATACCATTTACAGAGTAGCAGGTTAACACATACATCGATACACATAGAGAAAATACTATGTTTACGTACCTGGCATCCCTAGCCTAACCCCTAAGGGTTATTCGACTGTCCACACAGCCTTTTCCGGCTTTTCAGCCCATAACAGATATAATACAGGAAACTTATGTGATAAAGATCTACACACCTGATTACAGTCAAGATGATACTTCCTATGTCGACACTATCAGTAGCCGATACGACTGCTAACTGTCTAAGGTTTTGTTCTGAAGCCGGTCCACAACCCGATGGCCAATCCCGTACTGCTGACACCGCTCGCTTCTTAAATCTAGGGGTTGGATTTACGGGTCCAATCCCCTCTTTCGTTTGACTAGCGTTTGTATCCATGGAACAGATCTTAGTCAACAAACCAGATTAAAACATTGAATCAAATACAAACTCGAATGTATATTCATAGTGCAAAGATCCCTTACCTAGAATCCCAGAAGAGATGGAGTTTAGAGACTAGCGGTTTCCGGCTTTTGGAATCTAGATGATTCGATCTACTTCGATTCCCGAAATGTCGCCCCAAGATGAGAACATAGGAACAGTCAAAATGTTATTCAAAAGATAACCTTGCCACCTCAATTAGCCTTTCGGCTTTGGCCTCCAAAAACCGAAAGAGAAAGGAAACAGAAGAAATCGGCACTTACCTTTAACACCAACAGATTCGGCTACTCCTAACAGATTCCGGCTTCTGCGATAATCAAAAGAAAGATGGTGCACAGGGATCTAGGGAGGTCCGGCTTACTGAAGAAATCGGCAAAGAGAAAAAGAATGAACAAGTTATTCGGCTAGTAGGAAAGAGTGGAGAAGAAAGTTGAAGTGAAGAGATTTGGCTTTAGAAGAGGTCAAAAGAAAAGATGTAGAGAGGAACTGTGAGGTTTTGACTTGTAGAGGAAAGCAGAGAAAAGAATAATGAAATTTTGGCTTCTGCATAAAAGTGGAGATGAGAGGAAAAAGAAAAAAAAAAGAATAGGATCAAAATGCCGGAATTGAAGAGATATCCCCCTACTTAAACCAAATTTCGGCACCTACTACCTAAAAACCGAAAATGCCCATTTTTAAAACTAAAACTAAGCTACTAATCAAGGGAAATTTCGGCACCCCTTGAACATATCAGAACCGATTCCTCCCCCCCTCAGTGTTGGAATTTCATCCACCACTGTGACCAACAGATAAATCCTAAATTTCCTCCCTTATCTTTATCTGATCACACCTCCAAAAGAAGCCTAGATAACACTACCTCTTCCCCCCTTTATCTGCGATATTATCTGTATTATCCAGTCAAATAAATCCTCCTATTTCCAAGCCTCATTGCCGTCCCACTCTACCCACTTAAATGCCGAAAATTAACTAAATTTAATAAAAATAATTGGGCTCCACGCGATTCGAACTTGGGCCTCCTCAGTTGACGCCACCTTATAGCTCCCTTATGTAGCGCCACCACCCATTGGGCTACAAGCCCATTTTGTATTTTAAAACACAAATAACATCTTTTAAGCCCTATCCTACCTGACTCTCCACTAGAGTGCCCAAGCAGAAAATTTGACTAAGGCCTCGGCCCAACCCTGAGCCCAATCTGAACCCCTTAAACACCCTAATTAACGCATTAAACATAACATAAACGTCACAGCACATTAAATGCGAAGCCCCACCAATTCAGGATGTTACAGTTCTACCCCCTTAAAGAAATTTTGGCCTCGAAATTACCTGGTCAGAATAGATGCGGGTACTGCTGCCGCATCGCCTCCTCTGGTTCCCATGTAGCCTCCTCAAAACTATGATTCTGCCATAGAACCTTAACCAACGGAACCGTCTTCCTTCGCAACACTTTGACATCATGATCCAAGATTTCCACTAGTTCCTCTTCAAAGGATAGGTCAGATCTTACCTCGATTTCCTCCACAGGCACCACATGAGATGGATCCGAACGATATCGTCTCAGCATAGAGACATGAAACACATTGTGAATCTGGCTTAACTCTGAAGGTAGCTCAAGCTGATAGGCTACCAGTCCCACTCGTTTCAACACCCGGTACGGTCCGATGAATCTGGGATTTAACTTACCTTTCCGTCCAAACCTTACTACTTTCTTCCACGGCGACACCTTCAAGAAAACCTTGTCACCCACTGCAAATTCTATGTCCTTACGCTTCAGGTCATCATAGGACTTCTGTCTGTCTGACGCTTCCTTTAATCGAGCCCGAATTAACTCAACCTTCTCCTCTGTCTCGGTAACCAATTCTGGACCCAAAATCCGACGGTCCCCTAATTCCATTCAACAAGTAGGAGTACGACACCTCCGCCCGTACAATGCTTCATAGGGCGCCATCTGAATACTAGACTGGCAACTGTTGTTATACGTAAACTCCGCCAACGGTAAAAACTCTTCCCAACTACCCCTGAAATCAATGACACAACCCCTTAACATGTCCTCTAAGACTGGATTACCCACTCAGACTGACCATCGGTCTGAGGGTGGAACGCTGTACTAAAATCCAACTTCGTACCCAATGCTTGATTTAACGCCTTCCAAAATCGTGACGTGAACTAGGGTCCCTGTCCAATATGATCGATACTGGTACTCCATGCAGCCTCACTACCTCCGCTATGTATAGCTTAGCCAATTTTTGCAGAGAGTAATCGACCCGTACTGGTATGAAATGAGCAGACTTCGTCAAGCGGTCAACAATCACCCAAACCTCATCTTTCTTAGTAGGTGTGAGAGGTAGCCCACTAACAAAGTCCATGGTGATCCTTTCCCATTTCCACTGTGGAATCTTCACCGATTGCAACAACCCTGATGGTAACTGATGTTCCGCCTTTACCTGCTGACAGGTCAAACACTTACTCACAAATTCGGTCACCTCTCACTTTAGGCCCGGCCACCAAAACTGTTCTCACAAATCCTGATACATCTTACTCCCTCCAGGGTGCATAGCGTATGGACTACCTTGCGCTTCTTGTAAAATCTTACGCCTCAACTCTGGATCTTTTGGCAATGAAACTCTCCCTCGAAAACATAACAGTCCTTCCTCATTCACACTGAATTCTGTTGATCCATCACTTGATCCTACCTGAAACTTCCCCTTTAGCAACTCATCAGGCTGTTGCTTCTCCTTAACCTGACTGACCCAAGAGGGTTTCACTTGAAGTTCAGCTAATAAACTCCCATCATCGTATAAAATAAGGTGAGCAAACATTGCTCTTAAATCTGAGATTACTTTACGACTTAAACCATCCGCTACCACGTTAGCTTTACCTGGATGATACTCGATCGAGCAATCATAATCCTTTAACAACTCGATCCACCTCCTTTGCCTTAGATTCAACTCCTTCTGGGTCAAAAGGTATTTTAGGCTCTTATGATCGGTATAAATGACAGATTTCTCCCCGTACAGATAATGTCTCCAGAACTTCAAAGCAAAAACTACCGCCGCCAATTCCAAATCATGGGTGGGATAATTTGCTTCGTACGGTCTTAACTACCGAGAAGCGTACGTAACAACTTTTCCATCTTGCATCAACACACATCCTAGTCCCATGTGTGAAGCATCACAGTAAATCACAAACTCCTTTCTAGCCTCCGGCTAAATCAACACCGGAGCCTCTGTCAAGATCCTTTTTAACCTCTCGAAACTCTCTTGCTGCTTATCAGACCAAACAAACAGAACCCCATTTCGCAACAACTTAGTCAACGGTGCCGCGATCAATGAAAATACTTCTACAAACCTTCTGTAATACCCAGCCAAACCAAGAAAACTCTGAATTTCTGATACCAACTTAGGCGGCTTCCAATCCAACACCGCTTCAATCTTCCGAGGGTCAACCCTAATCTCCTCTGCCGACACAACGTGGCCTAAGAAAGTAACTTCCCCTAGCCAAAATTCGCACTTACTGAATTTGGCATATAGCTGCTTCTCCCTCAGAATCTGCAGAACCACCCGAAGATGTGAGTCATGCTCATTCTCCAATTTCGAATAAACCAGGATGTCATCTGTAAATACCACGACAAACTGATCCAAGTAGGGTTGGAACACTCGGTTCATCATGTCCATAAACGCTGCTGGCGCATTGGTCAACCCAAAGGGCATCACCATGAATTCGTAATGACCATAGCGAGTCCTAAAAGTCGTCTTATGAATATCCGCCTCCTTGACCTTAAGCTGATGGTACCCTGACCTCAGATCTATCTTTGAAAAGACTGAAGCCCCCTTCAACTTATCGAACAAGTCGTCGATCCTCGGAAACGGGTATTTATTCTTGATGGTTAACTTATTCAGCTGGCGATAATCAATGTACATACGCATTGATCCATCATTCTTCTTAACGAATAACACCGGTGCTCCTCAAGGCGACACAATCGGTCGAATAAACCTTTTATCCAGCAACTCTTGGATCTGTGCCTTTAATTCCACCAACTCCTTCGGTGCCATTCTGTATAGAGCGATAGATACTGGTGCTGTTCCCGGAAGAAGATCAATACCAAACTCCACTTCACGGTCCGGAGGTAATCCCGGAAGCTCTTCTGGGAAAACATCAGGAAATTCCTTCACGTTCCTAACATCTCCGACAGTTAGTTCCTTGGCTTCCAGAGCCCGAACAAACATTAGAATTGCCTCGCATCCTTTCCTTACCATCCTTTCTGCTCTTAAGGCAGACACCACATTTGACAAACAGTTCCTCCTTTCACCTATTACCAACACTTCGCCACCTTCGGGGGTTTTTAACACCATACGCTTGGCTGCATAATCTATACTAGCTTGATACTTCACCAGCAAATCCATGCCTAAAATTAAATCAAACTCCCCGAACGGTAATTCCATCAGATCAGTCAGGAAAACTATTCCTTGAACTTCTAAAGGTACCTCTCGATAAAGCTTATTTATCACCACAGAGTGTCCTAATGGGCTAACTATAGTCATCTCCCTAGAGGAAATCTCAGAATCTACGCTTAAAGTTCCAGACACCCTACTAGCAACATATGAATGCATCGACCCAATATCAATCAATGCAGTGTAAGGCAATCCAAAAATTAAAAACGTACCGGTTATGACATCCGGTGCGTCAGCCTCCTCCCGACGTCTGACAGCATAGACTAACCCCGGCTATCTCTCCTCAGTGTTTCCTGCCCCTCTGCCTGGTGCTCTACGGCCCCGACCGGAACCGTTACCACCTCTGGCTGGACCACGACCTCTCTGTGGTTGCTGACCTCCTCTACCCGGCTGAGCATTCCCCTGACCTGCAAGCCCTGCACCGCCCCGTGGCTGTGGGCAATCCCTAATCTGATGGTCCGTAGATCCACACCTGAAACACTTCCCATTACTCGACCAACACTCACCCGAATGGAATTTACCACATCGAGCACACTTCTATGTCTGGCTAGCAGCAGCAGGTCTCTCAACCTGACTCGATCCATCTGACCTAGGCCTTTTCTGAGTACGCCCAGCTGCCCTTGACGATCCAAAATTCCTCTTACCTCCACCCCTATCTCTATCCCGATTCAATTTCTCTATCCGCTTCACTTCCTCAGCTATCTTAGCTTTTTCCACAAGCACAGCAAATTCCCTCTCCCGCTGTGGAGCTATCAATACACGCAGATCATCCCTCAAACCATCTTCAAATCAAACACAACGTTCATGGTCCGTGGCCATCATCCCTCGAGCATAACGGCTAAGGAGTAAGAATTCCGTTTCATACGCAGCCACCGACCTACTTCCCTGAACCAGATTCAGAAACACTATACGCCGCGCATCCACATAACTTGTCCCGATGTATTTACTCTGGAACGCTGTTTTGAAGAAATCCCAGGCGATACGGTTAGCCACCGTGCCATCCTTAACCGTAAGCCACCATTGATAAGCTTCGTCCCGCAGGAGAGATACAACCCCTTTCAGCTTTTCCTCTTCCGTGAAATCCAGATCCTCCATTATACGCTCAACCGCCTCCAACCAGTACTCAGCTGTACTTGGGGCTATACCAGAAATTCCCCTAAACATTTCTGCCCCATTGGCTCTAAGTCGCTCCAACACAGATTTCCGAGCTCCTGTACCCATGCCTGCCCTAGCAACTCTCTCCAAAACCTGCAACATCGCCTAAGATACTGCATCATCTCCGGCCGACTGGTCCTAAAATTTCGCCTCCGCAGCTGGTGGAACTGGCATCCCATCTCCTGACCCATGGCCAGGTCCTACCGGTTCAAACACGACCATCCTGCCCCTACCACGGCCACGCGGTGAACGTCCTCGACCCGTTGGACTCATACTACAGATTCGCTTTTATCTGATTAGAAGTTTTATGGATTAATAATTTCTTTCACTGATTTAATAACGAACAGTCTTATGAAAAGTAATTTCAATAGTAGTTCTTTCGAAGTCGAAATTACATCTACACGGTTCAGTCTCCAGTCTGTATCTCCTAATTCTAGAAACCACATACATTCAACACCCACATGCATTCTAACAGAACATCACATTCATGCATCAAACATACGAGTAACATCCATAACCTCACCTTCGTCACACCAGGGTATTTTCGTCATTTCACTACCTAGGGGTATTTTCGTAATTCTTCCCTACAAGCATTTTTTTAATTTCACAAAATAGGTCTTGGTAATTTTTTCGAAATAGAGGTATTTTGGTATTTTCGTAACGCAGGGATATTTTGAATTTGTTTTTTCAAATCGAGGGTATTTTGGTAATTCCACAAGTTTCGATAATTTTGTAAACCGGGGTAGTTTGGTACTTTTGTAAATCTAGGGGCTTTCGAGTAAATTTGTAAAACATCGATAATTTATAAAACCCAGGGTGTTTTGAAAATTTTCACAAACCAAGGGTATTTTGGTAATTTTCAAAACTAGGGGTATATTAGTAATTTTGTAACATCTTGAATTTTTGGGCCTATGCGTTTAATGGGTGAACATGTGTAATGAGTTAATTTAAGTGTTAGGGGTCCAAATTGGGCTCAAGCTTAGGCAGAGGCCTTGGTTAAAATTATCTATTGGGCATTATAGGATTTAAAAGGTGGTATCTGTGTTTAAAATATCAAAATGGGCTTGTAGCCCAGTGGCCAGTGGCGCCACTTAGGGAGCAAGGAGGTGACGCCACACAAGGGAGTAAGGGGCCCAAATTTAAGTTTCATCGAGCCCAATTCTTTTAATTTAAGTTAGCTAATTTTCGGCATTATGGCAACAAGGCTCAAAAATAGGAGGATTTATGTGAATGGGATAATGTAGATATTATAGTTGATAATATGGAAGATAAAGGAGAAAAGATAGGAATTATCTGCAAGGCTAAGTGGTGGCCAAATTTCAAACTCTGAGGGGGAGGAGAAATCGGTTTCTGATATGGCTAAGGAGTGCTGAAACTTTAAATAGCCAGGTGAGGGTTCTCTTCTTTATTTTTCGGCATTTAGGGTTTCCATCTTTTATTTCTCTTCTTCTCTGAGTGAAAGCCAAAATTCTTAACTCTATTCCCTCATCTTCACTTTGATTCTAAAAGCCGAAAACTCCATTGTTCTTTTCTCTTCTTTCTTCTAAAAGCCGAAAACTCTATTGCTCTTTTCTCTTTTTTCTTCTAAAAGCCAAAAACACCTAAGCCTCTTCTTGTTCATCTCTTTTTCGGACCTTTCTTAAAAGCCGAAACCTCTCACTTCACTCTCTTTTCCATTCTTTTCCTCTTGTGTCGATTTCTCCATAAAAGCCGGAATCTTTTGGAAGTTGCTGAAACTCTCTGTGTGGGGTAAGTAACGAATCTCCTCTACTCTTCTCTTTTTCTCTGGTTTGGAAGGAAAAGCCGAAAGACTAATGAGTGGTTGATTCTTGTGTTTACTTGTGAAAAAGATGATTCTCCTTAAGATGATCAACCATTTTCTTTTCGTTAGTCGTGCCTTAACCTAATGTTTCCTTACCAGCTTCTGAACAACACCTTAGGCAGATAGCAGCCGTGTCGACTACGGATAGCATCGACGTAGAAAGTTTTGTTCCAATGATAATCAGGTGTGTAGATATCTAACACACTATTAAATCTATATGTGTATATATGTGTTGTGGGCTAAGAGCAGGAAAATAGGCTGTGTGAACAGTCGTATTACCCAGAAAGGGTAGGCAAAGGATGTCAGGTACGTGATACGAGCACGCCCGGGGCACCAACAATTTTCAGATTTTTGGAACTCAAATTCCATGCCCCAAGTGCCGAGAAGCTGATATGTACTTTGGTGCACTTCCAAATCGAGCCAGATTAGTTCAAATGAGGTCAATTTGAGCTCACTCAAGCTCACTCTAGCTCATTGAGCTGATTGTTTTAATTTTATTGCTTAAAATAAATTGAGTCTTTAAATTGTTGAAAATTAACTTGCTGTGTCTAATTAAATAAATTGAACATCTTAATTTATTTTAATTAATTTTCTACAGCAAACTAATTTGTCAAAATATTTTATTTTGTGTCTAAATTAATTTTTCTTAGATTAATTTAACTTATCCATTTAGTTACATGTTTTAATTAATTTTAATGCAAGAATTAAATGTGTAGCAAAATTTTAAGTTTCCAGCCAAATTAATTTGATTGTGGATGTTGCTTTTAAAAGTATTTGTGGCTGCCGAAATTATTGTAATCCAAGCTGATTAATTGTGGTTTTAATGTGCAGCAATTTTCGGCAATTAAAGAAGCAAGTAGGCCGCATTTGATTCAACCCCTTGATACAGCTGAATAAATACATGAACAAGGCATGGGCGGCACGTTCGTGGAGTTGCTGGTAAAGGAACCATATAATCAAGTTGCTGGTGGCCTTTCACTCTCCCCCATGGATGAATAAACAATTTGAAGAGAGCCATGCTTCCATATTGAAATATGTCCATGTCTGGGAATAATTAAAGGAATCTTCATGCCATCTCTTATTGCCAAATGTGGGAATTCTTCGGGATAATGCAAGCACATTAAAAAGGGAATTTGATGCATGAACGGCCAAGCACTATTAAATCAAACAAGGTGAGTACATTTAATGGATGGCAAGATAATGGTGGATTAAACAATTGAAATTGAAGGCATTATGAAGTATGGATGGCACATGGGGTTTGACAATCTAAAAATTAAATAAATTTTAATTACATGAAGGAAAGTATAGTGGACAGCATGAAGAATAATTCAAGAACCATGAACAAGCTACGAGGTGGACGGCAACAACTCTGGAGAATGGGATTTGAAAATTAACAATATTTGTTTTGGTGCTTAATGTTGGGACGACAATGCTGTCATTTTTTTTATTATGAGAATTTTAAATTTCCATTAAAGGCACCATGCTACTAGCTATAAATAGGTTGATTATTTTCATTTGTGGGGGTAGAATTCAGATTTTAATGAAATTTCATGAACTTTGTTCATTTGAGTGAGTTTATATCCTCTTCAATTTCGTACAAGTTTCGTTAGACTTATCAAGCTTGCTTGTGGCGTCTTCGACTTGTTTGAACTTATCACCAAATTTCGTTTGGTGTGGCGTTCATCAACCTATCTTCATCTTTCCACCTTAACGATATAAGAAACGGGGTGAAACTGTTATATAGTGTTGAATCTTTCTTAAGTTAAGTTCGTATTTCCATTTCCATCATCGATTACCGTTTTCCACCTTAAACATTATAGAATCCGGGTGACACTTTTTAGTGTTGAATCGTTTCTCGTTTAAGTTCTTTTATCCATTTCCATCAAGTTATCTTTTATCTATTTTATTTTTATTTCATTCCATTACACCGAACCATCTCCTATTTTACTCACTTAAAGCTTCCGCAAATTCATCCATATTTTTCGATAATTTTCTGAAGGCTTGATGTCCTCCTCGTAGACGATTGGGCAACCCGCATACGTTTCGACTCATCCCAAGCCGATTCGTGTCATCTAGTATCAGAGCTACAAAACGAGGGGCACGATAACGTACGTGAAGCCGGAATAAGTTCGTAAGTTGAAAAAAAATTAAAAAAATTCGTGTCAAAAAAAATAAAAAAAGTTGTATTTTATTTTCATTGTATTTAGCATATATTGTGTTTGAAAATAAAAGGCGAAAATTTGGAAAAAAAATACGTATCTATAAAAAAAAAGAGAAAAGTAAAAAAAAGAGATTCAAAAAAAAGTTCAAATAAAAAAAATTCGTATAAAAAAATATACGAATACAAAAAAAAAGAGAAGTAAAAAAAAAAAATGTGTGGAAATTTTTTTGAAAGTTTGCAAGTTTTGTTTCATTACTTCTTTCCCGATCTTCAAGCCAACCTTCTTCACCCTAACGCCACTATACCGAAAATTTTCATCAGCCGACCTCCACCCCATAACATCATTTTCCCTTGTACCAATTTTGAAGCCGACCCTCAAGCCGCAAATAAGTCTTTGAAAACAAAGTACGAATTTGTGAGACGAGATTGAGTGGTAAAAGGCACGAGTGATTCATTAAAAAAAGCCTTATACGAGTGAAAATACGAGTGTGAGCGATTTTTTTTGTGAGTGACTTGTGAGTTTTTGTGGTAAGGTATTTTTAACTTTTTATGTTTATTTTATTTTATTTTATTTTTTTTCTTTATAACATATTTCTTTCAGTAACGATAGCATGTCTTTATATTTTGAAAGAAGAAGTACTGTAGATGGCGATTGGTTCGATCCATCATACAACCAAAGCGAAAGGCGACGCGATCAAAGAAACCGAGGCTTTAGAGATCAAGGATGTTTTAATGACGTCAAGAAGAATAATAAGTCAAACATTCTATAGTTTCAAGGTAGAGCCGATCCGGATGCATACCTTCAAGGGGAAATGCGAGTAGAAATGGTTTTTGGGTACCATGATTACTCGGAAAGCAAGAAAGTAAGGCTTGCAGAAAATAGTTTCACCGATTATGCCATGACTTGGTGGGATCAATTCACCAAGAGTCGAAAACGAAATGGAGAGTACCCAATATTAACGTGATTCGAAATGAAAGAAGTGATGCGCAAGCGGTACCTCCCATCTTCCTATCATCAAGGGCGAACTTCTTCAACACAAAGGACGAAGTTAAGATCAGCACGACAATACCCGACCAAGGACTATTCTAGTAGAGATTATTACCAAGACTCTTACTCAATGCGGTCTTCGAGACAGAGAGAAGAAAGAAATGAGTTCGAATCCTTTCGAGGTGACGAATGAGAAGGAACAAGTTATCCCTCTTTTGCTTCAACAAAGTCTCTATTGGAGAAATGTTCCCGAAGAACTTATCGAGATACCTATGAGAACGCTATCCCTTCTCTTAAACAAAATTTTACTCATTTTGATTCTTTTGTATCCTCTTCATGTAGTAATGTAAAGACGAGAGAAAAAGAACAAAAAAGAAAAGAAAGGCAAGAAAAGATCATGAGAGAAAACGAGCGAATATGGAATGAACTCGAGAAAAAGGAAAATGAAAATAAGAGAAAAGAAAAAGAGAGAGAAGAAAATGAAAGAGCGTGTGAAAAGGAAATGAGAAAACGAGATGAGCAAGTAGAAGTGAGCGTTGGTTTAACTAACTCATTTGAAGTTTGTTTTCCTTCTATTTCATCTTTTCAGGTTCCCAACAAAACGAAAGATGACATTCAACTTCAATAGCTTCCCGACGAGCGACGATTTTGTTTGATTAAAAAAGGTAAAGTTGAAAGTGAAGTTGAACCTCCCGAGCCAGAAGGTAAGGAAGGTAAGTATTTCAAAACGACTTCGTCTCCACCAAATTTTTCTAATGTTTGTGAACATGTAGACAATATCAATATTTACCATCCCTCTATTCAAGATGATGTTTTCAATGATGGTGAGTTGAGTTTGTCTAATAAAATCCCTTGTGATGCAAAGTATAAAGGTGGAGTAATGTGTATACAAGATTCGTTCAGGTACGACGATGATTTTTCTTTTAATCCCAATTTGCTTGATTGTGGTTATTACGAGATTTGTTCATTGTTTAATACGAAATCTTTGAGTTTTTGTAAATCAGTTTTGAAACTCGTCAAGAATTTTAATCGTTCGATCTTGAGTTTGCACAATTCCTATTGGTTTAACATGTTTGATTTAGTGAAACCATTGTTACATTTTAACTTAAACAATCAAACCCATGTTTTTAAACCGGGAATATGTTTTGTATCATCCGATATATTTTGTGGAAAAATCAAGTCTCAACAATTGTGTGTGAGAAATTCCCATCGATTCGATACTTGGTTTCTGAATAAGGTAACGAATTTTGTCAACCTTGTTTTCAATTTTTATTCGATCCTTAAGCAAATTTTGTGTTTGTATATGCAATTCGTGTACATGGAGTTCCCATTTTGTTTGAAAAATATTAATTCGCGAATAAAGCATCGACTACATTACATGCCCAAGGAGAGAAGGCTCGTCTTGATCGAGCAAGGTAAATTCAATCTTCGATTTTCAGCTTGTGAAGACAAACCAGGTAAGAATGACTTTTGCCATACCGCGCGTAAAGGTAAAGTCGATTTCTGTCTTTCAACACCCAAAGGTAAGACACTTGAAACCTATAAACCCATTTTGTTTTCTTTGGATGTTGACGAGAATCACGCTGCTGAATCCATTCTTGTAAAATCTTTAAAATGTGATGTTCTTCATTGTTCTATCTTGTTTGATAATGAACTATCTATTTTGGTTCTTGACAAAAAGATAATTGTTTTCGATAAGTGTCCTGAAGCATTTGTTGAAGCATTTTTGTTCATTTTAGATGTTGAAAGAGCTCATAATGATGACTGCCATTTTGTAAAGCATTTAGATCATAAATTATTTGAATACCCTGTTTTGTTTAATGATGGTCTAATTGTTTTAAAAGAAGACAAAAAGAATTTTGTGTTTGATAATTATTATTCATGTGCGAGTACAAAGCAAGGTTTGAATGTATAAGCGTTTTCTTCATTACTTGCTTGTGACGACTATATCGATCACTTGATGTGTTATTCGCATGTTTATTTTAACTTGTGGAACCCAATTAGATCGTATGCATGCTTTGAAACTTATCCGCTTTTGTTCCAAAATTTTGACAAGGCCTTGATCCTTTTGTATGATAAAGCGCTTATGCCTGTCCACATGCGATTTATTTGTTTGGTGTTGTTTTTATTCGGGTTGCAAGTATGCTTAAAACATTTCTTGCTAATTCTTGAATTTTCTTTCCAGGTATTGCGATTATCATCCATCCCGTTTGATCGAGGAAAGACGAGCAAGGAGTTTTGTTCGGACAACCAACGGGTCGATTCGAGGATGAATCGTCTTGAAGAGGGAGGGGATGATACGAGCACGCCTGGGGCACCAACAATTTTCAGATTTTGGGAACTCGAATTCCATGCCCCAAGTGCCGAGAAGCTGATATGCACTTTGGTGCACTTCCAAATCGAGCCAGATTAGTTCAAATAAGCTCAATTTGAGCTCACTCAAGCTCACTCTAGCTCATTGAGCTAATTGTTTTAATTTTATTGCTTAAAATAAATTGAGTCTTTAAATTGTTGATGTAATATCCCGAATTATGGCCTATGCATAATTGCTTAATTGAATGTGAAAGCATGACTTTGTATGTATGAATGTGTATTTAGGAATGCTTGTGAAATTTTAGAGTAGTAAGAAATGCCTTAGGAAAATATCGTATCTTAAGATTAAAAAGGGAACTAAGCCTAATAGGGCCTTAAGAGAAAATGTGGGTGAAGTATGACACACAGTTGGGCTTGGAAAAGTGGCTTGGAGGTGTCACTTAAGGCTCTGGAAATGACGCCATGGGCTATGAAGAGGGCCCAAGGTTCGAATCACCAAGGAAGCAAAATTTTAAGGCCTTTATTTTTGCTTGTGACGTCAATAAGAGGGGAGTAGGGGGACGGCACATATGCTAAATTTTAGGAGCTTTTATCTTTTTATTTTTAAGGAGATAATTGATGGATTATTTGTAATTTTAAATGAGGAGATAAAGAGGAAAATAAGGGATATGAGGGTGGTGGCCAAGTAGGGGACTCTAGCCTAGTAATTTCGGCTAAAGAAGGGAGTAAGGCCATTCTACCTATTTTCTTTTCTTTTGAAGACTCTGCCGAAATTCTCTAGCAAATTTCTCCTTTCTTCATTTGTTTTGTCAAGCCGAAAATACACCTTGTGTAGCCGCAACTTCTTTACCAAATTGCTCAACCCTTTTCTCTTCTTCTTTTACAAACACAATCAAGAGCCGAATATACCAATAGCCCTAGCCAATTTCTCATTAAGCCTCAAGAGCCGAAACTGTGATACACATCAAGGCCATAGCCGAATATTGCTAAGGGTTCAAGCAAGGGTTCCATCAAATTCTTCATTAAGGGGGGTAAGACCAAAATTCAATTTCTATACTTTTTCTTAAGCTTGTCGAAATCAAGTTATTAACCTTATTAGTGATCTTTGGCTGAAACATTCAAAAGGTTCTTCGGGATTTCTGCCATTGTCGACAACTTCATAAGCCAAGTGACAAGTTTCGGGATTTGACCTATCAAGGTAAGGGTATAAGTGTTCGGCCGAAGGCCACTTGTTTTTTCCATTAAGCAATTGAAAATCGGATCTAACATATGTGTATAGGGCTGTCGACATCTCCATAGCCAAAAGATTGTTTTTGGGATTTAGATCCACAAGGTAAGTCCATAGGTACATTCGGCCAAGGCCTTAATTTATGATTAAGATCTATTTCTTAATTGTTTAAAAAGCCGAAACTAACATATGATGTGATCTAATGTTTGGCCGAATGAAAGAAGGAACATAGCAAAGTTTCGGGACTTGATTCTTAAGTCAATCGGCAGTAAGGTAGGTTTTAAGTGTACTAATCCTACTGGGATTTGGATTTATAGCCGAATAGGCTTTGTGCTAACATATTAAGGTTGGCCGAATGTAGGGATCTAAGGCTTTAGATCGAATTTTTGGGATTTGGATTGGAAGCCTTAAGCGAATCAGGTGTGTACCCCCCACTATCTTTTAATACGATTTGTGGCAATATTTAACATGAGCATGTTTATAAGAATGTGAATGTGGCTAAGTACCATGCTATGGTACAAAGTACTCAGGTATGTTTCCTACTCCTACTATGAGTATGAAATGATTTGTTATGCCATGAATGTGAATATGAAAAGAATGTGAAACAAGGAATTGTACTACATAATATGTATGACATGGGGCATATGGGATATTGTAAAAAAGGGGAAGTGAAAGTGGTGACCTAAGACCACGATAAGTGAATGTGGTGACCTAAGACCACGATATCTGAATATGGTGTCTCATGACACGAAATATGTATCTCGTGGCTATGCCACGAATTTTATAAGGGCGATGAGCACGTCGACTGCAGCGACTGCCTTCGATGGTGTGTAGCGGATGGAGGGTTGACTTAGTAGTCCCCACGGTGTGCAGGATGGTACGGGTGATGTGTAGCGGATGGCATATAGGTTTGGGTTTGGGTTGCATCATTATTCCCTATCTGTTATATGAATGTGTATGTGATATGATAACGTATGCCTGAATTGTTAAATTTTAGTGTTGGTTACACATTGAGTCTGTTTGACTCACCCCATTGGGGAACATTTTTCAGGTGATGATCAGTAATGGACCGGGTCGGCAGGAGCTTAAAGGTGGCCATACTCAGCAAGGAATTTTATTTGGACATTTTATTTTTTATTTAAGTACTTTAAATTAATTAGGTTTGTTTTGATGTAATAAGGTCTTAGTATAATTTGTTTCGCATGCATGTTTAATTATTTTACTATGTTACGGAATTTTACCAAATTAAAGTTTAAGTATTTTATTAAAAATAAACCCTAAATGTTTTGACACTTAAATTCACATGATTTTAATTAAAGATAAAACCTATAATTCGACATATCTTTTAACTCAAACGTTTTGAATTTAACAATGGCATCTTTATAAAAACTTATATTCCAAAATAAATTGGTTTTCAACTTGAGCCCAACCCAAATCGAATTTTTCCGAAATCACTTAAAGATTTTCAAAAGAACCAACGAATTTGAACTATTTCTATTCAAGGAACATACCAGATCTGGTCGAGACTCGTGGGCCGGGTTTGGGGTGTTTCAGTTTGGTATCAGAGCCCAGTTTTAAACTCTCGGCCTTGGGTTTAAGGCCCAAAACATTTTCAAAATTAAGCCCAAAAGAAATTTTTGAGAAAATTTTGTGAAAAGCAGGTTTTTCTGGCATGGCACCTAAGTCTCCGACCCGAAGTCCAGCAGGTAAGTACCTCTAACCTTTGTGCGGTTTATATTTTGATCTGTAGAAGGGTAGAAATGGAATGGAACGTAGACTAGCATGATAAGTACTTGAACCCTAGGACTAGGTTACCCCAACAATTACATAAGACTTAATTGCCTAATTAAACACACCTGTGTCTAAGTCGCCGAGTTAGGGTGTGGCAACCATTGTGCGCATGTCTAGGATTGGTATTCGGTGGGAGCTTGGTATTTAAGCAGTCCGTGTGACTCACCTCCTCTCCATTCGAATCCTACCTGGTGCGTAGCTTCGGTTCACCCTAACCAAGAGGACTTATTCATAGGCTAAACCCCTAACTAAAACCCGAAAGGGACTAACCGTATTTTCATAAAAACCCTGGTTTTAAAACTCTTAAATTACCCTTTTGATTTGCAAACACGATTTTATAAAATTTTCTGAAATATTCTTGATTTATAAAATTACTAAAATACCCCTAGTGGTAAAAATTACAAAAAATGCCCTTGGTTTCCAAAATGACCATATTACCCCCGGTTTCAATAAAATTTTCTTACTTTGTAAAAGTATCCAAAAACCCTATTTTGCGAAAGTCCAAAATACCCCAATTGAAAATTTTACGAAATTACC
The DNA here is from genome assembly GCA_005393395.2 of Gossypium australe. Taxonomy (NCBI): domain Eukaryota; kingdom Viridiplantae; phylum Streptophyta; class Magnoliopsida; order Malvales; family Malvaceae; genus Gossypium; species Gossypium australe. Next base: position 98,994,132 of record CM016616.1, on the reverse strand, counting down.
CCTGGTTTACCCAAAATTACCAAAATGACCCTGCTTTCTGAAATTTTGCCATACCTTGAATTGAGAAAATTTTTGGAAATACCCTCGAGTTTTGGAAATTTCAAAATGCCTGATTTATTCAGATTTTCAAATTGACCCTAATTATTACCAAAATACCCCTGTAGGACAAATGACGAAAATACCCCTGGGATAGGAACGGACAGAAATGTCCGAAGAGTGAATGTGTATGAGAGAGACTATGGTATGGATGTGCTTTTCTGTGAATTAGGATAGAAAACTTGAAACTTTGAATGATCAAAAGAATCCCTATTAAGCTCTCTTCATAAAATTCTTCGCGAATAATCAGGGAAACAAGGACTAATTCATAAAACTTTCTTAAATCAGATTAAAGCGTGACGTTAGATATGAGTTCTAGAGGACGCGATCGTCGTGGATGTGGTCGAGGCAGAATGACTGTGTCGGAACCCGTTAGATCGGGTCAAGGGTCTGACAATGAGGTACCACCGCCACCACCACCCCCAGTTGTTGGTGTCGAGCAGCAAGCTCAGACGGGGGATGATGCTGTGTCGCAGGCTGTGCTGCGAGTTTTGGAAATGGTGGCTGGAGTAGGTGGGAATATAGGAGCTCGAAAATCTGTACCCGAGCGACTCCGAGCCAATGGGGCTGAAATGTTTCATGGAGTATCTGGTGTGGCACCCAGTACAGCTGAATATTGGTTGGAAGCAACGGAACGGATTATGGATGAGTTAGATCTGACCCCTGAGGAGAAGTTGAAAGGAATGGTGGCGCTGCTACGCGATGAAGCGTATCAGTGGTGGCTCACAGTTCGGGATGGTGCCACAGCTGAGGATCTGACCTGGGAATATGTTAAGAAGGCGTATCAGAAGAAGTATGTGGGAAACAGATATACTGATGCGCAGAGGAAAGCTTTTCTGGGGCTGGTTCAAGGGAACAAGTCAGTAGCTGAGTACGAAGCTGAATTTCTGAAGTTAAGCCGGTATGCTCGAGGAGTAGTGGCTACTGAGCATGAGCGCTGTGTTCGGTTTGAGGACGGATTAAGGGATGACTTGAGGTTGTTAGTCGCTCCACATCAGGAACGGGAATTTTCTGCATTAGTGGAGAAAGCTAAGATAGCTGAAGGGATTAAGGACTCTGTGAGGCAGCACTCGGATCGGAACAAGCAGAAAAGAGGATTTGGGTCATCTAGATCATCTGGGAACGTTCAGAAAAGGCCTAGAGTTGATGGACCACGAGGGCAGCAAGCTGGTGCTGGAGGGCAATATCGTACTTGTGATCAATGTGGGAAGAAACACTTAGGAGAGTGTTGGAAAAAGACTGGAGGATGCTTTAGGTGTGGGTCCAAGGACCACATGATTAAGGATTGTCCTATGAGGCCAGATGGAAATCAACCGGTGGCTCAGAATGTTAATCAGGCTGGTAGAGGTGGTCAGCAGCCTCAGCGAGGTCGTGGTCCGAATGGCCGAGGAAATGGTGCTGGAAGAGGACGTGGAACACCTGGCAGAGGTGCTAATAATAATACTGAGGCGAGACAGCCGGGCTTGGTATATGCAGTTCGCCGTAGGGAAGATGGAGACGTGCCGGACGTTATAACCGGTACGTTCCTTATTTTTGGCAAGCCCTATTTTGCTTTGATTGATGTGGGCTTGACCCATTCCTATGTTGCATGTAGAGTAGTTGAAACTCTAGACATAGCCTCTGAACTTTCTGATAGGGAGATGACTGTAGTAAGCCCACTAGGTCAAACTGTAGTGGTGAATAAGATCTTTCGGAAAGTGCCTTTAGAAATTCAAGGAATAGTATTTTCTGCCGATTTGATGGAACTTCCCTTTGGAGAATTCGATCTCATACTTAGTATGGACTGGCTAGTGGAGCATCGGGCTGTGTTAGATTGTGCGGCTAAGCGAATGGAGTTAAGGACTCCAGAGGATGAGGAAGTAGTTATGATAGGAGAAAGAAGAAACTACTTGTCTAATGTAGTTTCTGCTCTAAAAGCTGAAAAGATGGTTCGGAAAGGATGCAAGGCGTTCTTGGCTTTTGTTAGTGCGATGGATAAGAAGGAAGAAGGTGTTAGTGGAGTTCGAACGGTAAGGGATTTTGAGGATGTGTTTCCGGAGGAATTACCAAGAATACCCCCAGATAGGGAGGTAGAGTTTGGAATTGATCTGCTACCGGGAACAGCTCCTGTGTCAATCGCTCCGTACAGAATGGCACCTAAGGAGTTGGTTGAGCTCAAGGCTCAAATTCAAGAGTTGCTTGATCGTGGATTTATCCGACCCAGTGTGTCTCCATGGGGAGCACCGATCTTGTTCGTAAAGAAGAAGGACGGAACTATGCGTATGTGCATAGACTATCGTCAATTGAATAAGCTTACCATCAAGAACAAGTACCCCTTGCCAAGGATAGATGACTTGTTCGATCAACTTAAAGGAGCAGCGGTTTTCTCGAAGATCGATCTAAGGTCTGGGTATCATCAGCTTAAGGTGAAGGAAGGAGATATCCATAAGACAGTTTTTCGAACAAGGTATGGGCATTTTGAGTTAGTAGTAATGCCGTTTGGTTTGACGAACGCCCCAACTGCGTTCATGGATATGATGAACCGGGTTTTTCAACCTTACTTGGATAGGTTCATCGTGGTGTTCATCGACGACATCTTGGTGTACTCTAAGTCCGAAGAGGAGCATGATGAGCATCTCCGAGTTGTGCTACAAGTGTTAAGGGAGAAGAAGCTATATGCCAAATTCAGCAAGTGTGAATTTTGGCTTAAGGAAGTTGTGTTCTTAGGACATGTGGTGTCTGCAGAAGGAATAAGGGTGGATCCTAGGAAAATTGAAGCAGTGTTAGATTGGAAACCACCTAGGTCGGTGGCAGAGATTCGTAGTTTCTTGGGATTAGCAGGCTACTACAGAAGGTTTGTGGAAGGGTTTTCGTCAATAGCCGCTCCTTTGACAAAGTTGTTAAGGAAGGAAGTACCCTTTGTATGGACAGATAAGCAGCAGGAGAGCTTTGAGAACCTTAAGAAAGTGTTAACTGAAGCTCCGGTCTTGATTCAGCCGGAGGCAGGAAAGGATTTTACGGTGTATTGTGATGCTTCTCACACGGGATCAGGATGCGTACTGATGCAGGATGGTAAAGTAGTCGCTTATGCATCTCGACAGTTAAGGCCACACGAGGTTAACTACCCGACTCATGATTTGGAACTAGCGGCAGTGGTCTTTGCTCTTAAGGTGTGGAGACACTATCTTTATAGGGAAAAGTCGGTAATCTACACAGACCACAAGAGTCTTAAGTACTTGTTGACTCAGAAGGAGTTAAACTTGAGACAACGAAGGTGGGTGGAACTATTGAAGGACTATGACTGTTCTATAGAGTATCATCCGGGCAAGGCGAATGTGGTAGCAGATGCCCTAAGTCGGAAGGTTGTGTCGGATCTAAGGGCAATGTTTGCACATCTGAGTTTGTATGATGATTGAAGTCTTGTAACACCCCTAACCCGTATCCGTCGCCGGATTAGGGCTATGAGGCATTAGCATTTTAACCCAGATAAAATAAAAACATATTTATTATTTAATCATGAACTCTCATAGCACTCTATGGTATATCCATTCACATAAGATAATTTCTATCCAGGTCACATTTAAAAAAAAACTTAACCCACTTCATAAATTTTTATTTTTGTTGTAACAGTCAATCAAACACATATAAATATCATGACACGTATATAACTATATAAATATATACTCATGCATTTCTAACCCGAACACAGCTATTCAATTAGTATAGCCTTACTCATACATCTAAAACAAGTACATATATATGTTTAACCAACTTTCTCATTCAAGCTTATACAAATTTCAAATTCGACTCATGCATGAATATGTCATATACAACTTGAATATACAATAACCAATGTACATTAATAAAACATTAATCTACCCAAAGCTGCCGTCGACCACAACATCAATTTATACTATTATAACTATACATGAGCATAATGGCCGAACTTATATACACACATACATCACATAATGCAATTCTTTTTTTCTTTTTCTTTCATTTAGCCGAACCACATTTACTACACAAGGACACGAAGATCATTATTAACCTACCAAACACCTGAACTAATATAACTAGATGAATTCCATAATTATAGTTAATCCTTTGATCACATGTTCAATACTCAAAGAAATACTCTAATGGTCAACTTCGATTATTCATGCATAGACATTTCCGCAATCATCTCTAAATCACAGCCAACATTTCTATATAAATGTCATAATATAAACATTCTCCATCTAATTTAGAACATAATAAGAAGCACATAATCAAGAACGATATATACACAAACCGATCTACCATAATACGTAAGTAAAGGTTAACCCAAGTAATAGCCATTTCGCAAGGCTATTCATATATATACAAAATCAAATACCACTTGTTAACAACATAGCCTAGCTTATACACGCCTTTCAAATTAAACTAGGTTTATAAGTACCAAAAGAGTTGATAGTATGGTCGACTTCTTCGATGATCCTCTGAGCCTGTAGCTTGACCAAAATCTATAAAAAGAATATTAAACATAAACGGGGTAAGCTTACTAGCTTAGTAAGTCCTAAGCAAATACAAAATAATATCATTCATTTAAACTTTTAATCATTAAATTCATGGCAAGATTATAAACATTATACTAAGTATCTTAGTCATAGCCGAATATCATTAATACCGTAATATAAGTTTTTACACTTCTCTACCTTGAATGTATACACCATTCATCACATATTTATCAAGTATTTATAAATTCCAAGTCAAATGAAAAATATTCTACATATCGATCACATTTCATATTTTTGTACATATATGCAAACACATACATATTCATTTTCCATTAACAATTCCACTTATAATCAATTCATCAAAAATAATGAACACATTAAGCTCAAATGATATCATACTTTCCCACTTCATTCCTTACTAAACTAGGAGAATAGCACTTACCCGAACTAATGGCACATTGCATTAACTATATGCCTCACCTCATTTAATTCTCGAATTCTCCGTTATAGCATATCACCGGCATTAAGCCTGCTAGGCATTTAAGCCTGAATTACACACCGGCACGAAGCCTGCTAGGCATAAGGCCCGATACAACTCACCGGCACATGGCCTGCTAGGCATTTAGCCCGAAATAGATCACCGGCACAAGGCCTGCTAGGCTCGAAGCCCGAATAGATCACCGGCACAAGGCCTGCTAGGCTCAAAGCCCGAATATCAACACAGTTAATATTTCAATACACAGTACTTAATAATGAAATCACAACATCTCATATTCTTCATACTACTTTCACTTATCAAATCGAACTTACCTATTCACATTGCATTAAACAAAATAAATTCACTTCAATACTATACACTCATATTCGGCCATATCATATATTTATGCTTTAAATTTCCAAAATTCATCATTCACTAAGTTCATAATTAATTCATTGACATTAGTACGCTTAGGGACTTACCTCGGTTGTCGATAGACCGTGTAAATCGGCTATTCGAGAACCTTCGTCTTTCCCCGATCCAATTTCGCTTTTCTTTGTTCTTGATGTAAATCACATTAAATTTAGCTCATTCAAGTACATTTCAATTCAAGTTAGTCCCAAATCACATAAATAGACAATTTACCATTTTACCCCTAATATTTCACAACTTTGAAATTTAGTCCTATTTGCATAATACACAAAATATACCAAATTAGCTAAAACTATACAAGGGCCGAATATTCCTAGGGACTTTACAAGCCCTTACATTTCATTTATTTTGCAAATAAGCCCCTCTAAAATTTCATTTTTACAAATTAGCCCAAAATACTCAAATTTACCAAAATTTCCAATGCAAAATACACTAATCTTTAACATATCATTTATATAAAATCATAAAACACCAAAAATCACAAGAATATAGCAATGGCCGAACCTCATACATGCTCATTTTCAAAAATTCTAACATGGGTCGGGTACTATACAAAACAACGATCTCAAAAACGTAAAAATTATCAAAAACCGATTAAAAACTAACCTTAAATCAAAGCTTGAAGTTCCCGAAATTTAAACAAGGTTTTCTCCCTTTCCTTTAACACATTCGGCCATCTAAAGAAATAAGATGATAATGGCTTTTCTCATGTTTTTATTTAACATATAATATAACATTTAATTAGTTTACTATTATAACCTTTAAATAAAAATAAAACTATCATATTCAATAAGGGCAATTGTGACTTTAGCTACCCACTAACTTTAAAAATGGACTATTTACCCTTTAGATGCTCCATATTAAAGAGCCATCACCATTCTAGTACTTTACACTATAGAATGCAACTTTTACGCTTTACGCGATTTAGTCCTTTTTATCAAATTAAGCACTCAAACAATAAAATTTTTCTACGAAACTTTCACACACATTAATTCACATATAAATAACACAAAATATAACATTTTAAAATTTATCGGACTCGGATTCATGGTCCCAAAACCACCGTTCTGATTAGGGTCAAATTCAGACTGTTACAACTCTCCCCCCTTAAGGATTTTCGTCCTCGAAAATCTTACCGTTAAACAAAGTCGGATATTGTTGCCTCATTGAAACCTCAGGCTCCCACGTAGCCTCTTCAATTCTGTGCCTATTCCATAAAACTTTCACTAATGGAATCCTCTTATTTCTCAACTCTTTCATTTCCCGAGCTAGAATACGGATCGGCTCTTCATCATATGTCAAATCGGATCGAATTTCAATCTCTGACGGTGTGATCACATGAGACGGATCTGATCTATACTTACGAAGCATCGAGATGTGAAATACGTCATGTATCTTTTCTAATACGTCATGTATCTTTTCTAACTCAGAGGGCAACTTCAATCTATAAGCAACAGGCCCAATACGTTCGATGATTTCATACGGTCCGATAAATCTCGGACCCAACTTGCCTTTCCGACCAAATCGGAGTACTTTCTTCCACGGAGAAACTTTTAAGAATACACGATCTCCGACCTGAAATTCAATGTCTTTACGTTTCAAATCAGCTTAGGACTTTTGACGATCCGAAGCAGCTTTCAAATTGCCTCTAATAATAGCTACCTTCTGTTCTGTTTCTTTAATCAAATCAACCCCGTGTATCTTATTCTCGCTGAGCTCAGTCCAGTATAACGGTTTTCAACATTTTCGCCCGTACAAGGCTTCATAAGGCGCCATTTTGATACTAGATTGAAAGCTATTATTGTAAGCAAATTCAATCAAAGGTAGGTATCGTTCCCACGTACCTTCAAATTCGAGAACGCAACATCTCAACATGTCCTCAAGTACCTGAATAGTTCACTCAGACTGACCGTCTGTCTAGGGATGAAAGGTTGTACTAAAATGAAGTTTAGTACCTAAAGCATCTTGCAACTTCTTCCAAAACCGCGATGTGGATCTCGGGTCTCTGTCTGAAACAATGGAACTCGGTACACCATGCAACCTTACAATCTATGATACATACAATTCAGCAAGTTTATCAAGTGAAAAGTCTGTACGTACTGGCACAAAATGAGCTGATTTAGTCAGTCTATCAACTATAACCCAGACAGCATCTTTCTTACTCGGTGTCATAGAAAGACCGGATACAAAATCCATTGTAATTCTATCCCATTTCCATTCAGGTATCATGATTGGCTGAAGTAGTCCGGATGGCACTTGATGCTCAGCTTTTACTTGCTGACAAACTAAGCATTTCGAAACAAATTCAGATATATCCCGTTTCATGCCCGGCCACCAATAGAACTGTTTCAAATCATTGTACATCTTTGTGCTACCCGGATGTATCGACATTTGACTATTATGAGCTTCATTCAATACCATCTGAATCAAGTCAGTATTTCTTGGTACACACAATCGGCCTTTATAGATCAAACAGTCATTTTTATCAACTCGAAATTCTGACTCTGCATCATTTTCACACTGTGCTCGTCTAAAAGTCATAGCTTTGTCAACTTTCTGAGCATCACAAATTTGCTGAATAAACAACGGTTTAGCCTTCATCTCAACTGTGATCAAACCCTCATTCGTCATAACCATATGTGTGTTCAACGCACGAAGAGCAAACAATGATTTTCTACTTAGTGCATCCGCAACAATGTTAGCTTTTCCCGGATGATAGTCAATTACCAATTCATAATCTTTTAGCAATTCTAACCATCTACCCTGTCTTAAGTTCAGGTCTTTCTGGGTCATCAAATACTTCAAACTTTTGTGATCCGAGTAAACGTGACATTTCTCGCCGAATAAATAATGACGCCAAATCTTCAGTACGAACACAATGGCTGCAAGCTCTAAATCATGCGTCGGGTAATTTCTTTCATGCAGCTTCAATTGTCTCAATGCATAGGCTACTACTCTACCTTCCTGCATCAATACACAGCCCAAACCACTTAAGGAAGCATCAGAATACACCACAAATTCCTTACCCGATTCAGGCTGAGCTAATACTGGAGCTTCTGTCAAAAGGGCTTTCAACTGATCAAAACTCTTCTGACAATTTTTCGACCACTCGAACTTTACATCTTTCTGTAGTAGTTTTGTCAAAGGTGTAGCTATCACAGAAAAACCTTTCACAAACCGTCTGTAATAGCCCGCAAGTCCCAGAAAACTTCGAATCTCGAAAACATTCTTCGGTGGCTTCCAATCAAGTATAGCCGAAATTTTGTTCGGATCGACTCGAATACCTGATGCTGAAACAACATATCCCAAAAAGCTGACTTCTTTCATCCAGAACTCACACTTACTAAACTTCACATACAACTGTTGATCTCTCAAAGTTTGTGGCACTAATCTCAAATGCTCGGCATGCTCGGTTTCATTTTTGGAGTAGATCAATATATCATCAATAAACACTACTACGAACCGATCCAAAAACTGTCTGAAGACTCGATTCATTAGATCCATAAAAACAGCAGGTGCATTAGTGAGTCCAAAAGGCATAACTAGAAATTCAAAATGTCCGTACCTCGTCCGGAATGCAGTCTTTGGTACATCTGTATCTCTGACTCACAACTGATAATAACCCGATCTCAAATCTATCTTCGAAAATGCTGAAGCCCCTTTTAACTGATCAAACAAGTCATCAATCCGAGGTAACGGGTACTTATTCTTTATAGTTAGTTGCCGATAGTCGATACACATTCGTATAGTCCTGTCTTTCTTTTTCACAAATAAAACCGGTACACCCCAAGGAGAGAAACTCGATCGTGTAAAGCCCCTATCTGACAACTCTTGCAACTGTGCTTTCAACTCTTTCAACTCGGTAGGTGCCATCCGATACGGAGCTATCGAAATCGGAGTCGTCCCCGGTACTAGTTCAATACCAAACTCAATCTCTCGCACTGGTGGTAAACCCGGTAATTCTTCAGGAAACACATCTGGGTATTCACACACAACCGATACCGATTCAATTTGTTTTTCAGACACTTTATTATCCAATACATAGGCCAAATAAGCTTCACACCCTTTTCTCACATACTTTCGGGCTAGCATCAAGGATATTACTATAGGCAACCCATCCAAATTATTGGATTCAACCCGAATGATCGCACCGTTTTGGCATCTCAAATCAATGATCTTTCTTTTACAATTCACCACTGCATCATACAAAGTTAGCCAATCCATTCCCAGAATTATATCAAACTCGTCGAAGGGCAACAACATTAGCTCAGCTGGGAAACAAGAATCTCGAATCATCAACGGGCAACTTTTACACACTTTATCCACAAGTACACAGCTACCCAAAGGGTTAGACACATGGATCACAAACTCAGTAGACTCAACTGGTAGAGTTTTACTCTATGCCAAAGTTTCACACACATATGAATGAGTCGAACCAGGATCAATCAATGCAATCACAGTAGTATCATAAAGTGTGAAAGTACCAGTAATAACGTCTGGGGACGAAGCATCCTCTCTAGCTCGTACAGCATAAGCTCTAGCTGGTGCTCTAGCCTCAGATCGAACTGCAGTGTTCTTCGTTCCTCTCTGACTACCACCTACATTGCCTGAATGTCTGGGTGGCCTGCCTCTCGCTGACGTGTTGCTCGACTTAATGTTCTGAACTGTATTCTGCTCCGTTAACATTGGACATTCTCTAATAAAATGATCTGACGATCCACATTTAAAGCAAGATCGATCATGGAATCTACAACTTCCGGAATGCCATTTCCCACAGTGCTTGCATTAAACTCGATTCTGTGGAGCGTTACCAACACTGGCCATCGAGGTAGCTCGTGAGCCCACTGGAGGTCGATCACATCTAGGTAAATCTGAAGTAGCTTTATGTCGGCTGAAGTCATCTCTGAACTTCTTAGATGTGGAATGGAAATTCTTACCCGACGATCTCTTACGAGTGTCTCTAGCTTCTTTCTTAGCCTTTCTTTTCTCCTTCCCGAGCTCTTCAGCTTTGCAAGCTCGCTCGACTAGTGTCACAAACTCTTTGATTTCAAGAATGCCAACAAGCAACTTTAAATCTTCATTCAAACCATCTTCGAACCTTTTACACATAATGGCTTCAGGTGATGCACACTCCCGAGCATATCGGCTAAGCCTGACAAATTTTCGTTCATATTCAGTCACGGTCATTTGCCCCTGTTTCAGTTCAAGAAATTCTTTACGTTCCTGGTCAATGAACCTCTGGCTAATATATTTCTTGCGGAATTCATTCTGGAAGAAATCCCACGTCACTTTTTCTTTCGGAACCACTGATACTAGTGTATTCCACCAGTGATATGCAGTGTCCCGAAGTAAAGATATAGCACACTTCAGGCATTCGTCTGGAGTACAAGATAGCTCATCAAGTACCCGAATAGTGTTATCAAGCCACATTTCGGCTCGTTCTGCGTCATCGTCATCATTGGCCCTGAATTCTTCGGCCCCAAATTTCTTGATTTTATCAACTGGAGGCCTACTAGATCTCATCGGATCTATCATCGGGGGTGCTGAAGGTATCAGAGTTGGATTATTCGGGGGTGGAGGTTGGTGTACAGCTGGGTAAACCACTCGTTCATCATCTGATAGAAGGCTTGTTTAGCCTCCCCCTCGTGGCTACCCGAAACTGGTCGAGAATCTACCGGCACTGATCCGCGTGCACGGTCAGGCGCTACACTCTCTACATCATCCGCTACGGCTCTTTCAGGATCAGTGTCCATTTACTATATAAAACACAGTTCGGAATGTCAGAAGTCACCATACTATCAATATACAATAAATGCATGTATAGCTAGACCCTCACGCGCTACGGTAGTCCTAGAATCGACTAAACCGTAAGCTCTGATACCAATCAAATGTAACACCCCTAACCCGTATTCGTCGCCGGATTAGGGCTATGAGGCATTACCATTTTAACCCAGATAAAATAAAAACATATTTATTATTCTCTCATAGCACTCTATGGTATATCCATTCACATAAGATAATTTCTATCCAGGTCACATTTAAAAAAAACTTAACCCACTTCATAAATTTTTATTTTTGTTGTTACAGTCAATCAATCACATATAAATATCATGACACGTATATAACTATATAAATATATATTCATGCATTTCTAACCCGAACATAGCTATTCAATTAGTATAGCCTTACTCATACATCTAAAACAAGTACATATATATGTTTAACCAACTTTCTCATTCAAGCTTATACAAATTTCAAATTCGACTCATGCATGAATATGTCATATACAACTTGAATATACAATAACCAATGTACATTAATAAAACATTAATCTACCCAAAGCTGCCGTCGACCACAACATCAATTTATACTATTATAACTATACATGAGCATAATGGCCGAACTTATATACACACATACATCACATAATGCAATTCTTTTTTTCTTTTTCTTTCATTTAGCCGAACCACATTTACTACACAAGGACACGAAGATCGTTATTAACCTACCAAACATCTGAACTAATATAACTAGATGAATTCCATAATTATAGTTAATCCTTTGATCACATGTTCAATACTCAAAGAAATACTCTAATGGTCAACTTCGATTATTCATGCATAGACATTTCCGCAATCATCTCTAAATCATAGCCAACATTTCTATATAAATGTCATAATATAAACATTCTCCATCTAATTTAGAACATAATAAGAAGCACATAATCAAGAACGATATATACACAAACCGATCTACCATAATACGTAAGTAAAGGTTAACCCAAGTAATAGCCATTTCGCAAGGCTATTCATATATATACAAAATCAAATACCACTTGTTAACAACATAGCCTAGCTTATACATGCCTTTCAAATTAAACTAGGTTTATAAGTACCAAAAGAGTTGATAGTATGGTCGACTTCTTTGATGATCCTCTGAGCCTGTAGCTTGACCAAAATCTATAAAAAGAATATTAAAAATAAACGGGGTAAGCTTACTAGCTTAGTAAGTCCTAAGCAAATACAAAATAATATCATTCATTTAAACTTTTAATCATTAAATTCATGGCAAGATTATAAACATTATACTAAGTATCTTAGTCATAGCCGAATATCATTAATACCGTAATATAAGTTTTTACACTTCTCTACCTTGAATGTATACACCATTCATCACATATTTATCAAGTATTTATAAATTCCAAGTCAAATGAAAAATATTCTACATATCGATCACATTTCATATTTTTGTACATATAAGCAAACACATACATATTCACTTTCCATTAACAATTCCACTTATAATCAATTCATCAAAAATAATGAACACATTAAGCTCAAATGATATCATACTTTCCCACTTCATTCCTTACTAAACTAGGAGAATAGCACTTACCCGAACTAATGGCACATTGCATTAATTATATGCCTCACCTCATTTAATTCTCGAATTCTCCGTTATAGCATATCACCGGCATTAAGCCTGCTAGGCATTTAAGCCTGAATTACACACCGGCACGAAGCTTGCTAGGCATAAGGCCCGATACAACTCACCGGCACATGGCCTGCTAGGCATTTAGCCCGAAATAGATCACCGGCACAAGGCCTGCTAGGCTCGAAGCCCGAATAGATCACCGGCACAAGGCCTGCTAGGCTCAAAGCCCGAATATCAACATAGTTAATATTTCAATACACAGTACTTAATAATGAAATCACAACATCTCATATTCTTCATACTACTTTCACTCATCAAATCGAACTTACCTGTTCACATTGCATTAAACAAAATAAATTCACTTCAATACTATACACTCATATTCGGCCATATCATATATTTATGCTTTAAATTTCCAAAATTCATCATTCTCTAAGTTCATAATTAATTCATTGACATTAGTACGCTTAGGGACTTACCTCGGTTGTCGATAGACCGTGTAAATTGGCTATTCGAGAACCTTCGTCTTTCTCCGATCCAATTCCGCTTTTCTTTGTTCTTGATCTAAATCACATTAAATTCAGCTCATTCAAGTACATTTCAATTCAATTTAGTCCCAAATCACATAAATAGACAATTTACCATTTTACCCCTAATATTTCACAACTTTAAAATTTAGTCCTATTTGCGTAATACACAAAATATACCAAATTAGCTAAAACTATACAAGGGCCGAATATTCCTAGGGACTTTACAAGCCCTCACATTTCATTTATTTTGCAAATAAGCCCCTCTAAAATTTCATTTTTACAAATTAGCCCAAAATACTCAAATTTACCAAAATTTCCAATGCAAAATACACTAATTTTTAACATATCATTTATATAAAATCATAAAACACCAAAAATCACAAGAATATAGCAATGGCCGAACCTCACACATGCTCATTTTCAAAAATTCTAACATGGGTCGGGTACTATACAAAACAACGATCTCAAAAACGTAAAAATTATCAAAAACCGATTAAAAACTAACCTTAAATCAAAGCTTGAAGTTGCCAAAATTTAAACAAGGTTTTCTCCCTTTCCTTTAACTCATTCGGCCATCTAAAGAAATAAGATGATAATGTCTTTTCTCATGTTTTTATTTAACATATAATATAACATTTAATTAGTTTACTATTATAACCTTTAAATAAAAATAAAACTATCATATTCAATAAGGGCAATTGTGACTTTAGCCACCCACTAACTTTAAAAATGGACTATTTACCCTTTAGATGCTCCATATTAAAGAGCCATCACCATTCTAGTACTTTACACTATAGAATTCAACTTTTACGCTTTACGCGATTTAGTCCTTTTTATCAAATTAAGCACTCAAACAATAAAATTTTTCTACGAAACTTTCACACACATTAATTCCATATAAATAACACAAAATATAACATTTTAAAATTTATCGAACTCGGATTCGTGGTCCCAAAACCACCGTTCCGATTATGGTCAAATTCAGACTGTTACAAGTCTGCTGGCAGAGTTGCAAGTTAAACCGACGGGGTTGAATGAGGTGAAAGAGGGACAGTTGGTTGATGATGAGTTAAGTGCTAAGCTACAGCAGGTACAGAATGGAGAGTTAGAGGAGTATGGTATTAATGACGAGGGAGTATTGTGTTTCAAGGGTAAGGTCTGTATGCCTAAGGATCAGGAGTTAAGACAGAGAATTCTTCAGGAATCGCATAGTAGCCCTTATGCTATGCATCCTGGAGGAAGTAAGTTGTACAGAGATTTAAGGGAACAGTTTTGGTGGCCTGGACTTAAGAGAGAAGTTACAGAATTTGTTGGCAAGTGCTTGACGTGTCAGCAAGTTAAGGCTGAACACCAAGTTCCGTCAGGATTGCTTCAGCCGATAAAGATTCCGCAGTGGAAGTGGGAGAGAATCACCATGGACTTCGTTAGTGGGTTTCCCCTTACGCCCACTAAGAAGGACTTGGTATGGGTGATAGTAGATCGGTTGACTAAGTCCGCGCATTTCATTCTAGTGAGAGTTGACTATTCTTTGCAGAGGTTGGCAAAGTTATATGTGGCAGAAATTGTGAGGTTGCATGGAGTGCCGGTGTCGATTATCTCAGATAGGGACCCAAGGTTTACTTCTCAGTTCTGGAAAGCGCTACATCAGGCGTTAGGCACTAAGTTAGATTTCACTACAGCTTTTCATCCACAGTCTGACGGACAGTCTGAGCGGGTAATCCAAGTTTTAGAGGATATGTTGAGGGGCTGTGTGATGGATTTCAGAGGAAGTTGGGAGGAATATTTTCCTCTAGCGAAATTCACCTACAACAACAGCTATCAGGCCAGTATTTGGATGGCACCATATGAAGCGTTGTATGGACGGAAGTGTCGCACTCCGACGTGTTGGACAGAGTTAGGAGAACATCGAGTTTTGGGTCCAGAGTTAGTGGCAGAATCTGAAGAGAAGGTTGAGATAATTCGGGCACGGTTAAAGGAAGCATCTGATAGGCAGAAGTCGTATGCAGATCTCAAATGAAAGGAAATAGAATTTGATGTGGGAGACCAAGTATTTCTTAAAGTGTTGCCTTGGAAGAAGGTGATGCGGTTTGGTCGGAAAGGGAAGTTAAGTCCGAGGTTTATAGGACCTTATAAGGTTATGAGGCGAATTGGACCAGTGGCGTATCAGTTGGAGTTGCCACCGGAGTTGATGCAGATGCACGACGTATTCCATGTTTCCATGCTACATCGTTATCGATCGGATCCATCTCATGTGGTACCAGTCGAGGAGGTGGAGCTAAGACCAGACTTATCCTACGAGGAAGAGCCGATTCAGATTCTAGCACGTGATGTGAATGTGTTAAGGAGGAAGTCAGTTCCTGTAGTCAAAGTATTATGGAGAAACCATGGATCAGAGGAAGCTTCGTGGGAGCCGGAAGAAGCAATGCGACAGCAATACCCTCACCTATTTCAGCCAGGTAATTTCGAGGACGAAATTATTTTAAGGGGGTAGAACTGTAATATCCCGAATTATGGCCTATGCATAATTGCTTAATTGAATGTGAAAGCATGACTTTGTATGTATGAATGTGTATTTAGGAATGCTTGTGAAATTTTATAGTAGTAAGAAATGCCTTAGGAAAATATCATATCTTAAGATTAAAAAGGGAACTAAGCCTAACAGGGCCTTAAGAGAAAATGTGGGTGAAGTATGACACACAGTTGGGCTTGGAAAAGTGGCTTGGAGGTGCCACTTAAGGCTCTAGAAATGACGCCATGGGCTATGAAGAGGGGCCAAGGTTCGAATCACCAAGGAAGCAAAATTTTAAGGCCTTTATTTTTGCTTGTGACGTCAATAAGAGGGGAGTAGGGGGACGGCACATATGCTAAATTTTAGGAGCTTTTATCTTTTTATTTTTAAGGAGATAATTGATGGATTATTTGTAATTTTAAATGAGGAGATAAAGAGGAAAATAAGGGATATGAGGGTGGTGGCCAAGTAGGGGACTCTAGCCTAGTAATTTCGGCTAAAGAAGGGAGTAAGGCCATTCTACCTATTTTTTTTTCTTTTGAAGACTCTACCGAAATTCTCTAGCAAATTTCTCCTTTCTTCATTTGTTTTGTCAAGCTGAAAATACACCTTGTGTAGCCGAAACTTCTTTACCAAATTACTCAACCCTTTTCTCTTCTTCTTTTACAAACACAATCAAGAGCCGAATATACCAATAGCCCTAGCCAATTTCTCATTAAGCCTCAACAGCCGAAATTGTGATACACATCAAGGCCATAGCCGAATATTGCTAAGGGTTCAAGCAAGGGTTCCATCGAATTCTTCATTAAGGGGCGGTAAGATCAAAATTCAATTTCTATACTTTTTCTTAGGCTTGTCGAAATCAAGTTATTAACCTTATTAGTGATCTTTGGCCGAAACATTGAAAGGTTCTTCGGGATTTCTGCCATTGTCGACAACTTCATAAGCCAAGTGACAAGTTTCGGGATTTGACCTATCAAGGTAAGGGTATAACTGTTCGGCCGAAGGCCACTTGTTTTGTCCATTAAGCAATTGAAAATCGGATCTAACATATGTGTATAGGGCTGTCGACATCTCCATAGCCAAAAGATTGTTTTCGGGATTTAGATCCACAACGTAAGTCCATAGGTACATTCAGCCAAGGCCTTAATTTATGATTAAGATCTATTTCTTAATTGTTTTAAAAGCCGAAACTAACATATGATGTGATCTAATGTTTGGCCGAATGCAAGAAGGAACATAGCAAAGTTTCGGGACTTGATTCTTAAGTCAATCGACAGCAAGGTAGGTTTTAAGTGTACTAATCCTACTGGGATTTGGATTTATAGCCGAATAGGCTTTGTGCTAACATATTAAGGTTGGCCGAATGTAGGGAACTAAGGCTTTAGATCGAATTTTCGGGATTTGGATTGGAAGCCTTAAGCGAATCAGGTGTGTACCCCCCACTATCTTTTAATACGATTTATGGCAATATTTAACATGAACATGTTTATAAGAATGTGAATGTGGCTAAGTACCATGCTATGGTACAAAGTACTCAGGTATGTTTCCTACTCCTACTATGAGTATGAAATGATTTGTTATGCCATGAATGTGAATATGAAAAGAATGTGAAACAAGGCATTATACTACATAATATGTATGACATGGGGCATATGGGATATTGTAAAAAAGGGGAAGTGAAAGTGGTGACCTAAGACCACGATAAGTGAATGTGGTGACCTAAGACCACGATATCTGAATATGGTGCCTCATGACACGAAATATGTATCTGGTGGCTATGCCACGAATTTTATAAGTGCGATGAGCACGTCGACTGCAGCGACTGCCTTCGATGGTGTGTAGCGGATGGAGGGTTGACTTAGTAGTCCCCACGGTGTGCAGGATGGTACGGGTGATGTGTAGCGGATGGCATATAGGTTTGGGTTCGGGTTGTATCATTATTCCCCATCTGTTATATGAATGTGTATGTGATATGATAAAGTATGCCTGAATTGTTAAATTTTAGTGTTGGTTACACATTGAGTCTGTTTGACTCACCCCGTCGGGGAACATTTTTCAGGTGATGATCAATAATGGACCGGGTCGGCAGGAGCTTAAAGGTGGCCATACTCAGCAAGGAATTTTATTTGGACATTTTATTTTTTATTTAAGTACTTTAAATTAATTGGGTTTGTTTTGATGTAATAAGGTCTTAGTATAATTTGTTTCGCATGCATGTTTAATTATTTTACTTTGTTACGGAATTTTAACAAATTAAAGTTTAAGTATTTTATTAAAAATAAACCCTAAATGTTTTGACACTTAAATTCACATGATTTTAATTAAAGATAAAACCTATAACTCGACATATCTTTTAACTCAAACGTTTTGAATTTAACAATGGCATCTTTATAAAAACTTATATTCCAAAATAAATTGGTTTTCAACTTGAGCCCAACCCAAATCTAATTTTTCCGAAATCACTTAAAGATTTTCAAAAGAACCAACGAATTTGAACTGTTTCTATTCAAGGAACATACCAGATCTGGTCGAGACTCGTGGGCCGGGTTTGGGGTGTTTCAGTTGAAAATTAACTTGCTGTGTCTAATTAAATAAATTGAAAATCTTAATTTATTTTAATTAATTTTCTACAGCAAACTAATTTGTCAAAATATTTTATTTTGTGTCTAAATTAATTTTTCTTAGATTAATTTAACTTATCCATTTAGTTACATGTTTTAATTAATTTTAATGAAGAATTATATGTGCAGCAAAATTTTAAGTTTCCAGCCAAATTGATTTGATTGTGGCTGTTGCTTTTAAAAGTATTTGTGGCTGCCGAAATTATTGTAATCCAAGCTGATTAATTGTGGTTTTAATGTGCAGCAATTTTCGACAATTAAAGAAGCAAGCAGGCCGCATTTGATTCAACCCCTTGATACAGCCGAATAAATACATGAACAAGGCATGGGCGGCACGTTCGTGGAGTTGCTGGTAAAGGAACCATATAATCAAGTTGCTGGTGGCCTTTCACTCTCCCCCATGGATGAATAAACAATTTGAAGAGAGCCATGCTTTCATATTGAAATATGTCCACGTGTGGGAATAATTAAAGGAATCTTCATGCCATCTCTTATTGCCAAATGTGGGAATTTTTAAAGGGATAATGCAAGCACATTAAAAAGGGAATTTGATGCATGAACGGCCAGGCACTATTAAATCAAACAAGGTGAGTGCATTCAATGGATGGCAAGATAATGGTGGATTAAACAATTGAAATTGAAGGCATTATGAAGCATGGACGGCACATGGGGTTTGACAAGCTGAAAATTAAATAAATTTTAATTACATGAAGGAAAGTATAGTGGACAGCATGAAGAATAATTCAAGAACCATGAACAAGCTACGAGGTGGACGGCAACAACTCTGGAGAATGGGATTTGAAAATTAACAATATTTGTTTTGGTGCTTAATGTTGGGACGGCAATGCTGTCATTTTTATTATTATGAGAATTTTAAATTTCCATTAAAGGCACCATGCTAGTAGCTATAAATAGGTTGATTATTTTGTGGGGGTAGAATTCAGATTTTAATGAAATTTCATGAACTTTGTTCATTTGAGTGAGTTTATCTCCTCTCTATCTTTCATACGAGTTTCGATTCCGACTTATCAAGCTTTGCTTGTGGCGTCAGTCGTTTCTCATCCATTTATTTATACCAACGGTTCTTATCTTTTTAGATAACGGGTCTTGGTCAAACTTCAAATTCCATCTTTCACCTTAACGATATAAGAAACGGGGTGACACTGTTATATAGTGTTGAATCTTTCTTAAGTGAAGTTCGTATTTCCATTTCCATCATCGAATTCCATTTATCCAGCTTAAACATTATAGAACCCGGGGTGACACTCTTTAGTGTTGAATCGCTTCTCGTTTAAGTTCTTTTATCCATCTCCATTAAATTATCCTTTTATCTATTTTATTGTTATTTTGTCCACCAAACCGAACCATCTTCTATTTTATTCACTTAAGCTTCTGCAAAATCATTTATATTTTCCGATTATTTTCCAAAGGCTTGATCCCTCCTAGTAGACGATTGGGCAACTCATATACGTTTCGACTCATCATGAGTCGGTTCGTATCAGTATGTGATCGTAGAAATCTCTCTATGTGTATCGATGTATGCGATAAACTGAAATCTCTTAGGTAATACATTGTTTGATTTTGCATGTATGTATGCATGGGATGGGATTGATATGATGAAGGGGAAGAAGGTCACATAGCGATCGGTGGCTTTGCCACATAGGTCACATAGTGATCGGTCTTTATGATAGGCAGCTCAGCTGTCGAAATGCTACGATGTATTATTAAGGTCGCATGGCGATCGGTGGCTTTGCCACATAGGTCACATAGTGATCGGTCATTATGACAGGCAACTCAGCTGTCGAAATGCTACAATGTATTATTAAGGTCGCATGGCGATCGGTGGCTTTGCCACATAGGTCACATAGTGATCGGTCTTTATGACAGGCAGCTCAACTGTCGAAATGCTACGATGTATTATTAAGGTCGCATGGTGAACGGTGGCTTTGCCACATAGGTCACACAGTGATCGGTCTTTAAGACAGGCAGCACAGCTTTCGATATGGTGTGTAGCGGTTGGCGGGTTGATTGTAGAAATCCCCAAGGTATGATGGTTGGTACGGGTTGGTGTGTAGAGGATGGAATTCTAGGATGGGCTGGGCCATTCATCATTTTTTATTTATCATGTAATTCTTATTGTTGCCTTTATGTTTGGGCCAGGGCTCATAATGTGTTTGTGAGCCCAAGCCTTTTATGTGTTTTCGGGATTTGCACACTGAGTCTTGGTGACTCACCCTTTATTTTCCATAACTCTTTCAGATGAGTAGTAGATCGTGGACATGGGAGCCGAGACGGACTCGAGGGGCCATCAAGTTTTTTTTATGGATTATTTCGGCTTTTCTTTAAGTTTTAATTTTTGGAATATTTATGTAATAAGGCCCCATAGTTTATACCTCACTGCTTAGTATTAATATTTGCAACTTATGAGATTTTGTCAAAAGGTTTAATTATACGAAATAATAATAATAAAAGGGTTTTTTTTCAAATGTCACTTATTTATTCAAATATTGTCTAATTAACTTGCGATTTCCAAAACCAACAAAGCAAAAGTTTTCAATGTACAACCCGTAGCATACCAGATCTGGTCGAAATGTATGGGCCCGGTTTGGGGTGTTGCATTTTGGTATCAGAGCCCAGTTCAAAACTCGGGCTGTGAAATGGGCCTAGTAATGTTTTGGTAAAGTTGATGTGAATTTGGAAAAAAATTCTGGAAGAAGATATGGCCTTCGAGTCTACCGGCACCCGGTCCACGCAGGTAAGTATTCTAACTCTTGATATGATATGCATGATTGGGTTTGATGGGCTTGATGAACGTAGACTAGTATGTTAGGCATTGATGGACTTTAGGCTTAGTTTAAACAACTCTTTAAATTCATAAGACTTAATCTATCCAAACAAACCCGTGAACAAGTCGTTGGGTTAGGGTGTGGCAACAGGCATACGCATGTCTAGGATTGGATTCAGGGAGAGCTTGGTACTTAAGCAGTCCTAGTGACTCACCTCCTCTTCGTTGGAATCCTACCTGGTGCGTAGTGACTGTTCACCTTAGCTACGAGGATTTGTTGACGGGCCAAAATCTATAAATTAAAACCCGAAAAGGACCAGCCACCCTATTTCACAATAAAAAGAAACCCCCAAGTTTTGTAAAATTTTCAAAAATACACTTGATTTGTGAAAATTTCCAGAATACTCCAGAATTGTGAAACTACAAAATTTGTGAAAACTACGAAACACTCCAGTCGACAAAATTTCCAAAATACCCTTGGTTTGTGAAAATTTCCAAAATAACCGTGATTTTATAAAATACCCATGTTTTGCAAAATTTACCCGAAAACCCCTAGATTTACAAGAGTAACCCGGACTGCGAAATTAGATTTTCCAAAGTACCCCTGCTTTAAAAAAAAACCAAGATACCCCATACCCTCGTTTAAAAAAAATTGTACTTTGGTACCTCTAATTCAAAGAAAATCACCAAGATACTCTATTCTGAAAATACCCTGTAGGGCAAAACTACGGAAATACCCCTAGGTAGTGAAATAACGAAGATACCCTTATATGATGAATGTGAGTTCATGGATGTTATATGTTTGTTGATGTGTGATGGTTGAATGTATGTGGTTTCTAGAATTAGGAGGTAAACCTGAGACAGAAACTATAGATAGGTTCGAATTCAGAAGAGCTACTCTTAAAACTACTTCCCATAAGATTGTTCGTGGTTAATCAGTGAAAGAAATTAATAATTCATAAAATTTCTAATTCAAATAATATGAGAATCAACGATGAGCGCTAGAAGAGGAAGAAGAGGCTGCGGCCGAGGCCGTGGAAGTGTTGGGACTGATGT
Organism: Gossypium australe; assembly: GCA_005393395.2. Lineage (NCBI taxonomy): Eukaryota > Viridiplantae > Streptophyta > Magnoliopsida > Malvales > Malvaceae > Gossypium > Gossypium australe. The sequence continues at coordinate 98,971,713 of CM016616.1, read as the reverse complement.
ACTGACTCAGCTAGTTAGGGAGGTACTGAAGGAGGTTAAAGAAATCGGTGAAACACTTCAGGTTGGGTGCGTGGACTGTAAGAAAAAAGATATCGTAGTTTTCTAGGGTTGAAGTCTCGTTCTGTGAAGCATGTTAAAGTACGTCCAAACTTTCGGGTTTGCGAATATTGTAGAAGGCGTCATCCGAGTGAATGTTGGAGGAAGTCAGGAACGTGTTTAAGATGCGGGTCTAAGGAGCATAGGGCTCGGGATTGTTCAATCACCATTAAGTCAGGTATGTTTTGTGTGGATGCTATATTTTTGGGTATAGAAACTGTATGCGTGTAATGTTTATATATTATTAAATTAGAGTACGCAGCGAAAGCATAGTGGTGAGACTTGGGTAGTACGATTAATAGTTTGTTGGAAATTTCGAGGACGAAATTTCTTTAAGGGAGGTAGAACTGTAACATCCTGAATTTTTGGGCCTATGCGTTTAATGAGTAAACATGTGTAATGAGTTAATTTAAGTGTTAGGGGTCCAAATTGGGCTCAGGCTTAGGCATAGGGCTTGGTTAAAATTATCTGTTGGGCATTATAGGGTTTAAAAGGTGGTATCTGTGTTTAAAATATCAAAATGGGCTTGTGGCCCAGTGGCCAATGGCGCCACTTAGGGAGCAAGGAGGTGATGTCACACAAGGGAGTAAGGGGCCCAAATTTAAGTTTCATGGAGCCCAATTCTTTTAATTTAAGTTAGCTAATTTTCGGCATTAGGGTTAGGTAGAGTGGACGGCAACAAGGCTCAAAAATAGGAGGATTTATGTGAATGGGATAATGTAGATATTATAGTTGATAATATGGAAGATAAAGGAGAAACGATAGGAATTATCTGCAAGGCTAAGTGGTGGCCGAATTTCAAACTCTAAGGGGGAGGAGAAATCGGTTTCTGATATGGCTAAGGAGTACTGAAACTTTAAATAGCCAGGTGAGGGTTCTCTTCTTTATTTTTCGGCATTTAGGGTTTCCATCTTTTCTTTCTCTTCTTCTCTGAGTGAAAGCCGAAATTCTTAACTCTATTCCCTCATCTTCACTTTGATTCTAAAAGCCGAAAACTCCATTGTTCTTTTCTCTTCTTTCTTCTAAAAGCTGAAAACTCTATTGTTCTTTTCTCTTCTTTCTTCTAAAAGCCGAAAACACCTAAGCCTCTTCTTGTTCATCTCTTTTTCAGACTTTTCTTAAAAGCTGAAACCTCTCACTTCACTCTCTTTTCCATTCTTTTCCTCTTGTGCTGATTTCTTCATAAAAGCCGGAATCTTTTGGAAGTTGCCGAAACTCTCTATGTGGGGTAAGTAACGATTCTCCTCTACTCTTCTCTTTTTCTCGGGTTTGGAAGGAAAAGCTGAAAGACTAATGAGTGGTTGATTCTTGTGATTACTTGTGAAGAAGATCTCTTAGATCTGAAAGCCGAAAACTACTTGTCTCTAAGGTTTATCACTTTTCGGGATTTCAAGGTAAGGATTTCAATTCTCCTTAAGATGATCAACCGTTTTCGTTTTGGTAGTAACCAGATGTTTTGTTACCAGCTTCTGAACAACACCTTAGGCAGATAGTAGCCGTGTCGACTACGGATAGCATCGACGTAGAAAGTTTTGTTCCAACGATAATCAGGTGTGTAAATCTCTAACACACTATTAAATCTGTATGTGTATATATGTGTTGTGGGCTAAGAGCCGGAAAATAGGCTGTGTGAACAGTCGTATTACCCAGAAAAGGTAGGCAAAGGATGTCAGGTACGTGATCATAGAAATCTCTCTATGTGTATCGATGTATGCGATAAACTGAAATCTCTTAGGTAATACATTGTTTGATTTTGCATGTATGTATGCATGGGATGGGATTGATATGATGAAGGGGAAGAAGGTCGCATAGCGATCGGTGGCTTTGCCACATAGGTCACATAGTGATCGATCTTTATGACAGGCAGCTCAGCTGTCGAAATGCTACGATGTATTATTAAGGTCGCATGGCGATTGGTGGCTTTGCCACATAAGTCACATAGTGATCGGTCTTTATGATAGGCAGCTCAGCTGTCAAAATGCTACGATGTATTATTAAGGTCGCATGGCGATCGGTGGCTTTGCCACATAGGTCACATAGTGATCGGTCTTTATGACAGGCAGCTCAGTTGTCGAAATGCTACGATGTATTATTTAGGTCGCATGGCGATCGGTGGCTTTGCCACTAGGTCACACAGTGATCGATCTTTAAGACAGACAGCATAGCTGTCAATATGGTGTGTAGCGGTTGGCGGGTTGATTGTAGAAATCCCCCAAGGTGTGATGGTTGGTACAGGTTAGTGTGTAGAGGATGGAATTCTAGGATGGGCTGGGCCATTCATCATTTATTATTTATCATGTAATTTTGATTGTTTCCTTTATGTTTGGGCCAGGGCTCATATTGTGTTTGTGAGCCCAAGCCTTTTATGTGTTTTCGGGATTTGCACACTAAGTCTTGGTGACTCACCCTTTATTTTCCATAACTCTTTCAGATAAGCAGTAGACCGTGGACATGGGAGCCGAGATGGACTCGAGGGGCCATCAAGTTTTTTTTATGGATTATTTCGGCTTTTCTTTAAGTTTTAATTTTTGGAATATTTATGTAATAAGGCCCCATAGTTTATACTTCACTGCTTAGTATTAATATTAGCAACTTATGAGATTTTGTCAAAAGGTTTAATTATACGAAATAATAATAATAAAAGGGTTTTTTTTTCCAAATGTCACTTATTTATTCAAATATTGTCTAATTAACTTGCGATTTCCAAAACCAACAAAGCAAAAGTTTTCAATGTACAACCTGTAGCATACCAGATCTGGTCGAAACGTATGGGCCGGGTTTGGGATGTTAGAAATTTACAACGGTAGGGTATTGGTCCCTTTCGGGTTTTAGTTATTGTCTTTGGCCCATCAACAAGTCCTCGCAGCTAAGGTGAACAGTCACTACGCACCAGGTAGGATTCCAGCGAAGAGGAGGTAGGCCACTAGGACCTCTTAAGTACCAAGCTCTCCCTGAATCCAATCCTAGACATGCGTATGCCTGTTGCCACACCCTAACCCAGAGACTTGTTTACGGGCGTGTTTGGTTAGATTAAGTCTTATGAATTTAAAAAGTTGTTTAAACTAAGCCTAAAGTCCATTAATTCCTAACATACTAGTCTACGTCCCCCTCAAGCCCATCAAGCCCAACATGCATACCTTATCAAAGGTTAGAATACTTATCTGCGTGCATCGGGTGCCGGTAGACTCGAAGGCCATTTCTCAACCAAAATATTTCCACAAATTTTATAAACTACTACTGGACCCATTTCACAGCCCGAGCTTTACAACCGGGCTCTAATACCAAAATGATACACCCCAAACTCGACCCAAACGCGACGACCAGATCTGGCATGTTACGGGTTGGAATGTTAGAATCGAAGTTCTTTGTTTACTTTGAAGAGAAAATGTATTTTGTTTGAAAAACCCTTCGATAACGTATTGTGTTGAAAACTTAACTTTGTTGGTTTTGGAAATCTCGGTTTGATTGATCAAGCATTTATTAACTAAGTGATTTTTCAAGAAACCATTGCTTTACGTTAAACGTGTTTGAAATTCCTATTTCATTACTTATTATAATTAAGTCTTTGAAAATATAAGTTCATAATCCATAAACGTGAACAACGGTAAACCGAAAATTTAAGCTGAGGGCCTTATTACATGCTAACGAAAATAAACCCGAAATAAAGAAAACAAAGGAAAACCCGAAATAAGTTCGCTTAAATAAAATACTTTATGGCCCCTCGAGTCCGCCCTGGCTCCCACATCCACGATCTACTGCTCACCTGAAAGATTAAGGAAAATAAAGGGTGAGTCACCAAGACTCAGTGTGCAAATCCCGGAATCACATATACGGCCTGAGGTCCAAAAACAGATTCTAGGCCTTGGACCATGCAGAATGGCAACAACACAGGAAACTTATGTGATAAAGATCTACACACCTGATTACAGTCAAGATGATACTTCCTATGTCGACACTATTAGTAGCCGATACGACTGCTAACTGTCTAAGGTTTTGTTCTGAAGCTGGTCCACAACCCGGTGGCCTATCCCATACTGCTGACACCGCTCGCTTCTTAAATCTAGGGGTTGGATTTACGGGTCCAATTCCCTTTTTTGTTTGACTAGCGTTTTATCCATGGAACAGATCCTAGTCAACAAACCGGATTAAAACTTTGAATCAAATACAAACCCGAATGTATATTCATAGTGCAGAGATCCCTTACCTAGAAATCCCGGAAGAGATGGAGTTTAGAGACTAGCAGTTTCTGGCTTTTGGAATCTAGATGATTCGATCTACTTCGATTCCCGAAATGTCGCCCCAAGATGAGAACATAGGAACAATCAAAACATTATTCAAATGATAACCTTGCCACCTCAATTAGCCTTTCGACTTTAGCCTCCAAAAACCGAAAGAGAAATGAAACAGAAGAAATCGGCACTTACCTTTAACACCAATAGATTCGGCTACTCCTAACATATTCCGGCTTCTACTATAATCAAAAGAAAGATGGTGCACAGGGATCTAGGGAGGTCCGACTTACTGAAGAAATCGGCAAAGAGAAAAAGAATGAACATGGTATTCGGCTAGTAGGAAAGAGTGGAGAAGAAAGTTGATGTGAAGAGATTCGGCTTTAGAAGAGGTCAAAAGAAAAGATGTAGAGAGGAACTGTAAGGTTTCGGCTTGTAGAGGAAAGTAGAGAAAAGAACAATGAAATTTCGGCTTCTGCATAAAAATGGAGATGAGAGGAAAAAGAAAAAAAAAGAATAGGATCCAAATGCCAGAATTGAAGAGATATCCCCCTTACTTAAACCAAATTTCGGCACCTACTACCTAAAAACCGAAAATGCCCCTTTTTAAAACTAAAACTAAGCTACTAATCAAGGGAAATTTCGGCACCCCTTGAACATATCAGAATCGATTCCTCCTCCCCCTTAGTGTTGGAATTTCGGCCACCACTTTGACCAATAGATAAATCCTAAATTTCCTCCCTTATCTTTATCTGATCACACCTCCAAAAGAAGCCTAGATAACAATATCTCTTCCCCCCTTTATCTGCCATATTATCTGTATTATCCACTCAAATAAATCCTCCTATTTCCAAGCCTCATTGCCGTCCCACTCTACCCACTTAAATGCCGAAAATTAACTAAATTTAATAAAAATAATTGGGCTCCACGCGACTCGAACTTGGGCCTCCTCAGTTGACGCCACCTTATAGCTCCTTTATGTAGCGCCACCACCCATTGGGCTACAAGCCCATTTTGTATTTTAAAACACAGATAACATCTTTTAAGCCCTATCCTACCTGACTCTCCATTAGAGTGCCCAAGCAGAAAATTTGACTAAGGCCTCGGCCCAACCCTGAGCCCAATCTGAACCCCTTAAATACCCTAATTAACGCATTAAACATAACATAAACGTCACAGCACATTAAATGAGAAGCCCCACCAATTCAGGATGTTACATTTTAAGGTTTATGGTATATTGGGGGGTGGATTTTGGGGTTAGGTGGTTGGTGTTTGTGTTTTACAGGTATAGGGTTTAGGGTTTAGGGTTTGGATTTTTTAAAATATATATCTAAATAAGAAAAATATAACTTATTATTTTAAAAAATATATATATCAAAATGGGTTAAATCCCAAAAGCATACATGAACAATGGTTTAATGTTCAATTGTATACATGAACTTTAATTTGATCCAGATCTTGTAAAATATTAACCCAATTATTGATATAATTAACATAATTTTTTATTCATATATTGCATACATAAATATTTATAATTATTCAATATACAAATATATTGATGTATATTAAAATGTGCATTTATTTTTTAAAAATACATTATTCTCTCTTTTTTTATTAATTAATATTTTCATTTTATAACTTCTGTTTTAATTTTGGATCAATTTGACTTCAATCTTGGATGACACTAATTTGACAACTCACGTGCTAGTATATTTGTATTTTATTGTTGGCGTAGATATAATTTTAAAGAAATTATAAACATTTTTAAATTTTGTTGAATTTTTAAATATTTATTGGTATGAAAGGCATTAGCGGCGTTTATGTAAAAAACGCCGCAAAAAGTAATCTCACTTTAATAAAAAACGGCGTCGTTTTTGTGGTGATGGTAGTATCATTAGTGGCGCTTCATCAGAAACGCCACCAATAGGTGATGTATTACCAGCATTTTTGTACAAACGTCGCAAATATTTTTTAAGTGTTTGCAAAACGGCGCCGTTTTGTGCTTTGCTTTTAGTGGCGCTTTTCAAAAACGCCGTAAATATGTATTAGGAGTTCAAGAAACGGCACCGTTTTCCCTTGTTATTAGTGGCGCTTTCCTTAAAACGCCGCAAATAAGTTTTAAGATTTTTTAAAACATCGCTGTTTTGTCCATGTTATTAGTGGCGTTTTAGCAAAAAACGACTGTGTTATGTGCTTTTATTTAGTGGCGCTTATTTAAAAACGCCACAAATGGTAATTTTTATACGAAAACGGCATTGTTTTCTTCCCACACTGTAAAAAGTGAAGTATTAGCGGCGTTTTACCAAAAACACCGCAAAAAAGTTGAATTAAAACGATGTCATTTTTATCCCAATTTAGTGACGTCAATTTATTTAAAAAAACGGCATCGTTTTTGTTTCATCCCTTTTCTCCCCAAATACCGAAACATTTGCTATCCCTAATACCCCGAAATTTCCCCAAGTTAACCCTAAACCCAAAATTGCTTGAGTATTTCCCCAAATTGCTTCGAAATATTTTTCCCAATCACATCATTTCTTCCCCAGTTTCTTTTCCCCAATTTCCCCTAATTGTTCGCTTGAGTATTTCATCCCCAATTTCCCCAGTTTCCTACTCTTACAATTATAACTTTCATCTTTTTATTTTTCTACTCTTACATTTTTCTATCCCTCCAACTTTCTTTCCAAACCAGTGCTTCTGGAATTGGGAATTGAGCTGCTTACTATCTCTTCTCTTTAAAAATACCATCTATTGTAAAAAGCTACCAAGTGGTCAGAAAGAAAGAAGGTTGTTGCTGAACTCACAAAGCTTACATCAACAAAAAAGATAGCTCCGGGTGATTTTACGGAAGTTTGCCGGACGTTGAAGAAGGTTTTAATCTGCTCCCATCTTTTAAAAATATTGCACTTGGCCCTTGTAATGGGACAAGACAATTTTGTTTCAACAAATAGGGATGGGCATTTTCTTAATGTTTCTACTACATGAATATCATCATTTTTACTACTTACAACCTAATGCTCCTGTTTCTGTTCCTCTTTTAGCATGCAAGTAATTCGTTTGTCTTTTTTTATCACATTCAACCTAGTCGTTATCATACATCTTTCACTTGTACGAGGTTGACATATCTTGGCATGAGTTATAACACTTTTACTACTTATTTATTTATAGATCCTCCTGTATTCTCTGTTAGCATCTGAGAGATACTCTAATCTTTTATACCCTATTTGGAATCTGAAACTGAGATTCAATAACACTTTTTTTGATTTACTTGATGATTAGTATAATGGCTATTTGTGGTTGTTGAGGCAGTTTTTAGTACAAGGTTATGTTGACTACAAAGCATTAAGTTTGTGTGTGTTTTTGGGTATTGGCTTACCTAGTTTTTGTTTTGTTGTCGTGTCAAACTCTCCTTTAAGTTTTAACCATTATGTTCTGTTGTGCCATTGCTATCATGATTTACCTAATTTGCCTTTCTGCTTACAGCTTGTTACAAATGTAAACATTGTTGTTGCAGTTGAAGCCATCCAAGCTATTTGAAATCTTGCTCGGGGTTTGCGGACCCATTTTTCTGGTAGTTCACACTTTTTGTGGCCAGTTTTAATTGTAAGTGCAATATAACTTATGTATTCATGAAAGCAGTTAATTGTATATCGTGTTCTTTTTTATTTTTGAAAATGTGCCTTCAGTTGTCATTTTTGTTTATCATCAAATCATTTGGTTGTGGAAATTTTGTTCACCAGGTAAAACTGAAGTAAAATGTTTGCCTTGTTGAAATATTTGGAAAGAGATTTTTATTTTTATTTTGAACCTTTTCCTGGAACAGTTAAAGCACAAAGTAAATGCTAATCTAATACTAGCATCTATGTGGCCTGATTCATCATTACCTGAAAGTAAAATTGTTTGTATTCCTTGGATGCTTTTTTTTTTGGCTTGTAGGTGTTGTTTGTTTATTAATGTTTGGATCTTTAGACACCTGATGAGGGTTGTTTCTTTCTGTTGTAGAAACGAACCCCCACCAAATAACTCAGATCATCAAAGCTTGTCTGAAAATTAACAAGGTTATTTGCTCTTAAATTTTCCTTTCCAATTTATTTGTTTTCATGTTTCTTAATTTTTCTACCTTCTTTTTTCTTTTGGATTAATTTAGGAATCTGATTGTTGGTGATTTTTTCTTAAATTTTATTATATTAATTATTTTTAGTGATTTATGTAGAATGCATGATATTGGGTTAATTTTTAACCAATATGTTGATTTTTAAAATATGCATGATATAAAATGTTGTTGTTAGTGATAATATGCGATAAAAACGTCATGATAATATGCTTTGCTTTATTAGATAATCACTACTTTATTCATGTTGATTTTTAATTATTGATATTTTTAAAATATATTTTCTTCAACCTTTACACTTTTTTATTAAAAAAGAATAAGATAAAATTGTAAAATTTGATAAAATGGGCTTATTGCAGCAGCTATATATAAGTTGAAATTTTAATCTATTGCCAATTAATTTAAAATTAATTGATGCTTAACATTGAATCTAAATTCACAAATTACATTTTTAAGTCCAGCATGCTCCTCTTTAGCTTTTGGAGTTTGTTGTAGCTGTAATTATGAATTTTATCTTTCTATTTTACAAAAATTAAAAAAATGTAATTTCACAGAATTTAATTTTTCAAATCTAGTTGTCATGAGTTTTAAAACCAATTAATATATATATATATATATATATTCGACACTATCTAAAATATGACTTCTTAAGTCTATTGAGCACATCTATTTTTTAAATAGATAACACATGCCTCTTCACTCATAATTTTTTAAAACAATTATTTTGTAAAATTTTATTAAATTATTAACTATAGAAAAACTTTACATATATTTTTTTTTCATTTCTTACACTATAATATCATAAATGTTTACTGCTATAGGACATCCCTCGACCTAATGTAAAATCTGTATGCTTTTGTCGGTACTTGGTACCAAAATATTTTATATCATGCATATTATCACTAGCAACAATTAATTAAAAATTTTAACCCAATTATGCGATAAAAATTTTAAAAAAATTATGTTAATTTCTAAGTCGATTATTTTAATGATAAAATTTAACAGTATTACCCAATTAAATTAAATATTTTCGTAAAACTTACATAACTTACATAAAATATATTATATAATAACTTACATAACTTACAAAACTTAACTTACGTAATATTAAAAGAGTATACTTGAAAATCCCTCAAATAATTAAATTACATAATCTTATAAAATTGAAAGTATTCTTTTCCAATCCACTTTCTTTTCACATTTCACTTTCATTAATATCAATTATGATACCCCTGTTTAAATCTTCTTCCATTTCTCAAGTAATTCACTTCCAAAATCCCATTTTAAATGTGTAAATAATATTAACATTTGGTTAAATTGGTCCAAATTATACAAATTGTATTTAAAGTTATATTTTAAATATTTTATTTTATTTTAATCATGAAATTTTTTAATACTTTAATTTATTTTAAAGTTCAAATTTACATAACTTACATAATTTAAAGATCAAATTTCATAACTTACATAATACATAACTTACATAATTTACATAACTTACATAATTCATAACTTACATAACTTTAAGATCAAATTTCATACCTTACATAATTTACATAACTTACATGATACATAAATATATATCATATCATAACTTACATAACTTAATTACACTTATAAATAAACAACTTACCTGTGTAATTTATTGTCAACTTTAGGCTTCAACAACTACGAAATGGATAGGACTTGGATGAATTTGTCAAGGGTAAGCAACGGCTATCGAAATGGAGTAGAAACTTTTCTAAATTTTGCATTTCAAAATGCAAGCCAAGAGAATATGATTCTTTGCTCGTGTAAGAAGTGTGGCAATATCAATTGGCATTATCGTGAAGTTGTCTACGAACATCTAATTGTTGATGGCTTTATTCGGGAATATAAAAAATGGATTTTCCCTGGAGAGTGTACATCTAGTGGAGCCTCTTCAACAATTAATCTGGGTTATCCTCATAGTGCTTACAATCAGAATGTTAGAGAAGATGACATGGAAGGTATGTTGTGGGATGCATTTAATATGCGCAGTGATGGTTTGCAATCATTTCCACCTGACTTGGTTGCATCCGATGATTATAATTTTGGTGGAAATACTTTCACCGAAATGGGAAGAAGTGTACCTGATGAACAGCAAAATGAAGAAGCGGAGAAGTTCTACACGTTACTTGGTGAAATGAATGAAGAACTTTATGAGGGATCAAAATTTTCAAAATGTCTTTCTGTATTCGCCTTTTTCACTTACAACGTTTGGGAGGGTGGACTGGAAACTCTTTGACAATGCTGTTAGAGTTTTTGAGAGAAATGTTCCCATTTGCAAAAATCCCTCAATCATGCAAAGACATGAAGAAACTGATAAAAGATTTGGGCCTTGGGTACAACAAAATTCATAGTTGCCCAAATGACTGCATGTTGTATTGAGGCGACCGGAAAAACCAATAGTGCTGTCATGTATGCAGTCAATCCCGTTGGATGAATAGAAATACAGAAGATGGTAACGAGGATGAAAATGATGCACAGTCAAGGAAGAAGAAAATTAAGATTTTGCGGTATTTTCTGCTAATACCAATGCTTCAAAGGCTTTTCATGTCGTCGAACGCAGCCGAGTCTATGACGTGGCATCATGATGGACGAACCGATGATGGATTGTTAAGGCATCCTACGGATTCTTTAGCTTGGAAATCATTTGACAATATATTTCCAAGCTTTGCAAGCAATCCGGAGTGTGAGGCTTGGGCTAGCATCTGATGGATTTAATCCTTATAAAATCATGAGTACTGAGTATAGTACTTGGCCGGTGGTGCTTGTTCCTTACAATTTGCCTCCATGGATTTGCATGAAACAATAATCCTTTATCTTATCTATGATTATCCCTGGAGAGAAAGGTCTCAGAAATGATTTTGACATTTATTTGCAGCCACTTATTGAAGATTTAAAACAATTATGGGCTGGTGTTGAGACATATGATGTACTAAGAAAGGAGAAGTTTAATTTATGTACAGCTTTGATGTGGACTATTAATGACTTCCCGGCTTATGCCAATTTATCTGGTTGGAGTACAAAGGGACGTTATGCTTGTCCTTGTTGTGCTACGCAAACATGTTCGCAATGGTTATATAATGGGAAGATGTTCTCTTACATGGGGCATCGTCGGTGGTTATCGGGAAATCATAGATTTAAATTTCAGAGTACTCTATTTGACGGTACTGAAGAGTTCAGAGAAGCTCCTTTGCAGACTGGTGGATCTAAAATCTTGTTCATGTTGAAAGATATGAATTTCATTTATGGGAAGATGAATCAACTGCCCAACACGCAAAGAAATAGAAGATCAAGGGATGAATCTGATGAAGAGGATAATCCTAATGAGGCAGAGTTATGGAAAAAAAAGAAGTATTTTTTTTGAGTTGCCTTATTGGGAGCATCACATTTTACGACATAATCTTGATGCCATGCACATTGAGAAAAATGTCTGCGAGAACATCATTGGGACTATTTTGAATGTCGATGGAAAATCGAAAGACAATCTTCAGAGTCGACTTGATTTAGTCCACATGGGAATTCATCATGAGCTTCATCCCTAAGCACTTTCGAATAGGAAATATCGGTTGTCGCCTTCTATTTTTTCAATGTCGAAAACGGAGAAAGAAGTATTCTGCATGGTGTTGAAGGATATAAAGGTCCTGTATGCGTATGCATCAAATAAATCTCGATGTGTGAGTCTTAAAGATCGAAGACTATATGCCTTAAAATCACATGACTATCACATCTTGATGCAAAATTTACTGCCAGTTGCTATGTGGTGTTGTATGTCGAAAAAGGTGACGTCTTGTATAATTGAACTATCCAATATAATGAAAGGCATTTGTGGCAAAGTTTTGGATGTTCAAGAACTTGAGACACTACAAGATCGAGCTGTATTGACTTTATGCAATTTGGAGAAGATCTTCCCACCTTCCTTTTTCACTATTATGGTGCACTTGATAATTCATCTCCCTCGTGAAGCAATACTTGGTGGACCTATTTTCGATCGATGGATGTATCCCATAGAAAGGTGTTAATTTATTTGTAAATTATTCCTTCATTCACCTCAATGCCTTTAGTTGCAACTTTTGATAATGTTGTATATCGTGTTTAGGTTCCTATCCAAATTGAAGTCTTACTGCCGCAATGAGCGTTATCCAGAAGGATCAATTATTGAAGGCTACTTGACAAAGGAATGTATGACTTTCTGTTCAAGATATTTGGAAGATGTTGAAACAAGAATGAACAGACCAAGTAGCAATGTCAGCTTCACTGATCATAACTTTGCCGAAACTTATTTATTTCAAAGTTATGGAGAACCAATCGGCAAAGTTGAAATTGCAGAATTAGATGATAGATCGAGGGTACAAGCACATCGATATGTTCTTTTTCATCACGATTCAATGGAACCATTATGCAAGTAAGTTCTAGAATTTGATAAATATTCATCAATTATAATTTTTTTATCTTCTAACAAAGTAAACCATTTTTTAACATAGTGAGTACAAACAAATATTGAGAGCTCGTTCACGGTCCCGAAGATTACAACAACGAGAAATTAATAAGTTGTTCACAGAATCATTTCATGAATGGTTAAGCCAAACGGTATGCAATTGAAGCTTTCATTGACAAATAATAATGTTTTCTCATAACATTTATAATAAATCAATTTACTTTCAATTCAATAGGTTTGGAGTCGGAAGGATATCAATGACGAAGTTAAATGGCTTTCCCAAGGTCCAAATAGAATAGTAAAAAGATATAGTGCCTTCCTCATAAATGGATTCAGATTTCATACAAAATATCGCGAGAGATTGAGGAGAAATCAAAATTATGGAATTGTTATTAATTCTTCAATTACAAGTTATGCTAGTGCTAGGGACAGTAATCTAGTTGAGGGAAATGTGGAGTATTACGAACTTCTTACTGACATAATTGAGTTGAAATATTATGGCAAATGGAAAGTTGTCTTATTTCGAGGAGATTGGGCTGATGTTAATATGACTTGTGGAATTAAACAAGATCAATTTGGTTTTACAATGGTGAACTTCTCTCGATTGATTCACACTGGACAACAATTGATAGATGAGCTGTATGTATTTTCTTCTCAAGTGAAGCAAGCTTTTTACTCGAGAGATCCAACTGATGAGGGTTGGTACGTTGTACTCCGAAACACCCCTAGAGGCTTATTTGACAAGGGCAATGGAAGTAGAGATGACATCGTCGAAAGATCTCCAGAACAAAACTTAAATGAAAATATCCCTAGTACTAGTACACAATTTCAATGGGTTCGTCAGGACGTGGATGAAGATATTTACAAATTATGACGTAGTAAGATTTTACGATTTTTTAAATATATGTAATATTATAATTTTAATATTGGTCATGTTATATAATTTAACTATTTTATATGTACTATTATTGTTGTTATTTGTTTCTAAAATTTCAACTATTTTATGTGTATTGCAAGAAAAATGCGTAAAAGAAAATTACGAAATTTAAGTATTGTCCAGAATACTCCAAATTCAGAAGAAGGAAATAGTGAACAATAGACAGCTATTGGATCTTCGAATGTGCCGAAGACAGTTGATGAGCCTACAGAATTTCAAAGTAATGTTAAGTTTATTTTACATGCGTATAGACTTTTATTCTCGTATTTCTCAATTTCAATATAATAATATATTACTTTCCAGCTGAAAGTGGTGGGACGCGCAGAGGTCGAGGACGTACGCTAATTAAAGATTTATACGACTTAAATCCTGTCGAGCGTGTCAAAGTAAGTAGAAACAGCCATGGTCAGCTTGTTGGATCAGAAGCTCGACTTTTAGCAGGCTATTTGGGCATTATAGCACGAAATGCCAATATGTTGGCCATCAACTACGAATCATGGCATCACATGCCTGATAGCAACAAAAACCAAGCTTTCGATAATATTAAGGTAACAAAGCGTGAGTGTAATTTATAATACTTTGGTTTAAGTTTCATTTATATTGACTTTCTAAACTTGTGTTTTTTAGGAGAGATTTGCTTTACAAGTCTCGGATGCCTATATCAAGAAGGCATTGGGTAAAAAATGGAGAGACCATAGAAGCACTTTGAAAAAAGATTATTTTAAGAAAGACTTAAGCCTCGAAGAAAAATTGCGAAATGACCCGCCGGAAATACTGAGGTACCAATGGGAAGATGCAGGTAGATTCTGGAATTCAAAGAAAGGAGAGGTATTACGTACTTCCAAACTCTTATAAATTTTTTGGTTTATAGTATTTACTATATACGTAATAATAATTTCATTATGTAGGACCGTGAGCGAGTTGGAACAAACAGCAGGCAAAAACAAAAATTCACGCACACGGTAGGGTCGAGAAGTTTTGCTTGTGTAGCTGAGGCCCAGGTATTATGAATTTATTAATTCTATCAAATATTAATGACTTTCTACTATCAAATAATATTTTTACTACAATATTGTAGGAAGCATCGTCTGGTCAAAAAGTTGGACGCCTTCAGCTTTTTGACATTACGCATAGGAAGAAAGATAGATCTCCGATGACATCCGAAGCTGCAGAAATTATTGTATATTTACTTAATAAAATTTGATTTATTATAAATATTTATATTGTTTAATTATAATGGTTTAATTCGTTTTTAGTAGTTTTAAATAATGTTCAGTTATGTTGCATTCCTTTTTTATTATATATTTTGTTTTTAACTCTTTAATTGATTTATTAGGACAAACTAAAAGATAAGAAGGCGGAGTATGAAGCGATTGCTTCGACTGATTGTTCTGTTAATTTTAAGGACATCGATACCATAATTATTAATGAAGTTTTGGGTCCTGAAAGGTATGGTCGGGTTCGATTTCAAGGATCTAGTGTTAACCCGACCCAATATTTTCGATCCAGCTCGCAGTAATACATGCCTTCCGGGAGTCAAGCTCAAGCTGAAGTTTAGAGATTAAGCGACCAGATAGCTCAGATGCTAGCGAGCACAGTTGAGCAAATTTCTCAACTTAAAGCGGAGGCAGCATCGAGAGAAGTTGAGGTTCAAAGAAAATATGAAGAACTTCAGCTACAGCTTAAAGCAGAGGCAGCAACGAGGGAAGTAGAGGCAGTAGCAAGGGAAGCAGAGTAGAGCAAAAAGTATGATGAACTCGAGCTACAGCTTCAGACTATGATGAAGATGTTCCAGCAGTCGCAAATGCCGTCATCTTAGACATTTGTTTTCTTGTAAATTTTAACATTATTGTAAGAAAATTTTGAATTATACTTCATTAATAATTTATATCATATATCTTTCGTATAATTTATAATTTTGTATCATTTAGTTTTGCTGTTTTTGGTTGGATTTCATGTAGGAAGGGTTGGATATTGGTGAAAAATGTATATTGCAAATCTGCCCAAATTAGCGGTGTTTGTAAAAAAAGCGCCACTAAAGAGCATGACTTATAGCGACGTTTTCTAAAAAGCGCCGCTAAAGACCAGGACTTTTAGCGGCGCGTTTATAGAAAACGCCGCTAAAAGTCCTGGTCTTTAGCAGCGTTGTCTATAGCGGCGTCTAAGCGCCGTGAATAGTTTTAGCGACGTTTAGAAACGCCGCTAAAAGCAAAAAATCAAAAAATAAAAACGCTTCAAAATGTCTGTTTTCCTGTAGTGTATACACTAATTTTTGTTTGAGTTCAATTGGAGGCCTTTATTTTTCCTTTACTTTTTCTTTATTTTTCTTTTTTTGGTCTACCAAGAGCCCAAATTATTATTATCATTATTACTATTACTATTATTATTAAATGTTATTATTATCTTTTATTTATTTTTACAAATAAACAAGATTGAAAAGTAATAATATACACGAAATGAAATAAAAGAAAAGAAAAAAGGGAGGGTGGCTTTTCATATTTTGTTCTTAAAAAAAAAGGTACAAAAAAACAACAACAAGCATTCTATTTCTTTCTTTTTTCTTTTCTTCTTTTCTTTCTTTTTTTTTTTTGATATACATATCTTGAGGGATGAGTTTGGGCTCCGATGAGGGGGATGTCACTAGAACGTCGGTCCTCCGCCCCTAGAAGCCCCAAAAATCTAGTTTTTTTCCCTTCTCCTTTCTAAAATAAATGTTTTTCTTTTTCCTTTAAAAAAAGGCTCGATCTTGGGAGAAATTTTTATTTTTTTAAAACAAAAATAGAAAGCTTAGATTTTTAAAATAAAAATATGGTTTTTAATCATTTTAAAGGAAAAGTTTAATTTTTTTTAAAAAACTTTTGACATTAAATTTTAAATATCGTATAGGATTCCTTTTTAGAATCTTAAATCAATATGTAAATATTCTTTAGCACTTTATTCAAGATTAAAACTAAAGATTTTTGTAGGTGAATTGCAAATCATGAGTAGGTCTTTCTAAGTATTTTATTTTAGAAACCTTTTAAGAAAGCTAATAAATATTATTTAAGATATATTATTTTAGGATTTTGACAAATTTAAATCTTAGATCAAGAATTTTAAAGTAAGATAAATCATAAACCTAACATAGGATACTTTCGTAAGATCTTGATAGGTTCAACGTTATTAATTAAATCTTCTTAATAATAATAATAATAATAAAAGATGGAATAAGTTGTTGATTGATTTTAATATTTCTCTTAAATCATTGGTAATTTCTAGGTTTTTTCTAAAATTCAAAAATAAAATTAATTTTAGGAATTGAAGGTATTTTACTAGAATTATTTAGGTATCCTTTAGGGTTCCCATTAAAAGTAAAAATCTCTAATTTAAGTTTCAAATTAGATAAATTTGGTGAACATATCTTAATCGAGCATTTTCTTTAGATTTTTTATTTAAGTTTTCCAAAAGATTTTAGCCTATATTGAGACATTAATATACTTAAATAAAAAACCTAACTCCTAAGACCCCGTAGGACTATCCCCGGATAGGCGTTATGGGGGTGCAATAACCTTCCCCACACGTAACCGTACTCCCAAACCCGAAATTTGGTGATGAGATCGAGTTTAGACTTTTAGGATTTTTCCGTAGTATTAATTCTGGACTTTTAGACAATAGGTGGCTAACCAACCTAGCCCTAATTGGTTAGTGGCGACTCTATGTTAATTTAGGTACTTCGTGTCTAGCTTTGCTTACCAGGTCCCTGTACTCTTATGTTGGCAACATTATGACAGCTTGGCGACTCCATCGGGGATGTTAGTGAGTCGACTTACTTAGGTTTAAGAGCTAGGTTTTTTAGTATTTATGCATATTAGATTTATTTATTCATGCATTAATTTATTTAATTGTCTAATGTCGTTTTAGATTGTTGAATATGTGTTAATGTAACACCCTTTACCTGTATTCGACGCCGGAACAGGGTACGAGGCATTATTGGACATAAACACAAGCAAACATACATTTTCGAGTCATAAATTTGCGTCCAAATTAAAAACTTTTCAAACATATTCATATCGTCCCTAAAACGAGCCTACGAGGCCCAAAACATGTTTTGGAAGTGGTTCGGGACTAAATTGAGAACTTAAGAAAATTTTACAAAACTTAGAAAATTTTTTGTAACACCCCAAACCCGGCCTAGAAGTTAGGCCCGAATCTGGCGTGTCACAAAAAAATACTCGTTTGAAAGTTTTCAGCCTCTTTGTTAAAACCAAAACACGTAAGCAATTGTGTCTACATGAAAACATAATTATCTTTAATAAACCTTTTCGGTTGCGAAAGCATATTTGAAATAAACGATTTACGAAAATGTGACGTTTGAAATAGAGTTGCAAAATCATTTTGAAACATTGCGGAAACGTAGATAAAATACAAGTATTTTTGAGAGATTGATTGATGAATCACAATCAAGGAATTGAACTTTAAATCCGTGACTTTTGAAAATGTATAACATCCTGAATTTTTGGGCCTATGCGTTTAATGGGTGAACATGTGTAATGAGTTAATTTAAGTGTTAGGGGTCCAAATTGGGCTCAGGCTTAGGCAGAGGCCTTGGTTAAAATTATCTGTTTGGGCATTATAGGGTTTAAAAGGTAGTATTTGTGTTTAAAACAACAAAATGGGCTTGTGGCCCAATGGTCAGTGGCGCCACTTAGGGAGCAAGGAGGTGACGCCACACAAGGGAATAAGGGGCCCAAATTTAAGTTTCATGGAGCCCAATTCTTTTAGTTTAAGTTAGCTAATTTTCGGCATTTGGGTTAGGTGGAGTTGATGGCAACAAGGCTCAAAAATAGGAGGATTTATATGAATAAGATAATGTAGATATTATAGTTGATAATATGGAAGATAAAAGGAGAAAAGATAGGAGCTATCTACAAGGCTAGGAGTTAGCCGAAATTTCTATAAATAGGGAGGGTTCTCTTCTTTATTTTGCGACAATTAGGGTTTCCACCTCTTCTTTCTCTTCTTTCTTCTAAAAGCCGAAAACTCCATTATTCTTTTCTCTTCTTTCTTCTAAAAGCCGAAAACCCCATTATTCTTTTCTCTTTTTTCTCCTAAAAGCCGAAAACTCCATTATTCTATTCTTTCTTCTAAAAGCCGAAAACTCCATTATTCTCTTCTTTCTTCTAAAAGCCGAAAATTCCATTACTCTCTTATTTCTTCTAAAAGCCGAAAACTCCATTATTCTCTTCTTTCTTCTAAAAGCCGAAAACTCCATTATTCTCTTCTTTCTTCTAAAAGCTGTGTAACACCCTAAACCCGGCTCATTCGCTATGACCGAATTTGAAATGCCACTGCGGAAAACGTTTGAAAAACTTTTGACTTAGAGTTAAAAACATAAAATTTTGTTGTCTTTACTAAAACATTGTGTAATTAAAATTTCAAGTAAAAGTAAGTTGTTTAAAATAAAACATTTTCAAATAATAATATAATCGACAATCCAACTTCAAACATAATACAAGTCCTTAAATACTTTAAATGGCCCTTATTAATAAATAACCTTTCATAAGAAAAATGTGTAAAACAAATAAATTTATCTTCTGCATGGGCCACCTCGTATCCACTCCCAACCCGGTCCAAGCTTTATGCATCACCTGAAAGGTTTGAGAAAAAAATAGGGTGAGTCAAACAGACTCAGTGCATAGTTATTTCACATGCCTCCACACATGGGCTTGGCCCACATCCACACATCAATCACATATCAGATGATAAGGTAATATATACACATAATTTCACATGTTGGGCTTGGCCCATATCCACATTGATCCACATAATTAGTCATGCAAAATGCATAAATATGCAACATGAAGCCCAACCCAACCTAGAGTCCATCCGTTACTCCTACCTTAGCAGGCTCCCTGCCCAAGGCCGTGGCTAAGCCACCGATCACATAGTGATCCACATATCTTACCTTGGCAGACTTGCTGCCCAAGGCCATGGCTAAGCCACCGATCACATAGTGATCCACATATCTGTATCCACGAGGTGACTCGAGGTCATCCTCAATCTACGGTGATGCACACAGCTATCATCCGCCGAGAT
Organism: Gossypium australe; assembly: GCA_005393395.2. Lineage (NCBI taxonomy): Eukaryota > Viridiplantae > Streptophyta > Magnoliopsida > Malvales > Malvaceae > Gossypium > Gossypium australe. The sequence goes on along the minus strand of CM016616.1, from coordinate 98,951,809 downwards.
GGGCACCTAGCCAACACCTCCCTTGATGGAGCACATAGCCACCATCAAGCGCCAATGTAGCACAAGGCTAACATCAGACCACGTACATAATGTACACCCTTTCCTTCGATAGTCACATCCCAAGTCCCATGCAAATATGTGTATCATGACAACATATCACTTGAACAATAATGCATCACATGTCATCACATTTCATATATTCATCAATGATCATTTAATATCGTAAATCACTGACCTGAGTATTCGATCACCCACCACGGGTATTCACAATCTTAGCCCTTAATTCGGCTACCATTAACATCATATCACATATACATAAATATAACACATACACACAATCAAGAGACAGTGCGATAACTACGCACCTTTTTGGCACAGTCGGCTAAATCCCGAAGACCCGATCTACCACACTAGATTTCCTTGTCCACTTGACTTACCAACTTCGATTGCTAAAGGAATGGGGCTTAGATTGATTACTTCCGAAGTCCCAAAGAGCCTATCTTCCAAAACCGATTGAAGGAAACCCAAGGATTATCTACCCTTATTGATATTCGGCCAAAACAACACCAAAAGAGAGTGGAAAGTTTTGGCAATATGGTTAAAAGGTGAAGGGATTTTCGGCTATGGTTTTGAAAAGAAGAAATCAATTGATTTGAGACTAAAAAGAAATGAAATTCGAGAGAAGAGAAGAGAATAAAAATAAGAGAGGGAGGATTCGGTTTAATCAACAATGGAAGAAAAGAAAAGAGAGTTTGGAGAAGAGAGAGGTTCGGCCAAAAGAAAGAAAAAGGAAATATGATTTTGAGCAAATACCAAAAGAAAGAAAAGAGAGAGAGATGAGAGAAAGAGTGCACTAAAATCAAAAATGTGTTTTCGGTTTCAAAGGAGAAATGAGAGAAGAATTAGAATTTGGTTCAACACAAAAATGAGAGCTAAAATCCAAAGCAAATTTGCACAAAAATGCCTAGGTATATTTGGCCAAAGAGGGAGTTTTTGGAGAGAAAAAGAAACAAAAGCCAAAAGGTGCACAAATGCTCAAATTGGCCAACTACCCCCCCAAACTTCCTAACAACATTTGGCCACCCCCCTAGCCACACATGCCGTCCACATTCAAGCACTAAAGGCCTTGGAATAGTTTCCAAAACATCTCCCTTAAGCCTAGCCTTATGTCCCCCCCATCCTTCCATAACCTTAAGATTCCTTTCCCAAAATACAAACTTTCCTAAACCAATATTCAACTTACCAAAAATTGAAAGTCCAACCTATCATAATTAGAATTTGACCGTCCATTAATGCTAGGATACACATAAAACAAAAATAAAGTCTTCAAAATGCTAATCATGCTACTCGAACCTCTACCCTCAAACAAACCTTCATGTATCATAACCACCTTGCCACTAACTCCTCATGTGCTAAATTTAACACTTAAATTGACTTAAGTGTCAAGTTCACCTAATCCACTTCACTAATTTTTTTTAATACTAAAAATTATTCTAGCCTCACTAATAAAATCAAGCATTCACAAGACTAAGCTAAACACACAAAATTCATACCCGAGCTAACACAAATAATAAAATAATACTCAAATTTTTTTTTCTAAAGCCCAAGGCCCAATCCTACTAGGCCCAATTTCGGGATATTACAAACTGAAAACTCCATTACTCTCTTCTTTCTTCTAAAAGCCGAAAACTCCATTATTCTCTTCTTTCTTCTAAAAGCCGAAAACTCCATTATTCTCTTCTTTCTTCTAGAAGCCGAAAACTCCATCATTCTCTTCTTTCTTCTAAAAGCCGAAAACTCCATTATTCTCTTCTCTACTTTTTTCTAAAAGCCGAATCTCTATAGATTTCTCGAATCATCTTCTCTTCCTGATTTTCGCAAAAAGTCGAAATCCTCTAGGAGTAGCCGAATCTTCTCTAGTAAGTAGATCTCCTAGATCTAAAAGCCGAAAACACTAGTCCCTGAATCTCATATCTCTTTTCGGGATTTCAAGGCAGATAGCGGTGTTGTTGGCTACAGATAATGTCGACTTAGAGGGTCTCGTTATAACGATAATCAGGTGTGTAGATCCTTATCACATAAGTTTTATTTTGTATTATACCTGTTAGGGACTGAAAAGCCAAAAAATGAGGCTGTATGAACAGTCGTGTGTAGATCCTTATCACATAAGTTTTATTTTGTATTATACCTGTTAGGGGCTGAAAAGTCGAAAAATGAGGCTGTATGAACAGTCGTGTGTAGATCCTTATCACATAAGTTTTATTTTGTATTATACCTGTTAGGGGCTGAAAAGCCGAAAAATGAGGCTGTATGAAAATTCGTGTGTAGATATCTAAACACACTAATAATCTGTATGTATATATATGTGATGGTTAAAAGCCGAAAAATGAGGCTGTATGAACAGTCGTGTGTGGATCCTTATCACATAAGTTTTATTTTGTATTATACCTGTTAGGGGCTGAAAAGCCGGAAAATGAGGCTGTATGAACAGTCGTGTGTAGATCCTTATCACATAAGTTTTATTTTGTATTATACCTGTTAGGGGCTGAAAAGCCGGAAAATGAGGTTGTATGAACAGTCGTGTGTAGATCCTTATCACATAAGTTTTATTTTGTATTATACCTATTAGGGGCTGAAAAGCCAGAAAATGAGGTTGTATGAACAGTAGTGTGTAGATCCTTATCACATAAGTTTTATTTTGTATTATACCTGTTAGGGGCTGAAAAGCCGGAAAATGAGGTTGTATAAATAGTTGTGTGTAGATCCTTATCACATAAGTTTTATTTTGTATTTTACCTGTTAGGGGCTGAAAAGCCGGAAAATGAGGCTGTATGAACAGTCATGTGTAGATCTCTGAACACACTAATAATCTGTATGTAGATATATGTGATGGTTAAAAGCCAAAAAATGAGGCTGTATGAACAGTCGTATGTAGATCCTTATCACATAAGTTTTATTTTGTATTATACCTGTTAGGGGCAGAAAAGCCGGAAAATGAGGCTGTATGAGCAGTCGTGTGTAGATACCTAACACACTAATAATTTGTATGAATATATGTATGTTTATGTTATGGGCTAAAAAGCCGGAAAGTGGTTGTGTAGACAGTCGAATGAAACCCAAAAAGGGTTAGGCAAGGAATGCCAGGTACGTAATCATAGAACTTCTCTATGTGTATCGATGTATGCGAAAGACTGTAATCTCATAGGTAGTAGATTATTTGATTTTGCATGAATGTATGTATCGGATGGGTTTGATATGAATAGGGGAAGAGCATGATTGGTCACATGGTAATCAGTGGTAGAAAACCCACCTAATGAAATGTTAGATCACATGGTGATCGGTGGTAGAAAACCCACCTAATGAAATGTTAGATCACATGGTGATTGGTGGTAGAAAACCCACCTAATGAAATGTTAGATCACATGGTGATCGGTGGTAGAAAACCCACGAAATGAAAGGCTAGGTCACTTGGTGATCGGTGGTAGAAAACCCACGTTAAAATTCCTGATTGATAGCAATAGGCAGTACGACTGTCGTTTTGGTGTGTAGCGGATGGAGGGTTGATTGTAGAAATCCCCAAGGTGTGATGGTTGGTACGGGTTGGTGTGTAGAGGATGGAATTCTAGGATGGGTTGGGCTTTGCATCATTTATTATCTGTCATGTGATTATGATTGTTGCCATTGTGTATGGGCCAGGGCTCATAATGTGCTTGTGGGCCCAAGCCTTTTATGTGTTTTCGGGATTTACACACTGAGTCTTGGTGACTCACCCTATTATTTTTCCCTAACTTTTCAGATGAGCAGTAGATCGTGGACATGGGAGCCGAGACAGACTCGAGGGGCCATCAAGTTTTTATTTCTATAGATTATTTTCGGTTTTTCCTTTAAGTTTCATTTTGGGAATATTTAGGTAATAAGGCCCCATAGTTTATATTCGCCTAAGTAGTTTTTTTTAATATTTGCAACTTAGGAATTTATGTTAGGGGTTTATTTATACCTAATAATAATAATACAAGGTTCGTTTTCAAATGTCACTTATTTATTCAAATATTTTCTAATTAACTTATGATTTCCAAAACCAACTTAGCAAAAGATTTTAACGTTCAACCCGTAGCATACCAGATCTGGTCGAAACGTATGGGCCGGGTTTGGGGTGTTACAAAATGTCGTTAATAATTTGAAAGAAAGTTCAAGTTAAATCATATTTGTAAAAGTTTGTTTTGAAATCCATTTCTTAATCAATTTCAGAAAACCTTTATTTACGTTTTTAGAAAAATTCTCGTTTTAAACAATTTAAGAAAAATAATAAAAACATCCCAACCATAAAGCAAAAATAAAAATAGTTCAGAGGCCTTATTACAACTTAAACCAAAATAGAAAAATAATAAAATAAACGGAAATAGAAATTTAAAATTCAATAACACCATTTCTGAAGTATGGCCTCCACCGAGTCATCCATGGCCCAATTCCACGTCACTAAGCATTACCTGAAAGGGTTAAGAGAAAGGGGGTGAGTTACAAGAACTCAGTGTATAATCCCCTTACCATCATCCACTGGGTCGGAACACACATAGCAATATTTTGGGCCTAAGCCCAATTTACAATTATAACATAATAACATGTATATAATATGCATGTGATATGCAATTCCCAAACCAAACCTAGTTTCCATCCGCTACACACCACCCGTACCAACCAACACACCTGTGGGGAGCTTTAGTCACCCACCCCGCCAACACACCAAACTGGGTATTAAGCCATATATCAAACTGGGCATGAAGCCATATATCAAACTGGGCATGAAGTCATATATCAAATTGGGAATTAAGCCATATATCAAACTCGGCATTAAGCCATATATTAATTTGTGGACAAGCCACCAGAATTTTGTAGTAAAGCTACCAGAACTTCTCTTCGTCAAATATCCCAACCCATGCAAATCATGTATATAATATGCACATTCAATTACTACAATCCATTCATATAATTATTACAAACATACGGCACATTATAAATATTCTCACAATCTGGCCCATATCACATTTTGGCCCATATAGCTCATATCACACTTGGCCCATATATCAAATATTACATTTGGCCCATATATCGAATATCACATTTGGCCCATATATCAAATATCACATTTGGCCCATATAGCAAAATATCAATTGACCCATATAGCAAAATATCAATCGGCCCATATAGCAACATATTTCAATTTGGCCCATAAAAGGGTATTTTCGTAATTCGATCCATAGGGACATTTCGTAATTTGGCCCATTAGGGGCATTTTCGTAACTCAGCCCGTAAGGGCATTTTCATAATTCGGTAATCGTACCCACTAAGGGTAATTCGGTAATTTACCCTCCAAGGGTATGATGGTAATTTCGCAACTTAGGCTTAATTACTAATTTGGGGCATAAAATTGAAACTGTCCATCTACGTCATACTGACTAAATTGACCATAACTCGAGTCAGGAAACTCGAAATCTAAATCTATTAATTTTCCTTGAAACTAGACTCATATATCTTTCTCCTATAATTTTTCCAGAATTTTTAGCTTAAACATTTAGTACAGTTTATTCCTTGAATTTTCCCTTGTTTCACTGTCTAATGATTCTGACCTCTCTTACCTTAATCTCAAATATCTTACTGTACGCTTTTCATATACTACTCCCACTTGTTTCTATTGAAAATAGGTTCACTAAGGAATCCATACATATCAATTATAACTCTTAATTCACTTTGTACAATTTTATACGATTTTTCCAAGACAGAACAGATTACCCCGAAATCATTCAGAACCAGTCTTACTAAAATTTACATATCTCAGAATATAAAATTCATTTTCCTTCTCCGTTTCTTCCATATTAATATAGACACAATAAGCTTTAATTTGATATCTTATTCACTTTGTAATTCCTTTTCTCATATTTTTCGTGATTTTTCAAATACACGACACTGTTTCTGACCGAAACTGTTTTATTACAAAATACGATTACCACTACGATCATACGCACGCCCGTGATCACGGATGCTGGTTTTCAATTTTTCTTAGTATTTTGACCGATTCAGAGAATATTTCATATAAAATTCTAGAGAAGTGTGAGATTACATACCATATACGTAAGGTACGAGATTACACACCTTATACGGAATTCGTAACACGATACTCTCCGCGGCACCTAAAGGTACAATCGGTCAACTATTAGTCCAAAACCCAATTTACAACTTCAACCAATGTTGCGATTGATTAACAATCTATCACTTACCAACAATCCGAGTCTCTTATTACGAGGGATAGGTGTTCGATTGGCCCTCCGATAAAGTACTTCGAGTCCTTAGAAGTGATTAACACAAAAACAATATTAGCCACACCTTATTCGGCTTGAGAAAGAATCACCACAATACACCCCCTTCACCTATATACGGCTTGGAAGAAAAAGAAAAAGAAATGAAAAGAGGAATATACGATCACTTACCGATTTGATTAAGAAGAGATTGTCCAACACGAAAGGAAAAGAAATGGTGAAGAAGTAGGGTGGTAATAGGTTCGGCTATGGAGAGAATCGAACAATGATATTCGGCTATCAAGGAAGGTGGAAAGAAAATGAGTATGTGACCAAACAAAAGAGAAAAGCGATGCACTATTGTGCTAATATGTTTCGGCAAGGAGGGTTGCAAAATTGGGAGAAATGACACAAAGTTGCCAAAGGGAATTTTTGCCAAAACACTACTAAGTCTTTACCAAATGCCAAAATAAAAAAATTCAGCTACCTATTCTCCCCAAAACCGTCCACATGCATCCCCCCTAGGATAAGAGTTTGGCCACCCAAGCTTTCCAAAACATCACCCACGAAATAAGCCTCATGTCCCCCTTTCTTTCCTATTTCTCTTGATTCCTTTCCCAAACTTCAACCTTGCCTTATTCTTTTAGCCAACTTACCAAAAATAATGAAGTCCACCCTTGCTATAAATACTCCTTGACCGACACATTAAGAAAGGGAAGCAAAAAGAAAAGTCAAAATGCACACAAAGTGATTCGAACCTCTTCCCTCAAGGTCCATTACTTGATGCCATAACCTCTTTACTAATTGCTCATTTATGCTAACAAATTACTCATCTATTTCCACAAGCCTTGATGCCACTTACAAACTCTCCTTAATAGGCTTAATCACAAAATTTTACTAAGGCCCAACTCGAACCCGAAACTTCATAGAAACCTCGTAACCTTCTAAAATCACCTTCCTAATAAGTCCAACTTGAAATAATGTCGTTCTCTTGTTCTCAAAAATTTTTAACATTCCTACGCCCAAGGCCCATTGGGCCCAATCCTACTAGGCCCAATTTTGGGATGTTACAGTTCTACCATCCTTAAAGAAATTTTGTCCTCGAAATTTCCATCCAACTACTAAACGCACCAATCAAATCACACCACTATGCTTTCGCTGCGCTCTCTGATCTTAATAACCACAATATACTTTTTAACATAATCTTGAATCCTTTTTCACACAACCAAACATCTAACCACAGTAGCAAACCTTTATCTACCACTTATACCAAAAATTTTCTTACATTCAATCATCACTTCCATCCAAAACATACCTAACTTGATGGTGATGGAACAATCCCGAGCCTTATGCTCCTTAGACCCACAGATCAAGCATGCTCCTGACCTCCTCCAGCATTCTCCTGGATGACGCCTCTTGCAAAAATCACAAGCCGGAAAGTTTGGACGTGCCTTAACACGCTTTACGGAACAAGACTGCGACCCAAAAGAACCGAGATTTATTTTCTTCTTACAGTCTACACATCCAACTCGAAGTGCTTCACCGATTCCTTTAACCTCCTCCAATATTTCCTTGACTATCTGAGTCAGCTCGACATGTAGCCCTTATGCTTTTGAATCCGTGACTTTTGAAAATGTCGTTAATAATTTGAAAGAAAGTTCGAGTTAAATCATATTTGTAAAAGTTTATTTTGAAATCCATTTATGTTTTTAGAAAAATTCTCGTTTTAAACAATTTAAGAAAAATAATAAAAACATCCCAACCATAAAGCAAAAATAAAAAGAGTTCAGAGGCATTATTACAACTTAAACCAAAATAACAAAATAATAAAATAAATGAAAATAGAAATTTAAAATTCAATAACACCATTTCTGAAGTATGGCCTCCACCGAGCCATCCATGGCCCAAGTCCACGTCACTGAGCATTACCTAAAAGGGTTAAGAGAAAGGGGGTGAGTTACAAGAACTCAGTGTATAATCCCCTTACCATCATCCACTTGGTCGGAACACACATAGCAATATTTTGGGCCTAAGCCCAATTTACAATTATAACATAATAACATGTATATAATATGCATGTGATATGCAATTCCCAAACCAAACCTAGTTTCTATCCGCTACACACCACCCGTACCAACCAACACACCGTGGGGAGCTTTAGTCACCCACCCCGCCAACACACCAAACTGGGCATTAAGCCATATATCAAACTGGGCATGAAGTCATATATCAAACTGGGCATTAAGCCATATATCAAACTGGGCATTAACCCATATATCAATTTTGGACAAGCCACCAGAATTTTGTAGCAAAGCTCCCAGAACTTCTCTTCGTCAAATATCCAAATCCATGCAAATCATGTATATAATATGCACATTCAATTACTACAATCCATTCATATAATTATTACAAACATATGGCCCATTATAAATATTCTCACAATCTGGCCCATATCACATTTTGGCCCATATAGCTTATATCACACTTGGCCCATATATCAAATATTACATTTGGCCCATATATCGAATATCACATTTGGCCCATATATCAAATATCACATTTGGCCCATATATCAAGTATTAATCGGCCCATATAGCAAAATATCAATTCACCCATATAGCAAAATATCAATCGGCCCATATAGCAACATATTTCAATTTGGCCCATAAAGGGTATTTTCGTAATTCGGTCCATAGGGACATTTCGTAATTCGGCCCATTAGGGGCATTTTCGTAACTCGGCCCGTAAGGGCATTTTCATAATTAGGTAATCGTACCCACTAAGGGTAATTCGGTAATTTACCCTCTAAGGGTATGATGGTAATTTTCAACCTAGGCTTAATTACTAATTTGGGGCATAAAATCGAAATTGTCCATCTGCGTCATACTGACTAAATTGACTATAACTCGAGTTAAAAAACTCAAAATCTAAACCCGTAAATATTCCTTGAAACTAGACTCATATATCTTTCTCCTATAATTTTTCTAGAATTTTTAGCTTAACCATTTAGTACAGTTTATTCCTTGAAGTTTTCCTTGTTTTACTATCTAATGATTCTGACCTCTCTTAACTTAATCTCAAATATCTTACTGTACACTTTTCATATACTGCTCCCACTTGTTTCTATTGAAAATAGGTTCACTAAGGAATCCATACATATCAATTATAACTCTTAATTCACTTTGTACAATTTTATACGATTTTTCCAAGACAGAACAGAATACCCCAAAATCATTCAGAACCAGTCTCACTAGAATTTACATATCTCAGAATATAAAATTCCTTTTCCTTCTCCGTTTCTTCCATATTAAAATAGACACAGCAAGCTTTAATTTCATATCTTATTCACTTTGTAATTCCTTTTCTCCTAGTTTTCGTGATTTTTCAAAATACACGACACTGTTTCTGACCGAAACTGTTTTATTACAAAATATGATTACTACTACGATCATACGCACGCCCGAGTGATCACGGATGCCAGTTTTCAATTTTTCTTCGGTATTTCGACCGATTCACAGAATATTTCATACAAAATTTCAAAGAAGTGTGAGATTACACACCACATACGGAAGGTACGGGATTACACACCTTATACGGAATCCGTAACACGATACTCTCCGCGGCACTTAAAGGTACAATCGGTCAACTATTAGTCCAAAACCCAATTTACAACTTCAACCAATATTGCGATTGATGAGCAATCTATCACTTACCAACAATCCGAGTCTCTTATTACGAGGGATAGGTGTTCGATTGGCCCTCCAATAAAGTACTTCGAGTCCTTAGAAGTGATTAACACAAAAACAATGTTAGCCACACCTTATTCGGCTTGAGAAAGAATCACCACAATACACCCTCTTCACCTATATACGGCTTGGAAGAAAAAGAAAAAGAAATGAAAAGAGGAATATACGATCACTTACCGATTTGATTAAGAAGAGATTGTCCAACACGAAAGGAAAAGAAATGGTGAAGAAGTAGGGTGGTAATAGGTTTGACTATGGAGAGAATCGAACAATGATATTTGGCTATCAAGGAAGGTGGAAAGAAAATGAGTATGTGACCAAACAAAAGAGAAAAGCAATGCACTATTGTGCTAATATGTTTCGGTAAGGAGGGTTGCAAAATTGGGAGAAATGACACAAAGTTGGCAAAGGGAATTTTTGCCAAAACACTACTAAGTCTTTACCAAATGCCAAAATAAAAAAATTTCAGCTACCTATTCTCCCCAAAACCGTCCACATGCATCCCCCCTAGGATAAGAGTTTGGCCACCCAAGCTTTCCAAAACATCACCCACGAAATAAGCCTCATGTCCCCCTTTCTTTCCTATTTCTCTTGATTCCTTTCCCAAACTTCAACCTTGCCTTATTCTTTTAGCCACCTTACCAAAAATAATGAAGTCCACCTTTGCCATAAATACTCCTTGACCGACACATTATGTAACACCCCAAACCCGGTCAATACGCCATGACCGAATCTGGCATGCCACGAAGGAAAAACGTTTTGAAGAAAACCGAGTTAACGATTAAATTTTTGTGAAAAACTCTTTGTTGAACTTTGTTTGTAGTAAACAAGTGTAATAAGTTGAAAGCTGATTATTTACTTTTGAAAACCTCAAAATAAGTCTTAAAAAAACTTAGTTGCAAATCCATAGATTAGAAAACCTTTTAATATTTTAAAAAAAACCAAAGTGATTAGATTGAAAACTGTATTTAAAAGAAATTTGGAAAAGTTGAGTTTTTTTTTGAAAATAGTATGTGTTATCGAAAATACTTAAGATGTTAAAATTATCATATGATTTATGTTACCCGATGGTAACGTTTTTAAAAACCATCGCATTTTGTAATTTAGAAAACTTTATGCTCAAATTATTATTTCAAACATGTAATTTGTAAGCCAAATTTAAAACAAATCCAAAACATATAAATAATCCAAAACATAATTAAACAGGCCTTATTACAAATCCATAAAATTATGAAAACCAAATTAAAATAAAGTACCCAAATGGTAGTTCATGTAAAACCAAATTTTATTGCATGGCCTCCTAGAGTTCATCCGGCTCCTCATCCGCGATCTCACGTATCACCTGAAAAGATAAGGGAGAAGGTGAGTCACCAAGACTCAGTGCATATTCCCTCTCCCGGGTAAATGCCACATACTTACACCAATTATAACAAAGCAACATATATGTATAATGCACCCAACCTAGCCATCCATAACTCTTTTTCTACCCCGTGTGGTACCAAACCACTGGTGGTGCCAAACCACTGGTGACCGAAGTCACGATATTCAATATTGTGATACCAAATCACTGGTGCCTCAAAGTCACAAATAATCCATCTGTGGGGCCAACCCACGTGTGATACCAAATCACTAGCGACGATCCCATATCTCAAAAGTGGGGCCAACCCACGGTGATGCTAGATCACAGGGACAAGTCACTATGAGGTGCCAAACCTCTGGTGTCCCAAAGACACAAATGTGATACCAAATCACTGGTGACCAAAGTCACGAATAATCAAGTTGTGGGGCCAACCCATGTGTGATACCAAATCACTGGCGACGATCCCATATCTCAAAAGTGGGGCCAACCGACGGTGGTGTTAACCACAGGGACGAGACGCTATGAGGTGCAAAACCTCTGGCGTCCGAAGACACAAATGTGGTGCCAAATCACTGGAGGTACCAAACCTCTGGTGTCCGAAGACACGAATGTGATACCAAATCACTGGTGACCGAAGTCACGATATCAATCTTCCCCCTCCTCTCATGTTGCCCATACCAATGCAATAGATAAACAAATCATGTCAATATACTTTGATATGAATCACATAACAAAATATCATAAATCGTAGATCATGATTTCAATCCTCATGTATTAACAACATATCGAAACGGACTTACCCGAATCCTCATTCATACCATCATGGTATCATATCAAGATCTCATCATTTCGGCTTTAACAACATGAATAGTTATTTAACACACATATATTCATATATGAACCAAGTTATAAAGTGTGTAAGGTACACACCTTTCACCAACGCAAGAACTATCTTCCAAAGATCCGATCTATCGCACTAGATCACCTTGTCCTACAATCGGCCAATACTAAAATTATAAACAAAGGCCATTCGACCATACCACTAAATCCCAAAGAGTTATCCTTTAAAAAAAATACCAAGTCTTACCTAAACTTACCCAAAACAATTGACAAAGAAACGAGGCTTAGATTGATTGCTTCCAACGTCCTGAGAGCCTAAAAAAATGATCGATTCCTAAAATGGTTAGAGCCTTGCAACAAATGCCCATAGGTTCGGCCTTTGTCCACAAGGAAACGACATAGAATCGAGAAAGAAATGAAGGAGAAACGGCCATGAACACTTACCTATTATCCAAAATCGATTGAAGAAAACCAAAGAGAATCTACCCTTGAGTATTCAGCCAAAGCAAACCAAAAGGATATGAGAAGTTTCGGCTATGATTTTTGAATGAAGAAAACAATTGATATATGGCTCGAAAGAAATGAAGAATTAGTATGGCAAAGAAAAGAAAATGAAAAGGGAAGAAGGATGATTCGGCTAAGAAGAAAGTAAAAGAAATGTGGTGATATTGAACAATATCAAAGGAAGAGAAAGAGAAAATGGGAGTAAGAGATTCGGCCAACACCTAATTACCAAAGAAGAAAAGTGCACAAAAGTTCCAATGTTGTTTCGGTTTCAAAAGGATAAATGAAAGAAAGAAAAAGTAGAGTTTGGTTCCAACAAAATGAGACTAAAAACCAAAAGCAAAATTGCACCAAAATGCACAAGACACATTCGGCCAAAGAGGGAGCTTTTGGAGAGGAAAAACAAATGCAAAAAGATGCTCAAAAACAAAAATTGGCCAACTATTCCCCCCAAGCTACCTATCACATTCGGCCACCCCCTAGCCACACATGCCATCCACATTCAAGCACTAAAGGCCTTGGAATACTTTCCAAAACATCATCCTAAAGCCTAGCCTTATGTCTCCCCAACCTTCCATAACCTTAAGATTCTTATCCCCAATTTCATGCTTTCCTTAAACCAATATTCAACTTACCAAAATTAAAAGTCCAACCTATCATAAAGTTTGATCGTCCATCAATGCTAGAATGTACAAAAAATAAAATCCTCAATATGCTTTCCATGCTACTCGAACCACTTCCCTCAAGCAACCTTTCAAGCTCCTTATCCACTATGCGACTAACTCCTCATGTGTTACAATTTAACACTTAAATTAACTTAAGTGTCAAGTTCACTTAATCCACTTCATTAAATAAACTATACTAAAAATTATTCTAACTTCCTAAATAAAAATCAAGCCTTCACAAGACTATGCTAACACACAAAATTCATACTCGAGCCAACACAAATAATACTCAAATTTTTGGATGTTACAATTCTACCCCCTTAAGAAAATTTCGTCCTCGAAATTACCTGATCAAAAGAGTTGAGGATACTGCTGCCTCATCGCATCCTCTGGTTCCCACGTAGCTTCTTCTACGCTATGATCCCTCCATAAGACTTTCACTAAAGGAACTGACTTCCTCCGCAAAATTTTTACATCTCGCTCTAGGATCTGCACAGGTTCCTCCTCCACCGTCAAATCTGGATTCTCCTCTACTTCCTCTACTGCCACGATATGCGATGGATCAGAACAATAGCGTCTAAGCATGGAAACATGAAACACATTGTGAATCTGACTCAGTTCTGCTGGCAACTCGAGCTGATAAGCTACTGGTCCCACTCGTCTCAACACCTTAAACGGTCCAATGAACCTTGGACTTAACTTGCCTTTTCTCCCAAATCTTAACACTTTCTTCCATGGCGAGACCTTCAGAAAAACTTTGTCACCCACGGCAAACTCTATATCCCTCCGCTTGAGATCGGTATATGACTTCTGCCTATCCGAAGCTTCCTTCAGACGAGCCTGAATTATCTTCACTTTATCCTCAGTTTCTGCAACCAACTCTGGTCCTAACGTCTGACGCTCACTCAACTCTGTCCAACATGTAGGTGTGCGACATCGCCTACCATACAACGCCTCATATGGTGCCATCTTAATGCTTGCCTGATAACTATTGTTGTACGCGAACTCAGCTAGCGGTAAAAACTCTTCCCAGCTGCCTCTGAAGTCCAAAACACAACCTCTCAACATATCCTCTAAAATCTGAATAACCCTTTCCGACTGCCCATTAGACTGTGGATGAAATGCGATACTGAAATCCAACCGCGTACCCAAAGCCTGATGTAGCGCTCTCCAAAACCTCGGTGTAAATCTGGGATCCCTGTCTGAGATGATCGACACTGGCACACCGTGCAACCTCACTATCTCCGCCACATGCAACTTAGCTAACCTCTGAAACGAATAATCCATCCTTACCAGAATGAAATGAGCTGACTTAGTCAGACGATCCACAATCACCCAAACTGGATCCTTCTTACTAGGAGTAAGAGGTAATCCACTGACAAAGTCCATAGTGATCCTCTCCCACTTCCACTGTGGAATCTTCACCGGCTGAAGTAATCCAGACGGTAAATGATGTTCAGCCTTGACCTGCTGACACGTCAGGAATTTACCCACAAACTCAGTTACCTCTCGCTTCAGACCTGGCCACCAAAACTGCTCTCTTAAATCTCGATACATCTTGCTACCTCCAGGATGCATAGCATATGGGCTGCTATGTGCGTCCCGAAGAATCCTTTGCCTCAACTCAACATCCTTCGGCATACAAGCTCTCCCTTTAAAACACAAAACTCCATCACTGGACAAACTATAATCCTCTAAACCACCATTCTGAACCTGCAACCTCCGATCATTCAAACCATCATCCTCTAACTGCTTCTCCTTGATCTGATCTAACCAAGTCGGCTTGACTTGCAATTCAGCCAAAAGACTCCCATCGTCAAACAAGCTAAGACGAGCAAACATCGATCTTAAGTCAGACACAACCTTACGGTTCAACGCGTCTGCCATCACGTTAGCCTTGCCCGGATGATACTCGATCGAACAGTCGTAGTCCTTCAACAACTCGATCTATCTACGCTGCCTCAAGTTCAAATCCTTCTGAGTCAAAAGATACTTAAGACTCTTGTGATCCGTGTAGACTATCGACTTCTCTCCGTACAAATAGTGCCTCCAAATCTTCAAAGCGAAAACCACTGCTGCTAATTCCAAGTCATGTGTCGGATAATTAACCTCATGTGGTCTCAACTGCTGAGATGCATAAGCCACTACCTTCCCTTCCTGCATCAGCACACATCCCAAACCAGTATGTGATGCATCACAATAAACCGTGAATTCCTTGCCTGCCTTAGGTTGAATCAAAACCGGAGCTTCAGTCAGAATCTTCTTCAACTTATCAAAACTTTCTTGCTGCTTCTCGGTCCACACAAATGGAACTCCTTTCCTCAACAACTTGGTCATTGGTGCGGTGATCAAAGAAAATCCTTCCACAAATCTTCGGTAATACCCCGCCAGACCTAGAAAACTCCGAATCTCAGCCACTGACTTAGGCGGCTTCCAGTCCAACACTACCTCAATCTTCCGAGGATCTACTCTAATCCCCTCGGTTGATACAACATGACCCAAGAAAGTCACCTCCCTAAGCCAGAACTCGCACTTACTAAATTTAGCAAAAAGCTGCTCTTCCCTCAGAATCTGCAACACTACTCGCAAATGCGCATCATGCTCCTCCTCTGACTTTGAGTAAACCAAAATATCGTCTATAAATACAACAACAAACTGATCCAAAAACTGCTGAAAAATTCGATTCATCATGTCCATGAATGCTGCCGGCGCGTTAGTCAATCCAAACGGCATCACCAGAAACTCGTAGTGCCTATACCGAGTGCGAAATGCCGTCTTATGGATATCAGCCTCGTTCACCTTTAGCTGATGATACCCAGACCTTAAATCAATCTTGGAGAAAACTACTGCCCCTTTAAGCTGATCAAACAAGTCATCTATCCTCGGCAAAGGATACTTGTTTTTGATCGTCAGCTTATTCAACTGGCGGTAATCAATACACATCCGCATCATACCATCCTTCTTCTTGACAAAAAGTACCGGCGCTCCCCATGGCGAAACACTTGGTCTAATGAAACCTCGATCCAACAACTCCTGAATCTGAGCCTTCAATTCCATCAATTCCTTCGGTGCCATCCTATACGGAGCAATAGACACTAGCGCCGTTCCGGGTAACAGATCTATACCGAATTCGACTTCACGATCTGGAGGCAGTCCCGGAAGTTCTTCAGGAAATACGTCAGCAAATTCCTTTACAGTTCGAACATTCCCCACAGAAGACTCCTTAGCTTCCAACGCACACACATGGACTACAAATGCCTCACAGCCCTTCCTGACCATCTTCACAGCTTTTAACGCAGATACCACGTTGGATAGATAATCTCTTCTATTACCTATCATGACCACCTCTTTACCCTCAACTGACTTCAAAACCATGCGCTTAGCAGCGCAATCCAGACTTGCTTGGTACTTGACCAACCAGTCCATCCCAAGAATCAGATCGAACTCCTCAAACGGCAGTTCCATCAGATCAGCTACAAACACTACCCCTTGAAGTTCTAGGGGAACATCCCTATGCAGCTTATCTACTTCTACAGAGTGACCTAGAGGGCTAAGTACTGTCATCCTCCTAGAAGCAGTCTCAGAATCTAGATTCATGGTCTCTACAATGCTACTAGCAACATACGAGTGCGTCGAACCCACATCTATCAAAGCAGTATATGGAACACCAAAGATTAAGAACGTACCGGTTATGACATCCGGTGCGTCGCCCTCCTCTCGTCGTCTCGCAGCATACACCAAACCATGCTGTCTCGCATCAGTGTTGCTTGCACCTCTGCCAGATGCTCCGCGGCCTCACCAGAGCCATTACCTCCTCTACCATTACCACGACCTCTCTGCGGTGCTGGTCCCTCCTTTCTGAACTGAGCACGACCTTGACCTTCAGATTGATTTCTGGCTTGCTTACGTGGACAATCTCTCACACGATGATCCAGCGAGCCACACTCGAAACATCCTTTTCCTCTGATTCGACATTCGCCCCAATGAAACTTCCCACATCGATTACACTGTGCTGGTCTCTGATTAGCAGTAACAGGCCTCCCAGACTCATTCGACCCACTCTGCCTAATCCTCTTCTGAGAATTATCGGCTGACCCAGATGATCCATAACCTCTCTTATGCTTATTCCGATCGTAACTCTGCCTTCCAGATTCCTTTATCCCTTCAGCAATCTTAGATTTTTCAACGAACGCAGCAAATTCTCGCTCCTGATGTGGAGCAATCAGCAACCTTAGCTCATCTCTCAAACCATCCTCGAACCGGACACATCGCTCGTGCTCCGAAGCCACAATACCTCCAGCATACCGGCTCAATCTTAAGAACTCAGCCTCATACTCTGATACGGGCTTACTTCCTTGGACCAAACTCAAAAATGCCTTACGCTGCGCATCAACGTAACTAGACCCAATATATTTCTTCTGATACGCTGCCTTAAAATAATCCAAAGTGAGATCTTCCGCCGCAGCACCATTCCGAATCGTGAGCCACCACTGATATGACTCATCCCGAAGAAGCGATACTATCCCTTTCAGCTTTTCCTCGGCATTCAGATCCAAATCATCCATGATTCGCTCCATCGCCTCTAACCAATATTCAGCCAAACTGGGAGCTACACCCAAAACACCTCGAAATACCTCGGCTCCGTTGGCTCAGAGTCGCTCAGGTACTGACTTCCGAGCTCCCGCGCCTCCACCTACTCCAGCCACCCTCTCCAGAACTCGCAGCATCGCCTGAGACACTGCGTCATCCCCCGTTTGATCCTGATGCTCAACTCCAACCGCTGGTGGTGGGACTGGTGGTACTTCATTCTCGGATCCTTGACCAGACCTCACTGGCTCAGACACAGCCATCCTACCTCGACCACATCCACGCATAACACGACCTCGACCTCGAGTACTCATATCTAAGATCTCGACTTATCTGATTTAAAAGTTTTATGAATTAATCAATATTCCACTTTCTTTAAAGCACAGTTTTATGAAAAGTTTTAATAAGAGATTTCGCGAGTACACCAAACCTATAGTTTTGGGTCTCTAAAGTAGTTCCTACTACTATATAGTCATATCAATATCACTATAATCATATGATCAAAATCAACAGTTTTGATGTACTTACCAGGGCGGATTGATGCCGGAGACTCGGGGCCATGCTTTTCAAACCATATAATTTTAAACAAAAACATTTTAAAACCATACTTTAAAACATTTTGGGCCTCGAGCCCACAGCCGAGCTTTTGAACTTAGCTCTGATACCAATTTGTAACACCCCAAACCCGGTCAATACGCCATGACCGAATCTGGCATGCCACGAAGGAAAAACATTTTGAAGAAAAACGAGTTAACGATTAAATTTTTGTGAAAAACTCTTTGTTGAACTTTGTTTGTAGTAAACAAGTGTAATAAGTTGAAAGCTGATTATTTACTTTTGAAAACCTCAAAATAAGTCTTAAAAAACTTAGTTGCAAATCCATAGATTAGAAAACCTTTTAATATTTTAAAAAAAACCAAAGTGATTAGATTGAAAACTGTATTTAAAAGAAATTTGGAAAAGTTGAGTTTTTTTTTGAAAATAGTATGAGTTATCGAAAATACTTAAGATGTTAAAATTATCATATGATTTATGTTACCCGATGGTAACGTTTTTAAAAACCATCGCATTTTGTAATTTAGAAAACTTTATGCTCAAATTATTATTTCAAACATGTAATTTGTAAGCCAAATTTAAAACAAATCCAAAACATATAAATAATCCAAAACATAATTAAACAGGCCTTATTACAAATCCATAAAATTATGAAAACCAAATTAAAATAAAGTACCCAAATGGTAGTTCATGTAAAACCAAATTTTATTGCATGGCCTCCTCGAGTTCATCCGGCTCCTCATCCGCGATCTCACGTATCACCTGAAAAGATAAGGGAGAAGGTGAGTCACCAAGACTCAGTGCATATTCCCTCTCCCGGGTAAATGCCACATACTTACACCAATTATAACAAAGCAACATATATGTATAATGCACCCAACCTCGCCATCAATAACTCCTTTTCTACCCCGTGTGGTACCAAACCACTGGTGGTACCAAACCACTGGTGACCGAAGTCACGATATTCAATATTGTGATACCAAATCTCTGGTGACTCAAAGTCACAAATAATCCATCTGTGGGGCCAACCTACGTGTGATACCAAATCACTGGCGACGATCCCATATCTCAAAAGTGGGGCCAACCCACGGTGATGCTAGATCACAGGGACAAGTCGCTATGAGGTGCCAAACCTCTGGTGTCCCAAAGACACAAATGTGATACCAAATCACTGGTGACCGAAGTCACGAATAATCAAGTTGTGGGGCCAACCCACGTGTGATACCAAATCACTGGCAACGATCCCATATCTTAAAAGTGGGGCCAACCCACGGTGGTGTTAACCACAGGGACGAGACGCTATGAGATGCCAAACCTCTGGTGTCCGAAGACACAAATGTGATACCAAATCACTAGAGGTACCAAACCTCTAGTGTCCGAAGACACGAATGTGATACCAAATCACTGGTGACCGAAGTCACGATATCAATCTTCCCCCTCCTCTCATGTTGCCCATACAAATGCAATAGATAAACAAATCATGTCAATATACTTTGATATGAATCACATAACAAAATATCATAAATCGTAGATCATGATTTCAATCCTCATGTATTAACAACATATCGAAACGGACTTACCTGAATCCTCATTCATACCATCATGGTATCATATCAAGATCTCATCATTTCGGCTTTAACAACATGAATAGTTATTTAACACACATATATTCATATATGAACCAAGTTATAATGTGTGTAAGATACACACCTTTCACCAACGCAAGAACTATCTTCCAAAGATCCGATCTATCGCACTAGATCACCTTGTCCTACAATCGGCCAATACTAAAATTATAAACAAAGGCCATTCGGCCATACCACTATATCCCAAAGAGTTATCCTTTAAAAAAAATACCAAGTCTTACCTAAACTTACCCAAAACGATTGACAAAGAAACGAGGCTTAGATTGATTGCTTCCAACGTCCCGAGAGCCTAAAAGAATGATCGATTCCTAAAATGGTTAGAACCTTGCAACAAATGCCCATAGGTTCAGCCTTTGTCCACAAGGAAACGACATAGAATCGAGAAAGAAATGAAGGAGAAACGGCCATGAACACTTACCTATTATCCAAAATCGATTGAAGAAAACCAAAGAGAATCTACCCTTGACTATTCGGCCAAAGCAAACCAAAAGGATATGAGAAGTTTCGGCTATGGTTTTTGAATGAAGAAAACAATTGATATATGGCTCGAAAGAAATGAAGAATTAGTATGGCAAAGAAAAGAAAATGAAAAGGGAAGAAGGATGATTCGGCTAAGAAGAAAGTAAAAGAAATGTGGTGATATTGAACAATATCAAAGGAAGAGAAAGAGAAAATGGGAGTAAGAGATTCTGCCAACACCTAATTACCAAAGAAGAAAAGTGCACAAAAGTTCCAATGTTGTTTCGGTTTCAAAAGGATAAATGAAAGAAAGAAAAAGTAGAGTTTGGTTCCAACAAAATGAGACTAAAACCAAAAGCAAAATTGCACCAAAATGCACAAGACACATTCGGCCAAAGAGGGAGTTTTTGGAGAGGAAAAACAAATGGAAAAAGATGCTCAAAAACAAAAATTGGCCAACTATTCCCCCCAAGCTACCTATCACATTCGGCCACCCCCCTAGCCACACATGCCGTCCACATTCAAGCACTAAAGGCCTTGTAATACTTTCCAAAACATCATCCTAAAGCCTAGCCTTATGTCTCCCCAACCTTCCATAACCTTAAGATTCTTATCCCCAATTTCATGCTTTCCTTAAACCAATATTCAACTTACCAAAATTAAAAGTCCAACCTATCATAAAGTTTGACCGTCCATCAATGCTAGAATGTACAAAAAATAAAATCCTCAATATGCTTTCCATGCTACTCGAACCACTTCCCTCAAGCAACCTTTCAAGCTCCTTATCCACTATGCCACTAACTCCTCATGTGTTACAATTTAACACTTAAATTAACTTAAGTGTCAAGTTCACTTAATCCACTTCATTAAATAAACTATACTAAAAATTATTCTAACTTCCTAAATAAAAATCAAGCCTTCACAAGACTATGCTAACACACAAAATTCATACTCGAGCCAACACAAATAATACTCAAATTTTTGGATGTTACACATTAAGAAAGGGAAGCAAAAATAAAAGTCAAAATGCACACAAAGTGATTCGAACCTCTTCCCTCAAGGTCCATTACTTGATGCCATAACCTCTTTACTAATTACTCATTTATGCTAACAAATTACTCATCTATTTCAATAAGCCTTAATGCCACTTACAAACTCTCCTTAATAGGCTTAATCACAAAATTTTACTAAGGCCCAACTCGAACCCGAAACTTCATAGAAACCTCGTAACCTTCTAAAATCACCTTCCTAATAAGTCCAACTTGAAATAATGTCGTTCTCTTGTTCTCAAGGCCCATTGGGCACAATCCTACTAGGCCCAATTTTGAGATGTTACACTTTTCCATGTTACAAGGCTCACACGCCCGTGTGGTCCAAGGGACATGCCCGTGTGACCCTTAGACACGTCCGTGCTGCAGGCCGTGTTTGAAATTAGGGTGCTCTCTAACTTGTGCCACATGGCCATGCCACACATCTGTGTGCTAGACCGTGTAGCACACATGGCTGAGACACACGCCCGTGTCTCTGCCCGTGTGCTCAATTCTGGACATTCTATTTTGTAACAATTCAGGTACAAGGGACACACGGCCGGAACACATGCCCATGGGGGTAGACCGTGTGTCACACACACGGCTTAGACACATGCCCATGGGGTAGACCGTGTGTCACACACATGGCTTAGACACACGCCCATGTGACTACCCGTGTGGACAAAAATAAGGCTATTTACCAAGCCATTTTGCCACCCATACTTGCACACATTTACACATCATCTCATGGCACAAATTCAAGCATGTAAATACAACCAAACAACCACAAAAAAGACAATAACATGCCATTCTTATATCATCATTTATCCTGCTTAAAACATCATACTTAGCTCGATAAAAACATACTAATTTCACATTCACAAGAGGGCATTAACATATGAATAAACTTATGATCAACATAAGCCATCATTCATGGCTATATACAAGATGAAGCATTAACAAATAATTTCAAACCTCATAGTAAACATGCACATTAATTATGTGTACTCATATTTCCAAGCATGTCTTAATATATTTCAATTACCTAATCTTTTACCTTCCCATGCTTCCATAATCATTTTAATAGGCAATTATGCCCACCTTCCCTCTTTCTCATATCAGATAAATCATAATTTGTGTGAATAAAACATGTTACATAATAACTTAATTTGGCTCGAAAGCCAATCACATAATTGTCAAACAAGTTTACCATGAATTTCATACATCACAAGTATAGGCCAATAATCACGAGGTTTTCACAAAATCATTCTCGTGGAAATCATGAACTCACAATTTCATGAAGTCAATGCTCATAAACTTTACGTACATACCTATACTAATTCGTAATACTTACATACTATTTCTCTTCTTTGACATACCCGTTGAATTTCCCATTGAACCATTTAGAATACTAAAGGATACTCAGGAATCTCGTACATACTTACATGAAATCTCATATCGATGCCAATAGCCTAGCTATGGTCTTACACGAAGTCTCATATCGATGCCATGGTCTTACATGAAGTCTCATATTGATGCCATATCCCAGATATGGTCTTACACGAAGTCTCATATTGATGCCATATCCCAGATATGGTCTTACACGTAATCTCAGTAACCCTAATGTCATGACATTTGTATCCTATCTATTCCTAATGTTCAACTGGGACTTTCGCTGTATCGAATCTCTGTCGGTCATTTCCATAGTATTGTATTCAATAGCATTCACATTTCATTTCAATAATGTAGCATTTACCACAATTATATCAATCAAGCATTTATACACATATAATTTAATGCTTATTAAACATACGAACTTACCTCGACATAAAAATGGCAAAAAGGACTAAATCGTCAAATACTTATTTTTCTCCCGTTCTAGGTCCGAACCTCGTTTTTCTTGATCTATAATATCACATTTAACTTATTTAATCATTATACTATTCAAATCATCCCAAAATCACATTATGACCAAATTTACATTTTTGCCCCTAAAGTTTGACATTTTTACAATTTAGTCCCTAGGCTCGTAAAATGATTTTCATTCAATTTCATTACACCCAAGCCTAACCGAACATATATCATGCTCATAACAGCCCACATTTCTCATTTATTCACACATTTACTACTCATTTTACAACTTTTACAAACAAGTCCTTTTAGGCATTTTCACTGAAAATCACTTAGCAAAAGTCGCTTATCATCCACCAAACATGCATTTTCTACCGTTAGATATCAAAATACACAAATATACATCATGGGTAAAATTTTAAACCTTGACATCTCTTCAAATTGATGGTAGAAATTGAAAGATCGATTACAACGACTTCAAAAAATGTAAAGAGCATTAAAAATGGGGCTAGAACAGACTTACAATCGAGCTTGGAAGCTTGGAAAACCCTAGCCATGGTTTCCCCTTGTGAATTTTGGCCATGGGAGGAAGATGGACAAAAGTTGGCTTTTAATTTGGGTTTTGAATTCATTTTAATTACCAAATTACCCAAATGCCCTTAATGAAAAAACTTTAGAAACATACCTTACCATATCCATATTTTTCCACCAACTTAACCAATGGTATAGAACTCACATTTTGCACTTATTACAATTTAGTCCCTTTGACTAAATTGAGTGGCCAAATGTCAAAATTTTCAAACGAAATTTCCACGAAATCATTCCATAAAACTGTAGACCATAAAAATATAATAAAAACAAATTTTTCTACATCAGATTCGTGGTCTCAAAACCACTATTTCAACTAGACCCAAAATCGGGCTGTTACAGTTAAATATTGATTTATTTGTTCATTTCATTTGCTTATCCTATTTTGATATGTATGCCAATGTGTTTTTTTATTCTTTTATTAATGAAATTGATTAATGCATATGCCGACTCTACCATCGTGGGACGACTATAATTGTCATTCATGTTGCATCTTGCTTTCGGTTCTATGCCTGGGCCCATCCTGTTTAGGAGGAGTAGCTTTAGGCTTTCGTGTGGCTATATGTTATCGCATAAGTTTAAGGACTATTCCACGGTTAAGATGGACATAGATGTTCGTGTAGAAAATGCTACCATGTACGCTATGAAAGTCTTTGAAACACCCCAGACCCGGCCCACGAGCCTCGACCAGATCTGCTATGTTCCTCGGTTAGAAACGGTTCAAATTCGTTGGTTCTTTGAAAATCTTTAAGTGATTTTGGAAAACGTTTTGGGTTGGGCTCAAGTTGGAAACCAGTTTATTTTTGAAATATAAGTTTTTATAAAATTTCATTCTTAGTTTCAAAACTTTAAGTTAAAAGACATGCCGAATTTGTCTTAAGTTTCATTAAAAAGCATTTATTTTTAGGTGTCAAAATTTTTAGGGTTTATTTTTAAATAATATGCTTAAACTTTAATTTGATAAAATTTCGTAACATAATAAAGTAATTTAACGTGCATGCATAAAATAAAGTTCATACTAAGGCCTTATTACATCAAAACAAACCCAAAATAAATTAAAGCGCTTAAATAAAAATAAAATGTCTAAATAAATAATTTCCTTGCTGAGCATGGCCACCACTAAGCTCCTGCCAACCCGGTCCATCATTGATCATCACCTGAAAAATGTTCCCACAACGGGGTGAGTCAAACAGACTCAATGTGTACTCAAACACTAGGTCCAAATAGATTTAGGCATATCAAGTCATACACATTCATATCAAAATATACAGTTAATGATGCATCCCGAGCCCAAGCCTAGATGCCATCCGCTACACATCACCCGTACCAACCTGCACACCGTGGGGACTACTAAGTCAACCCTCCATTCGCTACACACCATCGAAGGCAGTCGCTGCAGTCGACGTGCTCATCGCCCTTATAAATTTGTGGCATAGCCACCAGATAATATTTCGTGTCATGAGACACCACATTCAGATAATGTGACCGAAGTCACCACATTCAGATAATGTGACCGAAGTCACCATATTCAGATATTGTGACAATAGTCACCACATTCACTTCCCCTTTCATATTCACCCAAATGCCCATGTCATACAAAATCATGCATTATCGTGCCATATTCTCAATTCACATTCTTATAGATTCACATACGTGTTTAACAGATCTTATCATGATCCCAGTAAGAATAGGAAAACGTACCTGAGTACCTTGTACCACTGTATGGTACCTTAGCCATACTTTTCACATTCTTAATAACACATTTATATTAACATTGCCATACATCATATTAAGAAATAGTGTGGGGTACACACCTGATTTGCTTAATGCTTTCACTCAAATCCCAAAAATCCAATCTACTGCTTTAGGTCTTTAATGCCTATATTCGGCCAACCCCAATCAAATTAGTAAAAAGCCATTTGGCTATAAAACCAAATCCCAATAGGATTATGGTAACCCACAACTTACCTTGATGCCGATTCCACTACTAATCAAATCCCAAAATCTTTGCTATGTTCCTCCTTGTATTCGGCCAAGCACTAGATCTCTTCATAGGTTAGTTTTCGGCTTTTGAGATAATAAGAAATAGATCTAAATACTGAAATAGGCCTTGTCCGAATGTGTAAGTACACTTACCTTACGATTTTCAAATCCCGAAACACCACTTGACTAGGGAGATGTCGAAATCCCTATGGCCACATGTTAGATTTATTCCAACATTAAAACACAAAAGAATGGCCTATGGCCGAATATCACCTTATAGCTTACCTTAAATCCCGAAATAGCCTTCCTTGTAGTCGACAGCTACTAAATCCCGAAACCTCCCTTCCATAATTCGGCCAAGAACAATAGTAGAGATTAGATCTCAGTTTTCGACAAGCCTAAGAGAAAAGAATGAAAACCAAATTTGGATCTTACCCTTACTTGAAGAAATCGACAGCACCTTTGCTTGAAACCCCTCAAAGATTCGGCTATGAAGACTAGCTAGTGATCAAAAGATTTCGTCTCTTGGGATTTAATGGAGTAATCGGCTTCAACAAGGATGAAAAGAGAGAGATATGAGCTTTAGGAAGAATCGGCAATGGCTATTTTAGGGAGGGGTTTCGGCTAGAGCAAGAAAAGAAAAAGAATAGAGAACTTTGGAGAGAACAGAAAAGAAAAAATAAACGAAAAGAGAGGCTAAGTGGCTAAATGAAATTCGACTATCCCTCCTATACACACCTAGCCGAATTTGTCACCTAAGACCCCCTTGACCGGCCAACTCTTCTCCACCTTATCAAATCCCAAATTTTCTCCTCTTATCACCTCATCTAAAATTAATAAAATAAAAGAAATAATCCATCATTTATCCCCTATTTTATCACCTTTTTATCTCTTAAAAATAAAAGGATTTAAGTTCCTAAAACTTAGCCTTAGTGCCGTCCCTTGCTGCCCTCCTTTTGACGTCAACAAGCAAAAATTAAAACCTCAAAATTTTGCTTCCCACGCAACTCGAACTCTGGCCCATTTGCACATGTATGTGGCGTCACATGCTAGGCCCTTAAGTGGCGCCTTGTAGCCATTTTGTACGTCATGTTTCACCTATAAATTTTCTTAAGGCCACCTTGCTTAGCTTCCTATTTTAGACTTAAAATCTAATAATTTTCTAAGGCTTTCACCTATTTTCTAAAGTTCACAAATTTCATTATACACATTCACAACATACTCAAGCATGTTATTTCATATAATTAAGCATAAATGCATAAGCCCATTTTCAGGATGTTACAGTCATACCACCCAAGGGCCAACCCTTTTTAAAGGGGAACGCATCCCTAGAGAATTTGTATTTAAGCCATGGGTTCCCCTTGCATTTGTAACAGCCTGGTTTAGACCCTAGTCAGAACAGTGGTTTTGGGACCACAAATCCGAGGTCAAAAAAATATTTTAATATTATTTTGATGTTTATAATATGTGATTGAGCATGTGTGAAAATTTGGTGTGGAAATTTTATCGATTGTGTGTCGAATTATGAAAAAGAATTAAATCGCATAAAATGTAAAAGTTGTGTGCTGATTGTTAAAGTGTTTATTTGTCATGGCTTTCTAAATGATAGGTCCTTATGTTGTTAATAAACCATTAAAAGGATGGGTGGACAAAAATGGGCTTTAGTTGGTGGAAACTTAAATGAATTAATGAAGGGTAAAATGGTAAATATGTATTAATGTTAATATAATTAACATAAAACAAAATTTGATGGCCATTATCATCTTTATCACCACTGAATATTCAAGAAAAGAAAGGGTTTTAAGATTTGTAAAGTTCAGCCATCAACTTCTTGGATTCAAGGTTAGTTTTTGTTTGGTTTTTGATAATTTCTACGTATTTGTGATCGTTGCTTTCTGTTCTATCAAGCCCATGCCTTAATTTTAGAATTTTATGAAGATTTTGAGATGTGCCATTGATGAATATGTGAGCTTTGTGTTGATAGTTGGTGAAATATGAAAGTTTGATGTTGAGTTAACATATTTTGTCTTTGAATTTTTGGTGAAATTGGATAATTTGGGCTAAATTGTGAAAATAATATTTTGAGGGACTAAAATGTGAAATAAATGAAATATATGGGCTTGTATGATACTAATTAGAATTCGGCCTAAGCATGGTGTCATGAAATTATGTGTATTTTGTGAAATTGTGAAATAGGGACTAAAGTGTCAAAATGTGAAAATGTGAGGGCTATTTTGTAAAATGCCTTAAATATGTGTGTGTGGACTAAATTGAATGAATTGGTGATTGAATAAGTTAAATTTGAATATGTATAGACCAAGAAATGAGAAATTCGGATCGAGATCGAGGCAAAGACAAAGTACTCGATTAATCGGCTAGTTTCGATATTTCGACATTCGAGGTAAGTTCGTATATAATACTAGTTGTTACATTATATCTATGTGATGTGAATTGAATGAATGTATAATTATTGAATTAGAAATGTTAAATATGAGATTGAGAAATGTGGCACTAAGTGTGCGTAATTGAAATCGAGACAGAGATGAATAGCACTGTGTGTGTGAAGTAATGGAAGCTTCAGCTTTACTAATTGGCACTGTGTGTGTGATGCCGAATTAAGTTCGAATTTGTATCTAAGCACTAAGTGTGCGATCTTAATTAAGCTTCCGCTATGATTTGGGCACTAAGTGTGCGATTGAGTTGAAAATATTTCGAGCAGTGAATGAGATATGGTATCGAGCATTGAATAGCAAGAACTTTTATTAACTAAGTGTTGGCAAAGGTATGTTCGAACCTATGTGGTTGATGATAGTTTTAATGGTTGAATGAATGGATATTTGAGCATATGGTTGAGGATGATAATGTACCTAATTGTGCATCTATCTATGTGATGATTTAATTATGTATTGATGTTGCATTATTGAGTAGTATGTATTATATTACGAACTTACTATGCTTTAAAGTTTACTGTGTGATGTGTTTCTCTGTTTTACAGTGTTAGTAGCGCTAGCTCGAATCTGGGGACTATCAACGACTCGATCACACTATCGGCTATCTATCTCGGTACTTTTGAAAGATGTACATATTTGGTATCTGGCATGTATAGACTAGTAAATAAGGTGCATTTTGAGGTGTTGGACCTTGCCATGTGATATGGCTTGGATGTTAGATTATTTTGATTGTTATGTGTGAACTATGTAAATGATGAATGTGTAATGAAATAGTGAGGTTAGTAATGGTATATTTCATGCTTGAATTAGTTGATGGAAATGGTGTTTTAAGTGTGAATTTGTGGCTTGACTAAATGATGTTTAGCTTACATGATTTGAGTTGTGAAAATGGTGCTTTGAATGGATTTATTTGAGTAGGAATTGAGTATAAGAATAGATGGTATTGTTCTTGATTAATTGGTGCTTGAAATGGTATGTTTTGGTTGCAATTGAGGCATGAATTGATATTGGTTTAATGCTTATAGGTAATTCCAAAGTGTGGATGGCAATTTGGCCATGAAAATGGCCTATAATTGTCCACACGATTGAGCACAAGGGCGTGTGGCTCGATCGTGTCTTTCGAGGTTGTGTTTCAAAACAAGTCAGACTCGATCACGAGCAAGACACACGTATGTGTGACTGGCCGTGTGGATCAAGTCAGTAGCGACCACGGGCTAGACACACGGGCATGTGACTGGCTGTGTGGTGCAAGTCAGTTTCGACCACGGGTGAGGCACACAGGCATGTCTCAGGCCGTGTGAACAAGTCCAAATATATGCCCTGTTTTGCCACAGCTTGGACGCCTGGGCATGTCTGAGGCCGTGTGAGGCACACAGCCTAACCACACGGATGTGTGACCTCTGTAACTTAGAAAAATGTTTAAATTTCAGAAATTTTTGTATGAGCTCGGTTTAGTCTTGGCGCTATTATAAAGCATGTTTAAGGTCTCGTAAACCTATTTAAGGGACTATATGAATGAGAATTGTTATGTTTGGATGTGAAATGATATGAAATGTTTAGAAATGATTAGTAATACCTCTTAACCCTAGTCCGACGATGACTACAGGTTAGGGGTGTTACAGCATTAGAGTCAACCGTAAGCCAACATGTAATGACCATTTTAAATGTGAAGCCTAGACATAAGAACCGTACCTTACCCCTCGTAATAATACCCTATAGAACCTCATGAGCATTTATTCGTATGTTTTGTGTTTGAATTTTTTCACAATGCTTTATGATTTAATTTGCGTTTTTTTCATTTGACTTTATTTTTTTTACTGGCTTTGTTTTTCTTGTGTCTATGTCTTTCCATGACATAATTCATGAAGCATTTAAATGCATGGGGCATAGTGTCGCATCTATATTCGACATGAACACACTTCAAGAATATTCAGTTGTTCTGTATGGGGTAGAAAATATAGGGATAATAGCGAGAATGTCAGAGGATACTTAAAGCAGAGAAGGCGATTGTCAGATAGCTACTTTTGACTTGAGCCTACCTCAAATAGTCCTCATGGACTGTGAAGATGAGTTAAAGGGAATATGGCAATCATGGAACGAGGCTAAGAAAACGCGCTTCTAGGACAAGTATGACAATGCAGCATAGCTTCTGTTCATTAAACCGGATGATGCCCTGTTGAAGGGCATGGTACATTTTTTGGATCCCACTTATAGGTGTTTTACATTAAATGAAGTGGATATGGTACCGACTATCGAGGAATATTCTACCTATAACACTCCTAACCCGTATCCGTTGTCGGATTAGGGTTAAGAGGCATTGTCAGACAAATGAAATCTTTTACGGACATTTCATAATACGATTCATCAAACGCAATCAAAATATCCCTTTTATAGGTCAACGAGACCTTAATCATGCTTTATAATATGGTCGAGACTAAACCGAACACATGAAATTTTTCAGAAATTTAAAAAATTTTCTAAGTTACAGAGGTCACACACCTGTGTGGGCAGGCTGTGTGCCTCCCATGCCTCAACACGCCCGTGTGTCTAAGCCGTGTCAAAACAGGGCATACATACTGACTTGTCCACACGGCCGTGGCCACGCCCGTGTGCCTCACCCGTGGTTGCTACTAACTTCACCATATAGCCAGTCACACGCCCGTGTGTCTAGCCCGTGGTCGATCCTGACTTGATTTGAATTCCAACCACGAGGGACACGGTCGAGCCACACGCCCATGTGCTCAACCGTGTGGGCAAATATAGGCCATTTTCAAGGCCAAATTGCCACCCACACTTGGGTCATCCCTACAAGCATAAACAAGCATATTTCTCAATACAATTGGCAACCAAAAACATACCAAATGGTCATCATATTATCCCATTCAATCTCATTTCTAAACATACCAATTTGCACAATCAATTCACATGTAAATTCAAGCATAATTCATCCACAACTTCACTAAATCACTATGGCATCAATCCTTCAATAAGCTTACCATTCATAAGGCCATTTCATTACCATCAAGCCATACCAAAACATGCATCATATACCATATTCACTCATGCATATTACCAACATTCATCTAGCCAATCACATGGCTATTTACATCTTACACATATACCAAAATGACTAGCCTATACATGCCATATTTAGCTATATACACATTTTCAAAGTACCAAAACAAGTTTGAGTAGTGTGATGACGGTCCTCGATGGTCCCCGAGCCTTTAGTAACTTTGACGATCTATAAAACAGAGCAAACACACACAAAGTAAGCTTTCAAAAGCTTAGTAAGCCATATACAAATAAATTTAGCATAAAATGCACATAACCATATTGATATAATGATATTAATGTTTCTTATTGCAAATTCATCACATATTCTTTGACTCATTTGCTTAGCCATAACTTGCCACATTCTTCAACTCAAATATCACATATACACATAGCTCATTCAAGCATATATTCACATATTATTTCATCATTTCAATACACATATTCACCTTAGTAAGTTCATATAAACACTTACCTTTCATACACACATAGTGTACTTTTCAAACGTACTGAAACAGATATATAATTCACAGAGTTGTTCATTTCTCGGACTTGCTCGTTAACCATTCGGAACCTATTTAGAGTGCTCGGAATAGTCGTACAATGCCAACGTCCCAGACGTGGTCTTACATGTAATCAGATATCGATGCCACTGTCCCAGACAGGGTCTTACATGAATCAATATGATGCCAATGTCCCAGACATAGTCTTACACGTAAGTCTTATATCAATGCCAATGTCCCAGATGTGGTCTTACACGAAATCTCGAATCAATGCCAACGTCCCAGACGTGGTCTTACATGATATAACATAACAGACTCCTATGTCATGACATATGTAATCCTATCTATTCCTAGGTTTGTACGAGACTTTTAGGAAATTAACACTATGTCGATTCTATCTCAGAGTTCATGTGTACAACATATCATATCATTCATCATTATCAATAGTCATATGAACATAATTAAACACAAATGCATTTATTTGTATATCGAATTACCTCAGATTCGGTTATTCGACAACTTTTGTCTTTCCGCGATCTAAATCCGTTTTCTTCAGTTCTTGATCTATACATATTCAAATTTAATCCATTTACTCAACAACTCATTCAATTCAATCCGAAAACACATATTTAGGGCAATTTACAAATTGGCCCTCACATTTTCACATTTGGACATTTTAGTCCCTATTTACAAAATCACAAAATACACCAAATTTGCTTATACCCATGCTTGGCTGAATATACACTATGATCATATCAATCCATACATTTCATTTATTTCACAATTTAGTCCCTCAAAATATTATTTTCTCAATTAAGTCCAAATTACTCAAAATCAACAAAACTCCAAAGACAAAACATGTTAATCAATTACATATATTCCATATTTCATCATCAAATATTTCATAGCTCATGTGTTCATCAAAAACACATTTCAAAATCATCATCAATTATCAAAATTAAGACATGGGTATTGTAGTATACATAACAACGATTGCAAAAAAGTAGAAATTATCATAAATCGAAGCAAAACATACCTTAAATTTGGATCAAACCTAGCCGAAACCTTGAAGGTTCTTATTCTTTCTTTTCTTTTGTATATTCGGTCAAATGAATGAATAAAAGATTATCACTTTCATCTTTTTGTTTTATTGTTATAACATTAACACATATTTTACTAATTTACCCTTTGAAATTTAATAAACAAACCATATGAAATAAGCCCATAACCATCCATATCATAGTCTAAGGGTCAAATTACAACATAAAGGCCTCCCATTTAGAAAGACACATCAATTAGGCACTTAATTAAATAGAAGGCTACTTTTACCTTTTACGCGATCTATTCCTTTGCTCAAATTAATCACACAAACAGACAAATTTTCATACGAGACTTTCACACATTCTTAATCACGTATCATAGGCACGGAAAATAATATTAAAATATTTTACTAACTCGAATTTGTAGTCTCGAAACCACTGTTCCGACTAGGGTCAAGACCGGACTGTTACAAACCATGTCTAACAGTGTTCGATTTCTCCTTCCAGAAACTCCATTCCATTGTGGAGTACTAGAAGGAGTAAGTTATGATACAATCCTAAATTCTTTCAAAAACTCATCAAACTCTCAGTTTAAGTATTCTCCTCCTCGATATGATCGAATTGCCTTAATACTTTTACCTATTTGGTTTTGTAATGCATTTTTTAAATTCCTTGAACTTTTCAAGGGCTTCAGATTTATGGTGCATAAGATAAATATACCCATATTTACTGAAGTCATCGGTGAAAGTAATGAAGTATTGAAAACCTCTTCTGGCTTATGTGTCTGTTGGTCCACACTATGTATTAAGCCCAATAAATCACTAGCTTGATCACTTTTACTATTAAAAGGAGTTTTAGTCATTGTACCTAACAAGCAAGACTCACATATATCAAATTATTCGAAAATAAAAGAATCAAAAATCCCATCTTTATGGAGCTATGATATGCGCTTCTCACTTATACGACCTAGACGACAATGCCAAAGATAAGTTTGATTAGAGTCATTTATTTTTTATCTATCAGTATTTATGTTATAAATGGGTCTATCTTGATCTAAAATGTAGAGGTCATTTACTAATTGTGTAACAACCCATTTCTTTGAAGTGTCAGAACAGTGGTTTCGGGGCCACAAATCTGACGTGTGAGTCCATAAATATTATTACTTAATATTTACAAATAATATATGGTGTATTGATAAAATTTGATTTATTGATTTTTGGTTAAAGGGAAGAATAATTAGGTTCAAGTAGTATGACCCTTAACTTAAGTGGTTTTAGAAAATGTGGTATCCAGACCTCATTTCTATAAATCGAGCTGTAAATATTTTTATAAATATTTATGGAGTGTTATTAAGGTTGTATTAAAGTTTCGTTAAGAAATTTTGATGTTTAAAAGGTTAATTAGGTGAAAAGGACTAAATTGAAAAAGGTACAAAAGTTGAATGCTATTAATGAAATGGATCTAATGGCTATAAAAAGGTAAATTCATTGACTTGGATGGTAATTATACCATATTTAATGTGAGTGGATATTCATGGATAGGTTGCGTGGTAAATCTTGTAAATTTTAAAGGTTATAATAGTAATTAATTAATATAAACTAAAATAAAATTAACCTAAAATTTTCATCTTGTCCATTCTTTATTTTTCTTCAACCGAATGGCTATGGTGAGTGAAGGAAAACCATTCGGCCAAATTGTTTTGGGTATTTGGTAAGTTATTTTCACTTTTTTTCCTAATAATTTTTATGTTTTTGAGATCATTGCAATTAGGTCTAGCTAGTTTGTGCCTTCGTTTGTTAAATTGTTAAAGATCTTGAATGTTGTCATTGATGAATCCTTGTGATTTTAGATGTTAAATGGTGAATTTGAAGTATTAGTTGTTATTTATAAGTGATTTTTGATGAATTTAGTGATTAGGGATTAAATTATTAAAATAGTAAAAGTACAAGGATTTAATATGTAATAACAAAAAATATGGGTTGTAGTAATGTTCCAATAAATTTGGCTAAGCTTAAATTTGAGTAAAAATGGTTAATTTGCATGTTTTTGGCTTAGGAACTAAATTGAATAAAAGTAAAAGTTGAGGGTAATTTTGTAAAAATTTCAAAAGGACTAAATTGCATAAAATGAATTGGTTTTGCTATCTGAATTAATGAATTGAATGGAATTATTACTTTAGATAAAAAATGAGATGAAAATCGAGGAGAAGAGAAAATTACCAAATAGCCCTTGTAATTAGTCATTGCTATAATTTAGCTAGGTAAGTTAGTAGGTATAGAATTGTGCATATCTATATATATATTGTTACTACTGAATTACGAATGTATATATATATGATGTTTCGTATGTGAGTTTGAAATTGAAGTATTATAACTAGATATAAGGTGAGAAAGGATTTATTTGAAAACTATTGAATATTTATGAAATATGATATATACATATGATTATGGAATGATTATGATTTTTTCGAACAGGTGTATTGAGAAATATGGAAGTGGCTCTAATTCATGAAAGTTATAGTTTGGTTAAAATTCCCGTTTGGACATAGCAAACGATTAGAATACGATTGACATGGCAATAGGGTTAGTATGCGCGCTTGTACGGGATTTGCACTTTGGTGCCCCTTTTGCATTTTGGTGCCCCTGTATACACTTTGGTGTCCCTGTTTGCACCACGGTGCCCCTATTTTCACATTTGTGCCCCTATTTGCACTTCAATGCCCTTGTTATGCATCTATGATGCCCTTGGTGTGGTGTAGTTACCCGAGTATCCGAGTCAAGTTACTAGTTCATCGGGCTAAATGTTAATGGAATTTACAAAATTATTTATGTGCTTAAAGGCTAATGTATAGTCAAGATAGTAGTAAATGTTAAATGTTCAGTGAATTATTTGATCATACGTGAGTATAATCATATCGATGATTATACAGTTAAAGTTAGATATTTATATACATGTATGAATGAGTTCAGATTGAATTATTATAGTACAAGAAGCATAGATGAACCATTTTCAATACTAATCCTATAAGTGCTTCGTGATTGAATAACATGTATGATTAATTTATTTATTTAGTTTTCACATTGTTTGGTGAAAGTAGGTGATTTCGAGATGATATGTTTATATGAGACTTTGAAGCGAAGGCTGAATTACAAAATGATATATGTTAAATGTGTAAGTATTGTGGTAAGAAGAAACGTTTAAGTGAAATGGTTATATGAAATGCTTATATGGAAAAATATATATACATGTATATGCAATGTTACACCAATTATCCATGAGAGGTGTAGTGAGTAAAAAATGAAAGTTAGCTTATAATATAATGAAAATTATGCTTAGTTGGTTATTCTAATATGTTCAATAGTTAAGTTGCCTTTAAACGAACTTACTAAGCATTATTGCTTACGTTAGTTGCTTTCTTTTCCTGTAGATGATCGGAAAGCTCGATTTGGTTAGAAGCTCATCAGAAATCTATCACACTATCCAGCAATCAATTTCGGTAGTTTTTGATGTGCTGGTCAGGGTTATAATGGCATGTCTAAAAGGACTTGTGTTTAATGATCTAGTTGATATGTTTGGCATGTATAAGTTAGTTTGCTTGATGAACTATGGTATTTTTTTATGCCTTGATGGTAGGTGTTAATATGGCCAATTTTTAATGCATGATATAATGGCCTATATGGTATGTGTTGGAATAGTTTTGATGTGGTTAAAGTATGGTAAGTTTTGAAATGGTATTGATTTTGATGGGTACGTATGAATTGCGGTAATGTTTCCATGTATAAGTAAGATATGGTTGAATGCATTTGAGGTGTCTTGTTAGCATATTGGTTGGATGGATTTATAATATATTGAATTGGTTGTTTCATGCATGATTTGGTATGTTTTTCATACCTTGAATTTGGGTACAAAATGCTTGTATGTACATGTTTAGTTTGGTGTTCGAAATGTATTGAATTAGGAAAATTTCATGTCCAAACGGCCTAAGGCATGGGTGTGTGTCGCAGCCGTGTATGAAACACAGCCATGCAACATGGCCATGTGTCCCCTGTAGGTTTTAAAGTTTGCAAGTCAGGCAGTTACAAGGCCTAGCACATGGGTGTGTGAGGCCATTTCGAGAGTTACATGGCTTGGCACACGGATGTGTGGTTTTCCATGTGACCCAACTTTGAAAGTTACACAGGCACGGACACGGGCTGGGATACGGTTGTGTGTGTAACAATGGTTTCGGGATTACAACTCCGAAGTCAAAATAATTATTTTTTATTATTATTTTAATGTCTAAAGCATGAAATTGTGTGAAATTTTCGTTAAGAAATTTTATTGTTTGAATGGTCAATTTGATAAAAAGGACTAAATCGCGTAAAGTGAAAAATTGGAGTTCTATTAGATAAAGGTATCTAATGGCTATGAAATTAAATAGAGGAGGTCCTTATGTTGTAAATAGACCATTTCAATTGTGGGTGGACATTTATGGGCTTAAATTGGATGTTTAATATGATTTAATAATAAGGTTATTATTGTAATTTAGTAATTAAGGTAATAAAATAAAAGAAATAAAGATATCATCTTTCTAAGGAAGATACCACCACCGAAAATTCATAATAAAAACAGCCATGGAAGCTTGAGCATTCGACTATCTTCATTTCCCATGCATGTGAGTGCATGTGAGTTTTTTTATCCATTTTTAATGATTTTTATGTTATTGTGATCGTTACAACTAGTACTAGCTAGCCCAGGGACGATTTTGCAACACTATTAAAGGTTTAGGGTTTTTCAATTGATGAATCTATGAGTATTTTGATGTTTAATGGTAGGTAATGCATGGTTATTGTTAGAAAAACAACATTTGTTAAGTGATTTTTAGTAAAATATCCAAATAGGGATTAAATTGAGAAATGTGTAAAGCTAGTGGTTAAAATGTGAAATAAATGAAAAATATGGGCTACCAGGGGCATAATAGTAATTCGGCTAGCATGGGTTTATGTTGAATTTCATTAATTTGTGGTTTTGTGAAATAAAGACTAAATTGTGAAAAATGTGAAAGTTTTGGGGAAAATGTGTAAAATATCCCTAATGTATATTTTGGATTGAATTGAATAAATAGTTGATAAAATAAGTTAATTTTGAATATATTTAGATCAAGAAAGGATAAATACAGACATAGATCGGGGAAAGAACAAAGTTACGGAATAGTTGACTTGATTAACTGTTTTAGCAACCGAGGTAAGTTCGCATGTTATAATTTCATTTCAAATGTATTCTATATGCTTTGATATAGCATAAATTGTGATTATGTGACTATGGACAAGTTTGGAAATGATTCAATGATGATTCGATAGTTGTAATCCCGATTGAACCTTAGGAATAGATTACGATGCTAGTGACATGTCATTAGGGATACTTTGACTTGGCTTCGGGCCATGGTATAGCACTTTGGGTGCGAGATAAACCGATTTGGCTTCGGGCCATGCATATCGGCTGATTTGGATTCGGGCCATGATATCAATATTTCGGATAAGTTACCTTGATTTGGCTTCGGGCCATAGTATAGGTAGTTATCCTGTGAGACCCTTGAGTATCTGTGTAACATCCTGAAATTTGAGAATTTATAATTTACATTACATCATGCGTTAGGCTAGTTAAGAATGTTAATTGTACATGTTTAGGGGTCCTAAGAAGGCTTAGGGTCGAGTTGGGCCTTAGCAAAAATTTTTGTGTTTAAGCACTTTAAGGAGAGAAGGTAAGTGGCATCAATGCTTAAGGAAATAAGTGTGTATTTTGCTAGCATAAGTGAGCATATGGCAAGGAGGTTGTGGTGTCAAGTGGAGAGCATGGAAGGAAGGGGTTCAAATCCCACCTACTGCAAAATTTTTGATTAATTT
Organism: Gossypium australe; assembly: GCA_005393395.2. Taxonomy (NCBI): domain Eukaryota; kingdom Viridiplantae; phylum Streptophyta; class Magnoliopsida; order Malvales; family Malvaceae; genus Gossypium; species Gossypium australe. The sequence continues at coordinate 98,912,778 of CM016616.1, read as the reverse complement.
TTTTTACTTCTCTTCCAAGTGTCGGCCATGGCATCAAATATGGTAAGGGAAACTTTATATTGATGGAAAGATGAATAAGAAATTAAGGTAAGGAGGAGAGTAAGGAAAGAAGTAAAAGGAAAGGAATAAGAAGGGGGATATTTTGGCCGAATATTTGGAAGGTGCTTGGGATAGAATTATTTTTGGTCAACCATCATCTTTTGGGTGTTAGGGGCACACGGTTTTGTTAGGGGGAAGGGAGAGCCGAAATTCCTATCGCTCATTTGCAAATTTGTGCATGAAAGGTTGGTTTTCCTTTTAGCACTTTTGTGCATTTTTTTCCAATCTTTTTCCTTTGTTGCCGAAAAATAAAATGACCAAAACACTCAACCCACTTTGGTTCATTTTCTTTTGGTAATAGCCGAACCTCTCTAATACTCCTTTGTCCATCACTTCATTTCTTCTTCACCATTTCCTCAACCATTCTCCTTTTCTCTTACATCGACACTACTTTGTGCCTGAACCTTTTTTGTTCCTTTCTCATCAATATCCTAATCCTTATCATCTTCTCTTCTCCATCTCACGTGTTGGGCATCTCTTTTTTGATCGAATCGGTAAATGGCTTTATTCTATCCTTTTATTTTCTTTTTCCCTAGCCGAATGTGTGTTTATTATCATTCGGATGTTCACTTTTGTTCAAAACCGAAATATCATTCTCTCATAATCCTTCATTTCGTGATCATCTTTTTGTTATAGTATTATAGTAGAAAGCCGAATCTTTTGTCCTTGTCTCATCCGTAACCATAAGTCAATCGGTGGAAATCAGATTCATCATCATTAAGGGACGAAATCACTCGATATCCTCTACTTGTTAATCCCTCGAAAGTAGTGTGGTATCAATTTGATAGGAAAAACGATAGGAGGAGACAAAAGGAGTGGATTTGCGATTCCTACTCCCAAGTTCAAACGAAGGGCGATATCGGCGGTTCGGGATTTTCCACTAGGTTGTAGACCATCATCCGGTGGGAGTAGACAAATCGTGGTTGTTCACGATACTAAAGGTGCCGACGACCAAGAAAGCTTAGTCCTTACCGTAATCAGGTGTGTAATCTCACACCGAAATCTCGTAGATTCATGATTCGATGTCACATTGGAAAATAGATCGTTATTATTTATATGGCTAAAAATCGTAATATGCCATAAATCGAGAAATTTGCTTAAATTACATTATTTCTATAGATTGTCAAAATCGGTATTAAAATTGTTAGATTTACGAAAATGCCCCTATGGGCCGATTTATGAAAATGCCCCTATGTGCCGATTTATGAAAATACCCCTATGGGCCTATTTACGAAAATGCCCCTATGGGCCGATTTACCAAAATGCCCTTATGGGCCGATTTATTAGAATGCCTTAGTGAGTCGAATTACAAAGATCTATAATGGATCGATTCACCGTAATAAATTGCGACTTACCAAAATGCCCCTATGGGCCGATTTATTAGAATGCCTTAGTGAGCCGAATTACAAAGTTCTATAATGGGTCGATTCACCGTAATAAACTGTTGGATTAATGATGGTTGTTCATATATGTGGATATTATGCTTTATTATGTATATTGCATGATTACATATTGCATGGGTTGGGAAAAATTTTGGAGAGCAGTGTAGCCTGGTGGCATTGCTGCAAAATTTTCATTATTATGTTCACTTATGATTTCAGTGACTTGGCCACAATAAAAATATATAATATAGCAGCTCGGCTGCAATTTGGTGTGAGCGGCGGGGTGGATTGACTTGATCCCCACAGGTGTGATTGGCTGGTCGGGGGTGTGATGGATGGATGGGTTGGGCTGCATACATTACATTTAAATATTGTTATGTAAATGAGCTTCGGCCCAAGATTATGCTATATGGGCTCAGGCCCAAGATATTGCTTTACGGGTTCAGGCCCAGTGGATGACGGTAAGGGGATTATACACTGAGTTCTAGTAACTCACCCCTCCTTCTTAATCCTTGCAGGTAATGCTCAATGATGAGGACTTGGGCCATGGATGACTACGTGGAGGCCATACTTCAGAAATGGTGTTTTTAAACTTTAAATATCTATTTTCGTTTACTTTATTACTTTTACTATATTTTGGGTTCTTAAGTTGTAATAAGGCCTCTGGTTTAATTTGCTTTATGTTTAGACGTATTTAATTATTTTATTGAATTATTTTAAATAGGGATTTTCTATAATCATAAATAAAGGTTTTCCAAAATAGAGTAACCAATGGATTTCAAAACAAACTTTTACAAATAATTTAATTCAGAAATTCCCTTTCGAATTATTAACAATATTTTCAAAAGTCACGCTTTTAAGAGATCACTAGTTTAATTATCGATTCTTCAATCAACCTTTTAAGATTAGTAGTATTTTATTGAGTATTTCTAAATCAAATTTGTTTTTCTTAGACAATAGCCTATTAACAACATCTTTAGTAAGAATCATAAGTTCTTTAATCGTTTTCTTCATGTGACATGCTAGATCTCTTCATATCACATGGGCCGGGTTTGGGGTGTTACATTTTATGGTATTAGAGCTCGGTTACAAAACTCGGCTGTGGTTTGGGTTCAAAAACGTGTTTTTTTCAAAGTTGTTTAAAATTTTAATTTATACATGCATGTTCTAAAGGAGGTATGGCACCACGGGTATCCAGCACCAAGTCAAGTAAGTTTATGTTTTCATTTTATGATTATTGCGATATGACTGTAGAAATACTCTAAAACTTTTAGCTTTAGGAGCTGAAACTATAGAGATTGAGACTTTAGGATACGTTTTGCGAAAACGACTTTACTTCCTATACTCCATAAAACATTGTTTAATAAACATTGAATAGTATACTGATTCATAAGACTCTTAATCAGATTAAATCGACATTAGTGAACATGAGCGCTAGAGGACATGGACGCGGTAGACGTGGCCGTGGTAGAAGCCGAGGTGCTAGAGCTGTATCTGAGGCATCGGGACTTATGCCGAAAATGGACGCCCCTGCGTCACCAGTGACTGAAGTAGGGTCACACGATCGAATGAGAGAAGACGACGCTCTATCTCAAGCGATGTTGCGAGTTCTGGAAAGGGTAGCTAGAGCAAGAACTGGGTCAGCAGCTCGTGGGTCGGTATCTGAGCGACTCAGATAGAATGGGGCCGAAGTTTTTAGGGGTATTTCGAGTGTAGCCTCAAGTGTAGCGGAGTACTGGCTTGAGGCGGTGGAGCAGATTATGGATGACCTGGATTGCACTGTAGAGCAAAAACTAAAGGGGGTTGTGTCGTTGCTGAGAGACGAGGCTTATAAGTGGTGGCTCACTGTTACCTGGGAATTCTTCAAGACAGTATTCCAGGGAAAATATGTCGGGGCTAGATATGTGGATGCCCGAAGGAAGGAATTCCTGAATCTGGTCCAAGGAGGTAAATCTGTGGCAGCATACGAGGCGAAATTTTTTACGTCTGAGTCGGCATGCCTTGGGAATAGTGCCAACTGATTATGAACGCTGTGTGCATTTTGAGGACGGGTTGCATGATGAATTGCGGGTACTGATAGCCCCACAGAAGGAGAGGAATTTTGCTACACTTGTGGAAAAAGCTAAGATAGCTGATGAGGTAAAGCACTCGGAGCGGTAAAACCGAGACAAGGATAGGGGCAGGAGCAAGAGGGACTCTGGCTACTTAGGTCCTGCTAGAGGGTTTCAGAAAAGGCCCAGAATGAGGGGCTAGTTCGAGTGGGTGCTCCAGCTACTACCAATCAGTTACAGCCCTATGCGAATTGTGGGAAACTTCACTCGGGTAAATGCTGGAAGAGAACTGGTGGTTATTTCAAATGTCATTCCAAGGAACATCGATTTAAGGATTGCCCTCGAGAGTCTGCTCAAACTCAGGTGGTTCGTAACAGATTTGCACAGCCAGCTGGAGGCGCTCAGCCGCCGCCTAGAGGCCGTGGGACAGGTCGAGGTGGCAATGGCGTAGGACGAGGTCAGGGTGCACTGGGTAGAGGTACCGGTAATAGGGGTAACACGGAGGCAAGACAGCCAGGTTTGGTCTATGTGGTCAGACGTCGAGAGGATGGCGATGCACCAAACGTCATAATCGGTACGTTCTTCATATCTGATGTACCTGTTACCACTTTGATAGATATTGGATCCACCCATTCATATATTGCATATGCCGTAAATGGAACTCTGAATATTAAATCTGAGATTACCGCTAGGGAAACAACTGTAATTAGCCCTTTAGGATAGTCAATGGTAGTAAATAAGTTGTTTAGGGATGTGCCCTTAGAAGTCCAGGGGGAAGTATTTCTGGCTGATCTGATGGAACTGCCATTCGGCGAGTTCGATCTTATTTTGGGCATGGACTGGCTGGTTAAGCATCGTGTGAATTTGGACTGTGCTGCAAAGTAGATGATACTAAGAACTTCAGAGGATAAGAAAGTGATGATGATAGGTGAAAGAAGAAACTATCTGTCTAATGTGGTATCTGCTTTAAAGGCAGAAAAGTTGGTGCGAAAGGGGTGTGGAGCGTTCTTAGCCCTTATCAGTGCTTTGGATGCCAAAGAGTTGTCGGTTGAGAGTGTTAGAACAGTGAAAGAGTTTTCAGATGTCTTTCCCGAGGAGCTTCCAAGATTACCTCCAGATCGGGAGGTGGAGTTTGGTATTGAGCTGTTACCAGGAACGGCTCCGGTGTCTATTGCTCCTTATAGAATGGCGCTGAAGGAGCTAGCGGAGCTTAAAGCTCAAATTTAGGAGTTGTTGGATCGTAGATTTATTCGACCAAGTGTGTCACCGTGGGGAGCACCGATCTTCTTCGTTATGAAAAAGGATGGGTCGATGCATATGTGCATCGATTATAGATAGTTGAATAAGTTGAGGATCAAGAACAAGTATCCGTTACTGAGGATTTACGATCTGTTGGATCAGCTGTGAGGAGCTTCAGTTTTCTCAAAAATAGATTTGATATCGGGGTATCACCAGCTTAAAGTCAAGGAGGCAGATATTTACAAGACTGCGTTCCGAACTCGTTATGGACATTACGAGTTCTTGGTGATGCCGTTTTGGTTGACAAATGCACCAACTGCATTTATGGATATGATGAACCGAGTCTTCCAACTCTACCTAGGCCGGTTTGTGGTGGTATTCATAGATGACATCCTGGTGTACTCAAAGACTGAAGAAGAGCATGATTCGCATTTACGGGTCGTACTGCAGATATTAAAGGATAAGCAATTGTATGCCAAATTTAGTAAGTGCGAATTTTGGCTGAAGGAGGTGACCTTTTGGGGGCATGTTGTGTCTGCCGAAGGAATTAGAGTTGATCCCCGGAAGGTCGAGGCTGTATTGGATTGGAAACAACCGAAGTCAGTGGCAGAAATTCGAAGTTTTCTAGGTTTGGCTGGGTATTACAGGCGTTTCATTGAGGGATTTTCGTTGATTGCTGCACCCCTAACTAATTGTTGCGTAAGGGAGTACCATTTGTGTGGTCAGATAAACAGCAAGAGAGCTTTGAGAAATTGAAGAAGATTCTGACAGAAGCGCCAATATTGATTTAACCTAAGGCTGGTAAGGAGTTCATTGTTTATTGTGATGCGTCACACACGAGCTTGGGTTGTGTGCTGATGCAAGGGGAAAAGTAGTGGCTTATGCATCTCGTCAATTAAGGCCGCATGAGGTAAACTATCCCACACATGATTTGGAGTTAGCTGCAGTGGTGTTTGCTCTGAAGATTTGGAGTGTACCAGTCCGAATTTGACCCTAGTCGGAATGGTGGTTTCGGGACCACGAATCTGAGTCTGAAATATTTTTAAATATTATATTTTGTGTTTATTATATGTGAATTAATGTGTGTGAAAGTTCCGTAGAAAAGTTTAATCGTTTGTGTGCTTAATTAAATAAAAGGGCTTAATCGCGTAAAGTGTAAAAGTTTCAAACTATAGTAAAATGTGCCAAATTTATAATGGCTTCTTAATTTGAGGCATTAAAAGGGCAATTAGCCCATTGTTGATGATAGTGGACGGTCATGGTCTTAAATGACCTTATAATTTATGTTATGAATATTATTATTAAAAGGTTAGTATAGTAATTTGTTAAATAATAATATATGTTATAATTTACTAAAACAAAGCCACTATCATCTTTATTTTCTCTCATGGCCGAATGTTAGCAAAAGAAAAAGGGGTTAAAGAAGCTTTGATTTTCGGCAATCATTTGGTTTAATTAGGTATGAATTTTAGCTCGGTTTTTGTTGATTTTTACGTTTTTGAGATCGTTGCTTAGAGTATTAGCTGACCCATGTTGAAATTTTGATATAAACTCATGAATGATATTCGGCCATTGATATGATCTTGAAGTTTTTGGTGTTTGATGATTTTATATTAATGATATGTTAAAGATTAGTTTGTTTTGTATTGGAAATTTTAGTGATTTTGAGTATTTAGGACTTTATTGCAAAGAATAAATTTTTGAGGGGTTAAAATGCAAAATGAATGAAAGAAATGGACTTGTATGGTCCTTATGAACATTCGGCCCTAAGGTACTATTGTGAAATTTTGTGTATTTTGTGTTTTGTGCAAATAGGACTAAATTGTAAAAATGTGAAATATTAGGGGTAAAATGGTAATTTGTCCATTTATGTGTTTTGGGACTAAATTGAGATGAAATGTGCCTGAATGAGCTAAATTTTAATGTGTTTAGATCAAGAACAAAGAAAAACGGATTTGGATCGGGGAAAGGCGAAAGTTATCGAGTAGGCGGTCTACGCTGTCCGTCGATAGTCGAGGTAAGTCTTTAAGCAAATTAATTTCGTAAGAATTGATTATGACTTAGTATACATATTGAATTATGAAATTGTGGAATTAATCATGTTAAAGTCGAATGTGAGAAAGAAATTTAGCAATGTACATAATCGAATTCATTGAGTTAATTATGTGATAGTATGGGAATTATATGTGATATTTGTGATATTGCTAATGTGTAATGTGAATGAGTTGGTTTGGAAAGAAATGTTTCGGGCTTATTGCCTAGCAGGCCTTGGAAAGAAATGGTTTGGAAAGAAAGGCTGAAATAGAAGCTAGAGACACATGTAAAAGATCATCGAGTAAGAATTTCCATTCAGTGCCTAAGAAGTTCAGAGATGACTTCAGCCGACATAAAGCTACTTCAGACCTGCCTAGACGAGATCGGCCTCCAGTGAGTTCCCGAGCCACTTCGATGGCTAGCGTTGGTAATGTTCAGCAGAACTGGGCTGAGTGTAAACATTACGGAAAATGGCATTCTGGGGGTTGTAGATTCCGTGATAGGTCCTGTTTTAAATGTGGATCGTCGGACCATTTCATTCGAGAGTGCCCGATGCTAGCCGAGCAAAATACAGCTCAGAACACTAAACCGAGTAGTGCGCTAGCACGGGGCAGACCACCCAGACATTCAGGCAATGTAGGTGGCAGTCAGAGAGGGACGAAGGACACTGCAGTTCGATCAGAGGCTAGAGCTCCAGCTAGAGCTTATGCTATACGAGCCAGAGAGGATGCTTCTTCCCCAGATGTCATTACCGGTACTTTTACACTTTATGATACTATTGTGGTTGCATTGATTGATCCTGGTTCGACTCATTCATATGTGTGTGAAACTCTAGTATCCAGTAAGACTCTGCCCGTTGAGTCTACTGAGTTTGTGATCCGTGTGTCCAAACCTTTGGGTAGATGTGTTCTCGTTGATAAAGTGTGTAAAGGTTGCCCGTTGATGATTCGGGAATCCTGCTTTCCAGCTGACTTAATGTTGTTGCCTTTCGACGAGTTTGATATAATTTTGGGAATGGACTGGTTAAGTTTGCACGATGCAGTGGTGAATTGTAAAAGAAAGGTTATTGATTTAAGATGTCAGAACGGAGAAATCATACGGGTTGAATCTAATGATTTGAGCAGGTTGCCTACCGTTATATCCTCAATGTTAGCTCGAAAGTATGTGAGAAAAGGATGTGAAGCTTACTTGGCTTATGTGTTGGATAATAAAGTGTCTGAAAAGCAGATTGAATCTGTACCAGTTGTGTGTGAATACTCAGATGTGTTTCCCGAAGAATTACTGGGTTTTCCGCCAGTTCGAGAGATAGAGTTTGGCATTGAATTAGTATCGGGGACGACTCCGATTTCGATAGCTCCGTATCAGATGGCACCTACTGAGTTGAAAGAGTTGAAAGCACAGTTGCAAGAGTTGACAGATAGGGGCTTTGCAAGACCGAGCTTCTCTCCTTGGGGTGCACCAGTTCTATTTGTGAAAAAGAAAGATGCAACTATGCGAATGTGTATTGATTATCGGCAGCTGAATAAGGTGACTATAAAGAATAAATACCCTGTAACACCCCAAACCCGGCCCGAAACACCATGGCCGAATTTGGAATGTTACGGGAAAGATGTTTAAAAAGGGTTTGGTTTTGAAGATGAATATACATGTTAAATATTAAAACGAATTTCCTGCTTATCAGGGGTTTGTTGATTAGAAAATCGTAGTTTGCAGAGTTTAAAACCTTACAGATTATGAGAAATGGTTGAGTCGTTGAATGAACGATTTATGAAAAACAAGTTACTTGATAATAATCCGAGTTGAAAACTTTAAACTAATTTCGTTGGTTTCAAATCGCAATTCATTCTCATTTAATAATCAGTTATTAAATCCAACTTAAAAACCTTAATAAAATTCCGAAATACTTAAAGCGACCTTATTACAATGGAAATATCCCAAAAGTAATTAAGAATTTAAAATGCGTATATATAAATAAAGACAGCTTCTGCGTGGCCACCTCGAATCCACTCCAGCCCGGTCCAAGAATCATGTATCACCTGCATTGTTTTAGTAAAAATAGGGTGAGTCAAACCGACTCAGTGTGCAATTAATCCACACGTTTCCACACTTGGCCTTGGCCCACAACCACACATATCCACATACCACACATGATGATGCAAAATGTTAACCCAATCCTAACCTAGTATCAACCGCTACACACCCCCGTATCCTGCCACCACACACCAGGGGATTACTAAATCGACCCTCCATCCGCTACACACCTCTTTGGCAGTCATGCTACTCAAAGTCCACCTAGTGGTCTAGCCACTGGTCCACGTGATTAAATCACAATATCTACGATGTGACTCAGGGTCATCATCAATCCACGTACATAAATGTACAATGAGGCTCGAGGCCATCATTAATCCACGATGAGACTCAAGGTCATCATCAATCCACGATGAGGCACATAGCCAACATCAATCCATAATGAGCACATAACCAGCATCAATCCACGATGAGGCATATAGCCAGCATCAATCCACGATGTAGCTCAAGGCTAACATCAATCCACGTACATAAATGTACACCCTGTCCTTCATCAAGTATATCCCGATCCCCATGCACATACAATATATGATGGAATGACAATGTAATCATTTATACATACTAGATACGCATATTTCACAGGCTTACAAATAAAATCCACATATATCCATCCACGATTTTAATATAAGAAAGATACTAACCTGGTTACCAGATTACTCACTATGGGTAGCCACACCACCACAGCCATTATTTCGGCTACCACACATATCATACGCATTTAATTAATTTAACAGAGAAACAGTGTAATAACCACACACCTGATAACCCGTAACACCACACCCTCTATGTCAATACTGTCCCTAAACGAGACTACCGCTATCTGCTTACGATCCTGTTCCGACGCTGGCCCACACCCCGGTGGCCAATCTCGCACCGCAGAAACCGAACGCTTCTTGAACTTAGGGGTAGGGACTACGTGTCCAACCCCTTTCCCTCCTTGACTGGTGTTCGCATCCATCAATAATATCTTAGTCAGAAAACCCCGTTAAGAAATAGAATCAGATCCATACAAAAACTAATAACATCTACATCGAATAATCTTACCAAAGTAGATCCAAAACTCGAAGGTTCTCACTTGATTCTGAAAGTTGTCGAAATCCCTACATTAGCCATGTTAGAATCGGCTCTAACATTAATGAACAAAAGTAATGGCCTTCGGCCAACCACTACAATCATCTTACCTCGATTGTTCAAATCCCAAAAGATCTCTACTGCCTCTAACGCTGGCTTCAACAAACGAGTCATGAATCTAAAGCCTTGCATAGATTCGGCCACACATATAAAGACATAGCTAAGCTTTTTGATTTCGGCAACCCAAAAGAGAAAGAAAAATGAAGAGTTTATAGAGAACCTTACCACTATTACCAACCCGATTGAAAGAAAAGGGATAAACGGCAGTCACCACTTCAAAAGATATTCGGCTCTTAACCAAAATGAAGGAGAGATGAGGCTTGAGGAATCGCAAGGTGGAAGAAGTAAAGAAATGCCCAAAAGGTTCGGCTAAGGTTCAAATGACTAGGAGGGTTACTCGGCTTTGATGATGGAACAGTTGGTGCACGAAAAAGAAGAGAATGTTTAAGGTTATGAGGTTTCGGCTATGATAGCAAAGGAAGGGAAAAATTCGGCTTTTGGAATGAAGGTTTTAAGGCTACCAAAATTTTAAAGAAAAAGAGGAAAAGGGAGAGAGATAAATTCGGCTTAGAGAAGAAGATAGAGGAGAAGAAAAAGATGGAAGAATATGACCTTAATGGTCTTCCAAGTTTCGGCTTAAGTCAAAGAGAAGAGAGAAAAAGTCTTGAGATGTTCAATGCTTTCGGCACAAGAGAAAAATGAAAGAAAAACCAAAGCAACAGGTGAGGCACACACCAAATGCCGAAAATGCTTCCTAAGGCCAATCTAAATTTCGGCACACTCTCACTAGGCTCAAAACCGAACACTCCCTCACCCCTAAACCATTACGAAATTCGGCTATACACTCCTTAGCCAACACTCCCCATGAATCTCTCCTCAATTCCCTCTACAACACCCATTCAAAAGTGTTTGAATGCTTCAAACTTCATGCTTAGCTCTCCACCACACATTTGAAATGTTTGACCATTTCAAACCTCCTATCTTCAAGTGTCCATGTCGAATCCAACTCTCCCCTCCCTTGATGCAAAAACAAAACCCAAAATGCTTCCCTTGTTGCTCGAACCTCCTCCCTCCTGGAACTCCTTTGACACAAACTCTCCCCCCTTGTTCCCTTGCGTTACCTTGCCACTCCACCACTTCCTTTCTTGTGTCATAAACTCCACCCTTATTCCTTTAAGGCCTAGCTCCCCTAGCTCTCCCCTAACCAGGTTCAAACCAAAAATTACACTAAGGCTCCTACCTACTCCCAAGGTTTCCCGAAGCCCCCAAATACATGCAAACAGCACACAGAGCATACCAACACATAAATATGAACTAAAATGCAAGACCCCCAAATCCCGGGATGTTACAGTTCTACCCCCTTAAAAATAATTTCGGCCTCGAAATTACCTGATCAAAATAAGTGAGGGTATTGCTGTCGCATAGCTTCCTCTGGCTCCCACGAAGCTTCTTCTGAACCATGGTTCTGCCATAACACCTTGACCAGAGGAACTGACTTCTTCCGAAGCACTTTCACATCTCGCTCCAGTATCTGAATTGGCTCCTCCTTATAGGACAAATCTGGCCTTAACTCAACCTCCTCAACTGGCACCACGTGAGATGGATCCGATCTATAACGACGTAGCATCGAAACGTGAAACTCATCATGCATCTGCTTCAATTTCGAAGGCAACTCTAACTGATACGCCACTGGCCCAACCCGCTTCAAAACCCGATAGGTCCCTATAAATCTGGGACTCAGCTTACCCTTACGTCCAAATCTCATCACCTTCTTCCACAGCGAAACTTTCTAAAAAACCCGATCACCTACTGCAAATTCTATCTCTTTCCGCTTAAGATCTGCATACGACTTCTGTCAATCAGATGCCTCCTTCAACATAGCTCGAATTACCTTAACCTTTTCCTCTGACTCTGCCACTATCTCTGGACCCAAAACATGACGTTCACCCAGTTCTGTCCAACAAGTAGGAGTCTGACACTTCCGTCCATACAGTGCTTCATACGGCACCATCCGAATACTAGCTTGATAACTGTTGTTGTACGCGAATTCTGCTAAAGGCAAGAATTCCTCCCAATTACCTCTGAAGTCGATAACACATCCCCTCAACATATCTTCCAATATCTGAATCACCCTTTCAGACTTGCCATCTATCTGTGGATGAAATGCCGTACTAAAGTCCAACCTGGTGCCCAATTCTTGATGCAACGCCCTCCAAAACCTCGACGTAAACCTAGGATCCCTATCTGATATAATCAACATCGGCACCCCATGTAGCCTCACAATTTCTGCCACATACAGCTTCGTTACCCTCTGCAGAGAGTAATCAACACCAACAGGTATGAAATGAGCGGACTTTGTCAATTGATCCACAATCACCCATACTGAGTCCTTCTTAGTAGGCGTAAGAGGAAGCCCACTAACGAAATCCATCGTGATTCTCTCCCACTTCCACTGCGGAATCTTTACTGGTTGCAGTAACCCCGATGGTACCTGATGTTCAGCCTTGACCTGCTGACACGTCAAGCACCTCCCCACAAATTCAATAACTTCCCGCTTCAATCCAGGCCACCAAAACTGATCCTGTAGATCCCTATACAACTTGCTCCCTCCAGGATGCATAGCGTAAGGGCTACTATGCGATTCCCGAATAATCCTCCACCTCAGCTCCACATCTTTTGGCATACAGACCCTACCACGAAAACATAAAACCCCGTCGCTATTCACACTGTAGTCATCTAATCCCCCATTCTGAACTTGTGTAAGCTTAGCACTCAGGACATCATCCACCAACTGCTTCTCTTTTACCTGACTTAACCATGTCGGCTTTACCTCCAGCTCCGCCAACAAACTCCCATCATCATAAAGACTAAGATGAGCGAACATTGCCCTCAGATCCGATACTACTTTCTGGCTTAGCGCATCCGCCACTACACCACAGACTCCACTTGTCTCTTATGTGGCGTCACTTTGCCACTAGACCACAACTCCTTTTGTGCAAGCAGATACTTTAAACTCTTGTGGTCCGTGTAGATCACCGACTTCTCTCCATACAAATAATGCCTCCACACCTTCAAAGCGAAGACCACTGCAGCCAACTCCAGATCATACGTCGGATAATTGACTTCATGCAGTCTCAACTGCCGAGACGCATAAGCAACAACTTTCCCTTCCTGCATCAGCACACAACCTAACCCAATATGAGAAGCATCACAATACACCACAAAGTCTTTCCCTACTTCAGGCTGAATTAAAACCGGAGCCTCAGTCAAAACCCTCTTAAGCTTCTCGAAACTCTCCTGCTGCCTATCCGTCCATACAAAAGGTACCTCCTTTCTCAATAACTTAGTCAAAAGTGCTGCTATCGAAGAAAACCCTTCAACAAATCTTCTATAGTAGCCTGCTAACCCCAAGAAACTACGAATCTCCGCCACCGACTTAGGTGGTTTCCAGTCCAATACTGCCTCAATCTTCCTAGGATCTACTCTTATCCCTTCTGCAGATACCACATGACACAGAAAAGCAACTTCTCTTAACAAAAATTCACACTTGCTAAACTTTGCATACAACCTCTTTTCCCTTAAAATTCGCAGCACCACTCGAAGATGCGCATCATGCTCCTCCTTTGACTTGGAATATACTAGGATGTCATCTATAAACACCACAACGAATTGATCCAAATAGGGTTGGAAAACCCGATTCATCATATCCATGAACGCAGCTGGGGCGTTCGTCAACCCGAACGGCATTACCAAGAATTCATAGTGCCCGTATCGAGTCTGAAAAGCCGTCTTATGGATATCTGCTTCCTTCACTTTCAACTGGTGATACCCCAACCTTAAATCTATCTTCGAAAACATCGCAGCCCCTTTAAGCTGATCACACAAGTCGTCTATCCTAGGTAGCGGGTACTTGTTTTTGATCGTCAGCTTATTCAACTGGCGGTAGTCTATGCACATATGCATAGACCCGTCCTTCTTCTTCACAAACAACACCGATGCTCCCCATGGAGACACACTGGGTTGAATGAAGCCGCGATCTAGCAACTCTTCGATTTGGGCCTTGAGCTCAACCAACTCCTTTGGTGCCATCCTGTACGGAGCGATAGACACTGGCGCTGTACCTGGCAATAGGTCGATTCCAAATTCCACCTCATGATCCGGAGGCAACCCTGGAAGTTCTTCCGGAAAAACATCCACAAACTCCTTCACTGTCCTGACCTCCCCCACAGCTGCTTCCTTAGCATCCAAAGCACTAACAACCACTAAGAAAGCCAAGCACCCATTCTTCACCATCTTCTCCGCCTTAAGAGTAGACACAACGTTAGACAGGTAGTCTCTCCTCTCACCTATCACTACAACCTCATTGTCCTCGGAAGTTCTCAACGACATGCGCTTGATAGCACAGTCCAACTTCGCACGATATCTCACTAACCAATCCATCCCTAGGATCAGGTCAAATTCTCCAAACGGTAACTCCATCAAGTCAGCCGGGAACACTACCCCTTGAACTTCTAATGGCACGTCTCTAAAGAGTTTGTCTACCACTACTGATTGCCCTAAAGGACTAAGTACAGTCATCTTCCTAGAGACAGTCTCAGAGTTCACATTCAAGGTTCCAGACACCATACTAGCAATGTAAGAGTGTGTTGACCCAACATCGATTAAAGCAGTAAAGGGTAACCCAAAAATAAAGAACGTACCCGTGATAACACCTGGTGCCTCCCCCTCCTCACGACGTCTGGCTGCGTAAACCAACCCAGGCTGTCTTGCATCTGAGCTCTCAACACCTCTAATCGGTGCTCCACAACCTCGGCCGAAATCATTTCCTCCACGGTTCGGACCACGACCCCTCGGCATCTGTTGCCTCGGATTGATGACTTGTTTGATCAGTTAAAGGGGCTTCAGTGTTTTCGAAGATAGATTTGAGATCGGGTTATTATTAGTTGCGAGTCAGAGATTTCGATGTGCCAAAGACTGCTTTCCAAATGAGGTACGGACATTTTGAGTTCCTAGTCATGCCTTTTGGACTTACTAATGCACCTGCTGTCTTTATGGATTTGATGAATCAGGTTTTCAGACAGTATTTGGATCGATTTATGGTAGTGTTTATAGACGATATCCTGATCTACTCCAGAGATGAAACCGAACATGTCGAACATTTGAGATTGGTGCTACAAACTTTGCGAGATCAACAGTTGTATGCAAAATTTAGTAAGTGTGAATTCTGGATGAAAGAAGTCAGCTTTTTGGGTCATGTCGTTTCAGCATCAGGTATTCGGGTTGATCCGAACAAAATATCGGCTATACTTGATTGGAAGCCACCAAAGAATGTTTCAGAAATTCGAAGCTTTCTGGGACTCGCGGGATACTATAGACGATTCATCAAAGGTTTTTCCATGATAGCTACACCTTTGACAAAGCTAATACAGAAAGATGTCAAGTTCAAGTGGTCGGAAAAGTGTTAAAAAAGTTTTGATCAGTTGAAAGCCCTTTTGACCGAAGCTCCAGTGTTAGCTCAGCCTGAATTAGGTAAAGAATTTATTGTTTATAGTGATGCTTCTTTGAATGGTTTGGGTTACGTTTTGATGCAGGAGGGCAAAGTCATAGCCTACGCTTCGAGACAATTGAAGCCTCATGAAAGAAATTACCCGACTCATGATCTGGAATTAACAGCTATTGTGTTCGCATTGAAAATTTGGCGTCATTACTTATTCGGTGAGAAATGTCATGTTTATTCAGATCACAAAAGTTTGAAGTACTTGATGACTCAGAAAGATTTGAACTTGAGACAACACAGATGGTTAAAGCTGTTGAAAGACTATGAATTAGTGATTGACTACCATCCGGGAAAAGCTAACGTTGTTGCAGATGCCTTAATTTGAAAATCATTATTTGCTCTTCGTGCATTGAACGCACATATGGTTATGTTTGGTAATGATTCGATCATAGCTGAGTTGAAAACAAGACCGATGTTTATTCAGCAAATTTGTGATGCACAGAAAATTGACAAAGATATGATTGCTAGACGAATGCAGTGTGAAAATGATGCAGAGTCAGAGTTTCAAATTGACAAAAATGATTGTTTGAACTTCAAAGGTCAAATTTGTGTTCTGAGGAATGTGGAATTGATTCAGATGATTTTGAATGAGGCTCATAATAGTCGCCTATCGGTACATCCGGGTAGCACTAAAATGTATAATGATTTGAAACAGTTCTATTGGTGGTCTGGCATGAAACGGGATATATCTGAATTTGTTTCAAAGTGTTTAATTTGTCAGCAAGTAAAAGCCGAGCATCAAGTGCCTTCACGGTTACTTCAGCCGATCATGATACCTGAATGGAAATGGGATAGAATCACTATGGATTTTGTATCTGGTTTGCCTACGACACCGAGCAAGAAGGACGCAGTCTGGGTTATTGTGGATAGACTAACTAAATCAGCTCACTTTGTGCCAGTTCGTACAGACTATTCGCTCGATAAAATTGCTGAATTGTATGTGTCACAAATTGTGAGATTACATAGTGTGCCGAGTTCCATTGTTTCAGACAGAGACCCAAGATTCACATCGCGATTTTGGAAGAAGTTGCAAGATGCTTTGGGTACTAAACTCCACTTGAGCACAGCCTTTCATCCGCAGACAGTCGATCAGTCTAAACGAACCATTCAGATACATGAGGACATGTTGAGATGTTGCATCCTTGAGTTTGAAGGTACGTGGGAAAGATAGTTACCTTTGATTGAATTTGCTTATAATAACAATTTTCAATCAAGTATAAAAATGGCACCTTACGAAGCTCTTTATGGCCACAAATGTCGTACACCGTTGTATTGGACTGAGCTTAGTGAAAGCAAGATACACGGGGTTAATTTGATTAAAGAGACTGAGCAGAAAGTGACTGTGATCAGAGATACTTTGAAAGCTGCCTCGGATCTACAAAAGTCTTATGCTGATTTAAACCGTAAAGATGTTGAATTTCAAGTCAGAGACCGAGTATTTTTGAAAGTTTCCCCGTGGAAGAAAGTACTCCGATTTGGTCAGAAAGGCAAACTAAGCCCGAGGTTTATCGGACCGTACGAGATTAATGAACGTATTGGACCTGTTGCTTATAGATTGTGGTTTCCCTCTGAATTAGAAAAGATACACAATGTATTTCATGTTTCTATGCTTCGTAAATATAGATCAGATCCGTCACACGTGATCGCTCCGTCTAAGATTGAAATTCGATCCGATATGACATTTGAGGAAGAACTGATCCGTATTTTAGCTCGGGAAATGAAAGAGTTGAGAAACAAGAGAATTCCATTAGTGAAAGTACTATGGCATCGGTACGGAGTTGAAGAGGCTACGTGGGAGCCTGAGGATTCAATGGGGACGAAAATCCCTAAGGGGGAGAGAGTTGTAACAGTCCAAATTTGACCCTAGTCGGACCGGTGGTTTTGGGACCATGAATCCAAGTCTGAAATATTTTTAAATATTATATTTTGTGTTTATTATATGTGAATTAATGTGTGTGAAAGTTTCGTAGAAAAATTTAATCGTTTGTGTGCTTAATTAAATAAAAGGACTTAATCGCGTAAAGTGTAAAAGTTTCAAACTATAGTGAAATGTGCCAAATTGATAGTGGCTTCTTAATTTGAGGCATTAAAAGGGCAATTAGCCCATTTTTGATGATAGTGGACGGTCATGGTCTTAAATGACCTTATAATTTATGTTATGAATATTATTATTAAAAGGTTAGTATAGTAATTTGTTAAATAATAATATATGTTATAATTTACTAAAACAAAGCCACTATCATATTTATTTTCTCTCATGGCCAATGTTAGCAAAAGAAAAAGGGGTTGAAGAAGCTTTGATTTTCGGCAACCATTTGGTTTAATTAGGTATGAATTTTAGCTCGATTTTTGTTGATTTTTACGTTTTTGAGATCGTTGCTTAAAGTATTAGCTGAACCATGTTGAAATTTTGATATAAACTCATGAATGATGTTTGGCCATTGATATGTTCTTGAAGTTTTTGGTGTTTGATGATTTTATATTAATGATATGTTAAAGATTAGCTTGTTTTGTATTGGAAGTTTTAGTGATTTTGAGTATTTAGGACTTTATTGCAAAGAATAAATTTTTGAGGGGTTAAAATGCAAAATGAATGAAAGAAATGGACTTGTATGGTCCTTAATGAACATTCGGCCCTAAGGTAGTATTGTGAAATTTTGTGTTTTGTGCAAATAGGACTAAATTGTAAAAATGTGAAATATTAGGGGTAAAATGGTAATTTGTCCATTTATGTGTTTTGGGACTAAATTGAGATGAAATGTGCTTGAATGAGCTAAATTTTAATGTGTTTAGATCAAGAACAAAGAAAAAGGGATTTGGATCGGGGAAAGGCGAAAGTTATCGAGTAGCCGGTCTACGCTGTCCGTCGATAGTCGAGGTAAGTCTTTAAGCAAATTAATTTCGTAAGAATTGATTATGACTTAGTATACATATTGAATTATGAAATTGTTGAATTAATCATGTTAAAGCCGAATGTGAGAAAGAAATTTAGCAATGTACATAATCGAATTCATTGAGTTAATTATGTGATAGTATGGGAATTATATGTGATATTTGTGATATTGCTAATGTGTAATGTGAATGAGTTGGTTTGGAAAGAAATGTTTCGGGCTTATTGCCTAGCAGGCTGAATGCCGGTGATCAAAATTCAGACCTCTGGTCTAGCAGGCTTAATGCCGGTGTATATTTCGGGGTTTGATGCCTAGCAGGCTTGATGCCGGTGATGTGTTATAAATGGGGAAATTGTGAATCATACAAAGCGAAACATATTTAATACAATGAGCTAAAGGCTCAGGTAAGTATAAGCCTTTTCCTTTATACTTATAAAGAGTATGGTGAGTTGGTATAGTATTATTTGAATTAAGCATGATATGATATGGTTGATGATTCGATAAGAATTATGATATGTGTTATTGAGTTTACTATTGATGTGTATGAAAACTTTATAATAGAATTTGAGTTTAAATGTGCTATTTTGGGGAAATCATTTATAAGTGAAAGTGTTAAGGATGAAATAATTTGAGTGTTTGCGTACGTGCAAAAATAAGGTTATAAGGTTGATATGAATGTTATGCTCACCTGAATTGGAGTATGCGAATATATGTAGTATATCTCTTTGGTTTTGATAAATTACATGTTTATGGAAATAAAGTATAAATACTTAGGTTAATGAATTGATAGTAATCGGCTATGTTTAAATTCATATAATGAAATGTTTATATTCAATGCCATAAGCTTAAAGATTAAAGGTTTAAGTATTTAATTGTTATATTATTCTTTGCTTGAGACTTACTAAGCTAGTAAGCTGACTCTATGTATGTTAAATGTTCTGTTTTATAGATTTTGATCAAGCTACGGGCTCAGAGGATCATCTATGAAGTCATCCACACTATCGACTTGTTTTGGTATTTTCGAAGTTTAGATTCTGAACTTAAGGCATGTACAGGCTAACTCTATGGTTGAATATCATTTTGATGATGTATAGTAGCCATGCGAAAATGGCTTAAATTTTCATATCAAGTTCGGCTCTATTTACCCTTGTCTGTGTGCTTAATATGTTTGGATTCATTTATTCGGTTAGGGCTGTTCTTTTAATTATATCTTGTGAATTATGCGTAATATATGATTGCTTGTTGTAATGTCATTGATTGTGTTAAATTAGTCAAGAGTTTCGACTTTTAACTTAATGTTTGCTAGTATAATTCAAAGTAGGTATGTGTAGTTGAGCATTATTCGGAATTTAGGTATGTATGTCAACTTTAGTTGATTAACGAAGTATAAATTATATTGAGTAATGCAGGTATGTGTATTCGGCCAAGCCTTTGTAACATATTCAAATGTAGTTAACATGCTTAAGAGAATTAGGTATGGTTAATGAATGAGTCTTATGTGCTAGTAAATAATAATGTATATTCGATGATGACTTATATTGTTTTAAGGTATGTTTTATGAATTATATAAATGAAATGATTGGCTTGTAAGTAGTTATTGAGAAGTGAATGGAAATGAGGTTATACGGTTATGAAATCAACGTATTTGGAAGTGCACTTTTATGTTATAAATTGAGTGTGAAGATGAACTTATGTTCGGCTTAGTAGCATGATATTGCGTTCGTATTGTATGTTTGACTAGGCTATTTGAACAATTAGGTTCGGTTTATAAATGCATGAAAGCATATATTTTTGGATTGTTATAAAATGAAAATGAAATAAATAGGTTTGGTATAATGTTCAATTTGTATAATGTGCATAAAAATTTTATATGCATGTCCTTGTATATTCGGCCATGTAAATAAATGTGTGCATGATATTGAAATGAGCTATATATATATATATATATATATGTTTATGGGATTGTCTGTATATAATTAAATCATTTTATAGGGATGTTCAATTAGGATCTAATTGATTTAATAAAAGTTTTGATTTATCTGGTAATGCTCGTAACCCTAATCCGGTGACGGACACGGGTTAGGGGTGTTACATGGAGACACTATCTGTACGGGGAGAAGTCAATTATCTATATGGATCATAAGAGTCTGAAGTATCTCCTTACCCAGAAGGAGTTGAAGTTAAGACTGCGGAGGTGGATAGAACTGTTGAAAGATTATGACTTCTCAATCGAGTATCATCCAGGAAAAGCTAACGTAGTGGCAGATGCGTTGAGTCGTAAGGTGATATCGAATTTGAGAGCAATGTTTGCTCATCTCAGCCTTTATGAAGATGGTAGCCTGTTAGCTGGACTTCAAGTGAAGCCGGCATGGGTAAATCAGATTAAGGAAAAGCAGTTGTTAGATGAAAGGTTGGGTTCTCGGCTTCAGCAAGTGGAAGGTGGTGAGATAGGGGATTTTGGATTTAATAGTGATGGAGTATTGTGTTTCCGCGGAAGAGTTTGTATGCCCAGGGATTTGGAATTGAGACAAATGATTCTGCGTGAGGCGCATAGTAGCCCATATGCTATGCACCCTGGGGGAAATAAGATGTACCGAGACCTCCGTGAGCAGTATTGGTGGCCAAGGTTGAAACGGGAGGTTACCGACTTCGTGAGTAAGTGATTGACATGTCAACAGGTGAAGGCGGAACATCAACTGCCGTCAGGGTTGCTACAACCGGTGAAAATTCCATTATGGAAATGGGAAAGGATAACGATGGACTTTGTTAGTGGGAGAGAGTAATCCAGATTCTTGAAGACATGCTAAGAGGTTGTGTGATCGATTTCAGGGGTAATTGGGAAGATTTTCTACCGTTGGCAGTGTTTGCATACAACAACAACTATCAATCCAGTATCCAGATGGCACCCTATGAGGCGTTGTATGGTCGTAGGTGTCGTACTCCTACCTGCAGGACTGAACTAGGAGAGCGATAGTTGTTGGGTCCTGAGTTGATCTCGGAGAAGGAGGAAAAATTTAAGGTAATTCAGGCACGGTTAAAAGAAGCTTCAGACAGACAGAAATCATGCGTGGATCTGAAGCATAAGGATATAGAGTTTGCGGTGGGAGATCAGGTCTTTGTGAAGGTCTCACCTTGGAAGAAGGTCTTAAGATTTGGGTGAAAAGGCAAGTTAAGCCCTAGGTTCATCGGACCATATCGTGTACTGAAGCGTGTTGGGCCAATGGCTTATCAGTTGGAGTTACCTCCGGAGTTAAGTCAGATACATAGCGTATTTCATGTCTCGATGTTAAGGCGTTATCGTTCAGATCCATCTCATGTTGCACCAGTGGAGGAAATTGAAATAAGACCTGACTTGTCTTTTGAAGAAGAGCCAGTACAGATCTTAGATCGGGATATTAAGGTGCTGAGAAGGAAGTCAGTTCCATTAGTCAAAGTATTATGGCATAATCATGGGTCAGAGAAAGGTACATGGGAGTTAGAGGACACGATTCGACAACAGTATCCTCATCTCTTTTAATCAGGTAAATTTCGAGGCCAAAATTTCTTTAAGGGGGTAGAATTGTAACATCCTAAAATTTAGGAATTTATAATTTACATTACATCGCATTAGGCTAGTTAAGAATGTTAATTGTGCTTGTTTAGGGGTCCTAAGAAGGCTTGGGGTCGAGTTTGGCCTTAGCAAAAATTTTTGTGTTTAAACACTTTAAGGAGAGAAGGTAAGTGGCATCAATGCTTAAGGAAATAAGTGTGTATTTTGCTAGCATAAGTGAGCATATGGCAAGGAGGTTGTGGCATCAAGTGGAGAGCATGGAGGGAAGGGGTTCAAATCCTACCTAGTGCAAAATTTTTGATTAATTTTTTGTACTTCTCTTCCAAGTGTCGGCCATGGCATCAAATATGGTAAGGGAGACTTTTTATTGATGGAAAGATGAATAAGAAATTAAGGTAAGGAGGAGAGTAAGGAAAGAAGTAAAAGGAAAGGAGTAAGAAGGGGGATATATTGGCCAAATATTTGGAAGGTGCTTTGGATAGAATTATTTTTGGTCAACCATCATCTTTTAGGCGTTAGGGGCACACGATTTTGTTAGGGGGGAAGGGAGAGCCGAAATTCCTATCGCTCATTTGCAAATTTGTGCATGAAAGGTTGGTTTTTCTTTTAACACTTTTGTGCATTTTCTTCCAATCTATTTCCTTTGTTGCCGAAAAATAAAATGACAAAAACACTCAATCCACTTTGGTTCATTTTCTTTTGGTAATAGCCGAACCTCTCTAATAATCCTTTGCCCATCACTTCATTTCTTCTTCACCATTTCCTCAACCATTCTCCCTTTCTCTTAAATCAACACTACTTTGTGGCCTAACCTTCTTTGTTCCTTTCTCATTAATAGCCGAATCTTTATCATCTTCTCTTCTCCATCTCGCGTGTTGGGCATCTCTTCTTTGATCGAATGGGTAAGTGGCTCTATTCTATCCTTTTATTTTCTTTTTCCCTGGCCTAATGTGTGTTTATTATCATTCGGATGTTCACTTTGGTTCAAAACCGAAATATCATTCTCTCATAATCCTTCATTTCGTGATCATCTTCTTGTTATAGTATTATAGTAGAAAGCCGAATCTCTTGTCCTTGTCTCATCCGTAACCATAAGTCAATCGATGGAAATTGGATTCATCATCGTTAAGGTACAAAATCACTCGATATCCTCTACTTGTTAATCCCTCGAAAGTAGTGTGGACAAAAGGAGGAGGAGACAAAAGGAGTGGATTTGCGATTCCTACTCCTAAGTTCAAACGAAGGGCGATATCGGCAGTTCGGGATTTTCCACCGGGTTGTGGATCATCATCCGGTGAGAATAGAAAAATCATGGTTGTTCACGATACTAAGGGTGCCGACGATCAAGAAAGCTTAGTCCTTACTGTAATCAGGTGTGTAATCTCACACCGAAATCTCGTAGATTCATGATTCGGTGTCACGTTGGAAAATAGATCGTTATTATTTATATGGCTAAAAATTGTAATATGCCATAAATTGAGAAATTTTCTTAAATTACATTATTTCTATAGATTGTCAAAATTGGTATTAAAATTGTTAGATTTACGAAAATGCCCCTATGGGCCGATTTACCAAAATGCCCCTATGGGCTGATTTACCAAAATGCCCCTATGGGCCGATTTATTAGAATGCCTTAGTGAGCCGAATTACAAAGTTCTATAATGGGTCAATTCACCGTAATAAATTGCGACTTACCAAAATGCCCCTATGGGCCGATTTATTAGAATGCATTAGTGAGCAGAATTACAAAGTTCTATAATGGGTCGATTCACCGTAATAAATTGCTGGATTAATGATGGTTGTTCATATATGTGGATATTATGCTTTATTATGTATATTGCATGATTACAAAATGCATGGGTTGGGAAAAATGTTGGAGAGCAGTGTAGTCTGGTGGCATTGCCACAAAATGTTCATTATTATGCTCACTTATGATGCCACAATAAAAACATTTAATATAGCAGCTCAGCTGCATTTTGGTGTGAGCGGCGGGGTGGGTTGACTTGATCCCCACAGCTGTGATTGGCTGGTCGAGGGTGTGATGGATGGATGGGTTGGGCTGCATACATTACATTTACATATTGTTATGTAAATGGGCTTCGGCCCAAGATTATGCTATATGGGCTCAGGCCCAATATATTGCTTTACAGGTTCAGGCCCAGTGGATGACGATAAGGGGATTATACACTGAGTTCTAGTAACTCACCCCTCCTTCTTAATCCTTGCAGGTAATGCTCAGTGATGAGGACTTGGGCCATGGATGACTCGGTGGAGGCCATACTTCATAAATGGTGTTTTTAAACTTTAAATATCTATTTTCGTTTACTTTATTGCTTTTACTATATTTTGGGTTTTTAAGTTGTAATAAGGCCTTTGGGATAAACTTTAATTTGCTTTATGTTTGGACGTATTTAATTATTCTCTTGAATTATTTTAAATAGGGATTTTCTATAATCATAAATAAAGGTTTTCTAAAATAGAGTAACAAATGGATTTCATAACAAACTTTTACAAATAATTTAACTCGGAAATTCTCTTTCGAATTATCAACAATATTTTCAAAAGTCACGCTTTTAAGAGATCACTAGTTTAATTATCGATTCTTCAATCAACCTTTCAAGATTAGTAGTATTTTATCAAGTATTTCTAAATCAAATTTGTTTTTCTTAAACAATAGCCTATTAACAACATCTTTAGTAAGAATCATAAGTTCTTTAATCGTTTTCTTCATGTGACATGCCAGATCTGGTCATATCACATGGGCCGGGTTTGGGGTGTTACATTTCGACTTCTATTCTGATTGGTTCAACGGGTAAATGAAAGATGAGAATGTGTATGAGATTTGTACGAGATGGTACATGTATTTGTACAAACTATTTTAACATTGAATCGAGAAAATGATATGAAAGTATATAATTTTGAGAATGAGTATTTGAAAGGTTTGTTAACTAATATAAGCTACATGTTGGTGTACTCAGATTATTGAATTATATTTATGTGATTGCATTAAGTTTATTTGATACGAGCTTACTAAGCTTTATAGCTTACTTTGTGTATTTTCCCATGTTTTATAGTGATATCAAAGCTAGCTCAAATTCGGGGATCGTTAGAGATCGCTTCACACTATCCACCCATATTTTGGTATCTATGAACTTCGGTAATTTGAGTATATGGCATGTATAGGGACTTTGGTCATATTGTTATGTTTTGGTAATGATTTTAGCCATTTGATTTAGCTTGTAAATGTATATGTCTATAAGACCCAATTTATGCCCGGGCCCATACCAAACAAAAACCAACAAAAAAATAATTAAAAAACCAAATAATAAAAGTCCAGGAAAGTCCCTCTGTCATTACAAACCCAAATCTAAACTTAAACCTACCCTAAACCACTACCCAAAATTTAGCCCAATACACAACCCAATTTACAAAATAACTAAACAAACCCAATAAATAACCCTAGCCCAATTTTGAAGTCAGTCCAAATGGCCCGAATCTCGATTTTAGACTGAAACCTTAGGGGTTCCAGAGACTGTGTAACACCCCCAAACCCGGCCCACGAGCCATGGCCGAATTTAGAAATGCCACTGTGGAAAACGTTCAAAAAGTATTTTGACTTAGAAGTGGAAACATAAAAATTCATTGCCTTTAAGGAATCATTGGGTATTTAAAAGCCCATTAAAAATTTCGTTGTTACAAATTATCCGAATTTAAAAACTGTAATATATATATTTTTTGAAGATATAATTTGCTTTTAAAGTAAAACTTACAAAATATTGACTTAATTATAGATCCAACTTAAACATAACAAAATTTAAATACTTTAAGGCCCTTATTACAATGATTGAATACTTAAAATACTAAATTCATAAACTATATAAAGTAAGAAAAACAACTTCTTCTGCATGGGCCACCTCGTATCCACTCCAAACCCAGTCCAAGCATAACCTGCGATGTTGATAAAAATTGGGTGAGTCATACATACTCAGTGTTCAATTATTCTACTGAATTCCACCCACATGTCAAACCATGTATCAACCCATATAACAGATATTAATGCAACTTATTCACATGCTTTCACTTATTGGGCTTGGCCCACATTCATATTAATAGAGTTCACATATTGGGCTTGGCCCATAACCATATCACATTCTTATAACAGTGTATTAACCACATGTTTCCACATACTGGGCTTGGCCCATTACCACATTAATCCACATATCATACTGGGCTTGGCCCATTTTCACATTAATCCACATCACATTCTGGGCTTGGCCCATTTCCACATTTATTCATATCACATGTTGGGCTTGACCCAATTTCACATATATTCACATACAAAATTATGCAATTATGAAGCCCAACCCAGCCTAAGGTCCATCCTCTACACACCCCCTTATCCAGCCTACCACACACCAGGGGATTATTAAATCACCCTCTCCTTTTTACTCCAATAAGGCAACAAATGCCGTCCACGCGAACTTAATCGCAAATAATCCACAACGCGACCTCAGTCAGCGTCAATCCACGATGTAGCCGTAGCTAACATCAAAATCACGATGAGCACAAAGTCATCAATAACCACGATATGGCACATAGCCTATATCAATTACAATGAGGCACAGAGCCATTCATCAAACCACGTACTCGAAGTACACCCTGTCCTTTCATATCATATCCCACCCATGCACATGCAACATAAAATAATGCCATGTTAATGCATGTACATGTTATTTAGCATATTATCACATATTCATAACAATAGTCACATATTCATCAGATTTGGTACTTACCAGTTTATTGACATACCCCTTGAGGGTATCCATATCACAATTTCCACTGCGCTAGTTAGCACATTCATAACACATACAGATATCACATACAATCATAAATCCCAGAAAACGGTAGGCTAACTACAGACCTGATCACTTAGAGAACTACGCTTTCGATCCCAATGCTATAGCTAAGCGACACTACGGCTATCTGCCTACTTTCTTGTTCTGACGCTGGTCCACACCCCGGTGGCCAATCCCTAACTGCAGAAACTGCTCTCCTCTTGAACTTAGGAATAGGGACTATTCCTTGTCCTCCTTGACTAGCACTCGAATCCATTGACAACACTTAATCAGCATCAAACGGTTAATCATCCATGATATAATCTAACATAACGAATCCAAGGCTTTATCGAATAATCTTATCCAAAACGAATCGAAACCCCGGAAGCTCCTCTTAACCACTTTCGATTTGCCCCTAAAACACATACTCAACATCGGTCACACTTAATACCAATAATATGGCCTTAGCCGAATACTAACGACCACATACTTAACTTACCAAATCCCGAAAAGTCACTCCTTGCCTTTGAACTGTCGAAATCCCTATATGAACTAACTGTTAGAAACGGCTAACTTTAATAACCAATAGGACTTATGGCCGTATTGCACATATCACCTTACCTCTATAATGAACCGATTGGATAACTTGCACCAAAAGAAATCGACAACACCTCCCCCCTTTGATCACTGAGATATTCGGCCACAGGAGAGAACTAGATCAAGGTTTCGGCTAAGCCTTCAAATGTTGATGGAAAAATCTGTCACAAGGGGAAAGTGTATTCGGCTATCAAAAGAGCAAGTTTGAAGTTTGAAGAAAAGAAGAATGGAAGAAACTTAGAAGCATACGGCAATGGTGATCAATAGAAGAGGGGTTTCGGCATTTGTCAAAAAGAGAAAACAAGTTGAGTTCCTATGGTTTTTCGGCACAAAGAAAATTAAAGAAGCAAAAGAGATGTCAAAGATGATCACTCTCCCTTATAAAGAATTCGGCTACAACTTCTCTCCCTTATCACTCCACATATTTCTCTTTTAATATCTTAACAAATAAAAATAAAAAAACAATCTATCACATGATCCCTTATCAAACTCCTATATTATCTCTTTAATCACTAAAATAAAATAAAATAAAACACTAATTTATCACCTCATTTATCTCTTATCTACCTATCTAAAATAAAATAAACAAATAAAATAACAATTATCCTACCTTAGCCGAAAATTAATAGGAGAATTAAAATCCTCCTCCAATTGAAAGTCCCAAGTGCCGTCCACTTTCTTCTCACCTTTCTTCCTTGACGCTAAAGCAAAATAAAAACACTTCCTTTGCTGCCCACAAGCCTCGAACCCGAGACCTGGAGCCCTTGACGCAAGCTGCAGGTAACGCCCCAAGCCACTTTGCCAAGGCGCTATTTGTGACATGATTCACCCCGAATTTCTTTTAAGACCTCTTTGCCTAGCTCCCCCTTGTCTTAACGCCAAAAGCAAAATAAAACACGCCTCCCTGCTGACAACCAGACTCGAACCAAAGCCCTTGCTCAAAGCCTTAAGTAGCACCTTGCAGCCACTTTACCAAGCCCATCTCTATGTCCAAAAATGCCTACAAATTTCCTTAAAGCCTTCTTAGCCCAGTTCCCCTTTTTAGCGCAAAAATAAAAGTCTCTAACGCGTCCCACGTTGCTCGAACCTCTTCCCTCCTGCACTCCCTTTGACGCAAGCCTCCAAGCCCCTAAGGTAGCGTCCCTTG
Source organism: Gossypium australe (assembly GCA_005393395.2). Lineage (NCBI taxonomy): Eukaryota > Viridiplantae > Streptophyta > Magnoliopsida > Malvales > Malvaceae > Gossypium > Gossypium australe. Next base: position 98,884,177 of record CM016616.1, on the reverse strand, counting down.
CCACTCTTCTGCTTGACTTCCTTGTGTCATAAACTCCGCATAAATTCTCTTAAGGTCCCTTTAGCCTAGTTTCCCTTTTTACACTTAAAATCCAATATTTTCCCAAAACTTTCACCTACACCCTAGGGTTCTCAAAACCCCTAAAACACCTCCAAACACACTTAAAGCCCACTAACACTTGAGTTATGCTCCAAACGCACAACCCCTAGTCTAGGATATTACAGACTGTCCAGCACAGCCGCGTCCCTCACACGCGCCTTGCGTCGCTTCAGCAACCTACGCGCGCCACCACGCACACCTCTATACGGCCTCCGTACCGCCAGCGAGCCTCCGTACGCCACGTCCGCGCCCTCCGTACCTGCAAGCGAATGGCAGAGAAACAGCAAAGCAAAAAATAGTTGTATTTTATTTTTTCATTTCGGCTTTAAAAACCCCGAAATCAACCACTGTAATGGGGGGCTCTTGAGGATTTTAACGAGGAAATACAAGAAAAATCAATATAAAAAAGAGAGAGCATATTTTCAAGCCAATACAGAGGTGGCCTTCGATTTTGATTTTCTCTTTTTCCATGTCGTTTCTGTTTTCAATAAAAGGAAAACAAACAAAAGAAAAGGATATACCTGTTGTTTGGTGTCAATTTAACCAAAACCTCGGCCCAAACGATCAACGGACCCTTGTGGATCTGTTTGAAATCGTGACGACGGCAGAGGTGCATTAGGCGCCGATGAAAACCACGGGTCGACTGAGGGGACGAAGAGCTGAAACATTTTTAGAAAAGGGGGTGAAGATATTTCATTTTTAATCTGTTTTTAAGAGGCTAAACAACTAGAATAAGGTTTTAGTTTATTCTTTATTAAGGTGCACGAATCGTCACCGTTTAGGCCTGTTTCAGTGGCTCTAAAACGATGCCGTGTTGGCTAATATCCAATGACCCGATTTGACCAGACCCATCTTTCATCAGGATCCGTGCATTTGCAATAAAAGGGTTATTTCCGCGATTAATCCCCCTTCTCTGCGTTGTTATTCGATTAGACCTTAGCTATTTCTTATTTGTTTTTTAATTAGCCTCGATAATTCAAGCGCATTTTCAATTTAGTCCTCTTAAACGCAATGTCTTTGCGACTGGGAATAATTGCTAGTTTAATCCCTGATCGTTTGCGCGCATTTCATTTGAGTCCTTTGATTCTCTTTTATTTTCGATTTTTGCCCCAGATTCCTGCTTTCATTTTAATTTAGTCTTTTTTTTATATTCAATTTTCTTTAATTATTTTGCTATTTTACTGTTACTCAAACATTTTTATTATTATTGTTAATATTATTATTATTATTGTTTTATTATATTTAAACTATTGTGTATAGTATTTTATTTATTTATTAACTTTCAAGTTTCTATTGTTGTTATTAAATTATTTTTATGTATACACTATTGATTTTATATTATTTTATATATATCTATTATGTATAATTTATTTCTTTTAAGGACCCTATTCTAAATTATATATTTATTCATTCCAAATACTTTTAAAATATCATTATTATTTATATATATATACATTATTTTATATTAAGTTTTTTTTATGACATGCATATTATTTAAATTGACACATACTATTTCATGTATAATATTTGCTTGTTTATTTTTAAATTTACTATATTTTATTTTATTCTTAATTAGTTATATTTTCAAATTTTTTATTCTTGATTAATAATGTTGGTATGTTCAAAATAGAAATTATGAGATTATTGATTGTACATATATTGAATTGTATATGCATAATATTTTGTCAACCATTTGTACAAAGATTGTATTCACTTTCTATGCTCGATGTTATATTTTTGTTTCTCGTTATCAAAAAATGATTAAATAAAATGTGTTTCGAGCCAATTTTAAAATTGCATATCTAAAAATTTTCAAAACAAGGTAATATTTGTGCGTTTGGAAATTCAAAAAAATCGTGCCCAATCATGCTGGGTGTGGTTTTTTGTTTCATCAAATAAACGAATATCCTTTCAAATTTTGTCCATATTTTCAAAATAATGTAATATTTCGGCGTTTGGAAATTCGAAGAAATCGTGCCCAATCGTGCTGGGTTGTGGTTTTTTGTTTCTCCAAATAACCAAATACCCTTTCAAAATTTCAATACATGTGCTTGGAGAATTTTGGGGATGATCTTGAATTCGAGGACTCAGATTGTCGTATCCAATCGTGCTGGATGTGATACTCTATTCTTTCGAAACAAAGGAATCTCAATATTCAATCAAGTTATTTAAAATTATAAAAAAAAGAGAAAATAATTTCAAAATCATTTCAAAATTTTCAACATTAGGACATCAATTAATCAATTTGGTACCAATTTTGGGCGTTGCGATGGTGCTAACCCTTCCTCGCACGTAACCGACTCCCGAACCCGTTTTCTTGAATTTTGCATACCAAAATATTTTTATAGGTGATCCGATCACACCTAAACAAAAAAGGATTGGTGGCGACTCCTTATTTTTAAAGTCGATCCCATTTTTTCCAAAACTCGATAAAAAAATGGTTTCGACAGCTTGGCAACTTCACTGGGGAGGTTGAGAGTCAGGCCATAAATTGATTAACTCTTGTCCTTTTGATTGAAAATTTGGAAAATTATTTTGAAAAATCATGTTTCTTTTGATGCATTTGTGCTATGATTAATGTTCAGTCTCGTAGAATACTCTTGCATTGCATTGCATGACCGTTGTGGTCATACCCTTTAAGTGGGAGTGAGAAATTATGCCTTCGTGAGGTTTTCACCTCCGCATGGGCTAGTGGATTGCTTCCGGGATACATCTATACCTATGTGCTTCGTGAGATTTTCATCTCCGTATAGCCATAGGGAAATGTATTCCCCTGAACTGAACTCAATCCATATGAGCCTATAATGGGTAAAGATTGAGGAATCTGCTAGTTCAGGTACCTATTCCTTAAAACTAAACCACATATAGTGAACCCTAAAAGCCCACCCTGAATGGTGCTGCAATAAACCATAGTGGTCATCCGAATAAGTACTCTACTTGTTTCTTTTTGTTTACTTTTATCTCTTACTAATATATTTCATTTTGTTTTGGTTATGATCGCATCATATATCATCTCATTTCTAAAAGAGTGTTGATTAGTATTCGATTACCAAATTAGAGAGTTTGTCATGGAGAACAAATTTCTTGATAAAACGAAAGACAACACGGTTGTCTGTATATTTGTAATCTGTTTCATGTAAAGAATTTTGCCCTCTAGAAAAGTTTTCTAATGGAAATTGAATTGGAATCGATACCTTTTGCATCCATGGCATGCATTCACATGGCATTACATCATATGTATTAGATTTCATGAGAAGACCCTGATTGATAAAAATTATTTCAGCATTAACCTGGACACCAAACATCCTTACGATACCCGAACCAAGACAAAAAATATGGATCAGAGATTAGAAAAACTTGAACAACTCTAAAGGGAGATGCAAGATAAACTTCAACAGTAAATGCAAGAGCAGCTCGCTAAGATTCAGCAGGATGTGATAGACAAAATGATGGAAGCTCAGGGAAATATGATGACTCAAATGATGCAGTTGTTGATGGGGCTTATGGATAAAAGAAAGAACCCCATGGTAAATGTTGAGTATCTTCAATGTCGCCCTGGGTTTTACTCCACCACATGTGCAAACTCGACCTGAAAGGTCATCTGTCATGATCAAGCCTCAACAGTTCCGAGCGGGCGCTTTAATGAACCTCCAAACTGGCTCAGGTTCAGGAGATAATCCAATCATTACTAATGTCCCTGATTTGGATGAAATAGCTGAAGGAGAGAGGACAAAAGCAGAACTGCCAAAGCAGCTAGAAGATAGATGTAAATGGTTGGAGGAAAAGTTTAAAGTGATAGAAAGCACCGATAGCTGTTATGGAATTGATGCCAAGGATTTAAGCTTGGTCCCAAACTTGGTGCTCCCATACAAATTCAAAATGCCTGGATTTGAGAAATATAATGGGACAAGTTCCCCCGAGGCTCACATCACTATGTTTTGTAGAAGAATGACGGGGTACATTACTAATGACCAATTGTTGATCCATTGGTTCCAAGATAGCTTGGTGGGAGCAGCAGCCAAGTGATATAACCAGTTGAGTCGTGCTAGAATTGGTTCATGGAGAGATTTAGCCCAATCGTTCATGAAATAGTACAGTCATGTGACAGCATGACTCCCGATAGAATTACTCTTCAAAACATGGAGAAAAGGGCGAATGAAAGTTTTAGACAGTATGCGCAGCGGTGGAGAGAGGTCGCCATCCAAGTCCAGCCACCACTTCTGGAGAAAGAGACCACAATGCTCTTTATAAATACTTTAAAGGCCCCGTTTATCTCTCATATGTTAGGAAGCGCCACAAGGAGTTTTTCTGATGTGGTGATGACTAGAGAAATGATTGAGAACGCCATAAGAAGCGGAAGGATAGAGGCAGGAGAAGGTGTCAAAAGATCAGCCTCGAGAAATAGGGAAAATGAAGTGAACAGCTTGAGCAAGCATTCTAAATCGGTCACTGCAGGTCAATAAAGGGCTGTGACCACTGGTCATCAGGGCTCATCCAAACAAGAATCCAGTGTCTAACAACTCCAGTTTACGCCAATTCCAATGACATATAGGGAGTTGTATCAAAGCCTATTTGATGCACATGTGGTGATTCCTCATTACATGGAACCAATACAACCCCTATACCCCAAATGGTATGATTCGAATGCTCAATGCGAGTATCATGTGGGAATAACGGGTCACTCAATCGATAACTGCATTGCATTTAAGAAATTGGTTGTGAGGCTTATTAAAATAGGGGTTTTGAAGTTCGACGAGTCGACCGGAGCAGTAAGTTACAATAATTGAAGGAGGGGGCAAGAGAGTTTCGATTCCTTAAAAAAGTCATCAGAAGCCTAGAAATCGAGAAGTCAGAACACCAATGGCATATCCAAAGAGTGAACCAATGAATAGACTTTTCCAAGCTTCTGCCTTTACGTACTTGGCAAGATTTTAAACAATGGGACTATAGAAGGGATCCTTGTATTTTAGAACTAATCAAGAGTAATATTCGAAACATGCTTGTTGCTTTAAGCCTAGAGGCAATGAGAATCCTTTTGTGAAATAGGCTTGTGTCTAGAATTTTTATTTCAATAATATGCATCTTTTTGAGTAAATATTTCTATTCTTTACATCTTATACTGTACATTCTTTGGTGTTTTAGAATATTCTTTTATTCTTTGTTTATGACCATACCATACAAATAATCATCCTTAGAATTATTTTTGGTTCTTTTGTCTTCGTACTCGGGTACCCAAATATTAATGATATGAGCGACATTGTTACTGACTCCCTTTTTGAATAAGATATGGGTCTAAGGGATCTCAAGACTTTGAAGATGACAGAAATTGTAACATATCTTCTTATTTGTTAATACTGTATGAAAAGCAGATCCTACGACGCGAGCCAAAGAAGGAGATGAAGATCAAAGCCTAGCTCAATGCAGAAATAAGATTTCCTATATGTGGGGCATGGATGTTATCAAGCCAGTCTCATCAAAAGTTTATGGCCAACATCGATTCATTTTCATGGATGTCGGTTACTTCACCTAGATGGTAAAAGTCGCTTCATATGCCTATATTACAAAGTCAATAGTCATCATAACCAAAAAGAAAAAGAAAGAAAGTATACCGAAAAAATGTCAGAAAAAATCATATCTAACCGCACAATGTGAAAAGTTTGCGGTCTGTTCAAAGATTAGGTGCCACATCAAAGTGCAGCAAAGGCAGCCAAAAGGAAAAACAAAAGATCAAAAAGACCGAGACTTTAAAGATTGGCATACAGAAGTTACTATTTACCCTCTATGCTTATCAAACATTGGCCAGGACTGTCACCGGGGCAACACATTTCTCATTGGTTTTGCCCATTGAAGTCGAAATTCCTTTTTCTGAGTTTTATCAAAACTGAAGTTGGATGAGGCAGAATGGATCCAATCCCGATGTGATCAATCAAATTTGTGAGGAAAAGTTAATAGCTATTCGTTGTAGTCAGATGATGCGGGTTTGCGACAAATAGGTTCATCCTAGAAAATTCCCAAATGGGGACCAGATATTAAAGAAAATCCTTCATATACAAAAGGATTTCAGAGAAAAATGGAGGCTGTAACACCCCAAACCCGGTCAAAACATTACGACTGAATCTGGATTGTTACAGAGGAAGTAGTTTTGAAAATTTTGGCAAGACATCGTAATTTGAGAAGTTATCTTGTTTGGTGAATCCCTGTTAAGGGCTTTAAAAAACTGTTTGCTTATACAAACCTTACCATTTTCTCCTTAATTAGGTGTTAAAAACGGGCTTACTTTATCAAAACCGAATTTAGAAAAAGGTTTAAAAAGGTGACAATCGAAATGAATATTGAGGTGCGTGATTTTTGGTAATATTATTGTAATGTTAAGTAAAACCCCAAGTTTTAATTATTTATGGCTTATTATTCATTCGTTTAAAATTTGGAAAACCTCTATTTATGCTTTTAAGAAAATCCTGTTTTTCGATAATTCATATCATGTATAAAATCAGCATATAAACAAAATCCCCAAGACAAAAATAAAGTTAAAGCGGCCTTATTACAGATTAAAATCCCGAAATAGAAATAAATTTAAAATAGTGTTCGAGTTTAGTAGAGAAATCGCGACGCATGGCCACCTTTAGTCTGTCTTGGCCTAAAACCCGCCATTTACTGATTACCTACAAAATTAGCAAAGGGGTGAGTCATCGAGACTCAGTGTGTAAATCCCCGTCTAACACAAACTGGGCCTTAGCCCACTCAATACGACACAAGTCACATGCATGCAATGCAACCCAACCCAGTTTAGCTCTCCATCCAAACACCCGTGGCATTATGCCACTGTGGTTTATGACCACGTGGTCCTAGACCACTCGTGACAAAGTCACTATAATATGTAATCGTGGGGCCAACCCACCGTTGTCGTAGACCACCGTGATAATCTCTGATAAATTACGCATATGTGGGGCCAACCCGTTGTGGTACTTAACCACCGAGACGAGTCACTGATTAAAGTATTCGTGGTTTCAACCACCGTGGTACTTAGACCACTCGTGACAGTAGTCACTCATGATTGTAGTCACTGATTTCAGATGTTACATTTCTACCCCCTTAAAGAAATTTCAGCCTCGAAATTTACCTGGTCAAAAGAGGTGAGGGTATTGTTGTCGCATCACATCCTCTGGCTCCCACGTGGCTTCTTCAGAACCGTGATTCTGCTACAACACTTTAAGCAACAGAACCATTTTTCTCCGCAATACCTTAACATCTCGGTATAAGATCTGAACTGGTTCCTCCTCAAAAGATAAATCAAGTTTTACTTCGATTTCTTCCACCGGCACTATGTGAGATGGATCCGAACGGTAGCGCCTTAACATTGAGACATGAAAAACATCGTGTATCTGCCCCAATTTCAGAGGTAACTCGAGCCAATAAGCTACTGGTCCCACACGCTTCAACACACGATAAGGCCCGATGAACCTAGGGCTCAGCTTGCCCTTCCGGCCAAACCTTAAGACTTTCTTCCACGGTGAAACTTTTAGGAAAACCTGATCACCCACAGAGAACTCTATATCCTTATGCTTTAGATCTGCATAAGATTTTTTTCCTGTCAGAAGTTTCCTTCAACCGAGTCCGAATCAACTTAACCTTTTCCTCTGTTTCAGAAACCAATTCCGGACCCAACAACTGTCGCTCACCCAGCTCAGTCCAACAAGTAGGAGTGCGACACTTTCAACCATATCTTCATAGGGTGCCATCTGAATACTGGATTGATAGCTGTTGTTGTATACGAATTCTGCCAACGGTAGGAACTCCTCCCAACTACCCCTGAAGTCGATGACGCAGCCTCTTAACATGTCTTCCAAGATCTGAATTAGCCTCTCCGATTGACCATCAGTCTATGGATGAAATGCTGTGCTGAAATCCAATCTTGTACCCAACGCTTGATGCAACACCTTCCAGAACCGTGACGTAAATCTGGGGTCTCTGTCCGATATGATAGACACAGGTACCCCATGCAACCTCACAATCTCCGCCACATAAAGCTTGGCTAAATTCTGTAAAGAGTAATCAACCCAAACTGGTATGAAGTGAGAAGACTTCGTCACTCGATCGACAATTACCCATACTGAATCTTTCTTCGTAGGTTTAAGGGGTAGCCCACTCACAAAGTCCATCGTTATCTTTTCCCACTTTCAAAGTGGAATCTTTACTGGCTGTAGCAACCCCGAAGGCAATTGATGTTCTGCCTTCACCTGCTGACACGTCAAGCATTTACCCACAAATTCAGTTACCTCTTGCTTCAGACTCGACTACCAAAACTGTTCTCACAGATCCTGATACATCTTACTCCCACCAGGATGCATAGCATATGGGCTACTATGCACTTCTTGTAGAATCTTCTGCCTCAACTCGAAATCCTTCGGTATACAAGCCTTTCCTCGAAAGCACAATAGTCCATCTCTGTTCACACTAAAATCCGCTATCTTATCACCTACCACTAGCTGAAATTTAGGACTTAGCGATTCATCAGACAATTGCTTTTCCTTTATCTGTCTGACCCAAGAAGGCTTCACTCGCAGTTCCGCTAGCACACTTCCATCATCATACAAGCTGAGGTGGGCGAACATTGCCCTCAAGTCCGATATCACCTTACGACTCAACGCGTCTGCCACTACATTAGCTTTACCCGGGTGGTACTCAATCGAACAATCATAGTCCTTTAATAATTCAATCCACCTCCACTGTCTTAAATTCAACTCCTTCTGGGTGATAAGGTATTTCAGGCTTTTATGATCAGTGTAGATAATGGATTTCTCCCCATATAGGTAGTGTCTCCAGATCTTCAGAGCAAACACCACCGCAGCTAATTCCAGATCATGCGTGGGGTAATTCACTTCATGTGGTCTCAACTGTCGGGACGCATATGCCACCACTTTCCCTTCTTGCATCAGCACACATCCTAACCATGTGTGCGACGCATCACAGTAAATGACAAACTCCTTCCCAGCCTTAGGCTGAATCAACACTGGAGCCTCTATCAAGATCTACTTCAACTTCTCAAAACTCTCCTGTTGCTTATTAGCCCAGACAAACTGCACCCCTTTTCGTAACAATTTGGTTAACGGTGCAGCTATTAACGAGAACCCCTCCCCAAACCTTTTGTAATACCCAGCCAAACCAAGAAAGCTCCGAATTTCTGCCACAAACTTAGGCGGTTTCCAATCTAACACGGCTTTAATTTTTCGGGGGTCAACCCTAATTCCTTCAGCAGACACAACATGTCCCAGGAAGGTAACTTCCCTCAACCAGAATTCACACTTACTGAATTTGGCGTACAACTGTTTCTCTCTTAGAATTTGTAGAACCACACGAAGATGTTAATCATGTTCCTCTTCCGGACTTGAATAGACAAAAATATCATCTATGAACACCACGACAAACCGATCCAGATAGGGTTGGAATACTCGGTTCATCATGTCCATAAGCGCAGCTGGTGCATTTGTCAACCCAAACGGTATCACCAAGAACTCATAGTGACCATAATGAGTTCGGAAAGATGTCTTATGGATATATGCCTCCTTGACCTTAAGCTAGTGATAACCTGACCTCAAATCTATCTTTGAAAAGACCGAAGAACATTGCAACTGATCGAACAGATCATCTATCCTAGACAGCAGGTACTTGTTCTTAATCGTCAACTTGTTCAACTGCCTATAGTCAATGCACATCTGCATTGACCCATCCTTCTTCATAACAAATAACACCGGTGCTCCCCAAGGTGACACACTGGGTCAGATAAAATCCCGGTCTAGCAGTTCCTGAATTTGGGCTTTTAATTCCACCAACTCCTTCGGCGCCATTCTATATGGGGCAATAGACACTGGCGTTGTTCCCGGAAGAAGATCAATATCGAATTCCACCTCGCGATTCGGAGGCATCCCTGAAAGCTCTTTTGGAAAAACATAAGAAAATTCCTTCACCGTTCTGACATCCCCTACAGTCAACTCCTTGGCCTCCAGAGCACAAACAAAAGTTAAGAAAGGCTCGCATCCTTTTCTCACTATTCTTTCAACCTTTAATGCTGATACTACATTAGAAAGTAGTTCCTCCTTTCACCTATCACCACCACCTCATCATCCTCAGGAGTCCTTAACACCATGCGCTTAGCAGCACAATCCAAGTTTGCTCGATATCTCACTAACTAGTCCGTACCTAAGATCAAATCGAACTCCCCGAACGGCAGTTCCATTAGATCAGCCGGGAAAACTATTCCTTGTACTTCTAGAGGCACACCCCTAAAGAGTTTGTTTACCACTACAGATTGTCCTAAAGGGCTAAGTACAATTATCTCCTTAGAAGCAATCTCAGAGTCTATGCTAAGAGTTCTAGACACAGTACTTGCAACATAGGAATGTGCTGATCCAACATCAATCAGTGCAGTAAAAGGCAAATCGAAAATAAGAAACGTACCGGTTATGACGTCCGGTGCATCGCCCTCCTCACGGCGTCTAACTGCATAGACCAACCCAGGCTGTCTTGCATTTGTGTTCCCAGTACCTCTGCCCGGTGCTCCACGTCCACAACCAAAACCATTTCCTCCTCTGGTCAGACCACGACCTCTCTGTGGCTGCTGACCACCTCTACCAGGTTGTACAAAATTCTGACCTACTGGTCGTGCTCTGTTGGGCTCCTGCGGACAATCCTTTACCTAATGATCCATTGATCCACATCTGTAGCATCCATTACTTCTTGCCCAGCAGTCCCCTAAGTGAAACTTCCCACACGTAGCACATTGCTGTGGCCGACCAGCAACAACGGGCCTTACAGCTCGACCCGACCCATCCAACCTAGGCCTCTTCTGAAAATTCCCAGTAGACCTTGACGGTCCAAAGCTTCTTTTATTCCTACCCTTGTCTCTATCCTGGTTTTTTATTTCAGATCGATTTTCCTCTTCGGCTATCTTAGCCTTCTCAACCAAAACAGCGAATTCCCTTTCCCGTTGTGGAGCTATCAATACTCGCAACTCATCCCTCAGACCATCTTCAAATCGGACACAATGCTCATAATCTATAGACACAATACTACGAGCATACCGGCTTAGACGCAAGAATTTCGCCTCATACTCTGCCACCGACTTACTTCCCTGAACCAAGTTAAGGAATGCCTTCTGCTGCACGTCCACATAGCTCAACCTAATGTATTTCCCCTGGAACGCAGATTTAAAGAAGTCCCAGGTAATGCGGTCCGCTGTTGTACCATCTCTGACCGTGAGCCACCACTAATAAGCCTCATTGCAGAGAAGAGACACAACTCCTTTCAGTTTCTCTTCTGCGGTACAGTCAAGATCATCCATGATGCGCTCGACTGCCTCGAGCCAATACTATCTACATTAGGGGCTACACCAGAAACACCCCTAAACATTTCAGCCCCATTTGCCCTAAGTCGCTCAGGCACAGATTTCCGAGCTGCTGATCCCGTGCTTGCTCCAGCAACTCGCTCCAAAACTCGCAACATAGCCTGCGACACAGCATCGTCTCCACCAGTTTGATCTTGAAATTCCACTCCCGTGACTGGCGGTGCTGGCACTTCACCTTCCGGCCCATGCCCAGATTCCGAAGGTTCAACCTCAACATCTCGGCCTCTTCCCCAGCCTCACATACCGCGTCCATGTCCTCTAGTACTCATTACTACTAATGCGATTTAATCTGATTAAAAGTTTTATGAGTTAGTGTTTTCTTCCACTGTTTATTACAGAACAATTTTATGAAAATAACATTATGAGTAATTCTCGTCCATTCATGCATACGTAAGGTTTCAATCTCTAGAGTTGCATTTCACAGTACAAGTAATCATAGTATATCACACTTACTTCATGTAAAAGAACCAATAGTCAAAAGACTTACCATGCAGATTTGGTGCCGGAGACTCGGGTGCCATGCTTCCAGAAAACATATATATTTCTAAACCGTTGTCTAAACCGTCTTTTGAAACATTTTTTAACCCCATACCCACAGCCGAGTTTTTGAAACCTAGCTTTGATACCACAATCGTAACACCCCAAACCCGGTCAAAACGTTACGACCGAATCTGGATTGTTACAGAGGAAGTAGTTTGAAAATTTTGGCAAGACATCGTAATTTGAGAAGTTATCTTGTTTGGTGAATCCCTGTTAAGGGCCTTAAAAAAACTATTTGCTTATACAAACCTTACCATTTTCTCCTTAAGTTAATTAGGTGTTAAAAACGGGCTTACTTCATCAAAACCGAATTTAGAAAAAGGTTTAAAAAGGTGACAATCGAAATGAATATTGCGGTGCGTGATTTTTGGTAACATTATTGTAATGTTAAGTAAAACCCTAAGTTTTAATTACTTATGGCTTATTATTCATTCGTTTAAAATTTTGAAAACCTCTATTTATGCTTTTAAGAAAACCCCGTTTTTCGATAATTCATATCATGTATAAAATCAGCATATAAACAAAATCCCCAAGATAAAAATAAAGTTAAAGCGGCCTTATGATAGATTAAAATCCCGAAATAGAAATAAATTTAAAGTAAAGTTTGAGTTTACTAGAGAAATCGCAATGCATGGCCACCTCGAGTCCGTCTCGGTCCAAAACCCACCATCTACTGATTACCTGCAAAATTAGCAAAGGGGTGAGTCATCGAGAATCAGTGTGTAAATCCCCGTCTAACGCAAACTGGGCCTTACCCCACTCAATACGGCACATGTCACATGCATGCAATGCAACCGAACCTAGTTTAGCTTTCCATCCAAATACCCGTGGCATTATGCCACTGTGGTTCATGACCACCGTGGTCCTAGGCCACTCGTAACAAAGTCACTATAATATGTAATTGTGGGGCCAACCCATCGTGGTCGTAGACCACCATGACGATCTCTGATAAATTACGCATAAGTGGGGCCAACCCACTATGGTACTTAACCACCGAGACGAGTCACTGATTAAATTATTTGTGGTTTCAACCACCGTGGTACTTAGACCACTCGTGACAGTAGTCACTGATTCTCCCTCCTCCTTTCGTTCAATCATGAGCCCATGCTCTTTACTTCGTGCACAATAAGTATGCAACCAATATCGCAATGCGTAACAGATAATATTTCATACAGGCACAACATCGAAAATACATACATGCATACTATCAAGAATATCAACATCGAAGAACTTACTCGGCGTCTCCAACCTTACCCATAAGGGTATTCCACTTATCACATTAGTTATTTCGGCTTTCAGCCTTTACAGTTAATAACACAACAACGAAAAAGGCGTGTGAGAAATACACACCTGATAACACGTAACACTAGGCTTTCTACGTCGATGCTTTTGCTAGCAGGGACGACAACTATTTGCCTATCCCAAGCAGACGTCGGCTCTCTGCCACAGCCCAGTGGAAAATCCCGAACTGCCGACACAGCTCGCCTTTCGAATTTAGGAGCAGGGATTACGGATACGCTCCCCTCATCAGCTTGACCGTTTATTGTATCCATGAAACAGACTTGATCAGAGTCAAAGAGAACCCTGATTGGCTACCAAAAGATTCAATTAACTCCAAATAAAGAACAAAGGTTCACACAAAGAACAACAGAGGCTCCTTACCTTAAACCCGAATGGAAGGTAAGGTTCAGAAACCAACCGCTTCTTGGGATTTGAACTCTAAAAGTTCGGCTTCAGGGGTTTCCCGGAGTAAGCGTTTCATAAAGAAAGTAAAGAGATACTATTAGCCAAAACTCAAACATTGACACAAATTACCATCGGCTTTAACTTCCATAAAAACCGAAAGGATAATGAGATACGGAATAACCTTACTTACCTTATGATATTGTCGATAAACAACCAAGATCGTTTTAGTAGCAATGAGTAGCCCCTTCACGCCTTAGGCTACACGGGCGGCATTGATTCACATTGCCAAAGAACCAGGGGTTCTGTTAGAGAAGAATAATATAGATAACAGAGAAGAAAAATAGAAAAGAGCCGAAAGAAGGGAAAATATCCGGCTTTCAACCGAAAAGAGAAAAGAAGATCTTACCTTCAACAATCCAGAAGCAGAGTGGAACCGATTTGCTAGGGATAACAGGGGCTATTCGGCTAAGAGAGAAACAATAGGGTGACAGTAGAACAGATGCAAGGTTTCGGCTTGCAAGAAGGGATATGGGAGTTGATTTAGATTCGGTTATGATGCTTCAGAGAAAGAGAAAGAAGATGAACAAGATTTGGCAAGGAACAAAATGATAGAAACAGGGAAGATGAAGGTGATCAAATAGGAGATTTCGGCCAAAGAGGGGAAAAGAAAGTGAAGCGCAAGAAAAAGAAAAGATGCAGAGAAGGGTTTCGACTATAGGAAGATATGAAGAGAGAAAAAGAACGATGAGAGAATAAGAGTTGAAAGAAAAGATGCCACGGTTTCCTTGGTAAAGCAACACAACATGAACGCAAATGGCCCAAAGTGCCAAGGAGAAAAGAAACTCAAATGATGGTTTTGGCTCAACTCTACCCTCAAAAATGCTAGCCACTAAACGGCACAATGCCACACCGCTATGACCGATTAAACCATACTAAAAAGGAAAAAGAGCCAAGTGCCATAAGCCTTAAGAATTTTGGGACACACTTAGTTTAGTACCAAACTGACTTCTTCCCCCTCTTCAAGCTTCCCACAACTGGCCACCACTCCACCAACTTGAAAATCCCTTGATTTTATCCCCCTTTCACTCTTCTTCACTCATTCAAACCTTGTTGACCCATTCAATCACTTTGACTCCTTCAACACTCATCCTTGAAGAACCCTTGCCAAATTCACCACTTTAGCTCCTTAGGCGCAAAAATAAAGCTCCAAAGTGAAGCTTGTGGGATTCGAACCTCCTCCCCGCTGCATTACCCTTGTGACGTCACTTCCCTGCACTCTAAGTGGCGTCTCCTTGCCACTTTACCACATCCCTTCTTGTGTTAACAAAACGCAATTAATTACCCTTAAAGCCTGCTTCAGCTAGCTCTCCCCTAAAGTGTCTAAAAACAAAATTTTTACCAAGGCTCAAGCTTAACCCCGAGCCTTCCCGGGACCCCAAACACACCAAATTAACAAACAAAACATGCCAAACACACAGCAACATACAATAACGCAGAGCCCCTAATTCCAGGATGTTACAGAGGCCAAGCTAGAAAAGACCTTATGTAGTGAAAAAAGTCTGTTCTGGAAACATTGACCAAAATGGATGGCAGGGACTTGCCCAATTCGGTGAATTAAGATTCAATAAAAAGTTTTCCAAAAAAAAATTCAAAAACAGAAAAATAGAAATTTTTAGCAAAAAAAAAGAAAGAAAAAGGAGAGGCCAAGGCGAAAACCTGCAAAGGGCGCTTTGAGACCAAAGGGGGTTGAGTTGAAAACCCGAAAAGGGCGGCTCAAATTTTGATCAAAGGGGGCATACAGCAATCTTGCTATGCCTGAATTAACAATGAAGAAGTATGCTACGTCTTGGGGCATCGACAAAGTACTCCGGATCCCCTAAACACATATTGAGCTTAAAATGGTCCTCAAGAAGTTTGAACAGAGAAGCTCAGGCTGCGATATCTGGGCCACCTAGTTTCCATTTTACCCATTTTAAATTTGTTATTTGTGATTATATTATTCTTTTCAAAATATGTTCACAATAATTTCCTTCTTGATTGCAATTGCTATCTTTGCTTAGCTTATTTGTTTCGAGCTATGCTCTTAATTAATTTCCTTCCTGTCCATGGTTATGATCTTTTTCAGGCATTTTGCATTGAAATAACGATTAGTGGACTAATAATATTTTCATGAAAGAGTTTCGCATATTACTTTGGAAGCTTCTGAATAACACAAGAATTTGAAACAGGACTATTGTTTAAAACTCACCAAGTTTAAGGAAGAGTCTAAACTGAGACTATGTCTTCAGATTTTTGTTAAAAAAAATAGTTGTTGAAAATGACAATATATTGCGCCAGTATTACAATCTTGATGAAAAATGGGCATTGTTAACCCAAGTGTAAAAGCGGAATCATTCGCAAGAAAAATGATATTCTGCATCCATGTAAATATCATGCACACACATTTGGTTAGGTCACCCGTGGAGTGATCAGTTGGTAGAACAAGCTACAGACCCTATACCCCCGAGTTATAGTCGGATAGATGGAAGCTGATACAGGTCCTATACCTTTGAATAGCAATTTGATGGATTGAAGAAGAAACAAATCCTACATTTTGAAGTCGTAGTGGGATGGATGGAAAAGATTCAGATCCTATACCCCTAAGTCACAATGAGATGAACCCTGAAGTTACAGTGGGGCAAATTTGTTGAGCAAGATATAATCGTTTTCTTGGGTTTTTTGTTGAGAATACCAACCGAACTAGATGGCAGCATAATACATCAGTGATAAAGCCTTAATAAATAATGAGCAGTGACACCTTAAACTTTTAAAAAGGGATCATTCTCATGAAATTCTGCATTCATGCAAAACACGTTTAGTTAGGAGCATTTGATTCATTCTGATCATTGCATCCTAATCATTGTAAGATATCATTCTCATGACATTCTGCATTCATACAAATGTCATCCATAAGACACATCTATTTAGAGGCATTTGATTCATTCCGATCATTGCATCCTAATCTTTGTAAAAAGACCATTCTCATGACATTCTACATTCATGAAAATGTCGTCCATAATACATTTAGTTAGGAGCATTAAGTTCATTCTGATCATTGCATCCTAACCATTTTGCATAGGCATAAACACGTAAAACCGATTTTACAAGATAGGTCCCCTAGAGGACGTTGTCGCAACATCGGTGAATTCGAAGATCTTGCCTTCCTGAGCGAAGCGGATCGAAGATAGCAGATCTGGCAATCCTCAAATTGCAGGAGTAGAAAGGAGACATCAGCCCTATCTCCCTGTGTAACACCCCAAACCCGGCCTCAACATTACGACCGGATCTGGCATGTCCATGAAAGGAATGTCTAAAAGTTGTGCGTTCATTAAAAAGCTCATATTCTTTATAGTTGTTGTGAAAAATCGAGTTTAAGTAATTTTGAATAAGAAACGGTTTATTATCATTTTAGGAAAATCCCATATTGATCATTTAATAATAAGCAGTAAACAAATCAAAAGCTAAACCAAATAAAATACCAAAAATACAGTTAAAGTGGCCCTATTACATAACAAAAATCCCAGTTACAAATAAGTTTAACTAAGAGAACGAGTTTACAAGAAAAACATTGTATGGCCACTACAAGTCTACCTTGGCTCCCAAATCCGCGATCTAACGATTACCTGCAAAATTAACTAAGGGGTGAGTCACCGAGAATCAGTGCGTAAATCCCCATCCAAAAGATGTTACGCTCGAACACAAATTCATATGCAAATATGCATGTCATGCAACCCATCCAACCTATCCATCCGAAACTCCCAGATCTACCCCGTGTGGTACCAAACCACTGGTGGTGCCAAACCACTGGTGACCCAAAGTCACGAATAATCCATATGTGGGGCCAACCCACGTTGTGATACCAAATCACTGGCGACAATCCCGTTATAACAAATGTGGGGCCAACCCGCTATGGTGCTAAGCTAGTGGGACGAGTCACTATGAGGTGCCAAACCTCTGGTGACCCAAAGTCACGAATATCAATAATCCAAGTGTAGGGCCAACCCACATTGTGACACCAAATCACTGGCGACAATCCCGATATATCAACTATGGGGCCAACCCATTGTGGTGTTGAACCACTGGGACGAGTCGCTATGAGGTGCCAAACCTCTGGTGACCCAAAGTCACGAAATTAACTGTGGTACCAAACCACTGGTGGTGCCAAACCACTGGTGACCCAAAGTCACGGATATCAATCTTCCCCTTCCTCTCATCATACCCATGCAATATGACATAATAATTCGTATGCAGTATGACATGTATGCAAATCATATATCACAGATACCGTATGAAACAAATTACCATCATAATCAAAATAACAAATACGACATAATCAAGCCAATCAACCTTTAAGGGTATAACAGTAATTTACCTTCTAGGGGTATTTTGGTAATTTACCCACTAAGGGTATTATAGTAATTTCGTACCTGGAATGGCCTTTCTGAAGGCCCAATGTCGCCCCGAGCGACTCGACTACCAATTCTGTCTTTACCGGACTATTGGGCCTAAAAACCCGATTCCGGCCCATTCGGGCCCACACGCTCGTGTGGCCCACCTAGCACAAATCTAGCCACGTATATAAATTCCACCTAGTCTAGTTCAACATATACTAAACAATCATACAATTTACTCATTTGGGCCCATGGGCCCATCGGGCCCACTTTGGCCCATCGTGGCCCAAGCAGCCCCAACCCACAACAATACTACTGATGGCCTCAACTATCGCGTCGAAACCCCACACGTGCGCTCGCACGCTCGTGTGGCTACTAATGCCGTGTGACCGGCATTTCGGCATTTTGCCGCTCTACAGCTAGAGTAGAGAAGTACACACCTGATAGGAATCTGGTGTTAAACCGCGCTGCGACCACTCCTGCGCCCAAACGCCCTCCAAGGTATGTTAACTCTCCTCCTGGAATGCTCTTTATATATCTAGCTCTTCACCTTCCTTCTTTGTATCTTTCCGATGTGGGATCCTTTCGTCAGTAGAGTTTAAATCCAACTGAAACTCTTGCCGTCCAATCCGCAAAATAAATACTCCTTTGCTTCTCACGAGATTCAAACCCAGGCTCCTTGTAGCATAATCCACGTCGCTAACCACTTGGCCACAAGCTCTTCTTGTGCCTTAAACCATGCGCAACTAAATATAAACTATGGCCCAAATTCTAAGATCCAAGTAAAAAGAAACCAAAATGCAAAAGCCAAGACTTGAACCTTGGACCTCCTTCCTTCCTTGTGGTGTCACCACCTTGCTCCCTAAGTGGCGTCACTTTGCCACTACACCACACACTCCACTTGTGTCATTTTCCTCCACTTTTTATTCTTAAGGCCTACCTGCCAACTTCCAGGGTTTTTTTCGCCTAAAACCAAAATTTCCCCAAAGCTAATGTTCGATCCCGGGACTTCATAGAAGCCCTCTAATCTTCCAAAATCACTTACCTAATAAGTCTAACTTGCATTAATATCGTTCTCTAAAATTTTAAACGCTACTACTCCTAAGGCCCATTGGGCTCAATCCTATTAGGCCCAATTTCAGGATCTTACAAATCTACCCTTCTTAAAGAAATTTCATCCTCGAAATTTCCAACTATAGGTACAGTCACACATCCTAACCTACAACACTACGCTCACGCTGCGCACTCTGATCTTAATAAAACTAATATACTTTCTATCTAAATCTTGGAACCCCTTCACATAACCAACTATCTAACACCGAAGCAAGCAGATATTTCTCATACATACAATTCCTATATTCAAGCATCACATCCACACATCGCAGAATAAATACAATCTTTTAGCATATAATAAAATATAGTAAGAAGGAAACTTACGGATTTGGTGCCGGAGACTCGGGTTCCATACTTACAGAAAAGATATATATTTTTCTAAACCATCCTTTGAAAACATTTTTGACCCCAAATTTGAACCTAGGCTCTGATACCATAATTGTAACACCCCAAACCCGGCCTAAACATTACGACTGGATCTGGCATGTCACATGAAAGGAATGTCTAAAAATTGTGCCTTCGTTAAAAAGCTCGTATTCTTTATAGTTGTTGTGTAAAATCAAGTTTAAGCAATTTTGAATAAGAAACGGTTTATTATCATTTTAGGAAAATCCCATATTGATCATTTTATAATAACCAGTAAACAAATCAAAAGCTAAACCAAATAAAATACCAAAAATACAGTTAAAGTGGCCCTATTACATAACAAAAATCCCAGTTACAAATAAGTTTAACTAAGAGAACGAGTTTACGAGAAAAACATTGTATGGCCACTACTTGTCTACCTCGGCTCCCAAATCCGCGATCTAACGATTACCTGCAAAATTAACTAAGGGGTGAGTCACTGAGACTCAGTGCGTAAATCCCCATCCAAAAGATGTTACGCTCGAACACAAATTCATATGCAAATATGCATGTCATGCAACCCATCCAACCTATCCATCCGAAACTCCCAGATCTACCCCGTGTGGTACCAAACCACTGGTGGTGCCAAACCATTGGTGACCCAAAGTCACTGATATCAATATAATTGTGGTGCCAAACCACTGGTGACCCAAAGTCACGAATAATCCATATGTGGGGCCAACCCACGTTGTGATACCAAATCACTGGCGACAATCCCGTTATATCAAATGTGGGCTAACCCACTGTGGTGCTAAGCCACTGGGACGAGTCGCTATGAGGTGCCAAACCTCTGGTGACCCAAAGTCACGAATATCAATAATCCAAGTGTGGGGCCAACCCACATTGTGATACCAAATCACTGGCGACAATCCTGATATATCAACTGTGGGGCCAACCCACTGTGGTGTTAAACCACTGGGACGAGTCGCTATGAGGTGCCAAACCTCTGGTGACCCAAAGTCACGAAATTAACTGTGGTACCAAACCACTGGTGGTGCCAAAACACTGGTGACCCAAAGTCACAGATATCAATCTTCCCCCTCCTCTCATCATACCCATGCAATATGACATAATAATTCCTATGAAATATGACATGTATGCAAACCATATATCACAGATACCGTATGAAACAAATTACCATCATAATTAAAATAACAGATACGACATAATCAAGCCAATCAACCTCTAAGGGTATAATAGTAATTTACCTTCTAGGGGTATTTTGGTAATTTACCCACTAAGGGTATTTCAGTAATTTCGTACCTGGAATGGCCTTTCTGAAGGCCCAATGTCGCCCCGAGCGACTCGACTACCAATTCTGTCCTTACCGGACTATTGGGCCTAAAAACCCGATTCCGGCCCATTCGGGCCCACACGCTCGTGTGGCCAACCTAGCACAAATCTAGCCACGTATATAAATTCCTCCTAGTCTAGTTCAACATATACTAAACCATCATACAATTTACTCATTTGGGTCCACGGGCCCATCGGGCCCACTTTGGCCCATCGTGGCCCAAGCAGTCCCAACCCACAACAATACTACTGATGGCCTCAACTATCGCGTCGAAACCCCACACGTGCGCTCGCACGCTCGTGTGGCTACTAATGCCGTGTGACCGGCATTTCGGCATTTTGCCGCTCTACAGCTAGAGTAGAGAAGTACACACCTGATAGGAATCTGGTGTTAAACCGCGCTGCGACCACTCCTGCGCCCAAACGCCCTCCAAGGTATGTTAACTCTCCTCCTGGAATGCTCTTTATATATCTAGCTCTTCACCTTCCTTCTTTGTATCTTTCCGATGTGGGATCCTTTCGTCAGTAGAGTTTAAATCCAACTGAAACTATTGCCGTCCAATCCGCAAAATAAATACTCCTTTGCTTCTCACGAGATTCAAACCCAGGCTCCTTGTAGCATAATCCACGTCGCTAACCACTTGGCCACAAGCTCTTCTTGTGCCTTAAACCATGCGCAACTAAATATAAACTATGGCCCAAATTCTAAGATCCAAGTAAAAAGAAACCAAAATGCAAAAGCCAAGACTTGAACCTTGGACCTCCTTCCTTCCTTGTGGCGTCACCCCCTTGCTCCCTAAGTGGCGTCACTTTGCCACTACACCACACACTCCACTTGTGTCATTTTCCTCCACTTTTTATTCTTAAGGCCTACCTACCAACTTCCAGGGTTTTTTCCGCCTAAAACCAAAATTTCCCCAAAGCTAATGTTCGATCCCGGGACTTCATAGAAGCCCTCTAATCTTCCAAAATCACTTACCTAATAAGTCTAACTTGCATTAATACCGTTCACTAAAATTTAAACGCTACTACTCCTAAGGCCCATTGGGCTCAATCCTACTATGCCCAATTTCAGGATGTTACACCCTGACTAGCAGTGGAATAGGTCGAAGATGGTAGATCTTGTCGCCCTAAGCGGTAGTGGACCAAGATCGAACGACAAATCTTGTCTCCCAAAGCAGTAGTGGAACAGATTTAAGCCACCAGTCCTATCTCCCTGACCAGCAGTGGAATAGGTCAAAGATTGTCGATCTTGTCACCCTAAGCAGTAGTGGACCAAGATCGAATGGCAAATCTCGTCTCCCTAAGCAGTAGTGGAACAGATTTAAGCCACCAGTCTAGCATCCCTGAAGTTGCAGGGAGTAGATTAAGATAGCAGATTTGGCAATCCTGAAGTTGCAGGAGCAGATCGAAGACATCAGGTCTTGCCTTCCTGAGCGAAGCGAATCGAAGATATGAATTCTTATCACCTCGAAGTCCCAGTGGAGCAGGTCGAAGCTACAAATCCCTTCTCCCTAAGTGTATTGAAGATCAACCTTCATTTTCGAGAAGTTTCAGTAGGAAGATCGAAGCTACGAATCTCTTCTCTTTGAATTCTCATCCCCTCGAAGTTCCAGTGGAGTAGATTGAAGTTACAAATCTTTTCTCGCTGAGATTACATCGGAGTGGATCGAAACGCTAATTCTTATACCCCTGAAGATGTAGTGGGATGGAATGAAGCTACTCGAATAAGAAAAGCACCGAATGAGGTTGAGATTCGACAAGACCGGGTAAAATTAGCCCTTTTAAAGTCTTTGCTTCATTCTCATTACATAACAATTGTAACATCCCCAAACCCGGCCCATTCACTACGACCGAATCTGGTTATGTTAGTGCGGAAAAGTCGGTGGAAAATCTATTTAACTTTGAAAAATTTAGTAAAACTTGCTAACTTTTGAAAAATCCATGTTTATTTAAACTTATGTTCAAAACTTTGTTATTAAAATATACTAATTCTAAAAGTTTAGTATATACAAGCCAAATTGAATAAGTAGGTTGGAAAAATATAATCATCTTCACAAAGTGTTTCAAATTCTTCAAATCATAATAAATACTAATAAAATAATAACAAAAATAAATAAGAGTCAAAAGGCCTTTATTACATATTCTATTTAAACCCAAATACTTAAAGTAAGCCTAAAACATTTAATCTCTTCTTCTGCATGGGCCACCATGTGTCCACTCCAACCCGGTCCGATCGACGTGTCACCTGCGATGCTTAAAAAGTTGGGTGAGTCATACAGACTCAGTGTGTAACCAAACCATCGAAATCCACCCACATGCTAACCACATAACATCCCAATTATCAAATGCAACATGCAAGTATAATTATTAGACATTACCACAATCTGGGCTTGGCCCACCTTCAAATTATAACAAATACTGGGCTAGGCCCTTTTCACATTAGTCCACTGATCACTGGGTTTGGCCCATGTCCACGTATGTTCCCAAAACATACCTATTCATTGGGCTTGGCCCATTTTCATATTATTTCATAAACGGAATAATGCAATCATGAAACCCACCCAAACCTAGGGTCCATCCGCTACACACCCCCTTATCCAGCCTACCACACACCAGGGGACTATCGAGTCACCCTCTCCTTTTCCCTCCAAAAAGGCAACCAATGCCATCCACGATGTAGCGTATAGCTAACATCAAACCACGATGGAGCACATAGCAATCCATCAAGCCACGATATGGCATAAGCCGATATCAATCAAGGTAACCACGCGAACTAAATCGCAAAGATCCACAACGCGACCTCAGTCAGCGCCAATCCACGATGTAGCACAAAGCTGACATCAACCACGTACTCGAAGTACACCCGTACCTTCTTTTCATAACCCGCCCATGCACATGTAACATAAAATGATGATAAGGTGGTGCGTGTACATATTAAACACAATCATAGGCATACTCACATAATAAAATCAGTGATCATATTTACAAACTTTGCTACTAACCTGATCATCTTCATACCCCTTAAGGGTACCATTTTCACATTTAACTGCACTTATTAGCATCATACAACATAAGCAGATATACTCAAATCCCGGAAACAATGGTTTAACTACACACCTTATAACCTGGAGCTCTAAACCCTCGATCCCGACGCTATCAACTAGCGAAACTACCGCTATCTGCCTATAGCTATCTCCTGCCGCTGGCCCACACCCCGGTGGCCAATCCCGACCTGCTGAAACCGCTCTTTTCTTGAACTTCGGAATAGAGACCTTCCCTTGCCCACTCTGACTGGTTGTGGCCTCCATCAAAAAGCTTAATCAGGTAAACAGGTTAACCCCCAAAACACCACTTAAGTACTTAATCTTAAAAAAATAACCTTACCTCCACTTGATCAAACCGACTGCTACAAACGGAGGCTTGGCTAACCACTAAAACCTCAGAGTATCTCAGCCACGGAACCCGAAGAGATCTAAGCTAACATTCGGCCCAAGTGCTATCAAGTTGAGAGAAAGAAATTCGGCAAAGGGGTGATGGATGTAGATTCGGCTATTAAATCAAGGGGTAGAGAACAGTGGTTTCAGCCAAAGAGAGGAGAAAGAAAGGTGTGGGGTGTACTTTCAGTTTTGAAGTGAAAAGGAAGGGAAATAGGAAGAGTGAAGGGTTCGGCCACTTGGAAAAAAAAATGTGAGAGAAGAAGAATAACAAGCTTTGGAGAAAAAGGTTTCGGCAACCAAGGAAATGGGGAACAAAATTCGGCAAGGGAGAGAAGGCAAATGGTGAATGAATAATGAGCACTTCCCCCCTATTTATACTAAAAGGCCAAGCTCCAACCCCCCAAAAATAATCCTCAAAATTCTCCTAAAATACCTCCCTTCCACCCATTCAAAAAGCTTTGAAAAAGTCAAACCTAACTAGCCAAATTCAAAAAAAAGATGACCAAGTCTTCTCCACCTTTTAAGCCTTTCAAACCGTCCATCCACCCCACCAAGATGACGCAAAACAATGCCCATCTGCTGCTTCCGCGAATCGAACATGAGACCCTTCCTCCTGCAAATGGCGTCACCTTCCAAGCTCTAAAGTGGCGCCTTCCTACCACTTTGCCAAGCCTATCTTTGTGCCATATTTCCACCAAAAATTCTCTTAAGGCCCCCTCTATCCAAGCTCCCCTTTTTAGCCCCTAAAACAAAAAAATTTTCTAAGGCAACCTACCACCACCTAGGGTTCTCAGGACCCCTAAAACTTACCCAAACACACACTGAAGTGTGCCAACACCCGAGCTAAGCACCAGAAATCCAACCCCTAAAACCAGGGTGTTACAACAATGAGCAAAGAGGGGCAACTGTAAGACCCAATTTATGCCCGGGCCCATACCAAACAAAAACCAACAAAAAATAATAATAATTAAAAAACCAAATAATAAAAGTCCAGGAAAGTCCCTCTGTCATTACAAACCCAAATCTAAACTTAAACCTAGCCTAAACCACTACCCAAATTTCAGCCCAATACACATCCCAATTTACAAAATAACTAAACAAACCCAATAAACAACCCTAGCCCAATTTTGAAGTCGGTCCAAATGGCCCGAATCTCAGTTTTAGACTGAAACCCTAAGGGTTCCAGAGACTGTCCAGCGCCGTCGAGTCCCTCACATGCGCCTTGTGTCGCTTCAGCAACCTACGCGCGCCACTACGCGCACCTCCATACGGCCTCAGTACTGCCAGCGAGCCTCCGTATGCCACGTACGCGCCCTCCGTACCTACAAGCGAATGGCAAAGAAACAACAAAGCAAAAAAAACAGTTGTATTGTATTTTTACATTTCGGCTTTAAAAAGCCCGAAATCAACCACTGTAATGGGGGGCTCTTGAGGATTTTAACGAGGAAATACAAGAAAAATCAATATAAAAAAAGAGAGCATATTTTCAAGCCAATACAGAGGTGGCCTTCGATTTTGATTTTCTCTTTTTCCATTTCGTTTCTGTTTTCAATAAAAGGAAAACAAACAAAAGAGAAGGATATACATGTTGTTTGGTGTCAATTTAACCAAAACCTCGGCCCAAACGATCAACGGACCCTTGTGTATCTGTTTGAAACTGTGACGATGGTAGAGGTGGGTTAGGCGCCGATGAAAACCACGGGTCGACTGAGGGGACGGAGAGCTGAAACATTTTTAGAAAAGGGGGTGAAGATATTTTGTTTTTAATCTGTTTTTAAGAGGCTAAACAACTAGAATAGGGTTTTAGTTTATTCTTTATTAAGGTGCACGAAACGGCACCATTTAGGCCTGTTTCAATGGCTCTAAAACGGTGCCGTGTTGGCCAATATCCAATGACCCGATTTGACCCGACCAATCTTTCCTCAAGATCCGCGCGTTTGCAATAAATGGGTTATTTGCGCGATTAATCCCCCTTCTCTGCGTTGTTATTCGATTAGACCTTAGCTATTTCTTATTTGTTTTTTAATTAGCCTCGATAATTCAAGCTCGTTTTCAATTTAGTCCTCTTAAACGCAACGTCTTCCCGACCGGGAATAATTGCTAGTTTAATCCTTGATCGTTTGCGCGCATTTCATTTGAGTCGTTTGATTCTCTTTTATTTTCGATTTTTGCCCCAGATTCCTGCTTTCATTTTAATTTAGTCTTTTTTTATATTCTATTTTCTTTAATTATTTTTCTATTTTTCCATTACTCAAACATTTTTATTATTATTGTTAATATTAATATTATTATTGTTTTATTATATTCAAACTATTGTGTATAGTACTTTATTTATTTATTAACTTTCAAATTTCTGTTGTTGTTATTAAATTATTTTTATGTATACACTATTGATTTTATATTATTTTATATACATCTATTATGTATAATTTATTTCTTTTAAAGACCTTATTCTAAATTATATATTTATTCATTCCAAATACTTTTAAAATATCATTATATATATATATATATATATATATATACACATTATTTTATATCAAGTTTTTTTATGACATTTATATTATTTAAATTGACACATACTATTTCATGTATAACATTTGCTTGTTTATTTTTAAATTTACTATATTTTATTTTATTCTTAATTAGTTATATTTTCAAATTTTTTAATTCTTGATTAATAATGTTGGTATGTTCAAAATAGAAATTATGAGATATATTTTGTCAACCATTTGTACAAAGATTGTATTCACTTTCTATGCTCGATGTTATATTTTTATTTCTCATTATCAAAAAATGATTAAATAAAATGTGTTTCGAGCCAATTTTAAAATTGCATATCTGAAAATTTTCAAAACAAGGTAATATTTGTGCGTTTGGAAATTCGAAAAAATCGTGCCCAATCGTGCTGGGTGTGGTTTTTTGCTTGACCAAATAAACGAATATCCTTTCAAATTTTTTCTATATTTTCAAAATAAGGTAATATTTGGGCGTTTGGAAATTCGAAGAAATCGTGCCCAATCGTGCTGGGTTGTGGTTTTTTGTTTGTCCAAATAACCAAATACCATTTCAAAATTTCAATACATGTGCTTGGAGAATTTTGGGGATGATATTGAATTCGAGGACTCAGATTGCCATATCCAATCGTGCTGGATGTGATACTCTATTCTTTCGGAACAAAGGAATCTCAATATTCAATCAAGTTACTTAAAATTATATAAGAAAAAAAAGAACATAATTTCAAAAGCATTTCAAAATTTTCAACATTAGGACATCAATTAATCAATTTGGTACCAATTTTGGGCGTTACGAGGGTGTTAACCCTTCCTCGCACGTAACCGACTCCCTAACCCGTTTTCTTGAATTTTGCAGACCAAAATATTTTTATAGGTGATCCGATCACACCTAAACAAAAAAGGATTGGTGGCGACTCCTTATTTTTAAAGTCGATCCCGTTTTTTTCAAAACTAGATAAAAAAATGGTTTCGACATATATGTCTTGGTTTGCATATAGTAGCCATGAGAGTTGGCTTAATTTGAGTTGTTTTGCTTGTGTATATGTGTATGTGTTTATAGTCTTTGTTATGTAAATGGAGGTTGGTTGTGTGATGCTTGATAGCTATAGAAATTATGAATGTCAAATACTTTATTTGAGGTGTAACATCCCGAAATTGGGCCTAGTAGGATTGGGCCCATTAGGCCTTGGGCTTAGGAGTGTTTAAAATCTTCGAGAATATGAGAATGGTGTTATTGCAAATTGGACTTATTAGTTAACTGAATTTGGAAGGTTACGAGGTTTTTATGAAGTCTCGGGTTTAATTGGGCTTTAGGAAAAATTTGGTATTTTAGCACTTTAAGGAGAGATGGTAAGTAGCTTCAAGACATATGGAAATTTATGAGTAAATAGCTTGCATAAATGAGCAATTAGTAAAAAGGATATGATGCCACATGAAGCACCTTGAGGGACGAGGTTCAAATCCCATTGTGTGCGAATTTTGATTATTTTTGCATGCTTTCCTTAAGTGTCGGTCAAGAGGTATATATGGTAAGGTGGACTCCTTATTTTTGGTAAGGTGGCTAAAAGAATATGGCAAGGTTAAAGTTTGGGAAAGGAATCAAGAGGAATAGGAAAGAAAGGGGGACAAGAGGCTAATATCGAGGGAGGTGTTTTGGAAAGTATGGGTGGCCAAACTCTTATTCTAAGGGGGGATGCATGTGGACGGTTTTTGAAGTAGTTAGGTGGCTGAAATTTTTATTTTGGCTTTTGGTAAAATCCTAGCTTTGTTTTGGCCAAAAACCTTTTTGACAACTTTGTGTCATTTCTCTCAATTTTGCAACCCTCCTTACCAAATCATAGTAGCACAATAGTGCATTGTTTTTCCTCTCAAATTCTTTTCTTTTCCTTTGCTTTGTGCCGAAATTACAAGCCTTGGTGACCATATTTTCTTCTTTCTTTTTACTTTGGCCAAATTTCCCTAGCACAATTGTGCACTTTCTTGCTCTTTTGTTTGATCAAGATTTTCATCTCTTGTTCATTCCCCTTTTGATAGCTGAAATTACCAAGGCCCTCTTCTTCCATCCAATCTCTTCTTAATCAAATCGGTAAGTGATCGTATATTCCTCTTTTCATTTCTTTTTCTTTTTCTTCCAAGCCGTATATAGGTGAAGGGGGTGTATTGTGGTGATTCTTTCTCAAGCCAAATAAGGTGTGGCTAACATTGTTTATGTGTTAATCACTTCTAAGGACTCGAAGTACTATATCGGAGGGCCGATCGAACAACTATCCCTCGTAATAAGAGACTCGGGTTGTTGGTTGAAGTGGTAAATTCGGTTTTGGGATTAATTGTTGACCAATTGTATCTTTAGGTGCCGCGGAGAATATCGTGTTATGGATTCCGAATAAGGTGTGTAATCCCATACCCTTCCGAATATCTGTTTGAAATGGTGAGTAAATCCCACATCTCTCTAAAATTTTACATGAAATATTATGTGATTCGGTAGAAATACCGAAGAAAACTGATAACCGACATCCGTGATCACTCGGACGTGCGTATGCTCGTAGTGGTAATCATGTTTTGTAATAAAACAGTTTCAGTCTGAAACAGTGACATGTATTTGAAAAATCATGAAAAATTGGATAAAATAAATTTCAAAGTGAGTAAGATATCAAATTAAATCTTACTGTGTCTATTTTAATATGGAAGAAACGGAGAAGGAAAAGGAATTTTATATTCGGAGATATGTTAATTTTAGTGAGGCTGGTTCTGAATGACTTCGGGGTATTCTGTTTTGTATTGGAAAAATCGTATAAAATTGTACAAAGTGAATTAAGAGTTATTATTGATATGTATGGATTCCTTAGTGAATCTTTTTTCAAAAGGAATAAGTAGAAGCAGTATATGAAAAGCGTACAGTAAGATATTTGAGATTAAGCTAAGAGAGGTCAGAATCATTGGATAGTGAAACAAGGGAAACTTCAAGAAATAAACTGTACTAAATGGTTAAGCTAAAAATTCTGGAAAAT
The DNA here is from genome assembly GCA_005393395.2 of Gossypium australe. Taxonomy (NCBI): domain Eukaryota; kingdom Viridiplantae; phylum Streptophyta; class Magnoliopsida; order Malvales; family Malvaceae; genus Gossypium; species Gossypium australe. The sequence goes on along the minus strand of CM016616.1, from coordinate 98,854,246 downwards.
AATTACAGAAAGATAAACGAGTTTAGTTTCAAGGAAAATTTACGGATTTAGATTTCGAGTTTCCAAACTCGAGTTATAGTCAGTTTAGTCAGTACGACGCAGATGGACAGTTTCGATTTTATGCCCCAAATTAGTAATTAAGCCTAGGTTGCGAAAATTACCATAATACCCTTAGAGGGTAAATTACCAAATTACCCTCAGTGGGTACGACTACTGAATTATGAAAATTCCCTTACAGGCCGAATTATGAAAATGCCCCTAATGGGCCGAATTACGAAATGTCCCTATGGACTGAATTACGAAAATACCCTTTATGGGCCAAATGTGATATGTTGCTATGTGGGCCTCATGTGTTAATGGGCCGTTTCGTTAGATTGAATAATTGGCCAAGTGAGAAAATTGTGAAAAGGCCTCATGTGTTCAATGGGCCAAAGTTTGCTAGATCGTTAAATGGGCCAAATTGCTATTTTGACTAATGGGCCAAATTGATAACTTGTAATATGGGCTTTTTGTTGAAATTTACCTTATGAATATATTTTTATGCATTATATATATATATATATATACATGACTTCATGGGTTGGGATAATTGATGAAGAGAAGAAATGCTTGTTTCCAAAATCTAGTTCGGTGGTTCTGCCACAAATATTATAAATGGCCTGTTGCCAAAATCTAGTTCAGTGGCTCTGCCACAATCTAGTTCGGTGGCTCTGCCACAATCATATTTAAAGGCTTTGTTTATTAAAAGGCTTTGTGCCATGTTATTAAAAGGCTTCGTGCCATGTTATTAAATAGCTTCGTGCCTACGTATTAAATGGCTTAATGACTGCGTATTAAATGGCTTAATGCCTGCGATTGGTGTGTTGGCGAGGTGGGTTGACTTGATCCCCACAGGTGTGCTGGTTGGTACGAGTGGTGTGTAGCGGATGGAAATTTAGGTTTGGTTGGGAATTGCATATCACATGCATATTATATACATGTTATTATGTTATGATTGTAAATGGGCTTAGGTCCAAAATATTGCTATGTGTGTTCCGACCCAGTGGATGATGGTAAGGGGATTATACATTAAGTTCTTGTAACTCACCCCCTTTCTCTTAACCCATGTAGGTAATGCTCCGTAGTGAGGACTTGGGCCCATGGATGACTCGGTGGAGGCTATACTTCCGAAATGGTGTTATCGAATTTTAAATTTTCTATTTTTGTTTATTTTATTATTTTGCTATATTGGTTTAAGTTGTAATAGGGCCTCTGGAGTATTTTATTATTTTCTTTATGGTTGTTATACTTATTATTTTGCTTAAATTGTTTAAAACGAAAATTTTTCTAAAAGCGTAAATAAAGGTTTTCCAAAAATCGATTAACAAATGGATTTTAAAATAAACTTTTACAAATATGATTTAACTCGAACTTTCTTCCAAATTATTAACGACATTTACAAAAGTCACGGTTTTAAAGTTGAATTCCTTGATTTGTGATTCATCAATCAATCTTTCAAAAATACTTGTATTTTATCTACGTTTCCGCAATGTTTCAAAATGTTTTTGCAACTCTATTTCAAACGTCACATTTTCGTAAATTGTTATTACAAATATGCTTTTGCAACTGAAAAGGTTTATTAAAGATAATTATGTTTTCACGTAGACACAATTGCTTAAGTGTTTTGGGTTTTAACAAAGAGGCTATAATTCTCAAACAAGTTTTTAACAATATGGTAAAGATGGTTTTTGAAAAACGCTTCCATGTGGCACGCCAGATTCGGGCCTAACTTCTAGGCCGGGTTTGGGGTGTAACATTTTATGGTATCAGAGCCCAGTTTCAAAACTCGGTTGTGGTTTGGGTTAAAAAAACATTTTCAAAGTTGTTTAAAATTTTTAATTTATAATACATGTTTGAAAGGAAGTATGGCACCACGGATATCCGGCACCAAGTCAAGTAAGTATTTGTTTTCGTTTTATGATTATTGTGATATGACTATAGGAACACTCTAGAAATTTTAGTTTTAGATGTTGAAACTTTAGAGATTGAGTCTTTAGGATGCGTTTTCCGAAAACAACTTTACTTCTTGTACTCCATAAAACATTGTTTAATAAACACTGAAATAGCATAATGATTCATAAAACTCTTAATAAGATTATATCGACTTAGTGAACATGAGCGTTAGAAGACGTGGACGTGGTAGACGTGGACGTGGTAGAGGCCGAGGTGCTAGGGCTAGATCTTCAGCACCGAGGCATATTTCCGAAAGGGAGGCGTGAGCATCGCTAGTGGCTGGGACGGGAGCTCATGATCGAGCTGGAATTGATGAGCTGACTCAGATAGTCAAGGAAGTATTGGAGGAGGTTAAAGGAATCAGAGAAGCAATTCGAGTTGGGTCTGTGGACTGTAAGAAGAAAATAGATCGTGGTTCTTTTGGGTCACAATCTCGTTCTGTAAAACATGTCAAGGCACGACCGAACTTTCTGGCTTGTCATTTTTGCAAGAGGCATCATCCGGGAGAATGCTGGAGGAGGTTAGGAGCATGCTTGAGATGCGGGTCTAAGGAGCATAAGGCTCGGGATTGTTTCATCACCATCAAGTCAGGTATGTTTTGGTTGGAACTGATGATTGAATGTAAGAAAATTTTTGGTATAAGTGGTAGACAACGGTTTGCTACTGTGGTTAGATGTTCGGTTGTGTGAAAAAAGATTCAAGATTATGTTAAAAAGTACATTATGGTTTTTAAGGTCAGAGTGCGTAGCGAAAGCATAGTGGTGTGATTTGAGCGGTGTGTTAGTAGTTGGTTGGAAATTTCGAGGACGAAATTTTTTTTAGGAGGGTAGAATTGTAACATCCCGAAATTGGACCTAGTAGGATTGGGCCCATTGGGCCTTGGGCTTAAGAGTGTTTAAAATCTTCGAGAATATGAGAATGGTGTTATTGCAAATTGGACTTATTAGTTAACTGAATTTGGAAGGTTACGAGGTTTTTATGAAGTCTCGGGTTTAATTAGGCTTTAGGAAAAATTTGGTATTTTAGCACTTTAAGGAGAGATGGTAAGTAGCTTCAAGACATATGGAAATTTATGAGTAAATAGCTTGCATAAATGAGCAATTAGTAAAGAGGATATGATGCCACATGAAGCACCTTGAGGGAAGAGGTTCAAATCCCATTGTGTGCAAATTTTGATTATTTTTGCATGCTTTCCTTAAGTGTCGGTCAAGAGGTATATATGGTAAGGTGGACTCCTTATTTTTGGTAAGGTGGCTAAAAGAATATGGCAAGGTTAAAGTTTGGGAAAGGAATCAAGAGGAATAGGAAAGAAAGGGGGACAAGAGGCTAATATCGGGGGAGGTGTTTTGGAAAGGATGGGTGGCCAAACTCTTATTCTAAGGGGGGATGCATGTGGACGGTTTTTGAAGTAGTTAGGTGGCTGAAATTTTTATTTTGGCTTTTGGTAAAATCCTAGCTTTGTTTTGGCCAAAAACCTTTTTGACAACTTTGTATCATTTCTCTCAATTTTGCAACCCTCCTTACCAAATCATAGTAGCACAATAGCGCATTGTTTTTCCTCTCAAATTCTTTTCTTTTCCTTTGCTTTGTGCCGAAATTACAAGCCTTGGTGACCATATTTTCTTCTTTCTTTTTACTTTGGCCGAATTTCCCTAGCACAATTGTGCACTTTCTTGCTCTTTTGTTTGATCAAGATTTTCATCTCTTGTTCATTCCCCTTTTGATAGCTGAAATTACCAAGGCAGTCTTTTTCCATCCAATCTCTTCTTAATCAAATCGGTAAGTGATCGTATATTCCTCTTTTCATTTCTTTTTCTTTTTCTTCCAAGCCGTATATAGGTGAAGGGGGTGTATTGTGGTGATTCTTTCTCAAGCCGAATAAGGTGTGGCTAACATTGTTTATGTGTTAATCACTTCTAAGGACTCGAAGTAGTATATCGGAGGGCCGATCGAACACCTATCCCTCGTAATAAGAGACTCAGATCGTTGGTTGAAGTGGTAAATTCTGTTTTGGGATTAATTGTTGACCGATTGTATCTTTAGGTGCCGCGGAGAATATCGTGTTACGGATTCCGAATAAGGTGTGTAATCCCGTACCCTTCCAAATATATGTTTGAAATGGTGAGTAAATCCCACATCTTTCTGAAATTTTACATGAAATATTCTGTGATTCGGTAGAAATACCAAAGAAAACCGATAACCGGTATCCGTGATCACTCGGACGTACGTATGCTCGTAGTGGTAATCATGTTTTGTAATAAAATAGTTTCGGTCAGAAACAGTGACGTATATTTGAAAAATCATGAAAAATTGGATAAAATGAATTTCAAAGTGAGTAAGACATCAGATTAAATCATACTGTGTCTATTTTAGTATGGAAGAAACGAAGAAGGAAAAGGAATTTTATATTCAGAGATATGTTAATTTTAGTGAGGCTGGTTCTGAATGACTTCGGGGTATTTGGTTCTGTCTTGGAAAACTTACATAAAATTGTACAAAGTGAATTAAGTGTTATAATTGATATGTATGGATTCCTTAGTGAATCTATTTTCAAAAAGAATAAGTGGGAGAAGTATATCAGAATCATACAGTAAGATATTTGAGATTAAGCTAAGAGAGGTCAGAATCATTGGACAGTGAAACAAGGGAAACTTTAAGGAATAAACCGTACTAAATGGTTAAGCTAAAAATTCTGGAAATATTATGGTAGAAAGATATATGAGTCTACTTTCAAGGAAAATTTATGGATTTAGATTTCGAGTTTTCAAACTCGAGTTATAGTCAGTTTTGTCAGTACGACGTAAATGGACAGTTTCGATTTTATGCCCCAAATTAGTAATTAAGCCTAGGTTGCGAAAATTACCATAATACCCTTAGATGGTAAGTTACCAAATTACCTTTAGTGAGTACGATTACCGAATTATGAAAATGCCCTTATGGGACGAATTATGAAAATGCCCCTAATAGGCCAAATTACGAAATGTCCCTATGGACCGAATTACGAAAATACCCTTTATGAGCCAAATGTGATATGTTGCTATATGGGCCTCATGTGTTAATGGGCCATTTGGATAGATTGAATAATTGGCCAAGTGAGAAAATTGTGAAAAGGCCTCATGTGTTAAATGGGCCAAAGTTTGCTAGATCGTTAAATGGGCCAAATTGCTATTTTGACTAATGGGCCAAATTAATAACTTGTAATATGGGCTTTTTGTTGAAATTTACCTTATGAATATATTGTTATGCATTATATATATATATATATATACATGACTGCATGGGTTGGGATAATTGACGAAGAGAAGAAAGGCCTGTTGCCAAAATCTAGTTCGGTGGCTCTGCCACAATCATATTTAAAGGCTTTGTTTATTAAAAGGCTTTGTGCCATGTTATTAAAAGGCTTTGTGCCATGTTATTAAATGGCTTCGTGCCTGCGTATTAAATGGCTTAATGCCTGCGATTGGTGTGTTGGCGGGGTGGGTTGACTTGATCCCCACAGGTGTGCTGGTTGGTACGGGTGGTGTGTAGCGGATGGAAATTTAGGTTTGGTTGGGAATTGCATACCACATGCATATTATATACATGTTATTATGTTATGATTGTAAATGGGCTTAGGTCCAAAATATTGCTATGTGTGTTCCGACCCAGTGGATGATGGTAAGGGGATTATACACTGAGTTCTTGTAACTGACCCCCTTTCTCTTAACCCTTGTAGGTAATGCTCCGTAGTGAGGACTTGGGCCCATGGATGACTCGGTGGAGGCTATACTTCCGAAATGGTGTTATCGAATTTTAAATTTTCTATTTTTGTTTATTTTATTATTTTGCTATATTGGTTTAGGTTGTAATAGGGCCTCTGGAGTATTTTATTATTTGCTTTATGGTTGTTATGCTTATTATTTTGCTTAAATTGTTTAAAACGAAAATTTTTCTAAAAACGTAAATAAAGGTTTTCCAAAAATCGATTAACAAATGGATTTCAAAATAAACTTTTACAAATATGATTTAACTCGAACTTTCTTCCAAATTATTAACGACATTTACAAAAGTCACGGTTTTAAAGTTCAATTCCTTGATTTGTGATTCATCAATCGATCTTTCAAAAATACTTGTATTTTATCTACGTTTCCGCAATGTTTCAAAATGTTTTTGCAACTCTATTTCAAACGTCACATTTTCGTAAATTGTTATTTCAAATATGCTTTTGCAACTGAAAAGGTTTATTAAAGATAATTATGTTTTCACGTAGACACAATTGCTTAAGTGTTTTGGGTTTTAACAAAGAGGCTATAATTCTCAAACAAGTTTTTAACAATATGGTAAAGATGGTTTTTGAAAAACACTTCCATGTGGCACGCCAGATTCGGGCCTAACTTCTAGGCCGGGTTTGGGGTGTTACATGAGGATAATGGTATGCTTGTGAAATTAGGCTAAACAATGCACACTTGAGTTTAGCCATTTTGATGTTTAAAGAAGTGAAGTTTGGTACAATTGGTATGGTATGTTTTGGTGATTTCTGTATATGTAAAATGGAAGTATGGAATGTGCATAATTTATGTTTGAATTGGCTAGTTTAAATGATTAGATATGTTATGCGTTTTGTGCCATATGTAACAGTTCGATTTTGACCCTAATCGGAACAATGGTTTTGGGACCACAAATTCGAGTCCGAAAAATAATTTAAAATTTATATTTTGTGTTTATTATGTGTGAAATTTGCTTGTGTGAAATTTTTCGTGTTTTAATTTCGTCGTTTAAGTGCCCGATTTAATAAAAGGGCTTAATCGCGTAAAATGGAAATTTAGTGGTTAAATTCAAAGGGACCGAATAATGTTTGTTCTTTTAATATGGAGGTTTTATGTTTTAACTTAGCCAATAATAAAAGGTAGTGGACGACATATTGATTAATATATAGTTTTTATATATTAGTTATAATAGTTAAAATAATAATTAACATATTATAAGTTAATATAATAAAAAACATGAATTAAAAAGCCATACTCATCTTTTTTGTGCGGAAACTAAGGAAAAGAAAAAGAAACAAAGAGAGCTAGGGTATTCGGCCATTGTTGAGTTTGATAAAGGTACGTATCTAGCTCTATTTTTGATAATTTTTATGTTTTTAATATCGTTGCTAAGTTATCTTCAAAGCCCATGTCTTAATTTTCAGAATTGATGATGATTTTGTGTTATGCCATTGATGATAACTTCTGATTTTTGTTGTTTGATGATGAAATATTAAAGATATGAGAAGGATTAACATGTTTTGTCTTGGGATTTTTTATGATTTTGAGTAATTAGGACTAAATTGTAAAAATAAAATTTTGGGGGACTAAAATGTGAAAAAAATGAAATATATGGACTTGTATAATGCTTGTGAATATTCGACCCTAGCATGGTATAAGCAAATTTGGTATATTTTGTGTTTTATGCAATAGGGACTAAATTGCAAAAAGTATGAATGTTAGGGGCAAAATGGTAATTTACCTATTTATGTGTTTTTGGATTAAATTTAATGAATATGTGGTTAAAGTAGTTAAATTTTAATTTAGTTAGATCAAGAACGAAAGAAAACAGAATTAGATCGGGGGAAATCAAAAGTAGACGAATAGTCGATTAAACTGTCTAACATCCGAGGTAAGTCTATAAGCATTTAAATGTTGTTAAAGTAAGAATATATAAATGTTATGTGATGAATTGAATTATTCGAATATATATATATATATATATATATATATGTACTTTGGCCGAATGTGAATATGAAATAGGAAACTATGTTTCAAGTTCGATTCGATCGAGATTCAACGTCTGAAAGTCCCGTACGAACCCTAGGAATAGATAGGATACATATGTCATGACATAAGATTTCCGATAAGTGTTATCGTGTAAGACCACGTCTGGGACGTTGGCATCGACTTGTGTTTACGTGTAAGACCATGTCTAGGACATTGGCTTCGTATTTGATTCATGTAAGACGCTGTCCGGGACAGTGGCATCGATATGTGATTACATGTAAGACCACGTCTGGGACGTTGGCATTGTATGAGTTTTCGACTATCCGCGCATCCTTTTTAATTCTAAATGGTTCAACGGGCAATGTGAAGTAAAGATCGAATGTGAAATTAAATTACAGGTTCAGGTATGTGTTAGTTACTTGTTTATATGGAAACAAGGTAAGTTGGTTATTAGAAATGATAAAATATTATGTGAATATGAATTATTTGTTAACCTATTTAGACATATAATGATTCGGCCTATTGATGTGTTTGTAATAATAAAAGTGAAATTATATATATGTATATGATTGATTATGTTCGGTCATATGGTATATGTATGTGAGTTTCAAATGTGATCTGGTAGTAAATGATAACTTGTATTTGATATTATGCATATTCGGCCTTGTGAACAAAATGTTAATATGTAATGGTTGTTATATATATATGTTTTTGCTTAAGACGTACTAAGCTTAAATAGCTTACTCTGTGTGTGTTCTTGTTTACCTTTGTTTTATAGATTTTAGAGTCACGTTACGAGCTCGGGGATCGTCAACAAAGCTTATCACACTATCGACCGTTTCTTTCGGTATTTTACTATGTTGAACTTGGGCATATGGCATGTATAGCATAGTTGAAATGTTTGAGTTTTGGCCATGTATATATAAATAGCCATGTGAAAATGGCCTAATTTCCATGCTTGTGTTCGATTTGGTTTAAAGATGGTTTATCCATGATCATTTTGCTTAAATTGGATTTTATGTGCTTTTGAATAGGTGCTTGATGTGTTCAACTTTTATGCTCAAATTTGACTACATTTGTTCATGATTTGAGCTTACATTCGAATGAGATATTTAAGTTACATGTATGTGATAAACTTGTTTTATACTAGGTGTTAAAGTCTTAAGATATGAGTTGAATAAATAGGTGAAATGTTAAGAATATAATAGAGGGAATGTTTATTAAGTTCGATTATATGATATTTAATAATATGTGTATTTTCCGTCTTGTGGATTGTTACAAAATTGGTTATAATGTGCTTGTATATTCGGTTATGTGATGAAATATTTATATTGATGTTTTGATCATAAATAATGAATAATGTATATGAGCATATTTGGCTGGTTAGTATACGTGATATGGTGTATGGTATAATTATATAAATATGATGTATTAAAGCTATCTTATATGTCCGAATAGATAGTTAATAGGTGTATGTATTTTAAGTAGCATCAATTGACAAATGAAATGAGTGTATTTTTAGTGGATATTTGTGCTAAAGATGGTTTAAATTAATACGTATTATGCACATAGTCTTGTGATGAATTAAAATGACTAAGTATATGGTTTGGTTTGGCTATTGAGCATGCGGATTAGATGCTACGAAATGTCTTTGAAGTTCAAAATTGATTAAAGTTATTATAGTGTGTTACGAATGAAATAATAATGCATATAAATATACTTGATCAATTGGTAATAATTTAAAATATCCCATGTATGAAATGAATATATTTGGTTTTAATATGCGCATGTATGTAAGTAATAGGTTTGATACTCAGCTTCTGAAATATTTGTTTTGATGTTTGCTCAATATTTATTAAGTAATGTTTTATGATTAAATAAATTTTAATATGCGATTGATATGAACTTGGGAGTATTAATGTTCGAATTTTACATGGGATAAGTGTATTGATGTGATTAATTTACGAAGCATGAGAAGAAATAAATGATTGTTTTGAGTTGTGTTTTTGTTCGGCAATGCCTCATAACCCTAGTCTGGCGACAGTTACGGGCTAAGGGGTGTTACATTTGATTGGTATTAGAGCTACGGTTTAGTCGATTCTAGGACTACCGTAGTGTGTGTGAGTCTAGCTATACATGCCATATTTTATACTGCGATAGTGTGATGACTTCTGACATTTGAAAATGTGTTTTCGTATAGTAATGGATCCCAATCGAGTCGTAGCTGATGATGTTGAGAGTATAGCGCCTGCTCCCGCGCAAGGGACAGCACCGGTTGATTCACAACCGACTTTGAGTAACCAGGAGGGAAAGGCTAGACAAGCCTTTTACCAAATGATGAACAACTGGTTTACTCAATATATCCAGACTAATCCGGCTGCACAACAACCTCCACCCCCGACTAATCCATCTTCGATACCTGTTATGCCTCAAGTGAGTGATCCGTTGAGAGTGCCTAAGCCTCCTGTTGATAAAATCAGAAAACATGGGGCTGAAGAATTCAGAGCCACTGATGATGATGATGCTGAGCGAGCTGAATTCTGGCTCGATTATACTATTCGAGTGTTTGATGAGTTATCTTGCACCCCTGATGAGTGCTTAAAATATGCCATATCCTTACTTCGAGACACTGCATATCACTGGTGGAATACACTAGTATCGGTGGTTCCGAAAGAACGAGTGACCTAGGAATTCTTTCAGACTGAGTTCCGTAAGAAATACATCAGCAGAGATTTATCGACCAGAAACGTAAAGAATTTCTTAAATTGAAACAGGTTCGGATGACAGTGACAGGGTATGAGCAGAAATTTATGAGACTCAGTCGGTATGCCCGAGAGCATGTTTCAACTGAAGCTATAATGTGTAAAAGATTTGAAGATGGGTTGAACGAAGACATTAAACTGTTAGTTGGCATACTTGAGATAAAAGTGTTCGTGGTACTTGTTGAGTGAGCTTGCAAAGCCGAAGAGCTTGGGAAATAGAAAAGAAAAGTTGACTCTGATGCTAGAGATTCACGTAAGAGACCATTCAATAACTCATTTCAGTCGACATCAAAGAAGTTCCGAGATTATGCTAGCTGTTCTAAGACTACTGCGGGTTATTCTAGACGTGATCGGGATAGAGCACTTGTGAGCTCGAGAGCTACCTCAGTAGCTAGTGTGGGTAATGTCAGATCAAATCAAACCGAGTGTGAACATTGTGGTAAACGACATCCCAAAAGTTGCAGATTGCATGATCGGGCCTGTTTTTAAATGTGGATCGATGGATCATTTCATTCGTGAGTGTCTAGAGTTAGCCGAGCAAAATCTGGTACAGAATACGAGATCAGGTAACACTGCAGCTCGAGATAGGCCACCCGGGAATACGGTTAATGTGAGTGGTAGTCAGAGAGGGACTAAAGATACAGCTGTTAGATCTGAGGCTTGCACACCTGCCAGAGCCTATGCTATTCACGCACGCTAGGAGGCCTCATCCCCAAATCTTATTAGTGGTATTTTCACTCTATATGATACTAGTGTTGTTGCATTGATTGATCTTGGTTCGACTCATTCTTATGTGTGTGAGACTTTAGTATCCAGTAAGACTTTGCCTGTAGAGTCTATTGAGTTTATGATTAAAGTATCGAACCCCTTAGGCCGGTGTGTTTTGGTTGATAAAGTGTGCAAGAATTGTCCATTGATGATTCGAGATTCATGTTTTCCTGTTGATTTGATGTTTTTTTTCCATTCGACAAGTTTGATATAATTCTGGGTATGGATTGGTTAAGTTTGCTTGATGCTATTGTGAACTGCAAATAGAAGACTATTGATTTACGGTGTCAGAATGATGAGATTATTCAGATTGAATCTAATGGTCTGAATGGTTTACCAGCAGTTATATCTTCAATGTTAGCTTAGAAATACGTAAGAAAAGGTTGCGAAGCTTACTTTGCTTATATGCTTGATAACCAAAAGAAAGATTGAATCAGTACCTATTGTGTGTGAGTATCTGGATGTGTTTCCTGAAGAATTATTGGGTTTTCCACCTTTTCGAGAAGTTAAATTTGGTATTGAATTAGTTCCAGGGACGACTCCGATATCAATAACTCCGTACGGAATGGCACCTATGGAATTAAAAGAATTGAAAGCTCAGTTGCAAGAGTTGAGAGATAGAGGTTTTGCGTGATCGAGTTTCTCTCCCTAGGGCGCGCCAGTTTTATTTGTGAAAAAGAGAGATGGAACTATGAGAATGTGTATCGACTACAAATAGCTTAATAAAGTGACTATAAAGAATAAGTATCCGTTGCCGCGGATTGACGATCTGTTTGATCAGTTGAAAGGGGCTACAATATTTTCAAAAATAGATTTGAGATCAGGCTACTATCAGTTGCGTGTTAAAGACTTTGATGTGCCAAAATTGCTTTCCGAACGAGGTACGGACACTATGAGTTTCTGGTTATGCCTTTCGGACTTACTAATGCACTTGCTGTTTTCATGGATCTGATGAATTGGATTTTCAGACAGTATCTAGATCGATTTGTGGTAGTATTCATAGTGTAACATCCCAAAATTGGGCCTAGTAGGATTGGGCCCAATGGGCCTTGGGCGTAGGAGTGTTTAAAAATTCTGAGAACAAGAGAATGGCATTATTGCAGATTGGACTTATTAGTTAAGTGAATTTGGATGGTTACGAGGTTTCTATGAAGTCTTGGGTTTAATTGGGCCTTAGGAAAAATTTGGTATTTTAGCACTTTAAGGAGAGATGGTAAGTAGCTTCAAGACTTATAGAAATAAATGAGTAATGTGCTTGCATAAATGAGCTATTAGTAAAGAGGTTATGGCATCAAGTGAAGTACCTTGAGGGAAGAGGTTCAAATCACTTTGTGTGCAAATTTTGACTAATATTTTTGCACTTTTTCCTTAAGTGTCAGCCAAGAGGTATATGGCAAGTTTGACTTCTTTATTTTTGGTAAGGTGGCTAAGGAATTAAGGAAAGGTTGAGGTTGGGGAAAGGAATCAAAAGGAAAAGATAAGTAAGGGGAACAAGTGGCTTATTTCATGGAGAATGCTATGGAAAGTCTGGTTGGCAAAATTTTGACCCTTATGGCTATGCATGTGGACGGTTTTGGGGGTAGATAGGTAGCTGAAATTTTTACTTTGGCATTTAGTAGGGTCTTGGTACTATTTTGGCCAAAAATCTCATTTGCAACTTTAGTGTCATCTTCTCCCAATTTGCTATTCCCTTTTGCCGAAATCTTCTAGCACAATAGTGCATTTTTCTTCTCTTTGTATTGGTCACATATTCACTATTTGTCCATCTTCCTTGATAGCCGAAACTTCAAGTGGATTATAGGCAAATTCTTCTTCTTTCTTCTTGATTGCCGAATGCATCTAAACCATTGAGACAAATTGTTCACTCTTTATCCTTTAGAAGAACTGAAACCCTAAAAATACACCTTTTTCATCTTTCTATTCCTTCTCACAAAAGTTTTCAACCTTTCTTTTCTTCTCAAAATCCATACCCTCTATATCTGAATATCATCGTTCATTTTTCTCCATAACCGAAAACTTTTCATCATTTATTATTCATTCCTTAATCAATCGGTAAGTGTTCATTCCACTGTTTTATTTTATTTCTCTTAATGCCGAAATATTGTTTTGGTTGGGATGGTCATTTTAACCGAGACCATCATTTTATTCTACCCTCTCAAACAAGATCCTTCTCTCTTTTTCATAGTGTTTTAAGTGGGAGACCGTGTATTGTTCTAGCCGAAGTCAAACGGTGGAAATTGCATCCAATATCGATAAGGTAAAGGGGTTCATTTTGGATTTTTTGTTATATCTCTATTTGGCTATGTTGCAAATTGGATTGAAGTTTCGACTAATCGACTATATGTTTTAGGGACAAATCACTCGATATATTTCTACCTTCAGATATAGTGGTAAGTGAATCAAGTGTAAGTGATACGAAATCTTTTGGAAATCCGAGGCTAACTTTTGGTTGGTATTGTTCTAGGTCAACGACGAGTGGTTCGTTAGGAAATCGAAATAAGGTGTTTAATCCCGTACTTTCCGTATACATATCTGAAATGGTGTGTAATTCCACACTTCTCTGAAAGTTTGTATGCAATGTTCTGTGAATCGGTCAAAATATCGAAGAAAACCAAAAAAATGGGCATCCGTGATCACTCGGGCGTATGTATGATTGTAGTGGTAATCGTATTTTGTAATAAAACAGTTTCGATTAGAAGGAGTGATGTGTTTTTGAAAAATCACAAAAAATAGGAGAAAGGGAATTAGAAAGTGAATAAGATACTAAATTAAAGCTTACAGTGACTATTTTAATATGGAAGAAATGGAGGAGGAAAAGAATTTTTATATTCTGAGATATCTTAATTTTAGTGAGACTGGTTCTGATTGACTTCGTGTTTCCCTGATCTGTCTTGGAAAAATCGTATAAAATGGTACAAAGTTAATTATGGGTTATAATTTATATGTATGGATTCCTTATTGAGTCTATTTTCAATAGAAACAAGTGGGAGCAACATATGAAAACTGTACAGTGAGATATTTGAATTTTGGGTAAGAGAGGTTAGAATCATTGGACAGTGAAACAAGGGAAACTTTAAGGAAGAAACTGTACTAAATGGTTTAGCCAAAAATTCTGGAAAACTTTTAATAAGAATATATATGAGTCTAGTTTCAAGGAAAATTTACGGATTTAGATTTTGAGATTCCTAACTCATGTTATAGTCAATTTAGTCAGTACGACGCAGGTGGACAGTTTTAAATTTTTATGCCCAAATTAGTAATTAAGTCTAAGTTGTGAAATTACCAAAATGCCCTTGGAGGGTAAATTACCGAAATGCCCCGGGATTGCGAGATTACCAAATTACCCTTAGTGGGTAAAATTATCGAAGTACGAAAATGCACTTACGGGCCGAGTTACGAAAATGCCCTTATGGGCCGAATTATGGAAATGCCCCTAATGGGCCGATTTACAAAGTGTTAATGGGCGAATTGTTATATTGCCTTAATGGGCCGATTTTGTTATATTGCTTAATGGGCCGATTTGATAAATTGCCTTAAAGGGTCGAATTGAAATGTGTTAATTGGCCGTTTTGATATTTGCTATATAGGCCATTTGATATTTGCTATATGGGCCGATTTAAAATAAATTGTGAAATGGGCCAAGATGATATTTTGCTTAATTGGCCAACTTGATAAATTGTTATAATGGGCCATAATTTTTGTAAGAAAAATATGAATAAATTGTTGTAAATTGTTATGCATTGAGTACATGATTTGCATGGGATGGGATAATGATGAAGAGAAGTTCTGGTAGCTCTGCTACATAAATCTAGTGGCTCTGCCACAAATTTGAAAAATGGCAATGCCATGTAAATTATGTTAATCTGGTGGCTTGTCCACAAATTTGATATAAATGGCTTAATGCCTACGTTTGGTGTGTTGGCGGGGTGGGTTGACTAAAGATCACCTACAGGTGTATTGGTTGGTACGGGTGGTGTGTAGCAGATGGAATACTAAGCTTGGTTTGGGACTTGCATTTCATACACATGTTATATTTGATACATTATTGTTATTGTATATGGGCTTAGGCCCAAATATTTGCTTAATGGATTTTGGCCCAGTGGACAACGATAAGTGGGTTACACACTGAGTTCTAGTAACTCACCCCCATTTCCCTTATCCCTTTCAGGTAATGATCAGTGATGGAGACTTGGGCCGTGGATGACTCGGTGGAGGCCGTACTTCGTAAACGGTTAAATTTGGATTTTGGATTTCTTTTAGTATTTTTAATTACTTTGCTATTTTGAATTAAGGTTGTAATAAGGCCTCTGGGATATTTTATTTGGTTTTATGTTTAGCCGTACTTATTATTTTTCTACATTATTTTAAATGGGGATTTTTTTAAAATATTAAATAACGGTTTTCAAAAAAATGATTAACAAATGGTTTTCATAACAATCTTTTACAAATGATTTAACTCGGAAATTCTATTTCAAATTTGCAACGTCGTTTTCAAAGGTCACGGTTAAAGTTCACTACCTCGATTTTCGACTCATCAATCAACCTCTCAAAAATACTTGTATTTTATCTACGTTTCTACAATATTTTCAAATTGTTTCTGTAACTCTATTTCCAAACGTCATATTTTCGTAAATTGTTTATTTCAAATATGTTTTCGCAACCAAAAGGTTTTTTAAAGATAATTACGTTTTCAAGTAGATAACAATTGCTTAAGTGTTTTGAGTTTTAACAAAGAGGCTGTAATTCTCAAACAAGTTTTTTTAATAATCGCAAAGATGGTTTTAAAAAAAAAAATAAACACTTCCATGTGACACGCCAGATTCGGGCCTAACTTCTAGGTCAGGTTTGGGGTGTTACACATAGATGACATTTTGATCTACTCCCGTGATGAAACCGAGCATGCTGAACATCTGAGACTTGTGTTACAGACTTTGCGAGGTAAACAGTTGTATACAAAGTTCAATAAATGTGAGTTCTGGTTACGCAAAGTTGGTTTTCTGGGCCATGTTGTATCAGCATCGGGTATTCGGGTTGATCCGAGTAAAATTTCAGCTATATTTGATTGGAAACCTCCGAGAAATGTTTCTGAAGTTCAGAGTTTTCTGGGACTTGCTGGTTACTATAGACGGTTCGTGAAAGGTTTCTCAATGATTGCAACTCCGATGATGCGACTACTTCAGAAAGATGTTAAGTTCGAATGGTCAAAAAAGTGCCAGAAAAGTTTTGATCAGTTGAAAGCTCTTTTGACCAAAGCTCTAGTGCTAGTTCAGCCAGAATCGGGTAAAGAATTTGTTATTTATCGTGATGCATCTTTGAGTGGTCTGGGTTGGGTTTTGATGCTAGAAGGCAAAGTCATAGCTTATGCCTCGAGACAGTTAAAGCCACACGAAAAGAACTACCCGACACACAATTTGGAATTGGCAGCTATTATGTTTGCATTGAAGATATGGTGTCACTATCTGTTCGGTGAAAAATATCATGTTTATTCTGATCATAAAAGCCTGAAGTATTTGATGACTCAGAAAGATTTGAATTTGACACAACGTCGATGGTTAGAGTTGTTAAAAGACTACGAGCTTGTGATTGACTATCATCTGGGAAAAGCTAATATTGTTACTGATGCTTTAAGTCGAAAATCATTATTTGCTTTGCATGCAATGAATGCGCATATGGTTATATCTGATGATGGTTTGATAATAACTGAATTAAAAGCGAGACCATTGTTTGTTCAACATATTTGTGATGCTCAGAAAGTTGATAATGATTTGTTAGCAAAGCGAGCTCAATGTGAATCGAATGTTGAATGTAACATCCTGAATTTTTGGGCCTATGCGTTTAATAGGTAGGATATGTTTACTGTGTTAATTTAAGTGTTAGGGGTCCAAATTGGGCTTAGGCTTAGGTAGAGGCCTTGATTAAAATTTTCTGTTTGGGCATTATAGGGGTTTGAAAGGTAGTATCTATGTTTAAAATACCAAAGTGGGCTTATGGCCCAATCTTAGGAGGTGACGCCACACAAGGGAGTAAGGGGCCCAAATTTAAGTTTCATGGAGCCCAATTCTTTTAATTTAAGTTAGCTAAATTTTGGGCATTAGGATTAGGTGGAGTGGATGGCAACAAGGCTAAAATTTAGGGGTTTTAATGTTTAAAATATGTGGATAATAAGCAGATAAAGGCTATTATTTTGGAATTTATTTTATGAGGATAATAAGCAGATAAAGGCTAAAATTTAGGGATTTTAATGTTTAAAATATGTGGATAATATGCTGATAAAGGAGGGAGGAGTAAGAGATAATTAAGTCTCTTTTAAATGAGCTACTAGATTAAGATAAAGGAGAAAAGATAGGATTTATCTGCAAGGATAGGTAAGTGCCAAAATTTCTATAAATAGGGGGAATATCTTTTCAATTTCGGCATTTGAGGTTTTTCTCTCATTCTTTTCTCTTCTTCTCTGAGTAAAAGTCGAAAACTCCTAAAGTTCCATCTTCTTCTTCATTCTCTGCAAAAGCTGAAATCTCTAAGCCTATTCCCTCATCTTCACTTTGATTCAAAAGCTGAAACTACACCTATTCTTCTCCTTAATATTCATTGGCTGAATCTCCCTTAGCCATCTTTTCAATTTTTAGTTCTTTCAAAAGCCGAAAGCGCGATAGATCATCTTTCCGGGATTTTTCCTAGAAGGCAAAACTCATAGATCTCTAAGTTATAGAATCGTGTTACATTTGGGATTTCAAGGTAAGAGGATTTGCTTATTCATATATATAAAATCGGGTAGAATACTAACTATGGCCGAATATATGAGAGGCCTATTTTCACATCTTTCTGGCTTTTTGAAGCAAAGCATAGATCGGTTTAGCAAGGGTATCTACATTAATCAGGTGTGTAATTCTCCACACCAACTAGATCTGTTTGATAAATATATGATTATAAGTTTTATATGTCTTGATAAATGCCGAAATTCTGGCTTAATGATGGAAACCCAAAGAGGGTAACAGCAAATCACCAGGTTAGTGAATGTTTTGATTAAATGATATAAGTATATTGATTTTTTGTGATTGCATGGGTTGGGTTGATGAAAGGAGGAAGTTATACGTTGTAGCGGTTTTTACCGTGATCTGTTGTAGCGGTTTTTACCGTGATCTGTTGTAGCGGCTTTTACCGTGATCTATTGTAGTGGCTACGGCCATGATCTGATGATGAGCAGCAAGACTGCCATCAAGGCGTGTAGCGGTGTGGGTTGATTGTAGAAATCCCCAATGGTGTGAATGGCTGGTACGGGGGCATGTAGCGGATGGAAACCTAGGATTTGGGTTGGGCTTGCATATTAATTTTTATTATGTATATTAAAATGTTTATTTTGTTTTATGGGGCTAAGGTCCACATCTAATGGTGCATGAGGGTTGCACACTGAGTCTCGCGACTCAACCAATTAATTAATATTTCAGGTAGCACTTAGTGCATTGGACCGGGCTGGAGAGGAGCGCAAGGTGGCCATGCAAAAGAACATCTGGATCCAGCAAAAAGACTTAAGTTATAATTTTATATTTTTAATTAATGGATTTTAAATCTCGTTGTAATAAGGCCATGGGCCACTAGTTTATATTTTGTTTTATTTGGGCTTTAATTACTTTTAGTTATTTAAATTCTTTTTGAACTAATGCATGTATTTGAATTTGGGTTTTTAATTTATAAAGGCATATTTTATTTAAACTATCAGCTATTTATTTTTTTTGAATAAAAGGATAAACTTTAGAAAACTATTTTCTGAAAATACGACATGTTTTCCAAAATTTTCTTAGTGACATACCAGATCCGGTCGTGGTGTTTGGGCCGGGTTTGGGGTGTTACATTGAATCCTAGTTTCGATTTGATATAAGTGATTATTTGAGGTTCAGAAACCGAATATGTGTTCCGAGAAATTCAGAGTTGATCCAGGTGATTTTGAACGAAGCTCATAGCAGTCGGTTATCTGTTCACCCTAGGAGTACGAAAATGTATAATGATCTGAAACAGTTTTACTGGTGGCATGGCATGAAACGAGACATTTCTGACTTTGTTTCGAAATGTTTAGCTTGTCAACAAGTAAAACCTGAGCATCATGTACCTTTTGGGTTACTTCTGTAACACCCCAAACCCGGCCTAGACGTTACGATCGGATCTGGCATGTCACATGAAAGGAATGTCTAAAAACTGTGCGTTCGTTAAAAAGTTCGTATTCTTTATATTTGTTGTGAAAAATCGAGTTTAAGTAATTTTGAATAAAAAACGGTTTATTAACATTTTAGGAAAATCCCGAATTAAACATTTAAAATAATAAGCAGTAACCAAATTAAAAGCTAAAATCAAATAAAATACCATAGGCCTTATTACATAACAGAATCCCAATATAATAAGTTCAAAATAAGGTAATGTAGTTTACAGAAGAAATAGTAACGCATGGCCACCTCGAGTCCACCTCGGCTCCAAGTCCTCACACTAGGGATTACTTGAAACATTTAAAAAGAGGGGGGTGAGTTTACGAAAACTCTGTGTGTACACCCTCATCAGTAAGAGCATGCATGAAAACAATCTGGGCCGAAGCCCATTACAATAACGGTGGCAATTGGCCTTAGCCCAGAGTAGCCTCGGTTGGGCCTTAACCCATATCATATGTCACATATCATATATAAATCTGGGCCTAAGCCCATCTCAGTAGTATAATCCTTATATGCAATGCATTAATGCCCATACCAGCCGAACACTCCGTCTCCTGTCCAACCGTGCACTCCTGTGAATCAACCCACCCATCCAAACACTCCTTATGTAACACCGATTGCGGCATTACCTTAACGGTGCAACATAGCTGCTCGGTGGCTAAAAAGCCTTCGGTGGATCCATAGTCGTCAAGCGACCATGCGATCCTATTTGCACTTCCCCTTTCAATATCATAACCCAAGCCCATGCAACATGCCATGACATAATAATTCGTGTATGCAGTATGACATGTATGCAAATCATATACCAGATAACGTATGAAACGAATTACCATCATAATCAGAATAATAATATACAACATAATCAAGCTAATCAACCTCTAAGGGTATAACAGTAATTTTACCTACTAGGGGTATTTTCATAATTTACCCACCAAGGGTATTTCGGTAATCTCACACCTGCAATGGCCTTTCCATAGGCCCATTGTCGCCACGAGTGACTCAACTACTATTCTCAGTCGTACCGGACTATTGGGCCTAAAACCCAATTTCGGCCCATTCGGACCCACACGCTCGTGTGGTCCACCTAACACAAATCTAGCCACGTATATGAGATTCACCTAGTCTTGTTCACTATATACTAACATTTTATTCAATTGGGCCCACGGGCCCATTGGGCCCACTTTGGCCCATCGCGGCCCTAAGCAGCCTCAACCCATAAGAATACTACTGATGGCCTCAACTATCGTGTCGAAGCCCCACACTTGTGCTCGCATGCTCGTGTGGCTACTATTGCCGTGACCGGCACTTCGGCAATTTGCCGCTCTACAACTAGGGTAGAGAAGTACACACCTGATAGGAATCTGGTGTTAAACCGCGCTGCGACCACTCCTGTGCCCAAACGCCCACCAAAGTATGTTAACCCTCCTCCTAGGATGCTCTTTATATAGCTAGCTTTTCACCTTCCTTCTTTGTATCTTTCCGATGTGGGATCCCTTCGTTAGTAGAGTTTAAATTCAACTGAAACTCTTACCGTCCAATCCGCAAAATAAATACTCCCTTCCTTCTCATGAATTTTGAACCCAGGCTCCCCTGTAGCATAATCCACGCCGCTAACCACTTGGCCACAAGCTCCTCTTGTTTCTTTAAACCATGCGCAACTAAATATAAATCTATAGCCAAATTCTAAGGTCCACGTAAAAAGAAAACCAAAATGCAAGAGCCAAGACTTGAACTTTGGACCTCCTTCCTTCCTTGTGGCGTCACCCCCTTGTCTCTTATGTGGCGTCACTTTGCCACTACACCACACACTCCACTTGTGTCATTTTCCTCCACATTTTATTCTTAAGGCCTACCTGCCAACTTCTAGGGTTTTTTCCACTTAAAACCAAAATTTCCCCCAAAGCCAAAGTTCGATCCCGGGACTTCATAGAAGCCCTCAAACCTTCCAAAATCACTTACCTAATAAGTCTAACTTGCATTAATGCCGATCTCTAATTCTCCAAAAATTTAAACGCTACTACGCTCAAGGCCCATTGGGCCCAATCCTACTAGGCCAATTTCGGGATGTTACAACTTCAGCCGATCATGATACCTGAGTGGAAATGGGATAGAGTCACGATGGATTTTGTATCCGGTTTACCGTTGACACCGAGCAAGAAAGATGCAATCTGGGTTATTGTGGATAGATTGACTAAATCAGCTCACTTTATTCCGGTTCGTACAGATTATTCGCTTGATAAACTGGCTGAATTATATGTTTCTCAGATTGTGAGATTACACGGAGTGCCTATTTCTACTGTTTCGGATCGAGATCTGAGGTTCACATCGCGGTTTTGGAAGAAACTGCAAGATGCTTTAGGTACGAAGCTACACTTTAGCACTGCTTTCCATCTGCAAACAGATGGCCAGTATGAATGAATCATTTAGAACTTGAGGATATGTTGAGATGTTGAATTCTTGAGTTTGAAGGTACGTGGGAATGATACTTACCTTTGATTGAATTTGCTTATAATAATAGCTTTCAATCTAGCATCAAAATAGCACCTTACGAGGCTTTGTACGGTCGTAAATGTCATACACCATTATATTGGACTGAGCTCAGTGAAAATAAGATACACGAGGTCGATTTGATCAAAGAGACTGAACAGAAAGTGGAAGTGATTCGCGATAGTCTGAAAACAGCATCGGATCATCAGAAATCATATGTAGACTTGAAATGAAAAGATATAGAGTTTCAGATTGGAGATAAAGTGTTTTTGATAGTCTCACCGTGGAAGAAAATACTCAAATTCGGTTGTAAAGGCAAACTGAGTCCGAGATTTATTGGGCCGTATGAGATTATAGAGCGTATCGGGCCGGTTGCTTATAGACTATTGTTGCCATCTGAACTAGAAAAGATTCACAATGTATTCCATGTTTCGATGCTCTGTAGATACCGATCTGATCCCTCACATGTGATTAGTCTGACAGAGGTTGAGATTAAGTTCGATATGACATATGAGGAAGAGCTGATTCGTATTCTAGCTCGCGAGATTAAAGAATTGCAAAATAAGAAAATTTTGTTAGTTAAGGTACTATGGCATAAGCATGGAGTTGAGGAAGCAACTTGGGAGTTAGAGGATACAATGAAAGAGCGTTATCCGAACCTATTCACCGGTAAGATTTTTGGGGACGAAAATCCCTAAGAGGGGAGAGTTGTAATAGTCCGATTTTAACCCTAATTGGAACAGTAGTTTCGGGACCACAAATCCGAGTCTGAAAAATAATTTAAAATTTATATTCTGTGTTTATTATGTGTGAAATTTTCTTGTGTGAAATTTTCGTGTTTTAATTTCATCGTTTGAGTGCCCGATTTAATAAAAGGACTTAATCGCGTAAAATGGAAATTTAGTGGTTAAATTCAAAGGGGCCGAATAATGGTTTTTCTTTTAATTTGGAGGTTTTATGTTGTAACTTAGCCAGTAATAAAAGGTAGTGGACGGCATATTGATTAATATATAGTTTTTATATATTAGTTATAAAAGTTAAAATAATAATTAACATATTATAAGTTAATATAATAAAAAAACATAAATTAAAAAGCCATACTCATCTTTTTTGTGCTGAAACTAAGGAAAAGAAAAAGAAACAAAGAGAGCTAGGGTATTCGGCCATTGTTGAGTTTGATCGATTTTTGATAATTTTTATGTTTTTGAGATCGTTGCTAAGTTATCTTCAAAGCCCATGTCTTAATTTTTGAAATTGATGATGATTTTGTGTTATGCCATTGATGATAGCTTGTGATTTTTGTTGTTTGATGATGAAATATTAAAGATATGTGAAAAAATGAAATATATGGACTTGTATAATGCTTGTGAATATTCAGCCCTAGCATGGTATATGCAAATTTTGATTATTTTGTGTTTTATGCAATAGGGAATAAATTGCAAAAAATGTGAAATATCAGGGGCAAAATAGTAATTTACCCATTTATGTGTTTTTGGATTAAATTGAATGAATATGTGGTTAAATTAGTTAAATTTGAATTTATTTAGATCAAGAACAAAAGAAAACGGAATTAGATCGGGGGAAATCCAAAGTAGATGAATAGTTGATTAAATCGTCCGACAACATCCGAGGTAAGTCTATAAGCATTTAACTATTGTTAAATTAAGAATATATAAATGTTATGTGATGAATTGAATTACTCGAATATATATATATGTACTTAGGCCGAATGTGAATATGAAATAGGAAACTATGTTTCGAGTTCAATTCGATTGAGATTCAACGTCCGAAAGTCCCGTACGAACCATAGGAATAGATAGGATACATATGTCATGACATAGGATTTTCGATAAGTGTTATCCTGTAAGACCACGTCTGGGACGTTGGCATCGACTTGTGTTTACGTGTAAGACCATGTCTGGGACATTGACTTCGTATTTGATTCGTGTAAGACCTTGTCTGGGATAGTGGCATCGATATGTGATTACATGTAAGACCATGTCTAGGATATTGGCATTGAACGAGTTTCCAACTATCTGCGTATCCTTTTTAATTCCGAACGGTTCAACGGGCAATGTGAAGTAAAGATCGAATGTGAAATTAAATTACATGTTTAGGTATGTGTTAGTTACTTGTTTATATGGAAACAAGGTAGTTGGTTATTAGAAATGATAAAAGATTATGTGAATATGAATTATGTGTTAATCTATTTAAACATATAATGATTCGGCCTATTGATGTGCTTGTAATAATAAAAGTGAAATTATATATATGTATATGATTGATTATGTTCGGTCATATGGTATATGTATGTGAGTTTCAAATGTGATCTTGTAACACCCCAAACCCGGCCCAAACACTACAACCGGATCTGGTATGTCACTAAAGTAATTTCGTAAAAAGATGTAGCACTTTGGAAAATAATTATCAGGTTTAAATAATTATACCGAAAACTTAATAGTTTATTAAGTCATCTAAGATATAAAGTTATAAATTACCTTGGTGAATTTTAAATAAGAATTGAGATTTTATACATGTCTTAACTTAATTTAAATATAAAATTTAAATGTCCAGTAATAAAAGCCCAACATAAAACCAAAACATAAATAATAGTCTAGTGGCCCATGGCTTTATTACAATGAAATTTAAAACCCTTAATCAAAAATATTAACAAAACAATATTCTAAGTGAAATCTTCTGCTGGATCAAGTACTCTCTCGCATGGCCACCTCGCGCTCCTCTCCAGCCCGGTCCAATGCACTAGGTACTACCTGAAATTGTTAAATAATAGGGTAAGTCGCGAGACTCAGTATGCAACCCTCATGCACCATTAGACTTGGGCCTTAACCCCACAGAACATATAACAAAATATAATATATCAGAAAATATGCAAAGCCCAACCCAAATCCTAGGTTTCCATCCGCTACACGCCACCCGTACCAGCCATTCACACCATTGGGGATTTCTACAATCAACCCACACCGCTACACGCCATTGATGGCAGTCTTGCTGCTCATTGTCAGATCATGGCCGTAGCCACTACAATAGGTCATGGCAGAAGCCGCTACAACAGGTCACGGCAGAAGCCGCTACAACAGGTCACGGCAGAAGCCACTACAACAGGTCACGGCAGAAGCCGCTACAACAAAACACTTCCCCTTTCAATAAACCCAACCCCATGCAATCACAGAAAACAGCATACTTATCACATATGTCACCTTAACAGGAACATTCACTTAGGAATGACAGAGATCACTAACCTGGTGATTCACTTTTTCCCTCTTAGGGTTTCAACCATTATGCCAGAATTTCGGCATTTATCAGAATATAACAGATTTATAACATATTTTTAACAAGCAATCTAAATGATGTGGAAGTGTTACACACCTGATATCGCGTAGTACTACACTCTTAGTTAATATCCTTGCTATCCGGCTCTACTACCCTCAATCTATAACTTGGCTCAAAAGCCGGAAGAATACGAAGATTAGGCCTCCCCTACATTTGGCCAAGGTTAATAAATACCCGAATTTACATGCTAAAAACAATAGATCTCCTTACCTTAAAATCCTGAAAGTAACACGATTCGAGTGTTACTGAACTCTAACTTAGAGATCTAAGCAAATGAATCCCCTTTAAATCCCGGAATGTCGCAAATGAGAGAAAACACGAGATTAGCCAACTATTTAACCATTCGGCTATAGTCTCTAAAAGCCGAAAGAGATAAAAAGAAAACCCAAATCGATACTTACCTCTATAGAAGGTTTCAGCTATCCCTTGTAGAAAGTTCGGCAATCACAGAAGAAGATTGAAGCGTAGAAGATTAGAGATCTAGGAGTTTTTGGCTTTTTAAGGAAATCCCGAAAAGATGAACTAGATGTGTTATTCGGCTTTTAGAAGAATTGAATGAGGAGTTTCGAATTTTAGTGAATGGGAGAAGAATAACAATGGAGATCAGAAGATTCGGCTAAAAGGAAATTTCAAAGAAAAAGAAAGAAAAGGTGAGAAAACAATGGTGATTTTCGGCTTTTGGAAGAGAAAAAGATGAGAAAAGAATACAAGTGAGATGGCCTTCAAATTTTCGGCACAGGAAGAGAAGAAAGAGTAGGGTTCTAATGCCAGAATTGATTAGCTATCCCCCCTATTTATAGAAATTTCGGCACTTACCTAACCTTGTAGATAAATCCTATCTTTTCTCCTTTATCTTAATCTACTAACTCATCTAAAAGAGACTTAATTATCTCTAACGCTTCCTTCCTTTATCAGCTTAATTATCCATATATTAAAACATGAAATAAATCCCTAAATAATAGCCTTGTACCGTCACCACTATGCTTTCGTTGCGCACTCTAATTTAATAATATATAAACATTGCACGCATACAGTTTCAGTCTCAAGTTTATCTCCTAATTCTAGAAACAACATACATTCACACCTCAACATACATATCACATCCATAGAGTCACATTCAATACACAGGGGTATTTTCGTTATTCCACTACCCAGGGGTATTTCCGTAATTTTATCCTACAGGGGCATTTTCGTAATTTTCAAAATAGAGTTCCTTGTTGATTTCATGAAATAAGGGTATTTTGGTAATTTTTGCAATCCAGGGGTATTTCGGTAATTTTTAAATCTGGGGGTATTTCGATAATTTTTTTCAATCCGGGGGTATTTCGGTAATTTTGAAATCAGGGGTACTTTGGTCATTTTACAAATCAGGAGCAATTTAGTAATTTTTTTACAAATCAGAGATATTTTAGTTCTTTTATAAACCAGGGGTAATTTGAAGATTTTACAAATCAGGGATATTTTTCAAATTTTTTTTTTAAAAAAAAACACAGGGGTATCTTGGAGGATTTGATTTCAAAAGAAAATAGTAGTGTTCAGGTGTTTGTGAGTTTTTGTTTGTTGTCATGTGTTGTGTGTGTGTGTGTTTTTTTTCTAAGGAAAAATTTCGTTAACTTTGTAAATCGGGGTATATTTGTAAATCCCGGGTATCTTGGTATTTTTTTTCAAAAGAAGGGTATTTTAGCAATTTTGTAAAGATAAGGTGGCTGGTCCCTTTCGGGTTTTAATTATAGAGTTAGGCCCGTCAACAAATCCTTGTGGCTAGGGTGAACAGTACTACGCACCAGGTAGGATTCTAACGAAGAGGAGGTGAGTCACTCGAACTGCTTAAGTACCAGGTTCTTCTGGATCCAATCCTAGACATGCGCATGCTTGTTGCCACACCCTAGTCTTGCAACTTGTTCACGGGTTTTGTTTAGTGAAGTTAAGTCTTATGAGATTCAAGGAGTTGTTTCAACTAAGCCTAGAGTCCATCAAGTTCTAATCTAAATAATATACGTCCCATATAGCCCATCAAGCCCACATATATATATATATATATCACACAATGGTTCAGAATACTTACCTGGCGGACTTGGGCCGGACACGCAGGTGCCATGCCGAGCTAACAGACCTGTATCATTTTTAAATATGCATGTTTCGAAAACCCTACTTTAGAAAACGTTTTGAGCCCAAAAACCCCAAAGCCGAGTTTTGAACCTGGCTCTGATACCAATTTGTAACACCTCAAACCCGGCCCAAGCACTACAACCGGATCTGGTATGTCACTAAAGTAATTTCGTAAAAAAATGTAGCACTTTGGAAAACAATTATCAGGTTTAAATAATTATACCGAAAACTTAATAGTTTATTAAGTCATCTAAGATATAAAGTTATAAATTACCTTGGTGAATTTTAAATAAGAACCGAGATTTTATACATGTCTTAACTTAATTTAAATATAAAATTTAAATGCCCAATAATAAAAGCCCAACATAAAACCAAAACATAAATAATAGTCTAGTGGCCCATGGCCTTATTACAATGAAATTTAAAACCCTTAATCAAAAATATTAAGAAAACAATATTCTAAGTGAAATCTTCTGCTAGATCAAGTACTCTCTCGCATGGCAACCTTGCGCTCCTCTCCAGCCCGGTCCAATGCACTAGGTACTACCTGAAATTGTTAAATAATAGGGTGAGTCACGAGACTCAGTGTGCAACCCTCATGCACCATTAGACTTGGGCTTTAACCCCACAGAACATATAACAAAATATAATATATCAGAAAATATGCAAAGCCCAACCCAAATCCTAGGTTTCCATCCGCTACACGCCACCCGTACTAGCCATTCACACCATTGCGGATTTCTACAATCAACCCACACCACTACATGCCATTGATGGCAATCTTGCTGCTCATCGTCAGATCATGGCCTTAGCCACTACAACAGGTCACGGCAGAAGCCGCTACAACAGGTCACGACAGAAGCCACTCCAACAGAACACTTCCCCTTTCAATAAACCCAACCTCATGCAACCACAGAAAACAACATACTTATCACATATGTCACCTTAACAGGAACATTCACTTAGAAATGACAGAGATCACTAACCTGGTGATTCGCTTTTACCCTCCAAGGGTTTCAACCATTATGCCAGAATTTCGGCATTTATCAGAATATAACAGATTTATAACATATTTTTAACAAGCAATCTAAATGATGTGGTAGTGTTACACACCTGATATCGCGTAGTACTACACTCTTAGTCAATATCCTTGCTATCCGGCTCTACTACCCTCAATCTATAACTTGGCTCAAAAGCCGGAAGAATACGAAGATTAGGCCTCCCCTACATTCGGCCAAGGTTAATAAATACCCGAATTTACATGCTAAAAACAATAGATCTCCTTACCTTAAAATCTCGAAAGTAACACGATTCGAGTGTTACTGAACTCTGACTTAGAGATCTAAGCAAATGAATCCCCTTCAAATCCCGGAATGCCACAAATGAGAGAAAACACGAGATTAGCCAACTATTTAACCATTCGGCTTTAGTCTCCAAAAGTCGAAAAAGATCAAAAGAAAACCCAAATCGATACTTACCTCTATAGAAGGTTTCAGCTATCCCTTTTAGAAAGATTCGGCAATCACAGAAGAAGATTGAAGCGTAGAAGATTAGAGATCTAAGAGTTTTCGGCTTTTTAAGGAAATCCCGAAAAGATGAACTAGATGTGTTATTCGGCTTTTAGAAGAATTGAATGAGGAGTTTCGGCTTTTAGTGAATCAGAGAAGAATAATAATGGAGATCAGAAGATTCGGCTAAAAGGAAATTTCAAAGAAAAAGAAAGAAAAGGCGAGAAAACAATGGTGATTTTCGGCTTTTGGAAGAGAAAAGATGAGAAAAGAAAACAAGTGAGATGGCCTTCAAATTTTCGGCATAGGAAGAGAAGAAAGAGTAGGGTTCCAATGCCAGACTTGATTAGTTATCCCCCCTATTTATAGAAATTTCGGCACTTACCTAACCTTGCAGATAAATCCTATCTTTTCTCCTTTATCTTAATTTACTAACTCATCTAAAAGAGACTTAATTATCTCTAACTCTTCCTTCCTTTATCAGCTTAATTATCCATATATTAAAACATGAAATAAATCCCTAAATAATAGCCTTGTGCCTTCCCCCTAGCTCCTCTTTAAATGCCGGATTCGACCCAAAAACATGGGCTCCAAGTGGCCAAAACTTGGGCCTCCTCATTTACCAGTGACGCCAACTCCCTTCCCTCTTAGTGGTGCCATTTTGCCACTGGGCCACAAGCTCAATCTTGATATTTTTAACATAGATACCACATTTTAAAACTCTATGGTGCCCAAACAAAAATTTCACCAAGGGCTTGACCACATCCTGAGCCCAATTTGGACCCCTAACAGTTAAATTAACACATTACATATGTTCACCCATTAAACGCATAGGCCCAAAAATTTAGGATGTTACAGATCTGGTAGTAAATGATAACTTGTATTTGACATTATGCATATTCGGCCTTGTTAACAAAATGTTAATATCTAATTATTGTTATATATATGTTTTTGCTTAAGACTTACTAAGCTTAAATAGCTTACTGTGTGTCTGTTCTTGTTTACCTTTGTTTTATAGATATTGGAGTCACTTACGAGCTCGGGGATCGTCAGCAAAGCTTATCACACTATCGTCTGTTTCTTTCGGTATTTTACTATGTTGAACTTGGGCATTTGGCATGTATAGCATAGTTGAAATGTTTGATTTTTGGTCATATATATATATAAATAACCATGCGAAAATGGCTTAATTTCCATGCTTGTGTTCGGTTTGGTTAAAAGATGGTTTATCCATGATCATTTTGCTTAAATTGGATTTTATGTGATTTTGATTGGGGCTCAAGTGAGTCATCCGTTGAGATTGCCTAAGCCTCTTGTTGATAAAATCAGAAAACACGGGGCTGAAGAATTCAGAGCCACATATGATGATGATGCTGAGCGAGCTGAATTCTGGCTCAATAATACTATTCAAGTGTTTGATGAGTTATCTTGCACCCCTGATGAGTGCTTAAAATGTGCCATATCCTTACTATGAGACACTGCATATCACTGGTGGAATAAACTAGTATCGGTGGTTCTGAAAGAATGAGTGACTTGGGAATTCTTTCAGACTGAGTTCCGTAAGAAATACATCAGCCAAAAATTTATCGACCAGAAACGTAAAGAATTTTTTAAATTGAAACAGGGTCGGATGATAGTGACAGAGTATGAGCAGAAATTTATGAGACTCAGTCGGTATGCCCGAGAGTGTGTTTCGATCGAAGCTATAATGTGTAAAAGATTTGAAGATGGGATGAACGAAGACATTAAACTGTTAGTTGGCATACTTGAGATAAAAGAGTTCGTGGTACTTGTTGAGTGAGCTTGCAAAGCCGAAGAGCTTGGGAAAGAGAAAAGAAAAGCTGACTCTGAAGCTAGAGATTCATGTAAGAGACCATTCAGCAAGTCATTTCAGTCAACATCAAAGACTACTGCGTGTTATTTTAGACGTGATCGGGATAGAGCACTTGTGAGCTCAAGAGCTACCTCAGTAGCTAGTGTAGGTAATGTCAGATCAAATCAACCCAAGTGTGAACATTGTGGTAAACGACATCCCAGAAGTTGCAGATTGCATGATCTGTCTTGTTTTACATGTGGATCGATGGATCATTTCATTCGTGAGTGTCTAGAGTTAACCGAGCAAAATCTGGTACAGAGTACGAGATCTGGTAACATTGCAGCTCGAGGTAGACCACCCAGGAATATGGGTAATGTGAGTGGCAGTCAGAGAGGGACTAAAGATATTGTTGTTAGATCTGAGGCTCGCGATGGGTAAAATTATCGAAATACCCTCGAAGGGTAAAACTACCAAAATACCCCCAAAGGGTAAGATTACAGAAATGTCTTTGAGAGGTGAAATTACCATTTTACCCCTAACCGCCAAAATGACCGTTATACCTTTAGTGGTAGTGTAAGCGATGTATGTGTGATATTTGTATGACTGTTTATGATTGTGACATACTGCATACTCGAGTTATTTATGACATGACATTCTGCATTGGGTTGGGATTTGTATTTGGAGGAAGTACTGTACTAGTGGCACTGCCACATTTTACTGATCTAGTGGCTTCGCCACGTATTTTGATTTTAGTGGCTTGGCCATGTTTACTGTCATTAGCAGCTTTGCTGCGTTACTACTAGCAGCTATGCTGCGATATTGGTGTGTTGGTTGGGTGGGTCGACTTGGTCCTCACATAGTGTGTTGGTACGGGTGGTGTGTTGGTTGGTAAGAGTGGTGTGTTGGCTGGACTGGGTTGGGTTGCATCTCTGTACTGCACTGATATGATTTGAGCCTAGAGCGACTCTAATACTGTATAGGGCTAAGGCCCAGGCTTATCTGTTTCTAAATAGGGCTTGGCCCAGACTGTTATTGCATAATAGGGGATTACACACTGAGTTCTCGTAACTCACCCTTTTCTTTTAATTGTACAGGTAATACCCAGCCTTAGAGGATTTAGAGCTGTAAGGGACTCGGAGGTGGCCACATGATCTTGAGTATTTTTAATATTATATCTAGCCTTTAAATATTTTATCTCGGGTTTAATATTTTTGTAATAAGGCCATTCGGGGTTTAACTTTTATTTGGTGTTTTCTTTTTATTTCAACCTGCTAGGCTAGGAAACACGGGTTTTTAAAATAATAACTGTTTCTGAATAAAATCACGTTGCTTAAATCTTAAAGTTTTCAACTAGAAAAGGCTTCCGCGGTTTTATTCCAGATTGATAAACTTATAACAATTGATATGACCTATAATTGAACAACATGATTTGATTTTGCAACACTAACGTTTTCAACATTAATTTTTTAAAATGGGATTTAAAATTTAGTAACAAACTTTTTTCGACAAGCCCGATTTTCAAACGACACTTTGATGTGACATGTCAGATCCGGTCATAACGCCTAGGCCAGGTTTGGGGTGTTACATTTAGTGGTATTAGAGCCTGGTTGCAAAACTCGACTGTGAAATGGGTTTTGAAAATTTTCTAAATCTATTTAAATTTTGGTTTGGAAAGAAATGTTGTTACTGAAAGTGTGGCACACCAAGTCTCCAGCACCAAATCTGTAAGTTCTCTAACATTTTTTTCTGTTATATACTGAAATGATTATACTGAGAAACTACCATGGATAGTAGTAGTGCACTGAAACTCTTTAACTATAGTAAACTGAAAACTGTAGTGAGGTTTCGATCTATGAAAACAACTCTAATTACTGTTTATCATAAAATATCCATTAATAATTATTGAAATTATAAGCTGATGCATAAAACTCTTAAATCAGATAAATACGCAATATCGATATGAGCACAAGAGGTCGTGGAAGGGGTACACGTGGCTGCGGTAGAGGCCGAGGTGCTAGGCCTGGGTCTTCAGCATCGGGACATATGCCTGCTAGAGAGGCACCAGCCTCACCAGTAATTGAAAACGGGTCTCATGACCAAGCCATTAGGGATGATGCTCTATCCCAAGAAATGTTACGGGTCCTCGAAAGGATTGTTGGAGCAAGTACTAGAACCGTGGGCCGAGGGTCAATTTCTGAACGACTCTGGTCTAATGGAGTGAAAATCTTCAGGGGCGTCTCTAATGTAGCCCCGAATGTGGCAGAATATAGGTTAGAGGCTACCGAGCGGCTAATGGACGATCTTGACTGTACTGTGGAGCAGAAACTAAATGGAGCAGTGTCTTTACTGCGAGACGAGGCATATCAGTGGTGGCTAACTGAGAGGGAAGGCACACAGGTCAATCGCTTGACATGGGACTTCTTTAAGGTGGCCTTCCAAGGAAAATATGTTGGGGCGAGTTATGTGGATGTCGGAGAAAGGAATTTCTGAGTCTGATCTAGGGGAATAGGTCTGCAGCAAAGTATGAGGCAGAGTTCCTACGATTAAGCCAGTATGCTCGGGCCATAGTCACAACTGAGTATGAACGCTGTGTGCGGTTCGAGGATGGCCTCCAAGATGAGTTGCGGGTGCTGATAGCTCCGCAGAGAGAAAGAGACTTTGCTGCCCTTGTTGAGAAGGCAAAAATTGCCGAGGACATGAAACGCTCAGAGCGATAGAACCGCGAGAAAGATAGGGGCAGAAGTAGGAGGATTTTGGGCCCTCAAGTTCTTTTGGTGGGCCTAAGAAAAAAGCCTAGATTTGATGGGCCAGCCCGAGCTGGGGTTCCTGTTGTTGCTGTCAGACTGCAGCCTTACGCTGATAGTGGGAGATCCCACCAGGGTGAGTGCTAGAAAAGAACTGAGGCATGCTTCAAATATGGGTCCATGGATCATCAGGTTAAGAACTGTACTCAGAGGCCAATTTAGATGCAAGCCGCAGGTCAAGGCTATGTTCAACAAGGGAGAGGTGGTCAGCAGCCACTGAGAGGCCGTGGTCAGGCCAGAGGGGAAATGGTTTGGGATGAGGTCATGGAACACTGGGCAGAGGGCTGGAAATACTGAGGTGAGATAGCCAGCTTTGGTTTATGCTGCTCAGCACCGAGAGGACGGCGACGCTCCTGACATCATAACTGGTACGTTCCTCATTTATAATGTACCATATACCGCTTTAATTGATATTGGATCTACATACTCGTATGTTGCATGTACTGTGTTTGGGACGTTGCGTATTTAGTTTGAAATTACTGATAGTGAAATGACGGTGATAAGTCCACTGGGACAGTTGGTTAGAGTGAATAAGTTGTTTAGAGACGTGCCCTTAGAGGTCCAAGGGGTTGTCTTTCTGATGAGTTTGATGGAACTGTCGTTTGGCGAATTCGATCTTATTTTGGGCATGGATTGGCTAGTGAAACACCGTGTGAATTTCGATTACCCTGCTAAGCATATGGTATTGATGTCTTCTGAGGATGAGGAGGTGGTGGTGATAGGAAAGTGAAGGGATTATCTGTCTAATGTAATCTCAACATTAAGGGCCAAGAAACTGGTTGGCAAGGGTTGCGAGACGTTCTTAGCTTATATCAGCGTGGCTGATTATAAAGGTCCTTCTGTTGGGGATGTCAGAACTGTGAAGGAGTTTTCAATCTATTTCCCGAAGAGCTTCCTGGGTTGCCTCCAAACTGTGAGGTCAAATTTAGTATCGAGCTTTTTCCTGGAACATCTCCGGTGTCCATCGCCCCTTATAGGATGGAACCGAAGGAGCTGGTAGAGTTAAAGGCTCAAATTCAAGAGCTATTGGACCGAGGATTCATTCGGCCGAGTGTGTCTCCATGGGGAGCAACAGTATTATTCGTGAAGAAGAAGGATAGGTCCATGCGCATGTGCATCGATTATCGTCAACTGAACAAACTGACGATTAAAAACAAGTACGCTTTACCCAGGATAGATGATTTGTTTGACCAGCTGCAAGGAGCCTCGATTTTCTCCAAGATAGATCTTCGATTTGGGTACCATCAGCTGAGGTTAAGGAAGCGAATGTGTTCAAGACCGCATTCAGGACTTGTTATGGGCATTACAAGTTTCTGGTCATGCCGTTTGGGTTGACGAATGCACCAGCTGCTTTCATGGATATGATGAACCGGGTATTCCAGCCCTATTTGGACCGGTTCGTAATGGTGTTTATAGATGACATTCTGGTGTATTCAAGAACTGAGGAAGAGCATGATTCACATCTTCGAACTGTATTGCAAATACTGAGGGAAAAGTAGCTTTATGCAAAGTTCAGCAAGTATGAGTTTTGGTTGCGGGAAGTGACATTTCTAGGTCGCGTGGTGTCTGCCGAGGGGATTGGGGTTGATCCTCGAAAAATTGAGGCCGTATTGGATTGGAAACCACCGAAGACTGTATCTGAGATTCGAAGTTTTTTGGGTCTGGCTGGGTATTACAGACGTTTTGTTGAAGGGTTTTCATTGATTGCTGCACCTCTAATTAAGTTGTTGCGTAAAGGGGTACCGTTTAATTGGACTGATAAGTAGCAAGAGAGTTTTGAGAAACAGAAGAAAGTCCTGACTGAAGCCCCGGTGTTAATTCAGCCAGAGTCTGGGAAGGAGTTCATTATCTACTGTGATGCGTCGTACACTAGATTGGGATGTGTGTTGATGCAAGAGGGTAAGGTGGTTGCTTACGCGTGTCGCCAGCTTAAGCCTCACGAGGCGAATTACCCTACTCGCGACTTGGAGTTAGCTGTAGTGGTGTTTGCATTGAATATTTGGAGGCATTATTTATACGGTGAGAAGTCTACTATTTTCACAGACCATAAAAGCCTCAAGTACCTCATTACTTAGAAGGAGTTGAATCTTAGCAACGAAGATGGATAGAGTTGCTTAAGGATTATGATTGCTCAATTGAATACCACCCGGGTAAGGCTAACGTGGTAGCGGATGCACTGAGCCGTAAGGTTGTATCTAACCTGAGAGCAATGTTTGCTCGTCTCAGTCTGTTTGAGGACGGTAGCCTGTTGGCTGAACTTCAATTAAGACCCAACACACACAATTATTCTTAAGGCCTGCTTCCCCTAGCTCTCCCCCCTTAAATGCCCAAAAATAAAAATTTTGCCAGGACCTGGGCTCGAACCCGAACCTCCCCAGGACGCCCAAATACACCTAAATAACAAGCTTAGCTAGCCAAACACATAGAATAGAGCAAAATGCCAAACCCCTAATTTAAGGATGTTACAGAAGATGTGAACGAACAACTTAAAGACAAGTCGAGATGGACCTTGGAAATCAGAATCAAGACCAAGGTAATGAAGCTGATCATGTATGAAATCCCATTCTCATTACCGATGATAGGGATCGATGCATCAGACAATATGCTATGCCACTTTCCAGTGAGTTAAATCCAGGAATTAGAAGGCCAGATATTGAGGCAACCCAATTTTAATTGAAACCAATGATGTTTCAAATGCTACAAACGGTGGGCCAATTTAGTGGTATGCCCACGAAAGATCCACATCTCCACCTTCGATTATTTATGGAGGTGAGTGATTCATTCAAGATAGCCAGTGTGACTGAAGACGCATTTTGGTTGAAGTTGTTTTTGTACTCGTTGAGAGATCGAGCATGAGCATGGCTTAATTCATTGCCACCAAGTTCCATATCTACATGGCAAGAATTAATAGAGAGATTTTTGGTTAAGTATTTCCCACCTAGCAAAAACGCTAAGTTGAGGAACAAGATCATAACTTTCCAACAATTGGGTGACGTGTCTTTGTATGAGGCTTGGGAGCGATTCAAGTAGTTACCTCGTAAGTGTCATAATCATGGGATTCCTCATTGTATCCAGTTGGAGACATTACATAATGGTCTCAATGCACATACAAGATTGATGGTAGATGCTTCTACGAATGGTGTAATTTTGTCTAATTCTTATAATGAGGCTTATGAGATCATCGAGAGGATCGCGAGTAATAACTATCAATGGCCAACAAATCGACTAGCATCAAGAAAACGTGTAACCGGAGTTCATGAAGTTGACGCCCTCACTTCGTTATCAGCTCAGGTATTGTCTATTTCCTCTATGTTAAAACAGTTTATCGCTAGTGCTAACAATTTTGCAGCTCAGCCACCAAGTCTGTTTGTAGTAGTTTCCTATGTGTACTATGGGGAATGTCATTCTTTTGAGAATTGTCCATGAAATCCCGAGTCAATGTACTATGTGGGGAACCAACATCAAAATAGGAGTGGAGAAGGACCCCAGTCCAACTTCTACAATCCTTCATGGCGCAATCATCCTAACTTTTCTTGAAGCAACCAAGGAAATGGACCGAGCCACAAGCAACCATGGAAATGGACCAAACCACAACTTATTGCAGCATAGACCCAACCAATCTCAAGGGCTCCAAGACCACCTCAAGCTGAGGCATCAAACAGTTTGGAGAACTTGTTGAAAGTGTACATGGCAAAGAATGACGCTTTGCAAAGCCAAGCAGCAAGAATAAAAAATTTGGAAAACCAAATGGGTCAGTTAGCTACAGAGCTACATAATAGACTGTAAGGAACCTTGCCGAAAGATACTGAGAATCCAAGAAATTTGGGTAAAGAACATATCAAGGCAGTGGCACTGCGAAGTGGTAAAATTCTGGAACCCCGATTGATTGATGTCGAAGATAAGCCTACAGAGAAAAATCAACCAACTGTTGAAATTCCTACACCAAAGGAATCAGAATATGTAAAGTCTGATAAGTTAAACCCTGACTTAGTGAATTCAGTTATTTTAACATCTTTTTTTGGATGCAGATTTACCTACTCAGAAAAGTTGTTTGGTTCAACCGAAAGTTCCATCACCTTTATATCCGCAAAGATTGCAGCAATACAAGAAGAAACATGAGGTGCAATTCAAGAAGTTTTTGGATGTTCTGAAGCAGTTACACATCAATATTCCGTTGGTGGAGGCTTTAGAACAAATGCTGAATTATGTGAAGTTTATGAAGGATATATTGTCCAAGAAGAAATGACTGAGTGAGTATGAGACTGTTGCCTTGACAAAGGAGTGCAATGCGTTCCTGCAGAACAAACTGCCACCGAAATTGAAAGACCCAAGAAGCTTTACTATACCTTGTAACAGTGGTGAATCTTACTGTGGTAAGGCTTTGTATGACTTAGGAGTGAGTATCAACTTGATGCCTAAGTATATTTTCAAGATGTTAGGGATAGGTAAAGTAAGACCTACAACTATGACGCTTTAACTAGTGGATCGATCTTTAGCATATCCTGAAGGAAAGATTGAGGATGTTTTGGTAAGAGTTGATAAATTTATTTTTCCTGCTGATTTTGTTGTCTTAGATTTTGAAGCAGACAAGGAAGTGTCGGTCATCCTTAGGAGACCTTTCTTAGCCATGGGAAGAACGTTAATTGATGTGTAGAAAAGTGAACTCACCATGCAAGTTCAAGATGATTAGGTAACCTTTAACATTCTTAAAGTGATGAAATTTCCCGATCTGGTAGAGGATTATTCAGTCATGGAAGAGATAGAAACCTTGGTTTCTATAGAAAGCAATTTTGAAGAAGATCCATTGGAGAAAGCCTTAGAGTGAAGAAAACATGGCTTTGATGGAAGCCAATCTGAGAAATTTTATTCAATCCACACGGTTTGAACCATTGGAGTTGGAAGTCAGAGAATTTGTGAAACCCAAGTTGTCAATTGAAGAACCACCTAAACTCGAACTAAAGGTACTTCCTTCCCATTTGAACTACGTTTATTTAGGTGACTGTTCTACTTTGCCTGTGATTATTTTAGCGAAACTGACAAAAGATCAAGAGGAGCAACTAATTGTTGTTCTAAAGAAATTTAAGAAAGCAATTGGTTGGACCATAGTTGATATTTGAGGTATAAGCCCTTCTTTCTGAATGCATAAAATCATTTTATAAGAAGGTGAAAGATCTCGAATTGATAGGCAAAGGAGGCTCAATCTTTTTATGAAAGAAGTTGTGAGAAAGGAAGTGATCAAATGGTTAGATGCAGGAATTATCTATCCTATTTCAGATGGTTCGTGGGTAAGTCCGGTGCAGTGTGTGCCGAAGAAAGGTGGAATCAGGATTGTTGAAAATGAGCGTAACGAGTTAATTCCA
This sequence comes from Gossypium australe, assembly GCA_005393395.2. Lineage (NCBI taxonomy): Eukaryota > Viridiplantae > Streptophyta > Magnoliopsida > Malvales > Malvaceae > Gossypium > Gossypium australe. The sequence goes on along the minus strand of CM016616.1, from coordinate 98,815,359 downwards.
ACGAGGTCTGTTACCGGTTGGAGAATCTGTATTGATTACAGAAAGTTGAACAAAGCCACTCGGAAGGACCATTTTCGGTTGCCTTTTATGGATCAGATGTTAGATCGACTGGCAGGTAATGAATTTTATTATTTTTTAGATGGCTATGTGGGATATAACAAAATAGTTGTAGCCTCGAAGGACCAAGATAAAATTACCTTTACTTGTCCATACGGTACGTTTTCTTTTAGGCGAATGCCTTTTGGTTTATGCAATGCACTTGCAACTTTTCAACGATGCATGATGGCAATATTTACTGATATGGTTGAAAATTTTGTTGAGGTTTTCATGGGTGATTTTTCTATTTTTTGTAACACTTATGATATCTATTTGAGTAATTTGGCTAAGGTACTAAAGAGATGCGAATAGACGAATCTTGTCCTTAATTGGGAAAAATGCCATTTTATGGTCAAGGAAGGGATTGCCTTAGGTCATAAGCCCTCAAAGAAAGGAATTGAAGTCGATAAAGAAAATGTGGACGTAATCGAAAGATTACCGGCCCCAATGAATGTGAAAGGAGTCAAAAGTTTCTTAGGCCATGTCGATTTTTACCGAAGGTTTATCAAAGATTTCTCCAAAATTTCTAAACCGTTGTGTTTGTTGTTAGAGAAAGATACAATGTTTGATTTCAAAAAAGCATGTTTGGAAGCTTTTGAAGATCTAAAGAAGCGGTTAATCCCAACCCTAATAATTGTTACACCTGATTGGAACTCACCTTTTGAGTTGATGTGCGATGCAAGTGACTATGCCGTTGGAGCTGTGATGGGTCAAAAAAAGAAACAAAGTGTTTCACCCTAATTATTATGCAAGTAAAACTTTGACAGGAGCCCAACTCAATTATACGGTAACCGAAAAGGAACTCTTCGCTATAGTTTTTGCTTTTGACAAATTTCGCTCATATCTTATAGGTACCAAAGTTACAGTATTTACTGACCATGCGACCATTAAATACTTGCTCACAAAGAAAGATGCAAAACTGAGGCTAATTCATTGGATACTTTTACTCCAAGAATTTGACCTTGAGATCCAAGACAGAAAAGGTGTCGAAAATCAAATAGTTGATCATCTGTCGAGGTTGGGGCAAGATGTGGTAACTTGATCATGTATGCCTATTAACAAGAATTTCCCAGATGAACACTTATTTGAGGTAAAACGAATTCATGAAATACCTTGGTTTGCTGATTTTGCAATTATCTTGCATGTGGAATAATTCTTTGAGAAATGACATACCAACAAATAAAAAAATTCCTTCATGATAGTCGGTATTATCTTTGGGAGGATCCGTTTTTGTTTAAACAATGTGCAGCTAATATAATCCGAAAGTGTGTAGCTGAAAGTGTGATTGCTGAGATCTTGTATCATTGCCATTCATCTCCAAGTGGGGGGCATTTTGGTGGTTCACGTACTACAATAAAGATTTTACAAGCAGGTTTCTTTTGGCCTACACTATTTAAATATGCTTATGCTTATGTGAGGAACTATGGTAAATGCCAAAGGACTGGAAATATATCAAGAAGGAATGAGATGCTCTTGACAAAGATTTTGGAGATTGAATTGTTCGACGTATGGGGCATTGACTTCTTAGTCCCATTTCCTTCTTCGTATAGGAACAAATACATCTTAGTTGCAGTGGACTATCTATCCAAGTGGGTTGAAGCTGAAGCATACCCTACAAATGATGCTAAGGTAGTTATGCGATTCCTACATAAGTATGTGTTTACATGATTTGGGACACCAAGAGCTATTATTAGTGATGAAGGTTCTCACTTTGTGAATAAATGGCTTAAGTGGTTGCTTGAAAAATATGATGTGAAGCACAATATTGCCACTGCCTATCACCCCCAGTCTAATGGGCAAGTTGAAAGAGTGAATTGCGAAATCAAAGGTATCCTTGAAAAGGTAGTACAACCTAGCAGAGAAGATTGGTCTCAAAGGCTCGATGATGCATTATGGGCCTATCGAACAACATTTATGACTCCGTTAGAAATGACTCCTTGTCAGTTAGCCTTTGGAAAGGCATGTCATTTGCCAATAGAGTTGGAGAATAAAGCTCACTGGGCTTTGAAGCAGTTGAACTTTGATCTTAAGCAATCAGGTGAGAGAAGGATGTTACAACATGATGAGTTGGAAGAGCTGAGGTTGTTTTCTTATGGGAATGCTAAAATGTGCAAAGAAAGATGAAAGAGATGGCATGATAGTCATATACAACCTCGCGAGTTTAAAGATGGTCAGAAGGTTTTGTTGTTTAATTCAAGCTTGAAGTTATTTCCTGGGAAGCTTAAATCCCGATGGAAAGGACCTTATACCATCTACCAAGTTTATCCTTATGGGGCTATTGAATTATACAATAATTATGGAGGTACATTTAAAGTTAATGGTCAACGTCTTAAACACTACTGGGATGGGGAAGTTGAGCGAGTTGAATCCTCGTTCAAATTAACAGACCCTTAATTTTTCATGAACTCATTTTGTAAATAAATAAATAATTAGAACTTATTTTCTTAACTTATTACATTTAATTAATTCTGTCTAAGGAGATTGGAACTTAAGCGGGACCGCTGTGACCCCTCCAACCTTTCTTGGGAATTAATTTAATGTAATTTGTTTAGAAGAAATTTTCTAATTAAGATTTAAAATTTTTAAGTTTCATTTGTTCTGTTTGAATTTTAATTTTTATGTTAATAAAGCGGGTCAAATTTAGCCTAAGTACTTATCACTTTTTTTAAGATACAATCTGAGTTTGAGGCCCAAGACAGCAAAAAGGAGGGAAAGACCCATGCCTTGCCGTCACACCCATTGCTTGCCGCCTAAGTAACCCTAATGTAGCTAAATTTTTGCTACATGTTTCCCTAAATTTTCCTTATATAAACCCCTCTCCATTCTACTAATTTTTATATCCCTCAAAGCAATTTGCTTACACCCTAAAAATACATAAATCTCCCTTTTGTGCCGTCAACCTTAAATCCCGAAAGAAACCCTAGTTCTCTTCCCTTTTTACTAAAATTCCCTATTGTCGCCGCAAAGAGATTGCCGAAGCACCACCGTTGCTGTCACACACCATTGTCGCTGCCGTACCCCGTCGATGCTATCGCACGTCGTCGTCGTCGCCGCACCATCCTTGGCGTCAGAAAATTTTTACCGTAGCAATTTCTACCCACATTGCCGATTTCTCTTTTCTCTTTTGTACAGTAACTTTGCCAAATTTTTGGGAAAAGATACCATGTCTTGCAAAAGAACCAGATCTTCAAAGACTACTCTTGGAAACTCGATTTTGATCGATGAAGAAGTGAAAGAGAGATTTGATTCAATATTCAAGCATCAACCTATGATGCCGGAAAAAGGTTTTGACTTGAAGAGTTATGATTCCTATACCAATTAGAAAGATAATCAATGCTATCAAGTGGGAACGATTTTGTGATGCTCGTTCACTTCCCGATGATGAACTAGTTCGAGAATTCTATGCTAGTTTGACTACGTAAGATGCTACTGAAGTCATCGTTCGAAAGGAAAAGGTACCTCTTACTTCTAAGTCCATCAATGATTTGTTTAATTTACCTGATGTTGAAGAAGATGAGTACTACCCTATGATGAACAATATCAACTGGGATTTTCTTCAACAAGTGCTTGATGTTGTGACAAATCCGGAATCCCAATGGATTATAAGAAAGTATGGGAGCCATTCTTGTCGAAGAGAATTCTTAAAACCAGTAGCAAAGGTATGGTTTTATTTCGTTCGCTACAGTTTTATGCCTATCTCACATAGTTCCACCATCTCGATGGAACGGATGCTTTTTTTTATATGCAATTTTGACAGAAAAGTCCACTAATGTTGGGAAAATTATCCTCAAGGATATTCACGATTGTGCTAAAAAGAGGGCATGAAGTGTTTATTTCCCATCATTAATCACTTCACTTTTCTTAAAAGCTCGTGTTAAAACACAAGCAAATCTGAAGGGGCGATATGTTCAAGGATGCATTACAAATTATGATCTTGAAAGATTAGTAGAGAGGGTGCATGAGCTAAATCAAGGCGAGCAAGAAGAGCCAACTGAGCTGGATACTGAGGAGTCAACAGATGGAACTGAAACTGAAGTTAATTAAGTTACAGACACTGAAGAGGAAGAAGCTGATAAGAAACTGAACATTCTTGAACCAAGGGTTGGGCCAGAAGAAGAACCAGTCAAGCTAAGTGTTGAACCTGAATATACAACTCCCATGCCGACTTCTGCAAGGTTTTCAAGAAAATCAGAGTTGTCAATTTTGATGGATATGTTCAAGTTCATGCACAATCAACAATAAACTTATTGAAAATATGCAAAAATTAGAGATGACTCAATTCAAAATACTTTTAAGAATATCTCTAATACTTTTGTTCCTGAGTTCCTAGATGCTATCTTTGAGACATGGACGGAAGATACTGACGATGCAAGCAGAGATGGAGCTAAAGAAGACAAGGAGAATGAGTCAAAAAAATAAAAGGGGGGATTCCTGCCTTTTTATTTATTTAATTATTTTTAGGTCCTTAGGAATTTATTTCTTTCGTAATTAGGATTTAATTTCTGTAGAATAAAACATAGCAAGCATGAACAAACTTAACACTTCTTTAGAAAGAATAAGACTAAGTGATGTGGTAATGGGTGTAACACCCCAAACCCGGCCCAAAACACTACGACCGAATTCGGAATGCTACTGGAAAACTTTAAATCGAAATCAGCAAAGAGACGATAAAATTTGTAGCAGTCTTAAAGGTGGAATGAGAACAGGTGCTTAACCACTTCTCTAAAGATTAGGTTTTAAAACAGGATTCAATTTCTTAGAGAAACGTTTAATTTGGAAAAACAATTTGAAGCTCACGGGTAGTTGAAATCGTGTCCTTTTGAGAACTATAAAAGAATCCGAGTAATTACGAAAATCTCAATTAGAAAACCTTAGTTAAGTTTTTAGAATAATCAACTGTCATTATTTAAATTGGTTGCAATTACTAATTCATGTTGGATCTAGCATAACCCATAATAAAACCCAAAATAGTTAAATGGCCTTATTACAATAAAACAACCCAAATAAACCGAATTAAAAAAAATAAATGTTTCTAAACATGAAAGCTGCTTCTGCATGGCCATCTCGAATCCCATCCAAGCCCGATCCAATCATAACGAATCACCTGCATTGTTTGGTAATATTTGGGTGAGTCAACCGACTCAGTGTGTAATTAGTCCACATATTTCCACTTATGAGCTTAGCCCAAAACCACACCAGTCCACATATCAGATAATAATGCAAAATGCACCCAACCCAGCCTAGGGTCCATCCTCTACACACCCCCGTATCTAGCCACCACACACCAGGGGATTACTAAATCGACCCTCCAACCTCTACACACCAATTTGGCAATGAATGCCATCCACCAAGTGGTCTAGCCACTGGTCCACATGATTAAATCACAATATAATCCACAACGTGACCGTAGTCAACGTCAATCCACGATGTAGCCCATAGCTAGCATCAATCCACGATGACGCACATAGCCATCACCAACCACGATATGGCACAAAGTCGATACCAACCACGATGAGGCACAGAGCCGATCATCAATCCACGTGAGCCTTGTAGCCATCACTAAACCACGTACATAAATGTACACCCTGTCCTTCTTTCCAATATACAAATCCCACCCCATGATTATGCAACATATGAAAATGATATGATAAAATAATGCATGAACAAATTATTATGCATACAGCACCTATTTACAACAATAATCACAATCTTATCGGCATTTTGCACTGACCTGATTAACGACATACCCATTAAGGGTAACCATCTCATTATAGCCACTGCATTAATCATCACACTTATAACACATACAAATATTTTATATAACCGGGAGACCCCGAATTAATTACACACCTGATAACCCGAAGTATCACGCTCTCAGAATCGACACTATCATTAACCGAGACTACCGCTATTTGCCTACGTTCCTGTTCTGATGCTGGCCCACACCCCGGTGGCCAATCTCGTACAGCAGAGACCGATCGCATCTTAAACTTAGGAGTAGGGGCTACCCCTTTTTCTCCTCAACGATGTGAAACTGAATCCCGAAGGTTTCTGCTTAATTTCCCAAGTTGCCGAAATCTCTTGAGTAATCGAACCCAAGAGATCCTTAACGCTCCCCTCCTTTGCCTACACACGAAAAAACACGAAATCAAGGCCCTATTAAGGTTCGGCCATCCCTAAAAACCAAAGCCAACCATTTGGTTTCGGCACACCAAATGAAAAGAGATGGACTGATTGCTAAAGAGAATGATACTTACCACCAAACACGATTGAGATTAAGAGAAGGTAGTCGACGGTACTACCCTTAGAGATTTAACTTTGCGATATGACAGAAAAAGAATGGTTTCGGGAAGAGTGATGGTACGAAAGAACAAAGAAAAGAAGAAGAAGAGTATCACTTTCGGCTTTTGAATATGGTGAAAGCGGTGGAAGAGAAAGATGAGTGTAGAGGGTTGCGGCTATGGTGTTTCGACTTTAAGGATTTGCAAAAACAAAGAGAGAATGAGGGGACTATTCGGCTATGACTCCCATATGGAGATGGGATATTCTGTCACCAAAAGAATAGGTAAAGAATTGAGGTTGAGAGAAAGAAAAAGAAGAATAGAAGGTGACTAGAAGGTTTCGGCAACACTCCTTAAGTGCACAAAATGAAAGAATGACTCACCTAATACACCTTTGGCTGAGAACTTGGAGAAAACGAGCAAGGTTGCACTCAAAACCCAAAAAGAAACCTACTTACTAAGAAGATTTCGACACACACCCCCTACAACACCCCAAAACCGAACATACACATCCCCTAAAGTCCCACCTTCGGCCACTTCTTCCCTCTCTCTCCCCTATCCCACATTTTCCTTCTATTTTCCCTCTTCACCCCTCATTCAAACTCATTTGAATGAGTCAACCTCCTCAAATAGCTCTCCACCCTTTATCCGAATATCTTGACCAAGTCCACCCTCATCCCTTCAAAGTCCAATTGCCGTCCAACTCTCCCTCCTCCTTGACGCAAAAAGCAACTCAAAATTCTATCTTCTCAGCTCGAACCTCCTCCCCCTTGACACTCTATGTGAGGCCACCCTCTCCCCTTGATCCTAGGCGTTACCTTGCCACTCTACTGCTCCCTTTCTTGTGTCATAATCCACACCTAATTTCTCTTAAGGCCTAGCTCCCCTAGCTCCCCCTCTACTCAGCTTAAACCAAAAATTTTCCTATGGCTTCTACCCAAGCCCAAGGTTTCCCGAAGCCCCCAAACACTTCCAAACAGCATACAGAGCACACTAACACACAGATACAAATTAAAATGCGTGACCCCCAAATCCCGGATATTACAATGGGAATGAACATGTCTAGGATTGGGTTATTAGGGAAGACTTGGTATTTAAGCAGTCTTAATGACTCACCTCTCTTTCTTTACAACCCTACCCGGTGTTCAGTTTTCATTCATTACTTTGTTCTTGCAATGAGGACATTGCTTCTTTTTAAAGGGGGTAAGGCAAATAAATTGCTCAAACTTTTAAATTTTTTTCAAGTATGTTTCAATCATTTCTTTCATAAGTATGTTTTAATAAATGAATGTTTAGAGATATTTTTTGCTACTGAGATAGTTTGTATGCAAGTATGAATGATGATTTTATCTAAGTGAAAGTATGTTATCATGAAGAATGGAATGCTTGTATGATCTTAGCCTTAGTAATGTTTGCCATGAAAACTTAGTTTCTTTTAATATTAGACATGCATGACAGTTTATATCTTTAGAATTGACTTAGTAACTTTCTTGAGGCGAAATCCTAGGGGACATAAAAATCTAAAATGATATAGGCACTATTTCTTTGGACCGTTTGAGCCTTTTCAAGCCAACCTATGATATTAGACCCTTGAAACTATAATTTTGAGCTTAAAGGCCTGTTTTTGCAATGAACCTACATTATAAGCCAATTACCATCTTTTTAAAGTTATCCTAATTTTGTGCACCTATCTTAACTAAAGTTGTCTTGGGAATCAACATTTGAGGAAATTTTCATAAAGATGTATGTGCTCATGCTTAAAAAAAAAAAGAGAGGGCGAAGAAAACTTTGCTCAGTCTCCAAAAAGGAAAAATGCATGAGCTTGAGTTCAAAATAAGTTTAGGGGTGTTCCAAAGGTTCATGTAAAGAAAAAGGTTGTATTACGAGAAAACCAAGACAAAGTTGAAGGTTAAGATTTTTAAAACCGAAATGTCCCATCTCTTAAAATCCCTACCTTTAACCGAGCCCCATTACAACCTTATAAAAGACCTATTGTGTAACACCCCAAATCCGGCCTAGACTTTACGACCGAATCTGACGTGTCACATCGAAGTGTTTTTCGAAATTAGGCTTGTTGAGAGAAAATCGTTTTAAAAGATTGCCTTGTTTGTTACTGTTGGTTTCTTAGTTTAAAAATCCGCAGAAGCTACTCTAATTAACGTCATTTTGAAGTTTGAAAATGTGTGTTTGTCTTTTGAAACAGTTATTAATTTTGAAAACTTAGTTGTAGCAGTTTGGTAGTTTCAAAATAAGAAATTAAACCCAATTAAAAGAAATTAAAATCACCAGAGGCCTTATTACATAAACATCAACCCAATATAAAAATTTAAATAACTAGGTCTAAAATAAAATAGTAGCGAACGTGTGGCCACCTCTGAGTCCCTCGCAGCTCCAAATCATCTAAGGTTGGGGAGTACCTGTACAGTTAAAAGAAAAGGGTGAGTTACAAGAACTCAGTGTGTAATCCCCTATCATGCAGTAACAGTCTGGGCCTGAGCCCTGTTCAGTAATAGTACAGTATGGGCCTTAGCCCATTACAGTAATTAATGTGGGCCTTAGCCCAATACAGAATCAATATGGTGCGCATATGTAACCCACCCCAATCCAACCAACACACCACCGTACCAACCAACACACCAAATATTGCAGCATAGCTGCCAGTAATAATAACGCAGCAGAGCTGCCAGTAACAGTATATATGGCAAAGCCACCAGTAACAGTAACGCAGCAAGGCTACCAGTAACAGTAACACAACAAGCCTGCCAGTAACAGTATATGTGGTAGAGCTACCAGTACAGTATACTTCCTCCATAACAGTATCCCACCCCCATGCAGTATGTCATGTCATGAATCATACGTGTATGCAGAATGTCATACTCAATAACAATCATATAGAAATCACGAACACATCAGTCATTTTACTCCTTAGGGGTATTTTAGTCATTTTACTCTTTAGGGGTATTTTAGTTAGATAACAACCTTTCCGAAGGTCTACAGTCGCTTCGAACAACACTGATAACCTATATGGTCAAAACGGTGTAAATGGGCCCAAAGCCCAATATTTGGCCCAAGTAGGCCCACACACTTGTGTGGCCCATTTAGCCCAAATTCAGTCACGGCTGCGCTAACGATATAGCCCAGTCCAGTATTTGCCACTTATCGGGGATTTATTTCGTGTGGGGCCCACGAGCCCATTGAGCCCACATGGCCCATTTCAGCCAAACGAGGCCCATAACGGCCCAAGAGCACGAGAACAGTCATGGTGGCCTCTAGAGTCTATCGCCCATGATTGTGGGCTCGATTTACCACACGAGCGATCGCACACTCGTGAGGCCTCAAATGCCAAAGTTTCGGCTTTTCGACTTTTGCTGAATCACAAAACGATAGTGTGATTACACACCTGCTTAACGAGACACGCAATGAATCCCACGTGTACCGAACCTACACTCAACAAGACCTTCAGTTAATTAACTGACGATTCAAGTTAACCACTTCTTAACTTTTAGCCCAAAAATACACCACCTTACCTTGATTGAATGAGGGTGGCTTAATCCTCTAAGATCGCCAACCCAAAATTGATCACACGCCTTGTCGAGAATCTGAATTATAAACCGATCTTGTTAGATAGGATCAACTACTATCTCATCAACATAACGACAGCATTCGACTTAACCCCAGAAAACGAGGTTTGAGGAAAAAGGATGTGGTTGCTTCAAAACCACTTGTACACCACTCCTTGAGGAAACCCTAGAAATAAGGAAGGACTCATAAATCGGTACCCAAAAATAAAAGGAAAAGCATTCGGCTTAGATGAATGAAAGGAAAATAACTTAAACCCTTACCGATTGTCAAAAAATCTTATGAAAATCGAAATAGCAAAGCAATAGTAGAACAGAAGAGTACTCGGCCAATCCCCTAATAGTAGAGTAACCGAAAATGGCTAGCCAAAATGGTGAAGGGTATTCGGCCTAAATAATACGAGTATATCAAAAGAAAATAGAAAAAGGGAATGAAGTAAAAAGATGAAGAGGGAATTCGACTAGAAAAGAAACCAAGAGAAAATCAAATTGAGATGGAGGGATGAAGCCATATTCGGTCAAGAAGAAATAATAAGTAGAAGAGGGTGAAATCAACAAGCAATTCTACAAAGGCTTAATTGAACAATAAGAGGAAAGAAAAGGTGATAAAGAAAACAACTCAACTAGATTATGAAGAAGAGGAGTCGGCATTAGAATGGACAGAACAAAACTCGAAAGGAAAAATACTCGAAATGCAATGTTCGACTACTTTAAAAGGGAAATAAAAGAAAAATAGTGCTAAAAGTTGACAAAAGTCACAATTCGGCAAACCAAAAATAGCACAAAATGCCCAAAACTGAACAAAGAGTAGAGAAAAACACTTAAAATCCTTCTAGCCGAATTTACATGCCCAAGACTCCCTATTCGGCTACAACACACCAACATTTGAATTTCCTTGACCTTCTCCTCCTAAATCTCCTCCATAACCTTACCAACATGATCATATCCCTTGATCTCCTCCCCTGACCAATTCCACAACCACCTCAACAGAGTTTCAGTCAAACTCTACCTCTCACACCACCAAGATATAAAATAAATACTCCTTTGCATGCCAAGGGATTCGAACCCAAGCTCTCACATCACCCACTTCATGCCATCACCACTAGTCCACCAGCTCATTTGTGTCTCCTTTCCCCTACAATTGTTTATAAAGCCTACCCGCTAATGCTCAACCCCTTTAATTAAGAAAAACAATTTTTTTGCTAAAGCCAAAGCTCAAACCCAGAGTTTCTTAGAGACTCTCAACCACTCCCAAACCAGACAAACAGTTCATTATTCAAGTCAAAACACATAAAATCAAAACATGGATTTTTGGCGCGTTACAATTCTACCCCCTAAAAGAAATTTCGGCCTCGAAATTTACTGGTCAGAATAGGTGAGGGTATTGTTGTCGCATTGCCTCCTTAGGTTCCCACGTGGCTTCCTCGATACTGTGATTTTGCCATAGCACTTTAACCAATGGGATCGATTTCTTTCTTAGTACCTTCACCTCACGGTCCAATATCTGTACTGGTTCTTCCTCGAAGGTCATATCTGGCCTAACTTCAATCTCCTCGCCTTGTACTATATGTGTGGGATCAGAGTGATAACGCCTCAATATGGAGACATGGAACACATCATGAATTTGGTCTAATTCTGGAGGCAACTCAAGTTGATAGGCGACTGGTCCCACATGCTTCAGTATACGATAAGGCCCAATGAACTCAGGGCTAAGCTTACCCTTTCGCCCAAACCTCAGTATCTTTTTCCATGGAGAGACCTTAAGAAAAATGAAGTCTCCCACAGAATACTTAATCTCTCAGCCTTTAAGATCTGCGTAAGACTTTTTCCTATCAGACGCTTCCTTCAACAGGTCTCGAATCAGTTTTACCTTTTCTTTGGTATCAGAGACTAACTATGGCACCAAAACTTGCCGCCCGCCCAGCTCAGTCCAATAGGTTGGAGTACAACACCTACGACCATATAACGCCTCGTACGGTGCCATTTGAATGCTGGACTGATAGCTGTTACTATATGCGAACTCTACTAGTGGCAAATAGTCTTCCTAGCTGCCTCAGAAATCAATGACACAACTTCTTAACATGTCCTCCAGTATCTGCATCACCCTCTCTGACTGACCATCTATTTGAGGATGGAACATAGTACTGAAGTCCAACCTAGTACCCAAAGCCTCGTGTAATTTATTCCAGAACCGAGATGTGAATCAAGGGTCTCTGTCAGATATGATAGAAACTGGTACCCCCTGCAGTCGCACAATCCCAGCCACATACAATTTTGCTAGCTTTTGCAACAAGTAATCAGTACAGATTGGTATAAAATGGGCAGATTTAGTCAATTGGTCTACAATAACCCATACCGAGTCCTTTTTAACAGGCGTTAAGGGCAGCCCACTCACAAAATCCATAGTTACCCTCTCCCACTTCCAAAGTGGAATCTTAACTGGCTGCAGTAACCTAGAAGGTAGCTAATGCTCAGCCTTAACTTGCTGACATGTTAAGCACTTACTCACAAAATCAGTAACTTTGCGTTTCAGCCCTAGCCACTAGTACAGCTCACGAAAATCTCGGTATAAATTGTTTCCTCCAGGATGCATAGCGTATGGACTACTATGCGCCTCTCGCAGTATAGACTACCTTAGATCAGAATCCCTTGGTACACAGACTCTCCCACGGAAACACAGTACTCCCTCACCATTCAACCCAAAATCCGCAGTCTCTCCATTCTCAACTTGTCAAAAATGAGGAACCAATGATTCATCCAACAATTGTTTCCCCTTAATTTGCTCAGTCCACGTCGGTCTCACTTGAAGCTCAGCTAACAAACTACCATCACCATACAAGCTGAGACGAGCAAACATTGCTCTCAAATCAGATACAACCCTACGACTCAGTGCGTCACCTACCACGTTAGCCTTACCAGGGTGATACTCAATCGAGCAGTCGTAATACTTAAGTGGCTCTATCCATCTTCGCTGCCTAAGATACAGCTCCTTCTGAGAGATGAGGTACTTGAAGCTCTTATGTTCTATGTAGATAATGCATTCTTTGCCGTATAAATGATGCCTCCATATTTTCAGTGCGAATATTACAGGGGCTAACTCCAAGTCATGAGGTGGGTAATTCACCTCATGAGGCTTAAGTTGACGAGACTCATAAGCAACAACCTTACCCTCCTACATCAACACAAAACCCAAGCTAATGTGTGATGGATCACTATAGACAGTAAATTCCTTCCCAGACTCTGGCTGTGTCAAGATAGGGGCCTCAGTCAGAACTTTCTTCAGTTTCTCAAAACTTTCTTGCTGCTTATCAGTCCAGTTAAACGGTACCCCTTTACGAAACAACTTAGTCAACAGAGAAGCAATCAAGGAAAACCCCTCAATAAAACGTCAGTAATACCCTACCAGACCCAGAAAGCTTCGAATCTCAGATACTGTCTTAGGTGGTTAAAGCTTCGAATCTCAGATATTGCCTTAGGTGGTTTCCAATCCAGTACTGCTTCAATTTTTTGAGGATCTACCCTAATCCCCACGGCAGACACCACGTGACCAAGAAATGTCACTTCTCGCAGCCAGAACTCACATTTGCTAAACTTAGTGTACAGTTATTTCTCCCTTAAAATCTGTAGAACAATACGGAGATGTGCATCATGTTCATCCTCGGTTCTCGAATACACTGACATATCATCTATAAATACCACCACGAACCAATCCAGGTAAGGCTGGAATACTTGATTCATCAGATCCATGAAAGCAGCTAGTGCATTCGTCAGTCCAAACGGCATCACTAGGAACTCGTAGTGACCATAACGAGTCCTAAATACAGTCTTATACGCATTAGCCTCTTTAACCCTTAGCTGATGGTACCCAGAACGGAGATCTATTTTGGAGAAAACTAAAACTCCTTGCAGCTGATCAAATAGATTGTCAATTCTCGGTAGGGGATACTTATATTTGATAGTCAGCTTATTAAGTTGCTAATAATCGATGCACATGCGCATGGACCCATCCTTCTTCTTTACGAACAACACTGGTGCTCCCCACAGAGACACATTAGGTCAAATGAATCCTCGATCCAACAGCTCTTGGATCTAAGCTTTTAACTGTACCAGTTCCTTCAGTGCCATCCTATAAGGGGCGATGGACACTGGAGCTGTTCCAAGCAAGAGCTCGATACCAAATTCAACTTCACGATTTAGAGGCAACCTAGGGAGCTCATCAGGAAACACATCAGAAAATCCTTAACTGTCTTGATATTTCCAACAGATGGACCCTCAGAGTCAGATGCTCCAACATAGGCTAGAAACGCCTCACAACCCTTGGGAACCAGTTTTTCGGCCCTTAATGCAGAAGTCACATTAGACAGGAAGTCCTTTCGTTCCCCAATTACTGCCACTTCCTCATCCTCAGTAGTTCTCAACACCATACACTTAGCAGCACAATCCAAACTTGCACGGTGTTTCACCAGCCAATCCATACCCAATATAAGGTCAAATTCACCAAACGACAATTCCATCAAGTCCGCCAGAAAGACAACCCCTTGAACCTCTAGGAGCACATTTCTGAACAATTTGTCTACCGTAACCGACTGTCCCAGTGGACTTAACACCATCATTTCATTAACAGTACTCTCACACATGATACCCAAGGTTCCAGACACAATGCATGCAATATATAAATACGTAGACCCTATATCAATCAGAGCGGTGTAAGGTACATTATGAATCAGGAACGTACCGATTATAACGTTTGGAGTGTCACCATCCTCTCTCCGACGAGCAGCATATACCAGAGCTGGCTGCCTCGCTTCAATGTTACCAGTACCTCTGCCTGGTGTTCAACGACCTCATCGCATACCATTTCCACCTCTAGCCTACCCACGGCCTCTCGGTGGCTGCTCACCACCTCTCATTGGCTGACCATAACCCATTCCTGTAGCTTGCATCTGAACAGGCCTCTAGGGACAATTCTTGACCTGATGATCCATGGACCCGCATCTGAAGCATGCCCCAATCCTCTTTCAGCACTCACCCTGGTGAGATCTCCCATAATCAGCGCAGGGCTGCGGTCTAGCAATAGCAACAAGAACTCCTGTCCAAACCGGACCATCAAACCTGGCCTTCTTAATAAGCCTCCCAGAAGAACTTGAGGGCCCAAAATCTATCTTATTTCTGCCCTTATCTTTTTCATGGTTTTGGCACTCTGAGCGCTTCACCTCTTCAGCAATCTTTGCCTTTTCTACATGAGTAGCAAAATCTCCCTCCCTCTGTGGAGCTACCAATACCCTTAACTCATCTTGAAGGCCGTCCTCAAAATGCACACAGCGTTCATATTCTGTTGCTACTATCCCTCGAGCATACCGACTCAATCGCAAGAACTCTGCCTCATATTCTGCCACTGTCTTATTCCCTTGGGTCAGGTTCAGAAATTCCCTTCTTCGGACATCCACATAACTTACGCCCACATATTTCTCTTGGAAAGCTACTTTAAAGAAATCCCATTTTATTCGGTCAGCCTGCATACCCTCTCTCACGGTGATCCACCATTGGTAGGCCTCATCTCACAGTAAGGACACTGCCCCTTTTAATTTTTGCTCTGTATTACAGTCAACGTCGCCCATTATCCGTTCGGTAGCCTCTAACCAGTACTCTGCCACATTTTGGGCTACTATAGAAATACCCCTGAAAATTTCTGCTCCATTAGACCGGAGTCGCTTTGAAATTGACCCTCGGCCTACTGTTCCAATACTAGCTCCAGCAACCCTCTCTAAAACGCGGAGCATCGCTTGGGATAGAGCCTCATCCCCAACTGCTCGATCATAAGACCCCGTCTCGATTATTGGTGAGGCTGGTGCTTCTCCAGTAAGCATGTTGCCCGATGCAGACGATCCGCCCCGAGCATTTCCTCAGCCCCTACCGCGGCCTCGTGTACCCCTTTTGTGAGTACTCCTTGTGCTCATTTCGATATGCGCTTTACCTGATTAAAAAGTCTTATGCATTAGATTATAATTTCAGTAATTAGTCACAAATGTATTATGAAAAATAGTCATTAAGGGTTTGTTTTCGTAGATCGAGGTCTCACTCCAGTTTACAGTCTCCTACGGTCTCAGTTTTCTCTATCTAGAGTTTCATAGTATAACAGTAATAAGAATTAGAGAACTTATAAATTTGGTGCCGGAAACTCAGTGTGCCACACTTGTACATCTTTCAAACGTTTCTAATTTTACAATCTAATTTCAAAAAGACTTTTCAAAACCCATTCCAAAGCTGAGTTTTGCAACCTAGCCTTGATACCACTAAATGTAACACCTCAAACCAGCCTAAACATTACGACTGAATCGACGTGTCACATCAAAGTGTTTTTCGAAATCAGGCTTGTTGAGAGAAAACTGTTTTTAAACTATTGCCATGTTTGTTACTGTTGGTTTCTTAGTTTAAACCGCAGCAACTACTCTAATTAACGTCATTTTGAAGTTTGAAAATGTGTGTTTGTCTTTTGAAACAGTTATTAATTTTGAAAACTTAGTTGTATCAGTTTGGCAGTTTCAAAATAAGAAATTAAACCCAATTAAAAGAAATTAAAATCACCAGAGGACTTATTACATAAACATCAACCCAATATAAAAATTTAAATAACTAGGTCTAAAATAAAATAGTAGCGAAAGTGTGGCCACCTCCGAGTCCCTCGCAGCTCCAAATCATCTAAGGCTGGGGAGTACCTGTACAGTTAAAAGAAAAGGGTGAGTTACGAGAACTCAGTGTGTAATCCCCTATCATGCAGTAACAATCTGGGCCTGAGCCTTACTCAGTAACAATACAATGTGGGCCTTAGCCCATTATAGTAATCAATGTGGGCCTAAGCCCAATACAAAATCAATATGGTGGCATATGTAACCCACCTCAATCCTACCAACACACCACCCGTACCAACCAACACACCATGTGGGGATAAAATCGACCCACCCAACCAACACACCAAATATTGCAGCATAGTTGCCAATAATAATAACGCAACAAAGCCACCAGTAACAGTAACGCAGCAAGGCTACCAGTAACAGTAACACAACAAGCCTGCCAGTAACAGTATATGTGGTAGAGCTACCAGTACAGTATACTTCCTCCATAACAGTATCCCACCCCCATGCAGTATGTCATGTCATGAATCATACGTGTATGCAGAATGTCATACTCAATAACAATCATATACAAATCACGAACACATCAGTCATTTTACTCCTTAGGGGTATTTTAGTCATTTTACTCTTTAGGGGTATTTTAGTTAGATAACAACCTTTCCAAAGGTCTACAGTCGCTTCGAACAACACTGATAACCTATATGGTCAAAACGGAGTAAATGGGCCCAAAGCCCAATATTCGGCCCAAGTGGGCCGACACGCTCGTGTGGCCAATTTAGCCCAAATTCAGTCACAGCTATGCGAATAATATAGCCCAGTCCAGTATTTGCCACTTATCGTGGATTTATTCCGTGTGGGGCCCACGAGCCCATTAAGCCCACACGATCCGTTTCAACCAAACGAGGCCCATAACGGCCCAAGAGCACGAGAACGCTCGTGGTGGCCTCTACAGTCTATCGCCCATGATTGTGGGCTCAATTTACCACACGAGTGATCGCATGCTCGCGAGGCCTCAAATGTCGAAGTTTCAACTTTTCGACTTTTTTGGCTTTTTGGCTTTTGCCGACTCACAGAAACGATAGTTTGATTACACACCTGCTTAACAAAATGCAAGAAGAATCCCACTTGTACCTACACTCTACAAGACCTTCAGTTAATTAACTGACGATTCAAGTTAACTACTTCTTAACTTTTAGCCCAAAAATACACCACCTTACCTTGTTTGAATGAGGGTGGCTTAATCCTCTAAGATCGCTAACCCAAAATTGATCACACGCCTTGCCGAGAATCTAAATTATAAATAGATTTTGTTAGATAGGATCAACTACTATCTCATCAACATAAAGACAACATTCGGCTTAACCCCAGAAAACGAGGTAGCACATAACCTTAATTGAACACTTGAGGAAAAAGGTTGTGGTTACTTCAAAACCACTTGTACACCACCACTTCTTGAGGAAACCCTAGAAATAAGGAAGGAATCATAAATCGATCCCCAAAAATAAATGGAAAAACATTCGGCTTAGATGAATGAAAGGAAACATAACTTAAACCCTTACCGATTGTCAGGAAATCTTATGAAGACCGAAATAACAAAGCAATAGTAGAACAGAAGAGTACTCGGCCAATCCTGTAACGACTCGAATTTTGGGCTTAGAAGAAATGGGCTTCGCATGCTGGAGGAATTGGGATTTAGTTGTGCATGTGAATAACCTGAAAGTATGTCTGCTTTGGTGGTTAAGTGTCCTGAGAAGTATTGAAGAAGTATTGAAGAAGTCTTGGGTTCAAACCTGGGCTTTAGGAAAATTTTGGTTTTAGGTGAATAAAACCCTGGATGTAAGTGAGTAAGCTTTAAGAATATTGTTGGGGAAATCATGACACAAGGAAGCTTGTGGCCTAGTGGTTGTGGTGTCATTAAGGTTGTAGGGGAGTCTGGGTTGAAGTCTTGGTTCTTGCAGAATTTTTAAATTCTGCTCTTAAAAGAATCTAGACACTAGCACATAGGCTTTATAAATATTTACGCATATTTTTAGTCACAGAAGAGCTTGTGGTCTAGTGGCAAGGTGGCATGTGGAGTAACCTTGAGGCCTGAGGTTCGAGTGTTGGCACAGCATAATGAGGTATTTATTTTGCAGTTGGGACGGTTGGAGTTTGTGTTGCATTAGAATTCTGATGGATGAGTAGATTGTGGAGAGAATCATGGAGTAGATTGTGGAGAGATTAAAGGAGTGTTTTATGGAGGAAAAATAGGAATTTGAGAGGGAAAGGAAGTGTGTGCCGATTTGGTCTCCGGACTTTGGGGAGTTCGGTTTTGGTAGAGGCAGAATTAAGCATTTTTCCTAATAAGCCGTTGGTGTCGTATGGTGTAGCCATACAGTTTGCTGATTTCTTTTAGTGCAACTTTAGTTTTTCTTTTGTGAGGAGATTTGTACAATTGAGGTTTCTTTTCCTTTTTACCGAATTTTACTTCTCTGTCTCTCTACTAAATCATTTTTCTATCTTTCTTTCTACCCTTTTCTCTGCGTTGGCAAATACACCTTCCTCTTCTTTTTCTCCAATATTCTATCGGTTCTTCTTTCAACTAAATCTCCCTTTGTTTTTTTTCTTCTCTCTTTTTCGTTTGCTTTACTTGGCCGAATGCATCATCTTCTCTTTTCCCAAGTTCTCTTTCGCCTTCTTTAGTCTGTTTCAATTCATATCTATTATCACCCATTTTCTATGGGAAGCTAGCCTAATATTGCATTCTTTTCACCTTTACTTTCGTCATTGATTTAGCAACTATCCTCTAGCAGTAGGTCGAAATCTCCTTTCTTGACGTTGAGTTCAAGTAAGGGGTTTCTCAAGTGGACAGAGGCGTTCAAAACTTCCTGTTGTCAATCGATTGTATAGTTGGGGTAAGTTGATCCGTTGGCCGATTGCCCTATGATGTTGGCATTGGGATTTTAAGTCATATTCTAGAAATAGTTTTGTGTAGGCCCCACACGGATTAAATATGCATATTATGGTAAATGTTAAACCGAGCCATGTAGTCCACATGGCTAGGGTCGTTTTTAGGCAATGGGCCATGTAGGCCCATTGGGTTGGTGGACCCACACGGATAAATGCATGTTGTATGGTTTCTATTGGTTTGAACTACGTTGTTCGTATAGCTGAGGCTATCTCTGGGCTAATTGGGCCACACAAGCGTGTGGGCCCACTTCGACCGAGTAATGGGCCTTAGGCCCATTTACCCGGTTGTGACTGTTTAGGTTACTTAAGTCGCTCGAGGCGACAGTGGACCTTCTGTTGGGTTGCCGAGACCCCTAGTTTACAAAATTACCGAAACACCCCCAGTTTGCAAAATTACCGAAATACCCCCGTTTGCAAAATTACTGAAATACCCCCAATTTGCAAAATGACCGAAATACCCCCGATTTGCAAAATTACTGAAATACCCCCAGTTTGCAAAATTACTAAAATACCCCTAATTTACAAAATTACCAAAATACCCTCAGTTTGCAAAATTACCGAAATACCCCTAGTTTGCAAAATTATCGAAATACTCCGATAAGGTAGAATTACCGAAATACCCCTGTAGGGTAGGATTATCGAAATACCCTTATATGTTTAAATGACTATTTTGCCCATGTGGGTAAATGACTGACTTAGACTATGAGTTTGACTGACTTGACAGTGGGCATGTGACTGATATACTGTTAATATATGTTGAAGTGACTGTTACTGAGCATGGCCATTTTGCATACACGTGTAATGATTGAGCATGACATACACGACATATTGCATGGGGTTGGGACATTGATATGGAGGAAGTTTTGATAGGGTCACACGGGTCGCATATGGTAAATGTTAAACCGAGCCGTGTAGTCCACATGGCTAGGGTCGTTTTTGGGCAATGGGTCGGGAGGCCCACTGGGCTGGTAGCCCCACACGGATAAAATGCATGTTGTATGGTTTCTATTGGTTTGGACTGCGCTGTTCGTCTAGCCGAGGTTATCTCTGGGCTAATTGGGCCACACGAGCATGTGGGCCCATTTGGGCCGAGTAATGGGCCTTAGGCCCATTTACCCCGTTGTGACTGTTTAGGTTACTTAAGCCGCTCGAGGAGACGGTGGACCTTCTGTTGGGTCGCTGAGACCCTCAATTTGCAAAATTACCAAAATACCCCCTATTTGCAAAATTACGGAAATACCCCAAATTTGCAAAATTACTGAAATACCCCCGACTTACAAACTTACTAAATACCCCCAATTTGCAAAATTACCAAAATACACCTAATTTGCACCAAAATACCCTCGGTTTGCAAAATTATCGAAATACCCCAAGTTTGCAAAATTACCAAAATACCCCCAGTTTGCAAAATTACCGAAATACCCCTGTAGGGTAGAATTATTGAAATACCCGTGTAGGGTAGGATTATCGAAATACCCTGATATGTTTAAATGACTATTTTGCCCTTGTGGGTAAATAACTGACTTAGACTATGAGCTTGACTGACTTGACTGTGGGCGTGTGACCGTTATGCTGTTAATATATGTTGAAATGACCGTTACTGAGCATGGCCATTTTGCATACACGTGTAATGATTGAGCGTGACATACACAACATATTGCATGGGGTTGGGACATTGTTACGGATGAAGTTCTGATAAGGTCGCACAGGATGCATGACGACTGTGGATCCAGTATTATTTTGTTAACGTCGCACCTGTCACATGAGACGACTGTGGATTGACGGACGGCTTAAAGCCGCGTAATCTGATTATGGCTCTGTGCCAACCTAAATATGGCTCTGTGCCTTCTTGATTATGGCTTTGTGCCAGTCGTATTTACCTGTGGCTATGTGCCTAACATATATATCGATGACTCTATATCGATCATATTTACCCAAGGTTGTGTGCCGGTTATATTACCGTCGCTGATGGCTATGTGCCAAACATAATACAGTCATTGATGGCTTTGTGCCAATTATAATACCGCTACTAAAGGCTTAGAGCCACATATATATATACTAGCAGCTTTGCTGCGATTACGGTTAGGGCCGCAACTGGTGCTAACTTTTGTGTGCTGGGTGGGTGGGTCGATTTTATCCGCACGTAAGTGTAGGGTTGGTACGGGTGGTGTGTTGGCTAGATCGGGGTGGGATGCATCCTCATACTATTGCATATCTGTTTATGAAATCTGTCACTATACTGGGCTTAGGCCCACTTGCTCTGTTTTGGGTTTGGGCTAGGCCCAATTTATTCTGTTATGGGTTGTGACCCAAATGATATTTTAGTGGGCTTTGGCCCACGTATGCCTTGATCTGGACTGTATTGTTACGGTTAAGGGGCTTTGGCCTAGACTGTTTCGGTTTCTATTTCTGTATATTGACTGTTACTCTAGCAAGGGGATTACACACTAACTTTTCATAAGCTCACCCCGTTTTAACTGTGCAGGTAATCCCCAGCGTTAGATGGATCGATGCTGCGAGGGACTCGGAGAAGGCCACACACTGCTTATGTTTTCCGTTTTGATTGCTTACATTCAAGTATTTTGATTTGGGTTGTAATAAGGCCTCTTTAAGTTTTTAGATTTTAACTTTAGGTTTTTATTTATGTTTGAATTATATTCATTAGAAGTAAATCATGGTTTTCCAAAATGCTAATAGTTTTTAGAACAACACTACGTTTTTGCTACATTTTCGAAATGGTTTTGCGACTTAATCTTTTTCGTAAATCGATTACTCTTAAAATTAGCTTCCGTAATTAAAAAGATATTTTGGGAATAAAATTAATAATTTTTTTCTTAATGTACCACGTTTTAAAAATAAACTAACATAACTGGGATTTTACTTAAGCTTTCTTTAAGAAGGGTTTTCAATGAAAACATGGTTTTCGAAAAACACTTCAATGTGACACGCCAGATTTGGGCCTAACTTCTAGGTCGGGTTTGGGTTGTTACATTTAGTGGTATTAGAGCCAGGTTGCAAAACTCGGCTATGGATTGGGTTTTTAAAATTGAATTTATGAAAGAACTGTTTCAAAAGATTTGAAGTATGTGAAATGTTTTATTGAATATTTTCCTGAAAGTGTGGCTCCCCGAGTCTCCGGCGCCGTATCTGTAAGTTTTTTGAATACAGTGAGTTAGAAATATTGTAGTTTCTTTAGATATTGGACTGTATTTTTGGTATTTATTCTGTGTGTGTTTGGAAATGTTAGATGTGATGTTCTGGATATAGAAACCTATCTGCTACGATAGGTGGATGTTTTGGATGTGTGTTAAAGATGTTGGGATTAGATTGCACAGTGGTAGCGTAGTGGGGTAGTTGTTACACGACTACCCTGTTAACTAAAAATTTCAGGGACGAAATTTCTTTAAGGGGGTAGAGTTGTAGCTCATCGAATTTTGGGCCTAGAAGAAATGGGCTTCGCATGCCGGAGGAATTGGAATTTAGTTGTCCATGTGAATAACCTAAAAGTATGTCTGCTTTGGTGGTTAAGGGTCTTGAGAAATATTGAAGAAGTCTTGGGTTCAAACCTAGGCTTTAGGAAAATTCTGGTTTTAGTTGAATAAAACCCTGGATGTAAGTGAGTAGGCTTTAAGAATATTGTTAGGGAAATCATGACACAAGGAAGCTTGTGGCCTAGTGGTTGTGGCATCATCAAGGTTGTAGGGGAGCCTAGGTTCAAGTCTTGGCTCTTGCAGAATTTTAAAGTTTTTCTCTTAAAAGAATCTGGACACTAGCACATAGGCTTTATAAATATTTGCGCATGTTTTAAGTCACAGAAGAGCTTGTAACATCCTAGAATTAGGGCTTCTGCATTTTGCACTATTTCATGCATTTGGCTAGCTATGCTTGTTGATTTGGTATGTTTGGGGGGTCTTGGAGAGGCTCGGGTTCGAGCCAGAGCTTTGGTAAAGTTTTTCTCTTTAGGGCATTTTAAGGGGAGAGCTAGTGGATGCAGGCCTTAGGTATGATTGGTTGTAATTTGATGTCACAAGGAGCAAGGTGGCTTAGTGGTTGGCGTCACAAGGGAGCATGAAAGGGGGAGGAGTTCGAATCTCATCTGTTGCATTATGTAGCTTTAATTTTTGTGCTCAAGGGAAGGGAGAGGTGGCTTTCGGCTAGGACTCTACCAAGGTGGGTGTTGAATGAGTCAAATAATTTGAAATGGATGGAGGAGAGGAGTTGAGGGAGTTTGAAGTGGTCAACTAATTCAAATGGTGGATGGAGAGGACTTGGTGGAGCAAATCTAGGAGCAAATCAAGGAAGTGGGGAGGTGGAGTGAAAGTTGGCCGAATGTTAGAGAGGTGGGAGGAGAATTTCGGCTATGTGAGGTAGTTGGCTAGGGAATTTCGGCATATTGGTGTGGGATAGCAAAATCAAACCTTTTGGAAGTGTTGTGTCGAATTCTTTAGTTTCTTTAGCTTTTCTTTTGACGTTTTGGGTGTTTAACTCTTAAGGTATTTTCGGGTTGGCTACTTTTGTGCTTGTGCCGAATCTTTCAAAGTATTCTCTCCATCTTTTCCCTTCAAGTTTTCATTTCTTTTCTCCTGTGTTGGCACCTTAGCCGAA
Source organism: Gossypium australe (assembly GCA_005393395.2). NCBI lineage: Eukaryota > Viridiplantae > Streptophyta > Magnoliopsida > Malvales > Malvaceae > Gossypium > Gossypium australe. The sequence continues at coordinate 98,791,218 of CM016616.1, read as the reverse complement.
TCACTCTTATTCTTCACTTCTGCTATTTTCTTCATCTTTTCTTCTTGCACCTTTATCTCTTGCTTCATTAGCCGAACCTCAGTTGCCCATCGTCTTCACTTTTCTTTTTACCTTTCTCTTTTGTTCTACTCTTAAACTGAAACCCCTACACCTTTTTGTTCTTGTTTAGTTTTCTCCATAGCCGAATCTCTCTGGTAACCATTCTGAATTGATTCTCTTTTGAGTGTGTGCCATAGCCAAAATTTTGCTTTCTTTCACTGCTTTCCATTTCTTTTCTCCTTAAGTCGAATCTCTTGTGTTCATCTCCTACAATTTATTTTCATCACCATAACCGAACCCCTTGCTACCCCATTCTAAATTGATTTCTTTCTTGTGTGTTCATCATAACCGAACTTGGATTGCTTCTATTATTTTTGCCAGTGTCGAATTGCCTTGGGTTCCATTCGGCTTCTCTCTGTTCAAGACTTTCGTTGGATAAGCTGAACACTCTGCAACTGAATCTGTGGTTGTGCAATTCCTCGTTTATATAGGTAAGGAGTTTCTCTCTTTAGTTTCTATACGGTTAGTCTTTTTCGCTATACTCTGCCTTAACCCAATCTCTTTGCTAGACAACCATCGTTCTCTCTAAAAGTACTATACTGATCAAAGATTCTCTTCATGGATGCGAGTGCTAGCCAATCTAAGGAGGGGAGTGGACTCGTAGTCTCTGCTCCCAAGTTCAAACTACATGCTGTGTCGGTGGTTTGAGATTTTTCGCCGGGTTGTGGTAGAGAGCTGACATCTGTTTGGGATAGGCAGATAGTGGTTTTTCCCGCTAGTGAAAGTAGCGACGATCGGGAGTGTCTAGTTCTTCGCGTAATCAGGTGTGTAATTCTCACACCATCTATTGCTTGATTAATAATAAGTATGCGGATTGGTTAAAAGCCGAAACATCGGTAATGGCTATTGAGTTGCCCTTGGGGGGTAAAATCAGAGTTACCAGGTTAGTTACCCTTGATTGTGTCGTGTAAATACCTTATCATGGACATATGTATGCTCTGATTATTCGATTTACATTGACATATGTTGCATTCATTATATTATGAATATATGTTGCATGGGATTAGGATATGATATTGATTAAAAGGGGCAGTGTATTTCAGTGGTTTGGTACCACATATATCGGTGACTCTGTCGGTGACTCTGTCACATTATTTCAGTGGTTTGGTACCACATATATCGGTGACTCTGTCACATTATATCGACTTTGAGCAGCATGACTGTCAGTATGACTACCAATAAGGAGTGTAGCGGATGGAGGGTTGATTGTAGAAATCCACACAGGTGTGTTGAGGTTGGACATATAGAGCGGTGTGTAGAGGATGGGATACTAGGTTGGGCTGGGTTGCATTGCATTCACTATCTGATATGCCATGTTGTTAGGGCTACGGCCCAATTCGATACATATGGGCTTCGGCCAAATCTGTGACCGTGAGGGCTAAGGCCCAATGTGCTTCTGTGCGCTTAGGCTCAGTTTTCGTTCGTAAGGGGAATTACACACTGAGTCCTCGTGACTCACCCATCTGCTTAATTTTGCAGGTAATCCCTAGTTCGAGGATTTGAAGCCTAGGAGGACTCTGTGGTGGCCATGCATTACTTCTTTCATAAACTTCGTTTTCTTTATCTAAACTTATTTTTAAATTTGGAATTTGCTATGTAATGAGGCCTCCGGGATTTTAATTTGGTTTTTATTTAATGCTATTGTTATATATTATGAAATGTTAGATATGGAGTTTTTCTAATATATATATATATATATATATATATATAAACAATCATTTTCCAAAGTATTAACAAGCGGATGACAAGCAAATAAATAATTAAACTCGGGATTTTCTCAGAATTACACAAACAGTTTTTAAATGTCATGTTTCTGAAATCCACTAGTTTCGGTTTTTCGTATCACAAAACCAGTTTTTAACTATTAGTATTACTAATAAAAATTTGCAAGAAAACCTTGGAACTGAATATGATTTTCAAAATGAAAACAAAACTCGAAGTTTTTAAAATTTCAAAGTTTCTTTAAAATAACCTTTCCATGTGACATACCAGATCCGGTCATAACGTTTAGCCTGGGTTTTGGGTGTTACAGAGCTTGTGGTCTAGTGGCAAGGTGGCATGTGGAGTAACATTAAGGTCTGAGGTTCGAGTGTTGGCACAGCATAATAGGGCATTGCATTTGGAACGGTTGGAGTTTGTGTTGCATTAGAATTCTGATGGATGAGGTTGTTGTGGAGAGAATCATAGAGTAGATTGTGGAGAGATTAAATGAGTGATTTATGGAGGAAAAATAAGAATTTGAGTGGGAAAGGAAGTGTGTGCTGATTTGGTCTCTAGACTTTGGGGAGTTCGGTTTTGGTAGAGGCAGAATTAATCATTTTTCCTAGTAAGCCGTTGGTGCTGTATGGTGTAGCAGTACAGTTTGCCGAATTCTTTTAGTGCAACCTCAATTTTTCTTTTGTGAGGAGATTTGTGCAATTGAGGTTTCTTTCCCTTTGTACCGAATTTTACTTCTCTATCTCTCTACTGAATCATTTTTCTATCTTTCTCTCTACCCTTATCTCTGCGTTCGCAAATACACCTTCCTCTTCTTTTTCTCCAATATTCTGTCGGTTCTTCTTTCAATAACTGAATCTCCTTTTATTTTTTTTCTTCTCTCCTTTTTGTTTGCTTTACTTGGCCGAATGCATCATCTTCTCTTTTCCCAAATTCTCTTTCCCCTTCTTTAGTTTGTTTCAATTCATATCTGTTATCACCCATTTTCTGTGGGAAGCTAGCCTAATATTGCATTCTTTTCACCTTTACTTTCCTCATTGATTCAGCAACTTTCTATGATGTTGGTATTGGGATTTTAAGTCATATTCTAGAATTAGTTTTGTTTAATAAGACTCGTTGCTTAAACAGATATTCATTGAGGGGTCTGTAATCCTCTTTCATTGGCGATCTAAGTAGGTTCAATCCACGCTCGTTCAAGCAAGGCATTGGTAGGTAATCTTTTGAATGGATTTCGATTAACGGCTCTTTCAATTATTGTGTTAGGGTTATAACCGAAGTTACTGTTATGATAGGTTCGACATTCGGGGGTTTCTGAGCTATTCCAAAAAATGTGTGTAACCACACTCTTTCTGATCGTAGATTGACAAAATGCCAAAAAGCTGAAATACCGGGAATAATGCCACACGAGCGTGCAATCGCACGTGTGGTGGTCCGAGCCCACGAATATGAGCGTAAGATGGTTGAGGCCACCATGAGCGTTCTCATGGGCTGTCGTTATGGGCCGTGTAGACCCAATGGGCCTGTGCACCCCACATGGATTAAATTTGCATATTGTGGTAAATATTAGACCGAGCCGTGTAGTCCACATGGCTAGGGTCATTTTTAGGCAATGGGTCGGTAGGCCTACTGGGCTGGTGGCCCTACACGGATAAAATGTATGTTGTATGGTTTCTATTGGTTTAGACTGTGTTGTTCGTATAGCCGAGGCTATCTCTGGGCCAATTGGGCCACACAAGCGTGTGGGCCCACTTGGGCCGAGTAATGGGCCTTAGGCCTATTTACCCCGTTTTAACTGTATAGGTTACTTAAGTCGCTTGAGGCGAGGTGGACCTTCTGTTGGGTCGCTGAGACCCCCAGTTTGCAAAATTATCGAAATATCCCCGATTTGCAAACTTACTGAAATACCCCCGATTTGCAAAATTACTGAAATACCTTCGATTTGCAAAATTACCAAAATACCCTCAATTTGCAAAATTACCGAAATACCCCCAGTTTGTAAAATTACCAAAATACCCCCAATTTGCAGAATTACCGAACTACCCCAGTAGGGTAGAATTACCGAAATACCCTTGTAACACCCCAAACCCGGACAAAGCACCACGTCCGAATCTGGTATGTTACGGGGGAAAACGTATTTGAGAGGTTAGAATTTTCCGTTTAAAAACTGGATGAAAACATAGTGTACTTGAAGAAAATTTGAGTAGGCTTGTTTGAAATCAAACGATGTATTTGATACCCGGAAATTTTGAAAACTTAATCGAAGTGTGTAGTAAAAATGGGTTTAATTCATTTTAAAACTTCAAGTAGTTTCTTAGTGTTACTTAAAACATTTTTAACTTAGTAGAACATCGAGTTTGATTTAAAAATCATTAGAGTTTACTTAATATCAAAACGTAGGGTGATACCCGATGGTATAGTTGAAAACACATTGCGTTACAGTTTTGAAAACATCGTCTTTCCAAATTTTAGTAAAATTCATACCCAATTATTTTGTTAAAGCATATTGAAATCTATTTAAAACATAAACGTCATACAACATAATTTAAAGGCCTTTTACAATCCAAAATAAAACCCAAATAAAAGTAATTAAACTATAGTACCCAAATGATAGAGTCTGAGTAAAACTTTATTAAGCATGGCATGAGCACCCCGAGTCCATCCCGGCTCCATGTCCGCGTCTACGAGTCACCTGAAATGTCAAAGGAGAGGGTGAGTCGGATGACTCAGTGCATAAATCTCGCTCCCGATAAAACAACATGCTAACACACAGCATATCATAGCAACATAATTAATGCAACCCGATCCTAGCCATCCATACACCTTTTCTACCCCGTGTGGTACCAAACCACTGGTGGTGCCAAACCACTGGTGACATATAGTCACAATGTGTTACCAAAACACTGGTGTCCCAAAGACACAATATTCGTCAATGTGGTGCCAAACCACTGGTGTCCCAAAGACACGATTGTGATACCAAATCACTGGTGACCGCAGTCACAAATCCGATGATGGGGCCAACCCATCGTGTGATACCAAATCACTAGCAGAAGATCCCATATCTCAAGTGGGGCCAACCCACGGTGGCGTCAAACCACAGGGACGAGTCGCAATGAGGTGCCAAACCTCTGGTGTCCCAAAGACACAAATGTGGTACCCAACCACTGGTGACCGTAGTCACAATAATCGAGTGATGGGGCCAACCCATCGTGTGATACCAAATCACTAGCGTCAATCCCTCAATACCGCCTTGTGGGGCCAACCCACTGTGGTGCGAAACCACGGGGACGAGACGCTGAGGTGCCAAACCTCTGGAGGTGCCAAACCTCTGGTGACCCAAAGTCACAAAGTTGTGTTACCAAAACACTGGTGCTCGTCAGCACAAAATATCACTGCCCCCCTCCACTCATATCACCCATCATCATACCAACTCATGTGATCATGCATATCATACAAGTCATACATATCATGCTAATATGTTTAACATCATTATCCCATATCACATACATCCATAATCATGGTACCATAGAGATCATCAGTAAGCTCATAATAATACTGACTTACCCGAGTCCAAGATCATACCCAACAGGGTATCACATCAATCATCACTGTTTCACTAATTACAACAAGGTTATCAATCACGTTACTAAATAGAAGTGTGTTAGTTTACTCACCTGGTAAATACGAGTCTAAAGATCCCCAACGAAACGATCTAAGTCCCTCGATTATCAGGTTCCTATAACAATCGACCAGCATAGGGGGTTAGGCCCTAAGACCATTCGGCCAAAGACATATAAACCCAAAGGGGTTAATTTCAATCCCTTACCTTGAAGATGATTTGGTTTCCTACCAAACCTGAACCAAACAGTGGTTCTCCTTTAACAAACCGCACCCTAACAAGAAGAAACATTAATCTCATAAAACTTGCTTTAACGAAACCAAAGAATATATTGAAGAACCAGCCATTACCACTGCTTACTAATCAGTTGACAGAAGAAAACGGCTCCTCTTGCTTGCTTCCACAATCCAATGACCCTATAACGAAAAGATTAGTACCCTTCCAAAATGACCATATTCGGCCCTTAACCAAACCATAACCAAATAAAGAACAAAAGAGGGAAAATATGGCCATTCGGCCACACACTTACCCCCTTCCAAACGAAAGAAACAAGAACCCAACACGAACTATATTCGGCCACCCAACACTAGAAGAGAACCACAAGAGATTCGGCCAAGACTTGCACCAAAAGAAGAACAAAAGATTCGGCCAAGGTGATTTATACCAATCACGATTTTCGGTCAGAGTTGAAGAGAAGAGTAAACAAAGTGCAAAAGAATAGAGTTGATATTTGGCCAAGTAACAAAATAGAACAAAGGGATAAAAGGTACTTCTGGTTTGAAGAAAAAAGAAAAGATGAATGGTATTTGGGAGAATGGGGGTTTCGGCTTACAAGGTTTCAAAACAAGAAAAGAAAGTTGAGAAGAGGAGAGGCTAGTTTCGGCTCAGCACAAATGAACAAAAGAACAAATGAGAGGGAGCATTCGGCATACACAAATGAAAGAGGGAGAGAGATGGTTGAGAACTTTCGGTTTGCAAAAGAGAAGAAAAGACAAAATGAGAGAACACAGGTGGAGTTTCGGTTGGCTAAAGAGATTTGGTATTTCGGTTTTCAAAAGAGAAATGGAAGACTTACTTGTAAATTTGGTAACACTCTCTCTTGACATACGGCTAACAACTTGACAAAAGGGAGAATTTTGGCTTTGGTATGACAAAAGAAAGAGATTTGGTTTACCAAGATGGTGACCGAAAATGCTAAGAAATTTGCCAAAAGAGATTTGGCACTACCCTTCCCACACACATACCAAAAACTGGCCACTTCCCATCAAGCTTCCCAAGTTTCGGCCAACACCTCCACACACCCCACAAATTCGGCCATAATCCCCCCAATCACTCCACTCCGCACATTTCAAATGTGTGGACCAAGTCTTTCTCCTACAAACCCTCTCCACCTTTCATTTGAAAGTGAAGACCAAGTCCATGGTAGAATTCAAATTACTCTCTAACTCTTCCTCCATGCCGTCCAAAATGAAGCCAAAAAGTGAGGTCTTTGCAGCTCGAACACTAGACCTCCACCCCATGCAGTTGACGCCACACCTAGCTCCCCAAGTAACGCTTGCCTTGCCATCTTGCCAGCTCTTCTTTTGTGCAATAAAACAACAAAGAAAACTCTTATACCCCAGCTCCAACAGCTCCCCTCCTATAGAGCCTAAAAACTAAAATTCTCCCATTCACTCAGGCATACTCCTAGCCCAGAATCAAGCTTCCAAAACATAGAAATAGCAACATGGCACACCAACACATGCAATATCATGCAACAACAAAATAGCCCCTAACCCGGGATATTACAGTTCTACCCCCCTTAAAAATAATTTCGACCACGAAATTACCTGATCAAAAGAGTTACGGGTATTGCTGTCTCATCATATCCTCGGGTTCCCACGTAGCTTCTTCTACGCCATGATTCCGCCAAAGTACCTTAACCAAAGGCACAGACTTCTTACGCAGAACCTTCACATCCCGATCAAGAATCTGCACAGGTTCTTCTTCCATAGTCAAATCTGGACTCACCTCGATCTCTTCCACTGCTACCACATGTGACGGATCTGAACGATAACGCCGAAGCATCGAAACGTGAAAAACATCGTGAATCTGACTTAGCTCTGCTGGTAACTCAAGCTGATACGCTACTGGTCCCACTCGTCTCAATACCTTATACGGCCCAATAAACCTCGGACTTAGCTTACCTTTCCTCCCGAACCTCAGCATCTTCTTCCACGGCGAGACCTTCAGAAAAACTTGATCCCCTACAGCAAACTCTATGTCTCTTCGCTTAAGATCAGCATACGACTTCTGCCGGTCCGAAGCTTCCTTCAATCGAGCCTGAATCAACTTAACCTTGTCTTCTGTCTCAGCAACCAACTCGGGTCCCAACAACTGACGTTCACCCAACTCTGTCCAACACGTAGGTGAGCGACACTTCCTACCATACAATGCCTCATACGGTGCCATCTTGATGCTCGCTTGGTAACTGTTGTTGTAGGCAAACTCAGCTAATGGTAGAAACTCCTCCCAACTACCTCTAAAATCCAGGACACAACCTCTCAGCATATCCTCTAAGATCTGAATAACCCTTTCTGATTGACCGTCAGACTGTGGGTGAAAAGCCGTGCTGAAATCCAAACGAGTACCCAAGGCTTGATGCAATGCTTTCCAGAACCTTGACGTAAACCTGGGATCCCTATCCGAGATTATCGAAACTGGCACACCGTGCAACCTCACTATCTCTGACACATACAGCTTCGCTAGCTTCTGAAGTGAGTAGTCAACCCTCACCGAAATAAAGTGAGCTGATTTAGTCAGACGATCCACCACTACCCAAACTGAATCCTTCTTGCTTGGCGTAAGCGGTAATCCACTGACGAAATCCATGGTTATCCTTTCCCACTTCCACTGAGGAATCTTCACAGGCTGAAGCAATCCTGACGGCAACTGATGTTCAGCCTTGACCTGCTGACAAGTTAGACACTTACCAACAAACTCTGTCACCTCTTTCTTCAAGCCAGACCACCAAAACTGCTCTTTAAGATCCCTATACATCTTGCTACCTCCAGGATGCATAGCATAAGGACTGCTATGTGCGTCCTGAAGAATCTTTTGCCTCAGCTCAACATCTTTAGGCATACAAACCTTACCTTGGAAACACAGAACCTCATCACTAGACAAGCTATAACCCTCCAAACCACCATTCTGCACTTGCAACTTTCGCGCACTCAGAACCTCATCCAATAACTGTTTCTCTCCGATCTGCTCAACCCAAGTAGGCTTAACTTGTAGCTCTGCCAGAATACTCCCGTCGTCGTACAAACTCAAGTGAGCAAACATCGCTCTTAAGTCTGAAACAACCTTACGACTCAACGCGTCTGCCACCACGTTAGCCTTGCCCGGATGATACTCAATCGAACAGTCGTAATCTTTCAGCAACTCAACCCATCTGCGCTGCCTCAAATTCAAATCCTTCTGAGTCAGTAGATACTTCAGACTCTTGTGATCCGTGTAGACTATCGATCTCTCTCCATACAAGTAGTGCCTCCAAATCTTTAAGGCGAAGACTACAGCCGCTAGCTCCAAATCGTGCGTCGGATAGTTGACTTCATGTGGCCTCAGCTGCCGAGAAGCGTAAGCCACAACCTTACCTTCTTGCATCAGCACACAACCCAATCCCGTATGTGATGCATCACAATAGACTGTGAATTCCTTACCAGCCTCAGGTTGAATCAAAACCGGAGCCTCGGTCAAAATCTTCTTTAACTTATCGAAGCTTTCCTGCTGTTTCTCAGTCCATACAAACGGAACTTCTTTCCTTAACAACTTAGTCATTGGCGCCGCTATCAACGAGAAACCCTCAACAAACCTTCGGTAGTATCCGGCCAAACCCAGAAAACTCCGAATCTCAGCCACTGACCTAGGCGGCTTCCAATCCAAAACTGCCTCAATCTTACGAGGATCAACCCGAATCCCCTCAGCTGACACTACATGACCCAAGAAAGTCACTTCTCTAAGCCAGAACTCGGACTTACTGAACTTAGCATAGAGCTGCTTTTCCCTCAAAATCTGCAGCACCACCCGCAAATGCGCATCATGCTCTTCCTCTGTCCTTGAATACACCAAGATGTCATCTATAAAAACCACAACGAACTGATCCAGATACTGCTGAAACACCCTATTCATCATATCCATAAACGCTGCCGGTGCATTAGTCAACCCGAACGGCATTACCAAAAATTCGTAGTGCCCGTATCGAGTCCGAAATGCTGTCTTATGGATATCAGCCTCCTTAACCTTTAACTGGTGATACCCAGACCTCAAGTCAATCTTCGAAAATACCGCAGCACCCTTCAGCTGATCAAACAAGTCATCTATCCGTGGCAACGGATACTTGTTTTTAATCGTCAGCTTATTCAACTGGCGGTAGTCTATACACATCCGCATTGTACCATCTTTCTTCTTAACAAAGAGTACCGGCGCACCCCACAGCGAAACACTGGGCCTGATAAAACCTCGATCCAATAACTCCTGGATCTGAGCCTTAAGCTCAACCAACTCTTTTGGCGCCATCCTATACGGAGCAATAGACACTGGCGCAGTCCCGGGTAACAGATCTATCCCGAACTCTACCTCACGATCTGGCGACAGACCCGGAAGCTCCTCAGGAAACACATCAGCAAATTCCTTAACAGTACGGACCTTCTCTACAGCAGACTCTTTAGTATCCAAGGCATACACATGAACTACATACGCTTCACAGCCCTTCCTGACCATCTTCTCTGCCTTCAGAGCAGATACCACATTTGATAAGTAATCTCTCCTATTACCTATCATAGCCGCCTCGTTACCCTCAACCGTCTTAAGAACCATGCGCTTGGCCACGCAATCCAACCTCGCCTGGTACTTGACCAACCAATCCATCCCAAGAATCAGATCGAACTTCCCAAACGGCAGTTCCATCAGATCAGCAGCAAACACTACCCCTTGGAGTTCTAGGGGTACCTCTCTAAACAGTTTATCTACTACTACAGAGTGACCTAGAGGACTAATTACAGTCATCTGCCTAGAAGATATCTCAGAGTCTAGATCCATGGTCTCTACTATACTACTAGCAACATAAGAGTGCGTCGAACCCACATCAATCAAAGCAGTATAAGGAGAACCAAAGATCAAGAACGTACCGGTTATGACGTCCGGTGCGTCGCCCTCCTTTCGGCGCCTCGCAGCATACACTAATCCAGGCTGTCTGGCCTCAGAACTACCCGCACCTCTGCCCGGTGCCCCACGGCCCCGACCAGAACCATTACCACCTCTGCCATTACCACGGCCCCTCTGCTGTGGCGGTCCACTACTCCTGAACTGATTACGGCCCTGACTCTCAGATTGAATCCTAGCCAACCTACGCGGACAGTCCCTCACGCGATGATCCAGAGAACCACACTCGAAGCAACCTTTTCCTCCAGTCCAGCAGCCACCCCAATGAGATTTCCCACACTGATTACACTGCGGCGGTCCCTGCCTAGCAGCAACAAACCTAGCTGACTGATTCGGCCCACTCAGTCTAGCCCTCTTCTGCGGATTACCCGACGATCCAGAAGACCCAAAGCTCCTCTTAAGCCTATTCATGTCCATGCCCTGCCTCACTGACTCCTTAACACCCTCGGCTACCTTAGCCTTCTCAACTAAGACAGCAAACTCGCGCTCCTGCTGTGGAGCAATCAGCAGTCTCAACTCGTCTCGCAGACCATCCTCGAAACGAACACACCTCTCATGTTCAGTGGCCACAATGCCCCTGGCATACCTACTCAGCTTCAAGAACTCAGCCTCGTACTCAGAAACAGACTTACTCCCCTGAACAAGCCTCAGAAATGCCTTTCGCTGGGAGTCAATATAACTAGCTCCGATGTACTTCTTTTGATATGCAGCCCTGAAATAATCCCATGTCAGATCCTCTACTGCCACACTGTCCCGAACCGTGAGCCACCATTGGTATGACTCATCCCGAAGAAGCGATACGATGCCCTTCAGCTTCTCTTCTGCGGTCAGGTCCAGATCATCCATGATCCGCTCAGTGGCCTCCAGCCAATATTCAGCAGTGCTGGGAGCAACACCAGATACTCCTCGAAAGAATTCGGCCCCGTTAGCCCGGAGTCGCTCAGGAACAGATTTCCTAACTCCTGCACCACCGCCTACTCCAGCTACTCTTTCCAACACTCGCAGCATCGCCTGTGACACTGCGTCATCCCCGGTCTGATCTTGGAACTCACCACCTCCAGCTGGTGGCGGAACCGGTATCTCATTTTCTGACCCCTGACTAGATCCTACGGGCCCAGAAACTGTCATCCTACCCCTACCTCTACCACGAGTACTACGACCACGTTCGCCTCGAGTGCTCATGACTAATCTTTCTACGTATCTGGTTAAAGAGTTTTATGAATCAGTATTTATTCCACTGTTTTAAGGCAAATCTTATGAATATTTAAGGAGATTTGTTCTCGCGAGTTCACAGAATCCTATCAGTTTCAATTTCTAAAGTAATCCTACTATTACTAATCATACAACCATAGTATATCCAACAAATCACAAGCAATAGCAAGGGGTACTTACCTGGGCGAACTGGTGCCGGAGACTCGGTGCCATGCCTTTCAAACCATACTTTCACAACAAACACTTAAAACAGACCTTTGAAAATACTTTGGGCCTTGAGCCCACAGCCGAGCTTTTGAACTTGGCTCTGATACCACAATTGTAACACCCCAAACCCGGACAAAACACCACGTCCGAATCTGGTATGTTACGGGGGAAAACGTATTTGAGAGGTTAGAATTTTCCGTTTAAAAACTGGATGAAAACATAGTGTACTTGAAGAAAATTTGAGTAGGCTTGTTTGAAATCAAACGATGTATTTGATACCCGGAAATTTTGAAAACTTAATCGAAGTGTGTAGTAAAAATGGGTTTAATTCATTTTAAAACTTCAAGTAGTTTCTTAGTGTTACTTAAAACATTTTTAACTTAGTAGAACATCGAGTTTGATTTAAAAATCATTAGAGTTTACTTAATATCAAAACGTAGGGTGATACCCGATGGTATAGTTGAAAACACATTGCGTTACAGTTTTGAAAACATCGTCTTTCCAAATTTTAGTAAAATTCATACCCAATTATTTTGTTAAAGCATATTGAAATCTATTTAAAACATAAACGTCATAAAACATAATTTAAAGGCCTTTTACAATCCAAAATAAAACCCAAATAAAAGTAATTAAACTATAGTACCCAAATGATAGAGTCTGAGTAAAACTTTATTAAGCATGGCATGAGCACCCCGAGTCCATCCCGGCTCCATGTTCCCGTCTACGAGTCACCTAAAATGTCAAAGGAGAGGGTGAGTCGGATGACTCAGTGCATAAATCCCGCTCCCGATAAAACAACATGCTAACACACAGCATATCATAGCAACATAATTAATGCAACCCGATCCTAGCCATCCATACACCTTTTCTACCCCATGTGGTACCAAACCACTGGTGGTGCCAAACCACTGGTGACATATAGTCACAATGTGTTACCAAAACACTGGTGTCCCAAAGACACAATATCCGTCAATGTGGTGCCAAACCACTGGTGTCCCAAAGACACGATTGTGATACCAAATTACTGGTGACCGCAGTCACAAATCCGATGATGGGGCCAACCCATCGTGTGATACCAAATCACTAGCAGACAATCCCATATCTCAAGTGGGGCCAACCCACGGTGGCGTCAAACCACAGGGACGAGTCGCAATGAGGTGCCAAACCTCTGGTGTCCCAAAGACACAAATGTGGTACCCAACCACTGGTGACCGTAGTCACAATAATCGAGCGATGGGGCCAACCCATCGTGTGATACCAAATCACTGGCGTCAATCCCTCAATACCGCCTTGTGGGGCCAACCCACTGTGGTGCGAAACCACGGGGACGAGACGCTGAGGTGCCAAACCTCTGGAGGTGCCAAACCTCTGGTGACCCAAAGTCACAAAGTTGTGTTACCAAAACACTGGTGCTCGTTAGCACAAAATATCACTGCCCCCCTCCACTCATATCACCCATCATCATACCAACTCATGTGATCATGCATATCATACAAGTCATACATATCATGCTAATATGTTTAACATCATTATCCCATATCACATACATCCATAATCATGGTACCATATAGATCATCAGTAAGCTCATAATAATACTGACTTACCCGGGTCCAAGATCATACCCAACAGGGTATCACATCAATCATCACTGTTTCACTAATTACAACAAGGTTATCAATCACGTTACTAAATAGAAGTGTGTTAGTTTACACACCTGGTAAATACGAGTCTAAAGATCCCCAACGAAACGATCTAAGTCCCTCGATTATCAGGCTCCTATAACAATCGACCAGCATAGGGGGTTAGGCCCTAAGACCATTCGGGCAAAGACATATAAACCCAAAGGGGTTAATTTCAATCCCTTACCTTGAAGATGATTTGGTTTCCTACCAAACCTGAACCAAACAGTGGTTCTCCTTTAACAAACCACACCCTAACAAGAAGAAAGATTAATCTCATAAAACTTGCTTTAACGAAACCAAAGAATATATTGAAGAACCAGCCCTTACCACTGCTTACTAATCAGTTGACAGAAGAAAACGGCTCCTCTTGCTTGCTTCCGCAATCCAATGACCCTATAACGAAAAGATTAGTACCCTTCCAAAATGACCATATTCGGCCCTTAACCAAACCATAACCAAATAAAGAACAAAAGAGGGAAAATATGGCCATTCGGCCACACACTTACCCCCTTCCAAACGAAAGAAACAAGAACCCAACACGAACTATATTCGGCCACCCAACACTAGAAGAGAACCACAAGAGATTCGGCCAAGACTTGCACCAAAAGAAGAACAAAAGATTCGGCCAAGGTGATTTATACCAATCACAATTTTCGGTCAGAGTTGAAGAGAAGAGTAAACAAAGTGCAAAAGAATAGAGTTGATATTCGGCCAAGTAACAAAATAGAACAAAGGGATAAAAGGTACTTCTGGTTTGAAGAAAAAAGAAAAGATGAATGGTATTTGGGAGAATGGGGGTTTCGACTTACAAGGTTTCAAAACAAGAAAAGAATGTTGAGAAGAGAAGAGGCTAGTTTCGGCTCAGCACAAATGAACAAAAGAACAAATGAGAGGGAGCATTCGACATACACAAATGAAAGAGGGAGAGAGATGGTTGAGAACTTTCGGTTTGCAAAAGAGAAGAAAAGACAAAATGAGAGAACACAGGTGGAGTTTCGGTTGGCTAAAGAGATTTGGTATTTCGGTTTTCAAAAGAGAAATGGAAGACTTACTTGTAAATTTGGTAACACTCTCTCTTGACATACGGCTAACAACTTGACAAAAGGGAGAATTTTGGCTTTGGTATGACAAAAGAAAGAGATTTGGTTTACCAAGATGGTGACCGAAAATGCTAAGAAATTTGCCAAAAGAGATTCGGCACTACCCTTCCCACACACATACCAAAAACCGGCCACTTCCCATCAAGCTTCCCAAGTTTCGGCCAACACCTCCACACACCCCACAAATTCGGCCATAATCCCCCCAATCACTCCACTCCGCACATTTCAAATGTGTGGACCAAGTCTTTCTCCTACAAACCCTCTCCACCTTTCATTTGAAAGTGAAGACCAAGTCCATGGTAGAATTCAAATTTCTCTCTAACTCTTCCTCCATGCCGTCCAAAATGAAGCCAAAAAGTGAGGTCTTTGCAGCTCGAACACTAGACCTCCACCCTATGCAGTTGACGCCACACCTAGCTCCCCAAGTAACGCTTGCCTTGCCATCTTGCCAGCTCTTCTTTTGTGCAATAAAACAACAAAGAAAACTCTTATACCCCAGCTCCAACAGCTCCCCTCCTATAGAACCTAAAAACTAAAATTCTCCCATTCATTCAGGCATACTCCTAGCCCACAATCAAGCCCCCAAAACATAGAAATAGCAACATGGCACACCAACACATGCAATATCATGCAACAACAAAATAGCCCCTAACCCGAATTATTACAACCCTTGTAGGGTAGGATTACTGAAATACCCTTATATGTTTAAATGACTATTTTACCCTTGTGGGTGAATGACTGAATTAGACTATTAGTTTGACTGTATTGACTGTGAGCGTGTGACCGTTATGCTGTTAATATATGTTGAAATGACTGTTACTAAGCATGGCCATATTGCATGCACGTGTAATGATTGAGCATAACATATATGACATATTGCATGGGGTTGGGTCTTTGTTACGGAGGAAGTTCTGATAGGGTCGCAGGGGTCGTATGACGACTGTGGATCCAGTATTATTCTGTTAACATCGCACGGGTCGCATGAGACGACTGTGGACTGACGGACGGCTTAAAGATGCGTAATCTGATTATGGCTCTATGCCAACCTAAATATGGCTCTGTGCCATCTTGATTATGGCTTTGTGCCAATCGTATTTACCCTTGGCTATGTGCCTAACATATATATATCAATGACTCTGTGTCGATCATATTTACCCAAGGTTGTGTGCCGGTTATATTACCGTCGCTGATGGCTATATGCCAAACAACATAATACAGTTGCTGATGGCTTTGTGCCAATTATAATATCGCTGCTAAACACTTAGAGCCGCATATATGTATATTAGCAGCTTTGCTGCGATTACAGTTAGGGCCGCAACCAGTGCTAACTTTGGTGTGCGGGGTGGGTGGGTCGATTTTATCCCCACGTAAGTGTAAGGTTGTTATGGGTGGTGTGTTGGCTGGATCGGGGTGGGATGCATCCTCATACTGTTGCATATCTATTTATGAAACATGCCACTATACTGGGCTTAGGCCCACTTGTTCTGTTTTGGGTTTGGGCTAGGCCCAATTGATTCTGTGATGGGTTGTGACCCAAATGATATTGTAGTGGGCTTTGGCCCACGTATGCCTTGATCTGGATTGTACTGTTACGATTAAAGTGCTTTGGCCCAGACTGTTTTTGTTTTTGTTTTTGTTTCTGTATACTGGCTGTTACTCTAGTAAGGGGATTACACACTGAGTTTTTGTAAACTCACCCCATTTTTAACTGTGCAGGTAATCGCCAGCCTTAGATAGATCGGTGCTGCTAGGGACTCAGAGAAGGCCACACACTGCTTATGTTTTCCATTTTGATTGCTTACATTCAAGTATTTTGATTTGCGTTGTAATAAGGCCTCTTTAAGTTTCTGGATTTTAACTTTGGGTTTTTATTTATGTTTGAATTATATCCGTTAGAAGTAAATCACGGTTTTCCAAAATGCTAATAGTTTTTAAAACAACACTACGTTTTCGCTACATTTTCGAAATGGTTTCGCGACTTAATCTTTTTCGTAAATCGATTACTCTCAAAATTAGCTTCCGCAATTAAAAAGATATTTTGGGAATAAAATTAATTTTTTTCTTAATGTACCACATTTTAAAAATAAAATAACGTAACTGGGATTTTACTTAAGCTTTCTTTAGGAAGGGTTTTCTATGAAAATATGATTTTCAAAAAACACTTCAATGTGATACGCCAGATTTGGGCCTAACTTCTAGGCCGAGTTTGGGGTGTTACAAATCCCCTAATAGTAGAGTAACCGAGAATGGCTAGCCAAAAAGGTGAAGGGTATTTGGCCTAAACAATACGAGTATATCGGAAGAAAACAGAAAAATAGAATGAAGCAAAAAGATGAAGAGATAATTTGACTAGAAAAGAAACCAAGAAAAAATCAAATAGAGGGATGGATGAAGCTATATTCGATCAAGAAGAAATAATAAGTAGAAGAGGGTGAAAGCAACAAGCAATTCGACAAAGGCTTAATTGAATAGTAAGAGGAAAGAAAAGGAGAGAGAAAATAACTCAACTAGATTGTGAAGAGGAGGAGTCGACATTAGAATGGACAGAACAAAACTCGAAAGAAGAAATACTCGAAATGCAATATTCGGCTACTTGAAAAGGGAAATAAAAGAAAAATGGTGCTAAAGGTTGACAAAAGTCATAATTCGGCACACCAAAAATAGCACAAAATGCCCAAAATCGAACAAAGAGTAGAGTAAAACACTTAAAATCCTTCTAACCGAATTTGCATGCCCAAGACTCCCTATTTGGCTACAACACACCAACATTTGAATTTCCTTGATCTTCTCCTCCTAAATCTCCTCCATAACCTTACCAACATTATCATATCCCTTGATCTCCTCCCTTGACCAATTCCACAACCACGTCAACAGAGTTCCAGTCAAACTCCACCTCTCACACCACTAAGATATAAAATAAATACTCCTTTGCATGCCAAGGGATTCGAACCCAAGCTCTCACATCACCCATTTCACGCCATCACCACTAGCCCATCAGCTCATTTGTGTCTCTTTTCCCCTACAATTGTTTATAAATCCTACCTGCTAATGCTGAACCCCTTTAATTAAGAAAAATAATTTTTTTGCTAAAGCCAAAGCTCGAACCCAGAGTTTCTCAGATACTCTCAACCACACCTACACCACTCAAATTGTCCATTATTCAAGTCAAAACACATAAAATCAAAACATGGATTTTTGGGGCGTTATATATTGATTAGATGATTATGTCACCTACATTAGTGGAGAGGAAGTCTTGAGTTCAACATATGAAGATCATAAACAAGCATTGTGATTGTTTGCTTGATTGATAGGAGATTATGTTGAATGAAGAATGTTATCTATGGCTGTGACATACATGCAAACTATGATTCATGTTGGTATATTTTGAAGCCCAGTATAATCTGAAGGAATGTTTGCAAATGAATTACTTGTAAATAAAGAAGATCGATAGGCATGAAGTTATTAATGCATGATTATGGAACAAAGATTGATGTTGCTTACACCATTAGCAGTTTTGCCTTAGCAAGACCTTTTGCTATGCATAAACATTACTCGGGACGAGCAATGATTTAAGTTTGGGGGTGTGTAAACGGAAAAATATATAGGATTTTTCCTATGTACTTTATCACCTTTTTACTTAAATCTGTTGTTAAAACTAAGTAATTGTTTTATAAATTAATGAGATATGTGAAAAATATGAAATTAGGACATAGAAATTATTAAAATGTGATTTTATGCTTTATTATATAGTTTTCAAGTAGTAAATGGCTTATTTTATATTAATTTGAATATATTATATTTTTAAGACATAAAGTGGGCCATGCATGACTAAATTAAATAATAAAATATAAAATTATATTTAATAATTCATTTTAAAATATTTCATTAATAATTTGGTTTTAATTAATTAATTAAATTGGATAAATTTTATTCTTTGGTCCTCTAACTTATTAATTTATTTTGGACAGGTCTGATAGCTTTGCTGGATTACAAAACTGTCCACATTGGAGACCAAGTCAACACAATATTAGGCTACACATGGCTGTCCATTTAAACCATTCTTTGGTTTAATTACACAAGGTCCCTGCAGTGTTGAAGAAATTAGAGATTTGTCCGAAGATTTACAATTGACCGAGTCTCAGTCCTGAGTTGTGTGGCATCCAAAATTTCTTAAAAATCAAGTCAAAAGCCACTAAGCATGGACGACCACAATTTGAGGAGATTTGAAGAGGTTAACATCCACTATTTTTAGTAAACTATCCCCCTCTTCTCACTTATAAATAAGACCATCTCAGTCTCTCAACCATCCCTCATTCATTCTCATCATTCATCATTCTCTCTTCTCTCCAAATTCTCTTAGCATTTTCCATTCCCACGTTTAGCATCATCTCTTCATAGAGATTTTAGCAATTAAGCCTCTTAAAGAATCCTTGGTCGGCCACACTGGAGGGCCATCAGCAAAGGAGCAAAGCAAAGGAACGAAGGAGCCTCGTCAGTCAGAGTCTTGCATGACAACCACTCTGAATTGGGTTTAATCTTTCTTTTTTTTTAATTTAATCTAAAGATGTTTGCTATGTGTTCTTTTTTCTTGTTTACAATAATGTTAGCTTAATTTTATTTGAGCTAGGATGATTGCTTTGATTAAATAATATTTATTTGATTCATGCTTATAATGTTTGTGCCTCAAACGATCGTGTTTTCAATTAAAATCAAGTATGTATTTCGTTCATATGTGATTGAAATGCACCTAGATTAGCTGAGCGATCCTGACCAGATGACGGCTAATGGACACATAATTGAAATGTGCATGCTCAATTTAGATCCTGACCCGATTAAATTGTAGGTTGCATAACAACTCTGACCAAGCTCTGTTATCTGCATAGTTTTTAGATTTGTGTGATTAAACTGTTTCAAACCTGACACGTCCATGTTCCCTCACACAAATGCTAAGAAACCCTTAGTAAATAAGGATCAATAAAATGCGTATTTACTAAGTAAAGGATTCTAAAAGGACCTAATGTGGTTTCCAAACTCATGAAAGATCGAGTTGCCATGGAATGTTTTTCCGAATGTTATTAAGCATGTTAATAATAAATTGAGTGTAATTAAAGTAATTGTCCTAGTTTATTTATGTTATGATTGTTGCAAATTGTGTGTAAATTGGTAGAATGTATTTCATTCATATAGTTTGCATACTTAGGATAATTTGCATTAGGGATTATTGCATTTAGTTTAATATATTTTAATCACCACATCTCAACTATATTGTGTTTTTATTTACAAATTGTAAATATAATTTTACAAATTAAGTAACTTAGCACAAATACAATCCCTGTGGAGACGAAAACTCGATACTTACTTATTACTTGATAATGACTGTGTACACTTGCAGAAACCTACGCGTTACAGGTGAATAGACTGACAGTTTGAATAAAGAAATCATGTTCTAGAAAACATGATACAAAAATATATCTATTAGATTTGTTTTAATTGAAAGACGTCATTAAGAGTTAAAGTTGTTCTGATTGATAAAGTTATCACGCTTGTAAAGTTTGAATGGTCTAATACTTGTTAACAAAGTTTTAAACAGTTGAAAGCATTGTTAACCGAAACACTAGTTCTGGTTCAGCTAGAATCAGATAAAGAATTCGTGATTTTCCGTGATGCGTCATTGAACGAATTGAGATGTGTTTTAGTATAATAATGTAAAGTGGTAGTTTATGCTTCCAGTGGTTAAACCTATATTAAAAGAATTATCTGACACACGACTTAGAGTTCGATGCTATTGTGTTTGCATTGAAAATTTGACGACATCATTTGTTCAACGAAAAAAAGTCACATATATACTGATCACGAGAGTTTAAAGCAGCTAATGTCACAAAAAGATTTGAATCTGAGACAGCGTTGATGGCTCGAGCTATTGAAAGATTGTGAGTTAGTTATTGGTTAACCTTTGGGGAAAAGCAAATATAGTTACCGATGTTTGAGTGGAAAATTTTTGTTTACTTTGTGAACGTTGGTTACATGATTGACCTTGTAATGCTGGTACAATATTAGCTGAGTTAAAAGCTGAACTGATGTCTTCATTGCAAATCTGAGAAGCTCAAAAATATGATAGTAAATTGCAAGCAAAACGAGTACAGTGTGAATAGACTTCTAATTCTAAATTGTTGGTTGGACCTGATGACTATTATTATTATTCTAAGATAGAATTTGTGTATTGAAGAATCTAGAGCTTATATAGAAAATTTTGCACGAGGCTCACAGTGGTAGCTTGTCTGTTCATCAGAGGAGTAATAAGATGTACAGTGATTTGAGGTAGAAGCACTGATGGTCGAGTATGAAAAGCGATATTTTTAATTTTGTATCGGGGTTACCCTAATCTCCAAAAAGAAAAAGATGATGTCTAGGTTGTTATTGATCGGATGACGAAATCTGCATATTTATTCCAGTACGTATAAATTTCTCACATTGCAGATTTGCTGAGTTATGTGTTTCTGAGTTATGTGTTTCTCACAGTACGATTGTATTTTTTCTTTACAATTCATCCTTAGATTGATGATAAGTATGAGAGAGTGACTAGATTCTTGATGATATGCTTCATTACTATGTTTTAGAATTCAAAGGTAACTGGGAAAAATGTTTACTGTTAGTCAAATTCACGTATAATAATAATTTTCAGTCGAGTATAAGATGGTACTGTGTGAAATTTAATGTGGTTGTAAATGACGAACTCTGTTATATTGGACGGAGCTCAGTGAGAAAAGATACACGAGGTTGAATTGATTCGTGATTCTGGAGAAAAGATGAATGTGATTCATGAAAATTGAAAGCAACTTTAGATAGACATAATGGTATACAGATTTGAAACCCTTAAGTGTGTATAAGATTTGTACGAGATTGTACAGGTATGTGTACAAACTATTTTAGCATTGAATCGAGAAAATGATGATGAAAGTATATAATTTTTAGAATGAGTATTGAAAGGTTTGTTAACTAATATAAGCTACATATTGGTGTAATCAAATTATTGAATTATATTTATGTGATTGCATTAAGTTTATTTCATATGAGCTTACTAAGCTTTATAGCTTACTTTGTGTATTTTCCTGTGTTTTATAGTGATTTCAATGCTAGCTCGGATTCAGGGATCATTGGAGATCGCTTCACACTATCCACCTATATATTGGTATCTATGAACTTTGGTAATTTTAGTATATGGCATGTATAGGGACTTTGGTCATGTTGGTTATGTTTTGGTAGTGATTTTGGCCATTTGATTTGGCTTGTAAATGTATATGTCTTGGTTTGTATATAGTAGCCATGAGAGTGGGCTTAATTTAAGTTGATTTGCTTGTGTATATGTGTATGTGTTTATAGTCTTTGTTATGTAAATGGAGGTTGGTTGTGTGATGCTTGATAGCTATAGAAATTATGAATGTCAAATAGTTTATTTGAGGATAATGGTATGCTTGTGAAATTAGGCTAAACAATGCACACTTGAGTTTAGCCATTTTGATGTTTAAAGTAGTGAAGTTTGGTACAATTGGTATGGTATGTTTTGGTGATTTGTGTATATGTAAAATAGAAGTATGGAATGTGCATAATTTATGTTTGAATTGGCAGGTTTAAATGATTAGATATATTCTGTGTTTTGTGCCATATGAGTGGTGTAAGTGTGCACAAAATAGGGTCGCAAAATGGTTCTGTAAATAGCCTATTTCTGTTCACACAGGCGTGTGTCTCAGTCGTGTGTGACACACAGTCATGTTACACGGCCGTGTGTCCCCTGGTGTTGAAATTGAAATGAATTCAGTATGCTCCATACGGTCTCACACACGGGCGTGTGATCGGCCGTGTGGCATAAGTCAGTATACCCCCTAATTTGCACATGGCCTAGCACACAGGCGTGTGACTTGGCCGTGTTGCATAAGTCAGTATTCCCTGTAGGTTTGGCACGGCATAGCACACGGCCTGGCACACGGGCGTGTAAGGCCACTTCGAAGGGCACACAGGCTAGACACACGGGCGTGTGGTTGGCCGTGTGACCTAAGTCAGTAAGCTCACTTGTTTGGACACGAGGTATGACACGGGCTGGGACGTGACCATGTGCTCCCATTTTGAATGTCCACACAACCTGTGATATAGGTGTGTCTGGTGGCCGTGTGAGACACACGGCCTGGCCGTACGGGCGTGTGTCCCCTATTTTGAGAAAAATTTTCTAAGTGCTCCAAATGTTTTAAAAGTTATCGGTTTAGTCCCGAACCACTCCCAATGCATGTTTAGGGCCTCATAGGCTCGTATTAGGGACATAATGATTTATATTGATTGATGAATGTCGAATTGATTAAAAGTATGTATAAATGTGTTGTAAGTCCGGTAATACTCCGTAACCCTATTCCGGCATTGAATACGGGTGAGGGGTATTACATTTATTGGTATTAGAGCTACGGTTTAGTCGATTCTAGGACTAACGTAGCACATGTGAGAGTGTAGCCATATATAAACTGTGATAGTGTGATCTCTCCCGACTTTGATGAGATTTGTCTTACTTAGACAGAGATGTTTTCCAACTGAGCTAGTTCAGATGATACTGAAAATGATACTCAAGCATCTGAGTAAAAATGTGTCTATGATGAGTTGAAACTCATAAAGGTATGAATAAAAGTTCCTAATATTGTGTTGATGATAAATGTTGTATTATATGTGTGTATATATGCGAGTCAAACTTTGAGGCTTTACAATCTTCACCCCCCACCAGTATAGTGTCATACAATGAAGTTCACAAGATTTAGATTGGATAAGCTCACATATGTGAAACTAAAGAGTTCAGTGGTGCAATAATTATTAATACGGTTAAAGATGAGAATGGGTTAGCAGGTAAAGACAGTTCTAGAAGAGGTATCAGCTTGTTATGAAGATCATTCAGATTACGCGATGATGCTGTTAAAAAAGAAGTTAATCTTGACTAATCGACTCATTCAGGTACAATGTCTAAAGAATGTATTAACTGGAAATTCTTCTGGATTGCTTTTAGTTAGTGAATGGAATAATGTGGGATTAGTGATGACTGTAATAGTCAGTGGAATCATGTTTGAATTGTAAAGATATCCGAGTCCAGTGGTTATAGTTGAGTAGATTATGACGAACTCTTCTGGGTATTCTATGTGTTCATTCATTCTCAGAGATATATGTAGCAATTCATTTTCGGATGAGATTCTTGTCTTATGAGAACGCGAACTAACCATATTGTTAAATGAAAGCATTATGGATTTAGTTGGCTTATGATCGGCATTGCTTTATTTTTCTTTGGTATTCTATTCTATTACATTTGGTAGAAAATTTGACGGTGAAATTCATATGATGCTAGTATTCTGTTTCTACTGGTTGTTGCTCTAATTATATATATGAAAATTATATTGCTTCTGTCAGAATTGATTCCAATACGTATCGGTGGTGGTTTTCTTCTGGATTTTTTTTCTCTGGGATATCATCGAGATCTTCATCATCAAATATGGGTTGTATTATCAGAAATTCAGTATAGCTTCACATCTTGGATTTTATTATCTCGGTTTTCTTATCGTTATTACTGTTTAATGTATCAAATATGGCTCATCTGTAAAGGATATTCAGTGATCGAAAATAATTATATTTATTATGGTTATAATTTCTAGTCTGATCATGGGAGCATGGTGATGCTGATCTCAATTTTTTCTAGTTTTCGTGCAAGGGGTTGACAACGGCAAAAGTATAAATGGTGGAAGCTCAAGCTCAAATTTGTATAATGGTTTTCTTTTCTCAGGTAAGCTTGATTAAGGTCAATTAGTTAAAATCGGAATATTATGATTTGTTGAACTGATGCAATTTGTAAAGATCTTTGACCAATATGTTGAGGGAATTATGAAAGACTGTATGTTTGAGTTATTCTAGCAACATAAGAAGAGATTACTTTGAAATGTTATTATCTGATAGATAAGATCGATTCAGTTGCTTTAAATTTGAGCGGGCTAATTAGTTAAAGAATAATTTGAGTTATATGTATTGCAATTTATCCTCAAGTATGGAAATAATTTTGTGCATTCACGGGTAAATAGACTGGCAATTTAAATGAAGAATTCATGTTCTAGAAAACATGATACAGAAATATATCTATTAGATTTGTTTTAATTGAAAGAAGTTATTAGCAGTTAAAGTTGTTCTGATTGATAAAGTTATCGCGCTTGTGAAGTTTGAATAGTCTAATACTTGTTAACAAAGTTTTAAACAGTTGAAAGCATTGTTAATCGAAACACTAGTTCTGGTTCAGCTTGAATTGGATAAAGAATTCATGATTTTCCGTGATGCGTCATTGAACGGATTGGGATGTGTTTTAGTAGAAGAATGTAAAGTGGTAGTTTATACTTCCAGATGGTTAAAGCCATATTAAAAGAATTATCCGACACGCGACTTAGAGTTGGCTGCTATTGTGTTTGCATTGAAAATTTGATGACATCAATTGTTCGAGGAAAAAAAGTCACATACATACTGATCACGAGAGTTTAAAGTAGCTGGTGTCACAAAAAGATTTGAATCTGAGACAGCGTTGATGGCTCGAGCTATTGAAAGATTGTGAGTTAGTTATTGATTAACCTTTGGGGAAAAGCAAATATAGTTGTCGATGTTTGACTGGAAAATTTTTGTTTACTTTGTGAGCGATGGTTACATGATTGACCTTGTAATGATGGTACAATATTAGCTGAGTTAAAAGCTAAATCGATGTCTTCATTGCAAATTTGAGAAGCTCAGAAATATGATAGTAAATTGCAAGCAAAACGAGTACAGTGTGAGTAGACTTCTGATTCTAAATTTCAGGTTGGACCTAATGACTATTAATATTATTCTAGGATAGAATTTGTGTATTGAAGAATCCAGAGCTTATACAGAAAATTTTTCACAAGGCTCACAGTGGTAGCTTGTCTATTCATCAGAGGAGTAATAAGATGTACAGTGATTTGATGTAGAAGCACTGATGGTTGGGCATAAAAAGCGATATTTTTAATTATGTGTTCATATGTTTGATTTGTCAACAAGTTAAAGCCGAATATCACATGCATTTAGGACTATTATAGTCAATGATGATACTAGAGTGGAAAATGAGATAGAGTTATGATAGACTTCATATCGGGGTTACCTTAATCTCTTAAAAAAAAAGATGCTATATGGGTTGTTATTGATCGGATGACGAAATCTGTATATTTATTCCAGTACATATAAATTTCTCACGTGGAAAATTTGTTGAGTTATGTGTTTCTGAGATTGTCAGGTTATATAGAGTGCCAGTCTCCATTATTTCGAATAGAGATCCGAGGTCTATATTGCGATTATGGAGAAAGCTACAAGAATCTCTGAGTATGCGATTGTATTTTTGCACTACAACTCATCCTCAGGTTGATGATAAGTATGAGAGAGTGACTAGATTCTTGATGTTATGCTTCGTTACTATGTTTTAGAATTCAAAGGTAACTGGGAAAAATGTTTACCATTGGTCGAATTCACGTATAATAATAATTTTCAGTCGAGTATAAGATGGTACTGTGTGAAATTTTATGTGGTTGTAAATGATGAACTCTATTATATTGGACGGAGCCCAGTGAGAAAATATACACGAGGTTGAATTGATTTGTGATTCTGGAGAAAAGATAAATGTGATTCATGAAAATTGAAAGTAGCTTTAGATAGACATAATGGTATACAAAATAGTTTATTTGAGGATAATGGTATGCTTGTGAAATTAGGCTAAACAATGCACACTTGAGTTTAGCCATTTTGATGTTTAAAGAATTAATGTTTGGTACAATTGGTATGGTATGTTTTGAGGATTTGTGTTTATGTAAAATGGAAGTATGGAATGTGCATAATTTATTTTTGAATTGGTTCGTTTAAATGATTAGATATGTTATGTGTTTTGTGCCATATGAGTGGTGTAAGTGTACAAAATACGGTGGCAAAATTGCTTTGTAAATAGCCTATTTCTGTTCACACGGGCAGAGACACGGGCGTGTGTCTCAGCCGTGTGTGATGCATGGTCATGTTACACGGCCATGTGTCCCCTGGTGTTGAAATTGAAATGAGGTCAGTCTGCTCCACACAGTCTCACACACGGGCGTGTGATCGGCCGTGTGGCATAAGTCAATATACCCCCTAATTTGCACACGACCTACCACACGGGCGTATGACTTGACCGCGTTGGATAAGTCAGTATACCCTACAGGTTTGGCACGGCCTAGCACACGGCCTGGCACACGGGTGTGTGTGGCCACTTCGAAGGGCACACGGGCTAGACAGACGGGCGTGTGGTTGGCCATGTGCCCAAGTCAGTAAGCTCACTTGTCTAGACACGGGGTATGACACGAGCTGGGACACGGCCATGTGCTCCCATTTCGAATGTCCACACAGCCTGTGACACGGCCTGGCAACACGGGTGTGTGTCTCCTGTTTAGTGCTCCAAATGTTTTAAAAGTTATCAATTTAGTCCCGAACCACTCCCAATGCATGTTTAGAGCCTCGTAGGCTTGTATTAGGGACATAATAATTGATATTGATTGATGAATGTTGAATTGATTAAAAGTTTGTATAAATGTGTTGTAAGTCTAGTAATACTCCATAACCCTATTCCGACTTGAATACAGGTGAAGGTGTTACATTGTGTCCTTATTTCGATTGTGACACGACCTGAGACACGGGCGTATGTCTCAACCGTATGAGTCACACGGCCGTGTGACCCCTAAAGTTCAATTTTTCCAAATTTTTCTTAAATGTTCCAAATGTTTTCAATTTAGTCTCGAATTGTTTTTAAAGTGTTTTTAGGGCTTGAAGACTCAGTTAAGGGACTATATGCATGTAAATGAATCAATTATGCTATGCTTATATTAAGGTATGAAATGTATGATTTAAAGTTATATTTTTATAGTAATGCTTCGTAACCCTATTTTGACGACGGCTACGTGTTAGGGGTGTTACATTTAGTGGTATTAGAGCTACGGTTCAGTTGGTTCTTGGACTGAACGTAGCATGTATAGAGTCTAGAAATACATGCCATTATATAACCTGTGATAGTTTGATAACTCTTGACTCAAATTGAACTATATTTTTATATAGATAAAGATGTCTTCCAACCGAGCTAATTCAATTGATGCTGAAAGCAATATTCAAGTTACCGAATAAAAGGTTGCTAATGATGAGCATAATCTATAAAGGATAGAGTAGATATTCATAGTTTTTATGTTACTAATGAATGTTATGTCATGTGTATTCTTGAGAATTAAATTTTGTGGCATTATGATCTCCACCCCCTCATTCTCAAAATTTTATATTATGGCATAAGAGAGAAGCTAAAGAGTTTAGTAATTGAATGACTAATAATGTGGTCAGAATCGAGAATTGGTTAGCAAGTAAAGAAGTTCTTTACTAGTAATCGACTTCATCAGGGATGGTATCTAAAGAACGGTTTAACCGGGATTTTTTTTAAATTGATTTCTTTAGTGGAACGAGATAATGTGGGATCATCGATGTCTTTTTTAGTTAGCGGGATAGTGTTCGAACTAAAAATATATCTTAATACAATTGTTTATCTTCAGACGTGATTCTTATCATATGGGAATGCTGAATAACCATAATGTTTGACAAAGGTATTGTTAGTCTAGTTGATTAATGATCGGCCTTGCTCTATCTCTCTTTGGCATTCTATTCCATTATGTTCGGTAGAAGATTCAACGATAAAACTCATATGATGCAATTTGTTTTCTACTTCTACTGAGTGTTGCATTACTTTACATATATGCAGTTTATGTTGTTTATATCACAGTTGGATCTAGTATGTCTGAACGATATTCTTCTTCTGAATTTTCTTTGGGATATCAACAACTCTTTAACAACATGGTCTTCCATAGAAAAGCTTTGTAACATCTCGTTTTTCAGTGAAATCAGAACAGTGGTTTTGGGACAACAAATCTGACATTGAAATATTTATTTTATAATTATTTTAATGTCTATGGAGTATTAGGAAGGTTGTATAAAAATTTTGTTAAAAATTTGTATTGTTTGAATGTTTAATTTAGTGAAAAGGACTAAATCGTAGAAGGTGTAAAATTAGAGTTCTATCCGAGAAAGATATCAAGTGACAATGAAATTAATGAGTTAAGGGATTTATGTGGTAATTATAGCATTGATATATTGAGTGGACAAATATAGACATTAGTTATGAAATTTCAAAGGTCAATAATAAGGTTAAACATGTAATTTAATAAATAAAGGTTAGTAAAATTAATAAAAAACCAAACCTATCATCTTGTTGTCTATCTTCAACCAAAAATAAGGAAAGAAAAACTCTATTGAAGTGCATTTGAAGGTTCAATCATTGTATCCTTGCATGTAAGTGAATTTTGATTCCGTTTTTAATGATTGTTATGTTTTCGGGATCGTTGTAACTTAATTTAGCTAGCCTAGGGATTAATTTGCAAAATTGTTAAAAGAATAGGGTTTTTCCATGAATGAATTCATGTTGTTTGTGAAGTTTGATGGAAGAAAATGAACCTTTGTTGTTAGATAAACAACTTTTGTTAAGTGATTTTTTGATGAAATTGTCAAATAGGGATTAAATTGAAAATAAGAAATATTCATGGTATAATTTGTGAAATAGTGAAATTTGTAGGCTACTATGAGCTTATATGAAATTCGGCTAGGCTTGGGTAGGGATGAAATTGCATAAATATCATTTTACAAGCTTAAGGACTAAATTGTAAAGAAATCAAAACATTAGGGGCAAAAGCATAATTTTGCAAAAATATGAATTTGGGTTGAATTGAATAGAATGACTATTAAGTTGATTGAATATTCATTTAGATCAAGATAGACCTCGTACAGTTTTAGATCGAGGCAAAGAGAAAGCTTCGAATTAATTGACTCTGTTTCTACATTTTATCGTCGAGGTATGTTTGTACATTTAAATAACATTTTAAATTGTGTTTTAAATGCTATTATTATATAATATCAAATTATGTCTCGGCGAAAAAACTCAACGGCGTATCAACGATCATTGACCTATGAAAAGGGATAGCTTTGGCTATTGATTATGAAAAGGGATGGTAACGACCATCAACTATGAAAAGGGATGGTGACGACCATTGACTTATGAAAAGGGATAGCTTCGACTATTGAATTATGAAAAGGGATAGCTTCGGCTATCGAATTAATAATAGGGATGGTGATGACCATCAACTATGAAAAGGGATAGCTTCGACTATCAATTTATGAAAAAGGATGGTGACAACCATCAACTATGAAAAGGGATGGTGACGACCATCAACTATGAGAAGGGATAGCTTCGCTATCGAATTATGAAAAGGGATAGCTTTGGCTATCGAACTATGAAAAGGGATGGTGACAACTATTGAGGTATGAAAAGGGATAGATTTGACTATCGATTATGAAAAGAGATGGGGATAACCATCGTGATTTTACTTCGTGTGAGCTTCGGTAAGAGTTTTTGTTACAATTTACTTTGTTATTATGAAAGGTAGGAAGCATGTGGATGCATGATTTTGGGAAGTATGGATTACATATTGATATTAAATTTATGTGATTAAGCACTAATTTGGGTTATTGGTGATGCTTAGGCTTGTGTTAGATTTGATCCACATTGATTTCAAGCTTATACATTGTATTGTTAAGCATCGTTTATGTATTACAAACTTACTAAGCATTATATGTTTACCTTGTGTTCATTTCCCTATGTTTTGTAGTTAATCGGAAGCTTGTTCGGGTTGGAAGTTTGTTGGAGACCTATCACACTATCCATCGGTATTTATAGGTATTTTGTTTTTGATGAGTCACACGGCCTGAGACACGGGCGTGTGTTTTAGCCGTGTGAGTCACAGGTCTGGCCACACGGTCGTGTGACCCCTACAGTGTGAAAATTAACTTTTTCCTAAAAATTCTAAATGTTTTTAATTTAGTCCAGATTCATTTCTAATGTGTTTTTAGAGCCTCAAGGGCTCGTATAAGGGACAAAATGTATGAGTTTGATTGATACTGTTATGATTTATGATATGTTTTGTGATGTAAACTTCCAGTAATGCTCTGTAACCCTATTCTGACGATGGATACGGGTTAAGGGTGTTACATTTAGTGGTATCAGAGCTATGATTTAGTCGATTCCTGGACTAAACATAGCATGTGTGAGTCTAGAAATACATGCCATTATATAAACTGTGCTAGTGTGATAACTCTTAACTCATTTGAAATATGTTTTCTTATAGTAATGACATCCAACTGAGCCAGCTCTGATGTAGTCAAAAGTAACGTGCAAGCCTCTATTCACGGAGTAGTGTCGAGAGGTACTAGGCTCGTATCTGAGGGTCGGGGAGAAGAAGCTAAGGAAGCTTTCTTCCAAATGACGAGTGAGTGGTTTTCGACTTCGTACGCACGAACCCGTCAGCTCAACGACCTCCACCCCCACTTGTTCCGCAACTAGTCCCTGTCGTTCCTCAAGGTTTGGAACCAATGCGAGTTAATAAACCGCTAGTCGACAAAATTTGTAAATATGGGGTTGAAGAATTTAGAGCTATAATTGATGATGATCTAGAGAGAGCTGAATTCTAGTTAGAAAATACTATCAAGGTTTTTGACATCTTATACACCTGTAGAGTGTGTAAAATGGGTCGTATCTCTACAAAAAGACTCACAATATCAATGGTGGAATGCTTTGGTTTCGGTTGTGCCGAGAGAGCGTATTGATTGGGAATTCTTCCAAACCGAGTTTCTACAAAAACATAAAAGTCAAAGGTTTCTTAAAAATTCTAAATGTTTTTAATTTAGTCCAGATTCATTTCTAATGTGTTTTTAGGGCCTCAAGGGCTCGTATAAGGGACAGTATGTATGAGTTTGATTGATATTGTTATGATTTATTATATGTTTTGTGATGTAAACTTCCAGTAATGCTCTGTAACCCTATTCTGACGATGGATACGGGTTAGGGGTGTTACATTTAGTGGTATCAGAGCTATGATTTAGTCAATTCTTGGACTAAACGTAGCATGTGTGAGTCTAGAAATACATGCCATTATATGTAACACCCCAAACCCGGCCCAAACGCTACAACCAGATCTGGTATATCACTTAAGGGATTTTACAAAACATGTCGCATTTTGGAAAACAATTACTAGGTTTAAACATTTATACCGAAAACTAAATAATTCATTAATTCATGTAAAATATAAAGTTATAAATTACCTTGGTGAGTTTTAAACAAAAACTATAATTTCATACATGTCTTAACTTAATTTAAAACATAAAACTTAAAAGCCCAGTAATAAAAGCCCAACATAAATAATAGTCTAGTGGCCCATGGCCTTATTACAAGGAAATTTAAAACCCATTAATTGAAAATATTAAAAACAATATTCTGAATAAATTCTTCTACTGGAATAGAATACTCTCTCGCATGGCCACCTCGTGCTGCTCTCCAGCCCGGTCCAATGCACTAGGTGCTACCTGAAATTATTAAAAAATTGGTTGAGTCGCGAGACTCAGTGTGTAACCCTTATGAACAATTAGATTTGGGCCTTAGCCCCACAGAACAGAATAACAGTTTAATATATATATAAGAAAAAAATTATGCAAGCCCAACCCAAATCCTAAGTTTCCATCCACTACACGCCTCTCGTACCAGCCGTTCACACCATAAGGGATTTCTACAATCAACCTGCACCGCTACACACCGTTGATAGCAGTCGTGCTGCTCATCTTCAGAGTTGTGATAGAGTCACTAGGCTGAAATGGCAAAAAGCCACCAAAAACTGAGTTTGTGACAGAGTCACCAGGCTGAAATGGCAAAAAGCCACCAGAAACAGAGTTTGTGACAGTGTCACCAGGCTAAAATGGCAAAAGCCACCAGAACAGATCACTTCCCCTTTTCATCAATTTCCCAAACCCAAGCATACAATGAAATCGTCATACAAAGCATATCATTTTAACATGAATAATCACTAAAATAGGATAGAAGTCACTAACCTGTTGATCAGCCTTTACTCTTCAAGGGTTTTCACTTGTTATGCCAGGATTTCGGCATTTAGCAGAGTATAGCAGATTTATACATATGAATATATATTAGCAAACAGTCTAATAGTGAGAAACGTTACACACCTGATTAATGTCGATACCCTTGCTAGATCGATCTACAATTTTGCTCAAAAAGCCGGAAAGATGTGAAAATAGGGCCTCTCCTATATTCGGCCAAGGGTTAGTAAATCCTGAATTTACACATTGAAACTAATAGATCTTCTTACCTTGAAATCTCGAAAGTAACACGATTCGAGTTCTACCGATCTATAACTCAGAGATCTATGCGATTGACTCCACTAAAGTTCCCTTCAGATTTCGGCACAAATAGGCACCACAGAAGTAATTCGTCAATCACTGGAGATGAGATCTAGGGATTTCGGCTTTTAGGAAAATCTCGGAAAAAGTATGAACAAGAAAAGGCTGATGTGTGTTTAGCTTTTAAAATACTTGAGTAAAGAGTTTCGGTTTCTGATAGGAAAAGAGAAGAAGAAAAGAAAACAAGGAATAGACTTGAAGATTTCGGCTAGGAAGAAAAAGAATGGAAAAGAGTTTCGGCTTTTGAATCAAAGTGAAGATGAGGGATTTGGCTTAGAGATTTTGGCTTTTGCAGAGAATGAAGAGGAAGATGGAACTTTAGGAGTTTTCGGCTTTTACTCAGAGAAAAAGAGAAAAGAATGAGAGAAAAACCCAAATGCCAAAATTAAAGAAATATTCCCCCTATTTATAGAAATTTCGGCACTTACCTAACCTTGCAGATAAATCCTATCTTTTCTCCTTTATCTTAATCTACTAGCTCATCTAAAAGAGACTTAATTATCTCTAAATCCTCCATCCTTTATCAGCATATTATCCACATATTTTAATCATTAAAATCCCTAAATTTTAGCCTTTATCTGCTTATTATCCACATAAAATAAATTCCTAAATAATAGCTTTTATCTGCTTATTATCCACATATTTTAAACATTAAAACCCCTAAATTTTAGCCTTGTTGCCATCCATTCCACCTAATCCTAATGCCTAAAATTTAGCTAACTTAAATTAAAAGAATTGGGCTCCATGAAACTTAAATTTGGGCCCCTTACTTCCTTGTGTGGCGTCACCTCCTAAGATTGGGCCACAAGCCCACTTTGGTATTTTAAACATAGATACTACCTTTTAAACCCTATAATGCCCAAACAGATAATTTTGATCAAGGCCTCTACCTAAGCCTGAGCCTAATTTGGACCCCTAACACTTAAATTTATCCACCCATTAAACGCATATGCCCAAAAATTCAGGATGTTACATTATATAACATGTGATAGTGTGATAACTCTTAACTCATTTGAAATATGTTTTCTTATAGTAATGACATCCAGCCGAGCCAACTCTGATGTAGTCAAAAGTAACGTGCAAGCCTCTATTCACGGAGCAGTGTCGAGTGGTACTAGTCTCGTATCTGAGGGTCGGGGAGAAGAAGCTAAGGAAGCTTTCTTCCAAATGATGAGTGAGTGGTTTATCGAGTTTGTACGCACAAACTCGTCAGCTCAACGACCTCTACCCCCAGTTGTTCCATTGTAATATCCGGGATTTAGGGGTTATGCATTTTCACTTAAATATATGTGGTAGCATGTCTATGTGTGGTTGGAGTGTTTTTTAGAGAGTTTGGGAACTTTAGAATGTAGGAGAATGCCTTGGAAAAATATTAGAATTTGAGTCTTAAAATAGAGCTAAGCAAGATAGGCCTTAAGAAAAATTGTAAGGGGTTTTAGACACAAGGATTCAGTTGGCAAAGTCGCAAGGGAGGCGCCACTTAGGCCTTGGAAAGTGACGCCACAAGCAGTAAAAGGGGGCTCAGGTTTGAGCAGCAAGGGAAGCAATTGGAGTTTTTATTTTTGCAGCAAGGAGGAGAGGTAGTGGACGGCACTGGGACACTAGGTGGATGAGCATTTGATCAAGTCAAATCCATTCAAAATTCGGCTAAATGGAGGAGATAAGTGTTGACTTATTCAAATTATTTTGAATGAGTAAAGAAGAGGAAAAATAGGAGAAAAGCAAGGGGGAGCTAGAGTTTGGGTGATAGCCGAATTTAGGAGAGGGGAGTGAGATGAGGCACATTCGGTCATGCAAGGGGGGCTAGGTGCCGAAATGTTTAAGGCTATCAAAGTGCCATTTTGGCCATTTTCTTTTGCCGAAAATTTGTTCCATTCTCTCATAAACCCTCACCCTTTTCTTCCATAATTGAACCACACCAAAACTTACCATTCTTCTCACTTGTGCACCTTGGCCGAAACTTCAAAAGACCATTAGGGTCATTTGTTTCTTTTCTTTTCTTTTCTTACTTGTTTAAGGGTAAGCCGAATCTACCATCTTCTCTTCTCTTCACTTCTTTTCTTTTAATTTTTGCTTAGGCCGAACCTCTCTCTCC
This sequence comes from Gossypium australe, assembly GCA_005393395.2. Classification (NCBI taxonomy): domain Eukaryota; kingdom Viridiplantae; phylum Streptophyta; class Magnoliopsida; order Malvales; family Malvaceae; genus Gossypium; species Gossypium australe. Next base: position 98,755,875 of record CM016616.1, on the reverse strand, counting down.
CAAAGTTCACCATTGCCGAACCTCTCTAAACTTCATCCCTTTTCTTCTTATTTGTTAAGGCCGAATCGCCCTTTGGACATAAAAGCCGAATCTCATCAAACTTCAATACCTTCTCTTTTTCTTTTCAGTAAGTCTTAGCCGATTGTTCACTAAACCCCCAAATCTGAAATATATCAATCACCATCTAGCCTATATAGCCGAATCTCTCTGTGGTTTCAAGCAAGGGTGCAATCAATCTCAGCGTTAGGGGTAAGGATCAACTGTCATTCGTTGTTCATTCTTTTTCTTTTGGATTAGCCGAAAATTAGGAATCTAATCCCTTTTATTCTCTTTGGCCGAAATCTTGAAGGGGGATTTCGGGATTTAATTGTAGCCGACTACAGGGGGAGATCTTTCGGGTTTCGAGATCTAAGGTAAGCAAGTGTAACCCTAGGCCGAAGGCCATATTGTTTTTAAGGATGGTCGATTCTAACTATGACCTTGTAAGGGGGAGTTTGACAGGGGTATAAAAGGAGTTTCGGGATTCTGATCCATTTCTGTAAGAGTGCTTAAGTTATAGATTTTATTTGTTTAAAATCTAGTATGATAGTTAACCGGGTTTTCTGATTAAGTGTTCCTCAATGGATGCGAGTACCAGTAAAGGGGAGAAAGGGGTAGTGCCTACTCCTAAGTTCAAGAAACGCTCTGTTTTTGCTGTTCTTGATTGGCCACCGGGGTGTGGGCCAGCGTCGGAAAGGGATAAGTAGTTCATTGTTATCCCTGCTAGCGAGAGTGTCGGTATCGATAGTATTGTACTCACTGTTATCAGGTGTGTAGCCCTACACTAAATTTCCGGTAGATTGATAGTATTAATGTTAGCATGTGTTAATATGAAATGTGTATGATAATGGCTACGGGTACCATCCAGTGGTACATGGTATTCAGGTATGTTAACCCCCTATACTCCGATATAATGCTATAAGCATGAATGTGAAATAAGTACGATTCTGTTATGACTTTGGGGTATATTGCATAATATCTGAATAAAATGTATGTTGCATGGGCATATGGGTGATGTTGTTAATGGGGAAGTGTTCCGGTGGTTTTACCACATTATCCGGTGACTTATGTCACATATATGTATCCGGTGACTTTTGTCACATATTATGATTCCGGTGACTTTGTCACAATTATCTGGCGGCTATGCCACAATTTATAAGGGCGATGTGCAGTTGACTTCAGCGACTGCCTTCGATGGTGTGTAGCGGATGGAGGGTCGATTTAGTAATCCCCACGGTGTGATTGGCGGGTACGGGTGGTGTGTAGCGGATGGATATCTAGGTGGGCTCGGGATTACATTTCACTTGATATGTACATGTGATTTATGATTCATTATGCTATGTATGGGCTTATGGCCGAGTATGTCTAAATGGGCTTTGCTATATGTTATCATTAAGGCTATGATGAATTGGGTTTTTAGTGTACTATTATACATTGAGTCTGTTGACTCACCCTTCGTGGGATATCTTCTTCAGGTGATACTTAGCGTGATGGACCAGGTCAGCGAGGACTAGGTGGTGGCCATGCTCAACTCAGTATTTCAGGTTTTCTTTAAATTAAACTTATTTCGTTTTTCTTTATTTATTTCGGGATTTATTTTGGGTTATATTTTTGTAATAAGGCCACTATTAGCTGTTTTACTTTTGCGTTTTAAATTTTTATTCTGCTACGCTCAACTTCAATTAAATGATTAAATATTTTCGACAAACACCTTAAACTGTTTGAACACCTAAACATCTAAGGTTCCAAAATAATAATAAGTTCCAAATTTGGTTTTCATGTTAATAAAATTTCAAAAGTCATGAAGATAACGTTTTAATGAGATACAAATTTAAATCACAACACGGTTTTCAACAAGATCATACTTCAAATCTATTTTTCTTTTCTCGAAATCACCGTGTTTTTTTCAAAATGACAAAACGAGTTTTACTCAAGGAGCATGCCAGATACGATCGGGGCTTGTGGGCCGGGTTTGGGGTGTTTCATCCATAACTAGTCCCTGTCATTCCTCGAGGTTTGGAACCAATGCGAGTTAATAAACCGCCAGTCGACAAAATTTGTAAATATGGGGTTGAAGAATTTAGAGCTATAATTGATGATGATCTGGAGAGAGCTGAATTCTGGTTAGAAAATACTATCAAGGTTTTTGACATCTTATACACCTGCAGAGTGTGTAAAATGTGTCGTATCTCTACAAAAAGACTCAGCATATCAATGGTGGAATACTTTGGTTTCAGTTGTGCCGAGAGAGCATATTGATTGGGAATTCTTCCAAACCGAGTTTCGAAAGAAATATAAAAGTCAAAGGTTTCTTAAAAATTCTAAATGTTTTTAATTTAGTCCAGATTCATTTCTAATGTGTTTTTAGGGCCTCAAGGGCTCGTAAAAGGGACAATATGGGTGAGTTTGATTGATATTGTTATGATTTATGATATGTTTTGTGATGTAAACTTCCAGTAATGTTTTGTAACCCTATTCTGACGATGGATACGGGTTAAGGGTGTTACATTTAGTGGTATCAGAGCTATGATTTAGTCAATTCCTGGACTAAACATAGCATGTGTGAGTTTAGAAATACATGCCATTATATAACCTGTGACAGTGTGATAACTCTTATCTCATTTGAAATATGTTTTCTTATAGTAATAACATCCGACCGAGCCAACTCTGATGTAGTCAAAAGTAACGTGCAAGCCTCTATTCACGGAGCAGTGTCGAGTGGTACTAGGCTCATATCTGAGGGCCGGGGAGAAGAAGCTAAGGAAGCTTTCTTCCAAATGACGAGTGAGTGGTTTATTGAGTTCGTACGCACGAACCCGTCAGCTTAACGACCTCCACCCCCACTTGTTCCGCAACGAGTCCCTGTCGTTCCTCAAGGTTTGGAACCAATGCGAGTTAATAAACCGCCGGTCGACAAAATTTGTAAATATGGGGTTGAAGAATTTAGAGCTATAATTGATGATGATCTGGAGAGAGCTTAATTCTAGTTAGAAAATACTATCAAGGTTTTTGACATCTTATACACCTGTAGAGTGTGTAAAATGTGTCGAATCTCTACAAAAAGACTCAGCATATCAATGGTGGAATACTTTGGTTTCGGTTGTGCCGAGTGAGCGTATTGATTGGGAATTATTCCAAACTGAGTTTCTACAGAAATATAAAAGTCAAAGGTTTCTTGATCAAAAATGAAAGGAATTTCTTGACCTTAAACAGGGTCATATGTCAGTGTTTGAATACGAAAAATATTTTGTTAGATTGAGAAAATATGCGCGGGAATGTGTTCTGATAAACCGTAATTATAACATATTTTAGACCCACATTTAATAAGTTTTTGGATGATTTATCGATCAATTTATGTAAAAAGGTGCTCTTAATCCTTTCTTTTCATGTCTTATACCTAGGAAAGCACCCGAGGATGAAAAGAACGTAAAACGAGCCCAAAACGGAGTAAATGGGCCATATCACAAAATCCACACGGCTTGGCCCAAAGAGTACACGGCCGTGCCTTGAAGAGCATCTAGAACACGACCTCACCCCGATTTACACTGCCGTGCCTCAACTTAGAAATCCGAACACGGCCTTAAGACGAGTCACACGGGCGTGTGACATGGCCGTGCCCCTGTCGTATTCCAAGAGCCTATAAATACCCCCTAAGTACCACCGTTGAAAGGGCGTCGAACTAGGCCTAGAAGCCAAGCCAGAAAGGTTAGACTTGAGGGAGTTACTCAAAGTTAGCCGGTTGATCCATCCCAAGAAGCTGAAATTCTACTCAAGACGGCAGATTTCTCCTTTAATTCCTTCAGGGAGTTTTTGGGATTTCTTATGTTTTGTTTTATCTTTTCTCTTGAGATGTTTTATTTATTTGTTATGAACTAAACCCCTCAGATACCTGAAGGGGATGAAACCTAGATGAATCTTGTTATTGTTTCATAATTATATGATAAATCTTAGTTTGTTCTTAATTATGCATGCTTAATCCAAATCTGATGTGCTTAGGTGGAGGAGGAATAGACCCTGCTTAAGAGTAGATCTAGCATAATTCAACGGAGTTGATCGAGTGCCTAGAGATAGGGTTACGAGATTTTGCCAAATTAGGATGAAACCTAATATGGGAATCCATTGATCAATTTACTGCTATTCTAGGGGGTTATTATAAGAGAACGAGAGTTCCACTAATTAACCTAGGGTTAGACGTTATTCGCCTCGAGAGAGGGTTTAATATACGTTAGGGAGTCCTACGGATCAAACTAAGTGAATAAATCGTATGGTTCAGTGCTAGATAACAAGTGAAGTCTAGGTGGATTCTTCATGAGGGTATCGTCGTAATCAACTTAGTTTTTCTTCAAGTTATTTCCCAATTCGTTCTTTTTGTCTTTGCGTGTTTAGCTTAGTAGTCGTTCATTTAGATTAAAGCAACTTCACTTTATTTTAGGCTAAATAATAAAAAAGTTAGTATTAGTACTTTTAGTTCCTTTGGGTTCGACAATTCGGTCTTGCCTAAACTATACTACTATTCGATAGGTACACTTGCCTGTAATCGTTGTTAGAGTTAGTTTCCAGGTTTGATCATTCGTTTTATAAATTTTAAAGCTCTGATTTCAGCGATCAAGTTTTTGGCGCCATTGCCAGGGAACTAAAATATTAAGAACGCTCTATTTTTATTACTTTAGCCATTATTTTTTTATTTTATTTTTTTAGGTTAAATTTTAATTTTTGCTAAATTTTCTTTCTTTTCCTATCATGTACCTCTAGTTTATGACTAGAAGGAACCTGAGAGGACCTTTGGTATTCGATAGTGAAATTGAAGCTACCGCTCGCAGGAATTGCAGAGAAATCAGGCGAGCCCTAAATTACACAGAAGAAGAGCGAGAATCCAATCCTACTGAAGGGATGGACGAGAAGAATCCACCACCACGAGATGTGGGGGAACATAATGCTCCACGTCCAATGTTTGATTATGCTAAACCGCATTTAACAGAAGCAGAATCGAGTATTGTTAGGCCTGCTATAGCTGCTAACAATTTTGAATTAAAGACTAACACAATACAAATGATTCAACAATTTGTCCAATTTGATGGTTTGCAGGACGAAGATCCAAACACGCATATAGCTAATTTCTTAGAGTTCTGTGATACCTTCAAAATAAATGGCGTTTCTAATGATGCCATACGTCTTTGGTTATTCCCTTTTTCATTAAGGAATAAAGCCAAGCAGTGGTTAAACTCGTTACCACGAGGGTCAATCACTACATGGGAACAAATGACCGAAAAGTTTCTATTGAAATATTTTCCACCGGCCAAAATGGCTAAATTACGGAATGATATCTCTTCTTTTGTGCAGATGGATTTAGAGACATTATACGACGCATGGGAGAGATACAAAGATCTCTTGAGAAGGTGTCCAAACCATGGTCTACCCTTGCGGCTACAAGTCCAAACTTTCTACAATGGTGTAAACCCTTCCACGAGGCAACTAATTGATTCAGCCGCCGATGGAACTCTGAATAACAAGACTCCTGAAGCAGCCTACGAGTTCATTGAGGAGATGTCACTGAATAATTATTAGTGGCAAGTTACAAGGACTAAACCGACAAAATCAGCCGGAGTTTACAACATCGATGCAATAACCACACTATCAACACAGATAGAGATGATGAATAAAAAGATTGATAGTTTGTATTCTTCGCAGGTACACCCAGTCATGCAATACGACGCAAGTGGAACCGTGGCGAATCCTGAGTACCCACCCTACCAACTGGAAGTAGAGGGCGAACAGATGAATTACATAGGTAATAATTTTAGATCCAATAATAATCCCTATAGTAATACTTACAATCCAGGTTGGAGGAACCACCCAAATTTTTCGTGGGGAGGTCAAGGAAATCAAGGAAATCAAAGGAAACAACCTCCTCAAAATTTCCAAAATCAGCCTATCCACAAGAGAAGAACCCAACCCTCGAGGTGAGGTTGACAAAATTCACGGCAAACATAGAAAAACGTTTCCAAGAAACTGAGAGAACACTTAAGGATCAACAAGCTTCAGTCGAAAAACTTACTAAGTCATTCGGGGAGCTCTCTAAGTCAGTTGGATTACTTACTAAGATATCTGCGAAATACGGGCAGAGATTTTTTCTAAGGGACCAAAACAGGTAAAAGCAGTTACACTAAGAAGTGGAAAAGAGTTAGTCGAACCAAAGAGACCACACGAAGATAACAAAACAAAAGATGAGGGGGTAGAGGACATAAATCCAATACACAAAGAAAGTAAACCCCCAATCCCGTATCCAGCAAAGTTAAAGAAAGAAAGATTAGATGCCCAATAAGGTAAGTTTCTCGAACTTTTTAAACAAATACATATTAACTTACCTTTTGTTGAAGCTATTTCACATATGCCGACATACGCAAAATTCTTAAAGGAACTCCTGACGAATAAAAGGAAGCTTGAAGAAGTATCGACGGTGGAACTTAATGAAGAATGCTCAGCCATCCTCCAAAACAAGTTACCGACCAAATTAAAAGACCCAGGAAGTTTTACTATCCTTTGTTTAATTGGTAACCTGAACATTAAGAAAGCATTAGCTGATCTAGGTACCAATATTAATTTAATGCCTTACAAAATGTTTAAACAACTAGATCTTGGGGAACCAAAACCCACTAGGATGAGTATTTAGTTAGCCGATTGATCCATTAAATATCCTAGAGGAGTTATCGAAGATGTCTTAGTAAAATTGACAAATTTATTTTCCCTATTGATTTTGTTGTGCTAGACATGGATGAAGACATTAACGTTCCTTTAATTTTAGGACGTCCCATTTTAGCTACTGCTAGAGCTGTTATCGATGTAGGTGACAGTAAACTGGAAATCATCCATGACGACACGATGGAACTGTGCCTGACTCAAGAAGAGGGGGGAGAAGATGAAGGTGAAAAGATGAACTTGAATACATATTCATTTAGACAAATAAAAGAGGAAAGCATTGAAGACAATGACGAAGTAAAACAAAAAACCTCTATTGATGAGCCACCCAATCTGGAATTGAAACAATTACCAACACACTTGGAATACGCATTCCTTGGGGAAAACTCTACGCTACCGGTTATTATCTCTTCAGAATTAAAACCCAAGGAAAAAGAGAAGTTGATACAGGTTCTAAGAGAACATAAAAGGGCCATAGCTTGGAAAATCTCTGACATCAAAGGAATAAGCCCATCGTTCTGCACCCACAAAATTCTAATGGAAGAAGAATACAAGCCGTGTGTGCAACTCCAGAGACGGCTAAACCCCAACATGAAAGAAGTGGTCAAAGCCGAGGTAATTAAACTTCTAGATGTAGGAATAATTTCTCCTATTTCTGACAGCACCTGGGTAAGTCTTGTGCAGGTAGTTCCAAAGAAAGGAGGTATGACGGTAGTGCCCAACGAAAAGAACGAGTTGATCCCCGCAAGAACGGTTACAGGTTGGAGAGTCTGTATAGACTATAGAAAGCTGAACGATGCCACCAGAAAGGATCACTTCCCTCTACCCTTCATAGATCAAATGTTAGAAAGACTATCCGGGCATATGTACTACTGCTTGGACGGACTCTCCGGCTACTTCCAAATCCCCATAGCTCCTGAATACCAAGAGAATACAACATTTACATGCCCATACGGTACATTTGCTTATCGTAGAATGCCTTTTTGATTATGTAATGCTCCTGCTACTTTTCGGCGTTGCATGTTGGCAATCTTTGACGAACTCGTGGAAGACATCATGGAGGTATTTATGGATGATTTCTCGGTATTTGGTAATTCTTTCCATCTTTGCCTTAAAAAATTTAAAATGAGTTCTAATAAGATGTGAGGAAACAAACCTTGTTTTGAATTGGGAAAAATGTCACTTTATGGTAAGAGAAGGGATTGTGTTAGGACATAAGATTTCTAGTAAAGGGATTGAGGTAGATAAAGCAAAGGTTAAAACCATAGAAAAATTACCTTCCCCTAGTTTAGTTAAGGCTATTAGAAGCTTTTTAGGACTTGCAGGGTTCTATAGAAGATTTATTAAAGATTTTTCTAAAATATCTAAGCCGTTGACAAAATTACTAGAAAAAGATGTTCCTTTCAATTTCAATCAGGAATGTTTAGATGCATTTAATATCCTTAAGGATAAATTAATAAATGCTCCGATTATAATTGCACCTGATTGGAACTTACCCTTTGAACTAATGTGTGATGCAAGTGATTTTGCAGTAGGTGCAGTTTTAGGACAACGAAGAGACAAGCATTTTCAGCCAATTTACTATGCTAGCAGAACATTAACACCCGCACAAGAAAACTACACCACCACAAAGAAAGAATTGCTAGCTGTAGTTTTTGCTTTTGATAAATTTAGGAAGTACCTAATTTTGTCTAAAGTTGTCGCTTATACTGACCATTCAGCTCCGCGTTATCTTTTAAACAAACCTGATGCAAAACCTAGACTCATATGATGGATTTTACTCTTACAGGAATTTGACTTGGAAATACAAGATAAGAAGGGAGCTGAAAATCTTGCAGCAGATCACCTCTCTAGACTTAAAAATCCACATACCAAAGAACTCGATGAAAGCAAGATAAACGATTCGTTTCCCGAAGAACAACTCTTTTCTATAACACATTCTGAGGTACCATGGTATGCAAATATTGTGAATTATTTAGCAGCTAACATCTTGCCAAAAAGATTAACATATCACCAAAAGAAACGATTCTTTGCTGATGTGAAAAATTATTTTTGGGAAGATCCCTTTCTTTTCCGCATATGTGCAGATCAAGTAATTCAAAGATGCATTGCAAAGGTAGAAGCAAGCAAAATCTTGGAACATTGCCATTCAGGACCGCCAGGAGGACATTACAGTGGTATTAAAATAGCACACAAAATACTCGAATCAGGTTTCTATTGGCCCACTTTATTCAAAGATGCCAACAGGTATGTTACCTCGTGTGATAAAATGCCAAAGAACAGGTAATATTTCTAAACGTGATGAAATGCCTCAAACATATATGCTGTCATGTGAAATATTTGATGTATGGGGTATTGATTTTATAGGACCATTCCCTAGCTCATTTGGAAACAAATACATCCTAGTGGCAGTCAATTACATGTCAAAATAGGTAGAAGTGGAAGCTTTACCTACCAATGATGCTAGGGTAGTAGTTAAATTTCTCAAGAAATAGTTTTCTCGATTCGGAACACCTAGAGCCATCATTAGTGATAGGGGCACTCACTTCTGTAATACCCAATTTGAAAAGGTACTAAAGAAATATGAAGTATACCACAGGACTGCTACCCCATGTCATCCTCAAACCAGTGGACAAGTTGAAGTAGCAAACCGAGAACTTAAGCACATCTTAGGAAAGACGGTTGAATCGAATAGAAAAGACTGGGCATTAAAAGTAGATGATGCTTTATGGGCCTATAGAACATCATTTAAAACACCTCTAGGGACATCCCCATACAAACTTGTATACGGAAAAAGCTGTCATCTACTATTTGAGTTAGAACACAAAACTTTTTGGGCCAAAAATTTTTAAATTTTGATCTTAGAACTGTAGGAAAGAAAAGAATGATGTAGATGAACGAGCTAGATGAATGGAGAGCTGAGACCTACGAGAACTCGAAACTATATAAAGAGGCAACAAAATGACGTCACGATTCTTGTCTAAAGAAGTCAAAACAATTCGAAGTTGGGGACTTGGTCCTACTATACAACTCAAGGCTTAAATTATTCCCGGGAAAGCTAAAATCAAGATGGTCAGGCCCATTCATGATCAAAACAATTTTTCCATATGGCACAATCGAGGCAACTCATCCCACTAAGGGCACATTCAAGGTAAATGGTCACTGACTCAAAATTTATAATGGTGCAGACTTTGGAGATATGAGAGAGGAGCTTCTGCTCCATGAACCTTCTTTTAGAACCGAAAATAGGGAAAGTCTAGCTTAAGACTATAAACAAGCGCTTCTCAGGAGGCAACCCAAGCACTAATTCATTAACATTTTATTTTTCAGCATATAACTCCATAGCAAATTGATCAAAGAGCAGGTTTCCAACCACACAACAGTAAGCACGGCCGTGCCCATGGCCGTGTGGAAGACAAGGGGAGAACCACGAGCGTGCCAGAAGCCGTGTACAAACAGAGAAGAATTTCTTTTCCCAACACGAGCTGCGATACCATTCCACGCCCGTGTCACCCAACTGTGGAAGGCTACTGACTTGTCGAGCACGGGCTACACACGCCCGTGCCCCACGACCGTGTAAAGCTACTGACTTACACACCACGGACAAAACACGCCCGTGCCTTCCAACCGTGCAAGGTTACTGACTTATCGAGCACAAGCTGCACACGCCCGTGCCCCACGACCATGTGAAGCTACTGACTTACATAGCCCGGGCGTGTCCATTATCCTAAGGCCATGCCAATAACCCTGAACGCGCCTAAAATTTGAATCGCGAAAAACACGGGCAACTCAAAACAGAGCACAGGTGTGGCAACTGCCCGTGCCCCCTATATAATAAAATCACATCGTCCGTTTCCCAAAACCTAAACCTAAAATCAAATTTCAGCAGCCTTCTCCCCAAAATCACCCGCACCCACATCTTTCTCCACCCCAAAATTCTTCTCATTGCCTTTCTTTCCAACAAAACCGTCCAAAAACTGCCCGCACGCCCACACCACAATCGTGCTACCGAAGGCACACACCCCTGCCACTGTCGTGTTCGTGCTGCAACTCGTGCCACTACTGTGCTCCGACCATGCTCGATCCTTTTACACCATCCCTGGTTCTTTTTTCTTAACTCAAACCTTGACAAACATTATGACACTTCTCTTTATTCTCATCTTTTGTTTAGATTTAGTATTAAAAGCATGATTTTTATTTAGGAATCTTGTCTCAAAAATTCAATCCCCATGAATTTTATTGGTTGTTATTTAGATTTCATGTTCATTTAAATATTTAGTAATGAATGCCTGCAATTTAGAACTAATACATTCCTTTGCCCACTGCTATCAAATAATTTCTGCTTAAGATTCTAACTTTTCAAAATTTTGCTTGATTTAGTATGACATATTCTGGCTAGATTATTGTTGAGGCTTAATAAAAAAGAACTTGCTTTATATGTGATTACAAATTGCAGGTACAAATGTCGTCATCACGACCAAAGCGATCCTCAACCGCCCCGAGCAAGAAAAGAAAGGAGCCCAGATCATCTTCCGCAAGTGCTTCTTCCGAGCTTCGACACCCATTCCTCAGATTTCCTCAAGCAGCTCAGGAAGAGCGGTACAAGAAAATCTGAGATAGACCCCTAGGTACCAATAGGTGCATCAATTGGGACGCAATAGAACAAGTTGGAATCGCAACCGATATTCGAGCCTACCTCTCGACCGACCTGTGAGAGCAATTCTTCTCAATCATCTAGCCCACATACTTGGAGCTCACACTAGAATTTTGCACCACCTTCACATTACAGACAGTGATGGCATAGTTCGATAATCCAGGTACCATCCAATTTCGTTTAGGGGGCACAGTACGTCAAATGAGCGTACCATAATTTGGCTCGGCACTAGGACTGTATACACTAGAATTTATAGAAGACAACCCACTCTCCGGGTTAAACCGCCAACTCCATTGCACTCCCCTCAAATGTTGGAATAACTTAGCCCCCACCACGACTGTCTACGACCCCAGTCGCTCGAAGGCGACAGCCCTTCCCCCATCCCTACGGTATATTCACACCATTCTCGCTCATACCATTACAGGTCGTCGAGAGAGCACCGGCATGGTAAACAAACACGATGTTTACTACCTATCGTGCATGTCAGAAAGGCACATTTTTGACCTTGCATACTTCATCGCATGTGCAATTCAACACCAGACAGAGCCGCACAGAAAAGGGATTTTATCGATGGGACCATACATCACAAGGTTGGCTCGATACTTTGGCCTCCTCTACACTGAGGCTCAGATCACCTCCCTCACACTAATCGGCAACATGGTACCTCAGGGCAACCAAACGATGCTACACATGAGAATGATCAAACACCATCGAGGGACCGACCCCCCGCAGTACCGAATAGTGACACCCACAGACAAGAGGGAGGCCGAGGACATTATTGATGATGTCCCACCACCATCACAGGAGGCACCAATTCTGAGCCAGCGACCATCCCGTGCAGCACCATCATTAGCAGATATCTCTACACGGCTCGACCAATTCGAGCTGTATTTTGCTGAAAACACTCGGCGCTTTGACGGGATAGAGGCCACCCTTCAACAAATATGCCAGCACCTCCATATATCACCACCAGAACCACCACAGGACTCGGTCGATGATGAGGACCTTTGAGTCCTTTTATCTAGATTTTCTTGTTCTTATTTTTAAAGTTTTATTTTTTATTTTCTCGTTATTTTAATTTATCTTCAGTTGAACATTTTTCATCATACATTGACAACCTTTTTTTATGAGTTTCATCAACATCTAACCCTCGAGTATTCCTAACATTTATCTAATTACACCCTCAAACGATTTCTAACTAATGACTTAGCAGTTTCAAAAACATCACTAGGAAGCAATTCACCACTACACAAGTCATCAAATAACACGACCTCTACCATCCCCCAAGGAAATCATCCATTAATTTAGAGAGTGCCACTTTCTCCCCTCTATTTTAATTTTGCATATTGACTGTCATTATCTATCTTCGTACATTGAGGGCAATGTACATCTTAAGTGTGGAGGGGTAAAAGTGACAAACTTTTTTCATTATTCTCAAAACTCTGAATTTAACCTTGTTTTTAAGTAAATTTATCATATTACTAATTAGGATGAAATTTCTAATGATTTATGGTTTTTATTGACGTGTTTTTGAGTAAGTCATTGATAATTATGCATTGATGATTAAATTTTAAGATACTAGAGAATCAAGCATGATAAGTCTATTTTTCAGAATAAAATTTTTTTGCTAGGTTGTTAACCTAAATTTGAATATTGCTTTGAAATTTGAAATTTATGAGATTGATGTCAAAACACCCATAATTTTTGTGAGATTTTGAGCCGTATAGAGCATATATTCTTTTTCGTGCTCACTTTTTATTATGAGTGTGTCAACATTGATCTGTTATTCTAGAACTTGCCTTGATTTTACATGTCGAGACCACATCTATGATTTGATATACAGAGATGATAAAGGCACTTAGGATTTAACCCACTTACTCCACTAAAAAGCCTACCTTTACAAATTAACCCCTAGTGAACCCCGTTGATCCTAACAACCCTTTTTATTGACTCACCCATTAATAACCCAAAAACCCCTTTGTATTTGTTATCACCATTCCTTTTTAACTACCCTTTAATCGAGATATGATTTGATTAGTTACCGAATTAAATCAGAGCATGAGTTGAATTCATCCAGCATTATTATTAGTTTGTTCTTAAAAAAAATCGAAGTACATCCAGTATTAGTGGTGAGCTTATAGAGTTAAAGCTTATTTTCCGAAAGAAAAGCTCGTCTTATTAGGATTATTATTTTCAATTGAGGTAAATATTATTTGTATTCATTAGGTAAGGTACTTGTCAATTCAATCTCGGTTCTAACGTTCTAATTTTAGCCCTTATCCACACCTTAACCCTTGCCCCGTTACAACCCTAACAAATACCTTTTGATCTGTTTATCTTCTCATTTTACAGTGGTGGAGATTTGATTTTCAGGCAAGCCTATGGGATTGACTTTTCAGGTTCGACGTATGAGTGCTTCTTTTCCTAACCCTTAAACACTTGGAGTGATTTGAGTAAATCTTTAGTGAGGATGTCAACTCTTGTCGATTTCGAATCAAAGGTAATATTTCAGATAAGGGGAAACACCTACGTTTTCGAATTACAAATAAATGACTTATCATTGTTTGAATCTTTAGGACTCTTTGAATTAAATTATCCATGTATAAATTATCTATGAATTATGATGAGGCATTGTTGATAGGAATCGTGAATTATGGAATGTTCGTTTTAATTGTATGTTGAGAATTTTGCTTGAGGACAAGCAAAAGCTTAAGTGTGGGGGTATTTGATAAACCGTAATTATAACATATTTTAGACCCACATTTAATATGTTTTTGGATGATTTATCAATCAATTTATGTAAAAAGGTGCTCTTAATCCTTTCTTTTCATGTCTTATACACAGGATTTGATGCGTGGTACACCGAATCTCCGACGCCGATCTGGTAAGACCTCTGAAACTTCTGTTTGTTTGAAGTGAAATATTGAGAATACTATAGGTAGTAGACTGTACTAAAATATCCTGATTAGGGAAAACTAAAACTGTAGTAAGACTGCGCTCTGCGAAAACAAACTCTTAAATACTGATATTGCTTTCCATAAGATATCTGCTAATCAACACTGGAACTATAAACCGATGCATAAATTTGTTAAAAATAGATGATGAGCAATAGAGGTACTCGTGGAAGGGGTACAAGAGGCCGTGGTGGAGGCCATAGAGGTGCTTGGGTTGGGTCTTCGTCATCGGGCCACATGCCTAACGCTGAAGCTAGAGAGGCACCGGCTTCACCTGTGACTGAGACTGGGTCTCACGATCGAGCGGCTGGGGACGGCGTATTGTCCCAAGCTATGTTGCGAATTCTGGAGAGGGTCGCTGGGCCCAACACTGGTACTATAGGCCATGGGTCGGTTACGGAACGACTCTGATCTAATGGGGTTGAGATTTTTTAGGGTATTGCTGGAGTTACCCCTAACGTCGCTGAATAGGATTGAGGCCACAGAGAGGATCATGGATGACCTCGACTGCACCCCTGAACAAAAACTAAAAGGTGCAGTGTCTTTGCTGCGAGATGAAGCCTATCAGTGGTGGCTTACAGTTAAAGAGGGTACTTAGGCTGACCGATTGATATGGGAATTCTTCAAGTCTGCTTTCCAAGGGAAGTATGTGGGCACTAGTTATGTGGATGCCCGGAGGAGAGAGTTTCTAAATCTGACTCAGGGGGATAAATCAGTGGATGAATATGAAGCTGAATTTTTACGATTAAGCCGCTATGCGTGTGGGATGGTGACAACTAAATATGAGCGGTGTGTTCATTTTGAGGACGGCCTCAGAGATAGTCTGAGAGTGTTGATAGATCCATAGAGGGAGCGAGATTTTGCCACATTGGTGGATAAGGCGAAGATCACCGAGGAGGTGAAGTGTACTGAGCATCAAAACTAAGAAATGGGTAGGAATAAGAGGGATTCAGAGCCTTCAAGTTCCATTCAGAGGCCGAAGAAAAAGGCCAGAGTGGATGGGTCGGTCAAGGTTGGGGCCCCTATTGCTGCTACTGGACCGCAGCCATGTGTTCTCTGTGGTAGGCGCTATCAGGGAGAGTGCTGGAAAAGGATTAGGGCATGTTTGAGATGCGGATCATTAGAGCATTGTATCAGAGATTGTCCACGGAGGCCCGAACAGATGCAAGTTACTGGTTGGGGTACTGTTTAGCCACCAGGAGGCTGTGATCAGGCCAAAGATGGAAATGGCATGGGCCGTGGTCGTGAAGCACCGGGCAGAGGTGCTGCTCATATTGAGGCGAGGCAGCCAGCTTTGGTTTATACTGCACGTTGCCGATAGGATGGAGATGCCCCAGATGTTATTGCTGGTACTTTCTTTATCTATAATGTACCTTATACTGCACTAATTGATGTTGGGTCTATGCATTCGTATATAGCATGCTCGGTGTCTAATACTTTGGGTATAATGGTTGAAACCACTGCTAGTGAGGTTACTGTGTTAAGTCCTTTAGGGCAGTCAGTTAAGGTAAATAAATTGTTTAGAGATGTACCTTTGGATGTTCAAGGAGCCATCTTTTTGGCAGATTTAATGGAACTTTCTTTTGGAGTGTTCGACTTAATACTGGGCATGGATTGGCTGGTTAAGCATCAAGTGAATTTCGATTGTGCTGCTAAATGGATTGTACTAAAAACTACGGAGGGTGATGAGGTGGTGGTAATAGGGGAGCGTTGGAATTATTTGTCAAATGTGATTTCTGCCCTGAAGGCCGAGAAGTTTGCTCGGAAGGGTTGTATAGCCTATATTGATGTTTCTGATTCTAAGGTTTAGTCTGTTAAAGGTATCAGAACAGTCAAAGATTTTCCAGATTTTTTCCCGATGAACTACTTGGACTACCTCCAAATTGTGAAGTTGAATTTGGGATTGAGCTCTTACCGGGTATAGTTCCGGTGTCCATCGCTCCTTATAGAATGGCACCGAAGGAGCTAGTGGAGCTTAAGGCTCAGATTCAAGAGTTACTAGATCGAGGGTTCATCCGCCCTGTGTCTCTATGGGTAGCACCGGTGTTATTTGTGAATAAGAAGGATGGATCCATGCGTTTGTGCATCGACGACTGACAATTGAATAAATTGACTATCAAGAATAAGTACCTTCTGCCAAGGATTAATGATCTATTCGACCAGTTTCGAGGAGCTTCGGTCTTCTCTAAGATTAATCTTCAATTGGGGTACCATCAACTGAGAGTCAAAGAGGTTGATGTTCACAAGACAGCTTTTAGGACTCGTTATGGTCATTATGAGTTCCTTGTGATGCCGTTTGGACTGACGAATGCACCAACAGCTTTTATGGATCTGATGAACCGAGTGTTCCAGCCTTATTTGGATCTGTTTGTAGTGGTTTTTATAGATGACATCTTGGTGTATTCAAGAATTGAGGATGAACATGATGCACATCTCCGAGTTGTTCTACAAATTCTGAGGGAGAAACAATTATACGCTAAGTTCAGCAAGTGTGAATTCTGGATACGAGAGGTAACATTTCTGGGCCATGTGGTGTCTACTGAAGAGATTAGAGTTGATCCTCGAAAAGTTGAAGCTGCTTTGGATTGGTAGCCGCCCAAGACGGTATCTGAGATTCAAAGTTTTCTGGGTCTGGCAGGGTATTATAGACGTTTTGTTGAGGGGTTTTTGTTGATTGCTGCACCTCTGACTAAATTGTTCCGTAAAGGGGTGTCGTTTGTCTGGACTGATAAGCAGCAAGAGAGTTTTGAGAAACTTAAGAAGGTTCTGACAGAGGCCCCTGTCTTAATACAGCCAAAGTCTAGGAAAGAATTCACTATTTACAGTGATGCATCACATATCGATTTAGGATGTCTGTTGATGCAAGAGGGTAAGGTAGTGGCATATGCGTCTCACCAGCTTAAGTCTCATGAGGCGAATTATCCGACGAATGACTTGGAGTTGGCCGCGGTGGTATTCACACTGAAAATCTGGAGGCATTACCTATACGATGAAAAGTGTATCATTTACACAAATCACAAGAGCCTCAAATACCTCATCACTCAAAAGGAGCTAAATCTTAGGCAGCGTAGATGGATTGAGCTGCTTAAGGATTATGACTGTTCGATTGAATACCATCCTGGTAAGGCCAATGTGGTGGCTTACGCACTGAGCTGTAAGGCTATGACAGATCTGAGGGTGATGTTTGCTCGTCTCAGCTTATTTGATGATGGTAGTTTGTTGGCCGAACTTCAAGTTAAATCATTGTGGATTGAGCAGATTAAGGGTAAATAGTTGGAGGATGGGTCTTTGGGTCCTCAATTCCGACAGATTGAGAGTGGGGAAACTTCATATTTTGGACTGAATAGCGTAGGGGTACTGTATTTTCATGGGAGAGTCTGTGTACCAAGGGATACCGATTTGAGGCAGTCTATATTACGAGAGGCGCATTGTAGTCCTTATGCTATTCATCCCGGCGGGATTAAAATGTACTGAGACCTTCGTGAGTTATATTGGTGGCTAGGTATTAAGCGTGAAGTTACCGACTTTGTGAGTAAGTGTATAACGTGCCAGCAGATTAAGGCTAAACATCAGTTACCTTCAGGGTTGCTTCAGCCAGCTAAAATTCCACTTTGGAAGTGGGAGAGGGTAACTATGGACTTTGTTATTGGGCTGCCCCTGACGCCTACTAAGAAGGACGCAGTATGGGTCATCGTGGGTTGGTTGACCAAGTTAGCCCTTTTCATACCAGTTCGTACTGATTACTCCTTGCAGAAGCTGCTAAACTGTATGTGGCTAAGATAGTAAGACTGCATGGGGTACCGGTTTCCATCATATTAGATAGAGATCCTCTCTTCACGTCTCGATTCTAGAAGAAGTTACAAGAGGCTTTGTGTACAAGATTGGACTTTAGTAATGCGTTTCACCCCCAGACAGATGGTCAATCAGAGAGGGTGATTCAAATACTGGAGGATATTTTAAGGTGTTGTGTAATAGATGTCTGAGGCTGTTGGGAAGACTATTTGCCATTGGCAGAGTTTGCGTATAACAATAGCTGCCAGCCTAGCATACAGATGGCACCTTACTAGGCGTTATATGGCCATATGTGTCGTACTCCTTCGTGTTGGACTAAGTTGGGCGAACGGTGTGTTCTGGGCATTGAATTGGTTTCTGACACCGAGAATAAAGTTAGATTAATTCAGGATCGGTTGAAGGCAACATCCGACAGACAGAAGTCGTATACAGATTTGAAGCGCAAGGAGATTGAGTATTCTGTGGGGGGCTTCGTTTTTCTTAAGGTCTCGCCATAGAAGAAGGTACTGAGATTTGGACAGAAGGGCAAGTTGAGCCCTAGGTTTATTGGGCCTTATCACATACTGTAACGTGTGGGACCGGTTGCCTATCAACTTGAGTTACCTCTAGAGTTGGATCAAATTCATGATGTGTTCCACGTCTCTATAATGAGGCGTTATCGCTCTGATCCCACACATGTGATATCGAATGAAGAGATTGAGGTTAGAGCGGACCTGACTTTTGAGGAGGAATCGATTCAGATCATAGATCATGATGTGAGAGTCTTGAGGAAGAAGTCTATCCACTGGTTAAGGTACTTTGGCGCAATCACAGTTTAGAGGATGCCACATGGGAGCCCGAGGAGGCGATACGTCAACAACACCCACATCTGTTTTGATCAGGTAAATTTCGAGGCCGAAATTTTCTTTTAGGGGTGTAGAGTTGTAACACCCCAAAAATCTAAGTATTTACTTTCACATGTTTGTAACACAAATGTGTATCTGCTTCAATGGTTAAGTAATTTGGGTGTGTGTGCGAGTGTTTGAGGAGTCTTGGGTTCAAGCCTGGGCTTGTGCAAAAAGTTTTTTTTTAGGGAATAAACCCTTGCCTACGATTAGTTGGCTTTTAAATTATTCTGGGTAAAGCAAGACATAAAGAACCTGCTGGTCTAGGGGGTAAGTGGCGTGTTACCTATGCTAGTGGACTGAGGTTCGAATCTTGGTGGAGGCAAGGGAGTATTTATTTTGCTGCTGTGTTGTGGGGGGAGTTGTAGTTTGACGGAAACACTGAAGTGGTTGAGTAGAATTCAAATTGAGTGGTTGAGGGGAGATGTGGTCGGTTGGAGAGATTGGAGGAGGGATTTTAGGAGAAAATCAAGGGAAGTGAGAGGGGAGGGAGTGTTGTGTCGAAATTGGGTCTGGCACTCAAGAATTCGGCCAAGAGAGAAATGCTCCTCATTTGTTTTCCCAAGTTGGACAGCAAATCCCTTTCCCTTTTGGTCGAAAGTACTCCTATTGCTTTCTTTCCCTTTTTCTCTCTTTTGTAATTGCTTTCTCTGCTAAGAACTCTATCGCCTCCCTCTTTCTTTTTCTCTTTGCTGAGTTGTGTAAGGTGTGTGTTCGGCTAGATCATTGTTCCTTGTGGTCTTGCCCTTTTTTCACAACAAATGTTTTCCTTCTTCATTGCCGATTACTAGTTTGGTTCTTCTACTCTTACTATGTAGTGAGCAAACGTTTTCTACACTGTTCTCCCCTTGGCCGAATCTTCCCCTTCTTTCATCCTTCTCTTTCATTTCCTAGTTGCCGAATGTTCCTTTCTCTTCTCCTTTGCTTTGAATATACATTCCTCTTCTACTTTTGTATCATTAGTAGGTTATGCCACTACTTCAACCCATTTGGAAACATAATCGACAACTAATAGGATGTATTGATTCCCAAGATAACTTGGAAAGGGTCCCATGAAATCAAATCCCCAAACATCAAAAATCACTACTTTGAGTATCCCAGTTTGTGGCATTCCATCTCTTCTCGATATACTTCCAGTTCTTTGGCATCTATCAAATACTTGTACGAATTCATAAGCATCTTTGTTAATAGTTGGCCAATAAAATCTTGATTACAGTACTTTTTGAGCTGTCATTTTTTTTACTGAAATGCCCTCCACATGGTGATGTATGACACCCTTGTAGAATATTGTTTACTTCTACTTCAGCTACACATCTTCTTATTAATTGATATGCATATTACCGGAATACATATGGATCCTCCCAAATATACTTATTCAATTCATGCATGATCCTCTTCTTTTGTTGCCATGATACTTGGGGTGGAAAAATGCCTTGAGCGATGTAATTCACATAATCTGCATACCATGGTATGCTGTTATTTCTGATCCTCGCCTGATGGGCGACTACTCTGAATAATTGCTCATCTATAAAGGTTTCCTTTATTTCTTTAGAGTTCAGTTATTCTGAATCATTTTGTATTCTAGATAGATGGTTTGTGATTTGATTCTCCATTCCTTTTCGATCCATTATCCATAAATCAAATTCTTGAAGCAGTAACACTCATCTCATTAGTCTGGCATTTGTTTCATTCTTTTTCATGACATACTTTAGTGCAAAATGGTTAGTGTAAACATAAAATATATTTGCCATTAAATAAGGTAAAAATTTTCACAAGCAAACACGATATCAATCATTTCTTTTCAATATACTGTAGTTACATTGCACTGAATTGAGTGTCTTACTTGCATAATGGATAGCTCCGAACATGTTGTTTTTACTTTGTCCCAATACTGCACATTACAATAAAGAGTTCTAATAGTTAGGAGCAATAATTATAGGTGTAGAGATACATTTTTCTTTTATTACCACAAATGCTTTGATACAATCTTGATCAAATATGAAAGGTATCTTCTTCTGAAGAAGTTGATTCAATGGTTTGGAGATGCGAGCAAAATCTTTTATGAACCGTCTGTAGTACCTAACATGTCCTAAAGAGTTTCTCACTCCCTAAACTATCATAGGATTCGCGATATTTTTGATAACTTCGATCTTAGCCTTGTCTACTTCCAAACCATTCCTTGATATTTGATGTCCTAGCATTAATCCTTTTTTACTATAAAAAGACATTTTTCCCAATTGAGTATAGATTGGTCTCTTCTCATCTTTGTATAACTTTATCAAGGTTATCCAAGCATTCTCGAAAGGAATATCCGTATACCGAGAAATCATCCATGAACGCATCCAAGCCTTCTTCTAGCATATCAACAAAAATAGCAGTCATGCACCTCATAAATTTGTGTAACAGCCGTTTTTAGTCAAATCAGAACAATGATTTCGAGATCACAAATCTGAAGTTGAAATAATTATTTTATTATTATTTTAATGTTTATGGCATGATAATATGTTTGTGTGAAATTTTCATTAAGTAATTTTATCATTTAGATGGTTAATTTGATAAAAAGGACTAAATCGCATAAAGTGTAAAAGTGGAGTTCCATTAGCTAAAGGTATTTAATAGCTATGGGATTTTAATTTAGAGGTCCTTTTGTGGTAAATATACCACTAATAGCATGAGTGGAAAATTATGGACAACCATTATGTGAATTAAATGGTTTAATATTAAGGTTAAAATGGTAAATGATAATTAAATAAGTAAAATAACAAAAACCACAAAGCTATCACCTTTTAATTTACCATCTTTCACTGATTTTTCAAAGAAAAAGACCATGGGAATAAGCTAGGGTTCGCCCATTTCAAGCTTTAATTGGTGAGTAATTTTGACTCCATTTTTAATGATTTCTATGTTTTTGTGATCGTTACAACTAGTACTAGCTAGCCCAGAGACTATTTTGCAAAACTGTTAAAGGTTTAGTGTAACACCCGGGTTCTAGGGGTTATGCATTTAGTGCATAACTCAAGTGATCGTAGGCTTGTGGTGTGTTTGGATGAGTTTTGAGGGGTTTGGAGAACCCTAGAAGGTTAGAGATGCCTTAGGAAATTTTTGAATTTTTAGTGCTAGGAAGGGGAGCTTGGCTTTAGAGGTCTTAAGAGAACTATTTGGGAGGTTAAGACACAAGAATGGCTTTGGTAGAATGGCAAGGGAGGCGCTACTTTGAGCATGGGAAGGTGACGCCTCAAGGTGCTAAGGGGTCTCATGTTCGAGCTGCAAAGGCAGCATTTTGGTCTTGTTTTTGGCGTCAAGTCAAGGGGGGAAGTGATGGACGGCTAGAAGGCTTTTAATTAGATGAGGATAATGTTTTTATTTATCTAGTTATTTATTTTAGAAGTGTAGGATAATTACTGTTTTATTTTATTTTTATTTTGAATAAGTCAGGAGATTTATAGAAGGGGGATAAGTGTGGACTTATTCAACTTATTTTGAATAAGTGTTGGAGAGAAAATTTGGGTGTTGGACTAATTCAAATCGGTTTGAATTAGTGGCTAGGAGGGACTTTGGGTGTTGGCCGAATTTTGGTTTCTTCTAGGGGGGAGCTATAGCCGAATGCTATATAAGGGGTGGTGAGCTTCCTTTTGCCGAATTTTTAACCCTTTACTCCTAAGCCTTCACTTTTCTTCTCAAACATTACCACACCAAAAACACCTCTTTTCTTTACAGCTTGGCCGAAACTTCAAGAGACCATTGGGGGCACTTTTGCTTCCATTTTCCCTCCCTCACTTCACCAAAATCCCTCTCCATTCCTTATTGCCGTAGCATCTCTTTAAGCCATCAACATTTCTTTTCTTCTCTTGTTTTCACCAAAGCCGAAAGTACTCTTAGCCGAAACCTTTCTCTTCTTGTGACATCTTGCTAAGCCGATTCTTGAGGCTGTCTAGTGCTCTCCCTTAGTCTTTTAGAGCGTTTGGTAGTAAGTACTCTCCACTTTAGTAGTTGGTTTGCTTCTTTCTGTTTGGATGCCGAAACCTAAAGGGTGGTCTTGGTATTTGGTGATGGCCGAATGTTATTTGCAGGGCCTTGCTATTGTTTCTTTCGTGTGTAGCCAAAGGAAGGGAGCGCTAAGGATCTTTTAAGATTCGATTACTCAAGGTTTGTGGGAGCAACCGGGATTGCTTTGGTAAGGAATTTTTTTAGTAAAGATTCGTTATTTAGATTTATGACTTGGAGGTTTAACCATTTGATCTGATTAAGCATTTTGATGGAGGCATCAACCAGTCAAGGAGGGCAAGGGAAGGTCCCTATCCCGAAGTTCTAGAAAAGAGTTGTCTCGGCGGTTCGGGACTGGCCACCGGGGTGTGGGCCAGCAGCAGGAGAAAGCTATAGGCAGATAGCCGTAGTCTCGCTTAGCGATAGCGTTGGGATCGAGAGTCTAGAACTCCAAGTGATTAGGTGCGTAATCACTGCACTGTTTCTCCGGTTAGTTGTTTATTAATATGTATAAATGTGTATGATGTGTGGTAGCCGATCAGAATGGCTTAAGTGGTGAGTACCCATGTTTTGGTTAATCGGATGTCCGGTGAGTAGTTTGTGATATTAAGTTATTTATGATGTATATATATATATATGATATGGTAATTAACATGTGATGTATACTCATTTGCTATGTTGAACTGACATGTTACACTTATACATATGCATGGGGGTTGGATTTGATCATAGAAGGACGGAGAGTACACATTGATGTACGTGGTCTAATGTTAGCCTCGTGCTACATTAGCGCTTGATGACTAGCTGTGTGCGTCATCAAGGGAGATGTTGGCTAGGTGCCCATCTCGGCGGTTGATAGCTGAGTGCATCACTGTAGACGGATTAACGTTGGGATCACTTATGTGATCGGTGGCTCAGCCACGGCCTTGTGCAGCAGGTTTGCCGAGGTAAGATATGTGGGATCACTCGATTGTGATCGGTGGATTAGCCACGGCCTTGAGCAGGGAGGCTGCTAAGGTTGGAGTAATGGACGGACCTAGGTTGGGCTGTGATGCATGATTGCATGAATGGTTCGTGGATTGTATGGATATGGGCCAAGCCCATACGTGTGGAACATGTGTTATGATTATGCACTGAGTCTGTTGACTCACCCAATTATTTTCTTAACCATTTCAGGTGATACGTAAGGTTGGACCGGGTCTGGAGTGGATGCGAGGTGGCCCATGCCGAGAATGAAGTTTAATTATTTTATGCTTATTTATATTAAGTATTTGGTTTTAAGTATTGGTTGTAATAAGGGCCTTATTATTTTTTTTTGGGTATTATTTTTCTATTTAATTATGACTTGATTAATTAATTTACTATGGGAAGATGATTTTATTTTAGCAACTGTTTTATTCAAAACATATGTATGTAACGTTTTAAGTTGGACATTTGATAATAACAAAGTTTACTTATAAACTTAAATGGACATGGTTTTCAAAAGTAATCAAATTCTCATGTTTTATTCTAAGGTCAAAAATGGATTTTCAACCGTCTTTCCGCAGTGACATAACCAGATCCGGTCAGGGCATGTGGGCCGGGTTTGGGGATGTTACATTTAGGGTTTTTCCATTGATGAATCTATGAGTATTTTGATGTTTAATGATAGATAATGCATGGTTGTTGTTAGATAAACAACATTTGTTAAGTGATTTTTAGTAAAATATCCAAATAGGGATTAAATTGAGAATAGTTGAAATTGTGTGCTTAAATGTGTGAATAAATGAAAAATGTGGGCTGCTAGGGGCATAATAGTAATTCCGCTAGCATGGGTTTATTTTGAATTTCATTAATTTGTGATTTCATGAAATAAGGACTAAATTGTGAAAATGTGAAAGTTAAGTGGCAAATGTGTAAAATAGGCCTAATGTATAGATTGGACTAAATTGAATAAATGGATGATTAAATGAATTGAATTTGATATTATATAGATCAAGAAAAGCAGAATTTGGAATTGGATCGTGGAAAAGATAAAGTATTCGATTAATCGACGATTTCATCGTTTTTGAATCGAGGTAAGTTCGTACGTTATAATTTTATTTCAAATGTATTCTATATGCTTTGATATAGCATAAATTGTGATTATGTGACTACGGACAAGTTTGGAAAAGATTCGACGATGATTCGATAGTTGGAATCCTGGTTGAACCTTAGGAATAGTTTAGGATGCTAGTGACATGTCATTAGGGATACTTTGAGTTGGCTTCGGGCCATGATATAGCACTTTGGGTGCGAGATAAATCGATTTGGATTTGGGCCATGCATATCGGCTGATTTGGCTTCGGGCCATGATATCAATATTTCGAATAAGTTACCTTGATTTGGCTTCGGGCCATGGTATAGGTACTTATCATATGAGACCCTGGAGTATCCGACTTCTATTCCAAATGGTTCAATGGGTAAATGAAAGACGAGAATGTGTATGAGTTGGTACAGGTATGTGTATAAACTATTTTAACATTGAATCGAGAAAATGATGATGAAAGTATATGATTTTGAGAATGAGTATTTGAAAGGTTTGTTAGCTAATATAAGCTACATGTTGGTGTATCCAAATTATTGAATTATATTTATGTGATTGCATTAAGTTTATTTCATACAAGCTTACTAAGCTTTATAGCTTACTTTGTGTATTTTCCCGTATTTATAGTGATATCGAAGCTAGTTTGGATTCAGGGATCGTCGGAGATTACTTCACACTAACCACATATATCTTGGTATCTATGAACTTTGGTAATTTGAGTATATGGCATGTATAGGGACTTTGGTCATGTTGGTTATGTTTTGGTAATGATTTTGGTATTTGATTTGGCTTGTAAATGTATATGTCTTGGTTTGTATCTAATATCCATGGGAGTTGGCTTACTTTGAGTTAATTTGCTTGTGTATATGTGTTTGTGCTTATAGTCTTTGTTATGTAAATTGAGGTTGGTTGTGTGATGGTTGATAGCTACAGATATTATGAATGTCAAATAGTTTAGTTGTGGATAATGGTATGCTTGATTAGGCTAAACAATGCATACTTCAGTTTAGCCATTTTGATGTTTAAAGAAGTAAAGATTGGTATGAACTTAGATGGCATAATACGGTATTTATGTTTTGTACTGGTTGCTGTAGGAATTGGTATAAATCATGCTTGATTTGGAATTGAATTATATGCCAATTGATGCTATGTTTTGTGCCATATGAGTGGTGTAAGTGTGTACAAAATAGGGTGGCAAAATGGCTTGGTAAATAGCCTATTTTTGTCCACACGGGGAGAGACACGGGTGTGTGTCTCAGCCGTGTGTGACACACGGTTAAATACACGGCCGTGTGCCCCTTGGTGTTGAAATTGAAATCAAGTCAGTATGCTCCACACGGCTGAGACACATGGGCATGTGACTTTGCCGTGTGGCATAAGTTAGTATACCCTACAGGTTTGGCACGGCCTAGCACACGGGCGTGTGTGGCCACTTTGAAGGGCACATGGGCGTGTGGTTGGCTGTGTGACCCAAGTCAGTATGCTCATTTGTTTGGACAAGGAGTAGGACACGGGCTGGGACATGGCCATGTGCTTCCATTTCGAACGTCCACCCAGCATGAAACACGAGCGTGCTCACACGGCCTGGCCACACGTGCGTGTGTCCCCTGTTTTGAGAAAAAATTTCTAAGTACTCCAAATGTTTTAAAAGTTATCAGTTTAGTCTTGAACCACTCCCAATGCATGTTTAGGGCCTTGTAGGCTCGTACTAGGGACATATTGAATTGAGATTGAATGATAAATGATTGAATTGACAAAATATATGCTAAAAGTACGTATAAGTGTGTTGTAAGTCTGGCAATGCTTCGTAACCCTATTCTGGCGCTGAATACGGGCGAGGGGTGTTACATGTTGTCTGAGCATTACATAGTTCGAATGGCATTATTCTAAAAGCATATGTACCAAAACGACATGTAATGTAATAGCCTAAACTTGGGCCTAGTCGAAACAGTGGTTTCGGGACCACAAATCTGACAAGGAAAAATTTATTTTTATTATTTTTTATGGTCTACACTTTCACGAAATGATTTCGTGAAAATTTTATTTGAAATTTTCGACGTTTGGGCACTCAATTTAGTCAAAAGGACTAAATTGTAAAAAGTGAAAAAGTTGAGTTCTACATGTTAGAGGTGTCCAATTGTTATGAAATTTTAAATTGGAGGTCCTTAAATGGTAATTAGACCATTGGTTAATTTGTTGGACAAAAATGGACATGAAATAGGTGAAATAAAATATTTTTAAGTTAGGGGCATTTTGGTTATTTAGAGATTAAATGATTAAATAAACAAAATTAAAAGCCAAATTTTGTCCATCTTCAACCCGATGGCTGAATTTCACAAGGGGAAACCATGGCTAGGGTTTTTCAAGCTTCCAAGCTCGATTGTAAGTCCGTTCTAGCCCCGTTTTTAATGACTTTTACGTTTTTGAAATCCTCGTAACAAGATCTATCTATTTCTACCACTAATTTGAGATATGGTTAAAGTCTAGGGTTTTGACCCATGATGAAAATGTGTATTTTTGTGTTAATGGTAGAAAATGCATGTTTATGGTTAGGGAAATGACTTTTACTAAGTGATTTTCGGTGAAAATGCCTAAAAGGACTAATTTGTAAAAGTTATAAAATGTGTCATAAAAGTGTGTTTTAATGGAAATTGTGGGCTGTTATAGCTATGAAAATGGTTCGGCTAGGCTTAAAGTACAAACAAATTGAATGAAAATCATTTTACGAGCCTTGGGGCAAAATTGTAAATATGTGAAACTTTAGGGACAAAAAATGTAATTTTTTCATAATATGATTTTTGGGTCACATTGAATAATGTGACTAATAAATAAATTAAATGTGATATTATAGATCAAGGAAAATGAGGTTTGGAACTAGAACGAGGGAAAAACGAGAAATCGACAAATAAGTCCTTTTCACCGATTGTGCTATGGAGGTAAGTTTGTATGTAAATAATGCATCATTTTTACTTACGTTTTTACGTTTTGATATGTTTTATGAGATGTGGCTGAATATTGAATGAAATTGATAAAGTATCGAAATGTGAGAAATTTCCCAGTTGAACCTTAGGAATAGAAAAGGATACAAGTGACATGTCACTAGGGACTTATGTGAAATCTATGTGAAATTGTGACTAAGTGAATCCAGGAGCTGGTCTTAAGTTCTACCAGTGGCTGGGTATACCGGCATGTGTTGCGGATACCTGACAGCTTGTGTGAGCAGCACTGAGTCGTAACGAATACTGACAGCTTGTGTGAGCAAACCCGTGAAATTGAATAGCTCAAGAACGAGCCTCTATGTGAAAAGTGATGTGAAGTAGCTTTGGCTACAAGTGTGGCACTTATGTGCAAACTTCCGATGTATCCAATAATATTCCGATGTGTTCAACGGGAAAATGACTAAGTGTAATTGAATGTGATTATGTGATGAACAAGTGCAGGTACATGTGTATATATATTCATGAGTAATGTGCTTGATATGTGATCGAACTTTGGTAAGGTTGATATGGAGTAAGTGTTACAATGAAGACTTGAAAATATTTGATGATGACTAGCTATTGGCATGGCTAACTATGGATATACTTTAGTGCTATATGTGTGTAAATGAGAATTAATACAAAGAAAACATGATAGAGTAAAATTAGAAATAAAATAGGTTGGACAGTAGTAGTTGTATCACTTTGAAAAATCACCAAAAATGGTGGAAATCAAATTAGAGGTTGAATAAGAAATGAAATAAAATCTTATTGAGTCTATTTTCGCATAAAAGAAACGGTGTAAGCAAAAGAATTTCATATTTTGAGATATTTGAATTTTTGTGAGACAAAGTTAGAATGATTTCGAAATCCCCTATTCTAACTTGGGAAAATCATTAAAAATTGTACAAAAATAATTATGGGTTATAATTTACATGATTAAAATCCTTAATGAGTCTATTTTCAAAAGAAACAAATGGAAACATCATCTGAATCTTGTACGAGGAGATAATTAATTTTTAGTGAAGAGGGGTTGGCTGTTAAATACCAGAATAGGAGTAACTTTAATGAATAAACTCTATTTATTGGATAAACCAAAATTCTAAAAATTTTATGGTAACAATATATGTGAGTCTAGTTTTAGGGAAAATTAACAGATCTTAATTTGGAGTTCCGTAGATCAAGATATAAATAATTTTGTGACTGTGACTCGAGTAGACAGCTTGAAAACATATTGTGAAGACTTATAAAAGCATGTTAATAAATTACTTATTATTTACATGCCTGCTTACTAAGCTATAATGCTTACCCCCTTCCTTTCCTTTTTCATATAGTGTCACAGATGCTAGCTCGAGTTGGAGGTCATAAGAGATTCTATCACACTAACAAGTTATTATTGATATTGTATCAATGATTTTCAAGTATTTTTTAAGTCTATGGCATGTATAGAGACTTGATTATGTGTGTATATGTTAAATGAGTTGGCCTAGAATGTTGGCCTATGTTATTAGAAGGTTTTTGTTGTATAAGGCCATTTAATGTGGCTAATAATTGTTATGTTATAAGTCTATGATGATGCATTTCAAGAATGTGTATGCTTGCATGTGTTGGATGAGTAAATGTGTGATAATTATGAATGGTAAATGTGATTGGTTGTGTAAGTTGCATGATGTGAATGGTAAAGTGTGTGTGTGTGTGTGATTATGCATGATGAATGTGGTTTGTAAATGGTATATAGGTGTCATAGTGTGGGTGCTTGAATGCTTAATAATACCATGTTGTGTGATGATAAATTTCTATAAGTGTATAAGTGTTTTGGAGAGGCAAAGGGCTTGGTAAATAATCTTACTTGTGGCCACACGGGCAGCCACACGACCATGTGCCCAAGGTGTGTGAAGTCTGCACTTGATTTTTGGAAATTCGAAACGCCACATGGCCTAACACACGGGCGTGTATCTCGGCTGTGTGAAGGACATGTCCTTGGACACGGGCGTGTATATCGGCTGTGTGAAGGACATGTCCTTGGACACGGATGCGTGCCCCTGTTTTTCAAGAAATTTTTCAGTGCTTTCAAAAGTTCTCGTTTTCATCCCGGACCACTTCCAAGGTATGTATTGGGCCTCGTAAGACCTATTTAGGGACTCAAAAATAAAAATTTGAAAATTTTTAATTTGGATGAAATTTTATGACTCGGTTTAATACGTTTACAAGTATATGTGTTCCAGTAATGTCTCGTACCCTATTTCGGCATCAGATACGGGTAAGGGGTGTTACATGTAAAGGTGGTTTTTTCTTGATTGTTTCGATGTATTGGAATTTGATGATATCCAAAATATCCATCAAGGAAACAATAATATTCTTTTCCTTCTAAACAATAAATCATTTGATCAATAAAAGAGAGCAATAAATTATCTTTTCTTGTTGCATCATTTAATTTTTTATGGTCTATACATGCCCTCCAACTAGTGACTGTCCTTGTTGTTATTAACTCACTCTTATCATTCTCAACCACCATTAATTCCCCTTTCTTCGAGACGCATTGTGTTGGACTGACCCATTCACTGTCACCGATTGTATAAACAATACTCGCATCTAGCCATTTGAGTAGTTCTTTTTTACCACTTCTTTCATAGCCGAATTTAGCCGACACTGTGCATCTACCACTGCCTTTTTCCCTTCTTCTAATCTAATTTTATGTTGACACTTAACAAGGCCTCTTCTCACTTCAAACTCAACCCAACAACTATAATCATAGATAATCTATTTTTCTCCCCCAAATATCCATACTTCAAGTGTTCTAGTAATTGCTTTAACTCTAACTCAGGTGGTTTGATAATATAGGGTACCATTTTTGTTGTACCTAGACTGTTTTGTTCTGGTTGTCCCTTGCTTTGTCACCACTAATCAAGTTGAAAAGCTATCTAGTCATTTTCTTGCTCTATATCGTCCCATTTCTATTCTTCTGATACATATTCATCGTGCTCAACCAAATTTGCTATGATCGATTCAAGTTTGTTGCACTTTTGCTTTTCTAACTTGGATTCTTCCAGTTCCCCAGCTTCCAACTCCTGATGTTTTTCCCAGGTAAATTCATTTTCACTTCAGTTTTCCAATATTTTCATGACTTATTTTCTCATTTTCTTCTAGATACTTCCCTCGATCATGTTTTCACCTGTTCTAGCTTTCTAATCCATCATAGAAATGTTCGATTTGGATCCCAAAATGTATGCCTCCTTCTAGCACTGGCCTGAGAATTGTTTTGAATATTTCCCACGCTTGCCCTAATGTTTCAGTGATGTACTGTTTAACTTGAAATATTTTTCCATAAATACTGAGTACCTGAGTCATAGGCAAGACCCATCTTAGAAATAATTGCACAAAATTAGCCCATGTACTGATATTATCATGTAGAAGTGCATCTAACCAGGCTTTTACTTTCGCTTCCAATGCTAATGGGATTAGTAATAATTTAATAGTGTCTGTTGGAACCCAAGCATATGTGACAGTGCTACATATGTGTTCAAACTGTCGAAGGAAGGCTATAAGATCCTCTGTTTTATAATCATTAAATCTAACATTATTAAAAATCCTAGTTAATAATGAAGGATTTAATTCAAAATGAGGATTGTAAATAATGGGGCGGGTAATACTAGAACGTAATCATTCTAGATCAAGAAAACTCCTAATGTTTGCATCATGTTATTAAAAAGGTACTTATAGATTGCAAAGCTCTAGTATCACTATAAAAAAGTTAGTCACTAATCGTCTTAGATATGTAAGAATCATTGTGAATGCTTTCCTATAACCTAAAATCATAAGAAAGTAAGAGGGTGTTAATGAAGATAGCATATAAAAATCGTATCTATAATTTATTAATTTCCTATTAAACACAAAAATTAAACAAAATCTAGTGACGTTGCCTCCTTGGCAACAACGCCAACAACTTGACCGCCTCCAGATGTATCAATGTCCAGAGTAAAAATCCTGCACAAAATATGTTAAAGGTGTCCACAAGTATAAAATTAAAGTTGTAATATAGCTACAACGAAGTAGGTGAGTACTCCGAGTGTAACATCCTGAATTAGTGGGCCTGTGCATTTGTGTGATGTATGCTTAATATGTTAATTTGAGGATTAGGGGTCTAGATTGGGCTCAAGGATTGGGCCGAGGCTTTGATTAAATTCCTGTGTAGATACTCTAGTGCTTTAAAGATAGTGTCTGTAGTTTAAATATCAAGGTGGGCTTGTGGCCCAAAGCAAGGGGCACAGCAAGGGGGAAGCTATGAGTGGCGTCAGTGGCAAGGGAGGAGGCCCAAGTTGGCCACAAGGGGCCCAAGTAGTGGGCCAAATTCAGCACTTAAAAGGGAGCAAGGGGGACGGTAACAAGGCTAAAATTTAGGGATTTTTAATGTTTCATTTATGAGGATAATAAGCAGATAAAGGGGGGAAGAAGTGGTGTGATGCAGGACTCTTTTGGATGTGAGTTTGATAAAGATAAGGGAAAAGATGAGAGGCTATCCAGGAGGCTAGAGGTGGCCAAAATTTAGACTGTGTGTGTAAAGGGGGGACGGCTAGATAGGGTTAGTAGATGCCAAAATTCTGCTAGTTTTTCTGAAAGCTTTCTCTCAGTTTTCTCTGCTGTCGAAAGATTTTTCCATTCTTTTTCTTCCAAGCCGAAATCTCCAAGCCTCTTTCTTGTTTTCTTTTCTTCTTCTCTTTTTCTGCCAGAAACTGAAACTCCTCACTCAGTTCTTCTAAAAGCCGTAAACGCATCAACCTTCCCTTGTTCTTTCTTTTTCGGGATTTTCTTAAAAGCCGAAATTCCTAGATCTCTTCTCTTGTGGTTGCCGAATCTTCCTGCACGGGGTAGCCGAAACCTTTTGAAGAGGTAAGTGTCGATTATGTTATTCTTTCAATCTTTTCCGGCTTTTGGAGACCATAGTCGAATGGCTACATGGTGGATTGATCTTGTGTTTTCTTTTATGGGCGGCATTCCGGGATTTGAAGGGGATCTAATCGCATAGGTTTCTAAATCGGTAGCACTCGAATCATCCTACTTCAGAGATTCAATTGATTTAGGTAAGGAGATTGATTCAGTTAATATGTAAATTTAGGCAAGTTATAACCCCTTGACCGATTGTTGGGGGGGAGCATTATCTTCGCGTTCTTCCAGTTTTTGAGCAAAGTTGTAGACAAAGGGCAGTAGATCCGATTAACGAGGGTATCGACATAAAGAGTGGTACTACGTGTTATCAGGTGTGTAACTTCTCACACCATTTAGATTGTCTATTAGTAAGTGTATATAAATCTGTCTATATTCTATTAAATGCCGAAATCCCAGCATAACGGTTGAAAACCCGATGAGGGTAAAGGTGATTCACTAGGTTAGTGATTTCTGTCATTCATAAGTGAATGTTTCTGTTGAGATAATATGTTTTATATGTATGCCGATTTCTATGTATGCACGGGGTTGGGTGATTAATGAAAGGGGAAGTGTTCTGTTGTAGTGGCTCTGCCACGATCTGTTGTAGTGGCTCTGCCACGATCTGTTCTGGTGACTATGTCACAACCCTGACGATGAGAAGCTAACTGCAGCATGAATGCCATCGATGGTGTGTAGCGGCGTGGGTTGATTGTAGAAATCCCCAACGGTGTGATTGACAGGTAAGGGTGGTGTGTAGCGGATAGAAACCTAGGATTGGGTTGGGCTTTGCATAAATTTCTGTCATATGGTATTCTATTATTCTGATCTGTTGGGCTAAGGCCCAATCTGATGGTGCACGAGGGTTGCACATTGAGTCTCGTGACTCACCCCGTTGTTTAACATTTTTCAAGTAGCACTTAGTGCATCGGACCGGGCTAGAAAGGAGCGCAAGGTGGCCATGCAAGAGTTTATTTGATTTAGTAGAAGGGCTTTGTTAAAATTATTTATTCTTAATACTTTTAGTTAATTTGATTTATTAATTCCTTGTAATAAGGCCATGGGCCATTAGCTCTATATTTTCGGTTTTTGGGCTTCACTTTCAGACACTTGAATTATCTGATAAAATTGGAACTAAGGCATGTACTAAATTTCGGTTTTTAATTCATAAAGGCATCATATAGAATTTATATCTTATATAAATTATCAAATTATTAAGTTTTCCGGTATAAATGTTTAAACTTGACAAATGTTTTTCCAAAAATGCGACATGTTTTACTAAATCTTCTTAGTGACAAGCCAGATCCGGTCGTGGTGTTTGGGCCTGGTTTGTGGTGTTATAAAGTGGTATCAGAGCCCGGTTCAAAACTCGGCTTTGGGGTTTTGGGCTCAAAACATTTTCTAAAGATGGGTTTTGGGAACATGCATGTTTATAAACAACACAGGATGGTTTTCTCGGCATGGCACCTACGTCTCCGACCCAAGTCCGCCAGGTAAGTATTCTGAACTCACTGTGTGTTATATATGTATGTGGGCTTGATGGGCTTTATGGAACGTAGACTATTTAAATTAGAACTTGATGGACTCTAGGCTTAGCTTAAACAACTTCTTAAATCTCATAAGACTTAATTCAACTAAACAAACCCGTGAACAAGTCGCTGGGTTGGGGTGTGGCAACAGGCATGCGCAAGTCTAGGATTGGATCCGGAAGAGCTTGGTACTTAAGCAATCCTAGTGACTCACCTCCTCTTCGCTGGAATCCTACCTGGTGCGTAGTGACTGTTCACCTTAACCGTGAGGACTTGTTAACGGGCCAAAAGTTTCTAATTAAAACCCGAAAGGAATCAGCCACCTTTTTTTTCACAAAGTTGCTAAAATGCCCTAGTTTTGGAAAAAATTACCAAAACACCCTTGATTTGGAAAAATTACCAAAACACCTTTGATTTGAAAACCTCCAAAACGCCCTTGATTTGGAAAATTATCAAAATTTCCAAAATTACCAAAATACCCCTGCTTCACGAAATTATCAAAATACCCTTATTTTGAAAATTACCAAGATACCCATGATTTGCAAATATACCCCCAGATTTACGGAAATACCCCGATTTACAAAGTCAACGAAATTTTTTTAAGAAAAAAAACACACACACAACACACAACAATAACCAAAAACCACAAACACCTGAACGCTATTATTATTCTTTTGAAATCGAATTCTCCAAAATACCCATGTTTTAAAATATGTATCTATATATATATATATATATATATATATACCTCTATTTCGAAAATCCCCAAGATACTTTATTTTGCTAGATTACAAAGAAACCCTGTAGGATGAAATTACGGAAAAACCCCTAGGTAGTGAAATGAAGAAAATACCCTTATGTGGTGGATGTGACTTCATGGATGTGATATGTATGTTGAGGTGTGAATGTATGTGGGTTCTAGAATTAGGAGGTAACCTTGAGACTAAAACTGTAGATAGGTTCGAATTCGAAAGAATCACTCTTAAAACTACTTTTCATAGGATTGTTCGTGGATAATCAGGGGGAAGAGTTAATAATCCATAAAATTTCTAATCAGGTAAACGCCAATCCGAAGAATGAGTACAAGGGGTCGAGGACGTCTGTCGCGTGGTCGTGGTAGGGGTAGGATGATCGTGTTAGAGCCGGCAAGGTCTGGCCATGGGTCAGGAAACGAGATACCGAATCCACCAACTGTGGAGGGAGAATTTCGGGACCAGGCGCCCGGAGATGATGCGGTATCTCAGGCGATGTTGCGGGTCCGTGAGAGAGTTACTGGGGCAGGCACGGGTTCAGGAGCTCGGAAATCTGTGTCTGAACGACTCCGAGCCAACGGAGCGGAGATGTTTAGGGGAGTTTCTTGCGTAGCCCCTAATACGGCTGAGTATTGGTTAGAGGCAAGTGAGCGTATAATGGATGACCTTGACTTCACTGTTGAGGAGAAGTTGAAGGGGGTCATGTCTCTTCTTCGAGACGAGGCTTATCAGTGGTGGCTCACGGTAAAGGAGGGTACTGCTGCAGACCGGATTGACTGGGATTTCTTTAAGGAGTCATTTCAGGGAAAGTACGTTGGGGGCAGCTATGTGGATGCACAGAGGAAGGCATTCCTGAACTTGGTACAGGGAAGTAAGTCTACATCTGAATACGAGCCAGAGTTTCTGCGGTTGAGTCGTTACGCTTGAGGGATTGTGGTGACTGACTATGAGCGTTGCATACGGTTCGAGGATGGACTAAGGGATGAGCTGAGGGTATTAGTAGCACCGCAGCGGGAAATGGACTTTGCAATTTTGGTTGAGAAAGCTAAGATATCTGAGGAGGTTAGGCAGACTGAGAAACAGAATAAGGATAAGGATAGGAATAGGGATAAGAGGAATTTTGGGCCGTCAGGATCATCTGGAAATTTTCAGAACAGGCCTAGGTCTGATGGGCCAGCTCGTGCTCCGACGGGTCAGAATCGGTCATGCCCTTCGTGTGGGAAGGTACATTAAGAGGAGTACAAAAGGAGAATCGGTGGATGTTTCAGGTGTGGATCCACGGAGCATATGATTAAGGACTGTCCACAGGTGAATCAGGCATAGCCTGCGGGACGAGGTTCTGATCAGGTTAGGAGAGGTGGTCAGCCAGTATCGAGGGGTCGTGGCACAGCCAGAGAAGGAAATGGATTCGATCAGGGTCGTGGAGCACCTGGTAGGGGTACAGGTAATGTAGACGCGAGGCAGCCGGGTCTAGTTTATGCAGCTTGTCGACGGGAGGATGGTGACGCACCGGACGTCATAACCGGTATGTTTCTTACTGCTGATAACCCTTTTCTTGCCTTGATTGATTTTGGGTCAACCCACTCCTATGTTGCATGTTCGGTATCTGAGACCCTAAGTATAGACTCTGAAATAACTACTACGAAGATGACTGTGGTTAGTCCTTTAGGACAATTTAGGGTAGTGGACAAACTGTTTAGGAACGTACCTTTAGAGACTCAAGGAGTGGTGTTTCTGGCAGTCCTAATGGAATTATCGTTTGGGGAGTTTGACCTTATCTTGGGAATGGATTGGTTGGCTAAACATCGTGCTAAGCTGGATTGTGAGACTAAGCGCATGGTGTTGAGTACCCCGGAAAGCGGGGAGGTGGTTGTGCTAGGGGAAAGAAGGGATTATTTGTCCAACGTAGTATCGACATTGAAGGCTGTTAAGATGATTCGAAAAGGATGCAATGCATTCCTAGCTTTTATCAGTGCTTTGGATGCTAAGGAGGTGACTGTCGATGAGGTAAGAACAGTAAAGGATTTTGCGGATGATTTCCCTGAGGAGCTGCCAGGATTACCTCCGGATCGCGAAGTGGAGTTTGGAATAGAGCTACTTCCAGGTATAGCTCTGGTGTCCATTGCTCCTTACAGAATGGCACTGAAGGAGTTGGTGAAACTCAAAGCTCAGATCCAAGAACTGTTGGATCGAGGTTTTATCCGACCGAGTGTGTCTCCGTGGGGAGCGCCAGTCCTATTTGTGAAGAAGAAGGACGGATCCATGCGTATGTGTGTGGACTACCGTCAACTGAATAAGTTAACGATTAAGAACAAGTACCCACTTCCAAGAATCGACGACCTGTTCAATCAGCTCAAAGAAGCTTCAGTCTTTTCTAAGATAGATTTAAGGTCGGGATATCATCAGCTAAGGGTAAAGGAAGGAGACATCCATAAGACGGCATTTCGAACTCGCTACGGTCATTATGAGTTTTTGGTGATGCCATTTGGGTTAACGAATGCACCAGTAGCATTCATGGATATGATGAATCGGGTGTTCCAACCATATCTTGATCAGTTTGTAGTAGTGTTTGTTGACGACATTCTGGTCTATTCCAAGTCTGAGGAGGAGCATGATGCACATCTCCGTGTGGTGTTGCAAATTCTGAGGGAGAAGCAGTTATATGCAAAGTTCAGTAAGTGCGAGTTCTGGCTAAGGGAAGTAACTTTCTTAGGGCATGTGGTTTCTGCAGAGGGAATTAGGGTTGACCCTCGGAAGATAGAAGTTGTATTGGATTGGAAACCGCCAAAGTCGGTGGCAGAGATTCGATGTTTCTTAGGATTGACAGGGTACTACAGAAGGTTTGTTGAGGGGTTCTCATTAGTTGCAGCACCTCTAACTAAGTTGTTGAGGAAAGGGAGTACCGTTTGTTTGGACTGACAAACAGCAAGAGAGCTTTGAGAAGCTGAAGAAAATTTTGAAAGAAGCGCCAGTGTTAATTCAGCCAGAGGCGGAAAAAGAATTTACCATCTATTGTGATGCGTCACACACAGGGTTAGGGTGTGTGTTGATGCAAGATGGAAAAGTGGTTGCGTATGCGTCCCGACAGTTAAGACCGCATGAGTTGAACTACCCTACGCATGATCTATAATTAGCGGCAGTAGTGTTCGCTTTGAAGATCTGGAGACACTACCTATAAGGGGAGAAGTCAGTTATTTACACTGACCATAAGAGCCTAAAGTATCTCCTTACCCAGAAGGAGGTGAACCTAAGACAACGTAGGTGGATTGAACTCTTGAAGGATTATGACTGTTCGATCGAATATCATCCGGGTAAGGCTAAAGTGGTGGCAGATGCACTGAGTAGGAAGGCGATAGCGGATTCGAGGGCGATGTTCGCTCATCTCAGTCTATGTGAGGATGGCAGTTTGGTGGCTGAACTCCAAGTGAGACCAATGTGGACAAGTCAGATCAAAGAGAAGCAGCTTCTAGACGATGTCTTGAGTGCTCGACTCCGGCAAGTGCAAAGTAGTGAAGGAGAGGACTATAGTTTGGATGGTAATGGGGTTCTGTGTTTCCGTAAGAGAATATGTATGCCAAAAGATGTGGAGTTAAGGCAGATGATTCTGCGGGAGGCGCATAGTAGCCCATACGCTATGCATCCTGGAGGAGTTAAGATGTATCGGGATTTGCGAGAGCAATTCTGGTGGCCAGGTTTGAAGCAAGAGGTAACAAAATTTGTGGGTAGATGTTTGACGTGTCAGCAGGTGAAGGCAAAACACCAGTTACCTTCAGGGTTGTTGCAGCCGGTAAAGATTCCACAGTGGAAATGGGAAAGAATCACGATGGATTTTGTTAATGGGTTACCTCTTACGTCCACTAAGAAGGATTCGATTTGGGTAATTGTGGATCGGTTGACGAAGCCTGCTCACTTCATACCGGTTCGTGTGGATTATTCTCTGCAAATGTTGGCCAAGCTGTACGTGGCTGAGGTTGTGAGACTGCATGGTGTACCTGTGTCGACCATACCAGATAGAGACCCTAGATTCACGTCACGATTCTGGAAAGCTCTGCATCAGGCAATGGGAACAAGGCTAGACTTTAGTACCGCTTTTCATCCGCAGGTTGATGGTCAGTCTGAGAGGGTAATCCAGATCCTGGAGGATATGTTAAGAGGATGCATCATTGATTTCAGGGGTAGTTGGGAGGAGTATTTACCTCTGGCAGAATTCGCGTACAATAACAGCTATCAATCTAGTATTCAGATGGCGCCTTATGAGGCGTTATATGGACGGAGATGTCGTACTCCTACTTGCTGGACAGAGTTGGGTGAGCGTCAGGTGTTGGGTCCACAACTAGTTTCGGAGACGGAAGAAAAAGTTAGGTTAATTCGGGCTTGGTTGAAGGAAGCGTCTGATCGGCAGAAATCATACATGGATCTTAAGCGTAAGGAGTTGGAATTCGCAGTGGGAGACCAAATCTTTTTGAAAGTGTCACCGTGGAAGAAGGTAATGAGGTTTGGTCGGAAGGGCAAGCTAAGTCCCCGGTTTATTGGACCTTATCGGGTACTAGAACGTGTGGGCCCTGTGGCATATCGATTGTAGTTGCCGTCAGAGTTGGAAAAGATACATGACATGTTTCATATCTCGATGCTGATACATTATCGTTCTGATCCATCGCACATTGTGCCGGTAGAAGAGATTGAAGTAAGGCCAGATTTTTCTTTTGAGGAGGAGCCAGTGCAAATCTTGGACCGAGACATAAAGGTGTTGAGAAGGAAGTCCGTCCCTTTGGTCAAGGTTTTGTGGCAAAACCACGGCGTAGAGGAAGCGACGTGGGAGCCAGAAGATGTTATACGACAGCAGTATCCCCATCTCTTCTGATCAGGTAAATTTCGCGGCCGAAATTTCCTTAAGGGGGTAGAACTGTAACATCCTAAATTAGTGGGCCTGTGCATCTGTATGATGTATGCTTAATATGTTAATTTGAGGATTAGGGGTTCAGATTGGGCTCAAGGATTGGGCCGAGGCTTTGATTAAATTCCTGTGTAGATACTCTAGTGCTTTAAAGATAGTCTCTGTAGTTTAAATATCAAGGTGGGCTTGTGGCCCAAAGCAAGGGGCGCAGCAAGAGGGAAGCTATGAGTGGCGTCAGTGGCAAGGGAGGAGGACCAAGTTGGCCGCAAGGGGCCCAAGTAGTGGGCCAAATTCGGCACTTAAAAGGGAGCAAGGGGGACGGCAACAAGGCTAAAATTTAGGGATTTTTAATTTTTCATTTATGAGGATAATAAGCAGATAAAGGGGGGGAAGAAGTGGTGTGATCCAGGACTCTTTTGTATGTGAGTTTGATAAAGATAAGGGAAAAGATGAGAGGCCATCCAGGAGGCTAGAGGTGGCCGAAATTTGGACTGTGTGTGTAAAGGGGGGCGGCTAGATAGGGTTAGTAGATGCCGAAATTCTGCTAGTTTTTCTGAAAGCTTTCTCTCAGTTTTCTCTGCTGCCGAAATCTTTTTCCATTCTTTTTCTTCCTAGCCGAAATCTCCAAGCCTCTTTCTTGTTTTCTTTTCTTCTTCTCTTTTTCTGCCAGAAACCGAAACTCCTCACTCAGTTCTTCTAAAAGCCAAAAATGCATCAACCTTCCCTTGTTCATTCCTTTTCGGGATTTTCTTAAAAGCCAAAATTCCTGGATCTCTTCCCTTGTCCCTTGCTTTGTCACCACTAATCAAGTTGAAGAGCTATCTAGTTATTTTCTTGCTCTGTATCGTCCCATTTCTATTCTTCTGATACATATTCATCATGCTCAACCAAATTTGCTATGATCGATTCAAGTTTGTTGCACTTTTGCTTTTCTAACTTGGATTCTTCCAGTTCCCAGGTAAATTCATTTTCACTTCAGTTTTCCAATATTTTCATGACTTGTTTTCTCATTTTCTTCTAGATACTTCCCCCGATCATGTTTTCACCTGTTCTAGCTTTCTAATCCATCATAGAAATGTTCGATTTGGATCACAAAATGTATGCCTCCTTCTAGAACAGGCCTGAGAATTGTCTTGAATATTTCCCACGCTTGCCCTAATGTTTCAGTAATGTACTGTTTAACTTGAAATATTTTTCCATAAAAACTGAGTACCTGAGTCATAGGCAAGACCCATCTTAGAAATAATTGCACAAAATTAGCCCATGTAGTGATATTATCATGTAGAAGTGCATCTAACCAGGCTTTTACTTTCTCTTCCAATGCTAATGGGATTAGTAATAATTTAAAAGTGTCTGTTGGAACCCAGCATATGTGCCAGTCCTACATATGTGTTCAAACTGTCGAAGGAAGGCTATAAGATCCTCTGTTTTATAATCATTAAATCTAACATTATTAAAAATCCTGGTTAATAATGAAGGATTTAATTCAAAATGAGGATTGTAAATAATGGGGCGGGTAATACTAGAATGTAATCATTCTAGATCAAGAAAACTGTAACATCCGGGATTTATGGCTTATGCATTTGTGCTTAAATTATGTGAAATAGCATGCTTATGTGTGTTATGAATGTGTTATGTGAATTTTTAGAACCCTAGAGTGTAGAAATATGCCTTTGGAATTATTGGATTTTAAATCTAAAAGAGGAAGCTTAGCAGGGTGGCCTTAAGAGAAAATGTAGGGGAAATATGACACAGAAATGGGCTTGGTTAAGTGGCTTGGAGGCGCCACTTAAGGCCTTTGTAAATGACGCCACAACAGGTGCAAATGGGCCAAGGTTCGAGTCGCATGGGAAGCTAAATAAAAGCTTTTATTTTGCGGCAATAAGGGGAAGTGATGGACGGCACGGGGAGTCTATAAGAGGAGTTTAAGATTAGGTCTAATTTTTTTTGGAAATTTCGGCTAAGGTAGGAGATAAGTGATGACTTATTTTTAATTTATTTTTGAAAGGGTAAGGGAGAGAAAAACAAGGGATTGGATTGAGAGAGAAGAGTTGGCCGATTGGGGGAGACTAAGGTTAGTATTTTCGGCCAAAGGAGGAAATAAGGCCATTATTCATTCTTTTTCCTATTCCTTCCTTTCTCTCTGCCGAATTCTCTAGCAATATCCTCTTTTCTCTTTTTATTTTGTCAAGCCGAAATCTTCTTCCTTCTATATTCACAATTGCCGAAATTCTCCCACCTCATCTCTTCTCAGTCTTGGCCGAATAGCAACCAAGTTAGAGATCTCTTGTGATCCCTTCGCAAATCGGTTTGGATAGGTAAGTCTGCTATGGCTGAATCTCTAATATTCTCTCTTATCTCCTCTCTATCGACATGTGTAGAACAAAAGCCGAAATACG
This sequence comes from Gossypium australe, assembly GCA_005393395.2. Classification (NCBI taxonomy): domain Eukaryota; kingdom Viridiplantae; phylum Streptophyta; class Magnoliopsida; order Malvales; family Malvaceae; genus Gossypium; species Gossypium australe. Next base: position 98,713,338 of record CM016616.1, on the reverse strand, counting down.
ACATTTGATTTGACTTTTAATCAACCATGAAATCGGTTCTTTTAGGAATTTAGGGATTTGTTTTGGAGTAGCCGACTTCTAGGGGAGAGCATTCAGGATTCGGTTATCTAAGGTAAGGCATGTATTCGGCCAAGGCCTATTTTGTGGCATCAGATCTGTTCTTATTTTTTCAGAAGCCGGAAACTAACCAAGTCAATTGATCTAGTGTTAGCCGACTACAAGGAAGAAGGACTACAACATTTCGGGATTTGATTAGTAATCAAATCGGCAACAAGGTAAGAGTTTTGGGTGCGTTAATCCTTCGGGATTTGATTTTATAGCCGAATAGGCTTTCGTTTAAATACTAAGTGTTGGCCGAATGTAGGGGCTAAGGATCTAAGGCATTAGATCAGGCTTTTTGAGATTTGAGTGAACTCGCTAAGTGAATCAGGTGTGTACCCCCACACTATCTCTTAATAGATTTATGGCACCCATTTAATATATGTGTTTATAATAATGTGAATGTGGCCAAGGTACCATGCAATGGTACAAAGTACTCAGGTACGTTTTCCTACTCCTACTATGAGTATGATATGATCGGTACAGCACATATGTAAAATTATAAGAATGTGAATAGGGAATAATGACATGGTTTATGCATATTTGTATGACATTGGGGCATATGGGTTATATGGAAAGGGGAAGTGATTTGGTGGTTTATACCACAAATATCTGAATGTGGTGACTTCGGTCACATAATCTGAATGTGGTGACTCATGTCACAAAATTTTATCTGGTGGCAATGCCACAATATTTATAAGGGCGATGAGCACGTCGTCTGCAGCGACTGCCTTCGATAGAGGGTTGACTTAGTAGTCCCCACGGTGTGATGGTTGGTACGGGTGATGTGTAGCGGATGGCATCTAGGTTTGGGTTCGGGGTTGCATCATTATCTTTATTTCTGCTATATGTACTTGTATGGACTGATATGCCTAAACTGTTGAGACTTAGTGTTGGTTGTACACACTGAGTCTGTATGACTTACCCCGTTGTGGGAATATTTTTCAGGTGACGATCAGTGATGGACCGGGTCGGCAGGAGCTTAGTGGTGGCCATGTTCGACACAGACTTTAATTTAATTTGGACTTTTTTTTTATATTTTAAGTATTTTGGATTTATTCGGGTTTTGTTTTGATGTAATAAGGCCTTTACTACTAAACTGTTTATGCATGCGTTAAAATTTTATTATTATGATACAATTATTGCTAAACCAAAGTTAAGAAATTTTCTTGCAAATAAATTTTTATAAGTCTAACACCTAAACACAAATGATTTTCAACTTAAAGGTGAACTTTAAATCAACTCGACAAATCTTTTAACTTATGGTTTTAAGTACGAAAACTCCATTTTCAACTCAATCACATCCTCAATCGATTTCTCTTAAAAAACACCCAAATTTTCCAAAGTAACAAGATATTTTTGAACCATTACACTCAAGGAGCATACCAGATCCGATCAGAGCTCGTGGGCCGGGTTTGGGGTGTTTCAGTTTGGTATCAGAGCCCAGTTTTTAAACTCTCGGCCTTGGGTTTAAAGCCCATAACATTTTCAAAATTAAGCCCAAATGAATTTTGTGAAAACTTTTGTGAAATAAGCAGGTTTTCAGGCATGGCACCCAAGTCTCCGACCCGAAGTCCACCAGGTAAGTACCCTAATCATTTGTGTGATTTATAGTATGAATTGTAGAAGGGTATAAATGGAACGTAGACTAGTATATTAAGTACTTGAACCCTAGGACTAGTTTACCTCAACAATTACATAAGACTTAATGCCTAATTAAACAAACCTGTGAACTAAGTCGCCGAGTTAGGGTGTGGCAACCATTGTGTGCATGTTTAGGATTGGATCCGGAAGAGCCTGATACTTAAGTAGTCACCTCCTCTTCACTGGAATCCTACCTGGTGCGTAGCTACGGTTCACCCTAACCAAGAGGACTCAGTCACAGGCTAAACTCAGTAATTAAAACCCGGAAGGGACTAGCCGTATTTTCATGAAAACCCTAGTTTTAAAATCACCAAATTACCCCTTTTAAATGGAAGCAAAGCTTAGTTTGAAAATTTTCCAAAATATTTCTGATTTACAAAATTACCTAAATACCCCTAGTGGTAAAATTACTAAAATTCCCTTGGTTTCCAAAATTACCATACTACCCCTAATTTCAATAGCATTCTCCGGTTTTGCAAAAATATCCAAAAACTTTATCGTTACAAAATACTAAGGTACCTTGATTTAGAAATTTACAAAATTACCCCTGTTATACAAAACTACCAAAATGACCCCCGATTTCCAAAATTTCTGCAACAACACCGATTTGGAAAACAAATTCTCAAAAAAAAACCCTAAGTTTCGCAAATTTTGAAATACCTTTGATTTATAGAGATTTTTCAAATTGACCCCGATTTATTACCAAAATACCCCTGGGATAGGAACAGACAATAATGTTTGAATGATGAATGTGTGTGATAGGAACTACTGAATGGATTGTACTTCTTTGAATTAGGATAGAAGACTTGAAACTTTGAATGATCGAAAGAATTACTCCTAAACTTCTTTCATAAAACTTCTTCGCGGATAATCAGTGGAACAAGGACTAATTCATAAAATTTTTTAATCAGATTAAAGCGCGATCGTAAGAATGAGCTGAAATGCCCCAAACCCGGCCCATGAGCCTTGACCAGATTTGGTATGTTCCTCAAGTAAATCGGTTTCAAATTTCTTTTGTTACTTAGAAAAAAACTTGTGTGATTAAAAAAATGTGTTTGGGTTGGGCTTGTGTTGAAAACGAATCCAAATTTTTTTCTTTACATTAAAAACCCTTTTATCTTAGGTGACAAAATATTTGGGGTTTAGTTTAAAAGAAATTATTACTTAAACTTTAATAGATAAACTCTTGAACATAATAAGATAAATGGAAAACAATTCAACTATGGCCTTATGGCCTTATTACATCAAATAATTTCCAAATAATTCAGAGTACTTAAATAAAGATAAAGTGTCCAATAAAAATAACAACTTCAAGATGACCATGGCCACCACAAGTCCTGCCGCCCCGGTCCATCACTGTTCATCACCTGAAACATGGTCCCACAACGGGGTGAGTCAACAGACTCAATGTGTACACAACACTAAGTCATAATAGAATCAGGCATACATATGATACACATTCAAATCATAGAATACATTTAATGATGCATTCCCAAACCCAAACCTAATTAGCCATCCGCTACACTCCCCCGTACCAACCTGTACACCGTGGGGACTACTAAGTCGACCCTCCTTCCGCTACACTCCATATCGCGGTCTTAGGTCACCGCATTTGTGGTCTTAGGTCACCACGTTCAGATTACTGTGGTCTTAGGTCACCACATTCAAATTACTGTGGTCTTAGGTCACCACATTCAGATATCACGGTCTTAGGTCACCGTGTTCGTGGTCTTAGGTCACCACATTCACTTCCCCTTTCAATAAAACCCATATGCCCCATATAATAGTAATATGCATAAATATGCCAGAGTTCACATTCTTATTCTTATTCTCATGTTACAATTAACATATTTCATAATCCTAGTAGGAGTAGGAAATGTACCTGAGTACTTTGTACCATAACATGGTACCTTAGCTACTTTCATATTCTTAATACCACACATATTAATTAAACTTAGCCATATAAGGTAGTATGAAATAGTGTGGGGCACACACCTGATTCGCTTAGGGTTTCCAATCCAAATCCCGAAAGGCTTGATCTAATGCCTTAGATCTTAGATCTCTACATTTAATCAATCATTCAATACTTAGTAAAGAACCATTCGGCCATAAATCCAAATCCTAGTAGGATTAGTACACTAAAACTTACCTTGCAATTTCCAAATCCCGAAAGTATTCCTTGCCTTATATGTCTGTCAAAATCCCTATAACTTCATGTTAGATCAATTTCTAACATTTATTCATAACAAATAACCCTTAGCCGAATGTTAAATATGACTTACCTTGTGGATTTTTTAAATCCCGAAATTCACCGAATAACTAAGGAACACGCGGCCTATGGTGTACCTTCGGGAAAAGAACTTCTCCTTCCTTATAGTTGACACTTAGTAAATCCCGAAAGATCTCTTCAAGGTTTCGGCAACAAGAATATTGATGGGATTAGTCCAAGATTTCGACAAATCTAAAGGAAAAGAATAGAAATCAAACTTGTTCTTACCTTTGAAGAAATCGACAGCACCAAAGCTTAAAGCCATTTAAGATATTCGGGTATGGCCTTAAAAGGCTTACTTCCGGCTTTTGGAGGGATTAGAAAGAAAAGAGAAAAAGAGAATAATGGCAGAGAGAATTCGGCAGAGAGAAGAGAAGAAACTTTAGAGAATTTCGGCAGAGGTTTTCTTGAAGAGAAAAGAATGAATGAAGAATAGCCTTACTCTTCCTTTTATAGCCAAAATTACTAGGCTAGAGTCCCTTACTTGGCCACCACTCTTCTATTTTGATAGCTTTATCTCTTTAATTTAAAATTAATAAAATAATCCTCTTTTATCTCTTCCTTATCTATCAAAATAAAATAAATAAATCCATATTTATCACCCCCTTTTTAGCCGAATTTTAATAAGAATAAAACCTCATCTTAAACTCCTCCCAAAGACTCCCCAAGCCGTCCATCTCTTCCTCTTGTTGCCGCAAAAATAAAAGCTTTCTTCTGCTTCCTAAGTGATTCGAACCTTGGCCCAATTGCACATGTAGGTGGCGTCACATGCTAAGCCTTTAAGTGGCATTTCCAGGCCACTTTTACAAGCCCAATTTCATGTCATATTTCCTCCATAAATTTTCTTAAGGCCACCTTGCCTTAATTTCCTCTTTTTAAACTTTAAAACTTATCATTTCCTTACATTTCCAAGTTTCCAAAAATGTTCGTTTGCCTCCTTTAAACTCAACATTTCTAAATCATTTCCTTACATTTCCAGGACATTTCCCTACATTTCCAAGACAAGACATTTCCTTACATTTCCAGGACATTTCCTCACATTTCCAAGACAAGGCATTTCCTTACATTTCCAGGACATTTCCTCACATTTCCAAGACAAGACATTTCCTTACATTTCCTTACATTTCCATACATTTCCTTACATCTTAGGGTTCCTAAAACTCCTTAGATCATATCCAACACACCCACTGAACCCACTATCTCATGAATTACGCACGAACGCATAACCCCTAATCTAGGATGTTACAGTTCTACCCCTTTAAAATAATTTCGTCCTCGAAATTACTTACTATCGTTCAATCGTGCATCCTTAACTCATCACACTACTCTACAGCTGCGCACTCTGATCTTAATAATACTATCACACTTTCTAGGCACATTCTCTTAGTTTACAATCAGGGTTCCATACACCTTACTAGCAACATAAGAATGAACTGACTTTACAACGAACAAGGCAATTAAGGTATTCCAGAACCACGTCCCCTAGAGCTCATTTCTACGATCGTGCTTTAATCTAATTAAGAAATTTTATGAATTAGCCTTTATTCCACTGATTACCCGCGAAGAAGTTTTATGAAAAGAATTTTAGAAGTGGTTCTTTCGTATTCATACATGCATACAGTCTTTACATTCATACATTCATCAATCAATTATGAACTTTCGTTCATTCAGAGAAATGTTGTAGTTTTCATTGTTGCTGTTTTTCCACTACCCAGGGGTATTTTCGTAATTTGCCCTACAGGGGTATTTTCGTAATTTGTCAAAATAAGGTTCCTTGGTGATTTTGTCAATAAGGGTATTTTGGTAATTTTTAAAATCTCGGGGGTATTTCGGGAATTTTGAAATTACAGTGGTATTTTGGTAAATTTTGAAACTCGAGGGTATTTTGGTAATAAACCAGGGTAAATTTGTAAAGCTCAATAATTCAGGGGTATTTCACAATTTGCAAAACTTTGAGGGTTCTTTTTGAGAATTTTATTTTCCAAAACGGTGATGTCACAAAAATTTTGGAAATCAGGGTCATTTTGGTAATTTTGTAAGTTAGGGGCAACTTCGTAATTTTCCAAAATCAAAGTATTTTGATATTTTGCAAATTAGGGTTTTTTTGGACTTGTTATGAAATTTTTGATAAGAACTGTGGGTATTTTGGAAATTTCATAAACCAAGGGCATTTTTGTAATTTTACCACTAGGGGTATTTTAGTAATTTTCACAAATCAAGAATACTTGAGAGAATTTTATAAAATTGTGTTTGCAATTCAAAAGGGTAATTTTAAGAGTTTTAAACTAGGGTTTTTATGAAAATACGGCTAGTTCCCTTTCGGGTTTTAGTTAAGAGTTTAGCCTATGAATAATTCCTCTTGGTTAGGGTGAACCGAAGCTACGCACCAGGTAGGATTCGAGTGGAGAGGAGGTGAGTCACGCGGACTGCTTAAATACGAAGCTCCCACCGAATACCAATCCTAGACATGCGCACAATGGTTGCCACACCCTAACTCGGCGACTTAGACACAGGTTTGTTTTATTAGGCATTAAGTCTTATGTAATAGTTGGGGTAAACTAGTCCTAGGGTTCCAAATACTTATCATACTACTCTACGTGCCATTCCAGTTCTACCCTTCTACAATTCATACTATAATTCACACAATGGTTAGGGGTACTTACCTGGTGGACTGCGGGTCGGAGACTTAGGTGCCATGCCAGAAAACCTGCTTTTCACAAAATTTTCACAAAATTTCTTTTGGGCTTAATTCTAAAAACGTTTTGGGCCTTAAACCCAAGGCCAAGAGTTTAAAACGGGGCTCTGATACCAAATTGAAACACCCCAAACCCGGCCCACGAACCTTGACCAAATTTGGTATGTTCCTCAAGTAAATCGGTTTCAAATTTCTTTTGTTACTTAGAAAAAAACTTGTGTGATTAAAAAAATGTGTTTGGGTTGGGCTTGTGTTGAAAACAAATCCAATTTTTTTTCTTTATATTAAAAACCCTTTTATCTTAGGTGACAAAATATTTGGGGTTTAGTTTAAAAGAAATTATTACTTAAACTTTAATAGATAAACTCTTGAACATAATAAGATAAATGGAAAACAATTCAACTATGGCCTTATGGCCTTATTACATCAAATAATTTCCAAATAATTCAGAGTACTTAAATAAAGATAAAGTGTCCAATAAAAATAACAACTTCAAGATGAGCATGGCCACCACAAGTCCTTCCGCCCCGGTCCATCACTGTTCATCACCTGAAACATGGTCCCACAACGGGGTGAGTCGACAGACTCAATGTGTACACAACACTAAGTCATAATAGAATCAGGCATACATATGATACACATTCAAATCATAGAATACATTTAATGATGCATTCCCAAACCCAAACCTAACTACTAAGTCGACCCTCCTTCCACTACACTCCATATCACGGTCTTAGGTCACCGCATCCGTGGTCTTAGGTCACCACGTTCAGATTACTGTGGTCTTAGGTCACCACATTCAGATTACTGTGGTCTTAGGTCACCACATTCAGATATCACGGTCTTAGGTCACCGTGTTCGTGGTCTTAGGTCACCACATTCACTTCCTCTTTCAATAAAACCCATATGCTCCATATTAGTAATATGCATAAATATGCCAGACTTCACATTCTTATTCTTATTCTCATGTTACAATTAACATATTTCATAATCCTAGTAGGAGTAGGAAACGTACCTGAGTACTTTGTACCATAACATGGTACCTTAGCTACTTTCATATTCTTAATACCACATATATTAATTAAACTTAGCCATATAAGGTAGTATGAAATAGTGTGGGGTACACACCTGATTCGCTTAAGATTTCCAATCCAAATCCCGAAAGGCTTGATCTAAGGCCTTCGATCTTAGATCTCTACATTTAATCAATCATTCAATACTTAGTAAAGAACCATTCGGCCATAAATCCAAATCCTAGTAGGATTAGTACACTAAAACTTACCTTGCAATTTCCAAATCCCGAAAGTATTCCTTGCCTTATATGTCTGTCGAAATCCCTATAACTTCATGTTAGATCAATTTCTAACATTTATTCATAACAAATAACCCTTAGCCGAATGTTAAATATAACTTACCTTGTGGATTTTAAATCTCGAAATTCACCGAATAACTAGGGAACACGCGGCCTATGGTGTACCTTCGGGAAAAGAACTTCTCCTTCCTTATAGTTGACACTTAGTAAATCCCGAAAGATCTCTTCAAGGTTTCGGCAACAAGAATATTGATGGGATTAGTCCTAGATTTCGACAAATCTAAAAGAGAAGAATAGAAATCAAACTTGTTCTTACCTTTGAAGAAATCGACAGCACCTAAGCTTGAAGCCATTTAAGATATTCGGCTATGGCCTTAAAAGGCTTACTTCCGACTTTTGGAGGGATTAGAAAGAAAAGAGAAAAAGAGAATAATGGCAGAGAGAATTCGGCAGAGAGAAGAGAAGAAACTTTAGAGAATTTCGGCAGAGGTTTTCTTGAAGAGAAAAGAATGAATGAAGAATAGCCTTACTCTTCCTTTTATAGCCAAAATTACTAGGCTAGAGTCCCTTACTTGGCCACCACTCTTCTATTTTGATAGCTTTATCTCTTAATTTAAAATTAATAAAATAATCCTCTTTTATCTCTTCCTTATCTATCAAAATAAAATAAATAAATCCATATTTATCACCCCCTTTTTAGCTAAATTTTAATAAGAATAAAACCTCATCTTAAACTCCTCCCAAAGACTCCCCAAGCCGTCCATCTCTTCCTCTTGTTGCCGCAAAAATAAAAGCTTTCTTCTGCTTCCTAAGTGATTCGAACCCTGGCCCAATTGCACATGTAGGTGGCGTCACATGTTAAGCCTTTAAGTGGCATTTCCAGGCCACTTTTACAAGCCCAATTTCATGTCATGTTTCCTCCATAAATTTTCTTAAGGCCACCTTGCCTTAATTTCCTCTTTTTAAACTTTAAAACTTATCATTTCCTTACATTTCCAAGTTTCCAAAAATGTTCGTTTGCCTCCTTTAAACTCAACATTTCTAAATCATTTCCTTACATTTCCAGGACATTTCCCTACATTTCCAAGACAAGACATTTCCTTACATTTCCAGGACATTTCCTCACATTTCCAAGACAAGGCATTTCCTTACATTTCCAGGACATTTCCTCACATTTCCAAGACAAGACATTTCCTTACATTTCCTTACATTTCAATACATTTCCTTACATCTTAGGGTTCCTAAAACTCCTCAGATCACATCCAACACACCCACTGAACCCACTATCTCATGAATGACACACGAACGCATAACCCCTAATCCAGGATGTTACATGAGCTCTAGGGGACGTGGTCGTAATGTGCGAGGACGCGGTCGAGGTAGAATGACCGTGTCGGAACCCGTTAGATCGGGTCAAGGGTCTGAGAATAAGGTACCACCACCCCCACCACCAGCTGTTGGTGTTGAGCAGTAAGATCAGACGGGGGATGATGCAGTATCGTAGGCGGTGCTACGAGTTCTTGAAATGGTGGCTGGAGCAGGAGGAAATATGGGAGCTCAGAAATTTGTACCCGAGCGACTCCGAGCCAACGGAGCCGAGGTATTTCGTGGCATATCCGGCGTGGCACCCAGTACAGTTGAGTATTGGTTGGAGACGACGGAAAGAATTATGGATGAGCTGGATCTGACCCCTGAGGAGAAACTGAAAGGAATGGTGTCGCTGCTACGCGATGAAGCATATCAATGGTGGTTAACAGTTCGGGATGGTGCCACAGCTGAGGATCTTACTTGGGAATATGTTAAGGCGGCGTATCAGAAGTAGTATGTTGGGACCAGATATACTGATGCGCAGAGGAAGGCTTTTCTGGGGCTGGTTCAAGGGAACAAGTCCGTGGCGGAATATGAGGCTGAATTTCTAAGGTTAAGCCGATATGCTCGAGGCGTGGTGGCTACGGAGCATGAGCGATGTGTCCGATTTGAGGACGGACTTAGGGATGACCTGAGGTTGTTGATAGCTCCACATCAGGAGCGGGAGTTTGCCGTATTAGTAGAAAAGGCTAAGGTAGCTGAAGGGATTAAGGACTCTGTAAGGCAGAACTCTGATCAGAATAGACAGAAGAGAGGTTTTGGGTCATCTGGATCATCAGGGAATATACAAAAGAGGCCTAGAGCTGATGGGCCGCGTGGTCAGCAAGTTGGTCCAGGAAGGCAGTATCGCACTTGTAATCAATATGGAAAGATGCATCTAGGAGAGTGTTGGAAGAAAATGGGAGGATGCTTCAAGTGTAGATCGAAGGATCATATGATTAAGGACTGTCCAATAAAGATAGATGGAAGTCGACCAGCAGGCCAAGGTACTAATCAAGCTGGTAGAGGTGGACAGCAGCCTCAGCAAGGTCGTGGTCCGAATGGTAGAGGTAACAGTGCGGGAAGAGGACATGGAACACCGGGCAGAGGTGTTGGTAATACTGAGGCTAGACAGCCAAGTTTGGTTTATGCGATTCACCGGAGGGAGGATGGAGACGCGCCGGACGTCATAACCGGTACATTCCTTATAGCGAACAAGCCTTATTTTGCTTTGATTGATGTGGGCTCGACCCATTCTTATGTTGCATGTAGTGTAGTGGAAACTCTAGACATAGCTTCTGAACTTTCTAGTAGGGAAATGACTGTAGTAAGCCCACTAGGTCAAACTGCAGTGGTGAACAAGATATTTCGGAGTGTACCCCTAGAAATTCAGGGAGTGAACTTTCCTACCGACTTGATGGAACTTCCCTTCAGAGAATTCGATCTCATCCTTGGTATGGACTGGCTAGTAGGACATCGGGCTGTGTTGGATTGTGCAGCTAAGCGAATGGAGTTAAGGACCCCGGAGGATGAGGTGGTAATTATGATAGGAGAAAGAAGAAACTACTTGTCTAATGTAGTTTCAGCGCTGAAAGCTGATAAGATGGTTCAGAAAGGGTGCAAGGGAAAGAAGGGGGAGTTAGTGGAGTTAGAACAGTAAGGGAATTTGAAGATGTGTTTCCGGAAGAGTTACCGGGAATACCCCCGGATAGGGAGGTGGAGTTTGGAATTGATTTGCTGCCGGGAACAGCTCCGGTGTCAATTGCCCCGTACAGAATGGCACCAAAGGAGTTGGTTGAGCTCAAGGCTCAAATCCAAGAGTTGCTTGATCGTGGGTTTATTCGACCCAGTGTGTCGCCATGGGGAGCACCGGTCTTGTTCGTGAAGAAGAAGGACGGAACTATGCGTATGTGCATAGATTATCGTCAGTTGAACAAGCTGACCATCAAGAACAAGTACCCGTTACCAAGAATAGACGACTTGTTCGATCAGCTGAAGGGGGCAGCAGTGTTTTCAAAGATCGATCTAAGGTCTGGATATCATCAGTTGAAGGTGAAGGAGACAGATATCCATAAGATAGCTTTCTGGACAAGATACGGCCATTACGAGTTCTTGGTAATGCCGTTCGGGTTGACTAACGCCCCAGCCGCGTTCATGGATATGATGAACCGGGTTTTCCAACCTTACTTGGATCAGTTCGTCGTTGTGTTTATCGACGACATCCTAGTGTACTCCAAGTCTGAAGAGGAGCATGATGAGCATCTCCGTGTAGTGTTACAAGTGCTAAGGGAGAAGAAGCTTTATGCCAAATTCAGTAAGTGTGAATTTTGGCTTAAGGAGGTTGCATTCTTAGGGCATGTGGTATCCGCAGAAGGAATAAGGGTGGATCCTCGAAAGATTGAGGCAGTGTTGGATTGGAAACCACCTAAGTCTGTGGCGGAGGTTCGCAGTTTCTTGGGGTTGGCAGGCTACTATAGAAGGTTTGTGGAAGGGTTTTCATCAATAGCCGCACCGTTGACAAAGTTGTTGAGGAAGGAAGTACCTTTCGTATGGACGGATAAGCAACAAGAGAGCTTTGAGAAGCTTAAGAGGGTGTTGACAAAAGCCCCAGTATTGATTCAGCCTGAGGCAGGAAAGGACTTTGTGGTGTATTGTGACGCTTCTCATACGGGATTGGGATGTGTTCTGATGCAAGACAGAAAGGTAGTTGCTTATGCGTCTCGACAACTAAGGCCACATGAGGTTAACTACCCGACGCATGATTAGGAATTGGCGGCAGTGGTCTTTGCTCTTAAGGTATGGAGGCACTATCTCTATGGAGAAAAGTCAGTGATCTACACGGACCACAAGAGTCTTAAGTATCTGTTGACTCAGAAGGAGTTGAGCCTGAGACAGTGAAGGTGGGTGGAGTTATGGAAAGACTACGATTGTTCTATAGAGTATCACCCGGGCAAGGCGAATGTAGTGGCAGATGCCCTAAGTCGGAAGGTAGTGTCAGATCTGAGGGCGATGTTCGTACATCTGAGCTTGTATGACGATGGAAGTCTACTAGCAGAGTTGCAAGTGAAGCCGACATGGTTGAATGAAGTGAAAGAAGGTCAGTTAGTGGATGAGGATTTAAGTGCTAAGTTACAGCAAGTGCAGAATGGAGAGTTGGAGGATTATGGTATTAATGACGAGGGAGTATTGTGTTTCAAGGGTAAGGTCTGTATGCCTAGGAATAAGGAGTTAAGGCAGAGGATTCTTCAGGAATCGCATAGTAGCCCTTATGCTATGCATCCTGGAGGTAGTAAGCTGTTCAGAAACCTAAGAGAGCAGTTTTGGTGGCCTGGTCTTAAGAGGGAAGTTACAGAATTTATCAGCAAGTGCTTAATGTGTCAGCAAGTTAAGGCTGAACACCAAGTTCCGTCAGGGTTGCTTCAGCCAATAAAGATTCCGCAGTGGAAGTGGGAGAGAATCACCATGGACTTCGTTAGTGGGTTTCCCCTTACGCCTACTAAGAAGGACTCGGTGTGGGTAATAGTGGATCGTTTGACAAAGTCCGCGCATTTCATTCCAGTGCGGGTCGACTATTCTCTGCAGAAGTTGGCGAAATTGTATGTAGCAGAGATTGTGAGTTTGTACGGATTGCCGGTGTCGATTATCTCGGATAGGGACCTAAGGTTTACTTCTCGGTTTTGGAAAGCTCTACATCAGGCTTTAGGTACCAAATTGGATTTCATTACGGCTTTTCATCCACAGTCGGATGGGCAATCTGAACGAGTAATCCAAGTGTTAGAGGATATGTTGAGAGCCTGTGTGATAGATTTCAGAGGAAGTTGGGAAGAATATTTGCCTTTAGCGGAATTTGCTTACAACAACAGCTATCAAGCCAGTATTCGGATGGCACCATATGAAGCGTTGTATGGACGGAAGTGTCGCACTCCTACGTGTTGGACGGAATTAGGGGAACGTCAAGTTTTGGGTCCAGAGATTGTGGCAGAGTCCGAAGAGAAGGTTGGGATAATTTGGGCACGGTTGAAGGAGGCATCTGACAGGCAGAAGTCGTACGCGGATCTCAAGCGGAAAGAAATAGAATTTGATGTGGGAGATCAAGTGTTTCTTAAAGTGTCGCCTTGGAAGAAGGTAATGAGATTTGGTCGTAAATGGAAGTTAAGTCCAAGGTTTATAGGACCTTATCGGGTATTGAAGCGAGTTGGACCAGTGGCATATCAGTTGGAGTTGCCGCCGGAATTGAAGCAGATGCATGACGTATTCCATGTGTCGATGCTACGTCGTTATCGATCAGATCCATCTCATGTAGTTTCGGTTGAAGAGGTGGAACTAAGGCCAGATTTGTCCTAAGAGGAGGAGCCGATTCAGATCTTGGAACGAGATGTGAAAATGTTACGGAGGAAATCAGTTCCTCTAGTCAAAGTATTGTGGCGTAATCATGGATCGGAAGAAGCTTCATGGAAGCCGGAGGAAGCAATGCGACAGCAATACCCTCATTTATTTCGGCCAGGTAATTTCGAGGATGAAATTATTTTAAGGGGGTAGAACTGTAACATCCGGGATTTATGGCTTATGCATTTGTGCTTAAATTATGTGAAATAGCATGCTTATGTGTGTTATGAATGTGTTATGTGAATTTTTAGAACCCTAGAGTGTAGAGAAATGCCTTAGGAATTATTGGATTTTAAATCTAAAAGAGGAAGCTTAGCAGGGTGGCCTTAAGAGAAAATGTAAGGGAAATATGACACAGAAATGGGCTTGGTTAAGTGGCTTGGAGGTGCCACTTAAGGCCTTTGTAAATGACGCCACAACAGGTGCAAATGGGCCAAGGTTCGAGTCGCATGGGAAGCTAAATAAAAGCTTTTATTTTGCGGCAACAAGGGGAAGTGATGGACGGCATGGGAAGTCTATAAGAGGAGTTTAAGATGAGGTCTAATTCTTTTGGAAATTTCGGCTAAAGTAGGAGATAAGTGATGACTTATTTTTAATTTATTTTTGAAAGGGTAAGGGAGAGAAAAACAAGGGATTGGATTGAGAGAGAAGAGTTGGCCGATTGGGGGAGACTAAGGTTAGTATTTTCGGCCAAAGGAGGAAATAAGGCCATTATTCATTCTTTTTCCTTTTCCTTCCTTTCTCTCTGCCAAATTCTCTAGCAATATCCTCTTTTCTCTTTTCATTTTGTCAAGCCGAAATCTTCTTCCTTCTATATTCACCATTGTCGAAATTCTCCCACCTCATCTCTTCTCAGCCTTGGCCGAATAGCAACCAAGTTAGAGATCTCTTGTGATCCCTTCGCAAATCGGTTTGGATAGGTAAGTCTACTATGGCCGAATCTTTAATATTCTCTCTTATCTCCTCTCTATCGACATGTGTAGAACAAAAGCCGAAATACGGCATTTGATTTGACTTTTAATCAACCATGAAATCGGTTCTTTTAGGAATTTCGAGATTTGTTTTGGAGTAGCCGACTTTTAGGGGAGAGCATTCAGGATTCGGTTACCTAAGGTAAGGCATGTATTCAGCCAAGGCCTATTTAGTGGCATCAGATCTGTTCTTATTTATTCAAAAGCCGGAAACTAACCAAGTCAATTGATCTAGTGTTAGCCGACTACAAGGAAGAAGGACTACAACGTTTCAGGATTTGATTAGTAATCAAATCGGCAACAAGGTAAGAGTTTTGGGTGCGTTAATCCTTCGGGATTTGATTTTATAGCCGAATAGGCTTTCGTTTAAATACTAAGTGTTGGCCGAATGTAGGGGCTAAGGATCTAAGGCATTAGATCGGGCTTTTCGGGATTTGAGTGAACTCGCTAAGTGAATCAGGTGTGTACCCCACACAATCTCTTAATAGATTTATGGCACCCATTTAATATATGTGTTTATAATAATGTGAATGTGGCCAAGGTACCATGCAATGGTACAAAGTACTCAGTTACGTTTTCCTACTCCTACTATGAGTATGATATGATCGGTACAGCACATATGTAAAATTATAAGAATGTGAATAGGGAATAATGACATGGTTTATGCATATTTGTATGACATTGGGGCATATGGGTTATATGGAAAGGGGAAGTGATCTGGTGGTTTATACCACAAATATCTGAATGTGGTGACTTCGTCACATAATCTGAATGTGGTGACTCATGTCACAAAATTTTATCTGGTGGCAATGCCACAATATTTATAAGGGCGATGAGCACATCGTCTGCAGCGACTGCCTTCGATGATGTGTAGCGGATGGAGGGTTGACTTAGTAGTCCCCACGGTGTGATGGTTGGTACGGGTGATGTGTAGCGGATGGCATCTAGGTTTGGGTTTGGGTTTGCATCATTATCTTTATTTCTGCTATATGTACTTATATGGACTGATATGCCTAAACTGTTGAGACTTAGTGTTGGTTGTACACACTGAGTCTGTATGACTCACCCCGTTGTGGGAATATTTTTCAGGTGACGATCAGTGATGGACCGGGTCGGCAAGAGCTTAGTGGTGGCCATGTCCGACACAGACTTTAATTTAATTTGGACTTTTTTTTTATATTTTAAGTATTTTGGATTTATTCGGGTTTTGTTTTGATGTAATAAGGCCTTTACTACTAAACTGTTTATGCATGCGTTAAAATTTTATTATTATGATACAATTATTGCTAAACCAAAGTTAAGAAATTTTCTTCCAAATAAATTTTTTTGTACGTCTAACACCTAAACACAAATGATTTTCAACTTAAAGGTGAACTTTAAATCAACTCGACAAATCTTTTAACTTATGGTTTTAAGTACGAAAACTCCATTTTCAACTCAATCACATCCTCAATCGATTTCTCTTCAAAAACACCCAAATTTTCCAAAGTAACATGATATTTTTGAACCATTACACTCAAGGAGCATACCAGATCCGGTTAGGGCTCGTGAGCCGGGTTTGGGGTGTTTCAAAAACTCCTAATGTTTGCATCATTTTATTAAAAGGTACTTATAGATTGCAAAGCTCTAGTATCACTATAAGAAAGTTAGTCACTAATCGTCTTAGATATGTAAGAATCATTGTGAATGCTTTCCTATAACCTAAAATCATAAGAAAGTAAGAGGGTGTTAATGAAGATAGCATATAAAAATCGTATCTATAATTTATTAATTTCCTAATTATTTTATTAAACACAAAAATTAAACAAAATCTAGTGACGTTGCCTCCTTGGCAACAACGCCAACAACTTGACCGCCTCCAGATGTATCAATGTCTAGAGTAAAAATCCTGCACAAAATATGTTAAAGGTGTCCACAAGTATAAAATTCAAGTTGTAATATAGCTACAACGAAGTAGGTGAGTACTCCGAGTGTAACATCCTGAATTAGTGGGCCTATGCATTTGTGTGATGTATGCTTAATATGTTAATTTGAGGATTAGGGGTCTAGATTAGGCTCAAGGATTGGGCCAAGGCTTTGATTAAATTCCTGTGTAGATACTCTAGTGCTTTAAAGATAGTCTCTGTAGTTTAAATATCAACGTGGGCTTGTGGCCCAAAGCAAGGGGCACAGCAAGGGGGAAGCTATGAGTGGCGTCAGTGGCAAAGGAGGAGGCCCAAGTTGGCCGCAAGCGGCCCAAGTAGTGGGCCAAATTCGGCACTTAAAAGGGAGCAAGGGGGACGGTAACAAGGCTAAAATTTAGGGATTTTTAATGTTTCATTTATGAGGATAATAAGCAGATAAAGGGGGGAAAAAGTGGGGTGATGCAGGACTCTTTTGGATATGAGTTTGATAAAGATAAGGGAAAAGATGAGAGGCTATCCAGGAGGCTAGAGGTGGCCGAAATTTGGACTGTGTGTGTAAAGGGGGGACGGCTAGATAGGGTTAGTAGATGCCGAAATTCTGCTAGTTTTTCTGAAAGCTTTCTCTCAGTTTTCTCTGCTGCCGAAATCTTTTTCCATTCTTTTTCTTCCTAGCCGAAATCTCCAAGCCTCTTTCTTGTTTTCTTTTCTTCTTCTCTTTTTCTGCTAGAAATCAAAACTCCTCACTCAGTTATTCTAAAAGCCAAAAATGCATCAACCTTCCCTTGTTCATTCTTTTTCGGGATTTTCTTAAAAGCCAAAATTCCTGGATCTCTTCTCTTGTGGTTGCCGAATCTTCGTGCACGGGGTAGCCGAAACCTTTTGAAGAGGTAAGTGTCGATTATGTTATTCTTTCAATCTTTTCCGAGTTTTGGAGACCATAGCCGATTGGCTACATGATGGATTGATCTTGTGTTTTCTTTTATGGGCGGCATTCCGGGATTTGAAGGTGATCTAATCGCATAGGTTTCTAAATCGGTAGCACTCGAATCATCCTACTTCAGAGATTCAATTGATTTACGTAAGGAGATCGATTCAGTTAATATGTAAATTTAGGCAAGTTATAACCCCTTGACCGATTGTAGGGGGAGCCTTATCTTTGCGTTCTTCGGGTTTTTGAGCAAAGTTGTTGACAAAGGGCAGTAGATCCGATTAGCGAGGGTATCGACATAGAGAGTAGTATTAAGTTTTATCAGGTGTGTAACTTCTCACACCATTTAGATTTTCTGTTAGTATGTGTATATAAATCTATTTATATTCTGTTAAATGCCGAAATCCCGGCATAACGGTTGAAAACCTGAGGAGGGTAAAGGCGATTCACCAGGTTAGTGATTTCTGTCATTCATAAGTGAATGTTTCTGTCGAGATAATATGTTTTATATGTATGCCGATTTCTATGTATGCACGAGGTTGGGTGATTAATGAAAGGGGAAGTGTTCTGTTGTAGTGGCTCTGCCACGATCTGTTCTGGTGACTATGTCACAACCCTGACGATGAGCAGCTAACTGCAGCATGACTGTCATCGATGGTGTGTAGCGGTGTGGGTTGATTATAGAAATCCCCAACGGTGTGATTGGCAGGTAAGGGTGGTGTGTAGCGGATGGAAACCTAGCATTGGGTTGGGCTTTGCATAAATTTCTATCATATGGTATTCTGTTATTCTGATCTGTGGGGCTAAGGCCCAATCTGATGGTGCACGAGGGTTGCACACTGAGTCTCATGACTCACCCCATTGTTTAACATTTTTCAGGTAGCACTTAGTGCATCGGACCGGGCTGGAAAGGAGTGCAAGGTGGCCATGCAGGAGTTTATTTGATTTAGTAGAAGGGCTTTGTTAAAATTATTTATTCTTAATACTTTTAGTTAATTTGGTTTATTATTTCCTTGTAATAAGGCCATGGGCCATTAGCTCTATATTTTCGGTTTTTGGGCTTTACTTTCACACTTGAATTATCCGATAAAATTGGAACTAAGGCATGTACAAAATTTCGGTTTTTAATTCATAAAGGCATCATATAGAATTTATATCGTATATAAATTATCAAATTATTAAGTTTTCCGGTATAAATGCTTAAACTCGACAAATGTTTTTCCAAAAATGCGACATGTTTTACTAAATCTTCTTAGTGACAAGCCAGATCCGGTCGTGGTGTTTGGGCCGGGTTTGGGGTGTTACACCGAGGATCGTACCCAAGGGAGACGAGCACTAAAAATCCTAACATAAGCACAAATAGAGCTAATTAGTACTTTAAATAAATTATATTATGAATAAACATAAATATATATTTTTGTTGTTTTTAAATAAATAATAAAATAATATAAATGGAAAAACATTAGGAAATTTGCTGTGGAAACTGAATCAGATCTGAGCATGGGTGACTAGCTCACTTTGGTAATCATATTGGATTAATGCTTCAGGTTCCCTGTTCAATCAACTAGTCGTTACTCTAGCAGGATCTCTCGATCTTCCACTAGAATAAAAAGTTAGCAAGAACTACTTATCTGTCAACCTTATAGTCCAAACCGGTTCGAGGTTCAAGTGTTCATGGATAGGTCATACCAATTTTGGGTTATTTCCCACCTAGATGACTTCCTAGGGCCATCAAGCCTAGGTTTTAAATTCTTCCTCTCCCAAATAGTTTATTAGCTAAGAAAACCCTACACAACAATCAATTAATCATATCTCCACTAGAGAATCCCCCATAAGAGCATTAGTTCCTCATGGATCTAAAAAACATAATAAACTTGATTTAAAAGATTAACATTAATAACAAATCAAGAGACAAAGGTTTAAGAGAATCTTGAATTATATTTAATTGAAGCACGAAATCCAAAAAGAGTTGATCGGGTTCTACAAATCAAATCTTCTGACAAATGCAAAACTGAAAATAACCTAAAGCCTAAGAAAAGGGAAAAACTAAAAACTAAAACTATAAAGAAAATTATACAATATCAAAAGATGTCTCAAACAAGTGTTAATTGAGCCTGTTTATAGAGTTAGTGTTGTCGTCATCCTCACCTAGGTTAGCTGACGCTCTCGTGTTTAATGTTTGATTGTGCAGACAAAAATGCCCTTGGCTCGTAAGTATTTCTCGTACAAGATCGGTGTCACGACACCCTAGTTCCTATGTCTCGACATCGAAGGTAGTACGCTCATACTCAGAGTATCTTTGTGGGTGTATGGCGACATCCTTTGGTTATGTCGTGACACTGAAGGCAGTCTTGGAATTCTTGCTCTCTGCTCCTTGTTGTTGTATCAAACTTCCCATGTTGTAACACAACTACTAGTATTGAGTTGGTACGCCCTCTAATAGTCTCTTGCACACTCACAGAGAGTTTTAGCTCACCTTTAGGCCTCATTCGGCCATTATGGTCAATAAAAGACTCAAGTTACACTTTTTATTGAATGTAAATGAAACTAAAAAACTTAATTAAATAATAATAAAAATACTTCTATTCAAGCTCCTCAAGTGTGAAAACTAGTTTAATCTACTACACCGAATTACGATAGATTATTTGTGGGTAAGTTTTTGACATGCCAGCAAGTCAAGGTCGAGCATTAGTTTCCCTCTGGTTTATTATAGCCTATTCAGATTCCTTAGTGAAAACAGGAACGTGCGACTCTGGACTTTGTTACTAGGTTGCTTTTGAGACCTACTAAGAAGGATTCAGTCTGGGTAATTATGGATAGATGAACTAAGTTAGCACATTTTCTACCTGTTGGTATTGATTATTCGTTGCAGAAGTTGCCGGTATTGTATATTTCCAATATTGTGAGACTTCATGAAGTCTCGTTATCTGTCATTTCCAACTGAAATCATCGATTTACATATCAGTTTTGGAAGAAGCTACACGAGGCTCTTAGTAATCGGTTGAACTTTAGCATAGCTTTTCACCCACATTCTAATAGGGAGTCAGAGCGAGTTATCCAGATTCTTGAGGACATATTGAGAGGTTTCGTAATTGATTTTAGTGGTAGTTAGGAGGAGCATTTGCCACTAGGTAAGTTTGTGAATGATAGCAATTTTTAGTCGAGCATTCAGATGGCTCCTTATGAAGCACTGTATGGTCGCTAATGTCGTACACCTCTGTGTTGGACTGAGTTGGGAGAAAACAAGGTATTGGGTACTTTTACAATTGCTTATAACTTACTAAGCCATGTTAGCTTACTGTGTGTGTTTATTTGACTATTTTATAGATTTTGAAGTCTAAGTGCGAGCTTGGGGATTATCGTCAAAGTCTATCACACTATCTACCAACTTTGGTACTTTGTTTTTAGTTAGTACTACTTTTGAAACTATGGAATGTATAGGCTAAGTCCCTTTTGAATTGATTTTGAATGGTGAATTTATGTAAATATGAGCCATGCGAAAATGGCTTAGAGTAATGAATATGATTATGCATTTTCGATCTTGGGATATGTTTGTTTTGGTATGTATGATTCATGAAATCATGAATGATTTATAAGTTAACAAATTTTGATATATGCTTGCGTTGAATGAATGTATGTTTGGTTAATGATTTGTTTTATTTTAGTGAAGTAATAAATGAATAAACTTTAAATTTTTTTTTTATACATGAATTGTGCTTGAATGGTTAGCTAATTAAGCTCGAATTAGGAAGGTAAATCACAATTATAGTTTAAATATTTTGCATGGAAGTTATTATGGTTGACAAATATGTATATGTAGTTAATTGATTAGTTATGTGTATGTATATATATTTTGGGTATAGTAATTAGCACGCGAATTGGGTAAATTTTTAGTTATTATTTTACTTAAAGCAACTCAATTTATATGGTTATATGCGCATATATATATTGTGATAAGAGAAGAGGTATATTGGTTTTAAATAATGCTTGTTTATGTGTAATATACATTTATTTTAATGCTTAGTATGCTATTTGGATATTTTAAATTGAATGATATGCTAGCCGAATAGTTCATGAGATGAATGGCTTAGTATATATATGTGGATTGGCTTGGTTAAGGGATTTGCAAGTTGAGTAGGTCATGATTTGAATTATGTATTTGCTTAAATGGTCAATACTGATTAGGTAAAATGCGCACATGACTTTGTTATATTTTAAATTTTGTGTTTGCCCATACTATCATATTGATATTGCCGAATGTGCTTTGGTTTGTAAGCTGTGAGACATTTATTATTAAGCTAATATGCATGTGTATTGAGGTGACTGATTTACGAAGCATGAAATGCATGAATGCCTATTTCGAGTTGTGTTTGAGATCGGTAATGCCTCGTAACCCTAATCCGGCGACAGATACGGGTTAGGGGTGTTACACAAACCAATCGTTGAAATTATAACAATTTTATGAATCCAAACTAGTTAGATTCCTTACACTGTATCGATGTGAACCATATGCACAATCATTCTTCCCTTTTACGGATGATTTGGGGTGTTTGGGTCAGCACCTAATTCAATAATATACTAGAAAACCAGTAGCTAATTAATGATTAAATTTCTTCATTTAATCAATTCATAACCTTTACCCAATAACTATGTCGAAATAACAAACTAGTTACCTTTAATTGCACTTTCACAATTTGTGGGTTTTGAATAGCTAATCGATCTAGAAAATTTTTCCCTAATTGAAATGAGTTTAAAAGCTGATTATGAGGTTTCAAGAACTCAAATTAAGGCTGGAAAAATATAAGCAAGAACCAAGAAACAAAACAACCCCCTCTTGCACATAGGCACAACCACCACCACCCATGGTGGCAAAAAATGGGGCTGAATTTTGAAACGGTTTGAGATCTCATTAAAATCTGGAAAAATACATTTGAAATAATTTAAAAACCCAAATATTCCATATCTGGATATTTTGGTTTTTAATTGACAAAATTATTCAAGAAATTGAAGAAAAAGAGATCTTACCCAAGCTAGTCAAGAGAAATGGCAATGGCACTTTCTTGGCAATGTTCGGGATCAATCTTGGAGTTCAAGATTTCAGATTTGGGGCTGATTTTAATGAGGAAAAATGAAAGAAATATGGTGGAGAATACTTTAACAAATCTTGTGGAAAAAGGAAAAAAAAAAGAAAGAGATGGTAAAATTAGGTGTAGGCTACGACAACAATGGAGGAAAGGAAAAAAATTAAAATCAGAGAGAAGGAGAGGAACAACTACAGAAATGAGGAGGAGGATTAAAGGCTGATTATTACTGAAAAATTAATATTTATACCTAGGTTAACTAGACTTAGATGGCCCACACATTAAAATAATGGGTTTTTGTCAAAAAATTTAAATTATTTGCATGGGAATGGATTTGAAGTTTGGACCTCAAGGATAAATTCACTAATGTTTAACAATCAAAACAATAACTCATTCTTGATATAATTTTGAAATATTTATTTTAAAAAAATAAGACATGTCACAAACTACGGTTTAAGGCAAAATTTGCAAAATAATAAAAATTATGAGAGAGAAGGGATTTGAACTTGGGTTTCAAGGAACATTTCTGTAACACCCCTAACCCGTATCCGTCGCCGGATTAGGGTTACGGGCATTACCAGATAAGTCACAACTTATGTTCATTCAATTAAAACTTAGTTGAACATATTTATCAAATAATTCAATTATAAACAGACAATCCACATATGTATAATACATACTTAATACATTAATCCAAGTCATATACGATATAATCATTGATGAACTCAAAATGACCATGCAATGTACATTACGACAATATCACACAACAATACAAATTCCATATACCTCATTTATCTAATCTATCTTGACTTATTAAGTTTATAAACAAATAAATCATTCGTAATTGATTAATTAAAATAAGCATATTTCAAATGTCAATTCATCCTAATTTACTTATGAGACCAAATCCTATGATAAAAAACTTTATTCTATATGGTCAAGATATACAAGTTCATTACGTTATTATACACACAATTAATTACTTAGCCGAATATAACAGAACACATACATAAAATTTTCATGAACATTGCATAACCTTTATTAAAATTAAAAAGATTCAATACTCAATCAAATTTAAAACCTTTACCTATAGCTAAATACATATACGGATGTACATATATATATATATATATATATATATATATATATAACTCATATGCATGCTCATTTGCCATATTCGAAAGTAAGCTTAATCAACTAATACATCAAGCATATAAATTTCATTTGGATATTTCTCTTTAGCTTAACCGAACTCACATATGTATTGCATAACATGTTTCATATTCATAAAAATGGCTGAGGTTAACATGTACACATAATTTCTAAATGATACCTATCCATTACAAAACTTAACTATGACTGTATATAAACATCCATTGATATTTTTGAATAAATCATTATAAACAAACAATTATATCGAATGCATAATACCTAATCTTGACTAATGTCATATTATTGAGACATTATCTTAACCTATGGTGCCATTACTCACAAAACCCAATTATACCTACTATATGCACCTAGACCATAGCCGAATATAGGATAAATAAAATCCATACAATCCTTGCATCATAATAACATAAACATATACACCATTTGATCATTAAAAACCATATATCTCAACATCAAACTAGCACAAGATAAAAGCCATATTTGAATGGCTATATTACATATAAAACAAAATCACCAACTCAAACATGGACACTATCCATCCTATACATGCCTTTATTCCAAAATAAACCAAACTAAAGGAGTACCAAAAAGATGATAGTGTGATTGACTTTGCTGACAATTTCACGAGCCCGTAGCTTGACCAAAATCTATAAAACAGAACATTAAACATAAACAGAGTAAGCTCGTTGGCTTAGTAAGTCTTAAGCAATTACATTATAACATTCAATCATCCAAGCATTCTAAACAATCAATTCATGGCATTGAATATTCAAGGCTTAACTTATAAATTTACTATGTCCGAATATCCTACCTCACTTAACATATCAACTTTCATTCCTTTACCAACGTACACCATTTACCGAATATATATAACCACACATTTATGCATATAATTATACCTATACAAATACCTTTCCACTTTCATACTTTTATAAAACAAATTCCTCATGGTAAAGCTTATATACAATTTCCATCTACCATATGTATATCACCTTTCTTTCATTATTTTATTTACTTATCATCATAACATATATATATATACACACACATAACATTTAAAGTATGAAGATACATACCTTGTAGCCAAATCAACAAATTCACAGTATAAAACTAACTAGGCATTAGCCCGAATCACACGCACCGGCACTAGGCCTGCTAGACTCAAGGTCCGAGATTTTAAACACCGGCATTTAGCTTGCTAGGCAGTAAGCCCGAAATAATTCACCGGCACAAGGCATGCTAGGCTCGAAGCCCGATATAGATCACCATAATTAACCATTCCATACACATTACTCAATACTAAAATCACCAACATCACATTTATTTCATATATCAAAACCGAACATGATTAATCATATTACATTAAACAAAATAAATTCAATCCTATATTACACAACCACATTTGGCAATCTCATTTATTTATGCTTAAATATTTCAAATTTCAACATTTATTAGATTCATAAATAATTCTTTGACATATACTTGCTTAAGGACTTACCTCGACTATTGACGGACAACGTAGACCGGCTATTCGATAACCTTCGCCTTTCCCCGATCCAAATCCGTTTTTCTTTGTTCTTGATCTAAACACATTAAAATTTAGCTCATTCAAACACATTTCATCTCAATTTAGTACCAAAACACATAAATAGGCAAATTACCATTTTACCCCTAATGTTTCACATTTTTACAATTTAGTCCTACTTGCACAAAACACAAAATACACAAAATTTCATTACATCACCTAGAGGCTGAATGTTCATAGGGACTATTCAAGTCCATTTATTTCATTTATTTAGCATTTTAGCCCCTCAAAATTTTATCTTTGCAATTTAGCCCAAAATACTCTAGTTTACTAAAATTTCCAATTCAAAACTTGTTAATCTACATCATAACTTTAAAATAAGATCATCAAACATCAAAAATCATAAAAACATGTCAATGGCCGAACATCATTCCCGTGTTACTAACAAAAATTTCAGCATGGGTCAGCTAATACTCTAAGCAACGATCTCAAAAACGTAAAAATTATCAAAAGCCGACTAAAATACCTTCCCGATTTAAGCTTTAGTTATGGCCGAATGAACAAGCTCACACTCCTATTTCTTTCTTTCTTATTTCGATGATGAAAAGATGAAGAACAAAGTTTTATTTCATGTTTTCTTTTAACTAAAATAGCATATTAACCAATGTACAAAAATATCCTTATTTTATATTATAATTAACATATACATATAAGGTTATTCTAGTCATATGCCGCCCACTACACATAAAAATGGACTAATTTCCCTTTTGATGCCCCATATTAAAAAGCCATAATCATTTTAGTGCATTTCACTATAGTTTGAAACTTTTACCTTTTACGTGATTAAATCCTTTTTGTTAAATTAAACACTAAAACGATAAAATTTTCATACGAAACTTTCACACACATTAATTCACATATAACAAACACTGAAAATAATATTCAAAAATTTTTCGGACTCGGATTCAGAAACCACTGTTTCGATTAGGGTCAATTTTGGACTGTTACAACTCTCCCCCCTTAGGGATTTTCGTCCCCGAAAATCTTACCGTTAAACAAAGTCGGATATTGTTGCCTCATTGAATCCTCAGGCTCCCATGTAGCCTCTTCAACTCCGTGTCGATTCCATAGTACTTTCATTTTCTTGTTTCTCAACTCTTTCATTGCCTGGGCTAGTATACGGATCGATTCCTCCTCGTACGTCATATCGGATCGGATTTCAATTTCAAATGGAGAAATCACATGCGATGGGTCTGATCTGTACCTATGGAGCATCGAAACACGAAATACATTGTGTATCTTTTCTAATTCAGAAGGCAACTTCAATTTATAAGCAACAGGCCCGATACGTTCGATGATCTTATACGGTCCGGTGAATCTCAGACTTAGTTTGTCTTTTCGACCAAATCGGAGTACTTTCTTCCACGGAGAAACTTTCAAAAATACCCGATCTCCGATCTGAAACTCAATATCTTTACGTTTTAAATCAGCATAGGACTTTTGACGATTCGAGGCAGCTTTCAAACTATCTCTGATTATAGCAACTTTCTATTCAGTCTCTTTAATCAAATCAACCCCGGGTATTTTATTTTCACTGAGCTCGGTCCAACACAATGGTGTACGACACTTACGGCCATAAAGAGCCTCGTATGGTGCCATTTTGATACTAGATTGAAAACTGTTATTATAAGTAAATTCAATCAAAGGTAAGTACCTTTCCCACGTACCTTCAAACTCAAGAACACAACATCTCAACATGTACTCAAGTATCTGAATGGTTCGTTCAGACTGACCGTCTGTCTGCGGATGGAAGGCTGTGCTAAAGTGGAGTTTAGTACCTAAAGCATCTTGTAACTTCTTCCAAAACCGTGATGTGAATCTTGGGTCTCTGTCTGAAACAATGGAACTCGGCACACCATGTAACCTCACAATTTGAGATACATACAACTCAGCAAGTTTATCGAGCGAATAGTCCGTACGAACTGGCACAAAGTGAGTTGATTTGGTCAGTCTATCCACTATAACCCAGACTGCATCTTTCTTGCTTGGTGTCGTAGGCAAACTGGATACAAAATCCATAGTAATTCTATCCCATTTCCATTCAAGTATCATAATCGGCTGCAGTAACCCAGAAGGCACTTGATGCTCGGCTTTTACTTGCTGACAAATTAAACACTTTGAAACAAATTCAGATATATCTCGTTTCATACCAGGCCACCAATAAAACTGTTTCAAATCATTATACATTTTTGTGCTACCTGGATGTACCGATAATTGACTATTATGAGCCTCGTTCAATAACATCTGAATCGAATCCACATTCCTCGGAACACATATTCGACCTTTAAAGTTCAAACAATCATTTCCATCGACTCGAAACTCTGACTCTGCATCATTTCCACACTGAACTCGTCTAACAATCGTATCTTTGTCAACTTTCTGTGCATCACAAATTTGTTGAATAAACAACGGTCTTGCCTTCAACTCGGCTATGATCAAACCATCACCAGACATAACCATATGTGCGTTCAACGCACGAAGAGCAAACAATGATTTTCGACTTAAAGCATCTGCAACAACATTGGCTTTCCCCGGATGGTAGTCAATCACTAATTCATAATCTTTCAACAGCTCTAACCATCTGCGTTGTCTCAAGTTCAAATCTTTCTGAGTCATCAAATACTTCAGACTTTTGTGATCTGAATAAACATGGCAGTTCTCACCGAATAAATAATGACGCCAAATCTTCAACGCAAAAACAATGGCTGCTAATTCCAGATCATGAGTCGGATAATTTCTTTCATGAGGCTTCAACTGTCTCGAAGCATAGGCTACTACTTTGCCTTCTTGCATTAAAACGCAACCCAAACCATTCAAAGAAGCATCACTGTACACTACAAATTCTTTACCCGATTCAGGCTGAATTAACACTAGAGCTTCGGTCAAAAGAGCTTTCAACTGATCAAAACTTTTCTGACATTTTTCTGTCCACTCGAACTTGACATCTTTCTGTAGTAGCTTTGTCAAAGGTGTGGCTATCATAGAAAAACCTTTCACAAATCATCTGTAGTATCCAGCAAGTCCCAGAAAGCTTCGAATTTCAGAAACATTCTTTGGTGGTTTCCAATGAAGTATAGCTGATATTTTGTTCGGATCAACTTGAATGCCTGACGCTGAAACAACATGACCCAGAAAGCTGACTTCATTCATCCAAAACTCACACTTACTAAACTTTGCATACAACTGTTGATCTCGCAAAGTTTGTAGCACCAATCTCAAATGTTCGGCATGTTCGGTTTCATCTCTGGAGTAGATCAGGATATCATCTATAAACACTACCACAAACCGATCCAAATACTGTCTGAAAATCCGATTCATCAAATCCATAAAAATAGTAGGTGCATTAGTAAGTCCAAAAGGCATAACCAGGAACTCAAAATGTCCATACCTCGTTCGAAATGCAGTCTTCGGCACATCGGAATCTCTGACTCACAATTGATAATAACCCGATCTCAAATCTATCTTCGAAAACACTGAAGCTCCTTTTAATTGATCAAACAAGACATCAATCCGAGGCAACGGGTATTTATTCTTTATATTCACCTTATTCAGCTACCGATAATCAATACACATTCGCATAGTCCCATCTTTCTTTTTCACAAATACAACTGGTGCACCTCAAGGAGAGAAACTCGGTCGTGCAAAGCCCCTATCTGTCAACTCTTGCAACTGTGCTTTCAACTCTTTCAATTCAGTAGGTGCCATCCGATATGGAGCTATTGAAATCGAAGTCATCCCCGGTATTAGTTCAATACCAACTCAATCTCTCGAGCTGGTGGTAAACCCGGTAATTCTTCAGGAAATACATCTTGGTATTCACACACAACTGGTACAGATTCAATCTGCTTCTCAGACACATTATTATCCAACACATAGGCCAAGTAAGCTTCACATCCTTTTCTCACATACTTACGAGCTAACATCAAAGATATTACTGTCGGTAATCTATTCAGGTCATTAGATTCAATCCGAATGATCTCACTGTTCTGACATCTCAATTCAATAGTCTTTCTTTTGCAATTGACCACAGCATCGTGCAAAGTTAACCAGTCCATTCCTAAAATTATGTCGAACTCATCGAAAGCAACAACATTAAATCAGCTGGAAAGCATGAATCCCGAATCATCAACGGGCAACTTTTACACACTTTAACAACAAGTACACATTGACCCAAGGGGTTGGACACACGAATCACAAACTCAGTAGACTCAACAGGCAGAGTCTTACTGGATACTAAAGTTTCACACACGTATGAAGGAGTCGAGCCAGGATTAATTAATGCAATCACTGTAGTATCATTAAGAGTGAAAGTACCAGTAATAACATCTGGGGAAGAAGCATCCTCTCTGGCACGTATAGCATATGCTCTAGCTGGTGCGCGAGCCTCCGATCGAACTGCAGTGTCTTTAGTTCCTTTCGGACTGCCACTTACATTTCCCGAATGCCTAAGTGGTCTGCCTCGTACTGACACATTACTCGGTTTGATATTCTGGGCCGTATTTTGCTCGGCTAACATCGGACATTCTCAAATAAAATGATCTGATGATCCACATTTAAAACAGGACCGATCACGGAATTTACAACTCCCAGAATGCTATTTACCACAATGCTTGCATTCAACCCGATTTTGCTGGACATTACCAACGCTGGCCATCGAAGTAGCCCGGAACTTACTGGAGGTCGATCTCGTCTAGACATGTGTAAAGTAGCTTTATGTCGGCTAAAGTCATCTTTGAACTTCTTAGCTACTGAATGGAAAGTCTTACTCGATGTTCTTTTACGAGTGTCTCTAGCTTCTATTTCAGCCTTTCTTTTCTCTTTCCCAAGCTCTTCAGCTTTGCAAGCTCGTTCAACAAGTACCACGAACTCTTTGATTTCAAGTATGCCAACTAGCAACTTTATATCCTCATTTAAACCGTCTTCGAATCTTTTGCACATAATGGCTTCAGTTGATACACACTCTCAGGCATATCGGCTCAATCTGACAAACTTCCGCTCATACCCAGTCACAGTCATGCGACCCTGTTTCAATTCTAGAAATTCTTTTCGTTTCTGATCGATGAATCTCTGACTGATATATTTCTTACGGAACTCGATTTGGAAGAAATCCCAAGTCACTTTTTCTTTCGGAACCACTGATACTAGTGTATTCCACTAGTGATATGCAGTGTCCCGTAGCAAAGATATAGCACACTTCAGGCATTCATCTGGAGTACATGACAACTCATCAAGTAGCCGAATAATGTTATCAAGCCACATATCAGCTCGCTCTGCACCATCATCATCATTGGCTTTAAATTCTTCGACCCCATATTTCCTGATTTTATCAACAGGAGGCCTACTAGATCTCATCGGATCTATCACCGGAGGTGCTGAAGGTACTGGAGTTGGATTTTTCGGGGGTGGAGGTTGTTGTACAGCCGGGTTAGTCTAAATAAATTGGGTAAACCATTCATTCATCATCTGATAGAAGGCTACCCGAGACAGGTCGAGAGTCTACCGGCGCTCTGTCAGGATCCATTTACTATATAAAACACAATTTGAAATGTTAAAAGTCACCACACTATCGTATATATAATAAAGGCATGTATAGCTAGACTTTCACGCGCTACGGTAGTCCTAAAATTGACTAAACCGTAAGCTCTGATACCAATCAAATGTAACACTCCTAACCCGTATCCGTCGCCGGATAAAGGTTACGGGCATTACCAGATAAGTCACAACTTAAGTTCATTCAATTAAAACTTAGTTGAACATATTTATCAAATAATTCAATTACAAACAGACAATCCACATATGTATAATACATACTTAATACATTAATCCAAGTCATATACGATATAATCATCGATGAACTCAAAATGACCATGCAATGTACATTACGACAATATCACACAACAATACAAATTCCATATACCTCATTTATCTAATCTATCTTGACTTATGAAGTTTATAAATAAATATACCATTCGTAATTAATTAATGAAAATAAGCATATTTCAAGTGTCAATTCATCCTAATTTACTTATGAGACCAAATCCTATGATCAAAAACTTTATTCTATATGGTCAAGATATACAAGTTCATTACATTATTGTACACACAATTAATTACTTAGCCGAATATACCAGAACACATACATAAAAGTTTCATGAACATTGCATAACCTTTATTAAAATTAAAAAGATTCAATACTCAATCAAATCAAAGCCTTTACCTATAGCTAAATACATATAAGGATATGCGTATATA
This sequence comes from Gossypium australe, assembly GCA_005393395.2. Classification (NCBI taxonomy): domain Eukaryota; kingdom Viridiplantae; phylum Streptophyta; class Magnoliopsida; order Malvales; family Malvaceae; genus Gossypium; species Gossypium australe. The sequence continues at coordinate 98,681,692 of CM016616.1, read as the reverse complement.
TATATATATATACCTCATATACATGCTCATTTGCCATATTCGAAAGTAAGCTTAATCAACTAATACATCAAGCATATAAATTTTATTTGGATATTTCTCTTTAGCTTAACCGAACTCACATATGTATTGCATAACATGTTTCATATTCATAAAAATGGCTAAGGTTAACACGTACACATAATTTCTAAATGATACCTATCCATTACAAAACTTAACTATGACTGTATATAAACATCCATTGATATTTTTGAATAAATCATTATAAACAAACAATTATATCGAATGCATAATACCTAATCTTGACTAATGTCATATTATTGAGACATTATCTTAACCTATGGTGCCATTACTCACAAAACCGAATTATACCTACTATATGCACCTAGACCATAGCCGAATATAGGCTAAATAAAATCCATACAATCCTTGCATCATAATAACATAAACATATACACCATTTGATCATTAAAAACCATATATCTCAACATCAAACTAGCACAAGATAAAAGCCATATTTGAATGGCTATATTACATATAAAACAAAATCACCAACTCAAACATGGACACTATCCATCCTATACATGCCTTTATTCCAAAAGAAACCAAACTAAAGGTGTACCAAAAAGATGATAGTGTGATTGACTTTGCTGATGATTTCACGAGCCCGTAGCTTGACCAAAATCTATAAAACAGAACATTAAACATAAACAGAGTAAGCTCGTTGGCTTAGTAAGTCTTAAGCAATTACATTATAACATTCAATCATCCAAGCATTCTAAACAATCAATTCATGGCATTGAATATTCAAGGCTTAACTTATAAATTTACTATGTTCGAATATCCTACCTAACATAACATATCAACTTTCATTCCTTTCCCAAAGTACACCATTTACCGAATATATATAACCACACATTTATGCATATAATTATACCTATACAAATACCATTCCACTTTCATACTTTTATAAAACAAATTCCTCATGGTAAAGCTTATATACAATTTCCATCTACCATATGTATATCACCTTTCTTTCATCATTTCATTTACTTATCATCATAACATATATATATATATATATATATATCATTTAAAGTATGAAGATAGATACCTTGTAGCCGAATCAATAAATTCACAGTATAAAACTAACTAGGCATTAGCCCGAATCACACGCACCGACACTAGGCCTGCTAGACTTAAGGTCTGAGATTTTAAACACTGGCATTTAGCCTGCTAGGCAATAAGCCTGAAATAATTCACCGGCACAAGGCCTGCTAGGCTCGATGCCCGATATAAATCACCGGCACAAGGCCTGCTAGGCTCGAAGCCTGATATAGATCACCATAATTAACCATTCCATACACATTACTCAATACTAAAATCACCAACATCACATTTATTTCATATATCAAAACCGAACATGATTAATCATATTACATTAAATAAAATAAATTCAATCCTATATTATACAACCACATTCGGCAATCTCATTTATTTATGCTTAAATATTTCAAATTTCAACATTTATTAGATTTATAAATAATTCTTTGACATATACTTGCTTAAGGACTTACCTCGACTATTGACGGACAATGTAGACCGACTATTCGATAACCTTCGCCTTTCCCCGATCCAAATCTGTTTTTCTTTGTTCTTGATCTAAACACATTAAAATTTAGCTCATTCAAGCACATTTCATCTCAATTTAGTCCCAAAACACATAAATGGGAAAATTACCATTTTACCCCTAATGTTTCACATTTTTACAATTTAGTCCTATTTGCACAAAACACAAAATACACAAAATTTCATTACATCACCTAAGGGTCGAATGTTCATAGGGACTATACAAGTCCATTTATTTCATTTATTTAGCATTTTAGCCCCTTAAAATTTTATCTTTGCAATTTAGCCCAAAATACTCTAGTTTACTAAAATTTCCAATTCAAAACTTGTTCATCTACATCATAACTTTAAAATAAGATCATCAAACATCAAAAATCGTAAAAACATGTCAATCGCCGAACATCATTCATGTCTTAATAACAAAAATTTCAGCATGGGTCAGCTAATACTCTAAGCAACAATCTCAAAAATGTAAAACTTATAAAAAACCGACTAAAATACCTACCCGATTTAAGCTTGAGTTATGGCTGAATGAACAAACTCACACTCCTATTTCTTTCTTTCTTATTTCGGTGATGAAAAGATGAAGAAAAAAGTTTTATTTCATGTTTTCTTTTAACTAAAATAACATATTAACCAATGTACAAAAATACCCTTATTTTATATTATAATTAACATATACATATAAGGTTATTCTAGTCATATGCCGCCCACTACACATAAAAATGGACTAACTTCCCTTTTGATGCCCCATATTAAAAAGCCATAATCATTTTAGTGCATTTCACTATAGTTTGAAACTTTTACCTTTTACGCGATTAAATCCTTTTTGTTAAATTAAACACTCAAACGATAAAATTTTCATACGAAACTTTCACACACATTAATTCACATATAACAAACACCGAAAATAATATTTAAAAATTTTTCGAACTCGGGTTCGTGGTCCCGAAACCACTGTTCCAATTAGGGTCAATTTCGGACTGTTACAATTTCACTAACACTTAACCAACAAACCAATACCTCGTTTATTTCCTAAATATCATAGATAATTTTAAAAATTAAGGCATGACAACTCTCTCTTGATTTACAAACTCGATTATACTAACCCCTAATTTTTGGGATGTTACAGAAATCATGGGACAAAGGAAGGTACTTGGGAACCCGAGGACACAATGTGGCAACAATATCCTCGCATGTTCTGATAAGGTAAATTTTGAGGACAAAATTTATTTTAAGAAGGGTAGAGTTGTCGTACCCCACATTTTTTTTATTATTTCAATTTATGTGCAAGTAAGTTAAGTAGCCTAGTGGTAAAAGGCCTAATTAAATTCCTAAAGATCCTAGGTTCAATTCCCCTTACCCACATATCTTTTTAGAATTTGTAACATTTAAAAAGGTTGGTCAAACACCCCTTGTTACACCAAGTTGCCATAGATCATTTCTTTAGTGATAATTGAACTACTAATCATCCTCTGTTAACTTCATAGTTCATTTCTACGTTCTAATCTATTCTTTTATTTTATTTGGATGATGAACTTCTCCTTAGATAAATCTGCTCCTTCGAATGATTATTTCAGTGATTGTTGATCTCTCCAACTTAATCTTAGTAACATAACTATCTATGTAACACCCCAAACCCGGCTTAAACGTTACGACCGGATCTGGTATGTCACATGGAAAGGTTGTTCTAAAGAACTCCGAAATTTTAAGAAAAATCATTCTTCGCGTTATGTTATCATTTTAAAAAAAATAGGTTCAGTTTAAGGTTTCCTTGCAAAAATTTTATGAATAATCTTAACAGTCGAAAACATGTTTTGTGATACGAAAAACCCAAAAACTAGTGACGTCTCGAAACGTGGCAATTTGAAAACAGTGTTTGTAGTTTTAAGTAAATTTTTGAATTTAATTATTTAACCGCTTGTCATCTTTTGTTATCACTTGAAAAGAAAATGATTGTTTATATTTTTATTTTAGAAAACTCCATATTTGACATCTCATAAAATATGTAACAACAGCATAAAACCCAAAACCCAATTTAATGTTACGGAGGCCTTATTACATAACAAAATCCTAAATTAAAATAAGTTTAAATAAAGAAAACGAGTTTAAGTAAGAAGTACTTCATGGCCACCTTAAAGTCCACCTCGGCTCCAAATCCTCGAACTAGGGATTACCTGCAAAATTAAGCAGAGGGGTGAGTCACCAAGACTCAGTGTGTAATTCCCCTTACGAAAGCAATTTGGGCCTAAGCCCTATCAACGTGGCATATCAAAGAGTGTATGCAATGCAACCCAGCCCAACCTAGTTTTCCATCTATTACATCTCCTGAACCAGCTGAACACCTGTGGCACCAAGCCACTATGGTTCCAAACCACTGTGATACCAAATCACTGTGACAGAGTCACGAAATATAATATGTGGGGCCAACCCACTGTGGTACCAAACCACTACGACAGTCACTGATAAATATATGTGGGGCCAACCCACTGTGGTACCAAACCACTGTGGCAATCACTGATAAATATATATGTGGTGCCAAACCACTGTGGTACCAAACCACTATAACATAGTCACTGATAAAATATGTGGGGCCAACCCACTGTGGTACCAAACCACTGCGACAGTCACTGATAAATATATATGTGGTGCCAAACCACTGTGGTACCAACCCACTGTAACATAGTCACTGATAAAATATGTGGGGCCAACCCACTGTGGTACCAAACCACTGTGACAGTCATTGAATTACACTTCCCCTTTCAATCATATCCCAAAGCCCATGCACATATTATCATACCGAGATGAATGCAGTCATACTTCCAATGTACAACAATTAATCACATCATACATACAATTAGTTTATGCTTATTCGAAAAACCAAGTCATACAGGTACTTACCTGGTACCTCCAACCATACCCACAAGGGTATCTCGACTGTCTATACATTCATTCTGGCTTTCAGCTAACACAGTTGTTAACGCAAAATAATAGAGTAAAGTGTGAGCATTACACACCTGGTCACGCGAAGAACTAGACACTCTATATCGTCGACACTCTCACTAGCAGGAATAACAGCGATTTGCCTATCCCCGGCAGATGTCGGCTCTCTACCACAACCGACAGAAAGTCTCGAACTGCCGACACAGCACGTCTTTTAAATTTAGGAGCAGAGATTATGGGTCCACTCCCCTCCTTAGTTTGGCTAGCACTTGCATCCATAAAGAGACATGATCAGTATAGTACTATAGTGAAACAACGATTTTCCTTAACAAGGGGTTTGATTATGACAGAGTAAATGAATAGTGGCTGATCACAAAGAACAAAAGAGGGCTCCTTACCTTAAGAACCCAAATGGAAAGGTAAGATTCGACAATCAACAGACCTTTGGCTTCGGATTTCAAAATGTTCGGCTACTGGGGTTTCCCGGAGTAAGCATTCCAAAACGAGAGAGAAGAGGAGGGATTAGCCGAAATCTAACCATCAAAACAAAATAGCCATTCGGCTATGACCACACAGAACCGAAAAAAAAGAGAAAGAATTGAAAGAGTCTCCCTTACCTTGCATAAATAGAACCCGATTGAAGAGGAGACTTTCAGCAAACCACAGAGATGCTTCTTGATGTTCGGTTGATAATAATAGATGAGAGACACGGGTTTAGTTTGATACAAGGGGTGATTCGGCCTTGGGGAAAAAAAAAGAGAATAGAGTAGAACGAAGAAGTAAAGAAGAAAGACAGGATTCGGCTATGGCACACACACTCCAAAAGAACAACTCAAAATGGCCACAAAGGAGATTCGGCTATGGGGAAGAAACAAGTTGTAAAAGATGAACAAAGGTCGTTCGGCTCAAGAGAAAAACAAGGAAGACGAAAAGAAAATGAAGAAGATAGAAGCAGTGTAGAAGAGAAAGAGGGTTTTGGCTTAATGAAGGATGTAAAGAAAATGAAGGAGAAAGGTTTTCAGTTATGGTGAAGAATCAAATTGTAGAAGGTGCAAGAGAGGTTCAGCTAATACCAAAAACAAGAAGGAGAAGAAGAGAGAAAATGCTACAGTTTTGGTAAAAAGAAATGAATGAAACTCTAAATGCAAAAGAAAGAAAAGTTTCTAAATGAGTTTCGGTTGCACTCCTCTTTTTTTCCAAATGGCATAAACGGCACTCACTACCCCCTTATGACCGAATGTTGAAAACAAGGATGCCTAAAGGAACCAAAAGGAAACGGCACACCCCCCACACTAGCTCAAAACCGAAAATGCTCCCCTAGCATTTCCCTCATTCGGCCAAACTCTCATCCATCTCCCGACTCCTTGATTTGCTCCTTGCTTCACTCTCCATCCACCCATTTGAATTGTTTGACCAATTCAAACTCCCCCAAGCTCTCTTGTCCATCCATTTTTATCTTGTTGACTCATTCAACAACCATCTTGAAGAGCCCCAGTCGAAAGCCACTACTTCCTCTCCCGAAGCACAAAAATAAAGTTCCATATGCTGCAGATGAGATTCGAAGTCCTTCCCCCCTTCTGCTCCCTTGTGACACCACTCCCCTTGCTCCTTAAGTGGCGTCACCTTGCCACCACACCACACTCCTTGTGTCAACAATTACAAGTAATTATTCTTAAAGCCTACTTCTCCTAGCTCTCCCCCCTAAAGTGCCCAAAAAGCAAAATTTTTTTAAAGCTCTGGCTCGAATCCGAGCCTCTCCAGGACCCCCAAACACACCAAAATAACATGCTAAACAAGCTAAACACACAGAGAAACATAAAAATGCAGAACCCTTAATTCTAGGAAGTTACAGTTCTACCCCCTTAAAGAAATTTCGGCCTCGAAATTTACCTGATCAAAAGAGGTGAGGGTATTGCTGTAGCATCACATCTTCTGGCTCCCACGTGGCTTCCTCTACACCGTGATTACACCATAAAACTTTGACTAGAGGAACGGACTTCCTTCTTAACACCTTGACATCTCGATCTAAGATATGCATTGGTTGCTCTTCAAAAGATAGATCGGGTCTTACTTCAATTTCCTCTACTGGCACTATGTGAGATGGATTCGAACGATAATGCCTTAACATTGAAACATGGAATACATCATGTATCTGCCTCGATTCCAGAGGTAGCTCAAGCTGATAAGCCACTGGTCCCACACGTTTCAACACCCGATAAGGCTCGATGAATCTGGGGCTCAATTTGCCTTTCCGTCCAAATCTTAGGACCTTCTTCCAAGGTGAAACTTTCAGAAAAACTCAGTCACCTACCGAAAATTGTACTTCTTTACGCCTCAGATCTGCATACGATTTCTACCTGTAGGAAGCTTCCTTCAACCGAGCCCTAATCACCTTAACCTTTTCCTCCGTCTCTGAAACCAGTTCTGGACCCAACAACTGTCGCTCACCTAACTCTATCCAGCAGGTAGGAGTACGACACTTACAACCATACAATGCTTCGTAGGGTGCCATCTGAATATTGGATTGGTAGATATTGTTGTACGCAAACTCTGCCAACGGTAGAAAATCTTCCCAATTACACAGCCCCTTAGCATGTCCTCCAAAATCTGAATTACCCTCTCTGACTGACCATTAGTCTGTGGATGAAACGCCGTGCTGAAATCCAGTTTTGTACCCAACGCTTGATGTAACGTCTTCCAGAATTGCGGCGTAAACTTAGGGTCTCTGTCTGATATGATAGACGGTACCCCATGCAACCTCACAATCTCTACCACATATAACTTGGCTAACTTCTACAACAAGTAGTCGACACGAACGGGTATGAAGTGAGCAGACTTCATCAACCGATCGACAATTACCCACACCGAATCTTTCCTAGTAGGCGTAAGAGGTAGCCCACTAACAAAATCCATCGTTATCCTATCCCACTTCCAAAATGGAATCTTCACCGGCTGTAGCAACCCTGAAGGCAACTGATGCTCTGCCTTCACCTATTGACATGTCAAGCATTTACTCACAAACTCAGTAACTTCTTGCTTTAGACCTGGCCACCAAAACTGTTCACGGAAATCTCGATACATCTTACTCCCACCGGGATTCATAGCGTATGGGCTACTATACGCCTCCCGTAAAATCCTTTGTCTCAACTCGAAATCCTTTGGCATACAAACTTTTCCACAAAAGCATAATACTCCATCACTATTTAGACCAAAATCTTCTGTCTCCCTACCTTTCACTTGCTGAAGTCGAGAACTTAACAATTCATCCGACAACTGCTTATCCTTGATCTGACTTACCCATGAAGGCTTCAGTTGTAGCTCGGCTAACAAAATTCCATCTTCATACAAACTGAGACGAGCAAACATTGCCCTCAACTCTGATATCACATTACAGCTCAACGCATCCGCCACCACATTGGCTTTACCCAGGTGATACTCAATCGAACAGTCATAGTCTTTCAACAATTCAATCCACCTCCACTGCCTTAAATTTAACTCCTTTTGAGTAAGGAGATATTTCAGGCTCTTATGATCGGTGTAGATAATTGACTTTTCCCCATACAAGTAGTGTCTCCAAATCTTCAAGGCGAACACCACCACACCTAACTCCAAGTCGTGAGTGGGATAATTCATTTCATGTGGTCTTAATTGCCGAGACGCATACGCTACTACCTTGCCTTCTTGCATCAACACGCATCCTAACCCTGTGTGCGATGCATCACAGTAAACGACAAACTCCTTCCCAGCCTCAGGCTGAATCAACAATGGTGCCTCAGTAAAGATCTTCTTCAACTTCTCAAAGCTTTCCTGTTGTTTATTGGTCCATACAACCGGTATCCCTTTCCGTAATAGCTTGGTTAATGGGGCAGCAATCAGCGAGAATCCCTCAACGAACGTTCTGTAGTACCCAGCTAACCCAAGGAAACTTCAAATTTCAGCTACTGACCTTGGTGGTTTCCACTCCAACACAGCTTCAATCTTTCGGGGATCAACCCTAATCCCCTCGGCAGACACAACATGCCCCAAGAAGGTAACTTCCCTCAACCAAAATTCACACTTGCTGAATTTGGCATACAGTTACTTCTCTCTCAAAATCTGCAGAACTACCCGAAGATGCGAATTATGCTCTTCTTCTGTCTTTGAATATACCAGAAAATCATCTATGAACACTATAACAAACCGATCCAAGTAGGGTTGGAATACCCGGTTCATCATGTCCATAAATGCAGCCGGTGCATTCGTCAACCCAGCACCACTAAGAACTCATAGTGACCATAATGAGTTCGAAAAGCAGTCTTATGAATATCTGTCTCATTGACCTTAAGTTGATGATAACCTGACCTCAAGTCTATCTTTGAGAAGACCGAAGCGCCTTGCAGTTGATCGAATAGATCGTCAATCCTTAGCAACGGGTATTTGTTCTTAATCGTCAACTTGTTCAATTGCCTGTAATCAATGCACATTCGCATCGACCCGTCCTTTTTCTTAACGAACAACACCGGCGCTCCCCATGAGGACACACTTGGTCGGATAAAACAATGGCCCAACAGTTCCTAAATTTGAGATTTAAGTTCCACCAACTCCTTCGGTGCCATCCTATATGGGGCAACGGACACCGGAGCTGTTCTTGGAAGTAGATCAATGCTGAACTCCACCTCGCAATCCGGAGGTAACCCTGGAAGCTCTTCTAAAAAGACGTCCGTGAACTCTTTCACCGTTCTAACATCCTTTATAGACAATTCTTTGGCCTCCAAAACACTGGTGAAAGCTAGAAATGCCTCACACCCTTTTCGCACCATCTTTCAGCCTTTAAAGCAGACACGACATTGGACAGATAATTCTTTCTCTCACCTACCACCAGCACCTCTTTATCCTCGGGAGTCTTCAATATCATGCGCTTAGCAGCACAATCCAAGTTTGCCCGATACTTAACTAACCAGTCCATGCCTAAGATCAAGTCAAACTCGCTGAACGGAAATTCCATCAAGTCAGCCGGGAAAATAATCCCTTGCACTTCTAAAGGCACATTCCTAAAGAGTTTGTTCACCATTACAGATTGTCCTAAAGGGCTAATCACTGTCATCTCTCTAGAAGCAATCTCAGATTCTATACTTAAAGTCTCAGACACAGTACTAGCAACATATGAATGTGTAGACCCAACATCCATCAAAGTTGTAAAGGGCACACCAAGAATAAGGAACGTACCGGTTATGACGTCCGATGCATTGCCGTCCTCTCGACATCTAGCTGCATAAACCAGCCCAAGCTGTCTTGCCTCTGTATTACCGGTACCCCTGCTCAGTGTTCCAAGACCTCGACCAAAATCATTTCCTCCTCTGGCCAGACTACGACCTCTCGGCGGCTGCTGACCACCCCTTCCGAACTGTGCATAACCCTGACCTACTGGCCGCGCCTTGTCTTGCTCTTGTGGACAGTCCCCTATCCGATGATCCATAGATCCACACCTGAAGCATCCTTTATTACCTACCCAACACTCCCCCGAATGAAATTTCCCACATGGAGCACACTGTTGAGACCGACCAACAGCAACAGGCTTTGCAACCCGACTCGGTCCATCAAACCTAGGCTTCTTTTGGAAACCCCCAGTAGATCTCGACAACCCAAAGTTCCTCTTATTCCTACCCCTATCCTTATTCCGATTCTGCCTCTCAGATCGCTTTACCTCTTCAGCTATCTTTGGTTTCTCAACCAGAATAGCAAACTCTCTTTCCCGTTGCGAAGCTATCAGTACCCACAACTCATCCCTCAGACCATCCTCAAATCGAACACAGCGCTCGTAATCAGTTGCGACGATACCCCGAGCATAGCGACTCAAACACAGGAACTCCGCCTCATACTCAGCCATCGACTTATTCCCCTGGACCAAATTTAAAAATGCCTTCCTCTAGGCGTCCACATAACTCGCCCCAACATACTTTCCCTAGAACGCTGTCTTAAAGAAGTCCTAGTTAATACGGTCCGCCGATGTACCATCCCTTACCGTGAGCCACCACTGGTATGCCTCATCTCGAAGGAGGGACACTACTCCTTTCAACTTTTCCTCCGTGGTACAGTCAAGATCGTCCGTGATCCGCTCGACTACTTCCAGCCAATATTCTGCTACATTAGGAGCCACCCCAGAAATACCCCTAAATATCTCAGCCCCATTTGCTTGAAGTCACTCAGGAATAGATTTCTGAGCTACTGATCCTGTGCTAGCTCCAGCGACTCACTCCAGTACACGCAGAATAGCTTGGGACAAAGCATTGTCCCCTCCAGATCGGTCCTGATATCCCACTTCTGCTACTGGTGATGCTGGCACTTCACCTTCCGGCCCATGTCCTGATTTCGAGGGTCCAGCCTCAATACCCTAGCCTCTACCACGACCGCGCATACCACGTGCACGTCCTCTAGCACTCATGACTACGGATTCGACTTAATCTGATTGAAAGTTTTATGAATTAGTATATCTTCCGCTGTTTATTAACGGGTAGCTTATGAATATAGAATTTAGAAGTAGTTCTTTCGCAAAGCAGATCTCTAAAGGTCTCAATCTCTAAAATGGAATCTCTTAACACTAACAATCACAGCACAATATAATCTTTTCGTACAATTCAACCAATAGTCAGAAGACTTACCGTACGGATTTGGTGCCGGCGACTCGGGTGCCATACTTCCAGAAAACATGTATTTTTTTCTAAACCATATTCCAAATCAACTTTGAAAACATTTTTTGAACCCATTCCACAGCTGAGTTTTGCAACCTAGGCTCTGATACAACAATTAATACACCCCAAATTCGGCTTAAATGTTACGACCGGATCTGGTATGTCACATGAAAGGTTGTTTTAAAGAACTCCGAAATTTTAGGAAAAATCATTCTTCGCGTTATGTTATCATTTTTTAAAAAAAAAAAACAAGTTCAGTTTAAGGTTTCCTTGCAAAAATTTTATGAATAATCTTAACAGTCGAAAACAGGTTTTGTGATACGAAAAACCCAAAAACTAGTGACATTTCGAAATTTGGCATTTTGAAAATAGTGTTTGTAATTTTAAGTAAATTTCCGAATTTAATTATTTAATCGCTTGTCATCTTTTGTTATCACCTGAAAAGAAAATGATTGTTTATATTTTTATTTTAGAAAACTCCATATTTGACATCTCATAAAATATGTAATGACAGCCTAAAACCCAAAACCCAAATTAAAGTTACAGAGGCTTTATTACATAAAAAAATCCCAAATTAAAATAAGTTTAAATAAAGAAAACGAGTTTATGTAAGAAGTACTGCATGGCCACCTCGGAGTCCACCTCGGCTCCAAATCCTCGAACTAAGGATTACCTGTAAAATTAAGCAGAGGGGTGAGTCACCGAGACTCAATGTGTAATTCCCCTAAAGAAAGCAATTTGGGCCTAAGCCCTATCAACGTGGCATATCAAAGAGTGTATGCAATGCAACCCAGCCCAACCTAGTTTTCCATCCTCTACATCTCCTGAACCAGCCGAACACCAGTGGCACCAAGCCACTGTGGTTCCAAACCACTATGATTCCAAATCACTATGACAGAGTCACGAAATATAATATGTGGGGCCAACCCACTGTGGTACCAAACCACTGCGACAGTCATTGATAAATATATGTAGGGCCAACCAACTGTGGTACCAAACCACTATGACAATCACTGATAAATGTATATGTGGTGCCAAACCACTGTGCTACCAAATCACTGTAACATAGTCACTGATAAAATATGTAGGGCCAACCCACTGTGGTACCAAACCACTGCAACAGTAACTGATAAAATATGTGGGGCCAACCCACTGTGGTACCAAACCACTGTGACAGTCACTGAATTACACTTCCTCTTTCAATCATATCCCAATGCCCATGCACATATTATCATACCGAGATGAATGCAGTCATACTTCCAATGTACAACAATTACTCACATCACACATACAATTAGTTTATGCTTATTCGAAAAAACAAGTCATACAGGTACTTACTTGGTACCTCCAACCTTACCCACAAGGGTATCTCGACTGTCTATACAGTCGTTCTGACTTTCAGCCAACACAGTTGTTAACGCAAAATAATAGAGTAAAGTGTGAGCATTACAGACCTGTCACAAGAAGAACTAGACACTCTATATCGTCGATACTCTCACTAGCAGGAATAACAACGATTTGCTTATCCCAGGCAAACGTCGGCTCTCTACCACAACCTAGCGGAAAGTCTCAAACCGCCGACACAGCACGTCTTTTAAATTTAGGAGCAGAGATTACGGGTCCATTCCCCTCCTTAGTTTGGCTAGCACTTGCATCTATGAAGAGACTTGATCAGTATAGTACTATAGTGAAAAAACGATTTTCCCCAACAAGGGGTTTGATTGTGACAGAGTAAATGAATAGAGGCTAATCACAAAGAACAAAAGAGGGCTCTGTACCTTAAGAATCCGAATGGAAAGGTAAGATTCGACAATCAACAAACCTTTGGCTTCGGAATTCAAAAAATTTGGCTACTGGAGTTTCTCGGAGTAAGCATTCCAAAACGAGAGAGAAGAGGAGGGATTAGCCGTAATCTAACTATCAAAACAAAATAGCCATTTGAGAAAGAATCGAAAGAGTCTCCCTTACCTTGAACAAATAGAACCCGATTGAAGAGGAGACTTTCGGCAAACCACAGGGATGCTTCTTGATGTTCGGTTGATAACAGTAAATGAGAGACACAGGTTTAGTGTGATACAAGGGGTGATTCGGCCTTGGGAAAAAAAGAGAATAGAGTAGAACGAAGAAGTAAAGAAAAAAGACAGGATTCGACTATGGCACACACACTCCAAAAGAACAAATCAAAATGGCCACAAAGGAGATTCGATTATGGGGAAGAAACAAGTTGTAAAAGATGAACAAAGGTGGTTCGGCTCAAGAGAAAAACAAGGAAGACGAAAAGAAAATGAAGAAGATAGAAGCAGTGTAAAAGAGAAAGAGGGTTTTGGCTTAATGAATGATGTAGAGAAAATGAAGGAGAAAGGTTTCGGTTATGGTGAAGAATCAAACTGTAGAAGGTGCAAAAGAGGTTCGACTAATACCAAAAATAAGAAGGAGAAGAAGAGAGAAAATGCTACGGTTTTGGTAAAAAGAAATGAATGAAACTCAAAATGCAAAAGAAAGAAAAGCTTCTAAATGAGTTTCGATTGCACTCCTCTTTTTTTTTTCCAAATGGCATAAACGGCACACACTACCCCCTTATGACCGAATGTTGAAAACAAGGATGCCTAAAGGAACCAAAAGGAAACGACACACCCCCCACACTAGCTCAAAATCGAAAATGCTCCCCTAGCATTTCCCTCATTCGGCCAAACTCTCATCCATCTCCCCACTCCTTGATTTGCTCCCTGCTTCACTCTCCATCCAACCATTTGAATTGTTTGACCAATTCAAACTCCCCCAAGCTCTCTTGTCCATCCATTTTGAACTTGTTGACTCATTCAACAACCACCTTGAAGAGTCCCAGCCGAAAGCCACTACTTCCTCTCCTGAAGCACAAAAATAAAGTTCCACATGCTGCAGATGAGATTCGAACTCCTTGCCCCCTTCTACTCCCTTGTGACGCCACTCCCCTTGCTCCTTAAGTGGCGTCACATTGCCACCACGACACACTCCTTGTGTCAACAACTACAAGTAATTATTCTTAAAGCCTGCTTCTCCTAGCTCTCCCCCTAAAGTGCCCAAAAAGCAAAATTTTTCTAAAGCTCTGGCTCGAACCCGAGCCTCTCCAAGACTCCCCAACACACCAAAATAACATGCTAAACAAGCCAGACACACAATGAAACATAAAAATGCATAACCCCTAATTCTAGGATGTTACAATCTATGGGAAAACCCATATCAATTTCTCCACTACTTATAACCATGCATAGGAGCTGATTTTTACGTGATTTTTTTGAAGGGTTGATTTAAATATTTCGATTCTCTACATCCATAAGAAATCAATTGGATTTCTTCGTAAAAAGGAAACAAGAGTAAGTTCTCTACTCGAACACTTAAGAGTTAGAGATTGAATTCATAGCAAAGACTAATAATCGTACTTCTCTAATAAATCGTCTTTTAGATCAGATCAAGTGGGAGATTTGTCTTTTTGTTCCATCACTGAATTTTGGAGTTTAGATCTAGTGGAAAAGCTTATCATCAGGTGTGGACTTAACTTATTAGAAAAATTATATATGGACCTGTCATCAAATAATATATATATATAAGATTATTTAATACTGAAAACTTGATAAATATCTCCATAATGTGGATTATTGAGAATGCATTATGTATTCAAAACGATATGTTAAATCCATAAAAAGGGGGAATACTCAAGTAAGTACTTTGAATTGATCATTTCATGATCGTATGCGATAATCGATGTGATTTAATAATTGTTGTGAAATTATGTGTATATAACAGTTCTCATGATATGTGATTTTATGGAAATGTTGATTATGCATAATATATAAAAATCATGCTACTGTTATGATAATTGAAATATGATTCGCATGTTAAGCATGCTCGTTGTACTGACTAAATCTGATTCACATGTTAAGCATGACAACTATGTTGATTATAAATCTGGTTTACATGTTAAGCATCCCCATTGAAAATATTGTTCATATGTCATATCACATGCATGGGGTTGGGATGATTATGAAAGGAGGAAGACTTTGGCAATTTTGCTGCGATATTGAGTGGCTTCGAAACAACATTATTGAGTTACTTGTCCACAACGTGTAGCTTGTCTGCAATATTGAGTGGCTTGGCCACAACGTTATTGAGTGACTTGGCCACAACATTATTAGTTAGTTTGACCACAACAACCAGCTTGTCTATGACATTGAGTGGCTTGGTCACAACGTGGTGTGTTATTGGTTAGATGAGTTCTAGGGAACTCCTTATTGGTGTGTAACAGAGATGGGTAGGAATGTTTTTGAAAAATTTTCACTGATTTCTGAAAAAGCTTTGCGTCGACATTCTCATGCAGTTTGTTATATTTGAAATTATGTTGAAATAGAAATATTGCTATAATTATGAAATGTATGACTTGAATATTGTTTTATTTTATGTTGAATTCACACTGGGCTTTAAAAGCTCAGCCCCTCAAATTCCCGACTTTTCAAATAACCCAAGAGGTTAGGACATGAGCTGGGCTAACGGAGGAGTACTCAGACATTTGCGTATAAACTTTTATACTTTATTATTTGGTATTTTGGGACTGTTTACTATTATTTGGGGACTATGGCATGGGATATTGATTTGGATTTTTGATTGATTTTGCATGATTTGGTTTCAAAATAATTATTAAAAATGGTTTATCAAATCAATTCAAAAAATTAGATTTTTCAATACAATTACTATTTCGACCCAATGATTTTATTTCAAACTCAAGAAAACGTTTTTACGAAAATTAAATATGTTTATTCACTTATCCTTAATTTCTAAAATGTAGCAAATTATTATTTTTAATCAACAAATAAGATTTAGTAAATTTTCCATTGCGACATTTTCAAAGTAAATTGTTTCCTTCAACTTTTCAAAGCTATTTAGTTTATGATAATTTCTTTCCAAAGACATTACTTTGGTTTTCTCAAGCAAATCAACATGTTGATTTTAAATGAAATAAACAATGTTTTTGGAAGAAAATAGCTATATGTTTTTCGTCTATAATCATAGCCAATGTTATTGTAACACCCCAAACTCGGCCTAGAAGTTAGGTCCGAATCCGGAATGTCACATCAAAGGCACAATTCAAAACGGTTTTGCTAATTAAAAATTTAAGGCCCAACCCAAAATCTTTGAGTCTTATTAATTAAAGATAAAAACCCATTTTCTTGTTTTAAGTAATCCGAAAACCAAGTTTAAACATAAGAGCTTACTTAGGTTTAATAATTAAAATAAACAATTAATCTCAAAACCCGAAATAAATATAAAGTCAAAACGGAGTACAAGGCCTTACTACATCCACCGAAAATTAAGTAAATAAAAACATGTATTTTGAAACAAATAAAGGAAAATTCAAGCCTCTTGTAGTGTGGCCATCTCCGAGTCCTCTCCCACGTCGAGTCGTCTATCCGGGATTACCTGAAACATTAAATTAAAGGGGTGTGAGTTTCGAAACTAAGTGTGCACAACCCTTGGCAATCAAATCACTAACAAATATTCACATTGGGCCTAAGCCTTATCAAAATCGGTGGTCTTGGGCTGTAGCCCACAATGACCTCATATCATATCATACAGTATCATTTACAACCAAATAATGCAAAGCCCACCCCAAAAATCCATCCACTACACACACCATTTCCCCTTCCAACCTTATGACTCCTGTGGGGAGTTCTAGCTCGACCCACCCCTCCGCTCCACACCAAGGGTAGCCCAGTTGCGGTACTATCGAACGTTGCAGCAAAGCTGCTAATTATATGTTGGGCTTAAAGCCTTCTGTGGATCCATACCATACGGCTATGCGATCCTCAAATCTTCTTCCGTACCATAATTCCCACCTATATGCATCCTAAGCAGAATATCATATGAATGCATCAAACACACAAGTAACATCCATAAGCTTATATTCATCACATAGGGGTATTTTCGTCATTTCACTACCCAGGGGTATCTCGGTAATTTTGCAAACTAGGGGTATTTCGGTAATTTTGCAAATCAAGGGTATTTCAATAATTTCATAAACCAGGGGTATTTTGATAATTTTGCAAATCAAGGGTATTTCAGTAATTTCGTAAACCAGGGGTATTTCAGTAATTTTGTAAACCAAGGGTATTTCAGTAATTTTGCAAATTAAGGGTATTTCGGTAAATTCATAAACCAGGGGTATTTCGGTGATTTCGTAAACTAGGGGTATTTCAATAATTTTGCAAATTAGGGGTATTTCGGTAATTTCGTAAGACAGGGGTATTTTGGTACTTTACAAATCTAGTGGTATTTTAGTAAATTTTACAAATGTAAGGGTATTTTAGGAATTTTGCAAATATAAGGGTATTTGGTCCCTTTCGGGTTTTAGCTATAAACT
The DNA here is from genome assembly GCA_005393395.2 of Gossypium australe. Taxonomy (NCBI): domain Eukaryota; kingdom Viridiplantae; phylum Streptophyta; class Magnoliopsida; order Malvales; family Malvaceae; genus Gossypium; species Gossypium australe. The sequence goes on along the minus strand of CM016616.1, from coordinate 98,664,064 downwards.
TTGGCCTATCAAGAAGTCCTCGCGGCTAAAGTAAACAGACACTACGCACCAAGTAGGATTCCAGAAAAGAGGAGGCGGACCACTAGGGCCGCTTAAGTACCAAGCTCTTCCTAGATCCAATCCAAGACATGCGTACGCCCGTTGCCACACTCCAACCCTACGACTTGTTCACAGACATGTTTAATTAGATTAAGTCTTATGGAATTTAAGAGTTGTTCAAACTACACCTAAGGTTCATAAACCCTAACATACATGTCTACGTCCCCAAAAGCCCATCAAGCCCAAGTCACACCCTTACAGCCCATTAGGCCCAAATCTCATCATATGGCCTATTAGGCCCAAAACAAATCCAATTCATGTATCATGCATGACTAATTCAATTCGTATAACCAACCAAACCATTTCATCAATTCTTAGCCTTAGGGCACACCGGGCCCATTTAGCCACTTTCGGCTTTTCGACTTTTCGGCATTGCCGATATAGTGTGTGTAGTGTTTGTACACACCTGGTAACCATGCGCGCTGCAAATCCCTTAGTCACGACCCTACGATAGACATTACTAGCGATTAACCAAGATTTAACGCATACTTATCAAAAACCAAAACCTCACCGTACCCTTACCGTGTACCTCACGTTCTAGCAACCTTTCCTTCGCTACTATTGGCAATTATCCTCTAGATCTGCACCCAAACGCCCAGGAAGGTATATTAACTCTCATCATAGAATGCTCTATATATAGCTAGCTTCTCACCTTCCTTATTTATATTTTTCCGATGTGGGATCCTTCCATCAGAAGAGTTTAAATCCAACTCAATCTCTTGTCGTCCAGTCCACAAAATAAATACTCCCCTGCTTGTCATGAGATTCGAACCCAAGCTCTCCTGTAGCATAAACCACACCGCTAGCCACTAGGCCACAAGCTCCTCTTGTGTCTAAAATCATGCCCAACTAAAGCAAAGTCTATGGCCAATGTCTAAATCCACTTAAAAAAATAATCTAAAAGAAATGCAAGTGCTACAACTTGAACCATGGACCTCCTTCTTTCCTTGTGGCGTCACCCCCTGTCTCTTACGTGGCGTCACTTTGCCACTACACCACACACTCCACTTATGTTATTTTTCTCCATATTTTATTCTTAAAGCCTACTACTAACTCCCAATGTTTTATTCACCTAAAACCAATATTTTTCCTAATCCCAAGTTTGATCCCGGGACTTCATAGAAGCCTCCTAGCCTTCCAAAAACACTCACCTAATAAGTCCAACTTACATTAAAGTTGTTCTCTTGTTCCCAAAAATATTTAAAAAGTTCCTACGCTCAGGGCCCAAAAGGCCCAATTTCGGGATGTTACAAATCTACCCTTTAAAGAAATGTCGTCCTCAAAATTTCCAACTAACAGCTGCACACTACCGGTTATACCACTACGCTTCTGCTGTGCACTCTAGTCCTAATTGCAAATTAGGCAAATAGCTCATTATCACCTCGCGTATTATCTAAATTAGAAATTTTATGAATAGTACTTAGTTCCACTTGTATAGGGCACATGTCTTATGTAAGTAACAACAATTTCTTAGAGTTATTTCGCGATCGAGAATCCACTACAGGCTTAAGTTTCCCTACGGGCTTTAGTCTCTAAAAGCCTATTTTTAAGTAGCACATTATCTATACAGTTCAATAATTCGAACAATAATAGAAAAACTTACTTGGCTCGACATCGAGGGCTCGATGAACCACACTTCAAGAATCCTGCCAAAACTTTTTTAAAAAACAAACCCAAAATCTGAGGCCCATTTCACAGCCCGAGCTTTGCAACCAGGCTCTGATACCACTAAATGTAACACCCCAAACCCGGCCTAGAAGTTAGGCCTGAATCTGGAATGTCACATCAAAGGCACAATTCAAAACGGTTTTGCTAATTAAAAATTTAAGGCCCAAAAGCCCAAAATCTTTGAGTCTTATTAATTAAAGATAAAAACCCATTTTATTATTTTAAGTAATTCAAAAACCAAGTTTAAACATAAGAGCTTACTTAGGTTTAATAATTAAAATAAACAATTAATCTCAAAACCCAAAATAAATCTGAAGTCAAAACGGAGTACAAGGCCTTATTACATCCACCGAAAATTAAGTAAATAAAAACATGTATTGTGAAACAAAAAAAAAGAAAATTCAGGCCTCTTGTAGTGTGGCCATCTCTGAGTCCTCTCCCACGTCGAGTCGTCTATTCGGGATTACCTGAAACATTAAATTAAAGGGGTGTGAGTTTCAAAACTCAGTGTGCACAACCCTTGGCAATCAAATCACTTACAAATATTCACATTGGGCCTAAGCCCTATCAAAATCGGTGGTCTTGGGCTTTAGCCCACAATGACCTCATATCATATCATATTGTATCATTTATAAACAAATAATGCAAAGCCCACCCCAAAAATCCATCCGCTACACACACCATTTCCCCTTTCAACCTTATGACTCTTGTGGGGAGTTCTAGCTCGACCCACCCCTCTGCTACACACCAAGGGTAGCCCGGTTGCGGTACTACCGAACGTTGCAGCAAAGCTGTTAATCATATGTTGGGCTTAAAGCCTTCTGTGGATCCATACCATACGGCTCTGCGATCCTAGATCCATACCATACGACTATGCGATCCTTAAATCTTCCTCCGTACCATAATTCCCACCCATATGCATCCTAAGCAGAATATCATATGAATGCATCAAACACACAAGTAACATCCATAAGCTTATATTCGTCACATAGGGTTATTTTCGTCATTTCACTACCCAGGGGTATCTCGGTAATTTTGCAAACCAGGGGTATTTTGGTAATTTTGTAAATCAAGGGTATTTTGATAATTTCGTAAACCAGGGGTATTTCAATAATTTCGTAAACCAGGGGTATTTCAGTAATTTCATAAACTAGGGGTATTTCGATAATTTCGTAAACCAGGGGTATTTCGGTAATTTTACAAATCAAGGGTATTTCAATAATTTCGTAAGTCAGGGGTATTTTGGTACTTTACAAATCTAGGGGTATTTCAATAAATTTTACAAATATAAGGGTATTTTAGGAATTTTGCAAATATAAGGGTATTTGGTCCCTTTCGGGTTTTAGCTATGAACTTTGGCCCATCAACAAGTCCTCGCGGCTAAAGTGAACAGACACTACGCACCAGGTAGGATTCCAGAAAAGAGGTGGGCCACTAGGGCCGCTTAAGTACCAAGCTCTTCCTAGATCCAATCCTAGACATGCATACGCCTGTTGCCACACTCCAACCCTGCGACTTGTTCACAGACATGTTTAATTAGATTAAGTCTTATGGAATTGAAGAGTTGTTCAAACTAGGCCTAAGGTTCATAAACCCTAACATACATGTCTACGTCCCCATAAGCCCATCAAGCCCAAATCACACCCTTACGACACATTAGGCCCAAATCTCATCATATGGCCTATTAGGCCCAAAACAAATTCAATTCATGTATCATGCATGACTAATTCAATTCGTATAACCAACCAAACCATTTCATCAATTCTTAGCCTCAGGGCCCGCCGGGCCCATTTAGCCACTTTCGACTTTTCGGTATTGCCGATATAATGTGTGTAGTGTTTGTACACACCTGGTAACCACGCGCACTGCAAATCCCTTAGTCATGACCCTACAATAGACATTACTAGAGATTAACCAAGATTTAACGCATACTTATCAAAAACCAAAACCTCACCGTACCCTTACCGTGTACCTCACATTCTAGCAATCTTTCCTTCGCTACTATTGGCAATTATCCTCTAGATCTGCACCCAAACGCCCACCAAGATATATTAACTCTCTTCACAGAATTGTCTATATATAGCTAGCTTCTCACCTTCCTTCTTTGTATCTTTCCGATGTGGGATCCTTCCATCAGCAGAGTTTAAACTCAATCTCTTGCCGTCCAGTCCGCAAAATAAATACTCCCTTGCTTGTCATGAGATTCGAATGCAGGCTCTCCTATAGCATAACCCACGCCGCTAGCCATTAGGCCGCAAGCTCCTCTTGTGTCTAAAATCATGCCCAACTAAAGCTAAGTCTATGGCCATGTCTAAATCCACTTAAAAAAATAATCTAAAAGAAATGCAAGTGCTACAACTTGAACCTTGGACCTCCTTCCTTCTTTGTGGCGTCACCCCCTGTCTCTTATGTGGCGTCACTTTGCCACTACACCACACACTCCACTTTTGTCATTTTTCTCCATATTTTATTCTTAAAACCTACTACTAACTTCCAGGGTTTTATTCACCTAAAACCAAAATTTTTCCTAAGCCCAAGTTTGATCCCGGGACTTCATAGAAGCCCCTTAGCCTTCTAAAAACACTCACCTAATAAGTCCAACTTGCATTAAAGTTGTTCTCTTGTTCCCAAAAATATTTAAAAAGTTTCTACGCTCGGGGCCCAAAAGGCCCAATTCTCCTGGGCCCAATTTCAGGATGTTACAAATCTACCCCCTTAAAGAAATTTCGTCCTTGAAATTTACAACTAACTAACAGCTGTACACTACCGGTTATACCACTACGCTTCTGCTGCACACTCTAGTCCTAATTGCAAATTAGACAACTAGCTCATTATCACCTCGCGTATTATCTGAATTAGAAATTTTATGAATAGTACATAGTTCCACTTGTTTAGGGCACATGTTTTATGTAAGTAACAACAATTTCTTAGAGTTATTCCGCGGTCGAGAATCCACTATAGGCTTAAGTTTCCCTACGGGCTTTAGTCTCTAAAAGCCTATTTTTAAGTAGCCCATTATCTATATAGTTTAATAATTCAAACAATAACAGAAAAACTTACTTGGCTCGACGTCAAGGGCTTGATGAACCACACTTCAAGAATCCTGCCAAAACTTATTTTTTTAAAAAAAAAAAATCAAAAATCTAAGGCCCATTTCGTAGCCCGAGCTTTGCAGCTAGGCTCTAATACCACTAAATGTAACACCCGAAACCCGGCCTAGAAGTTAGGCCCGAATCCGAAATGTCACATCAAAGGCACAATTCAAAACGGTCTTGCTAATTAAAAATTTAAGGCCCAACCCAAAATCTTTGAGTCTTACTAATTAAGGATAAAAACCTATTTTCTTGTTTTTAGTAATCCGGAAACCAAGTTTAAACATAAGAGCTTACTTAGGTTTAATAATTAAAATAACCAATTAATCTCAAAACCCAAAATAAATCTGAAGTCAAAACGGAGTACAAGGCCTTGTTACATCCACCGAAAATTAAGTAAATAAAAATATGTATTTTGAAACCAATAAATGAAAATTCAAGCCTCTTGTAGTGTGGCCATCTCCGAGTCCTCTCCCACGCCGAGTCGTCTATTTGGGATTACCTGAAACATTAAATTAAAGGGGTGTGAGTTTCAAAACTCAGTGTGCACAACCCTTGGCAATCAAATCACTTACAAATATTCACATTGGGCCTAAGCCCTATCAAAATCAGTGGTCTTGGGCTTTAGCCCACAATGACCTCATATCATATCATATCATATCATATTGTATCATTTATAAACAAATAATGCAAAGCCTACCCCAAAAATCCATCCGCTACACACACCATTTCCCCTTCCAACCTTATGACTCCTTTGGGGAGTTCTAGCTCGACCCACCCCTCCGCTACACACCAAGGGTAGCCCGGTTGCAGTACTACTGAACATTACAACAAAGCTGCTAATCATATGTTGGGCTTAAAGGCTTCTGTGGATCCATACCATACGGCTATGCGATCTTGGATCCATACCATACGGCTGTGCAATCCTCAAATCTTCCTCCGTACCATAATTCCAACCCATATGCATCCTAAGCAGAATATCATATGAATGCATCAAACACACAAGTAACATCCATAAGCTTATATTCGTCACATAGGGTTATTTTCGTCATTTCACTACCCAGGGGTATCTCAGTAATTTTGCAAACCAGGGGTATTTCGATAATTTTACAAATCAAGGGTATTTTGATAATTTCGTAAACCAGGGGTATTTCGGTAATTTTGCAAATCAAGGGTATTTTGGTAATTTTGTAAACCATGGGTATTTCAGTAATTTAGTAAACCAAGGGTATTTCGGTAATTTTGCAAATCAAGGGTATTTTGGTAATTTTGTAAACCAGGGGTATTTTGGTAATTTCTTAAACCAGGGGTATTTCGATAATTTCGTAAACCAGGGGTATTTCGATAATTTTGCAAATCAGGGGTATTTTGGTAATTTTGCAAATCAAGGGTATTTTTGTAATTTCGTAAATTAGGGGTATTTTGGTAATTTCATAAACCAGGGGTATTTTGATAATTTCGTAAACTAGAGGTATTTCAATAATTTTGCACATTAAGGGTATTTCGGTAATTTCGAAAGCCAGGGGTATTTTGGTACTGTACAAATCTAAGGGTATTTTAGTAAATTTTACAAATATAAGGGTATTTTAGGAATTTTGCAAATATAAGGGTATTTGGTCCCTTTCGGGTTTTAGCTATGAACTTTGGCCCATCAACAAGTCCTCGCGGCTAAAGTGAACAGACACTACGCACCAGGTAGGATTCCAGAAAAGAGGAGGTGGGCCACTAGGGCCGCTTATGTACCAAGCTCTTCCTAGATCCAATCCTAGACATGCGTACGCCCGTTGCCACACTCCAACCCTGCGACTTGTTCACAGACATGTTTAATTAGATTAAGTCTTATGGAATTTAAGAGTTGTTCAAACTAGGCCTAAGGTTCATAAACCCTAACATACATGTCTACGTCCCCGTAAGCCCATCAAGCCTAAATCACACCCTTACGGCCCATTGGGCCCAAATCTCATCACATGGCCTATTAGGCCCAAAACAAATCCAATTCATGTATCATGCATGACTAATTCAATTCGTATAACCAACAAAACCATTTCATCAATTCTTAGCCTTAGGGCCCACCGGGCCCATTTAGCCACTTTCGGCTTTTCGACTTTTCGACATTGCGGATATCGTGTGTGTAGTGTTTGTACACACCTGGTAACCACGCGCGCTGCAAATCCCTTAGTCACGACCCTACAATAGACATTACTAGCGATTAACCAAGATTTAACGCATACTTATCAAAAACTGAAACCTCACCGTACCCTTACGGTGTACCTCACGTTCTAGCAACCTTTCCTTCCCTACTATTGGAGATTATCCTCTAGATTTGCACCCAAACGCCCACCAAGGTATAGTAACTCTCCTCATAGAATGCTCTATATATAGCTAGCTTTTCACCTTCCTTCTTTGTATCTTTCCGATGTGGGATCCTTCCATCAGCAGAGTTTAAATCCAACTCAATCTCTTGTCGTCTAGTCTGCAAAATAAATACTCCCTTGCTTGTCATGAGATTCAAACCCAGGCTCTACTGTAGCATAACCCACACCGCTAGCCACTAGGCCACAAGCTCCTCTTGTGTCTAAAATCATGCCCAACTAAAAGCAAAGTCTATGGCCAATGTCTAAATCCACTTTAAAAAATAATCTAAAAGAAATGCAAGTGCTACAACTTGAACCTTGGACCTCCTTCCTTCCTTGTGGCGTCACCCCCTGTCTCTTATGTGGCGTCACTTTGCCACTACACCACACACTCCACTTGTGTCATTTTTCTCCATATTTTATTCTTAAAGCCTATTACTAACTCCCAGGGTTTTATTCACCTAAAACCAAAATTTTTCCTAAGCCCAAGTTTGATCCCGAGACTTCATAGAATCCCCCTAGCCTTCCAAAAACACTCACCTAATAAGTCCAACTTGCATTAAAGCCGTTCTCTTATTCCCAAAAATATTTAAAAAGTTCCTACGCTCAGGGCCCAAAAGGCCCAATTCTCCTAGGCCCAATTTCGGAATGTTACAGTGATCTTCGAGATTCGACCGTAGCGTCTAGGTCAAGTTTAAGGGGTTACAAAATGAGCCAATTGATGAGCATGATGGGAAACATCAAAAGGAAAATTGGCACCAAAATCCAAGTAACACAGAGAATAATCCTCAAAGGGAAGAGAAGGAGCATGTAAAGAAATTGCACTCCATTTGGGTAAAGTACTAAGTAGCCCAGAGGCCCCGAATCAAGAGGAAAACAAAAAGGATGTCGAAGATCTTCAAGAAAACCCCCAAGAAGCTAATAATGAATCTAAGCCAGAGAAGGTAGCCAAGCTAATAGCTACGCTGGAAGCTAAGCTAACCAGAAAACACACACTATGAAACAACCCATTTTCAGTGAAATCGAAAAATTGGTTCCGGGACCACAAATCCAAATTAAAAAAATATATATTATTATTTTATGGTTTACAGCATGATAGCTGTAATATCCCGGGTTAGGGGCTATTTTTGGTTATGGCTTCGTTTGCATGTTAATGGCTTGCTATGTTGTTGTTTGTGTGGTTTCGGGGCTTAGTTGTAAGCTAGAAGTAAGCCTGAGTAGGTAGGAAAATTTTTAGTTTTAAGCTTTATGTGAGAGGAGCTGAAGCAGCTGGGGTTAATAAGTATTCTTTGGTGGTTTTTAGCACAAAAAGAGGAGCTAGTAAAGTGGCAAAGCATGCGCCACTTGGAGCTTGTGGGTGACGTCAAGTGCAAGGGAGGAGGTCCTGTGTTCAAGCTGCGAAAATCCCACATTTTTGTTCCATTTTGACGGCATGGAGGGGAGGAGTTGTAGGCAGTTCAAACTCTGCCTAAGACCAAGTCAAGTGCTGAGGTGGTGGGAGGAGAGTGAATGGTGGAAGTGGACTTGTTCAAAGCAATTTGAATGAGTGGTTGTGAGTGTATGTGGGGTTTTTGGCCGAATTTTAGGAGAGTATGGGGGGAGTGGACGGTTTGGTAGTGTGGTATTGAGGGTGTGCCGAAATTCATTTTGAATTTTGGTGCATATTCAGTCATTTTGGGTGTCAAGCCAAATTCTTTCTTTGGTCATAGCTAGCCGATTTTTGCTAAAGAGTCTTCTCTCATTTTCTTCTTGAAACCAAAAGAACAAACCTCCTAAAGCTTGCCAAAATTTGCTTTGATCTTTTGTGTTCATTTGGTAGCCGAAATCCTATTCTTTCAACCCTCTTTCCTCTTCATTTGTGTTAGCCGAAACTTACTTCTCTCTTCTTCTTATACTTTCTTTTTCTTCTTCTTGAAATCTTCTTAGCCGAAACACCATCCTCCAAAATACCTTCCTCCATTTCTTTTTCTTTTAAACCGAAAGCATCATTCTCTTATTTGGTTAATTCTTGTTGATTGGCCGAATATCAACCTTGTTCTTCTCATCTTTTTTCTTGTGCTTTCTTACTTTGGGTAAGGCCGAACCTTGAGTGGTTGTTTCAAGCAACCATAGCCGAAACTTCCCCTCCCCCTAGTGGTTTCTTGTGGTCGAATTTTGGTGTGGTGTTGGTGCTCATCGCGTGTTGTTCAATCGGGTGTTGAAGGTGAGTAGTTAGCCGAAGGGCTGTCTCTTTTCTCCTTTATTCTTCATTGATTTTAAGTTGTTTAAGAGCCGATTTTGGCCTTTGTTGATAAGAAATAATCTTCGGTATTGAAACCGATTTCGTTGCAGGGCCTTTGGATTTTGGGGTGGTCAAGTGTAGCGGTCTTCGTTGGTTGTTTGTTGGTAAGTAGTGGTAAGAGGTTGGTTCTTTAAGTCTAATATTTTGGTTTCATGTAGTCATGACCCCAATGGATTAACTGTTCACATTCTAGGGTGAGGCCGATTGTCGAAAGAACCACTGTTGGTTTCGGATTTGGTAGGAAACCAAATCAAGTTTAAGGTAAGGATCAACAATAATCCCTTTGGTTTATGTTTGTCTTGGCCGAATGGTATGAATGTTAATCCCTTGTTTGGCCGATTCTAGGGGCAAGGTGATCGAGGAATTTTAGGCCGGTTGTTTGGGTTAAGCTTGCGATATACCAGGTGTGTAAACTAACACACTGATTTCCTAGTAATATGTTAATAACCTGTGTTGTAATAAGTGAAACAGTTCATGATTGTTATGATACCCGATAGGGTATTTTCACGGATTCGGGTAAGTCCGTAGCATTACGCGTTCTATTGTTGATACACCTAATATTATAATCTATGATATATGTGCTATGAGATGCAATATGGGGCATATTAGCATGAAGTACATGATTTGCATATTGTACATGAGTCAGTATGACATGTATGGGTAATATGAGAGGAGGGGGAGTATGATATCCGTGTCTTTGGGACACCGTGTCTTTGGGACACCAGAGGTTTGGCACCTCCTGTGGTTTGGTACCACAGATGATGTTTTGTGACTTCGGGTCACCAGAGGTTTGGCACCTCAGCGTCTTGTCCCAGTGGCTTAGTACCACAGTGGGTTGGCCCCACAGTCGATTATACGGGATTGACGCCAGTGATTTGGTATCACACGATGGGTTGGCCCCATCATTCGATTCGTGACCACGGTCACCAGTGATTTGGTATCACACTTGTGTCTTTGGGACACCAGAGGTTTGGCACCTCATTGCGACTTGTCCCTGTGGTTAACACCACCATGGGTTGGCCTCACTTGAGAGATACGGAATTGTCGCTAGTGATTTGGCATCACACGTGGGTTGGCCCCACAGTTGGATATTTGTGACTTTGGGTCACCAGTGGTTTTGCACCACATTGATGGATATCGTGACTTTGGGTCACCAGTGGTTTGGCACCACCAGTGGTTTGGTACCACACAGGGTAGAAAAGGTGTTATGGATGGTTAGGAACGGGTGCATTAATTGTATTTCTTTGCTATGATGTGTGTTAGCATGTTGTATTATCGTGAGGGGGATTTATGCACTGAGTCTTGCGACTCACCCTTTCCTTTGACATTTCAGGTGACACTTAGACGCGGACATGGAGTCGGGATGGACTCGAGGTGCTCATGCCATGCTTAAATAAGGATTTGTTCAGACTTTTATAAAATTGGTACTTTAGTTTGTTCATTACTATTGGTTTTACTTTGGATTGTAAACGGCCTTTAAAATTATGTTTTTGTATGTTTATGCTTAAAGTAGATTTTTAATAGGCCTTAATAAATTAATTGAGTTAAAATTTGCTAAAACTTGGAAAGACAACGATTTCAAAACTACAAAGCGATATGTTTTAAACTATACCATCGGGTATCACACTATGACTGAGACAAGGGGAACTCAAATGTTTTTCTAACTTAAACTCGATTTTCTACTAAGTCAAAATGTTCTAGTAACAATAAGAAACTACTTGAATTTCTAAATGAGATAAACTTGTTTTACCTACACATCGAATTAAGTTTTCAAAATTTCCGGGTTTTCAAATACACCATCAGATTTTAATCAAGCCTACCCAAGTTTTCTTCAAATACACTATATAGCGAAGTGTTTTCATCCAACTTTTAAACAGAAACCTACCGTCTCAAAATTTCGATTTTCCTCGTAACATACCAGATTCGGTCGTGGTGTGTTGACTGGGTTTGGGGTGTTACAATTGTGGTATCAGAGCCAAGTTCAAAGGCTCGGCTGTGAGCCTGAGGCCCAGGAAAGTTTTCAAAAGTCTGTTTTAAGTGTTTTTGTTTTGAAAGTATGGTTTTGAAAGGCATGGCACCGAGTCTCCGGCACCAATCCGCTCAGGTAAGTACCCCTCACTATTACTTGTGATTTTGATATTGATGAGATGTGACTTGCAATAGTAAGATGACTTTAGAAACTGGAACTGATAGGATTCTGTGAACTCGCGAAAACAAAGCTTCTTCACTATTCATAAGACTTTGCTTTAAAACAGTGGAATAAATACTGATGCATAAAATTTCTAAATCAGATACGTAGAAAGTTTAGTCATGAGTGCTCGAGGTGGACGCGGTCGTGGACGTGGTCGTGGTAGGATGACAGTTTCTGAACCCGTAGGATCTGGTCAGGGGTCAAAAAATGAGATACCGGTACCGCCACCAGCTGGAGGTGGTGAGTTTCAGGATCAGACCGGGGATGATGCAGTGTCACAGGCGATGCTGCGAGTTTTAGAAAGGGTAGCTGGAGTAGGTGGTGGCGCAGGAATTAGGAAATCTGTGCCTGAGCGACTTCGGGCAAATGGGGCTGAGGTTTTCCGGGGTGTTTCTGGTGTTGCTCCCAGCACGGCTGAGTATTGGCTGGAGGCGACCGAGCGGATTATGGACGATTTAGACCTGACTGCTGAGGAGAAACTGAAGGGCATAGTATCGCTTCTTCGGGATGAGTCATACCAGTGGTGGCTCAAGGTTCGAGATAGTGTGGCAGCGGAGGATCTTACGTGGGATTATTTTAGGGCTGCCTATCAGAAAAAGTACATTGGAGCTAGCTACATTGACGCGCAACGAAAAGCATTTCTGAGGCTTGTTCAGGGGAGTAAGTCTGTGTCAGAGTACGAGGCTGAGTTCTTGAGGCTGAGTCGGTATGCCAGGGGCATTGTCGCTACAGAGCACGAGAGGTGTGTTCGTTTCGAGGATGGTCTGAGAGACGAACTGAGGTTGCTGATTGCTCCCCAGCAGGAGCGTGAGTTTGCTGTCCTAGTTGAGAAGGCAAAGGTGGCCGAGGGTGTTAAGGAGTCGGTGAGGCAGGGCATGGACAGGAATAGGCATAAGAGGAGCTTTGGGTCTTCTGGGTCGTCGGGTAATCTTCAGAAAAGGGCTAGGCAGAGTGGGCTGAATCAGTCTGGTAGGATTGTTGCTGCTAGTCAGGGACCGCCGCAGTGTAACCGTTGCGGGAAATCTCATTGCGGAGGTTGCTGGATCGGTGGAAAAGGTTGCTTTGAGTGTGGTTCTCTGGATCATCGAGTGAGGGACTGTCCGCGTAAGTTGGCTAGGATTCAGTCTGAGGGTCAGGGCCGTACTCAGTTCAGGAATAATGGACCGCCACCGCAGAGGGGTCGTGGTAATGGCAGAGGAGGTAATGGTTCTGGTCGGGGCCGTGGAGCACCGGGCAGAGGTGCTGGTAGTTTTGAGGCCAGACAGCCTGGGTTAGTGTATGCAGCGAGACGCCGAGAGGAGGGCGACGCACCGGACATCATAACCGGTACGTTCTTGATCTTTGGTTCTCCATTTACTGCTTTGATTGATGTGGGTTCGACGCATTCTTACGTTGCTAGTAGTATAGTAGAGACCATGGATATAGACTCTGAGATATCTTCTAGGCAGATGACTGTAATTAGCCCTTTAGGTCACTCTGTAGTGGTAGATAAGCTGTTTAGAGATGTACCCCTAGAACTCCAAGGGGTAGTGTTTACTGCTGATCTGATGGAACTGCCGTTTGGGGAGTTCGATCTGATTCTTGCGATGGACTGGTTGGTCAAGTACCAGGCGAGGTTGGATTGCGCGGCTAAGCGCATGGTTCTTAAGACGGTTGAGGGTAATGAAGTGGCTATGATAGGTAATAGGAGAGATTACTTATCTAATGTGGTGTTTGCTCTGATGGCTGAGAAGATGGTCAGAAAGGGCTGTGAAGCGTATGTGGTTCATGTGTATGCCTTGGAGGCTAAGGAGTCTGCTATAGAGAAAATTCGGACAGTTGGGGAATTTGCTGATGTGTTTCCTGAGGAGCTTCCGGGTTTGCCGCCAGATCGCGAGGTAGAGTTCGGGATAGATTTGTTACCCAGAGCTGTGCCAGTGTCTATTGCTCCGTATAGGATGGCGCCAAAGGAGTTGGTGGAACGTAAGGCTCAGATTCAAGAGTTGTTGGACCGAGGTTTTATCCGGCCAAGTGTTTCGCCTTGGGGAGCGCCGGTACTCTTTGTCAAGAAGAAAGATGGTACGATGCGGATGTGCATAGATTACCGCCAGTTGAATAAGCTGACGATTAAAAACAAGTATCCGTTGCCACAGATAGATGACTTGTTTGATCCGCTGAAGGGTGCAACGATATTTTCGAAGATTGACTTGAGGTCTGGGTATCATCAGTTAAAGGTAAAGGAGGCTGATATCCACAAGAAAGCGTTTCGGACTCGGTATGGGCACTACGAATTTCTGGTAATGCCGTTCGGGTTGACTAATGCACCGGCAGCATTCATGGATATGATGAATAGGATGTTTCAGCAGTATCTGGATCAGTTCGTCGTGGTTTTCATAGACGACATCTTGGTGTACTCAAGGACAGAAGAAGAGCATGATGCGCATTTGCGAGTGGTGCTGCAGATTTTGAGGGAGAAGCAGCTTATGCTAAGTTTAGTAAGTGCGAGTTCTGGCTTAGAGAAGTGACTTTCTTGGGTCATGTAGTGTCGACTGAGGGGATTAGAGTGGACCCTCGGAAGATTGAGGCAGTCTTGGATTGGAAGCCGCCTAAGTCAGTGGCTGAGATTCGGAGTTTTCTGGGTTTGGCCCGATACTACCAAAGGTTTGTAGAGGGTTTCTCGTTGATTGCAGCGCCGATGACCAAGTTGTTAAGGAAAGAGGTTCCGTTTGTTTGGATTGAGAAACAACAGGAGAGCTTTGACAAGCTTAAGAAGATTCTGACAGAAGCTCCGGTTCTAATTCAACCTGAGGCTGGTAAAGAATTCACAGTGTACTGCGATGCATCACATACGGGATTGGGTTGTGTGCTGATGCAAGAAGGTAAGGTTGTGGCTTACGCATCTCGGGAGCTGAGGCCACATGAGGTCAACTATCCGACTCACGATTTGGAGCTAGCGGCTGTAGTCTTCGCTTTGAAGATTTGGAGGCACTACTTGTACGGAGAGAGACCGATAGTCTACACAGATCATAAGAGTTTGAAGTACCTTTTGACTCAAAAGGATTTGAATTTGAGGCAGCGCAGACAGGTTGAGTTGCTAAAAGATTACGACTGTTCGATTGAGTATCATCCGGGCAAGGCTAACATGGTGGCAGACGCGTTGAGTCGTAAGGTTGTTTCGGACTTAAGAGCGATGTTTGCCCATTTGAGTTTGTATGATGACGGGAGTATTCTAGCAGAATTGCAGGTGAAGCATACTTGGGTTGAGCAGATCAGAGAGAAACAATTAGAGGATGAGGTTCTGAGTGCGCAGAGGTTACAAGTGCAGAATGGTGGTTTGGAAGGCTATAGTTTGTCTAGTGATGAGGTGCTGTGTTTTTAAGGTAAAGCTTGTATGCCCAAAGATGTTGAGCTGAGGCAAAAGATTCTTCAGGACGCACATAGCAGCCCATATGCTATGCATCCTGGAGGTAGTAAGATGTATAGGGATCTTAGAGAGCAGTTTTGGTGGCCTGGTCTGAAAAGGGAAGTTACAGAGTTTGTAGATAAGTGTCTGACTTGTCAGCAGGTCAAGGTTGAGCACCAGTTGCCATCGGGGTTGCTTCAGCCTGTGAAGATTCCTCAGTGGAAGTGGGAAAGGACAACCATGGATTTCGTCAGTGGGTTGCCACTTACGCCAAGCAAGAAGGATTCAGTTTGGGTAATTGTGGATCGACTGACTAAATCAGCTCACTTTATTCCGGTGAGGGTTGACTACTCACTTCAAAAGTTGGCAAAACTGTATGTGTCAGAGATAGTGAGGTTGCACGGTGTGCCAGTATCGATCATCTCGGATAGGGATCCCAGATTTACGT
The DNA here is from genome assembly GCA_005393395.2 of Gossypium australe. NCBI lineage: Eukaryota > Viridiplantae > Streptophyta > Magnoliopsida > Malvales > Malvaceae > Gossypium > Gossypium australe. The sequence goes on along the minus strand of CM016616.1, from coordinate 98,648,549 downwards.
CAAGGCTCTGGAAAGCGTTGCATCAGGCTCTGGGTACGCGTTTGGATTTCAGCACGGCTTTTCACCCGCAGTCTGACGGACAATCGGAAAGGGTTATTCAGATCTAAGAGGATATGCTGAGAGGTTGTGTTCTGGATTTCAGAGGTAGTTGGGAGGAGTTTCTACCATTAGCTGAGTTTGCCTACAACAACAGTTATCAAGCGAGCATCAAGATGGCATTGTATGAGGCGTTGTATGGTAGGAAGTGTCACTCACCTACATGTTGGACGGAGTTAGGTGAACGTCAGTTGTTGGGACCAGAGTTGGTTGCTAAGACCGAAGACAAGGTTAAGTTGATTCAGGTTCGATTAAAGGAAGCTTCGGACCGACAGAAGTCTTATGCCGATCTTAAGCGGAGGGATATAGAATTTGCTGATGGGGATCAAGTTTTTCTAAAGGTCTCGCCGTGGAAGAAAGTGTTGAGGTTTGGAAAGAAAGGCAAGCTAAGTCCAAGATTTATTGGGCCGTATAAGGTACTAAGACGAGTGGGACCAGTGGCGTATCAGCTTGAGCTGCCTGCAGAGCTAAGTCAGATTCACGACGTATTTCACGTTTCGATGCTTAGGCATTATCGTTCAGATCCGTCGCATATAGTAGCAGTGGAAGAGATCGAGGTGAATCCAGATTTGACCATGGAGGAAGAGCCTGTGCAGATTCTAGATCGAGATGTGAAGGTTTTGCGTAGCAAGCCTGTGCCTTTGGTAAAAGTTCTTTGGCGGAATCATGGCGTGGAAGAAGCTACGTGGGAACCCAAGGATGTGATGAGACAGCAATACCCGCAACTCTTCTGATCAGGTAATTTCGAGGTCGAAATTATTTTAAGGGGGTAGAACTGTAATATCCCGGGTTAGGGGCTATTTTTGGTTATGGCTTCGTTTGCATGCTAATGGCTTGCTATGTTGTTGTTTGTGTGGTTTCGGAGCTTAGTTGTAAGCTAGAAGTAAGCCTGAGTAGGTAGGAAAATTTTTAGTTTTAAGCTTTATGTGAGAGGAGCTGAAGGAGCTGGGGTTAATAAGTATTCTTTGGTGGTTTTTAGCACAAAAAGAGGAGCTAGTAAAGTGGCAAAGCATGCGCCACTTGGAGCTTGTGGGTGACGTCAAGTGCAAGGGAGGAGGTCCTGTGTTCAAGCTGCGAAAATCCCACATTTTTGTTCCATTTTGACGGCATGGAGGGGAGGAGTTATAGGCAGTTCAAACTCTGCCTAAGACCAAGTCAAGTGCTGAGGTGGTTGGAGGAGAGTGAATGGTGGAAGTGGACTTGTTCAAAGCAATTTGAATGAGTTGTTGTGAGTGTATGTGGGGTTTTTGGCCGAATTTTAGGAGAGTATGGGGGGAGTGGACGGTTTGGTAGTGTGGTATTGGGGGGGTGCCGAAATTCATTTTGAATTTTGGTGCATATTCGGTCATTTTGGGTGTCAAGCCAAATTCTTTCTTTGGTCATAGCTAGCCGATTTTTGCTAAAGAGTCTTCTCTCATTTTCTTCTTGAAACCAAAAGAACAAACCTCCTAAAGCTTGCCGAAATTTGCTTTGATCTTTTGTGTTCATTTGGTAGCCGAAATCCTATTCTTTCAACCCTCTTTCCTCTTCATTTGTGTTAGCCGAAACTTACTTCTCTCTTCTTCTTATACTTTCTTTTTCTTCTTCTTGAAATCTTCTTAGCCGAAACACCATCCTCCAAAATACCTTCCTCCATTTCTTTTTTCTTTTAAACCGAAAGCATCATTCTCCTATTTGGTTAATTCTTGTTGATTGGCCGAACATCAACCTTGTTCTTCTCATCTTTTTTCTTGTGCTTTCTTACTTTGGGTAAGGCCGAACCTTGAGTGGTTGTTTCAAGCAACCATAGCCGAAACTTCCCCTCCCCCTAGTGGTTTCTTGTGGCCGAATTTTGGTGTGGTGTTGGTGCTCATCTCGTGTTGTTCAATCGGGTGTTGAAGGTGAGTAGTTAGCCGAAGGGCTGTCTCTTTTCTCCTTTATTCTTCGTTGATTTTAAGTTGTCTAAGAGCCGATTTTGGCCTTTGTTGATAAGAAATAATCTTCGGTATTGAAACCGATTTCGTTGCAGGGCCTTTGGATTTTGGGGTGGTCAAGTGTAGCGGTCTTCGTTGGTTGTTTGTTGGTAAGTAGTGGTAAGAGGTTGGTTCTTTAAGTCTAATATTTTGGTTTCAGGTAGTCATGACCCCAATGGATTAACTGTTCACATTCTAGGGTGAGGCCGATTGTCGAAAGAACCATTGTTGGTTCCGGATTTGGTAGGAAACCAAATCAAGTTTAAGGTAAGGATCAACAATAATCCCTTTGGTTTATGTTTGTCTTGGCCGAATGGTATGAATGTTAATCCCTTGTTTGGCCGATTCTAGGGGCAAGGTGATCGAGGAATTTTAGGCTGGTTCTTTGGGTTAAGCTTGCGATATACCAGGTGTGTAAACTAACACACTGATTTCCTAGTAATATGTTAATAACCTGTGTTGTAATAAGTGAAACAGTTGATGATTGTTATGATACCCGATAGGGTATTTTCACGGATTCGGGTAAGTCCGTAGCGTTACGCGTTCTATTGTTGATACACCTAATATTATGATCTATGATATATGTGCTATGAGATGCAATATGGGGCATATTAGCATGAAGTACATGATTTGCATATTGTACATGAGTCAGTATGACATGTATGGGTAATATGAGAGGAGGGGGAGTATGATATCCGTGTCTTTGGGACACCGTGTCTTTGGGACACCAGAGGTTTGGCACCTCCAGTGGTTTGGTACCACAGATGATGTTTTGTGACTTTGGGTCACCAGAGGTTTGGCACCTCAGCGTCTTGTCCCAGTGGCTTAGAACCACAGTGGGTTGGCCCCACAGTCGATTATACGGGATTGACGCTAGTGATTTGGTATCACACGATGGGTTGGCCCCATCATTCGATTCGTGACCACGGTCACCAGTGATTTGGTATCACACTTGTGTCTTTGGGACACCAGAGGTTTGGCACCTCATTGCGACTCGTCCCTGTGGTTAACACCACCGTGGGTTGGCCCCACTTGAGAGATACGGGATTGTCGCTAGTGATTTGGCATCACACGTGGGTTGGCCCCACAGTTGGATATTTGTGACTTTGGGTCACCAGTGGTTTGGCACCACATTGATGGAGATCGTGACTTTGGGTCACCAGTGGTTTGGCACCACCAGTGGTTTGGTACCACACGGGGTAGAAAAGGTGTTATGGATGGTTAGGAACGGGTGCATTAATTGTATTGCTTTGCTATGATGTGTGTTAGCATGTTGTATTATCGGGAGGGGGATTTATGCACTGAGTCTTGCGACTCACCCTCTCCTTTGACATTTCAGGTGACACTTAGACGCGGACATGGAGTCGGGATGGACTCGAGGTGCTCATGCCATGCTTAAATAAGGATTTGTTCAGACTTTTATAAAATTGGTACTTTAGTTTGTTCATTACTATTGGTTTTACTTTGGATTGTAAACGGCCTTTAAAATTATGTTTTTGTATGTTTATGCTTAAAGTAGATTTTTAATAGGCCTTAATAAATTAATTGAGTTAAAATTTGCTAAAACTTGGAAAGACAACGATTTCAAAACTACAAAGCGATATGTTTTAAACTATACCATCGGGTATCACACTATGACTGAGACAAGGGGAACTCAAATGTTTTTCTAACTTAAACTTGATTTTCTACTAAGTCAAAATGTTCTAGTAACAATAAGAAACTACTTGAATTTCTAAATGAGATAAACTTGTTTTACCTACACATCGGATTAAGTTTTCAAAATTTCTGGGTTTTCAAATACACCATCAGATTTTAATCAAGCCTACCCAAGTTTTCTTCAAATACACTATATAGCGAAGTGTTTTCATCCAACTTTTAAACAGAAACCTACCTTCTCAAAATTCCGATTTTCCTCGTAACATAACAGATTCGGTCGTGGTGTGTTGACCGGGTTTGGGGTGTTACAATAGCATTACCATATAAATATTTTGCTAAGAAATTTTACCGTTTACATGTTCAATTTGATAAAAATGACTAAATCGCGTAAAGTGCAAAAGTTGGGTTCTAATAGCTAAAGGTATTAAATAGCTATAGAAATTTAAAGTGGAGGTCCTTATATGGTAATTAGACCATTATTATGTTAGTGGATGATAATGTCTTGGCATTTAGTAAAATAAATAATGTTTATTAAGGTTAATTTTGTTTCATATTTCTTTGTTTCTTCAACCGAATAGCCAAGAAAAAGAATCCATTTCTATGTTTAGGGCGCAAGCTTGTTTTCATCAATTAGGTATGTGTTTGTTCCGTTTTTGATAATTTCTATGTTTTTGGGATCGTTGTAGCTTTCATATTGCTAGCCAGGGGACTAATTTGTGAATCTGTTTAAGTATTTGAGTTTTTCCATTGATGAACATGTTAGGGTTTTGAAGTTTAATGGCAGAAAATGAATGGTTGTTTCTTTGTTTCTTCAACCGAATAGCCAAGAAAAAGAATCCATTTCTATGTTTAGGGCGCAAGCTTGTTTTCATCAATTAGGTATGTGTTTTGTTCCGTTTTTGATAATTTCTATGTTTTTGGGATCGTTGTAGCTTAATCTAGCTAGCCAAGGGACTAATTTGTGAATCTGTTTAAGTATTTGAGTTTTTTCATTGATGAACATGTTAGGGTTTTGAAGTTTAATGGTAGAAAATGAATGGATGTTGTTAGATAAACAACATTCTAAAGGAATTTTTGATGAAATTATCAATTAGGGATTAATTTAAAAATTGTGATAACTTGTGTGGTAAAATTGTGAATTTGTGAAATATATGGGCTGTTATTAATATGTTTATAATTCGAATAGGCTTGGGTAGGGATAAAATTGAATGAATTTCATTTTCTGAGCCAAGGGACTTAATTGAAAAGAATTAAAAGTATAGGGGCAAAATGGTAATTTTTTCAAAGATGTGTGTTGGACTAAAATGAATATGAATTATATTGAATTGAGTTAAATTCATTCGTATAGATCCAGTTAGACCTCGTACAGAGTTAGACCGGGGTAAAGAGAAAATATCGGATTAGTCGCCTTTGTATCTACATACACTCTTCGAGGTAAGTTCGTGTAATTAAAATTGTGTAATTATATGTTTTGATTGAACTGGATGTATGTTATTTGCATTATCATCATATATGAATATTGGTCACATATTCAAACACGTACGGCGATTACTGAGCCCGGTTTGAACCTTAGGAATTCGTAGGAAACATATGACATGTCATTAGGGTTACCGATTTTAGCTCTTATAAGCTTACCGTTATTTAGCTCAGAGGAGCTTACCGTTGACAGCTCGTATGAGCATACATGTACATGAATTGATGGATTACATGAAGCACGCCTCGTGTGTACTACCAGTGTATCCAACAATATTCTAAATGGTTCAACGGGCACTGTTTTGTTACGAGATTACATGAGTTCAATACGAACTACTACAGGTATTTACACGAGATATATGAAAATCATTTGTACATGATATGTAGATACATGATGTGGAAATTATACGTACATGGAAATTTAATTATTGTTGAGCTCATACATGTTTCTTGATATTTATATCAATTATATGACTAACATGGTTGATGAGGATATGTGTTTGGGCTTTTTTCCAAATTGAATTTGGATATGCTTCGTATGCTTACCTTAAATGTGACTAAATGGTAAGTTAAATTCTATATTATATGAACTTACTAAGCTTAAATGCTTACTCCGTGTTATTTTTCGTGATTTTAGTGATTCGAAAGCTCGATCGGGTTGGAAGCTTGTCGAAGCTATATCACACTATCCATCGGCTCTTTTGGTACACTCAGTTGTTTAGTTTCGGTTATAACGGCATGTATAGGATAATTTGGCCAATGTTAGCTTATATGTGTTTTGTTGAGATTAACCACTTGTTTGGTTTGTGTTATGAAATTTTGGATATGTGCATATTTTTCTTATTATGGTTGATGTGTGGTTTGGTTTATGATTGAATGAGGAGTGGTAAAAAGGTAGCCTAATGTGCATTTCATATATATGTTTTGGAATGTGAAGAATTGGTCATGAATTGATGTCTTGATATGTAAGGCATATAAGTTAAATATGTTGGTATGTGAAATACATTTTGGCATCAAATGATATGTTTTGGAAGGTAAGTAATTTGGTAAGAAATGATGTAAATTTGATTGATAAACAGTGGATGCAAATATGCATATAAGTGAGTTATACATTTGGATATATTGAATACATGAATATTCATATTATAAGTTTTCATTTGAGGTGCCTAAGGGCATATTGGTTATATGTGGTGATATTACATGTTTTAAGCTTGATTTTAGCTAGTTTTGGATGCCTATTTATAACTTGGTTATATGCAAATTGTTGTGTTTAGGTTGGTACTAAATTGGGTGAAAAATGTGGCTTGGAAAATGGTCTAATTTTTTACATGAATGCTATACATTATGAAATGTTTGAATTTTTTGTCCGTTTAAATTGTAAATTTTGGTAATACTCTGTAACCCTATTTTAGCAATAGATTTGGGTTAGGGCTGTTACACACTAACCAAGGTACCATTCCCCTCATAGTTAAAAGATAAGAGGAAAAAGGATGAATCGGAGTTTGTAAGTTTTGTAAACTTATTCAAATCTCAGAATGTTAATTTTTCCCCTAATTGTACTAACTTGAAAAGTTCCTAAATATGCTAAGTATTTAAAAGAAATTATGTCTAAACGTATTAAAATTAAAATAAGAGAACAGGTTAACATAGGCGCATCTTGTAGTGTGATAGTATCTAAAAAAATTCCCCCAAAACTAAAAGACCCAGGGAGTTTTACAATTCCTGTAGAGATAGGGGACATTCATTTTAGTAAAGCTTTATGTGATTTAGGAGATAGTATCAACTTAATGCCCTTATTAATATATGAAAAACTCGAGTTAGGGGAACTTAAAAATACACAGATAACACAAAAATTAGCCAACAATTCTTCAGTACAACCTAAGGGAGTACTTGAACATGTGTTGGTTAAGATTTGTAACTTCATTATCCAATTTGATTTCATTATTTTAGAGTTTGAAGAGGATCGTGAAATACCCATTTTGTTGGGTAGACCATTTTTATGAATGTCAAGGTCCACCATTAACTTAGAAAATAATGAGTTAACCATGAGGATCAATGGTGAGACAGAAACTTTTATATGTGGTCACCAACAGCATGAGGTAGATAGGAAAAAGTTAAGGAAGCAATGTTACAAAATATCTATACAAAAACCTAACTATCTTGAGCCAGAAAAGGTGTTTTCTGTTATTAGTACAGATGAAAGAGTAAATTAGAAGGACTGGACAAAAGGAGGAAGCTAGAGTAGCACAACGGATGTTAGTCGAAAACTAACAGAAACAAAATCGGAAGAGTATCCACATGTATATTAATAGAGCTGACGAATGAATTTGGAAGCAAAACTTAATGATTTTAGAATTGAATTAAATTTTATGTATATTGTGTATCATTATGCATAGTGTAGGATTTAATTGTGTTTAAACTAATTATGTAGTGAACCGAGCACTTTGAAATTTAAGCATAAGGGCTGAAACAGAGTCAGTGTTGTAACACGGAACCTCTATGCTACGACACTGCTCCCAAACTCAGCAAATTGATAAATCCATCTAATGTTGCGACACAACACTTCTGTGTCATGACATATAAGTTAGTATACCCTAGAACAAAAAATTTCAATGTGTGTCACAACATGAAACCTCGATGTCGCAACATCTTTATCCTTCCAGGGATATCATACCATGAAACCATTTGTCGTTACATCTTTGCAGCTTTCTGTAGGGTTGACCCAATCCGTAACACAACCCGACGACATTAAATCTAATTTAACCAATTTTTAACTTTAAAATATCCCTAACTTTACCCCCAAAAAACACATCTACATACATCCTAAACGTCCTCTAACTTCAAAATTCTCTCTAAACTTCTCAAAAATCTCAAAGTTTTTAAACTCCAAAATCGCATTTTCTCTATTCTATTGCAACAATTTTTTTTATTCCACTTTGTGTAACAGCCCAGTTTATACCTTAGTCGGAATAGTGGTTTCAGGACCACAAATCTGATTCGAAAAAATATTTTAATATTATTTTTCGTGTTTACAGTATGTGATTAAGCATGTGTGAAAGTTTCGTGAATTAATTTTATCGATTGGTTGTTTAATTTGAAAAAAGGGCTTAAACGCGTAAATTGCAAAAGTGACTTTCTATTTGTTAAAGTACTAATTTGCTATGGTTTATGAATTGATAAGTCCTTAAAATGAAATTTGGCCACTATATAGGTAAGTGGATGGTAATTGACAACCATAATCAAGTTTTCATATTATTTCATCAAGGGTAAATAAGTCAATTAGTAAATAAAGTAAGTTAAATAAAATAAAACCATTTTCATTCATCATTTTTCACTTGTTCTAGCCGAAAATTGAAAAAGAAAGAAAGCTTAAGAGCAAGCTAGGGTTCGGCTCAGAAATTGGGTGATTAAGGTATGTTCTTTGATCTGTTTTTGATGATTTTTATGTTTTTGTGATTGTTGTTAAGTGTACTAGCTAGCCCATGCCATAAATTTTGTATTTGGTGAAGATTTTGAGTTATGTCATTGATGAAATTGTGAGCTATGTGATGTTAGTTGATGAAAAATGAAAGATATGTGTTGGGTTAACATGTTTCGTATTTGGATTTTTGATGAATTTGAGTATTATGGGCTAAATTGTGAAAATGAGAAATTAAAGGACTAAAATGTGAAATAAATGAAATATATGGGCTTAAATGAACTCTATGAAAATTTGGCTAAGCATGAAAATTGTGAAAATTTTGTGTATTTTCTGAATTTGTGAAATGAGCACTAAAATGTTAAAATGATGAAATATGAGGGCTAATTTGTAAAATGCCCTAAATATGTGTAAATGGATTGAATTGAATGATTTGGTGAATAAAAGAGTTAAATTTGAATGTGTATAGATCAAGAACCAAAGAAAACGAAATTAGATCAGAGGAAATCGAAAGTAGTTGAATAGCCGTTCGTTTTCGTTCTTTCCCGTACGAGGTAAGTTGATAGACAAATAAATATGTATGAATTGAATTGTTATTGTTTATATGTAAATGTATTGTGATGTATGACTATTTGAGCTGAATATGTCAAATTCGAGAAAGTTCCGATAATATGATGCGTCCGAAATGCCCCGTACGAACCATAGGAATAGTTAGGATACGTATGTCATGACATAGGATTCTGATATGAGTTATCATGTAAGACCACGTCTGGGACGCTGGCATCAATTTGAGATTTAGGTGTAAGACCATGTCTGGGACATCGGCATCGTATATGATTTCGTGTAAGACCCTGTCTGGGAGAGAGGCGTCAATATTAAATTACATGTAAGACCACATCTGGGACGTAGGCTTTGTACGAGCTTTACGAGTTACCCGATTATCATTCTGGTTCCGAACGGTTCAACGGGCATTCCGTGATATGATTGAACTTGTGAATATGTATCCATTTCAGGTACGTATGAAATGTAGATCAAATTTTGTAATGGAAGATACGTATGAATATGAACATTTGATATGTGAGCTACATGAAAATGTGATATGTTTATAAGCTAGTGGTTATGAACAATGGAGCTAGATGAGAAATAAGAATTTGGTATTGTGTTATGCCATAGTTCATATGAATGAAATAGTTTATAATTGATTATGTGATAAGTTTATTTGTATATGGCTTACTAAGCTTTGAAAGCTTACATTGTGTGTTTTTGCATGGTTTTATAGATTATCAAAGCTACTGGAGCTCGGGGATCGTCGAGGATCACCACCACACTATCGAACTATATTTTGGTACCTTTTGAAAATGTACATATTGAAGTATGGCATGTATAAGCTAGAGAACTTTGATTATGTTTTGAAATGTGTAAATATAGCCATGTGATATGGCTTGATAATGGATGAGACTTTGGATTGATTTTGGTATATGTTTTTCTATGTGAAAATGGTGTATGTGATGGGTATTATGGTCTTGTGTGCATGGCCATTATGGTATGCTTTAGTGAAATAGAAATAGTATGTTTCATACTTGATTTGGTAGTTGAGATGGTGAATATATTGCATGTTTGAAATGGTTTGAATTGAGATGTGAATCATATGCTTTTAGTATGGAATTGTATATGGAAATGAATGAGGGTATTGTAACATGAATTGTGCATGTTTTGGTCAGATTTTGACCATTAATTGGGCATGAATTGAGTATAGAGTGATGCTTATAGGAATGACCCAAAATGGGTGGCAATTTGGCCTTGCAAATGGCCTATAATTGCCGACACGGTTGAGCACATGGGCGTGTATCTCGACCATGTCCTTCAATTTTTCAATTCGAAGCAAGTCAGACTTGCACACGGGCCAGACACACGGGCGTGTGACATGCCATGTGATTCAAGCCAATGTTGCACACAGGCCAGACACACGGGCATGTGATAGGCCGTGTGATCCAAGTCAGTTTTGCACACGGGGTAAGGCATGGTTTAAGACATGGTTGTGTGAGGCACATGGCCTAGCCACATGGGCGTGTTCCCTGTTTTGAAAGAAAAAATTTTTGAGTTCCACAAAGTTTCCGTATGAGATCAGTTTAGTCTCGGACCTTCTCTAAAGCATGTTTAAGGTCTCGTAGACCTTCTAAAGGGATATGAATATGAATTATTATGTAGTAATGTTGTGTGATTGATATTTTGAAATGAGTGTAAAATGTTATGATATGTCCAATAATTCCTCTTAACCCTAATCCGACGACGGATACAGGTTAGGGGTGTTTTAATTTGTTGGTATCAGAGCTACGATTTAGTCTATTCTAGGACTAACATAGCATGTGAGAGCCTAGCTATACATGCCATATATTCGAATTGTGATAGTGTGATGAATCCTGACAAATAAAATGTGTTTTTCGTATAGTAGATGGATCCCGGACGAGCCGTAGCTGACGATGTTGAAAGTAATGCGCCTCCTCCCGCTCAGGGGACAGCGCCTTTTGATTCTAGACCGATTACTAGCGGTTAGGAAGGAGAGGCTAAACAAGTCTTCTTCCAAATGATGAATAAATGGTTCACTTAGTATGTAAGAGCAAATCCGACTGTTCCTCAACCTCCACCCCCCAAGCTCCTGTAGCTCCCCAAGTTATAGATCAGATTCGTTTGAATAAACCTTCGGTTGATAAGATTAGAAAATATAGGGCTGAAGAATTCCATGCTACCACCGATGATGATGCTGAGAGAGCCAAGTTCTGGCTTGAGAATACGATTCGGGTATCTGATGAGTTGTCATGTACCCCTGATGAATGAATGTGTTAAATGTGTCATTTCTTTGTTGAGGGATACAACTTACCAATGGTGGAAAACTCTGACTTCTGTTGTTCCGAGAGAACAAATTACCTGGAATTTCTTTCAGACTAAATTTCGAAAGAAATACATCAGTGAGAGATTTATAGATCAGAAATGAAAAGAGTTTCTTGAATTGAAACAGGGCCGTATGTCTGTTACAGAATACGAGCGAGAATTTGTGGGACTGAGCCAATATGTACGAGACTGTGTCTCGACTAAGGCAATAATGTGTAAAAGGTTCGAAGACGGCTTGAATGAAGATATTCGTTTGTTAGTCAGAATTATGGAAATAAAAGAATTCGTTGTGCTTGTTGATCAAGCATGTAAAGCTGAAGAACTCGGGAAAGAGAAAAGAAAAGCTAATTCAGAAGCTAGAGAGATACGAAAACGAAAAATGAGTAAGTCATATCAGTCGGCATCAAAGAAATTCTGAGATGATTATAGCCGTTCAAAGACTAGTGTGGGGCATTCGAGTAGAGATCGTGCAAGATCACATTCAAGCTTTCGAGCTCCAACTACTTTGATTGCAAGTGCTGGAAATGTCAGATCTGAGCAACCCGAGTGTAGACATTGTGGTAAAAGACATCCGGGCAATTGTTGATTACATGATTGAGCTTGTTTCAAATGTGGATCTTTAGATCACTTTATCTGAGATTGTCCCGAGTTTGTTGAGCAAGAGATTGTATAGAATCCGAAGTAAAATTGTAACACCCCTAACCCGTAACCATCGCCGGAATAGGGTTAAGAGGCATTACCAGACAATTCAGAACTTTTACGATCATTTCACGACACATCATCATCATAACATAGCAAATCATATACATAGAGTCCCTTAAATAGGTCTATGAGACCTTAAACATGCTTTAGGAAGGGGTCAGAACTAAACCAATCACATACAAAATTTTTCTAAAAATCAAACATTTTTCAAAGTTACAGAGGTCACATGCCCGTGTGGGCAGGCCGTGTGCCTCACACGGCATCAGACACACCCGTGTCTCCGAGCCGTGGTAAAATAGGGCATACCTACTGACTTGTCCACACGGACGAAGACACGCCCGTGTGCTTGACCCGTAGGCAACACTGACTTAATTCACACGGCCTGTCACGCACCCGTGTGTCTGGTCCGTGTGCGAGTCTGACTTATTTCAAATTACAAACTTAAGAGACACGGTCGAGACACACACCCGTGTGCTCAACCGTGTGGGCAAATATAGGCCATTTGCAAGGCCAATTTGCCACCCAAATTTTGGGTTAAACCTACAAGCATCAAATTAACCTAAATTCATACTCCAAAGGCATCCAAAACATACCAAAACATGCACAATTTGACTCTTAATAATATCATTAATTTCCATATTCAATTCCTACTCTAATATGCCAATTCAAGTATCAATTCCACATCAAAAACACATACCTATAAATATCATTTTAACCCATACCAATCTATACCATTTCTTATCATATCAACTTCACAAATTAACCAAGAAACTTACCAACATTGACCATTTCATTTTGGCCATTCCTTAGCTCATCAAAACATTTCACCTTATACATCATAAACTAGGACAAAAACTCTCCTAAAAACACATTCTTTAACAAGCCATATCACATGGCTATTTTTACACATCTCAAAACATAATCAGAACTCACTAGACTATACGTGTCATACTTTAATATATACATTTTCAAAAGGTACCAAAAATATAGTTCGATAGTGTGGTGATGATCCTTGACGATCCCCGAGCTTCTCGTAGCTTTAATAATCTGTAAAACAATCAAACAAACACACACAAAGTAAGCTTTCATAGCTTAGTAAATCATAAGCAGATAATAAGTAAATAAACATTTGCATTAAATCAACTAATCAAATCAAATAAACCTTAACCAATTGTACATTTAATATGCTTGCAACTCAAGTATTATCACATTCAAAATAGAAATACAACATCAATGTTCAATTTCACATATACTCATAAGTACATATAAATTTATCTTTTACCATGTCCAATTCATGTATCCATCATAAATATAAACTTACCTTGCTTACATATACATATCACAAAACACATAACTGATTCTTTTAGTTCATTTCCACATCTGATCTCATCTCGATAGTGCCCGTTGAACCATTCAGAATTAATAAGGATACTCAGATAGTCAGAAGGCTCATACAATGCCAACGTCCCAGACGTGGTCTTACATGTAATCACATATTGATGCCACTATTCCAGACAAGGTCTTACACGAATCAAATACGAAGCCAATGTCCGAGACATGGTCTTACACGTAAACACAAGTCGATGCCAATGTCCCAGACATGGTCTTACACGAAAATACATATCGAAATCCTATGTCATGACATATGTATCCGAACTATTCCTAAGGTTCGTACGGGACTTTCGGACATCGAAACTCGATCATTTCAGGCTCATGAATATTGCTCCCATGCTTAATTCATTTCAGCATATTATATACACAAGTAATAATTCAATTTGGCACTACTAAAATAAATACAATAGAATTTATCGATATTTATTTACTTATGAACTTACCTCAGATAACAATGAATGAAATCGACTACTCGACTACTTTAGACTTCCCCCGATCTAAATCCATTTTCTTTTGTTCTTGATCTAAATAAATTCAAATTTAATTAATTTAATCACACATTCATTCAAATTCATCCAAAAACACATAAATGGGCCAATTACACTTTTGCCCCTTACATTTCACATTTTTGACATTTTAGTCCCTATTTAATAAAATCATAAAATACACAAAATTTCATATTTCCCATGCTTGGTTGAATATACATGTAGTTCACATAAGTCCATACATTTCATTTATTTCACATTTTAGTCCCTCAAAATATTATTTTCACAATTTAGCCCAAATTACTCAAATTCACCAAAAATCCAAAGACAAAACATATTAATCTATCACATATCTTTTATTTTCCATCACCAAACAACAAAAATCACAAGCTATCATCAATGGCAAAACACAAAATCATCATCAAATTCAAAAATTAAAACATGGGCTTTGTAGTACTTGAAGCAACGATCACAAAAACGTAGAAATTATCAAAAAATCGAAACAAAAACATACCTTGATTAAGCTAGCAATGATCGAATGCTTCAAAACTCTTAAACCCTGTTTCTTTTCTAAGTTCCGGTCGTGGGTGAACACAAATGACAAACAATTTGCCTTTATTTTAACTAATTTATCTTTTATTTGACAAATTACCACATTAGCCTTTTTATTTTCATTTAAAATCCACTATCTTAAGGCATTTTTTCCATCCAATATTCATATGGTTTAATAACAACATAAGGACTCCATATAATAAAAGCCATGGCAAAAAGATACCTTTACATATAGCATGCTAGTTTTGTATTTTACGCGATTAAGTCATTTTATCAAATTAAGTACACAAACAATAAAATTAAATCACAAAATTTTCACACATATTAATTCACAAATTATAAGCACAGAAAATAATATTAAAATATTTTTTTAGCTCAGATTTATGGTCCCGAAACCACTGTTCCAACTAGGGTCTAAACCAAACTGTTACACGAATAACGCTTCAGTTAGGGGTAGACCTTCCAGAAACACGGGAAATGTGAGTGACAGCCAGAGAGCTATGAAATGATGCAGCTATGAGATCTGAGGCCAGAGCGCCTACCAGAGCTTATGCTATTCAAGCTTGTGAGGAAGCTTCGTCTCCAGATGTAACGCCCCAAAAATCTAAGCATTTATTTTTGCATGTATGTAACATATTGCTTCGGTGGTTGAGTGATTTGGGTGTGTTTGGGAGTGTCTGAGAAGTCTTGGGTTCAAGCCTGGGCTTGTGCAAAAATTTTGTTTTTAAGGAATAAAACCTTTGCCTATAGTTAGTAGGCTTTTAAATTATTGTGGGTAAAGCATGACATAAAGAGGCTGCTGGTCTAGGGGTAAGTGGCGTGTCATCTATGCAAGAGGACTGATGTTTGAGTCTTGGTGGGAATAGTGGAGTATTTATTTTGCTGATGTGCCGTGGAGGTGTTGGAGTTTAACTAAAACACTAAAGTGGTTGAAGAGAATTCAAATTGAGTTGTTGAGGGGAGGTGTGATCAGGTGGAGAGATTTGATGAGGGATTTTAGGAGAAAATCAAGGGAGATGAGGGGAGAGGGAGTGTTATGCCGAAAATGGACTCTGGCACTCAAGAATTTCGGCCAGAGTGGTACTCCTCATTTGGTATGCTCCACATTTTAGTTTTACATTGTTTTTCTCTTTTTTCTTAAAGGTCGATAGTGGTAGGGGTCTTTGGTATTCTTCTATTCACTTTTTTTTCCTTTTTGACAACCTTTCTTTGGCCGAAGGTACTCCTAGTGCTCCCTTTCTCTTTTGCTCTCTTTTGCAAACTTAGTTTTTATTTGTGCCTTCTCTGCTCTCAAGTCTACCGTATCTCTCTTTCTTTCTTCTTTTTCTGAATTGTGCAAGGTGTGTTCGGCTAGACCATTGTTCTTTTCAATTTTGCCCTTTTTCACAACAGATGTTTTTCCTCTTCTCTTCTTTTTCTGTTGTTGACCGAATATACCTTCTTCCCCTCCTTTGTTTTCTTTTCTCTTTCTCCCTTAAACCAATTTCCCTTATCATCGTGGTACCCAGGCAGATTTCTTCATTCCTCTATCGCTTTTGGTCTTCGATTTAGTGATTATTCTCTGACAAATCGGTAAAAGCATTCGACTCCTTTCTATCCTCTCTAATATGTATCAAGTCTTTCCTTTTCTTAAATTGTTTAAAGTCGATTACCTCTTCTCTTATTGCCGATTCTCGGCTTCCTTCCCATAGGTGTGGTGATTCTTTCGGTCTTAGAATCTCTCGAGGAGTGAAGGAGTTTGCAAGTAGTATTGAAGCATTTGAAACTTCCCTCTTCACTCGATCAAAGGTAAGTTGTTGTGAGTATAACGATTAGGATAACTTGTGTGTATTCGATTGAGTAACTGCTTAATAAATAATTGGGGATTGTTGGTTAAGTGTAGGTTTCAAAAGCGTGGGTGGTTTTCTCAGCAAATAGAACCCAGGTGTGTAGCAGTATTCTATAAATGATATCGGTGAAATGCCGAAAAGTGTGTAAACACTGCCCAAATCGTGAACCGGAAAAAGCCAAAAAAGTATGACAATTGATGCTACACGAGCGTACACTCGCTCATGTGGTAAACCGAACGCATAAAATGTGGGCGTTAGACTACCGAGGCCTCCATGAGTGATTTCGTGGCCCTAGGCCGTTTTGGGCCATGTTGGGCCAAAATAGGCCTTGTGGGCCCAACGGGCTTGTGGGCCCCACATAGGTAAACCACACAGACATGTGGAGAGTATTGGGCCAAACTGTGTAATTTTCATGATCGAGACAAATTCTGGGCTATTTGGGCCACACAAGCGTGTGGGCTCACATGGGCCTGCATTATGGGCCTTGGGCCTATTTTTACTGTTTGACTGTTAAGGTTGCACGTGTCACCCGAGACGACGGTAGACCTACTGATGGGTCGGTAAGTATACCTAGATCCCAGACTGGTGAAATGACCGTTATGCCCCTATGTTATGAAATGACTGTTATGCCCTATGATATTAAATGACTGTATGCCTTATGTTATGTATGACTGTATATGAGCATGCCACGTTATATATGTTGCATACATGTGTGATATGTTGCATGGGATGGGATTATTATGATTGGAGGAAGTGTACTGTATTGGCAGCTCTGCTGCAAATACTGTTTAGTGTCGCAACCGGTACTAATTTTTGGAGTGTAGGGATAGGTGGGTCGATTTTATCCCCACATGGAGTGTTAGGCTGGACGGAGTGGAGTGTAGAGGCTGGTTGGGTAGGATCTCTTATTGCATGCCTGAATTGTTGCTGTCACTGAAATGGGCTAAGGCCCACACTGATACTATACTGTAATGGGCTAAGGCCCACACTGAACTGTCATTGATTTGGGCTTAAGCCCAGACTGTACTTGTTTACTACATGATTGGCTATTTGCTTAAATGGGGTTACACACTGAGTTTTCGTAAACTCACCCCTTTGTTTATCTATACAGGTAATCCCCAGTCTTCGGCGGATCGGTGCTGCTAGGGATTCGGAGGTGGCCACACAACTGCACCTTCTTTTATATTTGAGTTTTATTTCCAATAAATTTGATTTGGGTATTTGTTTTGTAATAAGGCTCCTTTAAATTTTAACTTTTAATTTGGGGATTTTACTTATTTTAATTCACATTTAAGAGTAGTAGGATGCGGATTTTTAAAAGATAAATGATTTTCAAAACACCATGTTTTTGTAACATGCTATAAAAGCTTTCGCACCAAACATTGTTTTGAAGTTTAATAACAAACTAATATGATCAACGTTCTACTAAAAACAACTTGAGTTTTAAAATAACAAGATACCCTAAAATTTTTCGTTAAGGTCATAAATGAGATTTAATAATAGAGTGGATTTTCTAAAGAAACTATGTTTTCGAGAAACACTTCAATGTGATACGCTAGATTTGACCGTAACATCTAGGCCGGGTTTGGGGTGTTACACTAGACGTTATTATCGGTACAGTTTTACTCTTTATGATACTTTTGTGATTGCATTGATAGTTCCAGAGTCTACTCATTCATATATATGCATGGACTTAGTATCCAGTAAGACTTTGCCTATAGAGTCAACTGAATTTGTAATTAGAGTATCGAACCCCTTAGGCAAGTGTGTTCTAGTTGACAAAGTGTGCAAGAATTTTCCGTTGATGTTTTAAGATATCTATTTCCCGGCTAATACGATGTTATTACCCTTTGATGAGTTTGATATAATTTTTGGGATGGATTGGCTAACATTGCATGATGCTGTTGTGAATTGCAAATAGAAAACTATTGATATCAGATGTAAGAATGATGAAATAATATGGATTCAGTCTAGTGATTTGAATGGGCTACCGGCAGTGATATCTTTGATGAAAGCTCTGAATTATGTGAAAAAGGGTTGTGAAGCTTATCTTGCGTATGTGATTGATACGAAAGTGACAGAAAAGAAAGTTGAAGTTGTGCCTGTGGTTTATGAGTTCCCTGATGTGTTTCCTGAAGAATTACCAGGATTACCTCCGGTACGAGAAGTTGAGTTTGGCATTGAGTTAGTGCCGGGGACGACCCCTATCTCAAAAGTTCTGTATAGAATGGCTCCAACAGAATTGAAAGAATTGAAGTCTCAGTTGCAAGAATTGACATACAGAGGTTTCGCACAACCGAGCTTTTCTCCTTAGGGCACTCCCATTCTATTTGTGAAAAAGAAATATGGCACGATGAGAATGTGCATTGATTACCATCTGTTAAACATAGTGACCATTAAGAACAAATATCATCTGCCCAGAATCGATGGTTTGTTCAATCAGCTGAAAGGAGCTATTGTGTTTTCAAAGATAGATCTGAGATCAAGATACTATCAGTTGTGAGTAAAAGATTTAGACATTCCGAAAACTGCTTTCAGAACGAGGTACGGGCATTATGAATTTTTAGTTATGCCTTTCGGACTAACAAATACTCCTGCTGTCTTTATGGAATTGATGAACAGAATTTTCAGACCGTATTTAGATTGATTTGTTGTTGTATTCATTGACAACATTTTGATTTATTCGCGTGATGAAATTGAGCATGCCTAACATTTGAGAATTGTGCTACAAACTCTATGTGATAAGCAATTGTATACAAAAATTAGTAAATATGAGTTCTGGTTGCGTGAAGTTGGCTTTTTGTTGCATATTGTGTCATCATCCGGTATACGAGTTGATCCGAGCAAAATTTTAGCTATTTTAGAGTGGAAGCCTTTGAAAATGTGTCTGAAGTCAGCAGTTTTATGGGACTTGCTGGTTATTACTGACGGTTCATAAAAGGCTTTTCGATGATTGCAACTCCGTTGATGAGATTGCTTCAGAAAGATGTGAAATTTGAATGGTCTGAAAAGCTTTGATCAGTTGAAAGCCCTATTGACTGAAGCTCTAGTGCTAGTACAGCCAGAATTTGATAAAGAATTAGTGATATATAGTGATGCTTCGTTCAATGGTTTGGGATGTGTTTTGATGAAGAAAGGCAAACTTATAGCTTATGCCTCGAGACAATTGAAACCGCATGAAAAAAATTATCCGACGCATGACCTTGAGTTAGCTGCGATCGTATTTGCTCTAAAAATTTGGCAACATTATCTTCTCGATGAGAAATTTCATATGTTTTCAAATCATAAAAGTCTGAAATATTTGATGACTCAGAAAGACTTGAATCTGTGACAGAGAAGATGGTTAGAACTGTTAAAAGACTACGAGCTTGTGATTGATTATCATCTGAGAAAAGAAAATGTTGTTGCTGATGCTTTGAGTCAGAAATAGTTGTTTGCCTTACTTGTGATGAATGCTCATTTAGTTCTGTCTGATGATGGTTCGATTTTAGTCGAATTGAAAGCAAGATCGTAGTTCTTACTGTAGATTTGTGATGCTAAAAAAGTTGACAATGAAATGCTAGCGAAACGAGCTCAGTGTGAATTGAACTTTGATTCAGAATTTCAAGTTGATGATGATGATTGTCTGAGATTTCGAGATCGGATTTGTGTTACGAGAAATCCAGAGTTGATTCAGTAGATTTTAATGGAAGCTTATAGCAGTCACTTATCGGTTCATCCGGGAAGTACAAAGATGTATAATGATTTGAAACAATTTTACTGGTGGCCTGGAATGAAAAGAGATATCTCTGATTTTGTTTCGAAATGTTTGATTTGTCAGCAAGTTAAAGCTGAACATTAGGTACCATCCGGTTTGTTACAATCGATTATGATTCTCGAGTAGAAATGGGATAGAGTGATGATCGCTTTTATTTTCGATTTGCCTTTAACTCCGAGGAAGAAAGATGCAATCTGGGTTATAGTTGATATATTGACAAAATCAGCTCATTTTATTCCGGTGAGAACAGATTATTCACTTGATAAATAAGCTGAGTTATACATTTCTGATATTATGAGGTTGCACGGGGTGCCACTATCTTTTGTGTCTGATAGAGACTTGAGGTTTACTTCACGATTTTGGAAGAAATTGAATGAGGCTTTAGGTATGAAATTACACTTCAGTACTGCTTTTCAACCGCAGACTGATGGTCAATCTGAGCGGACTATTCAGATACTCAAGGATATGTTGAAATGTTGCATTCTTGAGTTTGAAGGTACGTGGGAATAGTATTTTCTATTGATTGAATTTGCATATAATAATAGTTTTCAATCAAGAATTAAAATGGCACCGTATGTAGCTTTGTATGGTAGGAAATGCCGAACACCTCTTACTAGTCAGAACTTAGTGAAAATAAAATTCACAAACATAATGTAAAAGTGATACAAGATAGTCTAAAAGCAGCTTCTAATCGATAGAAATCATACGTAGATTTGAAATGTAAAGATATTGAATTTGAGATTGGTGATAAAGTATTTTTGAGAGTGTCTCCATGGAAGAAAATACTCTGATTCGGCAGAAAAGGCAAATTGAGTCCGAGATTCATCGGGTCGTATGAGATTATCAAGCGTATTGGACCTGTTGCATATAGACTGTTGTTACCATCTGAGTTAGAAAACATCCATAATGTGTTTCATGTATCGATGCTTCGACGATACAGATCCGATCCCTCGCATGTGATTTCTCCGTCTGGGATAGAGATTCAGTCTGATATGCTTATGAAGAAGAACCAATCCGTATCTTAACTCGCGTGGTTAAAGAATTGCGAAATAAAAAAATTCCGTTAGTAAAAGTATTATGGCAGCGACACGGGGTCGAAGAAGCTACGTGGGAACTTGAAGATGCTATGAAAGAGCAATATCCGAATCTGTTCAATGGTAAGATTTTCGGGGACAAAAATCCCTAAAGGGGGAGAGTTGTAACAGCTTTATACCTTAGTCAGAATAGTGATTTCGAGACCACAGATCCTAGTCAGAAAAATATTTTAATATTATTTTTCGTGTTTATAGTATGTGACTAAGCATGTGTGAAAGTTTCGTGAATTAATTTTATCGATTGGTTGTTTAATTTGAGAAAGGGCTTAATCGCGTAAATTGTAAGAGTGACTTTCTATTTGTTAAAGTACTAATTCGCTATGGTTTATTAACTGATAAGTCCTTAAAATGAAATTTAGCCACTATATACGTAAGTGGACGGTAATAGACAACCATAATCAAGTTTTCATATTATTTCATTAAGGGTAAATAAGTCAATTAGTAAATAAAGTAAGTTAAATAAAATAAAACCATTTTCATTCATGATTTTTCACTTGTTCCTGCCAAAAATTGGAAAACAAAGAAAGATTACGAGCAAGCTAGGGTTCGGCTAAGAAATTGAGTGATTAAGATATGTTCTTTAATTGGTTTTCGATGATTTTTATGTTTTTGTGCTTGTTGTTAAGTGTACTAGCTAGCCCATGCCACAATTTTTGAATTTGATGAAGATTTTGAGTTATGCCATTGATGAAATTGTGAGCTATGTGATGTTAGTTGATGAAAAATGAAAGATATGTGTTGGGTTAACATGTTTTGTATTTGGATTTTTGATGAATTTGAGTATTATGGGCTAAATTGTGAAAATGAGAAATTAAAGGACTAAAATGTGAAATAAATGAATATATGGGCTTAAATGAACTCTATTGGCTAAGCATGAAAAATGTCAAAATTTTGTGTATTTTGTGAATTTGCGAACTAAGGACTAAAATGTTAAAATGTGGAAATATGAGGGCTAATTTGTAAAATGTCCTAAATATGTGTAAATGGATTGAATTGAATGATTTGGTGAATAAAATAGTTAAATTTGAATGTGTATAGATCAAGAACCAAAGAAAACGAAATTAGATCGAGGGAAATCGAAAGTAGTTGAATAGTCGTTCGTTTTTGTTCTTTCCCGTACGAGGTAAGTCGATATACAAATAAATATGTATGAATTGAATTGTTATTGTTTATATGTGAATGTATTGTGATGTATGGCTATTTGAGCTGAATATGTGAAATTCGGGAAAGTTTCAATAAAATGATGACGTCCGAAAAGCCTCGTATGAACCATAGGAATAGTTAGGATACATATCTCATGACATAGGATTCTGATATGAGTTATCGTGTAAGACCATGTTTGGGACGTTGGCATTGATTTGAGATTTACGTGTTAGACCATGTCTGGGACAACAGCATCGTTAATGATTTTGTGTAAGACCTTGTCTGGGACAGAGGCATCAATATTAAATTACATGTAAGACCACGTCTGGGACATTTGCTTTGTACAAGCTTTACAAGTTATCCGAGTATCCTTATTGGTTCACAACGGTTCAACGGGCATTCCGAGACATGATTGAATTTGTGAATATGTATCCATTTCAGGTACGTATGAAATGTATATCAAATTTTGTAATGGAAGATAAGTATGAATATGAACATTTGATATGTGAGCTACATGAAAATGTGATATGTTTATAAGCAAGTGGTTATGAACAATGGAGCTAGATGAGAAATAAGAATTTGCTCTTGTGTTATGCCATAGTTCATATGAATGAAATAGTTTATAATTTATTATGTGATAAGTTTATTTGTATATGGCTTACTAAGCTTTGAAAGCTTACTTTGTGTGTGTTTGCATGGTTTTATAGATTATCAAAGCTACTGGAGCTCGGGGATCGTCGAGGATCACCACCACACTATCGAACTATATTTTGGTACCTTTTGAAAATGTACATATTGAAGTATGGCATGTATAAGCTAGAGAACTTTGATTATGTTTTGAAATGTGTAAATATAGCCATGTGATATGGCTTGATAATGGATGAGACTTTGGATTGATTTTGGTATATGTTTTTCTATGTGAAAATGGTGTATGTGACGGGTATTATGGTCTTGTGTGCATGGCCATTTTGGTATGCTTTAGTGAAATAGAAATAGTATGTTTCATACTTGATTTGGTAGTTGAGATGGTGAATATATTGCATGTTTGAAATGGTTCGAATTGAGATGTGAATCATATGCTTTTAGTATGGAATTGTATATGGAAATGAATGAGGATATTGTAACATGAATTGTGCATGTTTTGGTAAGATTTTGACCATTAATTGGGCATGAATTGAGTATAGAGTGATGCTTACAGGAATGACCCAAAATGGGTGGCAATTTGGCCTTGCAAATGGCCTATAATTGCCCACACGGTTGAGCACATGGGCGTGTGTCTCGACCATGTCCTTCAATGTTCAAATTCGAAGCAAGTCAGACTTGCACACAGGCCAGACATGTAACACCCCTAACCCATATTCGTCGCCGAATTAGGGTTACGAGGCATTTTCAAAGAAAATACAGCTTCCATACATTCACATAATCACATAGAACTTATCCACAAATGCATATATACATATATAACATTTCACTAATTAAATATTAGTCTTAAATGATTAGTCTTACCTGATATACTAATCATGTCTCACAGTTTAATCGAATTCATTTCAATTATATATATCATTTTATCAAGTCAATATACATGTCTTAAAGTCACCCAATTTGCCTTAAAATACATACGTAAATCATGAGCTTATCAATATAATGACATATTTGAACCAAGCATATAATGTTTATTAGCCATGTACGAATGAAATCCAAAACCAAATATATTTTCTACTTAATACCATGTATTGCCGAATACATAACTCATGAGATTTATTTCTACATTTCACATTTAAGCAAAACATGCATATTTAATAATAAATATTACACAACTAAACACATCACGCCTATATGCCATGACTAACCTATATATCTATCCATATATATGTATACGATATGCACCTAGATTATAACCGAATATACCCACATACAATTCATAATATCCATGCATCATAATAATTTATATAAATTTGACTTATACTTCGAACACTCACATGAAATCCTAACATCATTAACCTATGAACAAAATACAACAATGGTTCAATATAATCGAGTATACAAATGATTATTCATACCACATTACCCAACTCAAATGTTCATTTCACAAACATATATTTTCTTACCATATTTGATTTAAACCTTGATTGAGTTTGCACAAACATTAACGATATAAACCGACAAATATATCAAAAGCATGAAAAACGTACTTAACCGAAAATTTAGCCATATTCGCATGGCTATTATATACATGAACAAAAAGTTTCCATCAAAACAAAGTCAAAGTCTTTCCTATACATGCCTCTATCCGAAAACCAAAATGAAAGTGTACCAAATTAGATTGATAGTGTGGACAACTTTCTTGACGATCCCGTTGAGCTTGTAGCCTGAACCTAATCTATAAAACAGATGAGAACATTTCACACAAGTAAGCTTACTAGCTTAGTAAGTCTTAAGCTCTTGATAATTAAACATTCAAACACTTAAACATTTAAATCTTTCAACTTATGACATTGCACATAAACGTTTACTTAATATTTAGTTTTTCGTTCTTGCATCATTTAGCCTAATTAATTCAATATGAAGTTCACTTAACCGAATATTATTCATATATTTAACCTAATCAATAGTACTTTACCACATCAATTTATACAATATCATTTCATAAGGATAACATATGCATTCGAACATTTCAAGATACAAAGACATGCCACAATTTCAATCTCACTGCCTTTCATATATTATAGCCGGATCTTCATGTAGCATAAATATGTATATACATCAATTTCACATTTATATAAATCATACCAATCAATGATAATCTCAATATCATGAAATAAGGCATAGTTTGAATCATTAGCTTCATCACATCATGAATAACTCAACTAAAATAAACTCTCTTACCTTATTCCTTACCAATACAATAAGCTGACCTTTATCCCGAGCTTACAACTCATACTATTATGTGTATACATCTCAATTTTGTTTAACTCTCAAATCCCCTGTTTATGACGTACCACCAGTAATAAACCTGCTAGGCATTACAGCCCGAACTAAATCACCGGCATAAGGCCTGCTAGGCAATAAGCCCGACATTAATCACCGGCACGAGGCCTGCTAGGCAATAAGCCCGATATTAATCACAGGCACGAGGCCTGCTAGGCAATAAGCCCAAAATTAGTCACCGGCACGAGGCCTGCTAGGCAATAAGCCCGATATTAATCACCGGCACGAGGCCTGCTAGGCAATAAGCCCGAAATTAATCACCAGCACGAGGCCTGCTAGGCAATAAGCCCGAAATTAATCACCGACATGAGGCCTGCTAGGCAATAAGCCCGATATTTCATATATTTTAACATTTCTAAACACATTACTTAACACTGAAATCACAAACATTTCTTATATATATTGCATAATGCTTTCATATATTAAACCAAACCTATTTATTTACATTACACTAAACAAAAATACAATTCACTTCAATAATATACCATCACATTCGGCCATCTCTTAAATTTATGCTTTAAGTTTTCAATTTTCATCATTTAATAAGCTCATAATTAAATATTTAACACATACTCGCTTAAGGACTTACCTCGGCTGTCGATAGACCGTGTAAATCGGCTATTCGAGAACCTTCGTCTTTCCCCGATCCAATTCCGTTTTTCTTTGCTCTTGATCTAAAACACATTAAATTCAGCTCATTCAAGTACATTTCAATTCAATTTAGTCCCAAATTACATAAATAGACAAATTACCATTTTACCCCTAATATTTCACAACTTTGAAATTTAGTCCTATTTGCATAACACACAAAATTCACCAAATTAGCTAAGACTATACAAGGGCTGAATATTCCTAGGGACTTTACAAGTCCTCACATTTCATTTATTTTGCAAATAAGCCCTTATAAAATTTCATTTTCACAATTTGGTCCTAAAAACTCAATTTCACTAAAACTTCCAATACAAAATATAATAGTCTTTAACATATCTTTAATATAAAATCATAAAACATTAAAAACCACAAGAATTCATCAATGGCCGAATCATATATACACACTAATCTTAGAAATTCTAGCATGGGTCGGGTAATATACTAAGCAACGATCTCAAAAACGTAAAAATTATCAAAAACCGATTAAAAACTAACCTTAAATCAAAGGTTGAAGTTGCCGAAATTTAAACAAGGTTTTCTCCCTTTCCTTTAACACATTCGACCATGAGAAGAAATAAGATGATAATGGCTTTTCTCATGTTTTATTTAACATATAATATAACATTTAATTAGTTTACTATTATAACCTTTAACTAAAAATAAAACTATCATATTTAATAAGGGCAATTATGACTTTAGCCACCCACTAACTTTAAAAATGGACTATTTACCCTTTAGATACTCCATATTAAAAAGCCATCACCATTCTAGTACTTTACACTATAGAATGCAACTTTTACGCTGTGATCACATGAGACGGTGTGATCACATGAGACGGATCTGATCTGTACTTACGAAGCATCGAAACGTGAAATACGTCATGTATCTTTTCTAACTCAGAGGGCAACTTCAATCTATAAGCAACAGGCCCAATACGTTCGATGATTTCATACGGTCCGATAAATCTCGGACTCAACTTGCCTTTCCGACCAAATCGGAGTACTTTCTTCCACTGAGAAACTTTTAAGAATACCCGATCTCCGACCTGAAATTCAATGTCTTTACGTTTCAAATCAGCATAGGACTTTTGACGATCCGAAGCAGCTTTCAAATTGCCTTTAATAATAGCTACCTTCTGTTCTGTTTCTTTAATCAAATCAACCCCGAGTATCTTATTCTCGCTGTGCTCAGTCCAGTATAACGGTGTTCGACATTTTCGCCCGTACAAGGCTTCATAAGGCGCCATTTTGATACTAGACTGAAAGCTATTATTGTAAGCAAATTCAATCAAAGGTAGGTATCGTTCCCACGTACCTTCAAATTCGAGAACGCAACATCTCAACATGTCTTCAAGTATCTGAATAGTTCGCTCAGACTGACCGTCGGTCTGCGGATGAAAGGCTGTGCTAAAATGAAGTTTAGTACCTAAAGCATCTTGTAGCTTCTTCCAAAACCGCGATGTGAATCTCGGGTCTCTGTCTGAAACAATGGAACCCGGTACACCATGCAATCTCACAATCTGTGATACATACAATTCAGCAAGTTTATCGAGTGAATAGTCCGTACGAACTGGTACAAAATGAGCTGATTTGGTCAGTCTATCAACTATAACCCAAACGGCATCTTTCTTACTCGGTGTCATAGGGAGACCGGATACAAAATCCATTGTAATTCTATCCCATTTCCATTCAGGTATCATGATTGGCTGAAGTAGTCCGGATGGCACTTAATGCTTAGCTTTTACTTGCTGACAAACTAAGCATTTCGAAACAAATTCAGATATATCCCGCTTCATGCCCGGCCACCAATAGAACTGTTTCAAATCATTGTACATCTTTGTGCTACCCGGATGTAACGACATTTGACTATTATGAGCTTCATCCAATACCATCTGAATCAAGTCAGTATTTCTCGGTACACACAATCGGCCTTTATAGATCAAACAGTCATTTTTATCAACTCGAAATTCTGACTCTGCATCATTTTCACACTGTGCTCGTCTAGAAGTCATATCTTTGTCAACTTTCTGAGCATCACAAATTTGCTAAATAAACAACGGCCTAGCCTTCATCTCAGCTATGATCAAACCCTCATCCGTCAAAACCATATGTGCGTTTAACGCACGAAGAGCAAACAATGATTTTCTACTTAGTGCATCCGCAACAACGTTAGCTTTTCCCGGATGATAGTCAATTACCAATTCATAATCTTTTAGCAATTCTAACCATATGCGCTGTCTTAAGTTCAGGTCTTTCTGAGTCATCAAATACTTCAAACTTTTGTGATCCGAGTAAACGCGACATTTCTTGCCGAATAAATAATGACGCCAAATTTTCAGTGCGAACACAATGGCTGCAAGCTCTAAATCATGCGTCGGGTAATTTCTTTCATGCGGCTTCAATTGTCTCGATGCGTAGGCTACTACTCTGCCTTCCTGCATCAATACACAGCCCAAACCACTTAAGGAAGCATCAGAATACACAAAAAATTCCTTACCTGATTCAGGCTGAGCTAATACTGGAACTTCTGTCGAAAGGGCTTTCAACTGATCGAAACTTTTCTGACAATTTTCCGACCACTCGAACTTTACATCTTTCCGAAGTAGTTTTGTCAAAGGTGTAGCTATCACAGAAAAACCTTTCACAAACCGTCTGTAGTAGCCCGCAAGTCCCAGAAAACTTCGAATCTCAAAAACATTCTTCGGTGGCTTCCAATCAAGTATAGCCGAAATTTTGTTCGGATCGACTCGAATACCTGATGCTGAAACAACATGTCCCAAAAAGCTGACCTCTTTCATCCAGAACTCACACTTACTAAACTTCGCATAACTGTTGATCTCTCAAAGTTTGTAGCACTAATCTCAAATGCTCGGCATGTTCGGTTTCATTTTTGGAGTAGATCAGTATATCATCAATAAACACTACTACAAACCGATCTAAAAACTGTCTAAAGACTCGATTCATTAGATCCATAAAAACAGCAGGTGCATTAGTGAGTCCAAAAGGCATAACCAGAAACTCAAAATGTCCGTACCTCGTCCGGAATGCAGTCTTTGGCACATCTGTATCTCTGACTCGCAACTGATAATAGCCTGATCTCAAATCTATCTTCGAAAATACCGAAGCCCCTTTTAACTGATCAAACAAATCATCAATCCGACGTAACGGGTACTAATTCTTTATAGTTATCTTATTTAGTTGCCGATAGTCGATACACATTCGCATAGTCCCGTCTTTCTTTTTCACAAATAAAACCGGTGCACCCCAAGGAGAGAAACTCGGTCGTGCAAAGCCCCTATCTGTCAATTCTTGCAACTGTGCTTTCAACTCTTTCAACTCGGTAGGTGCCATCCGATATGGAGCTATCAAAATCGGAGTCGTCCCCGGTACTAGTTCAATACCAAACTCAATCTCTCGTACTGGTGGTAAACCTGGTAATTCTTTAGGAAACACATCTGAGTATTCATTCACAACCGGTACTGATTCCATTTCCTTTTCCGACACTTTATTATCCAACACATAAGCCAAGTAAGCTTCGCATCCTCTTCTCACATACTTTCGAGCTAACATCGAGGATATTACTGTAGACAACCCATTCAAATTATTGGATTCAATCCGAATTATCTCACCGTTTTGGCATCTCAAATCAATGATTTTTCTTTTACAATTCACCACTGCATCATACAAAGTTAGCCAATCCATTCCCAGAATTATATCAAACTCGTCGAAGGGTAACAACATTAGCTCAGCTGGGAAACAAGAATCTCGAATCATCAACGAGCAACTTTTACACACTTTATCCACAAGTACACAGCAACCCAAAGGGTTGGACACACGAATCATAAACTCAGTAGACTCAACAGGTAGAGTCTTACTGGATGCCAAAGTTTCACACACATATGAATGAGTCGACCCAGGATCAATCAATGCAATCACAGTAGTATCATAAAGTGTGAAAGTACCAGTAATAACGTCTGGGGACGAAGCATCCTCTCTAGCTCGTACAGCATAAGCTCTAGCTGGTGCTCTAGCCTCGGATCGAACTATAGTGTTCTTCGTTCCTCTCTGACTACCACTTACATTGCCTGAATGTTTGGGTGGCCTACCTCGCGCTAACGTGTTGCTCGACTTAATGCTCTGAACTGTATTCTGCTCAGCTAACATTGGACATTCTCTAATAAAATGATCTGACGATCCACATTTAAAAAAAAGACCGATCATGGAATCTACAACTCCCGGAATGCCATTTCTCACAGTACTTGCATTCAACTCGATTCTGTGGAGCGTTACCAACACTGGCCATCGAGGTAGCTCGTGAGCCCACTGGAGGTCGATCACGTCTAGGTAAATCTGAAGTAGCTTTATGTCGGCTGAAGTCATCTCTGAACTTCTTAGATGTGGAATGGAAATTCTTACCCGACGATCTCTTACGAGTGTCTCTAGCTTCTGTCTCAGCCTTTCTTTTCTCTTTCCCGAGCTCTTCAGCTTTGCAAGCTCGCTCGACTAGTGTCACAAACTCTTTGATTTCAAGAATGCCAACAAGCAACTTTAAATCTTCATTCAAACCGTCTTCAAAACTTTTACACATAATGGCTTCAGTTGATACACACTCCCGAGCATATCGGCTTAATCTGACAAATTTTCGCTCATATTCAGTGACGGTCATTTGCCCCTGTTTTAGTTCAAGAAATTCTTTAAGTTTCTGGTCGATGAACCTCTGGCTGATATATTTCTTGCAGAATTCATTCTGGAAGAAATCCCATGTCACTTTTTCTTTCGGAAACACTGATACTAGTGTCTTCCACCAGTGATATGCAGTGTCCCGAAGTAAAGATATAGCACACTTCAGGCATTCATCTGGAGTACAAGATAGCTCATCAAGTACCTGAATAGTATTATCAAGCCACATTTCGGCTCGTTCTGCGTCATCATCATCATTGCCCCAGAATTATTCGGCCCAAAATTTCCTGATTTTATTAACTGGAGGCCTACTAGATCTCATCGGATCTATCATTGGGGGTGCTGAAGGTATCGGAGTTGGATTATTCGGGGGTTGAGGTTGGGGTACAGCCGGGTTAGTCTGAATAAACTGGGTAAACTACTCGTTCATCATCTGATAGAAGGCTTGTTTAGCCTCCCCCTCGTGGCTACCCAAAACTGGTCGAGAGTCTACCGGCACTGATCCGTGTGCACGGTCAGGTGCTACACTCTCTACATCATCCGCTACAGCTCTTTCAGGATCAGTATCCATTTACTATATAAAACACAATTCAGAGCGTCAGAAGTCACCACACTATCAAATGTACAATAAAGGCATGTATAGCTAGACCCTCACGCGCTACGGTAGTCCTAGAATCGACTAAACCGTAAGCTCTGATACCAATAAAATGTAACACCCCTAACCCATATCCGTCGCCGAATTAGGGTTACGAGGCATTTTCAAAGAAAATACAGCTTCCATACATTCACATAATCACATAGAACTTATCCACAAATGCATATATACATATATAACATTTCACTAATTAGATATTAGTCTTAAATGATTAGTCTTACCTGATATACTAATCATGTCTCACAGTTCAATCGAATTCATTTCAATTATATATATCATTTTATCAAGTCAATATACATGTCTTAAAGTCACACAATTTACCTTAAACTACATACATAAATCATGAGCTTATCATTATAATGACATATTTGAACCAAGCATATAATGTTTATTAGCCATGTACGAATGAAATCCAAAACCAAATATATTTTCTACTTAATACCATGTATTGCCGAATACATAACTCATGAGATTTATTTTTACATTTCACATTTAAGCAAAACATGCATATTTAATAATAAATATTACACAACTAAACACATCACGCCTATATGCCATGACTAACCTATATATCTATCCATATATATGTATACGATATACACCTAGATTATAACCGAATATACCCACATACAATTCATAATATCCATGCATCATAATAATTTATATAAATTTGACTTATACTTCGAACACTCACATGAAATCCTAACATCATTAACCTATGAACAAAACACAACAATGGTTCAATATAATCGAGTATACAAATGATTATTCATACCACATTACCCAACTGAAATGTTCATTTCACAAACATATATTTTCTTAACATATTCGATTTAAATCTTGCTTGAGTTTGCACAAACATTAACGATATAAACCGACAAATATATCAAAAGCATGAAAAACAAACTTAACCAAAAATTGAGCCATATTCGCATGGCTATTATATACATGAACAAAAAGTTTCCATCAAAACAAAGTCAAAGTCTTTCCTATACATGCCTCTATCCGAAAACCAAAATGAAAGAGTACCAAATTAGAATGATAGTGTGGACGACTTTCTTGACGATCCCGTTGAGCTTGTAGCCTGAACCTAATCTATAAAACAGAGGAGAACATTTCACACAAGTAAGCTTACTAGCTTAGTAAGTCTTAAGCTCTTGATAATTAAACATTCAAACACTTAAACATTTAAATCTTTCAACTTATGACATTGCACATAAACGTTTACTTAATATTTAGTTTTTCGTTCTTGCATCATTTAGCCTAATTAATTCAATATGAAGTTCACTTAACCGAATATTATTCATATATTTAACCTAATCAATAGTACTTTACCACATCAATTTATACAATAACATTTCATAAGGATAACATATGCATTCGAACATTTCAAGATACAAAGACATGCCACAATTTCAATCTCACTGCCTTTCATATATTATAGCCGGATCTTCATGTAGCATAAATATGTATATACATCAATTTCACATTTATATAAATCATACCAATTAGTGATAATCTCAATATCATGAAATAAGGCATAGTTTGAATCATTAGCTTCATCACATCATGAATAACTCAACTAAAATAAACTCTCTTACCTTATTCCTTACCAATACAATAAGCTGACCTTTATCCCGAGCTTACAACTCATACTATTATGTGTATACATCTCAATTTTGTTTAACTCTCAAATCCCCTGTTTACGACGTACCACCAGTAATAAACCTGCTAGGCATTACAGCCCGAACTAAATCACCGGCACAAGGCCTGCTAGGCAATAAGCCCGACATTAATCACCGGCACGAGGCCTGCTACGCAGTAAGCCCGATATTAATCATCGGCACGAGGCCTGCTAGGCAATAAGCCCAAAATTAATCACCGGCACGAGGCCTGCTAGGCAATAAGCCCGATATTAATCACCGGCACGAGGCCTGCTAGGGAATAAGCCGGAAATTAATCACCGGCACGAGGCCTGCTAGGCAATAAGCCCGAAATTATTCACTGGCACGAGGCCTGCTAGGCAATAAGCCCGATATTTCATATATTTAACATTTCTAAACACATTACTTAACACTGAAATCACAAACATTTCTTATATATATTGCATAATGCTTTCATATATTAAACCAAACCTATTTATTTACATTACACTAAACAAAAATACAATTCACTTCAATAATATACCATCACATTCGGCCATCTCTTAAATTTATGCTTTATGTTTTCAATTTTCATCATTTAATAAGCTCATAATTAAATATTTAACACATACTCGCTTAAGGACTTACCTCGGCTTTCGATAGACCGTGTAAATCGGCTATTCGAGAACCTTCGTCTTTCCCCGATCCAATTCCGTTTTTCTTTGCTCTTGATCTAAAACACATTAAATTCAGCTCATTCAAGTACATTTCAATTCAATTTAGTCCCAAATCACATAAATAG
This sequence comes from Gossypium australe, assembly GCA_005393395.2. Taxonomy (NCBI): domain Eukaryota; kingdom Viridiplantae; phylum Streptophyta; class Magnoliopsida; order Malvales; family Malvaceae; genus Gossypium; species Gossypium australe. The sequence continues at coordinate 98,614,693 of CM016616.1, read as the reverse complement.
ACAAATTACCATTTTACCCCTAATATTTCACAACTTTGAAATTTAGTCCTATTTGCATAACACACAAAATTCACCAAATTAGCTAAGACTATACAAGGGCTAAATATTCCTAGGGACTTTACAAGTCCTCACATTTCATTTATTTTGCAAATAAGCCCTTATAAAATTTCATTTTCACAATTTGGTCCTAAAAACTCAATTTCACTAAAACTTCCAATACAAAATATAATAGTCTTTAACATATCTTTAATATAAAATCATAAAACATTAAAAACCACAAGAATTCATCAATGGCCGAATCATATATACACACTAATCTTAGAAATTCTAGCATGGGTCGGGTAATATACTAAGCAACGATCTCAAAAACGTAAAAATTATCAAAAATCGATTAAAAACTAACCTTAAATCAAAGCTTGAAGTTGCCGAAATTTAAACAAGGTTTTCTCCCTTTCCTTTAACACATTCGGCCATGAGAAGAAATAAGATGATAATGGCTTTTCTCATGTTTTATTTAACATATAATATAACATTTAATTAGTTTACTATTATAACCTTTAACTAAAAATAAAACTATCATATTTAATAAGGGCAATTATAACTTTAGCCACCCACTAACTTTAAAAATGGACTATTTACCCTTTAGATACTCCATATTAAAAAGCCATCACCATTCTAGTACTTTACACTTAGAATGTAACTTTTATGTTTTACGCGATTTAGTCCTTTTTATCAAATTAAGCACTCAAACAATAAAATTTTTCTACGAAACTTTCACACACATTAATTCACATATAAATAACACAAAATATAATATTTTAAAATTTATCAGACTCGGATTCGTGGTCCCGAAAACACCATTCCGATTAGGGTCAAATTCGGTCTGTTACAACTCTCCCCCCTTTAGGATTTTCATCCCCGAAAATCTTACCGTTAAACAAAGTCGGATATTGTTGCCTCATTGAATCCTCAGGCTCCCACGTAGCCTCTTCAACTCCGTGACGATTCCATAGTACCTTCACTAATGGAATTCTCTTATTTCTCAACTCTTTTATTTCCCGAGCTAAGATACGGATCGGTTCTTCATCATATGACAAATCGGATTGGATTTCAATCTCTAACGGCGTGATCACATGAGACAGATCTGATCTGTACTTACGAAGCATCGAAATGTGAAATACGCCATGTATCTTTTCTAACTCAGAGGGCAACTTCAATCTATAAGCAGCAGGCCCAATACGTTTGATGATTTCATACGGTCCGATAAATCTCGGACTCAACTTGCCTTTCCGACCAAATCGGAGTACTTTTTTCCACGGAGAAACTTTTAAGAATACACGATCTCCGACCTGAAATTCAATGTCTTTACGTTTCAAATCAGCATAGGACTTTTGACGATCCGAAGTAGCTTTCAAATTGCCTTTAATAATAGCTACCTTCTGTTCTGTTTCTTTAATCAAATCAACCCCGAGTATCTTATTCTCACTGTGCTCAGTCCAGTATAACGGTGTTCGACATTTTCGCCCGTACAAGGCTTCATAAGGCGCCATTTTGATACTAGATTGAAAGCTATTATTGTAAGCAAATTCAATCAAAGGTAGGTATCGTTCCCATGTACCTTCAAATTCGAGAACGCAACATCTCAACATGTCTTCAAGTATCTGAATAGTTCGCTCAGACTGACCGTCGGTCTGCGGATGAAAGGCTGTGCTAAAATGAAGTTTAGTACCTAAAGCATCTTGTAGCTTCTTCCAAAACTGCGATGTGAATCTCGGGTCTCTGTCTGAAACAATAGAACCCGGTACACCATGCAATCTCACAATCTGTGATACATACAATTCAGCAAGTTTATCGAGTGAATAGTCCGTACGAACTGGTACAAAATGAGCTGATTTGGTCAGTCTATCAACTATAACCCAAACGGCATCTTTCTTACTCGGTGTCATAGTGAGACCGGATACAAAATCCATTGTAATTCTATCCCATTTCCATTCAGGTATCATGATTGGCTGAAGTAGTCTGGATGGCACTTGATGCTCAGCTTTTACTTGCTGACAAACTAAGCATTTCAAAACAATTTCAAATATATCCCTCTTCATGCCCGGCCACCAATAGAACTGTTTCAAATCATTGTACATCTTTGTGCTACCCGGATGTAACGACATTTGACTATTATGAGCTTCATCCAATACCATCTGAATCAAGTTAGTATTTCTCGGTACACACAATCGGCCTTTATAGATCAAACAGTCATTTTTATCAACTCGAAATTCTGACTCTGCATCATTTTCACACTGTGCTCGTCTAGAAGTCATATCTTTGTCAACTTTCTGAGCATCACAAATTTGCTGAATAAACAACGGCCTAGCCTTCATCTCAGCTATGATCGAACCCTCATCCGTCAAAACCATATGTGCGTTCAACGCACGAAGAGCAAACAATGATTTTCTACTTAGTGCATCCGCAACAACGTTAGCTTTTCTCGGATGATAGTCAATTACCAATTCATAATCTTTTAGCAATTCTAATCATTTGCGCTGTCTTAAGTTCAGGTCTTTCTGAGTCATCAAATACTTCAAACTTTTGTGATCCGAGTAAACGCGACATTTCTCGCCGAACAAATAATGACGCCAAATTTTCAGTGCGAACACAATGGCTGCAAGCTCTAAATCATGCGTCGGGTAATTTCTTTCATGCGGCTTCAATTGTCTCGATGCGTAGGCTACTACTCTGCCTTCCTGCATCAATACACAGCCCAAACCACTTAAGGAAGCATCAGAATACACAACAAATTCCTTACCCGATTCAGGCTGAGCTAATACTGGAGCTTCTGTCGAAAGGGCTTTCTACTGATCGAAACTTTTCTGACAATTTTCCAACCACTCGAACTTTACATCTTTCTGAAGTAGTTTTGTCAAAGGTGTAGCTATCACAGAAAAACCTTTCACAAACTGTCTGTTGTAGCCCGCAAGTCCCAGAAAACTTTGAATCTCAAAAACATTCTTCGGTGGCTTCCAATCAAGTATAGCCGAAATTTTGTTCGGATCGACTCGAATACCTGATGCTGAAACAACATGTCCCAAAACGCTGACCTCTTTCATCCAGAACACACACTTACTAAACTTTGCATACAACTGTTGATCTCTCAAAGTTTGTAGCACTAATCTCAAATGCTCGGCGTGCTCGGTTTCATTTTTGGAGTAGATCAGTATATTATCAATAAACACTACTACAAACCGATCTAAAAACTGTCTGAAGACTCGATTCATTAAATCCATAAAAACAGCAGGTGCATTAGTGAGTCCAAAAGGCATAACCAGAAACTCAAAATGTCCGTACCTCGTCCGGAATGCAGTCTTTGGCACATCTGTATCTCTGACTCACAACTGATAATAGCCTGATCTCAAATCTATCTTCGAAAATACCGAAGCCCCTTTTAACTGATCAAACAAATCATCAATCCGAGGTAACGGGTACTTATTCTTTATAGTTACCTTATTTAGTTGCCGATAGTCGATACACATTCGCATAGTCCCGTCTTTCTTTTTCACAAATAAAACCGGTGCACCCCAAGGAGAGAAACTCGGCCGTGCAAAGCCCCTACCTGTCAATTCTTGCAACTGTGCTTTCAACTCTTTCAACTCGGTAGGTGCCATCTGATATGGAGCTATCAAAATCAGAGTCGTCCCCGGTACTAGTTCAATACCAAACTCAATCTCTCGTACTGGTGGTAAACCTGGTAATTCTTCAGGAAACACATCTGAGTATTCATTCACAACCGGTACTGATTCCATTTGCTTTTCCGACACTTTATTATCCAACACATAAGCCAAGTAAGCTTCGCATCCTCTTCTCACATACTTTCGAGCTAACATCGAGAATATTACTGTAGACAACCTATTCAAATTATTGGATTCAATCTAAATTATCTCACCGTTTTGGCATCTCAAATCAATAATTTTTCTTTTACAATTCACCACTGCACCATACAAAGTTAGCCAATCCATTCCCAGAATTATATCAAACTCGTCGAAGGGTAACAACATTAGCTCAGCTGGGAAACAAGAATCTCGAATCATCAACGGGCAACTTTTACACACTTTATCCATAAGTACACAGCGACCCAAAGGGTTGGACACACGAATCATAAACTCAGTAGACTCAACAGGTAGAGTCTTACTGGATGCCAAAGTTTCACACACATATGAATGAGTCGACCCAGGATCAATCAATGCAATCACAGTAGTATCATAAAGTGTGAAAGTACCAGTAATAACGTCTGGGGACGAAGCATCCTCTCTAGCTCGTACAGCATAAGCTCTAGCTGGTGCTCTAGCCTCGGATCGAACTATAGTGTTCTTCGTTCCTCTCTGACTACCACTTACATTGCCTGAATGTCTGGGTGGCCTGCCTCGCGCTGACGTGTTGCTCGACTTAATGTTCTGAACTGTATTCTGCTCAGCTAACATTGGACATTCTCTAGTAAAATGATCTGACGATCCACATTTAAAACAAGACCGATCATGGAATCTACAACTCCCGGAATGCCATTTCCCACAGTGCTTGCATTCAACTCGATTCTGTGGAGCGTTACCAACACTGGCCATCGAGGTAGCTCGTGAGCCCATTGGAGGTCGATCACGTCTAGGTAAATCTGAAGTAGCTTTATGTCGGCTGAAGTCATCTCTGAACTTCTTAGATGTGGAATGGAAATTCTTACCTGACGATCTCTTACAAGTGTCTCTAGCTTCTGTGTCAGCCTTTCTTTTCTCTTTCCCGAGCTCTTCAGCTTTGTAAGCTCGCTCGACTAGTGTCACAAACTCTTTGATTTCAAGAATGCCAACAAGCAACTTTAAATCTTCATTCAAACCGTCTTCAAACCTTTTACACATAATGGCTTCAGTTGATACACACTCCCGAGCATATCGGCTTAATCTGACAAATTTTCGTTCATATTCAGTCACGGTCATTTGCCCCTGTTTTAGTTTAAGAAATTCTTTACGTTTCTGGTCGATGAACCTCTGGCTGATATATTTCTTGCGGAATTCATTCTGGAAGAAATCCCATGTCACTTTTTCTTTCGGAACCACTGATACTAGTGTCTTCCACCAGTGATATGCAGTGTCCCGAAGTAAAGATATAGCACACTTCAAGCATTCGTCTGGAGTACAAGATAGCTCATCAAGTACCCGAATAGTATTATCAAGCCACATTTCGGCTCGTTCTGCGTCATCATCATCATTGCCCCTGAATTCTTCGGCCCCAAATTTCCTGATTTTATTAACTGGAGGCCTACTAGATCTCATCGGATCTATCATTGGGGGTGCTGAAGGTATCGGAGTTGGATTATTCGGGGGTTGAGGTTGGGGTATAGCTAGGTTAGTCTGAATAAACTGGGTAAACCACTCGTTCATCATCTGATAGAAGGCTTGTTTAGCCTCCCCCTCGTGGCTACCCAAAACTGGTCGAGAGTCTACCGGCACTGATCCGTGTGCACGGTCAGGTGCTACACTCTCTACATCATCCGCTACAGCTCTTTCAGGATCAGTATCCATTTACTATATAAAACACAATTCAGAACGTCAGAAGTCACCACACTATCAAATGTACAATAAAGGCATGTATAGCTAGACCCTCACGCGCTACGGTAGTCCTAGAATCGACTAAACCGTAAGCTTTGATACCAATAAAATGTAACACCCCTAACCCATATCCGTCGCCGAATTAGGGTTACGAGGCATTTTCAAAGAAAATACAGCTTCCATACATTCACATAATCACATAGAACTTATCCACAAATGCATATATACATATATAACATTTCACTAATTAAATATTAGTCTTAAATGATTAGTCTTACCTGATATACTAATCATGTCTCACAGTTCAATCGAATTCATTTCAATTATATATATCATTTTATCAAGTCAATATACATGTCTTAAAGTCACACAATTTGCCTTAAAATACATACATAAATCATGAGCTTATCATTATAATGACATATTTGAACCAAGCATATAATGTTTATTAGCCATGTACGAATGAAATCCAAAACCAAATATATTTTCTACTTAATACCATGTATTTCCGAATACATAACTCATGAGATTTATTTCTACATTTCACATTTAAGCAAAACATGCATATTTAATAATAAATATTACACAACTAAACACATCACGCCTATATGCCATGACTAACCTATATATCTTTCCATATATATGTATACGATATGCACCTAGATTATAACCGAATATACCCACATACAATTCATAATATCCATGCATCATAATAATTTATATAAATTTGACTTTTACTTCGAACACTCACATGAAATCCTAACATCATTAACCTATGAACAAAACACAACAATGGTTCAATATAATCGAGTATACAAATGATTATTCATACCACATTACCCAACTCAAATGTTCATTTCACAAACATATATTTTCTTACCATATTTGATTTAAACCTTGATTGAGTTTGCACAAACATTAACGATATAAACCGACAAATATATCAAAAGCATGAAAAACGTACTTAACCGAAAATTTAGCCATATTCGCATGGCTATTATACACATGAACAAAAAGTTTCCATCAAAACAAAGTCAAAGTCTTTCCTATACATGCCTCTATCCGAAAACCAAAATGAAAGAGTACCAAATTAGAATGATAGTGTGGACGACTTTCTTGATGATCCCGTTGAGCTTGTAGCCTGAACCTAATCTATAAAACAGAGGAGAACATTTCACACAAGTAAGCTTACTAGCTTAGTAAGTCTTAAGCTCTTGATAATTAAACATTCAAACACTTAAACATTTAAATCTTTCAACTTATGACATTGCACATAAACGTTTACTTAATATTTAGTTTTTCGTTCTTGCATCATTTAGCCTAATTAATTCAATATGAAGTTCACTTAACCGAATATTATTCATATATTTAACCTAATCAATAGTACTTTACCACATCAATTTATACAATAACATTTCATAAGGATAACATATGCATTCGAACATTTCAAGATACAAAGACATGCCACAATTTCAATCTCACTGCCTTTCATATATTATAGCCGGATCTTCATGTAGCAAAAATATGTATATACATCAATTTCACATTTATATAAATCATACCAATCAGTGATAATCTCAATATCATGAAATAAGGTATAGTTTGAATCATTAGCTTCATCACATCATGAATAACTCAACTAAAATAAACTCTCTTACCTTATTCCTTACCAATACAATAAGCTGACCTTTATCCCGAGCTTACAACTCATACTATTATGTATATACATCTCAATTTTGTTTAACTCTCAAATCCCCTATTTACGACGTACCACCAGTAATAAACCTGCTAGGCATTACAGCCCGAACAAAATCACCGGCACAAGGCCTGCTAGGCAATAAGCCTGACATTAATCACCGGCACGAGGCCTGCTAGGCAATAAGCCCGATATTAATCACCGGCACGAGGCCTGCTAGGCAATAAGCCCGAAATTAATAACCGGCACGAGGCCTGCTAGGCAATAAGCCCGATATTAATCACTGGCACGAGGCCTGCTAGGCAATAAGCCCAAAATTAATCACCGGCACGAGGCCTGCTAGGCAATAAGCCCGAAATTAATCACCAGCACGAGGCCTGCTAGGCAATAAGCCCGATATTTCATATATTTAACATTTCTAAACACATTACTTAACACTGAAATCACAAACATTTCTTATATATATTGCATAATGCTTTCATATATTAAACCAAACCTATTTATTTACATTACACTAAACAAAAATACAATTCACTTCAATAATATACCATCACATTCGGCCATCTCTTAAATTTATGCTTTAAGTTTTCAATTTTCATCATTTAATAAGCTCATAATTAAATATTTAACACATACTCGCTTAAGGACTTACCTCGGCTGTCGATAGACCGTGTAAATCGGCTATTCGAGAACCTTCGTCTTTCCCCGATCCAATTCCATTTTTCTTTGCTCTTGATCTAAAACACATTAAATTCAGCTTATTCAAGTACATTTCAATTCAATTTAGTCCCAAATCACATAAATAGACAAATTACAATTTTACCCCTAATATTTCACAACTTTGAAATTTAGTCCTATTTGCATAACACACAAAATTCACCAAATTAGCTAAGACTATACAAGGGCCAAATATTCCTAGGGACTTTACAAGTCCTCACATTTCATTTATTTTGCAAATAAGCCCTTATAAAATTTCATTTTCACAATTTGGTCCTAAAAACTCAATTTCACTAAAACTTCCAATACAAAATATAATAGTCTTTAACATATCTTTAATATAAAATCATAAAACATTAAAAACCACAAGAATTCATCAATGGCCTAATCATATATACACACTAATCTTAGAAATTCTAGCATGGGCCAGGTAATATACTAAGCAACAATCTCAAAAACGTAAAAATTATCAAAAACCGATTAAAAACTAACCTTAAATCAAAGCTTGAAGTTGCCGAAATTTAAACAAGGTTTTCTCCCTTTCCTTTAACACATTCGGCCATGAGAAGAAATAAGATGATAATGGCTTTTCTCATGTTTTATTTAACATATAATATAACATTTAATTAGTTTACTATTATAACCTTTAACTAAAAATAAAACTATCATATTTAATAAGGGCAATTATGACTTTAGCCTCCCACTAACTTTAAAAATGGACTATTTACCCTTTAGATACTCCATATTAAAAAGCCATCACCATTCTAGTACTTTACACTATAGAATGCAACTTTTACGGTTTACGCGATTTAGTCCTTTTTATCAAATTAAGCACTCAAACAATAAAATTTTTCTACGAAACTTTCACACACATTAATTCACATATAAATAACACAAAATATAATATTTTAAAATTTATCGGACTCGGATTCGTGGTCCCGCAACCACCATTCCGATTAGGGTCAAATTCGGTCTGTTACAACTCTCCCCCTTTAGGATTTTCGTCCCCGAAAATCTTACCGTTAAACAAAGTCGGATATTGTTGCCTCATTGAATCCTCAGGCTCCCACGTAGCCTCTTCAACTCCGTGACGATTCCATAGTACCTTCACTAATGGAATTCTCTTATTTCTCAACTCTTTTATTTCCCGAGCTAAGATACGGATCGGTTCTTCATCATATGACAAATCGGGTTGGATTTCAAAATCTAACGGTGTGATCACATAAGACGGATCTGATCTGTACTTACGAAGCATCGAAACGTGAAATACGTCATGTATCTTTTCTAACTCAGAGGGCAACTTCAATCTATAAGCAACAGGCCCAATACGTTCGATGATTTGATACGGTCCGATAAATCTCGGACTCAACTTGCCTTTCCGACCAAATCGGAGTACTTTCTTCCACGGAGAAACTTTTAAGAATACACGATCTCCGACCTGAAATTCAATGTCTTTACGTTTCAAATCAGCATAGGACTTTTGACGGTCCGAAGCAGCTTTCAAATTTCCTTTAATAATAGCTACCTTTTGTTCTGTTTCTTTAATCAAATCAACCCCGAGTATCTTATTCTCGCTGTGCTCAGTCCAGTATAACGGTGTTCAACATTTTCGCCCGTACAAGGCTTCATAAGGCGCCATTTTGATACTAGATTGAAAGCTATTATTGTAAGCAAATTCAATCAAAGGTAGGTATCGTTCCCACGTACCTTCAAATTCGAGAACGCAACATCTCAACATGTCTTCAAGTATCTGAATAGTTCGCTCAGACTGACCGTCGGTCTGCGGATGAAAGGCTGTGCTAAAATGAAGTTTAGTACCTAAAGCATCTTGTAGCTTCTTCCAAAACCGCGATGTGAATCTCGGGTCTCTGTCTGAAACAATGGAACCCGGTACACCATGCAATCTCACAATCTGTGATACATACAATTCAACAAGTTTATCGAGTGAATAGTCCGTACGAACTGGTACAAAATGAGCTGATTTGGTCAGTCTATCAACTATAACCCAAACGGCATCTTTCTTACTCGGTGTCATAGGGAGACCGGATACAAAATCCATTGTAATTCTATCCCATTTCCATTCAGGTATCATGATTGGCTGAAGTAGTCCGGATGGCACTTGATGCTCAGCTTTTACTTGCTGACAAACTAAGCATTTCGAAACAAATTCAGATATATCCCGCTTCATGCCCGGCCACCAATAGAACTGTTTCAAATCATTGTACATCTTTGTGCTTCCTGGATGTAACGACATTTGACTATTATGAGCTTCATCCAATACCATCTGAATCAAGTCAGTATTTCTCGGTACACACAATTGGCCTTTATAGATCAAACAGTCATTTTTATCAACTCGAAATTCTGACTCTGCATCATTTTCACACTGTGCTCGTCTAGAAGTCATATCTTTGTCAACTTTCTGAGCATCACAAATTTGCTGAATAAACAACGGCCTAGCCTTCATCTCAGCTATGATCGAACCCTCATCCGTCAAAACCATATGTACGTTCAATGCACGAAGAGCAAACAATGATTTTCTACTTAGTGCATCTGCAACAACGTTAGCTTTTCTCGGATGATAGTCAATTACCAATTCATAATCTTTTAGCAATTCTAACCATCTGCGCTGTCTTAAGTTCAGGTCTTTCTGAGTCATCAAATACTTCAAACTTTTGTGATCCGAGTAAACGCGACATTTCTCGCCGAATAAATAATGACGCCAAATTTTCAGTGCGAACACAATGGCTGCAAGCTCTAAATCATGCGTCGGGTAATTTCTTTCATGCGGCTTCAATTGTCTCGATGCGTAGGCTACTACTCTGCCTTCCTGCATCAATACACAGCCCAACGTTGTTGAGTGGCTTGGCCACAACACTATTTAGTGGCTTGTCCGCAACATTATTGAGTGGCTTGACCACAGCAATGCAGCTTGATTGCAATATTGAGTGGCTTGGCCACAATTTGGTGTGTTATTGGATGGACGAGTTCTAGGGAACTCTTTATTGGTGTGTATTGGAGATGGTAGGAATGTTTTTGAAAAAATTGCATTGAGTTCTAAAAAAGCTCTACATTGACATTCTCATGCACCTTGATATATGTGAGACGATGTTGAATATAAGTGTTGCTATATTCATGAAATGTATGGCTTAAATACTATTCTCTCTTATGTTGAATTCACAATGGACTTTAAAAGCTCATCCCTTTAAATTTTCCTACTTTTTAGATAGCCCATGAGGTTAGGACTTGGGTACGACTATCGGAGGAGTTTCTTAGATGTTTTCATACATAAGCATTTGAAGTTAAGTTTAATACTTATTTTCGGATTGTAATAAGTTTGTTTATGGACTGTGGCATGGGACATTATTTCAGGCATTTTATTTTGTTTTACATGACTTAATTGCATGACATTAAGTTTTGAAAACTGTATAAATTAGTTTTTGATAAGATTATGCTTGAAACTTGGTTTTTAATAAAACTTGACAAAACCTCTCTTTTCCGCTCCGACAAAGAAAATAAGTTTTACTAAAAAATATGACTTAGTTTTTTGGGTTTGAGATCGTTTATTAATTTTTTATTGAATTTACATGAAATATTGATTTTTGACAAGATATGGTTTTAGAAAAAAAATTTGTTGTGATTTTTATAATAATCTGTCAATGTCACATTTTTTTCCATGCAATTCAGAGAAATGATTTTAAATAAAGTTAGACTTAGTTTTCAAATTTGCTAATGTTTATAAAGGAGATTTCTAAAGACATTCGATTTCTAAAGTTAACATGTTTTTCCCAAAAGTGACGATTAACCAAGTTCTAAGGTTTTGAAGAAAAAGATAAACAATTTTGAAATGTGGTTGAAATTATGAAAGTTTTGAATAGCAATCAATATTTTAAAAATAAAATATTGAAACCATCAATTTTTATAATTTTCATATTTCTGTGAGATTAAATTAAATATTCAATTTCACTAGTTTTGAATAATTCACGCAAATGATTTAAAAATTATGTTTGAAAACTATGAATATTTTTATGGGCCATTTTGTTCCCAATTTAGCTTTTTGAATTTGACCGTAATGATTGGGCTGGGTTTTGGAGGTTACAGTTTTAGTAGGATCAATAATAGATTTTTTTTATATTTGTTTTATTTTTTGTTTCAAATTTTGTGTGTGGGAACCCCACATGAAAAAAGAACAACAATTTTGAGCTTTCAACAAAAAAAAGGAAGGGAGCACACACCATTAGATTATAGTAATGTCATGATCAATCGAGTAACTTCTTTCCTTATTCCTTCAGGGTTGCACATTAAGGATAACGTGCTATCTAAAGTGTGGGGGTAACATAGGAAATTTGTTTTTAATTTTTATGCTTTTCTTTTAATTTTTATTATCAAAGCGTGCTTGAGCTTGTAGAAATACAAGTGATTGGTAAGGAGCATGTACATTTGTTGATTGTGTTTACTATAAATTTGGCATGATAGTGGATGATTTTAAATTTTCAATTATTAGACTACTAAGTTCTTACACTGTAAATATGTACTGAGTAATTGAATATACCAAATTATATAGAAAATATAGGGAAACGAGCATGCTAGTATGTATGATAAATAGTTGAAATTATGAATGTTTGATTGATTAAATTTGTGAATATTGAGTTACCTAGGAATGACCTAAGGCATTTTTTGGTACCCATAGCCAAAAAGCTAACACTCTTTATCAATCCTTAGTACCTATTTTGATCCAAAAAAAACACTTCTTGATGAACCTTTATACAAAACCCGACCCATAATAATTGGCACTTACCCTTTTTCTTTGGCCTTGAATTACACGATTTTAGACGTCTAACCATACGTATTAAGGGTTAAGTAGAGAATTCGTGGTAGATTTTTTAAAATCAAAGTGAAATAGGAAGAAGTAGTGTGATATAGTGATTATAGGATAGCCATCACGTGCAAAACAAAAGAAGTTCAGAAAGAAAAACAAGTAAAAAAAAGTACGTGAAAAACAAAAGCATTGTGAGTGAGATGTATTGAGAAAGATCACAGGTAACAAAGTCACAAAAGTAGAAAAACTCAGTCAATAGTACACAAAAAATTGTGAGCTACCTGTAGTTGATTTATTATACTGTAACTTCCTATGTAGAGAAATAAGAAAGATGAGAGAATGAGAACTAAGGCAGTGAGCGGGTAAGGGGTATTAAGGCGGATAATAGGAAACAATACAATGTGCCAAACTACTTTTGTGCTTGAAACCATTTTGATGCTTCTTATTTTCTATTTCCATACCTGTCCCAAGCCTCAGAACATTACAAGTCAAAAAAACCCTATGTAACCTAAGTAAATCTACTCATGAATTGATGTCATATTAGGTAATTACAATAACGACTATTTGTATTCTGCTAGAATAATCATTTATATACTTTGTAATATACTGAACTTAGGAGTTTGGTATTGAAAGTGGTAAGTCATTTATATATATCATGCCAAAATTATGTGTAGACATAAATATGCTTAATTATGTACTCCAAAACCAATCTGTGTATCATTCTTCCTCAAGGGTCGTCTTTTATTTCATTTTTAGTTTTCCTTACTTGAGGACAAGAAATGTTTTAAGTGTGGGCGAGTTTGATCTATCGTAATTTAATGTAGCAAATTAAACTATTTTTCACACTTAAGGAGGTAGAATACAAGCAATTCCATTATGTTTTAATTAGTTTTTACATTTTAGTTTTAATTCAATAAAAAGTGTAAACTGAGTCATTTTATGACCTTAGGGGCCAAATGAGGACTAAGGGTGAGCTAACATACTTAGTGAGTGTGCAGGACACCATTCAAAGGTACAAGAGCTCAAAACTGGTCGTCATGTTGCAACACAGGAAGTCCAATGTTGTAACATAGGGAGCAGAATACAAGAATATCAACACTGCCTTTGGTGTTGCGACACAGCGAGAGGATGTCGTGACAAATTGTAACATCCTGAATTAGTGAGGCTTCGCATTTAATATGTTATGGTGATTATGTTATGCTTGATGTGCTAGTTAGGGTGTTTAAGGGGGTCAAGAACGGGCTCAGGGATTAGGCTGAGGCCTTAATCGAATTTTCTGTTCGGACATTCTAGCAGAAAGCCAGTTAGGATAGGGCTTAAAAGACATTATTTGAATTAAGACACAAATGGGCTTGTGGCCCAGTGGCAGAGTAGCGCCACTTAGAGACCAGGGAGGTGGCGTCAGCTGAGGAGGACCAAGGTTCGAGTCGCATTACCCACTTATTTTAAATGTTTTTGGCATCAAGGGAGAGGAGAGTTGGGGGCGGCTAGGATGCTTGAAATTAGGAAGAATAATTGATGGATAATGCGGATAAAATGGTTGATAAAGTAACTGATAAAAGGAAGGAAGAGGTGGTGTTATCCATGTCACTTGTGGATGAGAGATCAGATAATGATAAGGGAGAAAATTTAGGAATTATCTGCTGGTCACAGTGGTGGCCGAAATTCCAACACTGAGGGGGAGGAGGAATCGGTTTTAGTATGGCCAAGGGGTGTCGAAATTTCCCTGTTAATAGGTTGAGTTTTTGAGTGGTCAGAAGGGGTATTTTCGGCTTTTGTGTAGTAACTGCCGAAATTTTGTTCAAGTGGGGGGGAATATCTTTTTATTTTCGGTATTAGGGTTATATTTTCCTATTCTCTTTTTCAATTTCGGCATTTGGGTTTTTCCTCTCATTCTTTTCTCTCATTCTCTGCTTAAGCTGAAATCCCTAATCCCATTCTTTCATCTCCACTTTTATGCTAAAGCCGAATTTCCATAGCCTTTGTCTCTACATCTTTCTTCTTTATCTCCTCTAAAAGCCGAAAACTCTTAAGTTCCACCTACAGTTCTTTTGCTTATTTTCGGCTCTTTTCTTCCCTGGTATTGCCGAATTTCTTCTTCTGTGGTGCTTGTGCTGATTTCTCCTAGGTGTGATTTGAATCCTCTGTGTTCAGGTAAGGTGCCGATTTCTTCTATTTCTTTCCCTTCTCTTTCGGTTTTTGGAGCCAAAGCCGAAAGGCTAATTGATGTGGTAAGGTTATCTTTTGAGTAACGGTTTGATTGTTCTTGTGTTCATATCTTGGGGCGACATTTCGGGAAATCGGAGTAGATCGAATCATTTAGATTCCAAAAGCCGAAAATCGCTAGTGTCTGAGTCCCATATCTCCTTTCGAGATTTCAAGGTAAGGGGTTCTCTTTAGATTTTCGTTAGGTTCGTTTATCGTAATTGTGATCTTAACCCTATAATATGGATTAACAACCATACGTTGTGATAGTAGCAACTGATAAGGTCTTTTGATGGAATCACATGTCGATCAGGCGAAGGAGGGGATTGGATCTATAAAACCAATCCCTAAGTTTAAGAAACAAGCAGTGTCAGCAGTTCGGGATTGGCCACCGGGTTGTGGACCGGCTTCAGAACAAAACCTTAGACAGATAGCATTTGTATCGACTTCTGATAGTGTCGACATAGAAAGTCTCGTCTTGTCTGTAACCAGGTGTGTAGATCTCTAACACACTAATTTATCTGTACTATACATGTTATGGGCTAAAAGCCGGAAAAAGGTTGTATGGACAATCGTATTACCCGAAAAGGGTAAGCAAGGGATGCGAGGTACGTAATCATAGAAACTTCTCTATGTGTATCGATGTATGTGATAGTCTATGATCTTTTAGGTAGTATATTGTTTTGATTCTGCATGGATTTATGCATGGGACAGGGTTAATATGATGAAGGGGAAGAGCATGTTTATAGGTCACTTGGTGATCGGTGGTTAAACCACGAATTGTAACGTTAGGTCACAATAGTGATCGGTGGCTAAGCCACGTTAAATTTATTCCGAATTAACAGGAATAGGCAGCATGACTGTCGATTTGGTGTGTAGCGGTTGGTGGGTTGATTGTAGAAATCCCCGAGGTGTGATGGCTGGTACGGGCTGGTGTGTAGAGGATGGACTTTTAGGTTGGGTTGGGCCATGTAGCATGTGAATATTTTGTTGCCATTCTGTATGGGCCAAGGCCCATAATGTATTTGTGGGCCTCAAGCCTTTTATATGTTTTCGGGATTTGCACACTGAGTCTTAGTGACTCACCCTTTATTTTCCTAAACCTTTCAGGTGAGCTGTAGATTATGGACATGGGAGCCGAGGCGGACTCGAGGGGCCATCAAGTCTTTTATTTTCATAAGCTATTTCCGGTTTTTCTTTAAGTTTCAATTTTGGTACTATTTATGTAAAAAGGCCTCCATAGCTTAGGTTATCAATTTATATTTGATAATGTTTACATTTATAAATTTATGTTCAAAGTTTTATTTATGAGAAGAAATAAAAATGGGATTTTCAAACAAGTTTTAAAAGAAAAAAAAAACCCCACAAAGGTTTTCTGCAAATAACACTTATTTAACGAATACTTACATAAACAAATTGAGATTTCAAATCCCTTTAAAGAAAAATTTTTAACCCGTAACATATCAGATCTGGTCATGGCGTTTGGGCCGGGTTTGGGGTGTTACATTTTTGTATCAGAGCCCGGTTGCAAAACTCGGGCTGTGAAATAGGTCTAGTAGTGTTTTGAAAAGTTGATGTGAATTTGAGGAAAAAATGCTTTGGGTTGAGATATGGCCTTCGTGTCTACCGGCACCCGATCCACGCAGGTAAGTATTCTAACTCTTGTTGTGATATGCATGTTGGGGTTGATGGGTTTGATGCACGTAGACTAGTATGTTAGGCATTAATGGACTTTAGGCTTAGTTTAAACCACTCTCTAAATTCATAAGACTTAATCTAATTAAACATGTCCGTAAACAAGTCACTGGGTTAGGGTGTGGTAACAGGCATACGCATGTCTAGGATTGGATTCAGGGAGAGCCTGGTACTTAAGCGGTCCTAGTGACCCACCTCCTCTTCGCTGGAGTCCTACCTGGTGCGTAGTGACTGTTCACCTTAGCCATGAGGACTTGTTGACAGGCCAAAATTTATAACTAAAACCCGAAAGGGACCAGCCACCCTATTTCGCAAAAATTACCAAAATACCCCCAAGTTTTGTAAAATTTCTGAAATACCCTTGATTTGTGGAAATTTCCCAGAATACCCTGGATTTGTAAAATTACCAAAATTCGTGAAATTACTGAAACACCCCATGGTTGGCAAAATTACCAAAATACCTATGTTTTGTAAATTTACCCGAAAACCCCTAAATTTACAAAAGTACCCGGTTTGCAAAAAAATAAAACTTTCAAAATACCCCTGTGTTACGATAATACCAAAATACCTCTATTTCGAAAAATCACCAAGATACCCTATTTTGGGAAATTACGAAAATACCCTGTAGAACAAAATTACGGAAATACCCCTGGGTAGTGAAATGACAAAAATACCCTTATGTGATGAATGTGAGTTCATGGATGCAACTTGTATGTTGATGTATGATGGTTGAATGTATGTGGTTCCTAGAACTAGGAGATACAAACTTGAGACTGAAACCCGTAGATATAATTTCGAATTCGAAGGAACTACTCTTGAAACTACTATTCATAAGATTATTCGTGGTTAATTAGTGAAAGAAATTAATAATTCATAAAATTTCTAGTTAGATAAACGTGAATCAGTAGAATGAGTACAAGGGGTCATGGACGTCCGCCGCGTGGCCGTGGTAGGGGTAGGATGGCCGTGTCAGAACCAGTAGGATCTGGCCATGGGTCAGGAAACGAGATGCCAGTTCCACCAGCTGCGGAGGCAGAATTTCAAGATCAGACGGCCGGAGATGATGCGATATCTCAGGCGATGTTAAGGGTTTTAGAGAGGGTTGCTGGGGCAGGCATGGGCACAGGAGCCCGGAAATCTGTGTCGGAGCGACTTAGAGCTAATGGGGCAGAAGTGTTTAGGGGAATTTCTGGTATAGCCCCGACTACAGCTGAGTATTGGTTAGAGGCGGTTGAGCATATAACGGATGATCTGGATTTCACGGAAGGGGAAAAACTGAAAGGGGTTGTATCTCTCCTACGAGACGAAGCTTATCAATGGTGGCTTACGGTTAAGGATGGTTCAGTGGCTGACCATATTACCTGGGATTTCTTCAGAACGGCATTTCAAAGGAAATACATTGGGACAAGTTATGTGGATGCGCAGCGCAAAGCATTTTTGAATCTGGTTCAAAGAAGTAGGTCGGTGGCTGCGTATGAGGCAGAATTCTTACGCCTTAGCCATTATGCTCGATGGATGGTGGCCATAGACCATGAACATTGTGTTCGATTTGAAGATGGTCTGAGGGACGACCTGCGTGTACTGATAGCACCACAGCGGGAGAGGGAATTTGTTGTGCTTGTGGAAAAAGCTAAGATAGCTGAGGAAGTTAAGCGGACAGAAAAATTGAATCAGGATAGAGATAGGAGTGGAAGTAAGAGAAATTTTGGATCATCTAGGACAGTTGGGCGTAATTAGAAAAGGCCTAGGTCTGATGGGCCGAGACGGGATGAGAGACCTACTGCTGCTAGTCAGACACAAAAGTGTGCTCAATGTGGTAAATTCCATGTAGGTGAGTGTTGGGCGGGCAGTGGGAAGTGCTTTAGGTTTGGATCTACAGACCATAAGGTTAGAAACTGTCCGCAGCAACGGGGCAGTGAAGGGCCCACAGGTCAAGGGAATGCACAGCTGGGAAGAGGAGGACAGCAGCCACAGAGAGGTCGTGGTCCAGCCACAGAGAGGTCGTGGAGCACCAGGTGGAGGGACAGGAAATGCTGAGGCGAGACAGTCGGGGTTAGTTTATGCTATCAGACGTCGGGAGGAGGCTGATGCACCGAATGTCATAACCGGTATGTTTTTAATTTTTGGCTTGCCTTACACTGCATTGATTGACATTGGGTCGATGCATTCATATGTTGCTAGTAGGGTGTCTGGAACTTTAAGCGTAGATTCTGAGATTTCCTCTAGGGAAATGACTGTAGTTAGCCCATTAGGACACTCTGTGGTGGTAAACAAGCTTTATCGGGAAGTACCTCTAGAAGTTCAGAGGATAGTTTTTCGGATGGATCTAATGGAATTATCGTTCAGGGAGTTTGATTTAATTTTATGCATGGATTGGCTGGTGAAGTATCAAGCTAATGTAGATTGTGCAGCCAAGCGTATGGTGTTAAAAACCCCCGAGGGTGGCGAAGTGGTGGTGATAGGTGAAAGGGGGAACTGCTTGTCAAATGTGGTGTCCGCCTTAAAAGTAGAAAGGATGGTGAGAAAAGGATGCGAGGCAATTCTAATGTTCATTCGGGCTCTGGAAGCCAAGGAACTAACTGTCGGGGATGTCAGAACGGTGAAGGAATTTCCTGATGTTTTCTCAGAAGAGCTTTCGGGATTACCCTCGGGTCGTGAAGTGGAGTTTGGTATTGACCTTCTTCCAGGAACAACGCCAGTATCTATTGCTCCATACAGAATGGCGCCAAAGGAGTTGGTGGAGTTAAAGGCGCAGATACAAGAGTTGTTGGATAGAGGGTTTATTCGACCAAGTGTGTCGCCTTGGGGAGCGCCGGTGTTATTCGTTAAGAAGAAGGATGGATCAATGCATATGTGCATTGACTATCGACAGTTGAATAAGTTGACCATCAAGAATAAATACCCGCTGCCGAGAATCGACGACTTGTTCGATCAGTTGAAGGGGGCTTCGGTCTTTTCAAAGATAGATCTGAGGTCAGGGTACCATCAGCTTAAGGTTAAGGAGGCGGATATTCATAAGACGGCATTTAGGACTCGCTATGGTCACTACGAATTCATGGTGATGCCTTTTGGATTGACCAACGCGCCAGCAGTGTTTATGGACATGATGAACCGAGTGTTCCAACCCTATTTGGATCAGTTTATCGTAGTATTTATAGATGATATCCTGGTTTACTCGAAATCAGAGACTGAGCATGACTCACATCTTCGGGTGGTTCTGCAGATTCTGAGGGAGAAGCAGCTATATGCCAAATTCAGTAAGTGCGAATTTTGGCTAAGGGAAGTTACCTTTTTAGGTCATGTTGTGTCAGCAGAGGGGATTAGGATGGAAAATTGAAGCGGTGTTGGATTGGAAGCCGCCTAAATCAGTGGCAGAAATTCAGAGTTTTCTTGGTTTAGCCGGGTATTACAGAAGGTTTGTGGAAGGATTTTCTTTGGTCGCGGCACCGTTGACTAAGTTGTTGCGGAAAGGGGTTCCGTTTGTTTGGTCGAATAAGCCCAAGAGAGCTTCGAGAGGTTAAAAAGGATCTTGACAGAGGCTCCGGTGTTGATTCAGCCGGAGGCTGGAAAGGAGTTCGTGATTTACTGTGATGCTTCACACACGGGACTAGGATGCATGTTGATGCAAGATGGAAAGGTTGTTGTGTACGCATCTCGACTGTTAAGATCGCATGAAGCAAATTATCCCACCCATGATTTGGAATTGGCGGCGGTGGTTTTTGCTTTGAAGATCTGGAGGCATTACCTGTACGGGGAGAAATCTGTCATTTATACCGACCATAAGAGTTTAAAATACCTTTTGACCCAGAAAGAGTTGAACCTAAGGCAAAGGAGGTGGATCGAGCTGTTAAAGGATTATGACTGCTTGATCGAGTACCATCCGGGTAAAGCTAACGTGGTGGCAGATGCCCTGAGTCGTAAAGTAATCTCTGACTTGAGAGCGATGTTTGCTCACCTCAGTTTATACGATGACGGGAGGTTATTAGCTGAACTTCAAGAAAAACCCTCTTGGGTCAATCAGGTTATGGAGAAGCAGCAGGCTGATAAGTTACTAAAAGGGAAGTTTCAGGTAGGATCAAGGGATGGATCAACAGAATTTAGTGTGAATGAGGAGGGGCTATTATGTTTTCAAGGGAGAGTGTGCATGCCGAAAAACCCTGAGTTGAGGCGTAAGATTTTGTTAGAAGCATACAGTAGCCCATACGCTATGCACCCTGGAGGGAGTAAGATGTGTCGGGATTTGCGAGAACAGTTTTGGTGGCCGGGCCTAAAACGAATGGTGACCGAATTCGTGGGGAAGTGTTTGACCTGTCAGCAGGTAAAGGTGGAGCATCAGTTACCATCAGGGTTATTGCGGCCGGTGAAGATTCCACAATGGAAGTGGGAAAGGATCACAATGGACTTTGTTAGTGGGCTACCTCTCACGCCTACTAAGAAAGACTCGGTCTAGGTGATTGTTGATCGCTTGACGAAGTCTGCTCATTTCATACCAGTACGTGTCGATTACTCTCTGCAGAAATTGGCTAATAATGAGGTTGCATGAAGTATCAGTATCGATCATATCAGACAGAGACCCTAGGTTTACATCACGATTTTGGAAGGCGTTGCATCAAGCGTTGGGTACGAAGTTGGATTTCAGTACGGTGTTCCATCCTCAGACCGATGGTCAGTCTGAGCGGGTAATTCAGGTTTTAGAGGACATGTTAAGGGGTTGTGTCATTGATTTCAGGGGTAGTTGGGAAGAGTTCTTACCATTGGCTGAGTTTGCGTACAACAACAGTTACCAGTCTAGTATTCAAATGGCACCCTACAAAGCATTGTACGGGCGGAACTTTCGTACTCCTACGTGTTGGACGAAATTAGGGGAACGTCAGATTTTGGGTCCGGAGTTGGTTACTGAGACGGAGGAGAAGGTTGAGTTAATTCAGGCTCGATTAAAGTAAGCGTCAGACAGACAGAAGTCCTATGCTGACCTGAAACGTAAGGACATAGAATTTGCAGTAGGTGACAAGGTTTTCTTGAAGGTGTCGTCGTGGAAGAAAGTATTAAGGTTTGGACGGAAGGGTAAGTTAAGTCCCAGATTCATCGAACCATACCGGGTGTTGAAACGAGTAGGACCGGTAGCCTATCAGCTTGAGCTACCTTCAGAGTTAAGCCAGATTCACAATGTGTCTCATGTCTCTATGCTGAGATGATATCGATAGGATCCATCTCATGTGGTGCCTGTGGAGGAAATCGAGGTAAGACCTGACCTATCCTTTGAAGAGGAACCTGTAACACCCCAAACCCGGTCAACACACCACGACCGAATCTGGCATGTCACAGAGTGAAAACGTTTCGAAGAAAACAAGTTGCCGATTTAATTTCAGCGAAAAACTCTTTTATTGCTTTGTATTGGAGAAATCCTGTATATGTATAGTGAAAACGTTTTGTTGTTTTGGAAAACCCGGAAATAATTCTCTTTTAAGACATTTTTCCATTCATTACTTAAAACACTCACGTTTATTAAAACCTGAGTAAAATTAACTTGATTAATTTAAAACCGTATGCGTTTGAGTTTTGGAAAGACTTAGATTTGAAATTCATTTAAGTTGGCTTTGTTATCATGTGAATTGTATTGCCCGATGGTAAAGTTTAGAAACCCATTGCGTCTTATAGTTTAGAAAACTTTGTGTTTCAGGTTATTAAAACAAGTCAAGCAATTTACTTAGTCATAATTGAAAAACTTAAAGCAGATAAAATAAAAAACCCACAATAAAATCAGGTAATGGCCTTATTACAACCCAAATAAAAACCCAAAATTTAAAGTAAAATACCCAAGTCAAAAGTCCATGTAAAATCGAAGCAAATATCGCATGGCCACCTCGAGTCCACCCAGCGCCTCATCCGCGATCTATGAATCACCTGAAAAGATAAGGGAGAAGGTGAGTCACCAAGACTCAGTGCATAACCTCCTCCCGATTATAGCAACAGTCTTACACAAGTCATAACCAAGTAAATATATCATGCACCCAACCTAGCCATCCATAACTCCTTTTTCTACCCCGTGTGGTACCAAACCACTGGTGGTACGAAACCACTGGTGACCCAAAGTCACTGATATCAATATAATTGTGGTGCCAAACCACTGGTGACCCAAAGTCACAAACAATCCAATTGTGGGGCCAACCCACATTGTGATACCAAATCACTGGCGACAATCCATATTATCAAATGTGTGGCCAACCCACTGTGGTGCTAAGCCACTGGGACGAGTCGCTATGAGGTGCCAAACCTCTGGTGACCCAAAGTCACAAAATCAACTGTGGTACCAAACCACTGGTGGTGCCAAACCACTGGTGACCCAAAGTCACAGATATCAATCTTCCCCCTCCTCTCATATCACCCGTAATAATGCAATGCATATACATATTATGCCATCATGCTTAATCATTAAACATATAGTGAAACATAACATATGCGATATCATCAGAATCAAGCATCTTAACTCATCAAACGGACTTACCCGAAATCCTTGCTCATACCCATAAGAGTACCATATCGAAATCTACACAGTTTCGGCTTTTAACAAGTTTAGGTTATTAGCGCATTTACATAAGTTATGAAGTGTGTAAGATACACACCTGGTTACTAACGCGACTACTGAATCCCGAAGATCAAGATCTAACGCACTAGATCCCCCCTTTTCCTACATTCGGCCAATACCACGATCATTAGCAAAAGCCATTCGGCTTCACTTGTAAATCCCAAAAAGTTAACGCATGGGATTACCACCCTTACCTTATCGCCTTTCGAGCACTAGCCACAACCCGAAGTATGCGAGATTATGCTTCCCCCTACACTCGGCCAACACTAACAACTTAAACTTAATAGCCTTCAGCTTTTCAAATAACTAAGAGAAATATTGAATCGGTATGAAACCTTACCACTGACTTATCGAAACCGATTGACAGGGAGTGGATGACCCCGATCCCCTGCTTCAAAATCCCGAAGAACCTAGGAGAACCGATTCCAAAGATGAATGAGAACCAAGACAAATACCGAAATTCGGCTTTTGTTCTGTATAAGTCGACAGAGAAAAGGGAAGAAGTTAAAAGAGATTCGGCCAAGAATACTTACCCCCTTCAAAACCGATTAGAGAAGACAACAAGAGAGATCTATGCTTGGTTGATATTCGGTCAAAAGTTAGAACAAGAAGAGGAGAGTAAAGAGATTTCGGCAATGGGGTAGAGTGATCAAGGTGATTCGGCTATGGCTTAAGAAAAGAAATCAAAGGAGATTCGGCCAACATGCAATGAGAGAATGGAAGGGGAGTATTCGGGTTGAATGATGGTGAGAAGAAGAGACAAACAATGGAAGAGGTTCGGCTTTGAGGAGATTCGACCAAAGGGGTTTCGAAAAAGAAACAAGCAGAGATTGAGAAGAGAAGATGTTTTTGGTTTTTACCTAAACTAGAAAAGAAAAGAAGTAGGGCTTTAGTTGCACATTCGGTTATGGTTAAGAAAGAAAAAGAATGCGGCTATGGTCTTGAGAGGTAAGAAAGAAAAGAAAAAGAAACGACAAGAGCTACCTAAACACTCCCTAGCTAGCCGACTTTGCACTCCCTTTCAAGACACATTCGGCCACCACTCTAAATCACCTAAAACCGACTTCTCTCTTCCTCTTTAGAGTTTGAATTTCGACCAACTCCTCAAACTTCTCCTGGCCAATCATTCAAACGAGTTTGAATTGCTCAAGCTCCTAAATTTTCTCTTCTCCACCCGTTTGAAATTGTTGACTTGATCAACAACTATCCACCAGAGTTCCAACTAAGCACAACTCTTCCCCTCTGTGGCGTCAAAAAGAAATCCCCAAAGAGGGATTCCTACAGCTCGAACCTCAGCTCCCTTCCTCAGCTTGTGGCGCCACTCCTCAAGGCCCTAAGTGGTGCCTCCTTGCCACTTTACCAAGGCTTTTCTTGTGCTTAAATTTACCACAAAATATTCTTAACCCCTAGCTCCTTCAGCTCCCCTTAACCAAAGCTTAAAAATAAAATTTTTCCTATAGTTCGGGCCTACCCTTGGCTTATATCTAGACTCTAAAATTAATAACACAAATCAAGCCATACACATGCAAATAGTTCAACCATAATAGCCCCTATTTAAGGATGTTACAGAACCAGTGGAAATCCTAGATCGTAATGTCAAAGTGTTGCGAAGGAAGACGGTTCCGTTGGTTAAGGTTCTATGGCGGAATCACGGTTCTGAGGAGGCTATTTGGGAACCAGAGGAGACGATGCGGCAGTAGTACCCACATCTATTCTGACCAGGTAATTACGAGGCCAAAATTTCTTTCAGGGGGTAGAACTGTAACATCCTGAATTAGTGAGGCTTCGAATTTAATATTTTATGGTGATTATGTTATGCTTGATGTGCTAGTTAGGGTGTTTAAGGGGGTCAAGAGCGGGCTCAGGGATCGGGCTGAGGCCTTAATCGAATTTTCTGTTTGGGCATTCTAGTGGAAAGCCAGTTAGGATAGGGGTTAAAAGATATTATTTGAATTAAGACACAAATGGGCTTATGGCCCAGTGGCAGAGTAGCACCACTTAGAGAGCAGGGAGGTGGTGTCAGCTGAGGAGGACCAAGGTTCGAGTCGCATTACCCACTTATTTTAAATGTTTTTGGTGTCAAAGGAGAGGAGAGTTGGGGGCGGCTAGGATGCTTGAAATTAGGAAGAATAATTGATGGATAATGTGGATAAAATGGTTAATAAAGTAACTGATAAAAGGAAGGAAGAGGTGGTGTTATCCATGTCACTTGTGGATGAGAGATCAGATAATGATAAGGGAGAAAATTTAGGAATTATCTACTGGTCACAGTGGTGGCCGAAATTCCAACACTAAGGGGGAGGAGGAATCTGTTTTAGTATGGACCAGGGGTGCTAAAATTTCCCTGTTAATAGGTTGAGTTTTGAGTGGTCAGAAGGGGTATTTTCGGCTTTTGTGTAAGTGCCGAAATTTGGTTCAAGTGGGGGGGATATCTTTTTATTTTCGGCATTAGGGTTATATTTTCCTATTCTCTTTTTCAATTTCGGCATTTGGGTTTTTCCTCTCATTCTTTTCTCTCATTCTCTGCTTAAGCTGAAATCCCTAATCCCATTCTTTCATCTCCACTTTTATGCTAAAGCCGAATTTCCGTAGCCTTTGTCTCTACATCTTTCTTCTTTATCTCCTCTAAAAGCCGAAAACTCTTAAGTTCCACCTATAGTTCTTTTGCTTATTTTCGGCTCTTTTCTTCCCTGGTATTGCCGAATTTCTTCTTCTGTGGTGCTTGTGCTGATTTCTCCTAGGTGTGATTGGAATCCTCTGTGTTCAGGTAAGGTGCCGATTTCTTCTATTTCTTTCCCTTCTCTTTCAGTTTTTGGAGGCCAAAGCCGAAAGGCTAATTGATGTGGCAAGGTTATCTTTTGAGTACCGGTTTGATTGTTCTTGTGTTCACATCTTGGGGAGACATTTCGGGAAATCGGAGTAGATCGAACCATTTAGATTCCAAAAGCCGGAAATCGCTAGTCTCTGAGTCCCATATCTCCTTTCGGGGTTTCAAGGTAAGGGGTTCTCTTTAGATTTTCGTTAGGTTCATTTATCGTAATTGTGATCTTAATCCTATAATATGGATTAACAACCATACATTGTGATAGTAGCAACTGATAAGGTCTTTTGATGGAATCACATGTCGATCAGGTGAAGGAGGGGATTGGATCTGTAAAACCAATCCCTAAGTTTAAGAAACGAGCAGTGTCAGTAGTTCGGGATTGGCCACCGGGTTGTGGACCGACTTCAGAACAAAACCTTAGACAGATAGCAGTCGTATCGGCTTCTGATACTGTCGACATAGAAAGTCTCGTCTTGTCTGTAACCAGGTGTGTAGATCTCTATCACACTAATTTATCTGTACTATATATGTTATGGGCTAAAAGCCTAAAAAAGGTTGTATGGACAGTCGTATTACCCGAAAAGGGTAAGTAAGGGATGTCAGGTACGTAATCATAGAAACTTCTCTATGTGTATCGATGTATGTGATAGTCTGTGATCTTTTAGGTAGTATATTGTTTTGATTCTACATGGATGTATGCATGGGACGGGGTTAATATGATGAAGGGGAAGAGCATGTTTATAGGTCACTTGGTGATCGATGGTTACAATAGTGATCGGTGGCTAAGCCACGTTAAATTTATTCTGAATTAACAGGAATAGGCAGCATGACTGTCAATTTGGTGTGTAGCGGTTGGTGGGTTGATTGTAGAAATCCCCGAGGTGTGATGGCTGGTACAGGCTGGTGTATAGAGGATGGACTTTTAGGTTGGGTTGGGCCATGTACCATGTGAATATTTTGTTGCCATTGTGTATGGGCCAAGGCCCATAATGTGTTTGCGGGCCTCAAGCCTTTTATGTGTTTTCGGGATTTACACACTGAGTCTTGGTGACTCACCCTTTATTTTCCTAAACCTTTCAGGTGAGCAGTAGATTGTGGACATGGGAGCCGAGGCGGACTCGAGGGGCCATCAAGTCTTTTATTTTCATAAGCTATTTCTGGTTTTTCTTTAAGTTTAAATTTTGGGACTATTTATGTAAAAAGGCCTCCATAGCTTAAGTTATCAATTTATATTTGTTAATGTTTACATTTATAAATTTATGTTCAAAGTTTTATTTATGAGAAGAAACAAAAATGGGATTTTCAAACAAGTTTTAAAAGAAAAAAAAACCCACAAAGGTTTTCTGCAAATAACACTTATTTAACGAATACTTACATAAACAAACC
Source organism: Gossypium australe (assembly GCA_005393395.2). Taxonomy (NCBI): domain Eukaryota; kingdom Viridiplantae; phylum Streptophyta; class Magnoliopsida; order Malvales; family Malvaceae; genus Gossypium; species Gossypium australe. The sequence continues at coordinate 98,587,186 of CM016616.1, read as the reverse complement.
GAGATTTCAAATCCCTTCAAAGCAAAGTTCTTAACCCGTAACATACCAGATCTGGTCATGGCGTTTGGTCCGGGTTTGGGGTGTTACACAAACCCCTAAACCTGATCTAAGTCAAGGGAAACTGCATTCGATGTTGTGACACAGGCACTCGGTATACGAGAAGAATTACAAGCGAAGGGCGTTTTGGTCTGCACAATGAAAATTAACATGAAAATGTTAGCCAACCTAGGGCTAAGGACGACGACCAACCCTAACTCTATAAATAGGCTCATTTAACACTTAAGGACAACATTCATAATTTAGAATTTTCCTTGTAATTTAGTTTTCAATTTTCAGTTTCTTTTAGGCTTTAGTTTTATTTTCATTTTGTTTGTTCGTGTTCAACAGAGAATCTGATTTGTGGATTCAACCAACTCTTGTGGATTTCTGCACTTCAATTCAATCAATATAATAAAGATTCTCTTAAACCTTATTCTTGAATTGTTTTTATGTTTATATCATTTTCAAGTTTATTCTATTTATGGCTCCCATGATGAACTAATCTTCTTATGGGGGCTTAGCGAGTGGAGGTGTGATTAATTAATTGCTATATGGGGTTTCCTCAACAGATTAGCTATTTGGAGAGGAAGAACTTAAACCCTAAGATTAACGACTCTAGGATGTCATTTAGGAGGAAATTAACCCAAAATTTGTACGGCCTATCTGTGAATCTCGTATCCCCAAATCAGTCTAGGCTGTAAGGTCAAGAGATAAGTAGTTCTTGTCGACTCATTAGTTTGGTGGAAGATCGAGAGACCTTGCTAGGGTAACGACTAGTTGATTGAGTAGAAACCTAAAATAGGGATTAGTTATGATCACCAAAGCGAACTAATCACCCACGCTTAGATTCGATTGAGTTTAGAGATTAGGTTTTCCATTGTTATTATTTTATACATGTTTTTTCCTTTCTTAGCTTCATAGATAATTTCTCTTATTTATGTTTATTCTTAATATAATTTATTTAAGTACTAATTAGATTCTTTTGCGTTTAGATTAAAGTTAATTTAGTACCCGCCTCCATTTAGTACGATCCTTAGAGTACTTATCTGCTTCATTGTAACTATATTACAACTGATAAACCGTAATATATACATATTTTTATCCCACATTTGGCATACTTTTGGATGATTTATCCCTTGAATTGTGAAATTTGATGCTCCTAATCCTTTAATTTCATGTTTTATACTTAGGAGAGCAAAGAAGGATGAAAAGAATGAGAAACGGGACAAAAATGGAGAAAATGGGCAAAAGTAAGAAATTCACACGGCCTGGAGTTCGCCACACTGCCGTGCCACTTTAGCAGACTCGAACACGGCCCAGGGCTCGATCACACAGGAGTTTCACACAGGCTTGTCTCTGCCATGACCGTTTTAATTCTACTCGGAATAGGATACTTGTGGGCCAAGTAAGGCATCCCGAAAGCCTATATAAACACCCTAGAGGGCAACCTAGAGAGGGAGTTCGACAGAAGGCCTCTGTCAGGGCTTTTGACAGGAGTGAAGCCAGAGAGGGCTGAATATAGGGAATTACTCGAAGAAAGCCAGTTGATCCATCTCAGAAGCTAGAATCACGCTCAAGACTGAGGATTTTCCCTTCAATTTCCTTCAGGGGGTTTTAGGGGTTTTCTTTATGTTTTGTTATTTAATTTCTTCTGAGATGTATTCTTTTATAAACATGAACTAAACCCCTCAAATACCTGAGGGGGAGGAAACCTAAGATGGATCTTGTTATTGTTTTCTGAACTGTATGATAAATACTTGATTTGTTCTTAATTATGTGTTCTTAATTCTTTCTTTAATATTTCAGGATATTGATTCAAGTATTGATGTGCTTACCCAGAGGAGCAAAAGTCCCTATTTAAGAGTAGATCTAGCATAATTAAGTGGAGTTGATCGCACTCCTAGAGATAGGACGATGAAAATCTGTCGGATTAGGGTCAAACCTAATATGGGAGTCCATGAATCGAGTTAATGCAACACTAGGGGTTTTAATTAGAAAGAGATTTCAATTAATCAACCTAGGGTTAGACGTTAGTAGCCTCGAAAGAGGTATTAATATAAATTAAGGAATCCTACGGATCAAGTCAAGTGAATAAATCGTCTGGTTCAGAGTTAAATAACAAGTTAAGTCTAGGTGGATTCTTCCTCGGGTATTGTCTTAATCAATTGGTTTTCTCAAAAGTATTTTCCCAATTCATTCTCTGTGTCTTAGCGTCCTTAGTTTAGGAATTAGTTAGATAAACATCAATCCCTTTTATTTTAGGCTAGATAATAAAAAGAAAGTCAGTACTAGTACTTTTGGTTCCCTTGGGTTCGACATTCTTTTCTTGCCACTAAGCTATACTACTGTTCGATAGGTGCGCTTGTCTCAATCGTGGTGATAGTTAGTTTCTAGGCTCGATCATTCATTATATAAATATTAAAACTCTTAGACTACGATCAAGTTTTTGGCGCCGTTGCTGGGGAACTAAAATATTAGGAACGCTCAATTTTTATTACTTTAGCCATTTTTCTTTTATTTTTTATTTCTTTCTAATTTTTATTTTTAATTTTCTAATCTCTCTATTATTTGTTCTGATAGGGTTTTCTAGTTTATGACTAGGAGGAACCCATCAGGATCGTTGCTTTTTGACAGTGAAATTGAAAGTACAGTTCGCAGAAACCGGAGAAAAATAAGGCGAAGCCTATAGTACATAGAAGAAGAGCAAGAAGACAAAACCAACACTACTGAAGAGATGGCTGATAACAATCCGCTACCTCCTATGGTTGTCGCAAATCCGGTGAATCAAAATCCTGCTCCTTGTACTATATATGATTATGCTAAACCTAATTTAGCAGGAACTGATTCAAGTATTTTTAGACCTGCTATTGCTGCAAATAATTTTGAACTGAAACCTAACACAATTCAGATGATACAGTAATTTGTTCAGTTTGATGGTTTGCAGGATGAAGATCCAAACAATCACTTGGCGAATTTTCTAGAATTTTGCGATACTTTTAAAATTAATGGCGTTTCTGATGATGCCATTCACCTTCGGTTATTTCCATTTTCTTTAAGGAATAAAGCCGAACAGTGGTTGAATTCTCTTCTACGAGGATCAATCACTACATGGGAACAAATGACCGAAAAATTTTTGTTAAAATATTTTCCGCCGGCTAAAAAGGCCAAGTTGAGGAATGATTTCTCTTCTTTTGTGCAGATGGATTTAGAGACACTTTACGATGCATGGGAGAGGTACAAGGATCTACTGAGAAGGTACCCTCACCATGGGTTACCTTTGTGACTACATGTTCAAACCTTTTACAACGGTGTGAACCCCTCAACTAGGCAGTTGATTGATTCAGCCGTCGGTGGAACCCTAAATAACAAAACCCCTGAAGCGGCTTATGAGTTTATAGAGGAGATGTCACTGAATAACTATCAGTGGCAAGTCACGAGGACAAAGCCAACAAAAGCCATCAGTGTTTTCAATCTCGACACAGTGACCATGCTATCAAATTAGGTAGAACTTTTAAGAAAATTGATGGTTTTTGTGGTTCTTCGCAGGTACATCCAGTGATGCAATGCGATACAAATAGATGAGGGACAAAAACACAGAATATCCGTCCTACAACCCTGGCATAGAAAGCGAATAGATGAACTATATGGGTAATAATTCTAGACCTCAAAATAACCCTTATAGTAACACTTTTAACGACCCAATTTGGGCCTAGTAGAATTGGGCTTATTGGGCCTTGACCAGAGGAGCATTTAAAATTTTTGAGAACAAGAGAACGACACTAATGCAAGTTGGACCTATTAGGTGAGTGATTTTGGAAGGTTAGGGGGTTTATATGAAGCCCCGGGTTCAAACTTGGGCTTTAGGAAAATTTTGGTTTTAGGTGAATAAAACCCTGGGAGTTAGTAGGTAGGCTTTAAGAATAAAATGTGGAGAAAAGTGACACAAAAGGAGTTGTGGTATAGTGGCAAATGGCGCCACATGGGAGACAAGGGAATGACGCCACAAGGAAGTAAGGGGTCCGAGGTTCAAGTCTTGGTGCTTGCATTTTGATTTTCTTTTTAAATGGACTTTAGACTTTGGCCATAGACTTATATTTAGTTGCACATGTTTTAAGACAACAAGGAGCTAGTTGGTAAAGTGGCTAGCGGCGTGGATTAAGTTACAGGGGAGCCTGGGTTTGAATCTCATGACAAGTAAGGGAGTATTTATTTTGCGGATTGTACGACCAGAGTTTGTGTTGGATTTAAACTCTACTGAAGAAGAGATCCCACATCGGAAAGCTAGCAAGAGGGAAGGTGAGAAGCTGGCTTTAAATAGAGCTACCTATGAGGAGAGGAAGCATACCTTGGTGGGCGTTTGGGCATAGGAGCATTCGGAGCGCGGATTAGCTTCAGACTCCTATCAGGTGTGTATTTTGCCCTACTCTAGCTATAGAGCGGTAAATGCCGAAATGCCGATCACACGGCGATGGTAGCCACACGAGGGTGCGAGCGCACGTGTGGGAGCTTTGACGCGATAGTCGAGGCCACCATGAGTAAATTCTTGTGGGCTGATGTTGTTTGGGCCACGATGGGCCGAACGGGGCCAAATGGGCCCAATGGCCCCGTGGGCCCATATGAATAAGTTGTATGATTGTGTAGTAGATGTTGGATTAGACTCATATCTATGGCTAGATTTGGGCTAAATGGGCCACACGAGCGTGTGCGCTCATTTAGGCCGAGAATAGGCCTTAGGCCCATTCACATCATTATCTCAGTTTAGAATGATTGAGTCGCTCGAGGCGACTGTAGACCTTCTAAGGGGTTGACAAAATTACTAAAATACCCTTGGTTTACAAAATTACTGAAATACCCTTAGTTTACAAAATTACTAAAATACCCTCGATTTGAAAAATTATCGAAATACCCCTGGTTTACGAAATTATTGAAATACCGCTGGTTTGCAAAATTACTGAAATACCCCAGTTTGTAAAATTATCGAAATACCTTTGGTTTACAAAATTACTAAAATACCATTAATTTATGAAATTACCAAAATACCCTCGGATTGTAGAATTACCGAAATACCTTAGATGGTTAAAATCACCGAATTACCCCTGTAAGGTAGAATTACCGAAATACCCCTGAGGGGTAAGATTATCAAAATACCCTTATAGGGTAAATGACTGTTTTGCCCTTGTAGGTAAATGACTGATTTAGACTGTGAATTTGACTGAGTTGATTGTGATTGTATGACTGTGTTTTAACTGACTTGACTGTGGGCATGTGTTTGATTTGCTGTTAATATGTGTTGAAATGACTATTACTAAGCATGGCCATTTTGCATACATGTGTAATGATTGAGCATGACATACACGGCATATTGCATTGGGTTGGGTTTGATGATTGGAGGAAGTGTAGCCTGGTGGCTCTGCCACATACTATTTTAGCGGCTATGCCACATATATTATTTTGGTGGCTCAGCGACATATACCGTTATTAGCAGCTTGGCTGCATTATTGGAGAGCTTGGCTCTGTGCCATCTTGATTATGGCTTTGTGCCAATCATATTTACCCGTGGCTATGTGCCTAGCAGATATCGATGATTCTGTGTCGATCATATTTACCCAAGGCTGTGTGCCGATTATATTACCGTCACTGATGGCTATGTTCCAAATATAATACAGTTATTGATGGCTCTGTGCCAATTATAATACCGTTATTGAAGGCTTAAGAGTCGTATATATATACCATGATTAGCAGCTTGTCTGCAATATTAGTGTGTTTGGCGGGGTGGGTTGACTTGATCCCCACAGGTGTGATTGGCTGGTACGAGGGTGTGGTTGGTTGGATTGGGTTGGGTTTGTAACATCCTGAAATTGGGCCCAATGGGCCTTGGGAGTAGTAGTGTTTAAAATTTTTGGGAAAAAGAGAACGGCTCTAATGCTAGTTGGACCTATTAGGTGAGTGATTTTAGAAGGTTAGAGGGCTTCTATGAAGTCCCGGGATCAAACTTTGGCTTTAGGGAAATTTTGGTTTTAGGTGGAAAAAAACCCTAGGAGTAGTAGGTAGGCTTTAAGAATAAAATGTCGAGAAAAATGACACAAGTGGAGTTTGTGGTGTAGTGGCAAAGTGACGCCACATAAAAGACAAGGGGGGTGACGCCACAAGGAAGGAAGGAGGTCCAAGGTTCAAGTCTTGGCTCTTGCATTTTAGTTTTCTTTTTAAATGGACTTTAGAAATTGGCTATAGATTTAAATTTAGTTGCGTATGGTTTTAGACACAAGAGGAGCTTGTGGCCAAGTTGTTAGCGGCGTGGATTTTGTTGCAAGGGAGCCTGGGTTCGAATCTCAAGACAAGCAATGGAGTATTTATTTTGCGGATTGGACGGGAAGAGTTTGAGTTGAATTTAAACTCTACTGACGAAGGGATCCCACATCGGAAAGATACAAAGAAGGAAGGTGAGAAGCTAGCTATATATAGAGCATTCTATGATAAGAGGAAGGATACCTTGGAGAGCGTTTGGCCACAGGAGTGGTCGGAGCGCGGATTAGCACCAGATTCCTATCAGGTGTGTACTTCTCTACTCTAGTTGTAGAGCGGCAAAATGCCGGAATGCCGGTCACACGGCGATGGTAGCCACACGAGCGTGCGAGCGCACGTGTGGGGGCTTCGACGCGATAGTTGAGGCCATCAGTAGTGTTCTTGTGGGCTGAGGCTGCTTGGGCCACGATGGGTCGAAATGGGCCCGTGGGCCCATTTGAGTAAATTGTATGATTGTGTAGTATAGAATGGACTAGACTAGGTGAATCTCATATACGTAGCTAGATTTGTGCTAGGTGGGCCTCACCAGCGTGTGGGCCCAAATGGGCTGAAATCTGGTTTTAGGCCCAATAGTCCGATAAAGACCAGAAATGGTAGTCGAGTTGCTCGGGGCGACATTGTGCCTTCGGAAAGGCCATTGCAGGTGCGAAATTACTAAAATACCCTTGATAGGTAAATTACCAAAATACCCTCGGTAGGTAAAATTACTATTATACCCTTAGGGGTTGATTAGCTTGATTATGTTGTATTTTGGTTATTCTGATTATGATGGTAAGTCGTTCCATACGTTATATCTGATATATGTTCTGCATACATGACATACCTCATACACGAATTATTATGCCATATTGTATGGGTTTGGGTTATGATGCGAAAGGGGGAAGCATTAGAGACTGTCACAGTGGTTTGGTACCACAAGTGGGTTGGCCCCACATATATCTGATTCAGTGACCATGTCTCGGTGGCTTGGTGCCACGGTGGTTTAATACCACGTATATATCTATGACTCAGTGACTCGTCCTAGGGGTTTGGTACCACTGTGGGTTGGCCCCACATATACATTCATCAGGGATTGTCACAGTGGTTTGGTACCACGGTGGGTTGGCCCCACGTATGTTAATAGTGATTCTGTCACGGTGATCTAGTATCACGGTGGTCTGGAACCACGAGTGGCTTGGTGCCACATATAATGTGTGTAGCGGATGGAGGGTTGATTGTAGAAATCCCCACGGTGTGATAGGCTGGTACGGGTGGTGTGTAGAGGATGGAAAATTAGGTTGGGCTGGGACATATTACATTCATTTTTCTTTGTGTATGCTGTTTTGAGTGGGCTAATGCCCAATACACGAGTGTGGGCTTGAAGCCATTTATGTGACACAAGGGGATTTACACACTGAGTCTTAGTGACTCACCCCTATGCTTAACTTGCAGGTAATCACTAGATCGTGGATCTTGGAGCCGAGGCGGACTCGTGGAGGCCATAAAATGTTTTTCTCATAAATTCGTTTCTTTAATATAATTACTTTTAATTGGGGATATTGTTATGTAATAAGGCCTTCTAATATTAACATCTGCTTTATTTTATTATCATTTATTTATGATATGACACTATTTTAACTTTAAAGCTGAATTGGAGTTTTCAAAACTTAAGCAACATAAAACGACCGTTTTCTCTCAAGTGCCAACAAAGATAACGAATACTCGATTAGCTCAACTCGAAAATTTTTCTCAAACTACAAACCACTGTTTTCAAAACATCAACCAAAACAAAAAGATTTCAAACTTACGGTATTTCTTCAAAATTTCAAAATTCTTTTTATAACCTTTCCCTGTGACATACCAGATCTGGTCGTAACATCTAGGCCGGGTTTAGGGTGTTACAATTTTGGTGTCAGAGCCTAGGTTGCAAAACTCGGCTGTGGAGTGGGTTCAACAATGTTTTCCAAAAATTGGTTTGAAATATTGTGTATAAAATATGTGTTTTATTTTTGAGGTATGGCACCCGAGTCTCCAGCACCAAATTCGTAAGTTTCCTTTTTACACTATATTCTATTATGTGCTGTATTTATTATGTGATGTGTGGATGTGATGTTTGAATATAGAAATTGAATGTATGTATGATAGATATCGAATTGCTTCTGTGGTTAGATGTTGGCTTGTGTGTAAGAGGTTTCAAGAATAGGTTAGAAGTGTATTAGAATCAGAGTGCGCAACGTGAGCGTAGTGTTGTAGGTTAGGATGTACGACTATTAGTTAGTTGGAAATTTCGAGGACGAAATTTCTTTAAGGAGGGTAGATTTGTAACATCTTGAAATTGGGCCTAGTAGGATTGGGCCCAATGGGCCTTGGGAGTAGTAGCGTTTAAAATTTTTGGGAACAAGAGAATGGCTCTAATGCTAGTTGTACCTATTAGGTGAGTGATTTTGGAAGGTTAGAGGGCTTCTATTCCCGAGATCAAACTTTGGCTTTAGGGAAATTTTGGTTTTAGGTGGAAAAAACCCTAGGAGTAGTAGGTAGGCTTTAAGAATAAAATGTGGAGAAAAATGACACAAGTGGAGTGTGTGGTGTACTGTCAAAGTGACGCCACATAAGAGACAAGGGGGTGACGCCACAAGGAAGGAAGGAGGTCCAAGGTTCAAGTCTTGGCTCTTGCATTTTAGTTTTCTTTTTAAATGGACTTTAGAATTTGGCTATAGATTTAAATTTAGTTGCGCATGGTTTTAGACACAATAGGAGCTTGTGGCCAAGTGGTTAGCGGCGTGGATTATGTTGCAAGGGAGCCTGGGTTCGAATCTCATGACTAGCAATGGAGTATTTATTTTGCGGATTGGACGGGAAGAGTTTGAGTTGAATTTAAACTCTACTGACAAAGGGATCCCACATCGGAAAGATACAAAGAAGGAAGGTGAGAAGCTAGCTATATATAGAGCATTCTATGATAGGAGGAAGGATACCTTGGAGGGCGTTTCGGCACAGGAGTGGTCAAAGCGCGGACAGATTCCTATCAGGTGTGTACTTCTCTACTCTAGTTGTAGAGCGGTAAAATGCTGAAATGCCAGTCACACGGCGATGGTAGCCACACGAGCGTACGAGCGCACGTGTGGGGTCTTCGACGCGATAGTTGAGGCTATCAGTAGTGTTCTTGTGGGCTGAGGCTGCTTGGGCCACGATGGGTCGAAATGGGCCCGTGGGCCCATTTGAGTAAATTGTATGATTGTGTAGTATAGAATGGACTAGACTAGGTGAATCTCATATACGTAGCTAGATTTGTGCTAGGTAGGCCTCACGAGCGTGTGGGCCCGAATGGGCCGAAATCTGGTTTTAGGCCCAATAGTCCGGTAAAGACTGGAAATGGTAGCCGAGTCGCTCGGGGCGACATTGTGCCTTCGGAAAGGCCATTGCAGGTGCGAAATTACTGAAATACCTTTAGTAGGTAAATTACCAAAATACCCTCGGTAGGTAAAATTACTATTATACCCTTAGGGGTTGATTAGCTTGATTATGTTGTATTTTGGTTATTCTGATTATGATGGTAAGTCGTTTCATACGTTATATCTAATATATGTTCTGCATACATGACATACCTTATACACGAATTATTATGCCATATTGCATGGGTTTGGGTTATGATGCGAAAGGGGGAAGTATTAGAGACTATCATAGTGGTTTGGTACCACAAGTGGGTTGGCCCCACATATATCTGATTCAGTGACCATGTCTCGTGGCTTGGTGCCACGGTGGTTTAATACCACGTATATATCTATGACTCGGTGACTCGTCACAGTGGTTTGGTACCACAGTGGGTTGGCCCAACATATACATTCATCAGGGATTGTCACGGTGGTTTGGTACCACGATGGGTTGGCCTCACGTATGTTAATAGTGACTCTGTCACGGTGATCTAGTATCACGGTGGTCTGGAACCACGAGTGGCTTGGTGCCACATATGAGGTGTGTAGCGGATGGAGGGTTGATTGTAGAAATCCCCATGGTGTGATGGGCTGGTACGGGTGGTGTGTAGAGGATGGAAAATTAGGTTGGGCTGGGACATATTACATTCATTTTTCTTTGTGTATGCTATTTTGAGTGGGCTAATGCCCAATACACGAGTGTGGGCTTGAAGCCATTTATGTGACACAAGGGGATTTACACACTGAGTCTTGGTGACTCACCCCTCTGCTTAACTTGCAGGTAATCAATAGATCGTGGGTCTTGGAGCCGATGCGGACTCGTGGAGGCCATAAAATGTTTTTTTCGTAAATTCGTTTCTTTAATATAATTACTTTTAATTGGGGATATTGTTATGTAATAAGGCCTTCTAAAATTAATATCTGCTTTTTTTATTATCATTTATTTATGATATGACACTATTTTAACTTTAAAGCTGAATTGGAGTTTTCAAAACTTAAGCAACATAAAACAACCGTTTTCTCTCAAGTGCCAACAAAGATAACGAATACTCGATTAACTCAACTCAAAAATTTTTCTCAAACTGCAAACCACTGTTTTCAAAACATCAACCAAAACAAAAAGATTTCGAACTTACGGTATTTCTTCAAATTTTCAAAATTCTTTTTATAACCTTTCCCTGTGATGTAACACCCCAAACCCGGCCCAAATGCTACGACCAGATCTGGCATGTTACGGGTTTAATGTTAAAAACATAGTTCCTTATTTGCTTTTAAGAGGGCACGTATCCCTTTTGAAAATTCTTCGATGACGTGTTGTTTGAAAACATAACCTTGTTGGTTTGGAAAATCTCAGCTTGATTAATCAAATATTCAATACCTTAGGTTTTCTTTTCAAAAACATTTCGTTACGTTAAGCGTGTTTGAAATTCCCATTTCATTACTTATAGTAAGTTAGTCTCTGAAAATAAAATTTAAAGTATAAACATAAACACATATAAATCGATAACCTAAGCTACAGAGGCCTTATTACATAAATAATCCAAAATTAAAACTTAAAGAAAAAAACCGGAAATAACTTATAAAAATAAAAGACTTGATGGCCCCTCGAGTTCGCCTCGGCTCCCATGTCCACGATCTACTGCTCATCTGAGAAGTCAGGAAAATAAAAGGGTGAGTCACCAAGACTCAGTGTGCAAATCCCGAAAACACATTAAAGGCTTGAGGGCCACAAACACATTATGGGCCTTAGCCCATACACAATGCAACAAAATATTTACATGCAACATGGCCCAACCCAAACCTAATAGCCCATCCTCTACACACCAGCCCGTACCAGCCAACACACCTCGGGGATTTCTACAATCAACCCACCAACCGCTACACACCATATCGACAGTCATGCTGCTTATTCCCATTCAACGTGGCTTAGCCACCGATCACTATTGTGACCTAATTTATAAGTCGTGGTTTAACCACCGATCACCAAGTGACCTATACATGCTCTTCCCCTTCATCATATTAACCCCATCCCATGCATACATCCATGTAGAATCAAAACAACATACTACCTAAAAGATCACAGATTATTACATACATCGATACACATAGAGAAGTTTCTATGATTACGTACCTGGCATCCCTTGCCTACCCTTTTCGGATAATACGACTGTCCATACAGCCTTTTTCCAGCTTTTAGCCCATAACATATACAGTACAGATTAATGAGTGTGTTAGAGATCTACACACCTGATTACGGTCAAGACGATACTTTCTATGTCGACACTGTCAGTAGCTGATACGACTGCTAACTGCCTAAGATTTTGTTCTGAATTCGTTCTACAACTCGGTGGCCAATCTCGAACCGCCGACACTGCTCGCTTCTTAAATCTAGGGGTTGGATTTACGGGTCCAATTCCCTCTTTCGTTTGACTAATGTTTGTATCCGTGGAACAGATCTTAGTCAACAAACCGAATTAAAACATTAAATCGAATACAAACACGAATGTATATTCCTAGAGCAGAGATCCCTTACCTAGAAATCCCGAAAGTAACAATATGGTTCAAACGTTAACGATTCCTAGCTTAGGAACCTAGGCGATTAGGTCTCCTTCAAATCCCGGAATGCCACCCAAAAAGAACACGAGATCAGTGAAAACATCAAACTAAAGTTGGCCTAACAACCAACTAGCCATTCGGCTATGGTCTCAAAAACCGAAAAAGATTAAAAATAATAGCACAAGTCGATACTTACCACTACAGAAGATTTCAGCTACCACTTGTATGAAGATTCGGCAATTGAAGAAGAAGATTGAAACGATGAAAGGAATAAGAACCAAGCCACAATTGAGACCTAAGAATTTTCAGCTTTTAGAAAGAAAGAGATGAGCAAGGAGAGGCTTAGGCGTTTTTGGCTTAGAAGAAATCGGGAAAAGGTGTAGAGAAAGCTATGAGGTTCCGGCTTTAGAAGAGAATGAAGAAGAAGATGGAACTTTAGGAGTTTTCGGCTTTTTGAGAAGGGAAACAACTAAGAGAATAGAGTGAGAATAAATGCTAAAATTAAGAAGTACCCTATTTTCTAATCAAATTTTCGGCACACACACTAACCAAAAGCCGGAATTGCCCTCTTTTGAAAACTAAAACTACTTAATTAACAAGGGAAATTTCGGCACCCTCTTAGCCACATCAAAACCGATTCCCCCTCCCCCTTAGAGTTTGAAATTCGGCCACCTCCTAGCTCACTGGATAATTCCTAGATTTTCTCCCTTATCTACATCTGATCACTCATCCTCAAGTGGCATGAATAACACCACCTCTTCCTTCCTTTTATTAGTTACTTTATCATCCATATTATCCACATTATCCATCAATTATTCTTCCTAATTTCAAGCATTCTAGCCGACTCCAACTCTGCTCTCCCTTGACGCCAAAATTAATTAAAATAGCTGGGTAATGCGACTCGAACCTTGGACCTCCCTTACTGCTTATCACGCCACCTCAAAGCCCCTAAGTGGCGCCACTTTGCCACTGGGCCACAAGCCCATTTGTGTCTTAAAACACAGATAACATCTTTTAAGCCTTATCCTACTGGCTTTCCACTAGAGTGCCCAAACAGAAAATTTTAACTAAGGCCTCAGCCCAACCTTGAGCCCAATCTGACCCCTTAAACACTTCAAATTAGCACATTAAACATAACACACATCAAATGCAAAGACCCCTTAATTCAGGATGTTACAGTTTTACCCCCTTAAAGAAATTTTGACCTTGAAATTACCTGGTCAGAATAGATGCGGGTACTGCTGCTGCATCGTCTCCTCTGGTTCCCAAGTAGCCTCCTCAGAACTGTGATTCTGCCATAGAACCTTAACCAACGGTACTGTCTTCCTTCGTAATACTTTGACATCACGTTCTAAGATTTCCACTGGTTCCTTTTCAAAGGACAGGTCAGGTCTTACCCCGATTTCCTCCACAGGCACCACATGGGATGGATTTGAACGATATCGTCTCAGCATAGAAACATGGAACACATTGTGAATTTGGCTTAGCTCAGAAGGTAGTTCAAGCAGATAGGCTACCGGTCCTACTCGTTTCAACACTCGATAAGGTCCGATAAATCTCGGCCCAACCTTGAGCCCAATCTGACCCCTTAAACACTTCAAATTAGCACATTAAACATAACACACATCAAATGCAAAGACCCCTTAATTCAGGATGTTACGTGTGACATACCAGATCTGGTCGTAACGTCTAGACCGGGTTTTGGGTGTTACAGGGTTGCATTACATTCTTTGCATCCCATCATTGTATTACCATGATTATAGGGCTTAGGCCCAGGTTATTGTCTTTTGGGCCCGGGTCCAGTTAATGTCAGTTTAGGGGATTACACACTGAGTTCTTGTAACTCACCCCTTTTCCCTTAACCTCGCAGGTAATTCCCAGCGGTAGAGGATTTGGAGCCGTGGATGACTCGGTGGAGACCATACATCGGAGACATTGCTCGTAAACTTTAGTAAATTTCCATTTTGCTTCATTTTTAAGATTATTTTTTATTTGGGTTTAATATTTTGTAATAAGGCCTCTGGGATTTATATTTCTTTAAACTTTAGTTTCAGTATTTTCAAACTATAAACGATTAAACCTATAAACATGAGGTTTTCTTAAAACATTAATAATCGTTTTCTAAAATATCACGTTTTCTCAACTATTCAAGTTCGATTTTCACAACAAAAACTATTTTCAAAATAATAACAACTTTATAAAGATGGACATTAATAAAATCATGTTTTTACAAACAAGCAATAAAACTTGGAGTTTCTCAAAGAGATGCAACATTTTATCGATCGCTTAGATTTTCAACTACCTTTTGATGTGACATGCTAGATCCGACCATAATGTCTAGGTCGGGTTTGGGGTGTTACAACACATACAATCCAGGTTGGAGGAACCACCCAAATTTCTCATGGGGTGGCCAAGGAAATCAGAGACAACAACCCCTCCCATACTTTCAACAGCAACCCTACCCACAAGAAAGAAGCCGAAAACCTTGAGGAGATGGTAATAAAATTCATCGCAGTGATAGAAACCCGTTTCCAAAACACTGAAACAGCACTCAAAAATCAAGAAGCATCGATTCAAGGGATCAAGAACCAATTAGGAAAACTTACTAAGATCATCTCTGAACGACCACAAGGTAGCTTGCCAAGCAACACTGAAACAAACCCAAAGGAGCAACTTCAATCCATAATTGCTCACGATAGTGAAGGGTTAGATGAACCAGAATTGAGGCAAGAGAAAGTGGTAGAGGAAGATAAGGTTAAGGTAAGCCAGGATAAACCAAAACCAGTAATTACAGAGTACCAACCTCGTGTGCCATACCCCAATGTGATGAAGAAAGACCACACAGATGAACAATTCGGTAAATTTCTTAAACTTCTAAAGAAATTACATATTAACTTGTCGTTTCTTGAAGCTCTTTCGTAAATGCCAGATTCAAGGAAATTTTTAAAAGAGCTTTTGACAAACAAATGAAAGTTAGACGAGGCGTTGCATGTGGAACTAAACGCAGTGTGCTCAGCAATTCTACAAAATAAACTACCACGATAGTTAAAAGATCCAGGGATTTTTATAATTCCATGCTTGATTGGTAGTTTATTTGTTGATAATGCTTTAGCTGATTTAGGGGCAAGCATAATTGTTGTGCCTTATAAAATGTTTAAACAGCTAGGTCTAGGGAAACCCAAACAAACTAGGGTGGGCATTCAATTAGCTGATAAAACTATTAGAATTCCTAGGGGTATAATCGAAGATGTACTAGTCAAAATTGAAAAATTCATATTCCCAGTAGACTTTGTCGTTTTAGACATGGATGAGGACATGGATGAGGACAATAATATTCCTTTGATTTTAGGAAGACCCTTTTTAGCAACTGCTAAAACTAAAATTGATCTTGGTATAGGCGAACTCATACTTCGTGTGGGTGATGAAACGATCACTCTTCAGGCTCTTGACTCGGCTAGGACATCGAGTAATTAAGGTGAAAACATCAACTCTACTAATGACCATTTGGTTCCACCTACTTTACAGGAAACACCACGAAACTACACAACGGAGCCAGATCCTAGACCTCGTGTCAACAAGGAAATAACTTATGAGGAACAGAGGCTTCAGACCGATGAACTAAACGAGTGGAAGACACATTACAAGGAGAAATTAAAAACACATGAAGTAAAAACAAAGCGATTCCATGAGCCAAACCAATTTAAGATCGGAGATCAAGTATTGTTGGATAAAACAGACCATCAGATCGCCACTTCAGACCTTGATACAAACGAAGAAATCCCTTTTAAGGTACTGAATATCTTCCCATATGGAACAGTCGAGGTAACTAATCCCAAGTTCGGCACTTTTAAGGTAAACACTACTCGACTCAAACTATATAGTGATCTTAGAACTAATAGCAGGGGAGAGAAGTTTCAACTCCTCAAACCACCATGAATGTGCGAATGAGAGGTAAGTCTGGCTTAAGACTTTAAACGAGCGCTTCTCGAGAGGCAACCCGAACACTAACCCCATTAATTTTCATATTTTTATTTTTATTTTCACTTTTAGCATCTAACTACAAACTAACCAAATTAATAAAACATAGTTTTCCCTACCATACAACCTTACACACGGGCATGGCCGTGGCCGTGTGGACACCACAGATTTATACATCGGCGTGGCAGAGATCATACGAACCAAGGAAGAAAAATCCCCAAACCACGGGCGACGATAAAAAGCCACGGTTGTGTGATATAGCTGTGGTCGACATGGATTTATCAATATGGGCATGGTGACCATTACATGGGCATGGGAGAAATGAACGAAGCACAACACGGCCGTGCGATACTACCTGTGACCCAACACGCCCATGGTACACGGGCGTGGGAAGCCACCAGATTTCTATTTCCTATTTAAACCCCCCTTTTTCTCGCTTTTCTCCCCAATTTCTTCTTCAATCAAACCCTAGCCACCACACCCTTTCTTTGACTATTATCTCTCCCCCTTCATTTTTCTTTCCACTTTTCCTCATTCTTTCTTTAC
Organism: Gossypium australe; assembly: GCA_005393395.2. Classification (NCBI taxonomy): domain Eukaryota; kingdom Viridiplantae; phylum Streptophyta; class Magnoliopsida; order Malvales; family Malvaceae; genus Gossypium; species Gossypium australe. The sequence continues at coordinate 98,570,354 of CM016616.1, read as the reverse complement.
ACCACCATTCCCATGTCGAAGAAGAGAAAGGACTCCAGCACAGCCTCCTTGTGCGAGACCGATCTACATGAGTTCATGCCGGCTACTTCATTTATCCAACAAGCCAAGGAAATTTGAGTCCATTTAATTTTTCTTTTACTTTTCTCTTCTCCTTTATTTTCCTTCCCTTTATATTTCTTATCTTTAGTTTTTATTATTACATTTTGATTTCTTTGATTTTGGTTCTGAAGGCTGCTTGGGAATCACCACACCACGACCATAGACACCACGACCGTTTCTTTTCCTTGACTTCATCCAAAATTCAAAAAGTTCACTTCTCAACCAAAATTGAGGGCAATGTACATCTTAAGTGTGGGGGTGAATTTTATTCAGAAAACTTTTTGCATTATTCTCAAATCCCTGAATTTCAACTTTTATTTCTCATATCACTATTAGAACAAATTCTGACTGATTTATGATTTCTATTGATATGTCTTGAATTAAAACATAGGCAGTTGTGCATTGATTATTTAAACTTGAAGGCTTTAGAGAATCAAACATGATAAGTTGATTTTTGAAGAAAAAAAATTAAGGTTGTTTTCCCAAGTTTAGATATTATCTTGAAATTTGAAGTTCACAGGGTTGACATCAAAAACCATGATTTCTGTGAAATCTTGAGCCTTTGAGAGCATTTTCTTTTCTTGCTAACTTTTATTGTTGCTTTGAGTGAGTCAATATTGATTTGTTATTCTAGAACTTGCTTTGATTATGCATGTCGAGACCACACTTTTGATTTGATATACTGAGATGATAAAGGCACCTTGGATTTAACCCGCTTACTTCCCAAAAGGCCTACCTTCATAATTAACCCCTAGTGAACCCCTTTGATCCTAATAAACCATTCATTGATCTACCCTTAATATTAACCCAAGATTTATAAACCATTTATTGATCTACCCTTAATATTAACCCAAGACTTACTCTTTTTAATTCATTAAAGAATTTTTCCTATCGTATTGATCTCTTTATCGAGATTGGATTTGAGAAGTTGCCTAACTATGTTTTCCATTTCAGTTGTTAAATTCTTATTATTGTACTTAATGATTTGTTCTAAAAAAATTGGAAGTATATTCATTATTAGTTCTATGTTATTTAAGCTTAAGCAATTAATTTCACATCTTGAGAAGAAGCTCATGTTTATTGTAATTATTCATTATTAGTCTATTTTTCTAGTTAGGTAATTTGTCAATTTTGATATCGATTTTAACCTTTTAATTTAGCCTTTATCCAAACCTTAAACCCAAGCCACGTTACAACCCTTTTTAAAGACCTTTTGATCGATGTATCATCTCAATTTATAGTAGTGGAGATTTGATTTTCATGCAAGCCTATGGTAATAACTTTTCATGTTGACTATTGAGTGCTTAATTTATTGTCCCTTAAACACTCCGAGTGATTTGAGTGAATCCTTAGTGAGGATGTTAACTCTGTGATATTTTGAATCAAAGGTGATTACTAAGATAAGGGGGAATACCTATGTTTTCATGAATAAAATGCTCAACTTGGATTGTTTGAAACTTTGATGTTCTTTTAGTTCAATTCTCAATGTATGATTATCTATGGATTATTTCGAAACATTACTGATAGGAGTTATAAGTTGAGAAGAATGAATTTTAATTGTGAGTTGGGGATTTTGCTTGAAGACAAGCAAATGCTTAAGTGTGGGGGTATTTGATCAACCATAATATATACATATTTTTATCCCACATTTGGCATACTTTTGGATGATTTATCCCTTGAATTGTGGAATTTGATGCTCTAATCCTTTAATTTCATGTTTTATACTTAGGAGAGCATAGGAGGATGAAAAGAACGAGAAACGGGCCAAAAACGGAGAAAATGGGCCAAAGTAAGAAATCCACACGGCCTGGAGTTCGCCACACGGCCGTGCCACTTTAGTAGACTCGAACACGGCCCAAGGCTCGATTCACACGGGTGTTTCACACGGGCGTGTCCCTACCGTGACCCGTTTTAATTCTACTCGAAATAGGATACTTGTGGGCCAAGTAAGGTATCCCGAAAGCCTATATAAACACCCTAGAGGGAAACCTAGAGAGGGAGTTTGACAAAAACCCTCTGTCAGGGCTTTTGACAGGAGTGAAGCGAGAGAGGGCTGAATATAGGGAATTACTCGAAGAAAGCCAGTTGATCCATCAGAAGATGGAATCACGCTCAAGACTGAGGATTTTCCCTTCAATTTCCTTCAGGGGGTTTTAGGGTTCTTCTGAGATGTATTCTTTTATAAACATGAACTAAACCCCTCAAATACCTGAGGGGGATGAAACCTAAAATGGATCTTGTTATTGTTTTCTGAACTGTATGATAAATACTTGATTTGTTCTTAATTATGTGTTCTTAGTTCTTGCTTTAATATTTTAGGATATTGATTCAAGTATTGATGTGCTTATTCAGAGGAGCAAAAGTCCCTGTTCAATAGTAGATCTAGCATAATTAAACAGAGTTGATCGCACTCCTAGAGATAGGACGATGAAAATCTACCAGATTAGGGTCAAACCTAATATGGGAGTCCATAAATCAAGTTAATGCAACACTAGGGGTTGTAATTAGAAAGAGATTTCAATTAATCAACCTAGGGTTAGACGTTAGTAGCCTCGAAAGAGGTATTAATATAAATTAAGGAATCCTACGGATCAAGTCGAGTGAATAAATCATCTGGTTCAGAGTTAAATAACAAGTGAAGTCAAGGTGGATTCTTCCTTGGGTATTGTCTTAATCAATTGGTTTTCGCAAAAGTATTTTCCCAATTCATTCTCTGTGTCTTGGCATCCTTAGCTTAGGAATTAGTTAGATAAACATCAATCCCTTTTATTTTAAGCTAGATAATAAAAAGAAAGTCAGTACTAGTACTTTTGGTTCCCTTGGGTTTGACATTCCGGTCTTGCCACTAAGCTATACTACTGTTCGATAGGTGCGCTTGCCTCAATCGTGGTGATAGTTAGTTTCTAGGCTCGACCATTCATTATATAAATATTAAAACACTTAGACTACGATCAACAACCTAACCCGAATACTTGCAAACACCGCATCAAATTCCTATCTTTAGTTATTATGTTCACACTCTGGACGTTAGTACGTCCGAAGGCGGTTGCCTTACTTAATATAGAACTAAAAGACTTTACACATATTTTACAATAGAGATAGACATTCAGATTCAACCCTTACCAGACATTCCTAATAGTTTATGCCACGTAAACTTAATGGAGCACGCCATAAAGCCAATCATACAAAATTTCTTGTTTAATATCCTGGTAGTCTTTATAGAACACATTAGAGGCCAACAAATGATATACCAAATGCGCCATAAGTCCTTACCATAGAGTATGTCACAAAGGCAATCTAGTCAAAGTACGCCACAAAGGCGATCCATACAGAGTACACCACAAAGGTGATTCATACAGAGTACGCCACGAAGGCTAACAGGATGCACATAAGCATCCCAAAATTGTCGTGTTTGTCATATGGATTTGCCCATCCCTGGGACACACAGTGTGACAGTCTGAATTTGACCCTAATCGAAATAGTAGTTTCGGGACCACAAATCTGAGTCCGATAAATTTTAATGTATTATATTTTGTGTTATTTATATGTGAATTAATGTGTGTGAAAGTTTCATAGAAAAATTTTATTGTTTGAGTGCTTAATTTGATAAAAAGGACTAAATCGCGTAAAGCGTAAAAGTTGCATGCTATAGTGTAAAGTGCTAGAATGATGATGGCTTCTTAATATGAAGCATTAAATGGATAAATAACCCATTTTTGAGTTAGTGGGTGACATATGACATGTTTAACCTTAATTTTTATATTGTATAGTTATTTATAATAAGGTTATAAAGGTAAATGAATATATGTTTAATATATGTTAAATAAAACATAAAAAAATGGCCATTATCATCCTTTGTTTGCTTGGCCGAATGTTAAGAAAAGAAATGGGGTTTGGTTTTCTTTGAATTTCGGCAACTTCAATCATAAATTCAAGGTTAGTTTGATTTCGATTCTTGATAATTTTTACGTTTTTGAGGTCGTTGCTTCGAACCGCAGCTGGCCCATGTTAAAATTTTTAAATCTAAGCATGCTTGATGTTCGGCCATTGTTGTGTTCATGTGGTTTTTGATATTTGATGATTTTAGATGAAAGATATGTTAAAGATTAGTATGTTTAGTATTGGAAGTTTTGATGAAATTGAGTATTTAGGGCTAAATTGTAAAAACAAAATTTTAGAGGGGCCTATTTGCAAAATAAATGAAAATTATGGACTTGTATAGTCCCTAGGAGTATTCAGCCCTAAAGAATTTTGTGCAAATTATGTGTATTTTGTGTTTTGTGCAATTAAGACTAAAGTGTAAAAATGTGAAACCCTAAGGGTAAAAGGGTAATTTGCCCATTTATGTGATTTTAGACTAAATTGAAATGAAATGTACTTGAATGAGTTAAATTTTAATGTGTTTAGATCAAGAACAAAGAAAAACGGATTTGGATCGGGGAAAGACGAAGGTTATTGAATAGCCGGTCTACGCAGTCCGCCGACAGTCGAGGTAAGTCCTTAAGTAAATATACGTTAAAGAATTATTTATGAATATATCAAATGATGAAATTTGAATATTTTAGGCATAAATGTGTGAAATGGCCGAATGTATTGGTGTGATATTGGATTGAGTTTTAATTGTTGATAGTACTGTGTAATAAGTATGCTCAGTTATTTGGTGAAAGTGATAAGTATTACATAGGTTATTCGGGATGATAATGTTGAGAAATGTGCATTGAATGATTCATTATAATGTTAATTTGGGTTTTGAGCCTAGCAGGCCTTGTGCCGGTGACTTAATTCGGGCTTTGAGCCTAGCAGGCCTTGTGCCGGTGATTTAATTCGGGCTTTGAGCCTAGCAGGCCTTGTGCCAGTGATTTAATTCGGGCTTTGAGCCTAGCAGGCCTTGTGCCGGTGATTTAATTCGGGCTTTGAGCCTAGCAGGCCTTGTGCCGGTGATTTAATTCGGGCTTTGAGCCTAGCAGGCTAATTGCCGATGCTTTGTATATTTCGGACCTTTGGTCTAGCAGGCTTAATGCCGGTGATACGCTATAAACGAAGAAATTGAGGATGAAATGAGGTATGGCATATTAAATGATATGTGAGAAGCTCGGGTAAGAACTATCTTACTATGTTAGTAAGGAATGAAATGAGATAAATTATTATTGTTTCAATTAAACATGATGTGATGAAATGGACAATTCAACAAGTGTTTTATATTATGAGGTTGAGCTTGTCGTTTATATGTATGAACATTACTTATAGGTGAACTAGAGTTATATACATGTAAGTTATAGTGTAAATTTTGGTTATAAAATGGAAGGATCGGTGATGAAAGAATCGAAAGTGTTATGTATATATATATGTGGGTAAGTAGAAATAGAGATTGATGCCTAGATTGGTTCATGTGATTCTATATATATATGTATGTCTTATCAGGTGTTAATCATGTGAGTTGATAATGTATCTATCCATGATGTCGTAGTGACGAAGTTTATATTAAGTGTATTATTATTATTCGGCTACGTACATTTTACATAATGATGTATTAAGTTCTATACTATAAGCTTGGAGATTAACATGTTTAAGTATATATTCAATACACTATATTTACTTGAGACTTACTAAGATAGCATCTTATTGTGTGTGCTCTGTTCTTGTCTACCTCTGTTTTATAGATTTCTTTTTTATCCAAGCTACGGACTCGAAGGATCTTTGAAGAAGTCAACTGCACTATCAACTTACTTTTGGTATTGAATAACTTAGTTTTAGATTCAAAAAGGCATGTATAGGCTAGTTTAAGCATTATAACTAATGATGTGAAATCGTGTAAATATGCTTAGCCATGCGAAAATGGCTATCTATTTTGGTTAAACTTTGTTTTGTGTTTTGATGATATAGTTTGCTCATGCCATGAATTATCATTTGTGTTTGGATGTGGTTTAGGCATTATATGAAATGGTTTAATAGATATATGTCATGATATGTATATGTATTTCGATCTTTGATTGTCAATTTGATAGTTTAAGGTTGAATTTTAATCATGTGTATATGTGATAGATTAATAAACAGAGATGTGGCTACTTTAATTCGGTTAATTATTGTGAAGACTTGCTATGCTTAGGTATGTATTCAATTATAAAATGGTTATATTGGGTTGATCTCATGAAAATGTTATAAGATTATTTGTTTATGGAGATGTTAGGCATTCGAATTTCAAGAAGTTAATATGTATATGAATTTGAGTTATATGCTTGTGAAGTATGTATCTAGGTATGTATCAACTTTTGTTGTTTTAAATAAGATGAATTATATTGAATAAAATGTGTATGTGTATTCGGCCAAACCTAGGTGACATTTGCAAATGTGGTTAAAAATGTTTAAAGTAGTTTAGGCATAGTCGAATATGAAAAAGAGTGCATAATTGAGATGTATGCGTTTATATATATATATATATATATATATATATATGTATTGGCTTGTTAAATTGCTTGTTTCAATTGAGTGCATGAAACCGTTAAACTTGGTTTGTGCTAGGTAATGTTTGTGAAGTGCTATAAATGAAACCATGCATATTTGGCCAAATAAGTGGGTGTACAAGTGATGTGTAATGGGTTGCATGCATTAGTTTATTTGTAACTAAGTCTTTATTCTATAAGTAGTTGATTTAAATAAATGTTATGATGCAATGACAATCTAGTATACTTATTTAATTAGTTGGCTATAAGAAGTTTAGACATTTATAAATTTTCATGAGATCTACTTGATTATGTGATATTGACGTAATATACATTGTATGATGACTTATGTTCATCGATGATTCTTTTGTGTATGACTTGGATCAAAGTATATAGTATGTGTTACACATGTGTGGATTATTTGATTATAAGATAATATTTGATAAAGATGATCTTTCATGATTCAATTGTTTTAACTAAAGTTTTAGCTTGCATGGTAATACCCGTAATCCCTAATCCAGTGACGGACTCGGGTTAAGGGGTGTTACACACAGAGAACCCCATTAGATAAACTGTCATTCAAAATTTTTTTCAGAGTATGTCATGGCCATGGAATTTTTCCTTCAAAGTTTCATATCTGAGTACGTGTTTATAGTCCTGATGGACTTACTTATTTACCACTGTGATGACTCGACTCACTTTACAAACTCTACGAACCAGACACATCCAAGACCCAAGATTTCATAACTTCATAACACTTTTCATACATCCTACAGAACTTATATTCAAGCAAACTAACTTATATATTAATTTGATCATAAATTTATTCCTATAGTTGTATAGGTATCATATTCAAACTATACTATCCAAGATTTTCATATTCCAATTTGATCACTTTCAAATAGATATACTTCAGTATGAACAGTATATATGTAAGATTCAGAGTAAAGACTCACCTGATTCTCACCTACTGCAATTCAAAGCTCCAAATCCAAATATCCATCTTAAACCAACAGCAACCACTACTTAGAAACATAATTTCACCATTACTAATCTTGTACATACAAATTACTTATCATTTCAATCGTTGACAATCCCATGCAGAAACTTTATACTTACAGTCTCACTTTTAATTATCACATACAGATTTACCATTCATAACTTGACATGCAAAACTGAAATGCTTACCCTGATGCGAAATAACCATGATCATCAAAGAACCATAGCTACCAAATCATCAATGTCAGTAAATACCACTTAAGAAAGAGGAATAAGAAAGAAAAACCCTTTCAAAACTCATTCCCACATATAAATATGACTTAACTTACTTAGTGGAATTTAACTAGTTTCATACGTTTCAGAACTTGCATTCTTAATGGCTTATAATTTTCGAGAGAAATATTATTAAATACCTTACGATCACAATTATCCAACTTGAATATTTAGTTAATTTCTAACCATGTTACTTAAAATCTAACCAGCATAGTATTCCAAATGAATCAGGCATACTATACTTTTGGCGAATACTCTTTCTATACTTACTCTTAATCTCTTCACACAAACTTCTCCTTGATACATGGTAGAATATCATAAAATCAAATTCTTACTTACTCTTATGGAGGCTACTATATGCCCACACATATATGCAAAAACAATTATTAGGGCGGACAACACTACGCCAGACAGACTTTTTACAACTATACGCCAAAATTTTGGACCCGCCAGATCTAGAGTGTTACAGTTTCCACTTCCTTTATAAGTTTTCCCAATATTCGCTCTCGTGGTGATAAATGTTAAAAGTTAGAGATTAAGTAGAAATGTCTTGAAGGAAATTGAAATCTACCTGACATAGATCCAGTGGGCTAGCAGCCACTTGTGTATGAAGTACTAGGTTAGACCTTAACTTGGCAAGGCCTTAGTCAAGTTTTTTGTGGTTTCTTCCTGATATTTTCTAAAAGCTTCCTCACTGGATTGGCGTAGTCCATACAACTCAGCCTTGTGGTGCTGCTCGTGAGCCCTAATTTGCTCCTTTAGAGAGGATTGTCTCTCCTTCAGTGATCTAATCTCCTTTTCCAAGTGAGTACTATAACAGCTCGTTTTTAGTCAAACCAGAACAGTGGTTTTGGGACCACAAATCTAATGTCAAAATAATTATCTTATTATTATTTTAATGTTTATGGCATGAAAATATGATTGTGTGAAATTTTCGTTAAGCAATTTTATCATTTGAGTGCTTAATTTGATAAAAAGGACTAAATCGTGTAAAGAACAAAAGTGTTGTTCTATTAGCTAAAAGTGTTCAATAGCTATAGAACCATAAATATAAGGTCCTTATGTGGTAATTAGACCATTTTTTAGTAAGTGGACATTTATGGGCATAGAATGGATGATTTAAATGGTTTATCATTAAGGTTATATTTGTAAATTTGTAATTAAACTTCAAATAAATAAAACAAAACCAAATTAAGTCCTCATATCATCTTCTTAAACCAATTATAAGGGTTAGAAGAATCCATTTTTATGTTCTTCATTCGGCTATGCTATTTTGCTTATTAAGGTACGGTTTTTGTCTCGTTTTTAATTATTTCTATGTTTTTGTGATCGTTGTAACTAGGTCTAGCTAGCCTACGGACTATTTTGCAAAATTGTTAAAGATTTTAGGTGTTTCCATTGATGAATACATGATTATTTTGATGTTTAATGATAGATTATGAATGTTTGTTGATGATTATACAAGTTTTGTTAAGCGATTGTTTAGTGAAAATGCAAATTAGGGATTAATTTGTGAAAAGTGTAAATTCATAGTTAAAATGTGAAATAAATGAAAAATATGGGCTGCTATGGTAATAAGATAAATCCAGCTAGCATGGGTAGGGACCTAATTGCATGAATTTGTGATTTTATGAAATAAGGACTAAATTGTAAAAGATGTGAAACATTAGGGGCAATTGTGTAAAAATGCCTTAAAGTGAATTTTGGACTAAATTGAATAAAAAGATGATTAAATAAGTTAATTTTGATTACAAATAGATCAAGAAAAGCGAAACTTAGATCTATATCGAGGGAAAAACAAAGTTCTCGACTAATCGACCAGTTTAATCGTTTTTACATCCGAGGTAAGTTCGTATGTAACAAGCATTGTTATAATTATGTTTTTAATGCTTTGATATTGCATAAACTATGAATACGAGACTAAAGACATGCTCGACAATGATTCGACAATGATTCGACAAGTTTGAAATCCCGCTTAAACCTTAAGAATAGATTTGGATACTAGTGACATGTCATTAGGGCTTATAGTGATTATGTGATCCGGGTGCTGGTCATGTACGTCCTACCAGTGGCTGAGTATACCGGCATGTGTTGTGGTTACTTGACAGCTTGTGTGAGCAGCACCATGTAGCTGCGTCTTGACCCACAGCTTGTGTGAGCAGGCTCGTTGATAGCTCGAGAGAGAGCATATATGTGATATGAGATTGAGATAGCATTGGCTATATATGTGGCACTTCGATGCAAGTTTCTCAAGTATCTGATAGTATTCTGATCAACGGGTAAATGAAAGATGTGGTTGAGTATGAGATTGATGCGAGATGGTAAAGGTATGTGCATGAACCGTATAAGCTTTGAATTGAGGAAATTGAGAAGTTTGCATATAATCTTATGATTTAAAGATGTGAAAGGTTTGTTAGTTAATACGAGTACATGAAGATATATTTGAATTGTTGAATTGTGTGTTTATGATTTCATTGAGTTTATTTCATACGAGCTTACTAAGCTATAAAGCTTACTTTGTTTATTTTCCACGTTTTATAGTGATTTCAAAGCTAGCATCGTCGGAGACTACGTCACACTATCCTACTATCACTTGGTACTTTTGAATTTTGGTATTTTGGTATACGGCATGTATAAGGACTTTGGTCATTTTGGCATATGTTTTGTCAAGGTATTTAACCATCTTAATTGGTTTGTAAATGTTTTAAGTTTGGTTTTGTTTTGCCATTTGAGTTGGCTTAATTTTGGTTGGTATTGTAACACCCTATACCCGAGACCGATGCTAGGACTGGATACAAGGCATTACCAAGCTAAAACTCACTTAAACATGTACTTACGGGCTGTAAAATTTTGAACCAACTTAAAATTGTTCTTTCTTGATCATAACATGCATATTAAGGGCCTACGAGGCCTTAAACATTTATCTGAACGCCTCCGAACACTTCATCTAACTCTCATCTTAGAAGTAGGGTTCACACGCCCATGTTGCTTGAGGACACGTCCGTGTACTCATTTACACGCCCATGCCTACAACCGTGGAAGGTTACTGACTTTATTCACACGGCTTTGACACGCCCATGTCTACCAACCGTGTGAAGCTACTGACTTCAACCACACGGCCTAAGCACACGCCCATGCTTTGAACGTGTGTCTTACACGGCCCATACACACGGCCGTGTAAAATGACCGTGGTCTAACTTGATTAAAACATTAAGGTGCAGGGTTAACACGGTCTAGACACACGCCCGTGTGTCTAACCGTGTAGGCAATTAGAGACTATTTACCAAGCCATTTGCCTCCCTTAAATTAAGATCAACTCAACTTCAACCAATACAAACCATTGATAATATAACTTTTATGAACATTACTACATATTTCATTGACATCTATATACAAACAACTTAAACAAGTTTGGCCAACCACTTAGCCATGTACAAAAGAATAATAACTTGATAGCCTATATAATGGCCTTACAAAAGAACATGTTCTCAAAATGAATGAATTCCTATACATGCCATACTTAGTAATATAATTTGGCTGTACAAAAATAAGGGTCGATAGTGTGCTATGAACTCCGACTCCAATGATGCATAATTTAGCTTGGCGGGACTACATAGAAAGAAACAATCAAAGACGTAAGCATTTAGCTTAGTAAGTTTGCATGTATAACACATAAAAAAATAAACTTGCTTCATATAAACCATTTGACATAAGAATGGTACTATTATCTCATCTATAAAGCTTACTTGTCCCATGGTACTTACTAATCTCATACTTGTAAGGTAACAAGGTACCTGTATCTCTTGATCACATTGATCAGCATACTTAAACATAATAATCATGTTTTCTAATTCATCATTCATAACATGAATAATATTAAATTTCACTTTGATAATGGCTTTACTTTCTTAACATTCTTGTTTTCACCTTTTAGCTTTGCTCATTTGCCCGATGAATTTCTATAATTTACTGGGAATACTAGATCTCTAGTAATGTACTTGATGCCAATTCCATACTCTAAATATGGACTTATGTGGAAGATCTCTTCTTGAATCAATGCCAAGCTTGCCTTGGTCTTACATGATAACTTATTTAATGCCAAGCTTGGGTCCTTGGACTTACATGATAACTTGTTCAATGCCAAGCTTGGGTCCTTGGACTTACATGATAACTTAATCAATGCCAAGCTTGGGTCCTTGGACTTACATGATAACTTGTTCAATGCCAAGCTTGGGTCCTTGGACTTACATGATAACTTGTTCAATGCCAAGCTTGGGTCCTTGGACTTACATGATAACTTGTTCAATGCCAAGCTTGGGTCCTTGGACTTACATGATAACTAGCTTAATTTCTGATGCCATGCCTTGGCTTGGTCTTATATGGACTTTCTTATCTCATGTACTGGACCGTATATCTAGGGTAATTCATCTTCAATCGGGAATTTCTCTTGCTTAATCTTATTGACTTCTTTGTTTAACATAACATTAAACCATTCATGATAACAAGGTATTTTATACTAAGCAATTAAATGATAAAATCATAAAGCTTAGAACTCATACAAACTTACCTCAAAATACAAAATGTATATAGTTAAGCAATTTAGTCCTCGACTTTGTTCTTGCCTCGGTTTCGATCCGGGCTTCGTTTTTCTTGATCTATAATCATAAATAGATCATTTAATAATCATATTGGCTAAATTGACTCATAACTCATACTTTGGCAAAATTACTAATTTGCCCCTATACTTTCTCATATTTGCACTTTTGCCCCTAGGCTCGTAAAATGATTTTCATGCAACTTTCTTAAACATCATGCTTAGCCGAATCATTTTCTCTACTATAGCAATCATCAATTCTCTCTAGTTCTAGCATGTATGACCAAATTTTATAATCATTACAAAAAGGTCCATACTATCATTTTTCATGAAATTCCTTAAGGAAAAGATGTTTATCTAACATCAAACTCTCATAAACTTCCATAAAACATCATTTAGCATGCATGTCATTCATGGCTAAATTTTTAAACATGCATCTTAGCTCATCAAATAGCTAAAAATAGCTTACTCATGCTACCGGGACTTCAAAAATACGAAGAATATCAAAAACCGGGCTTAGGAGCACTTACTAGCAAGCTTCAAAAATTGAAGAACCCTAGCTATGGCTTCTTTCAATTTTTGGCAATGGGGGAGGAAGATGATGAGATTTTTATCATCTTTTTTCCTATTTTAAACACTTATTAGACAAATGACCAAAATGCCCTTCCTCTTAAAAATTTCTATAACACCATCTCAAGGCCAATTTTGTCCAAAATAATATTTTGGAAAAATTGTTATTTAAGGACTTCTAATTACTATTCTAAAGCTATTTCATACAAAAAGCTTCTAGAAACTCATATTTTGCAGCTTTTTTACAATTTAGTCCTTTTGGACCAATCCACCACAATTTAATAAAATTGCTTCATGAAACATTCATACTAGCATGCAAACATGGCATAAATTTTGTAAACTCATAAATTCACCTCGGATTCGTGGTCTCGCACCACTATTCTGACTAGGCCCTAAATCGGGCTGTTACAGGTATGGTTATGTATATAAAGGTGTGCATATGGTTTATATTATGTAGTTAAGTTTGGCTTTGGAATGCTTATTGACAATAGATGTTGTGATTGTCAAATAGTAGAAGGTAGAGAGTTATATGCTTGTAAATTGAGCATGTTGATGTATGATTGAATGTGCATAATTGGTTAATTGTGTATGTGTGAATTTGGTATAAATGGTATGGCTTGAATATGTATGATTTAGGCTTGAATTGGTTGGTTTAAATGTCTATTTTTATGCCGTGAGTTGTGCAATTTGGTTTGGTATAGGTTTGTGCAAGTTAGGTGGCAAAATGGCTTGGTAAATAGCCTATTTTTGTCCACACGGGCAGAGACAAGGGCGTGTGTCTCAGCCATGTGTGATACATGGTCATGTACACGGCCGTGTGTGATACACGGTCATGTGCACGACCGTGTGTCCCCTGGTGTTGAATTAGAAACCAAGTCAATATGCTCCACATGGCCTCACACACGGGCGTGTGACTTGGCTGTGTGGCATAAGTTAGTATACCCTATAGGTTTGGTAAGGCCTAGCACATGGTCGGCACACGAGCATGTATGGTCATTTTTAGGGCACACGGGCTAGCCACACGAGCATGTGTGTTGGTCGTGTGACCCAAGTTAGAGAGTTACACGGGGTAGAACACGGGCTAGGACACAGCCATGTGCTTCCATATCGAATGTCCACATGGCCTGTGACACAAGCGTGTCTTTGGCCGTGTGCGACACACGGCAGGGCCACACGGGCGTGTGTCCCCTGTTTTTAAAAAATTTTCTAAATGTTCAAAAAGTTTTCAAAGTTATCAGTTTAGTCCTGAACCACTCCTAATGCATGTTTAGGGCCTCGTAGGCTCGTATTAGGGACAAAATGATTGGTTGTGAATGAATTGTATACGAATTGACTAATTGTATGTAAAATATAGGTTTAAATGTGTTATAAGTCCGGTAATGCTCCATAACCCTCTTCTGGCGTTGAATACGGGTGAGGGGTGTTACAAGTACACGTAGTTTGTGTATCTTTGTACTTAGCCTCCCAGGCCAAAACACAGGAGTCTAGTTGCTCGATCTTGTTTTGATAAATATGATTGGTTCTACGTAGTTGGGCTACAATCTATTTGCCAGTTTTCACTGCCTCCTCCAAACTCAAAACCTTAGCACTGTGAAGGTTACTGATTTCTAGGAGGAGCCAACTCCAAAGTCCATACTTCCACTAGTTCGAGCACACACCCTCTTCTCAGTTGTTTGTACTGCTTCCAAGCAACTTGAGAATCCACTAGTTGAAAGTGTGCACAAACACTTTCTTAAGGAAGAGGCCAACGAGTAGGAAATCCAAATTCGCACTCATGTTTGCAAATGGCATTTATGAATTTATCCTTCCTTAAATGTAGGTTCAAAATATTTATCTGCATTATAGGCTTGCAACCTAGGCTTACACTGAAATGAGCATTTCCAATAGAAGTCCCTTGCCTTTTTATCTTCAATTGGTAAAACTTTTGGAATACGCCCAGCAGTGGAAGTTCATTGTGCATGTAGTAATCTATGAAGTAAGCCATTAAGGTCCACCATGACAAGGCTGATAGTTGTCCAAGTGTGATGCCATATTCATTCAACACAACACAAAAGAAAGGATGAAGTGGCAGATGAAAGCCAGCCTCCAATAATATTAAGGGAAGGACAAAGCATAAGGTATTATCGCTTAGGCAACACCTCTGTGGTCGTCTAAAATTGTAAGCAAAGTTTAGGTGGAGAATACCCCGAGTCCTAAGTATTTGTGTATTTCATCTTGGGTGGTACTATATTTGTACATAGGAGTCTTCACATGTGGTGGAGTATCACGGAGACCTTGGGGACCAAATGAATCTGGACTTTTAGGGTTGACATTTCAGTTAACTTGGCCTTGGCCCCTCCCTCTGGTTGTTGTTCTAACCATTTTGAGTGAATGAAATAGAAAGAAAAGAAGAGCAAAGATTGCATTTGAGCAAGATGAGAACTGAAGAAGATGAGAGCAAAAAAGTTTAAGCAAAAAAGAAATTAGAGTTCTGATTAATTCAGTAAAGTGTTTTGAAAGGAGTGTTAAATTTCAGTTTTATAGAGAAATAAACGTGTCCAAGAAGATTAATTCATGGTAACTGTTCAGGTTCCTTAATATAAATTTTACATATGTCAAAGTGTAAGTTATATAATGCTTGAAATTACGAGAGTGGCCGCCAAGTTTTGAATTCACTAGTTTAAGAATATTGATGGCATTCTTCCAATTGGGGAATCTCTAAAGTGTATGTCTCTGAAAAGAAGTTACTGTGAGTATAAGAATCAGTCCGCTAATTAATGTTATGTGCCTGGCGGGAATAGATAGTTATACGCCGTTGTAGTGGAATTCTTCCAAGTTGGAAAAATTTCAAGGACAAAATTTTGTTAAGGGGGAGAGTTGCCACACCCCAAGTCTAACAAATTCGAGAATAAGGCATAGAATTATAAATTTATCTGTTGGCATAGTGTAATTCGCCAATTTTCAGTTACCAAGCTGATTAGAGTCTGGCATAATGTATACATCATAAAAGTGATTAAGGATTTTATCTCAAGATATCCTAATGTTTAAGAAAATATCATGATAGGCAAAGAATACGCCTGGTGAGAGTTTTCACCAAAAGTATGATACGCACAGATCTTTCCACCCGGTAACTCCTATAACACCCCAAAGTAGGGCCTAGAAGTTTTAAGGGTATTTTAGGAATTTTAGTTCTAAAGTACTCCGGATTGCATAGCATGGTAAATCAGAATTATATTTGACTATGGCATTTTAGCAGTTGAATCAATTTTCAAAAATAAGTACTAAAAGTCTTTTAATTTAGGTCTAGGTATTGATTTGAAAAAGGGGCAAAGTTGGGAATTTTTAAGAGGCAATTAGCCCAGATTTTAAATTTTCAACATATTTCTTACCCCAATAGCAGATTCACCTTAATTTGTTCCTCTCTTTTCTCTTGTTGTCCTTCCTTGTTCTCCTAATATTAAACCACTCGAATTTGATTTCCAAACTATAAGCTTTTGATTTCTCTCATCACCCAAGCCTTAAACATCCATAGAATCTCTTTAAAACACCCAAAACTCCATTGATTTCACCATTGTCAATCTTTTGGGTTTTCTCGGATTTGCGGCAAAAGTTTGATTTTTCATCAATAAAAGGTAATGTTTTTATTCCTTATGAGTTTTTCATGATATCTAGTCCTTAAAATTGAACTATTAGCCCACAAATTGCATGTTTCAGATAAAAGTCAAAGATTGGGTCGTTAATGGTGGATTTTTGGATTTTTGAGTTAAAACGTGGATTTAAAGTGTCTTTCAATTAGTTTTAATGTGATTAAGAGGTTTCTAAACTTACTTTGAAGTTTCATTAAAGAATTCTTGAGTTTTAAATGGATTTTCAAAAATTAGCCATAAACATGTCAAAAAAGTTGATACTAGGAATTGAGTATTTTATTGTAGTTTAAAGGTTTGGAATTAGTCGTAGGTGAATTATAAGATGAATGGATTTGGTTTAGGTGAAAAGACTGAGTATAGACCGAGATATTCGAATTTAAATTTTGTCATGTTAATGGTTTTGAGTTACATGAGAACTTAGGTTAAGCTTGTGTTTTGGTTGGTTTAAGTGTACCCTTGGTTGTTATTTGATTGTGTTTATTGTATGATTGTTGTGTATGAAGCCTCGAACTCATTAGAACCTGCTAAAAGTTAAGGAAGAGTTAGTTGAGCTTTCGACTTTTTAGCAAAAGCATAAAATGGTGAGTGTTTGGAATTATTTCTCGTAGACACGAGTCATATGTTATTTGGGAATTTAGTAGTAGCCTAAACCCTTACTCTAAATTTCGAGTGTAAGTTTTCTTACATCTATATTTATTTTGTGATTTATGTGCTTATATGACTATGAAATTATGCATAGTAATGAAATGCTCAAACATGTGATATGTGGATATGGTAACTATCGTGAAAAGTGCAAATAGTTACATGATAAATATATGTTATATGACAGTGTAGTGTTTTGCAAAAAATACAATTATGTAGTGATAGTGAACGGATAATCGATAAGTGATATGTGCTTGTTTTTGGATATTTTGGCCTTGTGATCTTGAAACCATTGGATATAGTTGGCATGTGATTGTGAGTACACACCTATATGTATAGTGATTTTGGGTGTAGAGGCCCTGGGACATGTTTGGAGGGAAATGGAATGTAAGCTAAGCTCCATTCAACGGGACATGTGAGGGGAACTAAGGAGAGTCATATGCTTCACTTTTGGGACATGTTTCACTCTATGAGTCATTTGGTGTGATTGGAGATCCGTGTATCCGATGTGTGATAATAGAGCTCACTATATGTTTCATAACTCAAGTGCCAATCTATCATATTATATGTGACTGTGTGAATCATGTTTTATTCTTAAATGAATATGTGATATGAGATATGTGCTTGAATGAGTATGCAAATGCTATGTAAATGGACTACTAGATAACACATGAATAAGTAATGTATGACAATAGACATAAGAACAAAGTGTTCGTGCTATATGGTTGTTGTGGATACATGATGACATGTTTGCATTGTAGTTATTCTAATCATGCACTGTTAAGCTTGCCCACTCTTTTCAACATATGCAAAGTAGTGACATTATGGTGTGGCGATGCAGTTTTTCCGAGGGAGTGATCCAAGGAAGGCTCGTTAGTATCTTGTATGATGCGATCTCGTGGTTGTTGTTGATTTCGAGTCGCGAATGTGGCCGATCGTAAAATTGAGAAGTATCATTCTGCTTTGAGATTAATTGAAGTTGGCTAAGTATAATCTTTTAAACAAGGGTTTTTGAATAGGTTTAAGATAGGTTAAGGTTATGGTTCGGCCAAACAAAAAGTTAAGGTGATTTTTAAGGTTGGTAATTTGGACGGAACGATTGAGCTTAAGGTCAAGAAAGAACCAATATTATAGATGAGTATTGTCCCGAATCTTATAGGACACTTAAGATGAATGGATGATAGTAATAGGACCTTGACCCACTATCTATTAAGAGATAGGAACTAAAGGTACCGTGGTTGAACGCCACACTCAAGGAGTGATAAGTTCACAAAGAAACAAGGTAGACGCCACTAGCAAGGCTAGATAAATTAGCTTGAGTCTTAAATGAGCAATGAGAGTTGAATAAACTCACAAAATATATATTAAATATATAAGGTGTCAAAAGTCTGAAATACAACTAATGAGCTTCATATTTATAGCTCAAAATCTTAGCTAGCCGAATGGACACAAAAGGTAGATAAATGGACAACCTTAATTCAGCTTAATTGAGCTGAAACTTCCTTGAACCTTTTCAAAATGTCCCTTGTAGTTTCCTAAGTTAACTTGGCTTAATTGAATGAAGGTGGAGCTGAATGGAGCTTAATATGATTGGCCAAGAGGTGTGAACAACTTTTAAGGAGCTGCCTTGAATAACCGAATGGTCTTGAGCCTTAAATGTCAGCTTGGGCACTTCAATGGCCTTGCAATTGATTCATCCGAATGTGAGCAGCCCTTGTAATGTAAAAGCTCAAAACTGAATGGTCTTGTGTGTGAAAGGAGCCTCCAGCCAATTTGAACAAGTGTGAAAACACTTGTGGCTGTTGATATATACGATGGGGCTGCTTGGGAAGAGAAATCAGCAACTCACTTTTGGCTCTTGCTAAACTGAATAGTTTCTTGGAGGATGGAAATCATCAGCACACCCTCATCAATTCCGTCCATGCATGTTCCTAAAAACACATTAAATTCAGCTAAGACAACTTAAATTCGGCTAAGACAAATTAATTCAAAACATGTAATTAAGTTGTCTTAAACTAGGTTACATTAAAAACACCTATTTGATATGTATTAATCTAAGACATATTAAACACCTATTTAATTTGTACTAAATGAAGACACATTAAAACCTTAATTAAAATGTCCAGATTATGGCACATTTAAACACACTATAAATGATGACATAATTAATAGCTCAAATTAAATAAACTAAATTAACTAACACCGAATTAAATATTTATTCCAGCAAAATAATGGACAAGTTAAAACGACTAAGGATGAGCTCAATGAGCTTGGAACGAGCTAGATGAGCTTGAAGAAGGTTGCAAGGCATGCTTGGCTTGCTTGTCCAAGAACGTTCGATAAGCCCCGCAACAGTTTCACCCCACACTTGATCAACTAAAGCCGAAACAGCCTCTTTGACTCCAAAGGTTCCATGCCAGCTTTAGGTGAGTCTCGGGTCTTGGGCGTATCATCCCCTCCCTCTTCAAAGCGATTTGTCCCTAAATTGTCACCTCCATCACAGGGAGATAAATCAGACACGTTAAAACTCGCACTAATGTTATACTCACCTGGAAGGTCAAGCTTGTAGGCATTTTTGTTAATCCATTCCAACACTTGGAATGGTCCATCTCCTCTTGGTAATAATTTTGACCTCCGTTGAGCTGGAAACCTTTCCTTCCTCATGTGAACCCAAACCCAATCTTCGTGTTCCAACACAACACGCTTCCTTCCTTTATTGGCCTTGTGCATGTATTGTTCGGTCCTTGCCTCAATATTGTCCCTCGCTTTTTGGTGTAGCTGATTCACGTACTCAGCCTTTCACTTAGCATCTACATGAACAAGCTTATCATTAGACAAAGAAATTAAATCAAGTGGAGTCAAAGGATTGAAACCATAAACAATTTCAAAAGGTGAGTGTTTAGTTGCTAAATGAACAGCTCTATTATTAGCAAATTCTATGTGCGACAAACACTCCTCCCATGACTTAAGATTCTTCTGAATAATAGCTCCCAACAAAGTTGACAAGACACGATTAAACACTTCTGTTTTTCCATCCGTTTGCGGGTGGCATGTGGTTGAAAACAATAACCTCGTGCCAAGCTTTCCCCACAATGGCCTCCAAAAATGGCTAAGGAATTTCACGTCTCGGTCGGATACAATTGTTCTAAGGATTCCATGCAAACGAACAACTTCACTAAGAACAAATTAGCAATATGAACAGCATCATCAGTTTTAGTGCAAGCTATAAAATGAGACATCTTAGAAAAACGTTCAACTACAACAAAGATTGAATCTTTTCCAATTTTGGTCCTAGGTAAACCAATGACAAAGTCCATGGAAATGTCAACATATGGTTCCTCGGGTATGGGCAATGGCGTGTACAGTCCATGGGGGTTGATCCTCGACTTAGCCTTCTTATAGGTCACGCAATGATTGTAGACCCTCTCGACATCTCGTTTCATCCTCGGCCAAAAAAAATGCTCTTGATTGCCAAGGTTTTAGCCATGCCGAAATGGCCTACGAGGCGTCCACTATGTACCTCTCTCACTAACAAGTCCCGAACGGAACCTTATGGGATGCAAAGTTTTCCTTCTCTAAAAAGGAATCCATCGGGCCTATAAAACTTGTCACAAGCCACATTTTCACAAGATTTTTACAACTCGCCAAAATCAGCATCATTCACATATAATTCTTTCAAAAATAAAAATCCAAGCAGTTTAGAATTTAGATAAGTTAAGAGTGTATACCTCCTTGATAGAGCATCAGCAACAATATTTTCCTTACCTTTATTGTACTTACTGACATAGGGAAAAGACTCCAAAAATTCTACCCACTTGGTATGATGTGTATTCAATTTGTTTTGGCCCTTGAGGTGCTTCAACGCCTCATCGTCAAAATGTATCACAAACTCCTTGGGCCACAAATAGTGCTGCCAAGTTTCTAGCGCTCGAATCAGTGCTACATCTCTTTGTCATAGGTCAGATAATTTAACGTGGCTCTATTTAATTTCTTGCTAAAATAGGCAACAGGCCTCCCGTCTTGAGTCAAAACGGCTTCGATCCCAACACCTGAAGCATCACATTTAATTTCAAACGTTTTAGTAAAATCTGGTAATACAAGTAATGGGGCGTTAGTTAGGCATTCTTTAATATCATTGAAAGCGTTTTCTTGTTCCTCGCTCCATTGAAAAGAAGAAGCCTTCTTGGTCACACTTGTCAATGGGGCAGCCAAGGTGCTGAAGTTAGGCACAAAATGCCTATTAATACTCGCCAAGCCATGAAAACTCCTCACTTGGCTTATGATCATCGGTCTAGGCCATTCTCGGATTGCCTTCACCTTATCTTGGTCCACTTCAAGTCCCTTCGAGCTGACTATAAAACCTAAGAAAACAACCTTGTTAGTGCAAAAGGTACATTTCTTAAGGTTAGCATACAAAGTCTCCTTTCGAAGGACTTCCAAAACAACTTTCAAATGCAATACATGATCATCCAACGATTTACTATAAATAATAATATCATCGAAATAAACAACGAAAAATTTTCCAATGAAAGAACGTAAAACATAATTCATAAGTCGCATGAAGCTGCTAGGTGTGTTGGTTAGGCCGAATGGCATGACCAACCGCTCATACAAATCGTGTTTCGTCTTAAAGGCAGTTTTCCACTCGCCACCTTCGCGCATACGAATTTGGTGATACCCGCTCTTAAGATCGATCTTGGAAAACAATTGTGCACCACTCAATTCATCTGGCATATCATCTACACGCGGTATTGGATGTTGGTACTTAATGGTTATTTTGTTCACCGCTCGTAGTCCACGCACATACGCCACGTTCCATCTTTCTTTGGCACCAATAGCACGGGTATGGCACAAGGGCTAGGGCTTTCTCGTATATACCCCTTTTCCATAAGCTCGTTCACATGCCTTGTAACATCCCAAAATAGGGCCTAAATGAAACAGTGGTTGTAAAACCACAAATCTGAGATAGAAAAGTTTATTTTGATTAATTTTTACGATTTACCAATTGATTGGATGCATGTGTTAGAGTATCGATAGAAAATTTTATGAATTTCATGTCTAATTTGCTTATTAGGGCTTAATTGTAAAAGTTGATAAATGAGAGTTCTAGATGCTAAAGGATTAAATTGAAGTGCATATATAAAGTAGGAGTCCTTAAATGGTAATTAGACCATTATATTTTCATGGAAAAAAATGGACATGCAAGGTAGAAATAACAAAAATTTTAATGAAGGGTATTTTAGTAAAATGTCAAATAAAAGAAATTAAATGGGAAAAAGATGGAAAAAGGTTGTCATCTTCTTCCTAGGGTCGAATCTACAAGGGGGGACTCCATAGCTAGGGTTTCCAAGCTTCCAAGCTCCATAGTAAGTCAATCCAAGCCCCATTTTTCATGTTCTTTACGTTTTTGGAATCCCGGTAACTCGGTTTAGCTTATTCTAGCAATATTTTAACCTAGGGTTCATATTTGGAAAAATACCCATAGGTGAAATGTGTTTATTTTGATGTTTTATGATAGAATATGAAGGCTGAAATTATGTTAAACAACTTTTGCTAAGCGATTTTACGTCAAAACGAGTAAAACGACATAATCGGTAAAAATATCTAATGTTCATAAGTACATGTTAGAGTGAGAATTTGATGTTGCCATAGAAGGGAAAAATGTTCAGCATGTCCTAAAATATTAGAAAATAGGATGAATTTTAATTTTCGAGCCTAGGGGCAAAAATGTAATTTTGCCATAATGTGATTTTTTGGATTGAATTAAATAGTTTAATTATTAAATAAGCTAAATGTGTTATTATAGATCGAGAAGAATGTGGAACCAACCTTGAATGAGGTAAAGGCAAAGTTAAGGACTAAATTGTAAATTTCGCCATATTTTGCACCGAGGTAAGTAGTATGTAAATAATTCATTACCTTATTGATGTTTTTATATTTCAGCATGTTTTATGTATTGTAGTTGATTTTTGAATCGTAATTGACTATTAAAGGAATGAAATAAAGTATTAAAAAGTGAGTTATTTTCCGTTTGAACCTTCAGAATCAAAAGAGGTAATTGGTATGTAGCTAGGTCACATGAGTGCTACTAAGTGTAGGCCACTATGTGTACAAGAGAGCTACAAGAGATTACATATACATAGCTAGGTCACATGCGTAGTACCGAGAGTACACCACGTGTACAAGAAAGCTATATGTAGCTAGGTCACATGTGTGGTATATAGTGTGAGCCACTATGTGTACAAGAGAGCTACGAGAAGGCTAGGTCATATGAGTGGTGCTATGTGAAGGCCACTATATGTACAAGAGATCCTGAATTATGAGTACAATCGAGCTAGGTCACATGAGTGGTACTGAGTGAAGGCCACTATGTGTACAAGAGAGCTTCGATTTCAAAGGTGGGATGTGTGCGAAACCACCGCGTATTCGTTATTATTCCGAAGCGTTCAACGGGAAAATCGACTAAGTGAAATTATGTGAGACTTTGTAGTGATAAGTATATGCATATGCATGTGTAACGTATGAGCAATATGCTCAATATGTAATCGAAAAATTTGAAAGATTGGTATAGGCAAGTGATGAACACAACTGAAGTGAGAGAGCAAAAATTTACAATAAAACTGTTTTGGACAGCAGCAGTGACGTGAATTTGAAAAATCACCAAAAATGGTAGAAATTGAATTATAAGTTGTATGAGATATTGATTTAAATCTTATTGAATATATTTTCATATAAAAAAAACAAAACAAGCAAAGTATTTGTATATTTTGGGATATTTAAATTTTTGTGAGACTGGTTCAAAATGGTTACTTGATCCCCTGTTCTGTCTTGGAAAAATCATTTTAAATTGTACAAAAATAATTTATAAGTTATATGATTGAAATCCTTAATGATTCTATTTTCAAATTAAATAAATTATATCATCATATGAATTCTGTACAATGATAAAATTGGTTCGTAGTGAAAAGTGGTCAGAGCAGTCGAATAGTGAAACAGGGGAATCTTTAAGGAATAAACTGTACTAATTGGAAAGACCAAAAATTCTTAAAATTTTATGGTAAGAAGATAAATGAGTCTAGTTTCAGGGAAAATTTACGGATCTTAATTTGGAATTTCGTAGCTTCAGATAAAAATAATTTAGTGACTGTGACTCGAATAGACAGCTTGCTCCAAACTTGAATAAATAATGAATTTGATTGTAGATTTGATTGTGTTGTTTTGTAAACATATTAAATCCATTATTAATCATTTATATACTTACTTACTAAGCTATATGCTTACTCTCTTTTCTTTTCCTTGTTCTATAGTGTCATCAAGCTAGCTCGGGATACGATGATCGTCGGAGATCCATCCACACTATCAGCCTTCGTTTGGTATTTTGAAAACAATATTTTGGGAATTATGGCATGTATAGAAGGCTTAATTGTTTTGTTATTTGTAGTAACGAATGGTTATTTTTCTTATGAGTATTGACGACTATGTATGGAAAAGTTTTAAATTTATACGGATTTTACATTTTTAAATTTTGTACAATAGCTTGGATCATGTCTGGTAATGCCTCGTGTCCTGTTACGGCGACGAACCTGGGTGAGGGGTGTTACATGCCTTTGAAGCTCTTTGGTTTCCTCGGGGTGGTATCAGAGCCAGGTTTAGTCAGTTCTCGGACTAACATAGCATGTGTAAAAGTCTAGCTATACATGCCATAAATATATTGTGATAGTGTGAATGACTCCTGACAATTTAAAATGTTTTTTTTAGTAAATGGATCCCGACCGAGCTACTGCTGACGATGTTGAAAGTAACGCGCTGGCTCCCGTGCAAGGGACCGCGCCAGTAGAGGATAGATCTGAAACACGTGGATAGGGAGAGGGGGCTCGGGAAGCCTTCCTCCAAATGATGAGTAATTGGTATACTGAGTTTATTCAAGCGAACCCGAATGCTCAACCTCCTCCACCCCGTCCCATACCTCAAACGGTTCCCGTAGCTCCCCAAGGCATGGATTTGGTAAGAATGAACAAGCCTCTGGTCGACAAAATTAGGAAGCAAGGAGCAGAAGAGTTTAGAGCAAAACATTGATGATGATCCTGAGAAAGCAGAGTTCTGGCTCCAAAATTCTATCCATGTGCTTGGTGAGCTCTCGTGTACACCGGAAGAGTGCTTAAAATGTGTTGTATCACTTCTGAGAGATTCGGCCTACCATTGGTGGAAGACTTTAGTAGCAGTTGTGCCAAAAGAAAAGATTACTTGGGATTTCTTCCAGGAAGAATTTAGAAAGAAATACATAAGTCAGCGGTTTATTGATCAGAAACGGAAAGAGTTCCTTGAATTGAAGCAGGGCAAGATGTCTGTGGCAGAGTACGAGCATGAATTTGTTAGACTCAGTAAGTATGCCCAGGAGTGTGTGTCCACCCAGGCTATTATGTGCAAGAGATTCGAAGATGGGCTTAATGAAGACATTAAAATGTTTGTGGGAATTCTGGAACTGGAAGAATTTGTGGTATTGGTCGATCGAGCCCTTAAAGCTGAGGAATTAAACAAAGAAAGAAGGAAAGCTGCTATCGAGGCCCGAGATACAAGAAAGAGACTGATGAGCAAGTCGTTCCAACCCAGTCAAAAAGGCCCAGAGAGATGAATTCTCGAAGGACAGCTTCAGCTGAGTATTCACATCGAGACCATGAGAAATTGTATTTGGGCTCAAAAACTCAAGCTACTTCAGTGGCAAGTGTGGGCAATGTGAAGTCTAGTAAACCCGAGTGTCAGCACTGTGGTAGGCAACATTTTGGTGAGTGTTGGGGAACTGGTCGAGCTTGTTTCAGGTGTGGTTCTCGCGAGCATTTTATTAAAGATTATCCGGAGAAAGCTAAGGAAGAAATATTTCAAAGTGCTAGACAGACTAACACTGCTAATAAAGGTAGACCTTCGAGAAATACTAGAAGTGGAGCTAGCAGTAAAAGTGTGATGAAAGACCCAGCTGCGAGATCAGAAGCTAGAACACCTTCCAGGACATATGCCATCCGAGCTCGTGAAGAGGCATCCTCCCCTGATGTAATTACGGGTACATTTTCTCTACATGATATTAATGTTGTTGCTTTGATTGATCCGGGTTCGACCCATTCCTATGTTTGCTTGAAATTGATGCCTAGTAGAAGTATGCCTATAGAATTTACAGAATTTGTGATTAAAGTATCGAACCCATTAGGCAAGCATGTGTTAGTAGATAAAGTATGTAGAAATTGCCCTTTAATGATTAGAGGTCATTGTTTTCCGGCCGACCTCATGCTATTGCCATTTGACGAGTTTGATGTGATTCTTGGTATGGATTAGCTGACCGCACATAATGTGATAGTAAATTGTGGGAAGAAATTCATCGAGCTGAAATGTGAAACTGGTGAAATTCTTCAGGATAACTCAAATGAGTCAGATAGTTCATTTGCTATGATTTCTATTATGTCTGCTCAGAAATGTTTGAAAAAAAGGGGTATGAAGCTTATCTTGCTTTTGTGTTAAACACTAAAGATCCAGAGCTGAAAATTGAGTCAATGCCAGTAGTATGTGAGTATCTAGATGTGTTTCCGGAAGAATTACCAGGTTTGCCTCCTGTTAGAGAAGTGGAGTTTGGTATTAAGTTGATTCCAGGTACCACACCCATCTCTATTGCTCCATATAGAATGGCCCCGTTGGAATTGAAAGAATTGAAAGCTCAGCTGCAAGAATTAACTAATAAAGGCTTTGCAAGACCTAGTTGTTCACCCTGGGGTGCACCAGTCCTATTTGTGAAAAAGAAAGATGGTTCGATGAGATTGTGCATAGACTATCGGCAACTTAACAAGGTAACAATAAAGAATAGGTATCCACTACCTAGAATTGATGATTTATTTGATCAATTGAAGGGAGCCACTATGTTTTCTAAGATAGATTTGAGATCCGGATACTACCAGTTGCGAGTTAAAGAGTCAGATGTTCCGAAGACTGCTTTCCGGACTAGGTATGGTCATTATGAGTTTCTTGTGATGCCATTTGGCTTGACTAATGCTCCTGCCATTTTTATGGACTTAATGAACCGAATATTCAGACCTTACTTGGATAAGTTTGTAGTCATGTTTATTGATGATATTTTAATTTATTCTCATGATGAGACTGAGCATGCAGAGCATTTGAGAACTGTCTTACTGACTTTGAGAGATAATCAGTTGTATGCCAAATTTAGTAAAAGTGAGTTCTGGCTTCGAGAAGTTGGATTCCTTGGACACATTGTCTCAGGTGAAGGCATTAGAGTTGACCCGAGCAAGATCTCCGCCATTGTTGAATAGAAGCCTCCCAGGAATGTATCTGAGGTTAGAAGTTTTCTGGGATTACCTAGTTATTATAGACGATTTGTAGAGGGATTTTCCATGATAGCAACCCCATTGACGAGATTGCTATAGAAAGATGTCAAATTTGAATGGACTGAGAAGTGTCAGCAGAGTTTTGTCAAGTTAAATACATTATTGACTGAAGCTCCTATCTTAGTACAACCAGAACCAGATAAAGAATTTGTGATTTATAGTGATGCAGCCTTGAATGGATTGGGTTGTGTACTTATGCAGAAAGGTAAAGTAATTACTTATGCTTCTAGACAGCTAAAACTGCATGAGAAAAATTATCTGACGCATGATTTAGAGCTAGCTGCCATTGTATTTGCTCTGAAAATTTGGAGACATCACTTGTATGGTGAGAAGTGCCGAATATTCACTGATCATAAAAGCTTGAAATACTTGATGACTCAGAAAGACTTGAACTGGAGGCAAAGAAGATGGTTAGAGTTGATTAAAGATTATGAGCTAGTGATCGATTATCACCTGGGTAAAGCAAATGTTGTTGCTGATGCTTTGAGTAGAAAATTTTTATTTGCATTGAGAGCTTTAAATACTAGCTTGGCTTTATCAGATGACGGTTTCATTATAGCTGAGTTGAGAGCTAAACTGACGTTTCTTGAAGAAATCCGTGAATCTCAGAAAGATGACAGTGAGTTGCAAGCTAAAAGAGCTCAGTGCAAGTCAGGTGCAGAGTCTGATTTTCAGATCGGTTTCTATGGTTGTTTGTTGTTCAGAGACAGAGTATGTGTACCGAAGAATGACGAGCTTATTCAGAAGATCTTACAGGAAGCACATAGTAGTTCTTTGTCTATACACCCAGGTAGTACAAAGATGTATAATGATTTGAAGAAAATGTATTGGTGGGTAGGAATAAAAAGAGATATTTTAGAGTTTGTTCCTAAATGCTTGATCTGTCAGCAAGTAAAGGCCGAATATCATGTGCCTTCAGGTTTATTGTAGCCTGTGCTAATCCCTAAGTGGAAATGGGACCGAGTTACTTTGGATTTTGTGATAGGATTACCGTTGACACCGAGGAAGAAAGATGCAGTATGGGTTGTAATTGATAAGCTAACGAAGTCGGCTCATTTTATCCTAGTTCGTATGGATTATTCGCTTGATAAGTTGGCCGAATTATATATCTCAGACCTTGATAAGTTGGCCGAAATATATATCTCAGAGATAGTCAGACTACATGGGGTACCATTATCGATCATTTCAGATAGAGATCCGAGATTTACTTCACGGTTTTGGAAAAAGTTACAGAAAGCTTTGGGCACAAAGTTGAGTTTCAGTACAGCTGTTCATCCTCAGACCGACGGTCAGTCAGAGAGAGTAATTCAGGTTCTTGAAGATATGCTTAGATGCTGTGTATTAGAATTTCAAGGCAGTTGGGAAAAGTATTTACCATTAGTGGAGTTTGCCTACAATAATAGCAGTCGAGTTTGAAAATGGCACCTTATGAGGCTTTATATGGATGCAAATGTCGTACACCTTTATATTGGACAGAGCTTAAGGAAAATCACATTCATGGGGTCGATTTAGTTAAAGAAACAGAAGAGAAAGTAAAAGTCATCAGAGATTGCTTGAAAGCAGTTTCAGATAGACAGAAGTCATATGCAGATTTGAAGAGAAAAGAGATTGAGTATCAAGTTGGTGACAAAGTGTTTTTAAAAGTATCCCCATGGAAGAAAGTCCTCAGATTTGGCAAGAAAGGCAAACTAAGTCCACGATTTATTGGACCGTTTGAGGTTGTTGAGAGAGTTGGGCCATTAGCATATCGGTTAGCTTTGCCAACTGAGTTAGAGAAGATTCATAATGTGTTCCATGTATCCATGCTGCGTCGTTACCGTTCTGATCCATCACATGTGATGTCTCAGACGGAGGTTGAGATTCAGCCATATATGACTTACGAAGAGGAACCAGTTAAGATTTTAGCTCGAGAGGTCAAGCAACTAATGAACAAAAATATCAAACTTGTGAAAGTATTTTGGAATAGACATGGGATAGACGAGGCTACATGGGAGCCCGAAGAGGCTATGCGAAAACAGTACCCAAACCTCTTCACAGGTAAGATTTCCAGGGACGAAAATCCCTAAAGGGGGAGAAATGTAACATCCCGAAATAGGGCCTAAATGGAATAGTGGTTGCAAAACCACGAATCCGAGATAGAAAAGTTTATTTTGATTAATTTTTATGATTTACCGATTGATTGGATGCATGTGTTAGAGTATCGATAGAAAATTTTATGAATTTCATGTCTAATTTGCTTATTAGGGCTTAATTGTAAAAGTTGATAAATGAGAGTTCTAGATGCTAAAGGATTAAATTGAAGTGCATATCTAAAGTAGGGGTCCTTAAATGGTAATTAGACCATTATATTTTCATGGACAAAAATGGACATGCATAGGTAGAAATAACTAAAATTTTAATGAAGGGTATTTTAGTAAAATGTCAAATAAAAGAAATTAATGGGAAAAAGATGAAAAAAGGTTGTCATCTTCTTCCTAGGGCCGAATCTTCAAGGGAGACTCCATAGCTAGGGTTTCCAAGCTTCCAAGCTCCACAGTAAGTCAATCCAAGCCCCCTTTTTCATGTTCTTTACGTTTTTAGAATCCCGGTAACTTAGTTTAGCTTATTCTAGCAATATTTTAACCTAGGGTTCATATTTGGAAAAATACCCATAGGTGAAATGTGTCTATTTTGATGTTTTATGATAGAATATGAAGGCTGAAATTATGTTAAACAACTTTTGCTAAGCGATTTTACGTGAAAACGAGTAAAACGACATAATCGGTAAAAATATCTAATGTTCATAAGTACATGTTAGAGTGAGAATTTGATGTTTCCATAGAAGGGAAAAATGTTCAGCATGTCCTAAAATATAAGAAAATAAGATGAAGTTTAATTTTCGATCCTAGGGGCAAAATCATAATTTTGTGAAAGTTAGGGGGCAAAAATGTAATTTGGCCATAATGTGATTTTTTGGATTGAATTAAATAGTTTAAATATTAAATAAGCTAAATGTGTTATTATAGATCGAGAAGAATGTGGAATCAACCTTGAATGAGGTAAAGGCAAAGTTAAGGACTAAATTGTAAATTTCACCATATTTTGCACCGAGGTAAGTAGTATGTAAATAATTCATTACCTTATTGATGTTTTTATATTTTAGCATGTTTTATGTATTGTAGCTGATTTTTGAATCGTAATTGACTATTAAAGGAATGAAATAAAGTATTAAAAAGTGAGTTATTTCCTGTTTGAACCTTCGAAATTGAAAGAGGTAATTGGTATGTAGCTAGGTCACATGAGCGGTACTAAGTGTAGGCCACTATGTGTACAAGAGAGCTACAAGAGATTACATATACATAGCTAGGTCACATGTGTAGTACCGAGAGTACGCCACGTGTACAAGAAAGCTATATGTAGCTAGGTCACATGTGTGGTATATAGTGTGAGCCACTATGTGTACAAGAGAGCTATGAGAAGGCTAGGTCATATGAGTGGTGCTAGGTGAAGGCCACTATATGTACAAGAGATCCAGAATTATGAGTACAATCGAGCTAGGTCACATGAGTGGTACTGAGTGAAGGCCACTATGTGTACAAGAGAGCTTCGATTTCAAAGGTGGGCTGTGTGCGAAACCACCGCGTATTCGTTATTATTCTGAAGCGTTCAACGGGAAAATCGACTAAGTGAAATTATGTGAGACTTTGTAGTGATAAGTATATGTATATGCATGTGTAACGCATGAGTAATGTGCTCGATATGTAATCGGAAAATTTGAAAGATTGGTATAGGCAAGTGATGAACAAAACTGAAGTGAGAGAGAGCAAAAATTTACAATAAAACTGTTTTGGACAGCAGCAGTGACGTGAATTTGAAAAATCACCAAAAATGGTAGAAATTGAATTATAAGTTGTATGAGATATTGAATCTATTTTCATATAAAAGAAACAAAACAAGCAAAGTATTTGTATATTTTGAGATATTTAAATTTTTGTGAGACTGGTTCAGAATGGTTACTTGATCCCCTATTCTGTCTTGGAAAAATCATTATAAATTGTACAAAAATAATTATGGGGTATAAGTTATATGATTGAAATCCTTAATGAGTCTATTAAATTATATCATCATATGAATTATGTACAATGATAAAATTGGTTCGTAGTGAAAAGTGGTCAGAGCAGTCGAACAGCGAAACAGGGGAAACTTTAAGGAATAAACTGTACTAATTGGAAAGACCAAAAATTCTTAAAATTTTATGGTAAGAAGATAAATGAGTCTAGTTTCAGGAAAAATTTACGGATCTTAATTTGGAATTTTGTAGCTTCAGATAAAAATAATTTAGTGACTGTGACTCGAATAGACAACTTGCTCCAAACTTGAATAAATAATGAATTTGATTGTAGATTTGATTGTGTTGTTTTGTAAACATATTAAATACATTATTAATCATTTATATACTTACTTAATAAGCTATATGCTTACTCTCTTTTCTTTTCCTTGTTCTATAGTGTCATCAAGCTAGCTCAGGATACGGTGATCGTCGGAGATCCATCCACACTATCAGCCTTCGTTTGGTATTTTGAAAACAATATTTTGGGAATTATGGCATGTATAGAAGGCTTAATTGTTTTGTTATTTGTAGTAACGAATGGTTATTTTTCTTATGAGTATTGACGACTATGTATGGAAAAGTTTTAAATTTATACGGATTTTACATTTTTAAATTTTGTACAATAGCTTGGATCATGTCTGGTAATGCCTCGTGTCCTGTTACGGCGACGAACCTGGGTGAGGGGTGTTACATGCCTTTGAAGCTCTTTGGTTTCCTCGGGGTTGCTACGATAGGCCGAGTGATTGGGAATGGCGGCTTCGGGAATGAAGTCTATTTGGTGTTCAATTCCCCGAATGGGTGGCAACCCACTAGGGACTTCATCTGGAAACACGTCGTCAAAGTCCTGCAAAAGAGAAACAATCAAAGAGGGAAGATTTTCATTCAAATCGTTAGTGTTCAAAAAGTTCTCCTTGTACATGAGTACAAGAATCGGTTGCTTCAACAAATAGGACTTTCGAATCTCTCTCTCCTTTGCATTTATACTAATTTTCCCAACTCCTTTTCTTCACTCATTTTGTTCTCACGATCCTTGCTCTTTTCTCTCAGTTTGATCTATAACGCCCCAAATTTGGGCCTAGAAGAATTGGGCCTATGGGGCTTTGGGCTTTGGCTTTCAGAAATTTTTTTTTTTAAGTGAGCGAGAAAAATGACAATTGGCGTGTGGGCTTTGAGGATTAATGAATTTGGAGTGTCTAGATGTGTTGGAGATGTCCTAGGATCAAGTAAGGGTAAAGGAAAAATTTTGGTTTTTGCCTTAGGGAACAGTGACTTCAGTTAGTAGGCCTTTTTAATAAATGAAGAAGAAATAGGACACAAATGGGCTTCTGGTCCAGTGGTAAGTGGCATCACTTGGGAGCTATAAGGTGGCGTATTGTAAGCTGAAGAGGTCCAAGGTTCGAGGCTTATGAGTGGTATTTTGTGGAGTGTTTATTTTACTGTATGGACAGCCAAAGTTGTGTTGGTTTGAACTCTTGCCATGGAGAGTTTGAAGTAAACAGATGTGTTGGATGTGGAGGAAATTTCAGATAAGATTAAGGTGTTATCAGGGAGAAAAGTCAAGAGATGAGGAGAGGGACAAGTTGGTGCCGAATGGGACTGTGGGGGGAAGGTAGGATTCGGCTTTGGCTATAAAAAGGGGGTGTCGAATTCATTGAAAGGTTCCTTGGGTTCTGTTATTTCTTCCTTTTCTCCCCCTCAGTCGAATTCTTTCATTTGCCGAAAAGAAAACCCATCATTCTTTTTGCCAAAATTCCTATTAGAGTTGTGTTCTTCTTCTTTCTCTGAAAGCCAAATTCCCCTATAGCCAAATTCTCTTCTTTGCCAAATTACCATCATCCTTCCTTCCCGAAATCCCCATTAGTGCCGAATCTTTGCTGTTTTTCTCTATCACAAATCAGTTGGTAGCTACTCTCAGTCAAGGTTAAAATCTGAATCTCGTTCGGTAGTTATCTAGGCCGCAGGATCTAAGGTTGGATTCGGTAAGTATTCTGTTAACTCCCCTTAGTATGTTTTGTTAAAAGTCGAAGGGCGATCTAATTTTTCATTATCAGTGATCTTGTATTAACAAGGGTAAGGATCGGAGATCGCAAGCGTGGTAGGATCATTAGCAAGGGTAAGGATACTCAACTCGATTATGGTTGAAGTGAATGGTCGAATGTGTGGATGACTTGTATGGATTACGAGTCACCCGAACTTTGATGGTGTATGTGTGAGTGCAGATCTAGGGAACACTTGTGATTAGTAGTGAAGGAAGGGCCATTAGAACCCGGTGGCACACGGTAAGGTTACGGTAAGGTTTCGGCTTTTGAGTAAATATTTTGATTAAGTATGACTGGTTGATTGAAGGTTGGTTGGTTGTAGGATCAAGGCTAAGGATAGAATAGCACGTCGTGGTATCCAGGTGTGTACAAACACTACACACACACATGGTTATGGCAATGCCGAAAAGCTGAAAAGTCGAAAGTGGCTAAATGGGCCTGGTGGGCCCTGAAGCTAAGTTTGATAAAATGGTTTGATTTAATTATATGAATTGGGTTAAGCAAGCATGTTACATGATCTAAAATTATTTTGGGCCTAATGGGCCATATGATTGAGACTTGGGCCTAATGGGCCATAAAGATGTGACGTGGCCATTATGGGTTATATGAACGTGAAATGGGTTTGATGGGCTTTATGGGGATATAGACTAGTATTCTAGGGTTTTATGGACTTTAGGCTTAGTACTAAACAACTCTTAAACCGCATAAGACTTTATATTAATTAAACATTGTTCGTGGACAAGTCGCTAGGTTAAAGTGTGGTAACGGGCATGTGCATGTCTAGGATTAGATCTAGGGAGAGCTTGGTACTTAAGCAGCCCTAGCAGCCCACCTCCTCTTCTCTGGAATCCTACCTGGTGCATAGTGTTTGTTCATTTTAGCCACAAGGACTTGTTAATGGGCCAAAGTTCATAACTAAAACCCGAGAGGGACCAAATACCCCTAGATTTGTAAAATTACTAAAATACCCTTGATTTGAAAATACCCAAAATACCCTTAGTTAGAAAATTACTGAAATACCCTTGATTTGCAGAATTACCAAAACATCTCTGATTTACAAAATCTCCAAAATACCTTTGTTTTCAACATTACCTGAATACCCCAATAAAGTAGATTTATGGAAATACCCTTGGGTTGTGAAATGACGGAAATACCCCTATGTGATGAATATGAGTTTTGTGGATGTTACTCATGTGCATGTTGCATTCATACGATATTCTGTTTAGGATGCATATGGGTGGGAATTATGGTACAGAGGAAGATTTGAGGATCGCATAGTCGCTTGACGACCGTGGACCCACCGGTGGCTTTAAGCCCATTATATGATTAGCAGCTTTGCTACAACGTTGGGTAGTGCCGTTGTGAGTGCTAACTTTGGTGTGTAGAGGATGGGTGGGTCAATTTAGAAATCCCTACAGGTGTGTAGGGTTGGAAAGGAAATGGTGTGTGTAGCGGATGGATTTTTGGGAGGGTTTTGCATTACCTTGTCTTGCATATGATATGATATGAGGTCATTGTGGGCTAAGGCCCAAGACCACCGATTTCGATAGGGCTTAGGCCCAATGTGAATATTTGTATGTTGATTTGATTGCCAAGGGTTGTACACACTGAGTTTCGAAACTCACACCCTTTATTTAATGTTTCAGGTAATCCTCGGTAAACGGCTCGACGTGGGAGAGGACTCGGAGATGGCCACACTACAAGATGTTTAAATTTTTTATTTTTATTTATTTGTTTCAAAAGACATAGTTTTAATTGCTTATTTCCGTTGGATGTAATAAGGCCTTGTACTCCAGTTTGGCGTTACTTATGGGTTTTATTATTATCTCCGCTGCTTAATTTTTATTTTAACTTAAATAAATTTCTAAAGTTTAATAAGGTTTTCAAAATAACTATAACCTATGGGCTTTATTTATAAAATGGGTTTTTTTCATTACTTAACAAGACTCAAGGATTTTGGGCTTTTGGGCCTTAAACTTTAACTTAGCAAAATCGTTTGAATTATGCTTTTGATGTGACACACTGGATTCGGGCCTAACTTCTAGGCCGGGTTTGGGGTGTTACATGATCACTTGTTTTCCTTTCTTTTTTCTCGATTTTCTTTTCTTTCTCTTTTTCGCTCTTCTCTTTTTGCTCACTCTTTTTAAATCGTTCAATGGAATCTTTTAACTTCAATTGATCTTCATAGACTTGTTTTGGCGTCAATGGAGCCAAAGTCATATTCTTCCCAAGGTATTTGAAAGTGTAGCGGTTTGTGTAGCCATCATGAATAACTTTATGATCAAACAGCCATGGTCGTCCCAACAGTAGATGACCGGCATGTATGGGCAGCACATCACAAAGAACCTCGTCATTGTACTTGCCGATTGAAAATGCAACTAGGACTTGTTTGGTCACCTTCAACTCTCTGCCATTGTTGAGCCATTGAAGTTTGTATGGATGCGGGTGCTTAGTTGTTGGCGAGCCTAGTTTTTCCACCATTAAAGTGCTGGCAACATTGCTGCGACTTCCACCATCAACGATCAAACTACACACCTTGCCTTAGACATGGAAACGTGTATGGAAGATGTTCTCTTATTGTTGCTCATTCTCCACGCTTTGAAGGCTTAGACTTCGTTTGATGACGAGAATTTTGCCATCAATAATGTACTCAAGTTCTTCCTCCTTGTCGGTGGTTGCGTCAGATTCTTCGTCTTTTTCATCCCCCGACTCAATTTCTCCATTGGCTCTCACAACCATATTGCTTTGATTAGGGCATTGGCTGGCGATACGCCCCCTTCCTAGGAATTTGAAGCACTTGATGTCCCTTGAACGGTTAGGAAAGGCTTCGTTATTGCCTTTGCTAGAATCGCCAATAGGCTTGTTAGGCTTTGCAGATACCGCTTGTTCTTTCGCACGGCTTGGTAAATCTTCTTTGCTGGTGCCTTGACCCCATTTTGAAGTAGTAGTGTGGTTAGAATAGGTTTGGATGGAGCCTTTTCTCTTTAATTGCTTCTCCACCTTTATGGCCATGTGCACCATATCGACTACTTCAACATAATGTTGAAGCTCCACCATGTTAGAGATGTCACGGTTAAGACTGGATCTTCTTCCCTATCCGCACAAATCATGGCAATCTCCATCTCTTTGAAATAATCCTCCACGCTTCGATTACCTTGCGTAAGGTTTTGAAGCTTTTGATATAGTTCACGATGATAGCAGGAAGGAATAAATCTCTTACGCATTACGACTTTCATTTCGGCCCAAGTGGCTATAAGTCATTCTCTGTTTCTTCTCTGACTCGTGGTTAGCTGATCCCACCATATCATGGCATAATCAAAGAACTCGATTGCCAGTAGCTTCACCTTATTGCTCTCCAAGTAGTTGTGACACTCGAAGACCAATTCTATCTTCTTTCTCATTCAAGGTACGCCTCCAGGTCGAATTTACCTTGGAATGGTGGAAAGGAAAACTTGATGTTCTTTAGCTCGTCGTGGACACGATCTCGCTCGCAAGGGCCTCGGTTTTTGCCCTCATCGTCTTTCGCTTTGATTCAACGCTTGGTCGCTTTCCACATCGCTTGGTTCATAGAGGTCATCTGATTGAACCTGGGTCAGCCTCGCTCCCTTCTTGGGCTTTGGGGAGTTCTTTCTCACTGGCCCCTCTCTTCGACACGGTCCAAACGTTCTTGTATGGAATCTAGTTTTTTTCAGAGCATTCGTTGGAATTCACGAATGAGTGCTTGTTGAGCCAAGTCGGGCACTCCTCCTCCGGCCGCAACGTTTCGAACAGGGCGTAATCCTCCTCCTTCCACAGCATTTCTCTCTAGGCTTCGAGACATGTTGTTTTAAATCCTGACCACAAATCCTCACAGTACACTCGCAAAGAAAAAAGAAATAGATGCCTTTCCACTCGTGTTTACACTCGATATATTGGCTTTTTCTACTCTCTAATGAGCTCACCACTCTCGTGCCTTTTTCCACTCAATTCTCCCCTCTAAGTTCGTGAAGGACTCGTTTAGACTTATAAGTAGCTCGTGGGTCGACTTCAAAGGGTGTACAGGGTAGATGTCGTTTCGGGTATAGAGTGGGCTGAAGGAAAAGGAAGGGTTTTCGAGTGTGGCTGTAATAGCCCGATTTTGAGGCTAGTCGGAACAGTAGTTTCGAGACCACTAACTTGAGGTTGAGGAAATTATTTTCATATTATTTCATGTGTTGTAGCATGATTATATGGATGCATGAAAATTTTGGGTGCTTTAATTTAGCGATTAATTGTGAAAAAGGACTAAATCGCATAAAGTGCGAAAGTTCTATTTTACAAGCTAAAGGTCTCTAATGGTTGTAGATTATTAATTGGAAGCCCTAAAAGTGAAATTAGACCCTCATAAGATGAGTGTCTGGTCATAGGGGACAAAGAATTAAATTTTCAAAGCATTAGGTGAGATTCTGGTGGTAATTTGTCTAATATTATAATAAAATAAGAAGAAGAAAAGATATCATCTTTTCCCCTTCTTCTCACCACCTAAAATTTCAAAGAGAAACACCATGGGAGCTTGAAAAATTTCAGCAACTCCTTATCTCTACAAGTAAGTGACGTTTGATGATTTTTGTACTTTTGGAGTTCCCAAGCTTAAGCTAGCTAATGAGGGGACTAATTTGCAATACGGTTGAAAGTCTAACGACTTGCCATGAGAATGTTTATGTTGTTTGCTGAGTTTTTATGGAAGAAAATGAATGTTAGAGAGATGAGAAACAACTTTGGTGAAAGGTGTAATCATGAAAACACCTAAATGGGACCAAGTTGTAGAGTTTGTGATTTTGTAATAAATGCATGAAATAGATGAAATTGTGAGTAGTTGTAGAAGAAATAAATGTTCATCTAGGCTTGTTTATTGAGAAAATGAGTCGAAAAATGATTTACGAGCCTAGGGGCAAAATCATAATTTTGCCAAAGTGTAAGGGCAAAATGGTCATTTTTGCCTAAGTGTAGATTTTGATGTATTATGATCATAGAATGATCTAAATGAGTGAGTTTTATTGTTATAGATCAAGAAGAGCACGGATTAACCTTGACCAGAGAAAAGGCAAGGTTACGGATTAAACTACAAATTGAAACGTTTTGCATCGAGGTAAGTTTATGTGTAAACGATGCATTTTATATATACATTGTGGTTGCTAATTGGTGCATGGCATGAATGAGAACATGTATGATTCAAGTGGATTGAATGTGGTAGTTATTGAATAGTTTTCGTATGAATGACGAAATAGATATCTAAATGTGTAATAACAACACTTGATGGTGGGCTAAGTGCGATACCACCTTATTACGTAACTACGATGGGCTGTTTGCGATACCATCGTTTATATTGATATTTGGTGGGCTATGTGCGATATCACCATAATTATCCTTTTTGGTGGGCTATGTGCGATACCACCCTATTAAAGATTGATGGTGGGCTAAGTGCGAAACCACCGAGTGATTTGGTGTCGTGATTGGTTTAGTGAGTAATTATGAGGTGTTGTATCATGAGAATTTGTGGTGTTAAGTGCAGGGATGCAAGCTAATGAATGTAAGCATTATGTTTGTGATATGGTTGGAATGTGGTATGGGAAGAAATGAGTAAGCATGATTATGATTGTGGATTGTTTTTGTTTAGTATATGATGCTATTTATTGTTTAACACATACTAAGATGTTATTTGTTTACATGTAAACTTACTAAGCTCAAAGCTTACTCCCCTTTTTCTTTTCTCTTGTCTTATAGAGTTAAAGAGCTGGGTCGGGATACGAAGATAATCGGAAGATCGCCCATACTATCAGCTCATCTCGGTATATCTAGACTTAGTGATTTTGAGTATGGCATGTATAGGGACTAGACTAGGTAAATTATTTTGTTATTTTGGTCAAGAGTGTGTTGGTCCCTTTAATGAGAAACTCTTGTGTATATAGCCATAGTTGTTGTTGGCTCTTTGATATTTCTATGAAAAGATGTAGTTATTCATGGAAGTTTATATTGCAAGATATGAGTTGTTTAGTGATATGTTGAATGAATTCATGTTGTGTGAGCTAAAGGGATGAAAAGAGCTTAGCAAAAAGCCTTGTTCTTGTCCACACGGGTAGGCACACGAGCGTGTGTCTAGGCCGTGTGTGACACACGTTCAGTCCCATGGGTGTGTGACTTGGTCGTGTGTCCCCTGCATGTTGATGTTGTAAGTCAGTGTCGACCACGGGCTAGCCACACGGGCGTGTGCCTAGGCCATGTGACCCTTATAAGGTTGCTGACGTCACAAATAGAATACCCAGGTTTTTACACAGGGTAAGGACACGGGTGTGTCTAGGCCGTGTGAAGCACACGGGCGTGTGTCCAGTTGTGTGAAAACCCCTGTAGGTTCGAAATGAAAATAAATCCCACACGGGGTAGGGACATGGGCGTGTGTGACCACACGGGCGTGTCCCATTTCACACGAGCGTGTGACTCCTGTTTAGATTAAAATTTTCAAGATCGCAAAAGTTCCCAGTTGGGTTCCGGAACCCTCCGTACGTACATTTAAGGCCTCGTAGGTCCTTAATGGGTATGTTGTGATAATGATAGAGATACGACAACTTGGGACTGAATTTGTGTGATTAAGTAGACTAAGTCCGGTAATGCCTCGTGCCCGGTTCCGGCATAGAATACGGGTAAGGGGTGTTACATTTAGCGGTATCAGAGCTATGGTTTAGTCGGTTCTCGGACTACCGTGGCATGTGTAAGAGTCTAGCTATACATGTCATAAGCATATAATGATAGTGTGGTGGCTTCTAATAATTCTAATTTTTTTTTATATAGTATATGGATCCCGATCAAGCGGTTGCTGATGACGCAGCTAGTAATGCGTCGGCTCCCATGCAAGGGACCGTGCCTATACAGAGTGGACCCGAGACTAGGGGTCAAGGAGAAGAGGCTCGGGAAACCTTTCTCTAAATGATGAGTAACTGGTACACGGAATATGTACGAGCAAACCCTAATGCTCAACCCTAATGCTTATCTTGATCTTTTCTTAAACATCATAATATCCTGAGACAAAATCTTTGTTCACTTTTACGTCGTATACATTACGCTAGAATCTAATCCACTCGAGGACTGAAAATTGGCGAATTACACTACACCAAGCAGATAACTTCACAATTCTACGCCTTATTATCAAATCCATCAAACTTGGGGTATGACATCAAGTCTCAAGATTTGTTTGTCAAGTCTTGAGACCTCAAGATTTCTAACGGTTATTTTTTAGCAAGTCTTTATATTTGTCCTCCAAGTATCGAGACTTAGCCCTGCATAGTTCATTAAATGTTAGAGATCAATTATTCCAATGGCTAAAATCTCCAGCAGCTCCAAGCGTTCAAAACTTAATTATAAGGTATAAATTCAAATCAAGAATACTTAAAGACTTAAGAGTATAATATCCAAACATAAAAATCAAGAGAAAAATCTTTAAATCTTTATTCTTTAATTTCTCTTCTAAATATTCTTTAATAATTTAGTGTAAAATATTTTATCATTGGCATATCTTTATATTTAGAGCTCATACTTATAAATATCCACCTTCATTGACGTTATCATTGTTCTTTATTCATCTTATCACCAAGTACTTTAACAAATTATATAACACTTTTAACACCCATATTTGTCAAGGTCCAAAAAGTTGTACTTCATGTGCTCCTCACCGGGAGCATGAATTCTAAGAAAAAATTATATCCCACAAACCTTGATGCGAGATAACCTTTCAATAAATTACATATTCTAAGAATTAAGTTTAAAATAAAATGTTTTAATAAAAATTCCATGCTCAATCGGCATTTTTTTCATAATCTTGATATGATTAAATTGTGACCGAAAATATTCGATTGTGTCGGGAAATCAAAATTTGCAAATTAAATTCATAATTTAGAATATTATGAATAATATAATTTTATTATATATTATATTATTTTAAGAAATAAGATCAAAAATAAAAGAAATGTGACTGAGCACATATGAGAAACACGCAGCAAGCATGTTACCTAAATTCATTTGATAATTGAGAGATCCAACATCAAAGTAACAAACTTAAAAATCGACTATAACAAAAATAAAATCCAAACATGAAGGGCACATGACACCACCACCTCAATTCTCACCAACAATACGTGATAACGATGCGTATTATTTCTGAGTGCTGTTGAATGGCAGTAAAATCAAAGCCGAATCCTTGGACACCCTTCTCTTCTCTCTGTATACATAATTCCTTATTTGTCGAGGTTTCACACGTTAATTAATT
The DNA here is from genome assembly GCA_005393395.2 of Gossypium australe. Classification (NCBI taxonomy): domain Eukaryota; kingdom Viridiplantae; phylum Streptophyta; class Magnoliopsida; order Malvales; family Malvaceae; genus Gossypium; species Gossypium australe. The sequence continues at coordinate 98,528,322 of CM016616.1, read as the reverse complement.
CACTGTACCACAGAAGCAGATAAATGAAGCTGTCTTCCTACTACTATCTGCATCCGCTAACTTGCATTCATTCTCCAACAATCAATCACAGCAAAATCTCTAATCCATCTTGCCCCCACCCTGCTGGAGCCACCTCCAGCGAACTCAACCTCAAGGTTGAGCAATCCTTTTATTTTACCCGGAAAAAAAGAAATCAGAAACATACACCCATCAAGGTCGAGGTCATTACAGCTACACTTTGTTCCCATCTAATACCCTTCAAAATTCTCGCTCAATCTCAAAATTTTCAGCACTTAGCTCCTTGAGCTCTCAATTTTCCAAGTATCCAAAGACTCAACCTCAGCACCAGCTCATTATCGATTTACATTGCACTCAGTTAGATATTGATCTTCATGGTTCAGAAACTTCTTCCAGTATTCCTTGTATTTTGGAATTCCCAGATCAAGCCAAGGTTTCATATTTCCATTATAGTGCAAAACTGCAGCTTTCTTGATGCCTTCTATATCAAGTCCATAGTCATGACCAAGGCCCGATAAAACCCACACCCTGTCAAGGGCATATATTTGGTCCTGAAAAGTAAGCAAAGTCGCAAGCAAAACCGATCCCTCTTTCATGCTGACCTGCTGTTCATGTACAAAATGAAGTCAATACCAGCAGAAATTATTTTAACATTTTAAGCTCCAACCATTTCAAAACAAACTGTTCATTAACTGATAAATACCTAATTTCTACATTCTAGTGGAGTGAAAAACTGTTGTCAAATATGCTGCACTAAAATATACAAACATTATATTTTTAACGGGTTTAAGTTGGGGGTTGATTACAGACCATGTAATGTAATTAGTGTCATTTTTATTCAGCGTTTTGCACATTAATCAAACTGATAAGAGATATTATCCAACACAAGAATTGACGCACCTCTTTCACCAACTTCCAGTAAGTTTCAGAGATGTCTAGGTCTCTCCACCTGGCGAGATCAATTACATTCAATCCTGACATCCAAGAACATGAATGTTTTTGGAAGCTGTGTTCACCCAAGTAACTCCGCAGCTGATCCATTTTTACCGAGCAAATTTCTATAGCACCAGTCACTTTCCCTCCCATGTTGAGGCTCCATAGTGCTGACAAGTCTTGCTGAACAACAACATCATCATCCAAAACCACAACTTTCTCCAAGTTTTTGAATATCTCAGGAAGAAGATAATGAGAATGAGAAAAAATGGATACATATTGTGTTCTATTATGTATTGCTGGTGCACTATCATTGCTAGGAAAGGAAACTCGAAACTCCACAGGTAATGTCAGGTGAGATAGAGTCTCTTTACCATAGGAATCTGGATCTTCAATGTTCAACACCTGAACAACAGCATCCCTAAAAGTATTCCGGAGGAACCAATGTTTCATTGCATAGTAATTCTGCCAATCAGTCAGCACATGAAAAACCTGGTTTACAGTGTCCTGAAACATGCAGGATAACCAGTCAGTGTCACTAGTTGAACATAGGTATAAAACAACGAAATGAGGTCAAAGAATAACTAAAACATACTCTTGCATGCACAACAGTTGAGTTTATTACAACTGAAGAAGCGATAACATTATTGGAGAATATAACATAATGTTGCAATGTGGGATCCGAATATTTCTCAGAGAGCTCCTTATCAAACAAATGGTCTCTGAAATATTCCACAGTTAGTCTCATAGACAGGCAGTGCAGGCTCTTGGGCATTGTCTGGACAGCAAGTTGGTAAAGAAAGGCACTCTGCTTCACGTGAAAGTTAGCTTCATCCTCAGTCAAGTCAAATATTTGTCTCAATTTCTTGTCAACGTTATTACAATCCAAAGAGACTGATTTGGCTCTTGCTATCACAGCTTCCATCCTTCGTGATTTCTTCTGAATCCTGATGCAAACCAGTAACAAACACTTTCATGCTTATGCAAGAAAAATGAAGCTGGCTATAAGAAAAGAGGAATACTGTGACCACTATTCATCTGACCATTGCCAAAATGACAGAATTATATATATGTATCAAAAAAATTGCTTGACCAAAGCAGATAGCACTACCCACCAAGTTGTTGAACCCACCCTGTGATATCTTTAAGATCTAGAATTAGTTAAATTACAGTGACAGAGAGTTCAACTTAGTACTGTTTGTCAGAGCAGCTTATAAGGTTATATCAAGTGATTAGGAACACTTACAGAGCTATTTAAAAACCATACAGGCAAATGACATTGTTCTACCAGATGCAGCACAAAAACACTTCAGGTGAAAGATAAACATCTAATACAGCATGGAGGGAAAATACATGAACAGATTAGAGTTCAAAAGGAAAAATCATCCATATTATATCTGTTTCAATTTGTATGTTCAGTTTTACTTATTCTAGGATGTTTTAAATACATTGTCCACTTTCCCTAACTGGAATAAGTTTTTCCAATGTTTCCTTCACAGAAATGTAAACTTATGGTGGCCCCTCTAGCTTTTATGACATTTGAAGGGTAAATTTTGAAAAATAAGGGACAAAATACCCCATTCCTAAAGGAGTGTGCCATAGTGGACATTCAATTTGAAACAGAGGGAGTACAAATTCTATACATAAACTAGCATTTCTAGTTCCTAAACAGATCAGTATCCTCGTGCTATAATCCTGTAAAGTGGGAGTTATCCATGGAATTTTATGATGCCGTTAAATGCCATAACTTACTCTGGAGGAAGATCAGCATCTGTAGTACTTTCACTAAGGACATGCTCCACTTCTTGAATATTTTGCTTCAATTCACCAGACAACTTGCTCTGTGCTGGGATTTTTGCAATACTAGGAAAATATGCCCTGGCAACAAAAAGCTGATCCTTCAATTTCTTCACCATGGAATCATGCATTTCTTCCCTATTTTCTTCACGCCAAATGCAATAGCTCCCATATTTCAAATCACAAAACCCCTCACTTTCATCGACATCAGATTTCATTGTTGCTTTACCATTAATTCTACTAATCTGTGAGAGAGAGAAAATTATCTTGAGATGCTATATTATAGGCACTAAAAAGCTATATTAAATAGCTAGAACAAACTTTTCAGCAATATGCATACATTTTTACTGGTAAACGGTTGCATCACAACTTGAGGTGGAATTGGAATGCCTGTAGACATTTGAAAGAAAAGGGGGGAAAAAGTTGGGTTCAAACCTAAATCTAATTAAAGGGCATGGAACATTAACTGGGACACAGTTTAAAAAATATGAGTTCAACCATACCTTTCTTCTGCTGAGTTTTAGGTGTAGCATTGATACTGCTGGTTTCATTTTTAGCTTCATTTACAAACCCTTTAAGAACATCCTTTAAAAGAAGAAGAAAAATAGGTCAAATGCAAACATGTATAAAACCTAGGCTACTAGCATCTTTCAATTTCTCCAAAATATGAGGGGGAGAGAGAGAGAGAGAGAGGCAGGAAAAGAAAAGAATAAAAAGAAGGGGAAGAGAAGGTTGGTGTTTTAACCCTCAAAAGCTAGCATACTAGAAGCAATGTACAGAACCTACCCTGAGGCCTAAGCTATAGTTCAAGCATAAGCAAGGCTGATCTAAAATCGTAAAAGTACATTTCTATCTTTAGTCATTCCTTTCATGGTTGTCAATACTATTGGTACTGACCAGTATGCCTAGTTTTTCCCCAAACCAGCATAGGTAATTTTTCGCTTCATTCTAGGCTCTAGCTTAGATTCCTGTTTATAACTGCGCACAGCATCTCTACCAGCAAGTGTCAGGCATTTTTCGTAGAACATATTATCTTGCTTGGCAACTGCGTAGCTTAATGAGCTAGTACAAGAACCACCCCTATATGCATAAGACCTGATGTTTCAAACTTTTGAGTGGAGTAATTATAGACATGGCTATTTTAAATATTCTATTTTAAATATAAAAAAAAAACAGCAATTTTTCCGATTTTGCCAGGGTCAAAACTAACATGTTAAAAGAGCTTAGAATATGAGTAAAGGCAGCTGTCTAACCCAATATCTGTTCATTCTCATGTCTAATAGACATGCAAATGTGAATGTCAACTTTTTGGCAACATAAGTCTATATCATCTCCAAAGATGTCTGCTTTAAGGAATTTTCTGACATAGCCAGAAGATAAGTGGACAAGCTCAGATTGCTATCCAAGGACCATTTATATGATAGGATCTATATTTTTTTTTTACTTCATATATTTTGGATAGAAACATTTATTAAAATTCTTTCTTTAGGCAATAACAGTTATCAAAATATAAAATAGAGCCAATACTTAGTTTTAAATACAAATGGCTCTTCATATAATTTTGATCCTGTGAAATTTCTACTCCTTGAGACTTTGAAAAAAGTAAGATTGATTATAAGAGATGAAGTTGCAACATATTAATACATAATACAATCTCTCGAAATATTAGAGAATTTTATCAGAAACAGTTGATGGCAGTATACCGTTTTTCACCTTCATTAACTCCTTTTCTTACTTTATTTTCCTAAATAGAAAACCAAACATAATTTTATCCTATTTTGAAATATGACCGAGTGGTTTAACTTCTTACACAGTTAAAGATTAGTTCATTTTATATTTTGGATACACTACTAAAATACCAATCAAGAGGTAAAAGAGAGTTCTTATCCTACCAAGTCACGTCTGTCTCCAATCACCTAAACAATAAATTTCCTTTATTTTCCAGTCTCGCTTGTCTTAATATTATTCAAATGTTACTCTTCATTATGAGACACATCTCATTGACCGGAGTGTAAAAATACTTATGTCAATTCTTGATCATATCATCTACAAGCTCAACGAAGAAAGAAGTTCGTCTGACGATAGATGAACTTTAAAACTAGGTGAGTTTAATTGTACACTGCATTGGTTGTCTTATTTCTCAGTAATCGGTGAGACTTATTTTTGAGTGCTTCAGCCAAACAAAGCATATAAAAATTTCCTGCAAATAACTCTATATCCAATGTAAAACCCAAAAAGAAACCAAAAGCATATCGGAATCTGACTCCCAGATAAGATGACTAGACATGTGAAATGGATCCATTCAATTCTATTAAAAGACCCCACGTTACACTATAGAAGTTATCTCGCATAACTAACATGAGGATATAGCTGGCTGATCATCCATTTGTAATTGTTGTAAATGATTAAGCATTATCAACACATTATAAATTCAGGGCAAGTAGAGGGAAGGCAAAAGAAAAAAGAAAAACACATCATATTCCCGGGAGGGGGGAGATAGAGGAGCACCATGAAAACCAACCTTTGGTAGAGTAGGCCCTAATTTTCTCACAAGATTATCTATATGGCTTGAGCGATCCCCCTGTCAGAAAGTTTAAAGCATGAATTGTTTTTGACGTTTCCTTCTTCTTCTTCTTCTTTTTAATAAAGCATTGTTGCATTTGAGAATCAAGAAAGAAAGTGATTTAAGCAGCATAATGATGTAAACCATGAAACATTTCGCAACCAAAATTAATGAGACCAGAAATGGAAGGTTTTTGTTCATTAGAGATCATAATCTGAAAGATCATATAGCCAAGAATGTAATAGGAAAGAAAGTGCATGAAGACAAACGGAGTGATTGTGAATGGCAGTAAATGGAATGGACAAGATAAAATGCTTACCGAAGGTGAAGGGCGTTGAAGAGGCATATGTCCTGCAAATGAAACCAAATAAAATGAGAAGTGGTAAATGAGCACGGATAAATTGTTTTGTTTTCGGTAAAAGAGCATCTATGAGTGGGTAGCATCAGAGATCTGGTTCATTTGCTAATAAACAAACAAGCGAGCGTTAAGAGTAGAAACGCAGAGTAAGACAAGGAGCCAAAAATAGAAACAATAAGAAAAGATTGAGCGAATTCCAGATCTAAGACTCTGATTCCGATCGGATAAAATGAGGGCAAGCGCTGCAGATGCCCTAACCAAAAACAGATCTAATTGTAAGATTGATAAAGGCACCTCCAGAGTGAAAGCCACTGTGTAGGCCAAGCAAAAATCCAAGGGGAACAAGCATTGAGAGGACCACAAGAAAGAGGACAGCAATGGCCAGACCTCTCCATCGGCGCTTCGCGGGAGCAACTCCACCACCACCACCACTCCCACCTTTCATCCCCCCCCCCCCCTCTACTCCGCCCTCTTTTCCCTCACGTTTAACACTATCACTTTGATCACACTAAAAATTCAGAGCAAATGCGTGTAAATAATGCAGGAAAATGGAAGCTCTTTTCTTCTATTTTGTTGTTTCCTCCCTCTCTCTCTCTCTCTCTCTCTCTCTCTCTCTCTCTCTCTCTCTCTCTCTCTCACAGCAGCCAGCCAGCCAACCGCGAATAGAAATCGCCTTCTTCTTGTTTTCCAGTATCTCTGGCACTACGGTTGCACACCTCACCTCATCTCATCTTTTTCTCGGAGAGAAGGCACAAAAATGTACTGCATGTACAAAAACTTTTTTTTTCGAAAAAATTATTCAGCTTTTAATTAGAATTATTGATTAGGTCATATTCTGCAATTTGTTCTATGCTTTAATCAAATTTAGCATTATTCCTGGTTATTGTAAAATAGAGTTTGTGTTATTTTGGTTATTAATATAATTGTGTAAATTAATCATTCTCTGTAATGATTAGACTTTTGTTGGTGTCGAAAAATATAGTGTTGGGATCTCATTCTCGTAAATTGAGTCTTTAAAGATATGATAGGAATATTTATAGGGTTAGCATGATTGAAAAAATTGTTAATTAAAGTTTAGGAATTAAATTGTAAAACTCTAATCGTTATTGAGTTTTAATTTAAAAAATGCTTGAGGACTTAGCTTGTGACCGCTTATAACCGTATTATCGTTTATAGTAAAAAATAGCACACCAAAAATATATAGAATTGAATCGACGGTATCCGCAAGTATATGAGTCAAATTGTAATATAGTATAGGTGTACAACGGAACATAGGAAGTTTTCCAAGCATTGTACCCAATAGAGGATGGAATAAATCTGTAAAAAATCTCTTTACAATAATAAGTTTAAATAGTAATAATTAAATCATATATTACGATAAATCATAAAATGGATTAATAAGAGAAATTTAAAAACTAAAATAAATAAACAAGAAAACAAACAAACGACTTAAATCGATAAAACCAATAAAAAAGATTAACTTATTTTTAGGGTTTGTAATTAACTTCATTTTAAGGTTTTCGGGTGAACTAGTTACCGATTAACTAATTATTACCTCTCGACATCTAACTAATTAATCGATTGGTTGATACTCGCTTATCTTCCAAACTCACTTTCTCAACCAGGATAACTACAATTTAATTGGTTAGACTTATCTCCCGATCTCATCTAACCTATGATTACTTCCTAGGGTTGTCAAGTCTAGGGTTTAGAAACGTGCAATCTATATCAACTAATCCTCTCAAGAAACCCTAATCTTTTGTTAATCACATCCTCATCCACTCGTTAATTTCCCCTAAGAGATTTAGCCACTCATATTATTATTCACAATTTTGATCTCAATTAAATAAAACATGTAAAGAACACGATTAAATCGAAAGAGAAAAGAGATTAGAATAACCCTGGAATCAATGTCGAGTAGATCACGAAGTAACGAATCCCTCGATTGGAATAATCAACTATCGTCGTTCACAAAAAAGAAATAAACCAAAATACATTAGTAATCTAAAAGAACTCTTGGATCAAAATCGATTCCAAGAGGAAAAACAAAGATTTTAGAAAAGTCGAAACAAAACTAAATCTAATCCTACTCCTAAACTATTAGGGTTTTTGAATGCGTCTAAAACGACTTAGTTACATCAAACCACTAAGGTCTTATTTATAGGAGTGTTGGCAGCCCGAATTAGGTTTTCGGTACGTCATAGGTCTTTGTATAAAGTTGATTGTGCAGACGAAAATATGTTAAAAAATCATGTTTGGAAAAAATAGTGAAAAATAAATTTAGGGAAAACCTAAAGTTTAAAAAAAAATCCAAAACAAGAACTTGGTTGCGATATCTAAAATAATAAACACTTAATCAAAATTGTACATTTTCGATTCAACATTTAGGATGAATGCTTCGACCGAGTAGTCATCTCCATTATCCTCAAGCTCACGTCTCCCGAGTGTCGGCTCTCTTCGAATCAGAAAATTTTTCACAAAAATTACCAGTAGAGTAATTTCGCAATTTCTCTAAATTTTTGGGCCAAATTGTAAATAAAAAAACTCTAGAATTTTTTTGAAATTATCTCTTGAGAGAATTTTCTCTCTACAACTTTCTCTTGAACTCAGGTGTGTGTAAAGTAAAATAACGATCTAATTAAATTTAATATTAAACCTTATTAAATTAATAGAATATTTATCTACAAGATAACCATTAAATTTAATTTAATATTAAGACAATCACTTTAATATTAAATTAATAAAATACTATTAAGATAAATATCAAATTAAATTTAATATTAAATCTATTAAATAATATTATTTTTAGAGTACTTAATCTAAAATTAAATTCTTTAATGGAGTGTAAATAATATTATTTTTAGAATACTTAATCTAAAATTAAATTCTTTAGTAGAGTCCCAACAGAAGTGTAACTCTTCCATTGCTCAACCACCGAAGACCCAATGCCCCCGTCCATTTTTTGACCACCTGAACGTCGTCGTCGTAGTCGTCGGCACCCCGAGCTGGTTTGGTTGTTGTTGGTTCGGTTCGAGCCAGTGACGGCCCAACCGATCCGGTCTAGCCATCGGTTGAACCGCAGCCCGATTTCACATACAAAGCTTGGTTTGACTAGTTTTTGGGTCTTAGTCTCGATTTTGGTCCAGGCCTAATTTACTATCTTAGGTCCAATTTTCAAGTTCAATTACCCATTGAGCTAATTGCTTGGCTTGAAGATTAATTTCCAAAAATATTATATTAATTTAATTAATTTAATTTTACTTTATCAAAATTAATTTTCCCAAAAATCACTTAAATTTTCCAAATTAATTTTTAAGAAGATTATTTAATGAAATTCTCTAGTTGAACAATTCTTACGACCGCCCAATTTAATTTCACATTGAACAAATCAACTCAATTAAATTATTTCCAAGGTCGTAGAATTTTCTTCTGATTCAAATGTAGTCCGATCGAGCTTTTGTTGAGTTAGCTGAGGGACCAATCAGACATATATAATTAGGTTCTAATAACTGCAATTATGTCTAGAAGCATCGTTCCGATAATTCACAATTACTTAATCATGGAGTCAGTCCACAAGAAGTACCATGATTGAAAACTCCTTACCGTATACTCTTTACGAAAGTAATTCATCCAACTACTTTATCCAATGACCTCGTCATGTGTGTGTTACACTCATATGATATCCTTGATTCTTTTTTAGTTAAATCCGTTCACTCAATACAATCTTATTTTATCTCATTACCATAATTGTGTCTTCTTAATGATTAATATGACCACTGTCAACAAATGATTGTGATAAATTACCCGTTTGAGAACAAGCAACTTGTAGTCACGTTTCATTCAATCCATACAATGCCAATGAGAGGATTCACTAACTCTTTAATTGAGTTATGAATTCTGTAACACCCTAAACCTGGCCTAGAAGTTAGGCCCGAATCTGGCGTGTCACATGGTAGTGTTTTTCAAAACCATATTTCTTGTTGTCAAAACTTGTTTGAGAGTTAAAACCTTTTTGTTAAAACTCAAAATACTTAAGCCATTGCTGTCCACTTGAAAACGTAACTACTTTTAAAACCTTATCTGTTGCGGAAGCATATTTAAAATAGACAATTTACGAAAAGGTGAAGTTTAAAAATTGAGTTGCAGAAGCATTTTGAAAACGTTGCGGAAACGTAGTGTTTTGAAGACAGTTATCATTTTGGAGATCATATTCCACTTTTAGCAGTTAGAAAACATCATAAATAAATATCACAAATAAAAAATAGAGAGGCATTGTTACAACCCAAATCAAAAATCGAAGTGCTTAAATAAATGAACGAAATAGAAAGACATGTGTGGCTGTGTGGTCTTCTCCGAGTCCCTTGCAGCTCCGAACCGTCTAAGGTCGAGGATTACCTGCAAAGTTAAAAACGGGGTGAGTTTACGAAAACTCAGTGTGTAATCCCCTATTACGGTCACAGTCTGGGCCCGAGCCCATATGGTATCAGTCTGGGCCTAAGCCCTATTCGGTAACAGTCTGGGCCTAAGCCTTACATCATATGAATACAATGGACATGTAACCCACCCCTGCCCAGCCAACTCTCCACCCGTACCAACCATCTATCCATGTGGGGACCAAGTCGACCCACCCAACCAACTATCCAATAATGCAGCTAAGCTGCTAATAGCGATATACGTGGCAGAGCCACTAGAATCAGAATACGTGGCGATTCCACTATAACGGTACTTCCACCAGATCTGAAAAACCCAACCTAGTGCAATATGTTATGTATGCTGTGTATCACAATCATTTACAGTTATATAAATATCACATAAACATCATTTAAACTATCACTAAGGGTATAACAGTCATTTAGACGATTAGGGGTAAAATAGTCATTTCACCCCTTAAGGGCATCTCGGTAATTTTACCTAGCGAGGGTATTTCGATAAATTTACCCATCGAGGGTATTTCGATAACTTTACCCATTGAGGGTATTTTGGTAATTTACGCACTAAGGGTATTTCGATAATTTACCCCTCGAACAGCCTTTTCGGAGGCCCACTGTCACCTCGAGCTACACAAGTTCCATTTCTGGTCAAAACGATGCAATTGGGCCGAAAGTCCAATTTCGGCCCAAACGGGCCCACATGCTCGTGTGGCCCATTTAGCCCATTTTCGGCCACGATTCTACAGACTTCGCAGCAGCATCTATCATCCGGCACTTACCCTGGATTTCGCCCCTGTGGGCCCATTAGCCCATTTGGCCCAACAAGGCCCATTACGGCCTAAGCTCACGAGAAAGTTCATGGCACTCTCAAAGGTCTATCACCAACGTTTGTGGCTCAACTTATCTCTACGAGCGTTCGCACGCTCGAGAGCCTTGAAATGCCAGAAATATAGCTTTTCGGCTTTTATCGATATACAGTAGCACAGAAGTGAAATCAACAATATTCGGTGTTTGAACAGTATAGTAATAGGAGTACGATTACACACCTTATCACGTAGAGTACTAAATAATCACAAGCGCCTTCACCTATACAAAACATAACACCCATTTAACTCAATTAGCAAAAGAATTGGGAGATCTCTATTCCAAACACCTAACCATAAGATTTACTATCACTTGCCTTCACTAGAACAATCAACTGTGATTTGCCTAGTTAAACCAATGTTTGATGCCGACACCCTTCCGCATCCAAGCGGAAAGTCCCGAACCGCTGACACCCTACGCTGCTTAAACTTGGGAGTGGAGGCTATGTGCACAGTCTCGGCTGGCACCTTTGTCGCCCCCTATGGCTAGAATCCCCTTTGCTCATCAAGAACACGATCTTACAGAATCGGAGTCAACACGAATGCTTAAATGACAACCACAAAGTAACCAATCACCCTAACAGGAAGAAACGAGATAACAATGCGATTGGGCCTAGGGCCCATTCTCGGCCCAAATGGGCCCACACGCTCATGTGGCCCATTTAGCCCAAATCTAGCCACATATATGAGATTCACATAGTCCAGTCCAATATTTACTACACAATCATACAACTTATCCGATTGGGCCCACGGGCCCAATGGCTCCATATGGCCCCTTTCGGCCTATCGTTGCCCAAATAGCCTAAACCCACAAGAACACTCATGATGGCCTCAACTATCGCGTCGAAGCTCCCACACGTGCACTTGCACGCTCGTGTGGCTACCATCGCCTTGTGACCAGCATTTCGGCATTTGCCGCTCTACAGCTAGAGTAGTGCGAAATACATACCTGATAAGAATCTAGAGTTAATCCGCGCTCCGAACATTCCTATACCCAAACGCCAACCAAGGTATGCTTACTCTCCTCATAGATCGCTCTATTTAAAGCCAGCTTCTCGCCTACTCTCATGCTAGCTTCCCGATGTGGGATCCCTCCTTCAGTAGAGTTTAATTCCAACACAACCACCTGTCGTCCCAACTTAGCAAAATAAATATTCCTTTTTGCTTGCAATGGGATTCAAACTGTAACATCCTGAATTAATGGGCCTTTGCATTTGATGTGTGTTACGTTTAAAGTGCTAATTAAAGTGTTTAAGGGGTTCAGATTGGGCTCAGGATTGGGCCGATGCCTTAGTTAAAATTTCCTGTTTGGACACTCTAATGGAAAGCCAGTTAGGATAGGGCTTAAAAGGTATTATTTGTGAATTAAGACACAAAAATGGGCTTGTGGCCTAGTGGGCAATGGCGTTACTTAGGGACTATGAGGTGGCGTGATAAAGAGTAAGGGAGGTCCAAGGTTCGAGTCGCATTACCTATCTATTTTAATTAATTTTGGCGTCAAGGGAGAGCAGAGTTGGAGTCGGCTAGAATGCTTGAATTTAGGAAGAATAATTGATGGATAGTGTGGATAATATGGTTGATAAAGTAACTGATAAAAGGAAGGAAGAGGTGGTGTTATCCATGCCATTTGAGGATGAGTGATTAGATGTAGATAAGGGAGAAAATCTAGGAATTATCCAGTGAGCTAGGAGGTGGCCGAATTTTAAACTCCAAGGGGGAGGGGGAATCAGTTTTAATGTGGCTAAGGGGTGCCGAAATTTCCCTTGTTAATTAATTAGTCTTAGTTTTCAAAAGAGGGCAATTCTGGCTTTTGGTTAGTGGGTGTACCGAAAATTTGATTAGAAAATAGGGCACTTCTTAATTTCGGCATTTATTCTCATTCTCTTCTCTTAATTGTTTCTTTTCTCAAAAAGTCGAAAACTCCTAAAGTTCTATCTTCTTCTTCATTCTCTGCTAAAGCCAAAACCTCATAGCCTTTCTCTACACCTTTTTCCGATTTCTTCTATAAGCCGAAACCCTTAAGTATTCTTTCTCTTTACTCTCTTCTGCCATAGCCGAATGCCCTAGTGTCCATTCTTTTTTCTTCCTGCCAATTTCTTCATTAAAAGCCGAATATCCATAGATTTCTTTGAATCATCTTCTCTTTTTGATCTTCTCAAAAGCCAAAATCTTCTAGGAGTTGTCGAATTCTCTGTAAAGGTAGGTGCCAATTTCTTCTGATCTATTCTTTTTCTCTTTCGGTTTTTAGAAGACAAAGCCGAAAGGCTAATGGATTGTTGGTTTCTTGTGTTTACGTGTTGGACGACATTCGGAAATTGAAGTAGATCGCTTAGATCTAAAAGCCGGAACCGTTAGTCTCTGAACCTCATATCTCTCTTTTCGGGATTTTAAGGTAAGGGGTTCTCTTTAGGTTTTCTTTAGATTCGCTATCGTAATTGTGATCTTAACCATATGTTATGATAAGGTCTCTTAATGGAATCAAATATCAATCAGGCGAAGGAGGGGATTGGATCTGTAAAACCAATCCCTAAGTTTAAGAAATGAGCGGTGTCAGCAGTACGAGATTGGCCATCGGGTTGTGAACCAGCTTCAGAACAACACCTTAGACAGATAGCAGTCGTATCGGCTTCTGCTAGTGTCGACATAGAAAGTCTCGTCTTGTCTGTAATCAGGTGTGTAGATCTCTATCACACTAATTAATCAGTATTATGTATGTTATGGGCTAAAAGCCGAAAAAAGGCTATATGGACAGTCGTATTACCCGAAAAGGGTAGGTAAGGGATGCCAGGTACGTAATCATAGAAACTTCTCTATGCGTATCGATGTATGTGATAGTCTGTGATCTTTTAGGTAGTATATTGTTTTGATTCTGCATGGATGTATGCATGGGATGGGATTAATATGATGAAAGGGAAGAGCATGTTAATAGGTCATTTGGTGATCGGTGGTTAAACCAAGAACTGTAAAGTTAGGTCACAATATTGATCGGTGGCTAAGCCACGTTAAATTTATTCCTGACTCTTAGGAATAGGCAGCATAGCTGTCGATATGGTGTGTAGCGGTTGGTGGGTTGATTGTAGAAATCCTCGAGGTGTGTTGGTTGGTACGGGCTGGTGTGTAGAGGATGGACTTTAGGTTGGGTTGGGCCATGTTGCATGTAAATATCTTGTTGCCATTGTGTATGGGCTAAGGCCCATAATGTGTTTGTGGGCCTCAAGCCATTTATGTGTTTTCGGGATTTGCACACTGAGTCTTGGTGACTCACCCTTTTATTTCCCTGACTTTTCAGATGAGCAGTAGATCGTGGACATGGGAGCCGAGGCGGACTCGAGGGGCCATCAAGTCTTTTATTTTCATAAACTATTTCCGGTTTTTCTTTAAGTTTTAATCTTGGGACTATTTATGTAATAAGGCCTCCATAGCTTAGGTTATCAATTTATATTTCCTAATGTTTACATTTACAAATTTATGTTCAAGGACTTATTTATAAGAAGAAATAAAAATGGGATTTTGAAACAAGTTTAAAAAAAAACTACAAAGGTTTCCTTAAATAACACTTATTTAACGAATACTTGCATAAACAAACCGAGATTTCAAATCCCTTCAAAGCAAAGTTTTTAACGTTTAACCCGTAACATACCAGATCTGGTCATGGTGTTTGGGCCGGGTTTGGGGTGTTACATTTTGGTATCAGAGCCCAGTTGCAAAACTTGGGCTGTGAAATGGGTCTAGTAGTGTTTTGTAAAGTTGATGTGAATTTGAGAAAAATGCTTTGGGTTGATATATGGCCTTTGAGTCTACCGGCACCCGATCCACGCAGGTAAGTATTCTAACTCTTGATGTGATATACATGTTGGGTTTGATGGGCTTGATGGACGTAGACTAGTATGATAGGCATTAATGGACTTTAGGCTTAGTTTAAACAACTCTTTAAATTCATAAGACTTAATCTAATTTAACATGTTCGTAAACAAGTCGCTGGGTTAGGGTGTGGCAATAGGCATACGCATGTCTAGGATTGGATTCAAGGAGAGCTTGGTATTTAAGCGGTCCTAGTGACTCACCTCCTCTTCGCTAGAATCCTACCTGGTGCGTAGTGACTGTTCACCTTAGCCATGAGGACTTGTTGGTGGGCCAAAATTTATAATTAAAACCCGAAAGGGACCAACCACCCTATTTCGCAAAATTACTAAAAATACCCCTTGGTTTTGTAAAAGTTTTGAAATACTCTTGATTTATGAAAATTTCCCAGAATACCCTGGATTTGTAAAACTACCAAAATTTGTAAAATTTCCAAAACACCCTTGGTATTATAAATTAACCATGCTTTGTAAATTTACCTGAAAACCCTAGATTTACCGAAATACCCGGTTTAAAAAATTAAAATTTCCAAAATACCCCTGCTTTAAAAAAACCAAAATACCTCAATTTCGGAAAAAAACACCAAGATACCCTATTTTGGGAATTACGAAAATACCTTGTAGGACAAAATTACGGAAATACCCCTGGGTAGTGAAATGATGAGGATACCCTTGTGTGACGAAGGTGAGTTTATGGATGTTACTCGTATGTTTGATGCTTTTATGTGATGTTCTGTTGGAATGTGTGTTGATGTATGATGGTTGAATGTATGTGGTTCCTAGAATTAGGAGACGAACTTGAGACTGAAACCGATAGATATAATTTCGAATTCGAAAGAACTACTCTTGAAACTACTGTCCATAAGATTGTTCATGGTTAAACAGTGAAAGAAATTAATAATTCATAAAATTTCTAATCAGATAAACGCGAATCGGTAGAATGAGTACAAGGGGTCGTGGACGTCCGCCGCGTGGTTGTGGTAGGGGTAGGATGGCCGTGTCAGAACCAGTAGGATCTGGCCATGGGTCAGGAAACGAGATGCCAGTTCCACCAGCTGCGGAGGCTGAATTTCAAGATCAGACGGCCGGAGATGATGCGGTATCTCAGACGATTTTAAGGGTTTTGGAGAGAGTTGCTGTGGTAGGCATGGGCACAGAAGCCCAAAAATCTGTGTCGAAGCGACTTAGAGCCAACGGGGCAGAAGTGTTTAGGGGAATTTCTGGTATAGCCCCTAGTACAGCTGAGTATTGGTTAGAGGCGGTTGAACGTATAATGGATGATCTGGATCTCACGGAAGAGGAAAAATTGAAAAGGGTTATATCTCTCCTGCGAGACGAAGCTTATCAATGGTGGCTTACGGCTAAAGATGGTACAATGGTCGATCGTATCACCTAGGATTTCTTCAAAACGGCGTTCCAGTGTAAATATATTAGGACAAGTTATGTGGATGCGCAGCGTAGAGTGTTTCTGAATCTGGTTCAGAGAAGTATGTCGGTGGCTGCGTATGAAGCGGAATTCTTACGCCTTAGTCGTTATGCTCGAGGGATAGTGGCCACAGACCATGAACGTTGTGTTCGATTTGAAGATGGTCTGAGGGACGATCTACGCGTACTGATAGCACCACAGCGGGAGAGGGAATTTATTGTGCTTGTGGAAAAAGCTAAGATAGCTGAGGAGGTTAAGTGGACAGAAAAACTAAATTGGGATAGAGATAGGGGTAGAAGTAAGAGAAATTTTGGATCATCGGGGACAACTGGCCGTACTCAGAAAAGGCCTAGGTCAGATCGACCGAGTCGGAATGAGAGACCTGCTGCTGCTAGTCAGACACAGCAGTGTGCTAGGTGTGGTAAATTCCATGTAGGTGAGTGTTGGGCGGGCAGTGGGAAGTGCTTTAGGTGTGGATCTACGGACCACCAAGTTAGAAACTATCCGCAGCAACGGGGCAATGAAGGGCCCACAGGTCAAGGGAATGCTCAGCCGGGAAGAGGAGGTCAGCAGCCACAAAGAGGTCGTGGTCCAGCTAGAGGTGGTAACGGTTTCGGTTGGGGCCGTGGAGCACCAGGCCAAGGGGCAGGAAACACTGAGGCAAGACAGCCGGGGTTAGTCTATGCTGTCAGACGTCGAGAGGAGGCTGACACACCGGATGTCGTAATCAGTACGTTTTTAATTTTTGGCTTGCCTTACACTGCATTGATTGATATTGGGTCGACGCATTCATATGTTGCTAGTAGGGTGTCTGAAACTTTAAGCGTAGATTTTGAGATTTCCTCTAGGGAGATGACTGTAGTTAGCCCATTAGGACATTCTGTGGTGGTAAACAATCTTTATCGGGAAGTACCTTTAGAAGTTCAGGGGATAGTTTTTCGGACGGATCTAATGGAATTACCGTTCGGGGAGTTTGATCTAATTTTAGGCATGGATTGGCTGGGGAAGTATCAAGCTAATGTAGATTGTGCAGCCAAGAGTATGGTATTAAAAACCTCCGAGGGTGGCGAAGTGTTGGTAATAGGTGAAAGGGGGAACTGTTTGTCGAATGTGGTGTCTGCCTTAAGAGCAGAAAGGATGGTGAGAAAAGGATGCGAGGCAATTTTAATGTTCGTTCGGGCTCTGGAAGCCAAGGAACTAGCTGTCGGGGACGTCAAGACAGTGAAGGAATTTCTTGATGTTTTCCCAGAAGAGCTTCCGGGTTTACCCCTGGATCGTGAAGTGGAGTTTGGTATCGATCTTCTTCCGGGAACAGCGCCAGTATCTATTGCTCCGTATAGAATGGCGTCGAAAGAGTTGGTGGAATTGAAAGCACAGATCCAAGAGTTGCTAGACAGAGGGTTTATTCGACCAAGTGTGTCGCCTTGGGGAGCGCGGGTGTTATTCGTTAGGAAGAAGGATGGATCAATGCGTATGTGCATTGACTATCGCCAGCTGAATAAGTTGACCATCAAAAATAGATACCCGTTGCCGAGGATCGATGACTTGTTCGATCAATTGAAGGGGGCTTCGGTCTTTTCCAAGATAGATCTAAGGTCAGGATACCATCAGCTTAAGGTCAAGGAGGCGGATATTCATAAGATGGCCTTTAGGACTCGCTATGGTCACTAAGAATTCATGGTGATACCATTTGGATTGACCAACGCACCAGCGTCGTTTATGGATATGATGAACCGAGTGTTCCAACCCTACTTGGATCGGTTTGTCGTGGTATTTATAGATGATATCTTGGTTTATTCAAGATCGAAAGAGGAGCATGACTCACATCTGCGAGTGGTTTTGCAGATTCTGAGGGAGAAGCAGTTGTATGCCAGATTCAGTAAGTGCGAATTTTGGCTAAGGGAAGTTACTTTTCTAGGTCACGTTGTGTCAGCAGAGGGGATTAGGGTTGACCCTCGAAAAATTGAAGCGGTGTTGGATTGGAAGACGCCTAAATCGATAGCAGAAATTCAGAGTTTTCTTGGTTTAGCCGGGTATTACAGAAGGTTTGTGGAAGGATTTTCATTAATCGCGGCACCGTTAACTAAGTTGTTACGGAAAGGGGTTCCGTTTGTTTGGTCTGATAAGCAGCAAGAGAGTTTTGAGAGATTAAAAAGGATCTTGACAGAGGCTCCGGTGTTGATTCAGCCGGAGGCTGGAAAGGAGTTCGTGATTTACTGTGATGCTTCACACACGGGACTAGGATGTGTGTTGATGCAAGATGGAAAGGTTGTTGCGTACGCTTCTCGGCAGTTAAGACCGCATGAATCAAATTATCCCACCCATGACTTGGAACTAGCGGCGGTGGTTTTTGCTTTGAAGATTTGGAGACATTATCTCTATGGGGAGAAATCTGTCATTTATACCGACCATAAGAGCTTAAAATACCTTTTGACCCAAAAGGAGTTGAATCTAAGGCAAAGGAGGTGGATCGAGTTGTTAAAGGATTATGACTGCTCGATCGAGTACCATCCAGGTAAAGCTAACGTGGTGGTGGATGCTCTGAGTCGTAAAGTAATCTCTAACTTGAGAGCGATGCTTGCTCACCTCAGTTTATACGATGATGGGAGGTTATTAGCTAAACTGCAAGTGAGACCCTCTTGGGTCAATCAGGTTAAGGAGAAGCAGCAGACTGATGAGTTACTAAAGGGGAAGTTGCAGGTAGGATCAAGTGATGGATCAGCAGGTTTTGGTGTGAATGAGGAAGGGCTAATATGTTTTCAAGGGAGAGTGTGCATGCCGGAAGATCCTGAGTTGAGACGTAAGATTTTGTTAGAAGCGCATAGTAGCCCATACACTGTGCACCCTGGAGGGAGTGAGATGTATCGGGATTTGCAGGAGCAGTTCTGGTGGTCGGGCCTAAAACGAGAGGTGTTCGAATTTGTAGGGAAGTGTTTGACCTGTCAGCAGGTAAAGGCGGAACATCAATTTCTATCAGGGTTGTTGTAGCAGGTGAAGATTCCACAATGGAAGTGGGAAAGGATCACCATGGACTTTGTTAGTGGGCTACCTCTCACGCCTACTAAGAAAGATTCGGTCTGGGTAATTGTTGATCGTTTGACGAAGTCTGCTCACTTCATACCAGTACGAGTCAATTACTCTCTGCAGAAATTGGCTAATTTATATATAGCGGAGGTAGTGAGGTTGTATGGAGTACCAGTATCGATCATATCATACAGGGACCCTAGGTTCACATCACGATTTTGGAAGGCATTGCATCAAGTGTTGGGTATGAAGTTGGATTTCAGTACAGCGTTCCATCCTCAGACCGATGGACAGTCTGAGCGGGTAATTCAGATCTTGGAGGACATGTCGAGAGGTTGTGTCATTGATTTTAGGGGTAGTTGGAAAGAATTTATACCATTAGCGGAGTTTGCATACAATAACAGCTACCAGTCTAGTATTTAGATGGCGCCCTATGAAGCATTGCACGGGCAGAAGTGTCGTACTCCTACCTGTTGGACGAAATTAAGGGAACGTTGGATGTTGGGTCCGGAGTTGGTGACCGAGACCGAGCAGAAGGTTGAGTTAATTTGGGCTCGATTAAAGGAAGCGTCGGACAGACAGAAGTCCTATGCTGACCTGAAGCGTAAGGACATAGAATTTGCAGTGGGTGACAATGCTTTCTTGAAGGTGTCGCCATGGAAGAAAGTACTGAGGTTTGGACGGAAAGGTAAATTAAGTCCCAGATTTATCGGACCTTATCGGGTGTTGAAACGAGTGGGACCCGCAGCTTATCAGCTAGAGTTACCTCTTGAGCTAAGCCAGATTCACAATGTGTTTCATGTCTCTATGTTAATACGCTATCGTTCAGATCCATCTCATGTGGTGCCTGTGGAAGAAATCGAGGTAAGACCCGACCTATCCTTTAAAGAGGAGCCAGTGGAGATTTTTGATCGTGATGTCAAAGTGTTGCGAAGGAAGACGGTTCCGTTGGTTAAGGTTCTGTGGCAGAATCACGGTTCTGAGGAGGCTACTTGGGAACCAGAGGAAGCGATGCGGCAGCAGTACCCGCATCTATTCTGACCAGGTAATTTCGAGGTCGAAATTTCTTTAAGGGGGTAGAACTGTAACATCCTAATTAATGGGCCTTTGTATTTGATGTGTGTTACATTTAAAGTACTAATTATAGTGTTTAAGGGGTTTAGATTTGGCTCAAGATTGGGCCGAGGCCTTAGTTAAAATTTCCTGTTTGGACACTCTAGTGGAAAGCCAGTTAGGATAGGGCTTAAAAGATATTATTTGTGAATTAAGACACAAAAATGGGCTTTTGGCCCAGTGGGCAGTGGCGTTACTTAGGGACTATGAGGTGGGGTGATAAGTAGTAAGGGAGGTCCAAGGTTCAAGTCGCATTACCCATCTATTTTAATTAATTTTGGCGTCAAGGGAGAGCAGAGTTGGAGTCGGCTAGAATGCTTGAAATTAGGAAGAATAATTGATGGATAATGTGGATAATATGGCTGATAAAGTAACTGATAAAAGGAAGGAAGAGGTGGTGTTATCCATGCCATTTGAGGATGAGTGATCAGATGTAGATAAGGGAGAAAATCTAGGAATTATCCAGTGAGCTAGGAGGTGGCCGAATTTCAAACTCCAAGGAGGAGGGGGAATCGGTTTTAATGTGGCTAAGGGGTGCCGAAATTTCCCTTGTTAATTAATTAATCTTAGTTTTCAAAAGAGGGCAATTCCGGCTTTTGGTTAGTGGGTGTGCCGAAAATTTGATTAGAAAATAGGGCACTTCTTAATTTCGGCATTTATTCTCATTCTCTTCTCTTAGTTGTTTCTTTTCTCAAAAAGCCGAAAACTCCTAAAGTTCCATCTTCTTCTTCATTTTCTGCTAAAGCCGAAACCTCATAGCCTTTCTCTACACCTTTTTCTGATTTCTTCTATAAGCCGAAACCCTTAAGTATTCTTTCTCTTTACTCTCTTCTGCCATAGCCGAATGCCCTAGTGTCCATTCCTTTTTCTTCCTGCCGATTTCTTCATTAAAAGCCGAATATCCATAGATTTCTTTGAATCATCTTCTCTTTTTGATCTTCTCAAAAGCCGAAATCTTCTAGGAGTTGTCGAATTCTCTGTAAAGGTAGGTGCCGATTTCTTCTGATCTATTCTTTTTCTCTTTCGGTTTTTAGAAGACAAAGCCGAAAGGCTAATGGATTGTTGGTTTCTTGTGTTTACGTGTTGGACGACATTCGGGAATTGAAGTAGATCGCTTAGATCTAAAAGCCGGAACCGTTAGTCTCTGAACCTCAAATCTCTCTTTTCGGGATTTCAAGGTAAGAGGTTCTCTTTAGATTCGTTATCGTAATTATGATCTTAACCATATGTTATGATAAGGTCTTTTAATGGAATCAAATATCGATCAGGCGAAGAGGGGATTGGATCTGTAAAACCAATCCCTAAGTTTAAGAAACGAGCGGTGTCAGCAGTACGGGATTGGCCACCGGGTTGTGGACCGGCTTCAGAACAACACCTTAGACAGATAGCAGTCGTATCGGCTTCTGATAGTGTCGATATAGAAAGTCTTGTCTTGTCTGTAATCAGGTGTGTAGATCTCTATCACACTAATTAATCTGTATTATGTATGTTATGGGCTAAAAGCCGAAAAAAGGCTATATGGACAGTTGTATTACCCAAAAAGGGTAGGCAAGGGATGCCAGGTACGTAATCATAGAAACTTCTCTATGCGTATCTATGTATGTGATAGTCTGTGATCTTTTAGGTAGTATATTGTTTTGATTCTGCATGGATGTATGCATGGGATGGGATTAATATGATGAAGGGGAAGAGCATGTTAATAGGTCACTTGGTGATCGGTGGTTAAACCACGAACTGTAAAGTTAGGTCACAATAGTGATCGGTGGCTAAGCCACGTTAAATTTATTCCTGACTGTTAGGAATAGGCAGCATGGCTATCAATATGGTGTGTAGCGGTTGGTGGGTTGATTGTAGAAATCCCCGAGGTGTGTTGGCTGGTACGGGCTGGTGTGTAGAGGATGGACTTTAGGTTGGGTTGGGCCATGTTGCATGTAAATATCTTGTGGCCATTGTGTATGGGCTAAGGCCCATAATGTGTTTGTGGGCCTCAAGCCATTTATGTGTTTTCAGGATTTGCACACTGAGTCTTGGTGACTCACCCTTTTATTTCCTTGACTTTTCAGATGAGCAGTAGATCGTGGACATGGGAGCCGAGGCGGACTCGAGGGGCCATCAAGTCTTTTATTTTCATAAACTATTTCTGGTTTTTCTTTAAGTTTTAATTTTGGGACTATTTATGTAATAATGCCTCCATAGCTTAGGTTTTCAATTTATATTTCCTAATGTTTACATTTACAAATTTATGTTCAAGGACTTATTTATAAGAAGAAATAAAAATGGGATTTTCAAACAAGTTTAAAAAAAAAAAAACTACAAAGGTTTCCTACAAATAACACTTATTTAATGAATACTTGCATAAACAAACCGAGATTTCAAATCCCTTCAAAGCAAAGTTTTTAACGTTTAACCCGTAACATACCAGATCTGGTCATGGTGTTTGGGCTGGGTTTGGGGTGTTACACGAACTCTTGCCCTCTCCTATGCTTCAGACGCTACATGCCACTACAACACAAGCTCCTTTTTGTGACTTAAAGCATGCGCAACTAAATATAAGCCTATGGGCCAAAGTCTAAGTTCATTTAAAAAGAAATCAAAATGAATTGCAAGTGCCAAGACTTGAAACCTTGGACCCCTGGCTTCCTCTATGGCGTCACTTCCTTATCTCCCATGTGGCGCCATTTGCCACTAGACCACAACTCCTTTTTGTGTCATTTTTTCCCACATTTTATTCTTAAAGCCTACTTACTTACTCCTAGGGTTTTATTCACCTAAAACCAAAATTTTTCCTAAAGCCCAGGTTTGAACCTGGGACTTCATGGAAGCCCCCTAACCTTCCAAAATCACTCGCCTAATAGGTCCAACTTGCATTTGTGCCGTTCTCTTGTTCTCAAAAATTTTAAACGCTCCCATGCCCAAGGCCCAATAGGCCCAATTCTACTAGTCCCAAAAATTCGGGGCGTTACAAATTCCACTGTTGCTAATAAAGCCATGCTATACACAAGTCATGTACCCAACATACCAACTATCAATGTAACATCCTGATTTCAGTGGTGTCGAAAATAGTAGTTTCAGGACCATAAGTTTGACGAGTAAGTCCGTAATAATTATTATTTAAATTATATGATTTAATTATAATTTTATACTGAATTTTGATTTGAAGAATTTTAGCTAATCGAATAACAAGTTAAGTATAAGTGGTTGTCTCGAAAGTCAAGTGGTTTCGAAAAATGAGGTATTGGGACCTTGCTTCTGTAAACCAAGCTCGTAAATATTTTTATTAAATATTTATGGAGTTATTATTTCAGTATGTGAAGGTTCGGTTAAAAGAATTTAATGTTTGGATAGTTAATTAATTAGAAAGGACTAAATCGTAAAAAATGTAAAACTTACTCACTATTAAATTTTAATGATTAAATGACTTAATTAACATGATTGGAAGGATTTAAATGTCAATTAGCGATATTTGTTTAATGGATCAGTTAGGACTTGTTTTTAAGTTGTATTTTATGTTAATTTTATAATTAATAAAATATTATAATAAGATTAAAGTAATAAAGTATGTCATCTTCTTCAATTCTTTCTTCCACAAGCCGAAACCATAATAAACTAAAAGAAACCATAGCTTTTCTTCAAGCTTGACATTCGGACATTGCATGTAAGTCTTCAGGTTATCGATTTTTCGTAAATTTTATGTTTTTGGTATCGTTGTAGCTTAATCTAGTTAATCCAAGGACTATTTTGTGAAACTGTTAAAAAGATTTAGATTATGTCATTGATGAGTTTGAGGTATTTTTGAAGTTTGATGTTAGATTACTACGTTTGGTATTGATATATGACTATTTTGTAAAGTGAATTTAGTTAATTTTTAGTTAAATAACTGAAATGTTAAAATATTAAAATTGACATGAAATTCTTGTGAATTTTGAATAATTATGGGTTGTATTGATTAAAAGAAAATTTAGTTAGCATGAAAATGGGTGAAATTGTGATAATTTGAAAGTTTCGGATTTAGGGACTAAATTGAATGAATGCAAAAGTTTAGGGAAAATTATAAATATGAAAATTGAAGGGCATATACATAGAAATAAGTTTGATGATATATTTGAGTATGATATATTAAATTTATCATTATACAGATCAAGAATTGAATCGTATAGTTGTTAACCGAGGAACAGAGAAAATTGTAGATTAGTCCCTACGAGTCAACCGAAAGCATAATCTAGGTAAGTTCATAGTATAAAAATATGCATGTGTATTTATTTATAGCTTGTATTAGTATATATGTGGTTAATTGTATTTAATGTGAAATTTTGTTATTGAGTTGTAAATATTGAAATATTGCAATTAAGTACAAGTGAGAAATAAACATTTAATAGTTGATGAATATTGTGAATAAGTGATATGGAAATGAATATATTGGAAATTACAGCAAGTGTTTGGAAATTATCGAAGTGCCTTTGATTGATTAATTTATTAATATTATGAATTTAATTATAATGTCCAGATGAATGTAGTAAATAGTTAGGATACGATTGGCATGCCAATAGGGTCAGTATGTGCGCTTGTACAAGATTGCACTTCGGTGCCTCTGTTAGCATCTCGATGCTCTCTAGTGTGATTTGGGAAACCCAAGTATCCGAGTAAGATTGCTATAGTTTAACGGGCAATGAAATTATATGAATATGGAATAAGTTGATTGTTAAATTGAGTCTATACTTATTGACATATGGTATGGCCAATTTGGCAGATAACCTATGATTATGGGCATGTTTGATTTGCCATTGGTATGTGGTTTGGTATTTGGAAGCATTGTTGTTGATTGAATAACATATATATGATGGTGATATCTTAGGTGAATTGCTTAATGTATATGCATAAAATTATGGTGTCAACGAGGGCACATTGGTTAGGCACATAAGTTGTATGATTTTGATATGTTTTAGGGGTGTTATATGTCTTTTTGAATACGTGATTGTGGTTGGAAATGGTATGGCTTGGTGTCTAAGTAATGGTGGTTGTTTTGGCTTGAAAATGAAGTCATTTTGTAGCACACAACTGTGTTCCACACACGGCCTTCTCACACAGCGCCTGCCTTATTAATTTTAGGTGCAGGATTGTTCACATGGCCTCAGAGAGTTACACGACTTGGTGACACGGCCATGTGACCTTATTTTGAATACACACATAGTTTGGCACATGGCCAACGACACAACCATGTGACCCTAAGAGACACGGGCACAATTTGGCCACAAGGCCATGTCCTTGAGCCACACGGCCTGGCCATACGGCCAGTGACCCCTATTTTCAAAATTTTTCATGTTTTCTGTTTTGATTCATATTGATCACTGGTTGTTTACAAAGTCATTTTAGGTTTCATATGCTCAATATAAGACTTGTAAATCTATGTATATTATTTATGATGTTAGATTTGGATTTTGATTTGTAATTTATTAAATGAATGATTTCAAAAATGTTAATTGTTCCGGTATATATCGTAATACTCCATAACCCTAATTCGGTGACGGGGATGAGTTAGGGGTGTTACAATTGGCTCGATCATCTTTAAAGTATAATCCTCCACTTATATCAAAGCACATAAGTTACATACGCATTGCCAGTGACTAACTCAGGATTTAGGTAAATCATACCATGAGCGTCACAACTGAATTAATTCACAAATGGATTCATAATTAATTCATCTTGGGTCCAGTCCAATGTATCATTCTGCCAATGAATACATTTATGTCTCTACCTGTGGAGTCAATTGCTCCGATAGCCAAGACTAGTCATCTCCCCAATTGGAATTGTAGATTACATAATAATCCTTCTAAGTATTTGAATAAAATGCTCACTTTGATTTTTCTACGAGATTACTGACTTGTTTAGATTATCTACTAAAGTAAGTTGCTTTTCTCGTAATGTAAACGTTCTTACAATGCAACTTATCATCAGTTTGAACTTAGACAATTAATGAACTAATATTTGATTGTCACAATTTCGCTATGCATGAAAAATATGAAAGACAAAAATACAAAAGACATAACAGTGAAATGTGAAAATTATTTATTCATTGTTTAAATACATAGAAAACATATAAATGTTTACTACAATATGGGCACATTTCCCAACAATCTCCCACTTGCCCTAATGAAGTAAACGTGCCATGTTTCGCATTCTCATATCCTCGACGTGTTTGTTAAAACTTCTAGTTAGAAGAGTATTAGTAAATGGATCCACAAGTTTATCTTCAGAAGCTACTTTCACCACATCTATAATTCTTTCGGTTATTGCCTATCGTATTAAGTGATACTTCTGATCAATGTGTTTCATTCTCTTATGACTTCTCATTTCCTTCATATTAGTTATTGCAGCACTGTTATCACAATACAATGTTATAGATTTTCCCATACTAGGAATGACTTCAAGATCGGTTAAGAACTTTCAAAGCCATATTGCTTCTTTCGTTGCCTCAGAAGTAGCCACATACTCGGCCTCCATAATAGAGTCAGCAGTGCATTGTTTTACACTTCTCCATACTATGGCTTCACAGTTTAGGACGGATACATTTCCCAATGTCTTTTTCCACAAGGCATTCATTGTGTCTTCGACCACCATCGCTCCATCTTCTCCTTATCATGGACTCCTTTTTAGAAAAATTACATTTATGTCCTATGTTTGTTTCTGGCTCATAAGAATTCAATAAATAAAAACTAATCCTATGTGGAGATGATAGTCCACGGTCTATTTCCTAAGAACCACAACCTTGGCAAAAACTAATAATTATATAACAAATATATAATATTGCATTCATTCACATACATTCCTCTAAACATTTAAATAATTACAAGAATGACACATCTTATCAAATATTAATCAAACAAGATGAAGAGAGACATTCGGTCTCAGTCTACACCATAAACATAGCACAACCTGGCGCTGATAGCAATTATTGAAAAAATCTTAGTTTGAAAATAGTTTTCTTACACAGTAGAAAATTAAAATTTTAAAAGCTGACCCAGTTTGTGAAATTTATAGTAATAGACCTTAACCAAATTTGTACTTGTGTTTTTGTCTTAATGGACGTTCTTTGTTCTCGACTTTCAACCAAATGATCTTCTCTACTATTCTCGTACCACAAACTGTTTTAAGTGTGGGCTCAAACCAATTGAATCGAAACACAAAACTAGAAAAAGTTTCTCTCCTTTTGGGGTGAAAACAAAAATTCTCTCTTCTTAATAGAAACCGGTATAATTGTTATTCTGGAAAAAAATATATGTAATAGTTTTGAATAAATTTTCTCTATTTTTTGGCAGAATAACAATCTCTCAAAATTGTGTCAATAGCTCTACCGGTACCATCTATTTATAGGAAGAGAAGGTATAACCCTTGTTGAGTTGTAGTGGTTTATTTCAAATAGAAAAAAAATCCTACTTAGAATTGGACTAGGGTGGATGGCACACCCTAGTATTCCTACTAGGGTTGCCGCCCCCGTCATGTCCATGAGGGGTTTTTGAGTCTCTCTCATATCAGGTCCAATTACTAGTACTTCCTAGGCCTTTTTGACCCAATACTCTATAATGTGATCCAATCTGACTCAGTTTTTCTATTTCCCAATATAAACTTTAATAATATTTTATATATATATATATATATATAATTTCTCATTCCTATTTCCCCCCAACAAAATTTTTAATTATTTTACCTTGGTAAAATTTTGACGATTTTTCTTTTGGTAAAATTTTAAGAAAATATGTTCAAATTTCACAACTCAAAATGTTTGTTGGGAAATGTGCCCATATTGTAGTAAACATGTAACTATTTTCTATTAATTTGAACGATGAATAAATAAATAAAGTTAATTTCACATTTCACTATTATGTCTTTTGTATTTATGTCTTTTATATTTTGCATGCATAGCGAAATTATGACTAGCAAATATTAGCTCATTGATTATCTAAAGTTCAAACTAAAGATAAGTTGCATTGTAAAGAATGTTTACATTGGGAGAAAGAAAAATTACTTCAGTAGATAATCTAAATGAGTCCGTAATCCTGTAAAAGAATCAAAGTGAACATTTGATTCAAACACTGAGAAGGATTATTATGTCGTCTACAATTCCAATTAGGGAGATGGCTAGTATTGGCTATCGGAGCAGTTGACTCCAAGAGTAGAGATATAGATGTATTCATTGGTAGAATGATACATTGGATTGGATCCATGATGAATTAATTCTGAATCCATTTGTGAATTAATTCACTTGTGACATTCATGGTGTAATTTACCTAAATGCTGAGTCAGTCACTAACCATGCGTATGCAACTCATGTTTTTTGATATAAGTGGAAGCTTATGCTCTAAAGATGAACGAGCCCATAGTCGGTATGTTGGGTACATGAGTTGTGTATGCCATGGCTTCATTAGCAACAGTAAAATTCGTAGTTCAATTAAAGAGTTAATG
Source organism: Gossypium australe (assembly GCA_005393395.2). Lineage (NCBI taxonomy): Eukaryota > Viridiplantae > Streptophyta > Magnoliopsida > Malvales > Malvaceae > Gossypium > Gossypium australe. Next base: position 98,499,480 of record CM016616.1, on the reverse strand, counting down.
ATTATCTTCTCATTGTAACTGTGTGGATTGATAAATATGGAACGTGGCTACGGGTTGCTTGTTCTCGAACAAGCAATTTATCACTGTTGTAACATCCCGAAATTGGGCCTAGTAGGATTGGGCCGATTGGGCCTTAGGCTTAGGAGTGTTTAAAATCTTCAAGAATATGAGAATGGTGTTTTTGCAAATTGGATTAATTAGTTAAGTGGATTTGGAAGGTTACGAAGTTTCTATGAATTCTCGGGTTTAATTGGGCTTTAGGAAAAATTTGAGTATCATCCGGGCAAGGCAAATGTAGTGGCGGATGCCCTAAGTTTGAAAGTAGTGTCAGATCTGAGGGCGATGTTTGTACATCTAAGCTTGTATGATGATGGGAGTCTGCTGGCAGAATTGCAAGTCAAACCGACATGGTTGAATGAGGTTAAGGAAAGTCAGTTGTTGGATGAGGATCTAAGTACTAAGTTACGGCAGGTACAGAATGGTGAGTTGGAAGATTATGGTATTAATAACGAGGAAGTATTGTGTTTCAAGGGTAAGGTCTGTATGCCGAGGAACGAGGAACTTAGGCAGAGAATTCTTCAAGAATCGCATAGTAGCCCTTATGCTATGCATCCTGGAGGTAGTAAGTTGTATAGAGATCTAAGGGAACAGTTTTGGTGGCCTGGTCTTAAGCGGGCAGTTACAGAGTTTGTAGGGAAGTGCTTGACATGTCAGCAAGTTAAGGCTGAACACCAAGTTCCGTCAGGATTGCTTCAACCAATAAAGATTCCGCAGTAGAAGTGGGAGAGAATCACTATGGACTTCGTTAGTGGGCTTCCCCTTATGCCTACTAAGAAGGACTCGGTATGGGTAGTAGTGGATCGGTTGACAAAGTCCGCGCATTTCATTCCAGTGCGGGTCGACTATTCTCTACAGAAGTTGGCGAAATTGTATGTGGCAGAGATTGTGAGGTTGCATGGAGTGCTGGTGTCGATTATCTCGGATAGGGATCCGAGGTTTACTTCTCGGTTTTGGAAAGCACTACATCAGGCTTTAGGCACCAGATTAGACTTCAGTACGGCATTTCATCCACAGTCGGACGGTCAGTCTGAACGAGTAATCCAAGTGTTAGAGGATATGCTGAGAGGTTGTGTGATTGACTTCAGAGGAAGTTGGGAAGAATATTTGCCTCTAGCGGAATTTGCATACAACAACAGCTATCAGGCTAGCATTCGGATGGCACCATATGAAGCGCTGTATGGTCGGAAGTGTCGCACTCCTACGTGTTGGACAGAATTAGGGGAACATCAAGTTTTGGGTCCAAAGATGGTGGCTGAATTCGAAGAGAAGGTTAAGGTAATTCGGGCTCGGTTAAAGGAGGCATCTGACAGGCAAAAGTCGCACGCAGATCTTAAGCGGAAAGAAATAGAGTTTGTTGTGGGAGATCAAGTATTTCTTAAAGTGTCGCCTTGGAAGAAGGTGATGAGATTTGGTCGCAAAGGAAAGTTAAGTCCCAGGTTTATAGGACCTTATCGGGTGTTAAAGCGGGTTGGACCAGTAGCATATCAGTTAGAGTTGCCTTCGGAGTTAAAGCAAATGCACGACGTGTTCCATGTTTCGATGCTACGACGTTACCGGTCGGATCCATCCCATGTAGTGCCAGTTGAGGAGGTGGAACTAAGACCAGATTTGTCCTACGAGGAGGAGCCGATTCAGATTCTAGAACGGGATGTGAAGGTGTTACAGAGGAAATCAGTTCCTCTCGTCAAAGTGTTATGGCGTAATCATGGATCGGAAGAGGCTTCGTGGGAGTTGGAAGAGGCAATGCGACAGCAATACCCTCACTTGTTCTAGCCAGGTAATTTCGAGGACGAAATTTTCTTTTAGGAGGGTAGAGTTGTAACATCCTAAAATTTGAGTATCATCTTGATGATTGTGTTAGCTCGGATATGATTTTTATTGTGTGCCTAATATAGTCTTGTGAAGGCTTGGAATTAATTGGTTTAGAATAATTTTTAGTATGAAGAATTTAGTGAAGTGGATCAAGTGATTATGATGCTTAAGTTAATTTAAATGTTTAATGTTAGCATAAGTGAACAAGTAGTAAAGTGGTGTTGGCGCATGAGTAATTGTATGAGGGAAGAGGTTCGAATCCCATGGATGGCAATAAGGTGACTTTTATTTTTGCATGTGTATGGCATGTGTCGGTCAACTCTATTTAAGATAAGTTGGACTTTATAATTTATGGATAGTAGACTAAGGGAATAAGGCAAGTTATTAGTTAAGGTATGGAATCAAGGTGTTATGGAAGGATAAGGGGACATAAGGCTTGATGTATGGGTGATGTTTTGGAAATATTTTTATGGTCATTTTGACCATGTATGTGGAAGCATAGATGGCTAGGGGGGGTTGGCCGAATATTGTATGGGATTAGGGGGAAGATAGTTGGCCAAATTCTTGGTATTTTGTGCATCTTTTTCCCTTTTCTCCAAAATTATTCTCCCTAGCCGAATGTGTCATTGGCTTTAGGTGAAAACTTTGTTTTTGTTTTGGCTATCATTTTTGACCATATTGGTATTCTCTTTTTCTTCTTTTCCTCTCAAACTCTTCTTTTCTTTTTGGTACCGAAATATCACTACCTTTGAAAGGGGACATTTCTCTTTCATTCTTTTTCTTATTTGACCGAATGTGCATCAACATTAAAAACTTTTTCTTTGTTCAATTTCTTCCATAGCCGAAACCATATAGCCTTTTGATCATTTCTCTTCTTCTTTTTCTTTTCCTTTCTCTTCTTTTCTTTCTATTTTGTTAAAGCCGAATCTTTAACCCTTGTTATTCTTTTCCTAAATCCGAAAGTTCACTTCATTGCCACCCCTTTTGAATCGATTTCTCCTGCAAGCTCTTTTGCCGATTTCTTGAAGTAGTGATTAATTGCGTCTTAGTCATCTTATTGGTAAGGATCTCTCTAGCCGAACTCTTGTTCTTTTCTTCCTCTAATTGTCGAAAATCAGGGTACTAATCCCATTATTGCTTTAGCCGAAACCTTGAAGGATCTCTCGGGATTTTTGAAGTAGTCAACTACAAGGAAAGATCATCGGGATTTCAAGAACCCAAGGTAAGCTCTATGTGGTATTCGGCCAAAGGGCCATTTATTTGTGATTAATGTTAGAATGGAATCTAACATAAACCTATAGGGATTTCGACATCTTCATAGCCAAGAGACTACTTTCGGGATTTAAAATCATAAGGTAAGTATATATGAACATTTGGCCAATGCCATATTTTAGTATTAGTGCCTAACCGATTTCACCTATGGGTATTAGGAGGAGTGCAATCGGTTTTGGTAGATTTTCGGGATTCAGTGAACTCGCTAAGTAAACCAGGTGTGTAACCCCGCACTATTTCCTGATAGATTTATGGTTCTAATATTATGTGTATGTTAATAATAATATGGAAGTGGCCAAAGGTACCATACAAATGGTACAGAGTACTCAGGTACGTTATTCTCTAAAGTTATGTCAATAATAAGAATATCTGTTATGACACAAATGTGAAAATGTTATGAAAGTGAAATAAGGCCTATGGCATGAGATTGCATGATATGTATGATATATGGGGCATATGGGTGTTATATTAAGGGGAAGTGATCTGGTCGTTTTATACCACAATATCTGAATGTGGTGACTTATGTCACGAAATCTGAATGTGGTGACTTATGTCACGAAATCTGAATGTGGTGACTTATGTCACGAAATTATTATTATCTGGTGGTGATGCCACAATATATAAGGGCGATGAGCATGTCGTCTGCAGCGACTGCCTTCGATGGTGTGTAGCGGATGGAGGGTCGACTTAGTAGTCCCCACGGTGTGATGGTTGGTACGAGTGATGTGTAGCGGATGGTTTCTAGGTTTGGGTTCGGGATTGCACCATTATATTTAATTGCTATATGTATATGTATGGTCTGATATGCCAGAATTGTTGAGACTTAGTGTTGGTTGTTACACATTGAGTCTGTTTGACTCACCCTGTTGTGGGATATTTTTCAGGTGACGCTCAGCGATGGACCGGGTCGGCAGGAGCTTAGTGGTGGCCATGCTCAGCACGAAGTTTATTTTATTTGGACTTTCTATTTTTAAGTACTTTGAATTTATTTTGGGTTTTGTTTTTGATGTAATAAGGCCACTAGTATGAACTGTTTATGCATGCATTTTAAATTATTTTATTATGGTACGAATTTTTATCAAATTAAACTTTAAGTAACTTTTCTTAAGAATAAATCTTAAAATATTTTTGACTTAATATTTTTTTATAAAGTTTTATTAAAATCTAGACTTCAAGTCTAGACTTCAAAACCATCCAAAATTTTCCAAAGAAGCAAACAAGTTTGGAATCGTTTTACTCAAGGAACATACCAGATCCGGTCAAGGCTCGTGGGCCGAGTTTGGGGTGTTTCAACAGTCATTTGTTGACAATGATCATATTAATCATTAAGAAAACTCAATGTTGACAAGGAGATAAAATAGGATTGAATTGAGTAAACGGATTTAACTCAAAGGAATCAAGGATGTCATATGAGGATAACACACACATGACGAGGTCATTGGACAAAGCAGTTGGATGAATTATTTTCGTAAAGAGTATACAATAATGAGTTTTCAAACATAGTACTTCTTGTAGACTGACTCTATGATTAAGTAATTGCGAATTATTGGAACGATGCTTCTGGATATAATTGCAATCACTAGAGCCTAATTGTATATGTCTGATTTGAAACACCCCAAACCCGGCCCACGAGCCTTGACCGGATCTGGTATGTTCCTCGGTGTAAACCGTTTCAAATTCTTTTGCTTCTTAGGAAAAACTTGTGCGATTTTAAAAAAATATTATTTTGGGTTGGGCTTGAGTTGAAAACGAATTCGATTTTATATTGAAAACCCTTTTTAATTTTAAGTGATAAAACATATAGAGTATATTCAAAAATAAATTACTTAATCTTTAACTTAATAAAAATTTGTAATCATAATAAATAAAAGTAAAAAAAGAAATAAAGAAATTCAACTTTGGCCTTATGGCCTTATTACATCAAATAATTCCCAAAATAAACGTAAAATACTTAAGAAAACGTCCAAATCATAAATTTCTTGCTGTGCATGGCCATCCCTAAGCTTCTGCCGAGCCCGGTCCATTACTGTTCGTCACCTGAAAATAATCCCACAACGGGGTGAGTCAAACAGACTCAATGTGTAACCAACACTAAAACTTAATAGATTTAGGCATACCATACAAATCATGTTCACATAATATTTCAAGATAATGATGCAATCCCGAACCCATACCTAGATGCCATCCGCTACACATCCCCGTACCAACCTGCACACCGTGGGGACTACTAAGTCAACCCTCCATCCGCTACACTCCATCGAAGGCAGTCGCTGCAGTCGACGTGCTCATCGCCCATATATAATTCGTGGCATAGCCACCAGATAATTGTGTCATGAGACACCACATTCAGATAATGTAACTGAAGTTACCACATTCAGATAATGTGACCGAAGCCACCACATTCAGATAGTGAGACCGAAGTCACCACGTTCACTTCCCCTTTCTCATATAACCTGAATGCCCCATTTTATTCATGTCATGCATATCATACTTAAATTCACAATCATGTCACTTTTCACATGTTAAAATATAACATATTTCGTGATCCTAGTAGGAGTAGGAAACGTACCTGAGTACTTTGTACCACATTAGGGTACCTTAGCCATATTCACATTCTTATACATACTTATATTAAATATTGACATAAAACGTATTAAAGATAGTGTGAGGTACACACCTGATTTGCTTAACGAATTCCTTGAAATCCCGAAAAAACCGATTTATTGCTTTAGATCTCAATTCCTACATTTGGTAACCTTAGTATGTTAGCATAAAGTCTATAAAACCAAATCCTAGTAGGATTTGTATTCTTAAAACCTACCTTGTTGTCGAATTGACTATAGTCAAATCCCGAAAACTTGTATTCTTCTCCTTTGAAATCGGCTACTCACTAGATCCCTTGAATCTGTTAGTTTTCGGCTTAAAACACATAATAATAGATCTAACTACTAAAATAGGCCTTGGCCGAATGCTATAGACACTTACCTTGTGGATTTTAAATCCCGAAACTCACCGAATAACTAGGGAACACGCGGCCTATGGTGTACCTTCGGGAAAAGAACTTCTCCTTCCTTGTAGTCGACACTTAGTAAATCTCGAAAGATCTCTTCGGCAACAGATATTAAGGGTATTAGAATCTTAATTTCAACAGCCTTAAGAGAAATAGAATGAGAATCTAACCTAATCTTACCCTTACTGAAGAATTTGATGGAACTCTTGCTTGAACCCTTAGCAGTATTCGGCTATGGCTTTGATGTGGATAACAATTTCGGCTCTTGAGGCTTAGTGAGAAATTGATTAGGGCTATTGGTATCTTCGGCTTTTGATTGTGTTTGTAATAGAAGAAGGAAAGAAAAGAGAAAAAGAGAATAATGGCAGAGAGAATTCGGCAGAGAGAGAGAAGAAACTTTAGAGAATTTCGGCAGAGGTTTTCTTGAAGAGAAAAGAATGAATGAAGAATAGCCTTACTCTTCCTTTTTATAGCCAAAATTACTAGGCTAGAGTCCCTTACTTGGCCACCACTCTTCTATTTGATAGCTTTATCCTTTTAATTATCACTTTATTAAAAGAATAATCCCCTATTATCTCCTTGAAAATAATGATAAATAAATCCCTTATTTATCCCCTATTTAGCCGAAATTTAAAGAGAATAAAACTCCTCTTTTAAGAGCCTTAATGCCGTCCACCTCTCTGCTTCTGGAAGCAAAAATAAAACTTCTTTTATTTGCTTCCCAAGTGACTCAAACCCTGGCCCAAATACCTACTTGTGGCGTCACCCACCTGGGCATTAAGTGGCATCTTCAGGCCACTTTTCCAAGCCTGATTGTGTGTCAAATTCCTCCTACTAATTTTCTTAAGGCCACCTTGCCTTAATTTCCTCTTTTTAAACCTTAAAACTTGACATTTCTTTACATTTCCAAGTTTCCAAAAATTTTCGTTTGCCTCCTTTAAACTTAACATTTCCTTACATTTCCAAGTTTCCCGAAATGTTTACTTTCCTCTTTTGAATCATTTCTAAATCATTTCCTTACATTTCCAAGACAAGACATTTCCTTACATTTCCATACATTTCCTTACATTTCCATACATTTCCTTACATCTTAGGGTTCCTAAAACTCCTCAGAACACATCCAACACACCCATTGAGCCCACTATCTCATGAATTACGCACGAACGCATAACCCCTAATCTAGGATGTTACTTGATTGGTCCCTCCGCTAGCTCAACAAAAGCTCGATTGGACTGCATTTGAATCAGAAAAAATTCTACGACTTTGAGAATAATTTAATTGAGTTGATTTATTCGATGTGGAATTAAATTAGGTGGTTGTGAGAATTGTTCAACTAGAGAATTTGATTAAATAATTTTCTTGAAAAATTAATTTGGAAAATCTAAGCAATTTTTGGAAAAATTAATTTTGATCAAGTAAAATTAAAGCAATTAGATTATCTAAAATTAATATGATATTTTTGGAAGTTAATTTTCAAGTTAGACAATTGGCCCAATGGGTAATTGAACTTGAAAATTAGACCTAAGATTGTAAATTGGACCTAGGAGCCCAAAATCGAGACTGAGACCCAAAAATTGGTGGAACCAGGCCCGATATGTGAAACCGGGCCGAGGGTCCAACCGATGGCTAGACCGGACTGGTCAAGTCATCATTGACTCGAACCGAATCAGCTCGAGGTGCCGTAAGGGTGTCGCACTTGCATCATCGGACACGGCGGTGCTGGTGGTTGTGACGGCGGTGTCCTGGTGGCCGGCGGCGGTTGGTCATCGGTAGTTGTGTAGTGGAAGAGTTACATTCCTACTGGAATTCATCCAGAAAATTTTATTTCAGATTAACTATTCCAAAAATAATATTATTTTAATAGTTTAATATTAAATATAATTTAATACTTATCTTAATAGTATTTTATTAATTTAATATTAAAGTGATTATTTTTATATTAAATTTATCTTAATATTTATCTTGTAGATAAACATTTTATTATTTTAATAAGATTTAATATTAAATTTAATCTAATATTTATCTTGATAAATACTATATTAATTTAATATTAAAGTGATTAAGTTTAATCATAGTTGAACTCTTTAAACTCTCCCTATATAAAGAGAGCCTTGGGTCATTATTTTCACACACTTGAATTCAAGAAAACGTTGTACAGAGAAAATTTTCTGAAAAGATTATTCTAGAAAATTTCTAGAGATATTTTTTTAATTTACAACTTGACCCAAAAGTTTAGAGAAATTGTAAAATTACCCTATTGGTAATTTTTGTGAATTTTTTTATTCAAAACGATCCCACACTTGGCAGACGTGAGCTTGAGGATAGAGCTCAGTCAAAGAGCTCATCCTAGACGAATCGAAAAGGTACAATTTTGATTAAGTGTTTATTACTTTAGATATCACAACCAAGATCTTATTTTGAAAAATTATTTAAAACTCTAGTTGTTCCCAAAATATATTTTCCACTGCATTTTCCAAACCCCTTTTTTCCAGCAATGTTCACTATGACTGAATGGGTTATTTTCACAACTCAACTCATTCTTTCGATATTTTTTAAGTAATCTATATAGGATTGCAAATGGATAATTTCTATTTTCATTTCCATTTTCATTTCCATTTTTGGAAACCTACATTCATTTCCAAATGAATATATTTCTCCATTTCGGAGAAAACCATAATCATTCCTGAATGTTTTCCATTTCTCCTTTCCTAATCATTTTGTTCATATCTATTCAAACATGCAATTCATTTCCGTTCATCGTGATTGAGCTCTCCCCAAAGACATACCATTACGAAAGCAACTACTCAGTGCTTGTCCAATAAACTTGTCATGTAACACCCCTCACCCGTGTCCAACTCCAGAACAGGGTTCGAGGCGTTACCGTACTTCAACATTCACAATCATACAAAACCGGGTTACCAAATGTCGCCCAAAATTTAAAACTTTTCAAAGACATGCATTTGACATTGTCATCTGTTTAATCACTTATACCACATAACAAGACATTAACACATACCATGGACAAATAGGCTTATAAGCCAAAATCATTATAAGCCACATCTCATGGCCATAATCAACAAATCACTATATGCCAATACATTTGGCTAATCACAGCAACATCCATCATAGAAAAACTAAGTCCCTATACAAGCCACTCACTTGAAAACATTTAACATACACATGCCAATACTCCAAGGATAATGACCCGATAGTGTGATACTGCCTTCGACGATCTCCAACGCTGAGCTGACCTGACAAAACTAAAAGAAATGGAAATGAGGGAGTAAGCTTTACGCTTAGTAAGCTCGCATGAAAATAATAAGCAATGTGATAACATGTTATTTTCATATTCTTCCTATTTATTCAAATTCCAGTTAAGCTGTTTTCTTGAGTCACAGTCATTAGATAATTTATATCTGGAGTTATGGAACTCCAAATTAAGATATGTAAATTTTATATGAAACTAGACTCACATATATTTTTACCATAAAATTTTCAGAATTTTTGGTTTAGCCAATTAGTACAGTTTATTCTTCAAAGTCTCCCCTGTTCTGCTGTCTGACAATTCCGACCATTCTTTGCTAAAATTTAATTATATTTTTGTACAGAATTCAAATGATGTTCTAGTTTACTTCTTCTAAAAATAGACTCAATAAGGAATCTAATCATATACATTATGTCCCAATATTATTTTTGTACAATTTTCAATGATTTTCCCAAGTTAGAATAGGGGATCTCGAAATCACTCTGCACCAGTCTCACAAAAATCTAAATATCTCAAAATATACCAATCCTTTGCTTTCTCTATTTCTTTTAAATAAAAATAGACTCAATAAGCTTTAAATAAATGTCTCATACAACTTATAATTCAATTTCTACCATTTTTGGTGATTTTTCAAATTCACCTCACTGCTACTGTCCAAAACAGTTTTATTGTAAAATTTTGCTTTCTTTCACTTTAGTTGTGTTCATCACTTGCCTATACCAATCTTTCCAATTTCTGATTACATATCGAGCATATTGTTCATACGTACATTTGCCACATTTCTCAATTGGTCACATTCATACTTGCACTTATTCATAACATGATCGCACCAATCATCATTAATAAATTATCTCGTTGAACCCCTTCGAAAAACGCCCGATACTCGGTGGTCTCAGCACATAGCTCCACCCACACATAATTCGGCTTTCTTGTACACATGGTGAAGGTCCTTATCACCCATGTGACCTATCCATTCCATCTCGTAGCTCTCTTGTCTACATGGTGTCCAACACTAGGAACCACTCATGTGACCTAGCTACTCATAACCCGTAACTTTCTTGTACACATGGTATACACACAGTATTACACATGTGATCTAGTTACATATGAAATTATTATCCCGTAGCTTTCTTGCACACATGGTGAAAATCCCTTATCATCCATGTGGCCAAGCTACATATCAAATTTTGCCATCTCGTAGCTTTCTTGTGCACACGGTGAAGTTCCCTTATCACTCGTGTGACCTAGCTACATATTGTCCGTATCTCTCGGTTTTCCGAAGGTTCAATCGAGAATTTCGCATTCCATACATTTTCATATTGTAGTTATCACCCAATGATTTCCATAATATCTAGCAAAATAATTATTGAACAAGTAAAATAAATGCATTATTTATATATTTCCATTTCACATAATAACCATAGTCATAGAAAACACCTTTAAGCACAACATTTCAACCCATTTTCCATGTTACCTATGTCACCTTTTATCATAAACATATTATTAAATCAATTCACCAACATAATATACTAAACATGTAATTCAGAAAAATCAATTTAATACCACAATTTAGGTTTCAAATATACATTACGACATTATTGCATTATTATTAACACACCAACTTACCTCGAATGCCGAAACGACCATTTTACCAACTTTCCCGATTTTCGATTTTCCTCCAATTCTAGGTCCAAATCTCGTTTTTTAGGGTCTAAAACATCACATTTCACTTATTTAATTAATGTACTATTCAAAACAGTCCTTTACTCAACTTTTGCAAAATTACAATTTTGCCCCTAAACTTTTACATATTTACACTTTTTCCCCAATACTCGAAAATTAAACTTCAGCCCTTATGAAACACCCCAAACCCGGCCCACGAGCCTTAACTGGATCTGGTATGTTCCTTGAGTAAAACATTCTATAAACTTGTTTGTTACTTTGGAAAAATTTGAGTGATTTTGAAGAAAATTTGATTTGTGTCGATTTCAAATTGAAAACGATGTTATTCTTGAAATCTAGATCTTAATAAAACTTTATTTTAGTACTGGAAAGCAATAAGTTAAAAGTATTCAATTTATCTTTGAGAAAAGTTACTTAAAACTTGAAATAATAATAATCATATCATAATGAAATCAAATAAAATGCATGCATAAAAACAATTCAATAGTAATGGCCTTATTACAACTGAAAAATACCAAATAAATCCCGAAAATAAAATAATAGAAAACGCAAGTTCAACTATTTGAAATCCCGAAAATATTCAACATGGCCACCACATAGTCTCCACTGACCCGGTCCATTCACTGAATGTCACCTGAAAAGATATCCCACAACGGGGTGAGTCAAACAGACTCAGTGTGTAACAGTCAACACAAGGTCCCAACCGATTTAGGCATATCAAAACATACATACACACATATATATATATATATATATATATATATATATATATATATATATAACAAATAGAGATAATGATGCAATCTCGAACCCAAACCTAAATATCCATCCTCTACACATCACCCGTACCAACCAATCACACCGTGGGGATTACTAAATCGACCCTCCATCCGCTACACACCATCGAAGGTAGTCGCTGCAGACGACTTGCACATCGCCCTTATAAATTGTGGCATAGCCACCAGATAATGTGACAAAGTCACCAGATAACAATATGTGACATAAGTCACCACATTCAGATTATGTGACATGAGTCACCGGATATTGTGGTAAAAACCACCAAATCACTTCCCCTTCACATATCACCCTTATGCCCATATGTCATACAAAACATGCAAAATCATGCCATATATCTTATTCCATGTTCATAACGAATTCACTTATATGTCATATTCAATCTTCATAACACTATTAACATAGTATTAAAAGTGAACGTACCTGGGTACTCTGTACCATCATATGGTACCTTTAGCCATATCTTTCATATTTTCATTAACACATATAGTAAATTAATGCCGTAAATCTATTAGGAAACAATGTAGGGTTACACACCTGATAATAGTGATTACGATACTACCGATACCAACGCTCTCGCTAGCAAGAATTAACAATGAAATACTTATCCCTATCGAACTGCACCTTGGATATTTAAATCCTGAATGATCTCCCCCTAAACGTCGGCTACAGAGAAACCCCGAAACTTTCCGAAAAAGAATGACCAAAATGTATTTGGTCAAAAACCTCCAAAAAAATTCGGCAGATGAAATAGAGAAATAGATTCAAATAAGAAAGAAGATAGGTTTTTGGTGCTTAGAAGCAATCGGTTTCAATGGTGTCAATGGAGTGAAACTTTCGGCTTTAGAAGAGAATAGCAAAGTTATAGATTCGGCTTTAACAAAATAGAAAGAAAAGAAGAGAAAGGAAAAGAAAAAGAAAAGAAGAACTGATCAAAGAGACTAAATGGTTTCGGTTATGAAAGAATTTGAACAAAGAAAAAGTTTTTGATAATGGTGCACATTCGGTCAAATAAGAAAAAGAATGAAAGAAAAATGCCTTCAAAAGTAATAATATTTCGGTACCAAAAAGAAAGAAAAGCTTGAGAGGAAAAGAAGAAAAAGGGATACCAATATGGTCAAAGATGGTAGCCAAAACAAAACAAAGTTTTCACCTAATGCCCATGACAAAATTCGGTTAAGGAAAAAAAAGATTTTGGAGAAAAGGGAAAAAGATGCACAAAATGCCAAGAATTTGGCCAACTATCTTCCCCCTAATCCCATACAATATTCGGCCAACCCCCCTAGTCCCCTAAGCCGTCCACATTCATGGTTAAAATGACCATGAAAAATTTCCAAAACATCACCCATACATCAAGCCTTATGTCCCCTTATCCTTCCATAACACCTTGATTCCATACCTTAACTAATAACTTGCCTTTTTCCATTAGTCTACTATCCAAAAATGAAAGAAAATCCATCCATACCAAATATAGAGCTTGGCCGACACTTGATGTAAAGAAGCATAAAAATAAAGTTTCCAAAATGCACTCTATGCTATTCGAACCACTCCCCTCAAGCAACCATACATGCGCCATTTCCACCACGCCACTAACTCCTCAAGTGCTAAATTAAGACACTTAAATTAACTTAAGCATCATAATCACTTGATCCACTTCACTAAATTCTCCATACTAAAAATTATTCTAAACCAATTAATTCCAAGCCTTCACAAGACTATACTAAGCACACAATAAAATCATATCCGAGCTAACACAATCAACAAGATGATACTCAAATTTTAGGATGTTACACCTTATTCTTATGTTTTATAACATGCTGATCATTTTTGGCATTTTACAGAATATTACAGATTTATAAACATATTTTAACAGGCAATCTAAATGGTGTGGAAGTGTTACACACCTGATATTCGCGTAGTACTACACTCTTAGTCAATATCCTTGCTATCCGGATCTACTACCCTCAGTCTATAACTTGGCTCAAAAAATAGGACGAACACGAAGATTAGGCCTCCCCTACATTCGACCAAGGGTTAGTATATACCCGAATTTACACGTTAAAATCAACAGATCTCCTTACCTTGAAATCCCGAAAGTAACACGATTCGAGTGTTACTGAACTCTGACTTAAAGATCTAAGCGATTGACTCCCCTTCAAATCCCAGAATGTCGCAATTAAGAGAAAAACTTAAGATTAGTTCCCTTATAGCCATTCGGCTAAAGTCCCTAAAAAGCTGGAAAGGATTGAAATCTTATGAATCAACACTTACCTTCAGTTTCCTTTGAGATTCGGCCCAAGCAAACACCTTAGTGAGAATTCGACGAACACGGAAGATGAGATCTAGGGATTTCGGCTTTTATGAAAATCCCGGAAAAGATGAACTGTTACGCTTTCGGCTTTTAGAAGATCTGAGTAGAGTGTTTCGGCTTTGGCTTAGAAAGAAAGTAAAAAGAAATCAAGAGAAGACTTAGAGATTTCGGCTAAAGTATTTGGAAGAGACGAGAAAGAGATTGTCAGAGAGTTTGGCCAATAAGGGAAAAAGAAAAGAAAGAAAGTTGAGAGGGGGAATGGAGTGGAGATTTCGACAGAGAAAAAAAAAGCAGCAAATTTCGGCACATACTTCTGCTTATACTAAACCGATTCCTCCATTCCCTTGAGTTTGATTTTCGGCCAATACTAGATTCCACAAGATAGCTCCTATCCTTTTCCCTTACCTTAATCTACTAACTCCTCAAAAATAGCCCTAATTAGCACCAACTCCTCCCTTCTTTATCTGCTTATTATCCTCATAAATTAAACATTAAAATCTCCTAAATAATATCCTTGTGCCGTCCCCCCCTTAGTTCCTCCTTAAGTACCGAATTTGGCCCAGAAGCATAGGCTCCAAGTGGCCGAAATTTGGGCCTCCTCATTTGCTATTGACGCCAACTCCCTTTCCTCCTAGTGGCGCCATTTTCCTCCGGGCCACAAGCCCACTATGACAAATAAGCTACCAAAACTTTACTTTAAGCCCTAGAGTGTCTAAACAAAATATTTAATCAAAGCCTCAGCCCATTCTTGAGCCCAATTTGGACCCCTAATCCTTAATTTAACAATTTGAACTTACAACACACAAAATGCATAGGCCCATTAAATCAGGATGTTACAGCTCTACCCCCTTAAAATAAATTTCGGCCTCGAAATTTACCTGATCAGAAAAGATGGGGATACTGCTGCCGCATAACATCCTCTGGCTCCCACGTCGCTTCCTCTGCGCCATGGTTCCGCCACAAAACCTTGACCAAAGGGACGGACTTCCTTCTCAAAATTTTTACGTCTTGCTCCAAGATTTGCACTGGCTCCTCCTCAAAGGACAAATCTGGCCTTACTTCAATCTCCTCCACCAGTACAATGTGCGATAGATCAGAATGATATCGTCTTAGCATCGAGACATGAAACACATCATGTATCCGCTCCAACTCTGAAGGTAACTCCCATAGATACGCTACTGGCCCCACACGTTCTAGTACCCGATAAGGTCCAATAAACCGAGGACTTAGCTTGCCCTTCCGACCAAACCTCATTACCTTCTTCCATGGTGATACTTTCAAAAAGACTTGATCTCCCACTGTAAATTCCATCTCCTTTCGTTTTAAATCCGCATAAGATTTCTGTCGATCAGATGCTTCTTTCAATCGTGCCCGAATCAACTTAACCTTTTCTTCCGTCTCCGAAACTAGTTCTGGACCCAACACCTGACATTCCCCCAACTCTGTCCAACAAGTAGGAGTACGACATCTCCATCCATATAACGCTTCATAAGGTGCCATCTGAATACTAGATTGATAGCTGTTATTGTACGCGAATTCCGCCAAAGGCAAATACTCCTCCCAACTACCCCTAAAGTTGATGATGCATCCTCTTAACATATCCTCCAGGATTTGGATTACCCTCTCAGTATGACCATCAGTTTGTGGATGGAAAGCGGTACTAAAGTCTAACCTTGTTCCCATTGCCTAATGTAGAGCCTTCCAGAATTGTAACGTGAATCTTGGGTCTCTATCTGATATGATCGACACAGGTACACCATGCAATCTCACCACCTCAGCCACATACAGCTTGGCCAACCTTTGCAGAGAATAATCCACACAAACCGGTATGAAGTGAGCAGACTTAATCAACCGATCCACAAGCACCCAAATTGAATCCTTTTTAGTGGGCGTAAGAGGTAACCCACTAACAAAATCCATCGTGATTCTTTCCCATTTCCATTGCGGAATCTTCACCGGCTGCAACAACCCCGAGGGCAACTGATGTTCCGCCTTCACCTGCTGGCACGTCAAACATCTACCCACGAAGTCTGTTACCTCTCGCTTCAAACCTGGCCACCAGAATTGCTCTCGCAAATCCCGATACATCTTAACCCCTCCAGAATGCATAGCGTATGGGCTACTATGCGCCTCCTAAAGAATCATCTGCCTTAACTCAACATCCTTTGGCATACAAATTCTCTTACGAAAACACAGAACCCCATTATCATCCAAACTATAGTCCTCTCCTTTACCACTTTGCACTTGCCAGAGTCGAGTACTCAAGACATCGTCTAAAAGCTGCTTCTCTTTGATCTGACTTGTCCACATTGGTCTCACTTGGAGTTCAACTACCAAATTGCCATCCTCATACAGACTGAGGTGAGCGAACATCGCCCTCAAATCCGCTATCACCTTCCTAGTCAGCGTATCTGCCACCACGTTAGCCTTACCCGGATGATATTCGATCGAATAGTCATAGTCCTTCAAGAGTTCAATCCACCTACGTTGCCTCAGATTCAACTCCTTTTGGGTAAGGATATACTTTAGACTCTTATGGTCTGTGTAAATAACTGACTTCTCCCCATACAGATAGTGCCTCCAAATCTTTAAAGCAAACACTACCATCGCCAATTCCAAACCGTGCGTAGGGTAGTTCAATTCATGCGGTCTTAACTGTTGGGACGCATACGCAACCACCTTTCCATCTTGCATCAACACACATCCTAAACTCGTGTGTGACACATCACAATATACGGTAAATTCTTTTCCTGCCTCTGGCTGAATTAACACTGGTGCTTCTGTCAAAATCTTCTTCAGCTTCTCAAAGCTCTCCTGCTATTTGTCAGACCAAACAAACGATACTCCCTTCCTTAACAACTTAGTTAGAGGTGCCGCAATTGAAGAGAACCCCTCAACACTCCTGTAATACCCTGCCAATCCCAAGAAACTTCGAATTTCCGCCACAGACTTCGGCGGTTTCCAACCCAATACAACTTCTATCTTCCGAGGGTCTACCCTAATTCCCTCTGCAGAAACTACATGCCCTAAGAAAGTTACTTCCTTCAGCCAGAACTCACACTTACTGAACTTTGCGTACAACTGCTTCTCCCTCAGAATTTGCAACACCATACAAAGATGTGCATCATGCTCCTCCTCGGACTTGGAGTAAACCAGAATATCGTTAACGAATACTACGACAAACTGATCAAAATACGGTTGAAATACCCAGTTCATCATATCCATGAATGCTGCTGGCGCATTCGTTAACCCGAACGGCATCACCAAAAACTCATAATAACCGTAGCGAGTTCGAAACGCCGTCTTATGAATGTCCCCTTCCTTCTGTCGCCAGTCCTTAATCATATGCTTCGTCCTTGACCTTAAGCTGGTGCATTAGTCCTTAATCGATGACCTGTTCAACCAACTGCGAGGAGCTTCAGTTTTCTCGAAAATAGATTTGAGATCGGGTTATCACTAGCTTAAGGTCAAGGAGGCGGATATTCATAAGACAGCATTTCGAACTCGTTATGGACATTATGAGTTCTTAGTGATGCCGTTTGGGTTGACTAATGCACCAGCTGCATTTATGGACATGATGAACTAGGTCTTCCAACCCTATTTAGACAGGTTTGTGGTGCTGTTTATAGATCACATCTTGGTATACTCGAAGAATGAAGAAGGGCATGATTCATATCTGCGAATAGTGTTGCAAATATTGCGAGAAAAGTAACTTTATGCCAAATTCAGTAAGTGTGAATTTTGGCTGAAAGAAGTGACCTTCTTGGGACATGTTGTGTCGGCCGAAGGAATTAAAGTTGATCCCCGAAAAGTAGAGGCTGTGTTGGATTGGAAACCACCGAAGTCAGTGGTTGAAATTCAAAGTTTCTTAGGGTTGGCTGGTTATTATCGGCATTTTGTTGAGGGGTTTTCATTGATTGCTGCACCCCTAACTAAACTGTTGCGTAAGGGAGTACCATTTGTGTGGTCAGATCAGCAGCAAGAGAGCTTTGAGAAATTGAAAAAGATTCTGACGGAAGAACCAGTACTGATTCAACCTGAGGCTGGAAAAGAGTTTATTGTTTACTGCGATGCGTCACACACGGGCTTAGGATGTGTGTTGATGCAAGGTGGTAAAGTGGTGGCTTATGCACCTCGTCAGTTAAGGCCGCATGAAGTGAATTATCCTACTCACGATTTGGAGTTGGCTGCAGTAGTGTTTGCTTTGAAGATTTGGAGGCACTACCTGTACGGTGAGAAGTCAATCATTTTTACGATTCATAAGAGTCTAAAGTACCTCCTTACCCAAAAGGAGTTGAACTTAAGATAGCGGAGATGGATAGAGCTGTTGAAGGATTATGACTTCTTAATCGAGTATCATCTCGAAAAGGCTAACGTGGTGGCAGATTCTTTGAGTCGTAAGGTGATATCGGATTTGAGAGTGATGTTTGCTCATCTCAGTTTGTATGAAGATGGTAGTCTACTAGCCGAACTTCAGGTAAAGCCTGTGTGGTTAGGTCAGATTAAGGAAAAGCAGTTATCAGATGAAAAGTTGGGTTCCTTACTTCAGCAAGTGGAAGGTGGTGTGATAGGGGATTTTGGATTGAATAATGATAGAGTATTGTGTTTTCGTGGAAGAATCTGTATGCCCAAAGATTCAGAATTAAGACAAATGATTCTGCGTGAGGCGCATAGTATGTAACACCCCAAACCCGGCCCAAACACCACGACCGGATCTGGCTTGTCACTAAGAAGATTTAGTAAAACATGTCGCATTTTTGGAAAAACATTTGTCGAGTTTAAAAATTTATACCAGAAAACTTAATAATTTGATAATTTATATAAGATATAAGTTCTATATGATGCCTTTATGAATTAAAAACTGAAATTTAGTACATGCCTTAGTTCCAATTTTATCGGATAATTCAAGTGTCTGAAAGTAAAGCCCAAAAATCGAAAATATAAAGCTAATGGCCCATGGCCTTATTACAAGGAAATAATAAACCAAATTAACTAAAAGTATTAAGAATAAATAATTTTAACAAAGCCCTTCTACTAAATCAAATAACTCCTGCATGGCCACCTTGCGCTCCTTTCCAGCCCGGTCCGATGTACTAAGTGCTACCTGAAAAATGTTAAACAACGGGGTGAGTCACGAGACTTAGTGTGCAACCCTCGTGCACCATCAGATTGGGCCTTAGCCCCATAGATCAGAATAACAGAATACCAAATGACAGAAATTTATGCAAAGCCCAACCCAATCCTAGGTTTCCATTCGCTACACACCACCCTTACCTGCCAATCATACCGTTGGGGATTTCTACAATCAACCCACACCGCTACACGCCATCAATGGCAGTCATGCTGCAGTTAGCTGCTCATCGTCAGGGTTGTGACATAGTCACCAGAACAGATCGTGGCAGAGCCACTACAACAGATCGTGGCAGAGCCACTACAACAGAACACTTCCCCTTTCATTAATCACCCAACCCCGTGCATACATAGAAATCGGCATACATATAAAACATATTATATCAACAGAAACATTCATTTATGAATGACAGAAATCACTAACCTGGTGAATCGCCTTTACCCTCCTCGGGTTTTCAACCGTTATGCCAGGATTTCGGCATTTAACAGAATATAAACAGATTTATATACACATACTAACAGACAATCTAAATGGTGTGAGAAGTTACACACCTGATAACACGTAGTACTACTCTCTATGTCGATACCCTCGCTAATCGGATCTACTGCCCTTTGTCTACAACTTTGCTCAAAAACCAAAAGAACGCGAAGATAAGGCTCCCCCTACAATCGGTCAAGGGGTTATAACTTGCCTAAATTTACATATTAACTGAATTGATCTCCTTACCTAAATCAATTAAATCTCGGAAGTAGGATGATTCGAGTGCTATCGATTTAGAAACCTATGTGATTAGATCTCTTCAAATCCCAGAATGCCGCCCATAAAAGAAAACACAAGATCAACCCACCATGTAGCCATTCGGCTATGGTCTCCAAAAGCCGAAAAAGATTGAAAGAATAACATAATCGACACTTAGGAAGGTTGAACAAGGGAAGGTTGATGCATTTTTGGCTTTTAGAAGAACTGAGTGAGGAGTTTCGGTTTCTGGTAGAAAAGGAGAAGAAGAAAAGAAAACAAGAAAGAGGCTTGGAGATTTCGGCTAGGAAGAAAAAGAATGGAAAAAGATTTCGGCAGCAGAGAAAACTGAGAGAAAGCTTTCAAAAAAAACTAGCAGAATTTCGGCATCTACTAACCCTATCCAACCATCCCCCCTTTACATACACAGTCCAAATTTCAGCCACCTCTAGCCTCATGGATAACTTCTCATCTTTTCCCTTATCTTTATCAAACTCACATCCAAAAGAGTCCTGTATCACACCACTTCTTCTCCCCATTATCTGCTTATTATCCTCATAAATGAAACATTAAAAATCCCTAAATTTTAGCATTGTTGCCGTCCCCCTTGCTCCCTTTTAAGTGCCGAATTTGGCCCACTACTTGGGCCCCTTGCAGCCAACTTGGGCCTCCTCCCTTGCCATTGATGCCAATCATAGCTTCCCCCTTGCTGCGCCCCTTGCTTTAGGCCACAAGCCCACCTTGATATTTAAACTACAGAGACTATCTTTAAAGCACTAGAGTGTCTACATAGGAATTTAATCAAAGCCTCGGCCCAATCCTTGAGCCCAATCTGGACCCCTAATCCTCAAATTAACATATTAAGCATACATCACACAAATGCACAGGCCCACTAATTTAGGATGTTACAGTTCTACCCCCTTAAGGAAATTTCAGCCGCGAAATTTACCTGATCAGAAGAGATGGGGATACTGCTGTCGCATAACATCCTCTGGCTCCCACGTCGCTTCCTCTACGCCGCGGTTTCGCCAAAAAACCTTGACCAAAGGGACGGACTTCCTTCTCAACACTTTTATGTCTCGATCCAAGATTTGCACTGGCTCCTCCTCAAAGGACAAATCTGGCCTTACTTTAATCTCTTCCACCGGCACAATGTGCGATAGATCAGAATGATAACGTCTCAGCACCGAGACATGAAACACGTCATGTATCTATTCCAACTCTGACGGCAACTCCAATCGATACGCCACTGGGCCCACATGTTTTAGTACCCGATAAGGTCCAATAAACCGAGGACTTAGCTTGCCCTTCCGACCAAACCTCATTACCTTCTTCCACGGTGACACTTTCAAAAAGACTTGGTCTCCCACTGCGAATTCTAACTCCTTACACTTAAGATCCACGTATGATTTCTGCCGATCAGACGCTTCCTTCAACCGAGCCCTAATTAACCTAACTTTTTCTTCCGTCTCCGAAACTAGTTCTGGACCCAACACCTGACGCTCACCCAACTCTGTCCAGCAAGTAGGAGCACGACATCTCTGTCCATATAATGCCTCATAAGGCGCCATTTGAATACTAGATTGATAGCTGTTATTGTACGCGAATTCTGCCAGAGGTAAATACTCCTCCCAACTACCCCTAAATCAATGATGTATCCTCTTAACATATCCTCCAGGATCTGGATTACCCTCTCAGACTGACCATCAGTCTACGGGTGAAAAGCGCTACTAAAGTCTAACCTTGTTCCCATTGCCTGATGCAGAGCTTTCCAGAATCGTGACGTGAATCTAGGGTCTCTATCTGATATGATCGACATAGGTACACCATGCAGTCTCACAACCTCAGCCACGTACAGCTTGGCCAACCTTTCCAGAGAATAATCCACACGAACCGGTATGAAGTGAGCAGACTTCGTCAACCGATCCACAATTACCCAAATCGAATCCTTCTTAGTGGGCGTAAGAGGTAACCCACTAACAAAATCCATCGTGATTCTTTCCCATTTCCACTGCAGAATCTTTACCGGCTGCAACAACCCCGAAGGCAATTGGTGTTCCGCCTTCACCTGCTGACATGTCAAACATCTACCCACGAATTCTGTTACCTCTTGCTTCAAACCTGGCCACCAGAATTGCTCTCGCAAATCCCGATACATCTTAACCCCTCTAGGATGCATAGCGTATGGGCTACTATGCGCCTCCCGCAGAATCATCTGCCTTAACTCCACATCTTTTGGCATACATATTCTCTTACGGAAACACAGAACCCTATTACCATCCAAACTATAGTCCTCTCCTTCACTACTTTGCACTTACCGGAGTCGAGCACTCAATAATCGTCTAGAAGCTGCTTCTCTTTGATCTGACTTGTCCACATTGGTCTCACTTGGAGTTCAACCACCAAACTGCCATCCTCATATAGACTGAGATGAGTGAACATCGCCCCCAAATCTGCTATCGCCTTCCTACTCAGCGTATCTGCCACCACGTTAGCCTTACCCGGATGATATTCGATCGAACGGTCATAGTCCTTCAAGAGTTCAATCCACCTACGTTGTCTTAGGTTCAACTCCTTCTGGGTAAGGAGATACTTCAGGCTCTTATGGTCAGTGTAAATAACCGACTTCTCCCCATATAGGTAGTGTCTCCAGATTTTCAGAGCGAACACTACTGCCGCTAATTCTAGATCATTAGTAGGGTAGTTCAACTCATGCAGTCTTAACTGTCGGGACGCATACGCAACCACTTTTCCATCTTACATCAACACACACCCTAAACCTGTGTGTGATGCATCACAGTAGACGGTAAATTCTTTTCCTGCCTCTGGCTGAATTAACACCGGTGCTTCTGTCAAATTTTCTTCAGCTTCTCAAAGCTCTCCTGCTGTTTGTCAGTCCAAACAAACGGTACTCCCTTCCTCAACAACTTAGTTAGAGGTGCTGCAACTAATGAGAACCCCTCAACAAACCTTCTGTAGTACCCTGCCAATCCCAAGAAACTTCGAATCTCTGCCACCAACTTTGGCGGTTTCCAATCCAATAAAGCTTCTATCTTCCGAGGGTCAACCCTAATTCCCTCTGCAAAAACCATATGCCCTAAGAAAGCTACTTCCCTTAGCCAGAACTCGCACTTACTGAACTTTGCGTACAACTGCTTCTCCCTTAGAATTTGCAACACCACACGGAGATGTGCATCATGCTCCTCTTTAGACTTGGAATAAACCAGAATGTCGTCAATAAACACTACTACAAACTGATCAAGATATGGTTGGAATACCCGATTCATCATATCCATGAATGCCGCTGGCGCATTCGTTAACCCGAACAGCATCACCAAAAACTCATAATGACCGTAGCGAGTTCGAAGCGCCGTCTTATGGATGTCTCTTTCCTTTACCCTTAGCTGATGATATCCCGACCTTAAATCTATCTTAGAAAAGACTGAAGCTCCTTTGAGCTGATCAAACAGGTCGTCGATTCTTGGCAGTGGGTACTTGTTTTTAATCGTTAACTTATTCAGTTGATGGTAGTCCACACACATACGCATGGATCCGTCCTTCTTCTTTACAAATAGGACCAGCGCTCCCCACGGAGACACACTCGGTCGGATAAAACCTCGATCCAACAGTTCTTGGATTTGAGCTTTGAGTTCTACCAACTCCTTCGGTGCCATTCTGTAAGGAGCAATGGACACCAGAGCTGTACCCGGAAGTAGCTCTATTCCAAACTCCACTTCGCGATCCGGAGGTAATCCTGGCAGCTCCTCAGGGAAAACATCCACAAAATCTTTTACTGTTCTTACCCCATCGACAGTCACCTCTGTAGCGTCCAAAGCACTGATAACAGCTAGGAATGCATTGCATCCTTTCCGAATCATCTTAACAGCCTTCAATGCTGATACTACGTTGGACAAATAATCTCTTCTTTCCCCTAGCACAACCACCTCCCCGCCTTCCGGGGTACTCAACACCATGCGCTTAGTCTCACAATCCAGCTTAGCACGATGTTTAGCCAACCAATCCATTCCCAAGATAAGGTCAAACTCCCCAAACGATAATTCCATTAGGTCTGCCAGAAACACAACTCCTTGAGTCTCTAAAGGTACGTTCCTAAACAGTTTGTCCACTACCCTAGATTGTCCTAAAGGACTAACCACAGTCATCTTCCTAGTAGTTGTTTCAGAGTCTATACTTAAGGTCTCAAATACCGAACATGCAACATAGGAGTGGGTTGACCCAATATCAATCAAGGCAAGAAAAGGGTTATCCGCAATAAGAAACGTACCGGTTATGACGTCCGGTGCGTCACCATCCTCTCGTTGATGAGCTGCATAAACTAGACCCGGCTACCTCGCGTCTACATTACCTGTACCCCGACTGAATCCATTTCCTTCTCTGGCTACGCAACCACCCCTCGGTACTGGCTGACCACCTCTCCTAACCTGATCAGAACCTTGTCCCGCGGGTTGTGCCTGATTCACCTGTGGACAGTCCTTAATCATATGCTCCGTGGATCCACACCTGAAACATCCACTGGTTCTCATTCTGCACTCCCCATAATGTACCTTCCCACACGAAGGACATGATCGATTCTGACTCGTCGGAGCACGAGCTGGCCTATCAGACCTAGGCCTTTCTTGAAAATTTCTAGATGATCCCGACGGCCCAAAATTCCTCTTATTCCTATTCCTATCCTTATCCTTATTCTGTTTCTCAGTCTACCTAACCTCCTCAGATATCTTAGCTTTCTCAACCAAAACCATAAAGTCCCTTTCCCGCTACGGTGCTACTAATACCCTCAGCTCATCCCTTAGTCCATCCTTGAACCGTACGCAACGCTCATAGTCAGTCACCACAATCCCTCGAGCGTAACGGCTCAATCGCAGAAACTCTGCCTCGTATTCAAATACAGACTTCCTTCCCTGTACCAAGTTCAAGAATGCCTTCCTCTGTGCATCCACATAGTTGGCCCCAACGTACTTTCCCTGAAATGACTCCTTAAAGAAATCCCAGTTAATCTGGTCTGCGACAGTACCCTCCTTTACTGTGAGCCACCACTGATAAGCCTCGTCTTGAAGAAGAGACATGACCCCCTTCAACTTCTCCTCTATAGTGAAGTCAAGGTCATCCATTATACGCTCACTTGCCTCTAACCAATACTCAGCTGTATTAGGGGCTACGCTAGAAACTTCCCTAAACATCTCCGCTCTGTTGGCTCTGAGTCATTCAGACACAGATTTCCGATCTCCTGAACCCGTGCCTACCCCAGCAACTCTCTCAAGGACCCGTAACATCACCTGAGATACTGCATCATCTCTGGGCGCTTGGTCCCGAAATTCTCCCTCCACAGCTGGCGGATCCGGCATCTCGTTTCCTGACCCATGGCCAGACCCTACCGGCTCTAACACGGTCATCCTACCCCTACCACGACCACACGGCGGACGTCCTCGACCCCTTGTACTCATTCTTCCGATTGGCATTTATCTGATTAGAAATTTTATGGATTATTAACTCTTCCCACTTATTATCCACTAACAATCTTATGAAAAGTAGTTTTAAGAGTGATTCTTTCGAATTCGAACCTATCTACAGTTTCAGTCTCAAGTTTACCTCCTAATTCTAGAAACCATATACATTCACACCTCAACATACATATCACATCCATGAAGTCACATCTACCATATAAGGGTATTTTTGTCATTTTACTACCCATGGGTTTTTCCGTAATTTCATCCTACAGGGTTTCTTTGTAATCTAGCAAAATAAAGTATCTTGGGGACTTTTAAAATAGAGGTATATATATATATTTTTAAAATAGGGGTATTCTGGAGAATTTAATTTCAAAAGAATAATAGTAGCGTTCAGGTGTTTGTGGTTTTTGGTTGTTGTATGTGTGTTTTTTTTTAAATTTCGTTGACTTTGTAAATCGGGGTATTTCCGTAAATCTGGGGGTATATTTGCAAATCATGAGTATCTTGGTAATTTTCAAAATAAGGGTATTTTGATAATTTCGTGAAGCAGGGGTATTTTGGTAATTTTGCAAATTTTGATGATTTTCCAAATCAAGGGCGTTTTGAAGGTTTTCAAATCAAGGGTGTTTTGGTAATTTTTTCCAAAACTAGGGGCATTTTAGCAACTTTGTGAAAAATAAGGTGGCTGGTCCCTTTCGGGTTTTAATTAGAAACTTTTGGCCCGTTAACAAGTCCTCACAGTTAAGGTGAACAGTCACTACACACCAAGTAGGATTCCAGCGAAGAGGAGGTGAGTCACTAGGACTGCTTAAGTACCAGGCTCTTCCAGATCCAATCCTAGACATGCGCATGCCTGTTGCCACACCCTAACCCAGCGACTTGTTCACGGGTTTGTTTAGTTGACTTAAGTCTTATGAAATTTAAGAAGTTGTTTAAGCTAAGCCTAGAGTCCATCAAGTTCTAATTTAAATAGTCTACGTCCCATAAAGCCCATCAAGCCCACATACATATATAACACACAGTGAGTTCAGAATACTTACCTGGCGGACTTGGGCCGGAGACGCAGGTGCCATGCCGAGAAAACCATCCTGTGTTGTTTATAAACATGCATGTTTCCAAAACCCATCTTTAGAAAACGTTTTGAGCCCAAAATCCAAAGATGAGTTTTGAACCGGGCTCTGATACCAATTTGTAACACCCCAAACCCGGCCCAAACACCACGACCGGATCTGGCTTGTTACTAAGAAGATTTAGTAAAACATGTCGCATTTTTGGAAAAACATTTGTCGAGTTTAAACATTTATACCGGAAAACTTAATAATTTGATAATTTATATAAGATATAAATTCTATATGATGCCTTTATGAATTAAAAACCAAAATTTAGTACATGCCTTAGTTCTAATTATATCGAATAATTCAAGTGTCTGAAAGTAAAGCCCAAAAACCGAAAATATAAAGCTAATGGCCCATGGCCTTATTACAAGGAAATAATAAACCAAATTAATTAAAAGTATTAAGAATAAATAATTTTAACAAAGCCCTTCTACTAAATCAAATAAACTCCTGCATGGCCACCTTGCGCTCCTTTCCAGCCCGGTCCGATGCACTAAGTGCTACCTGAAAAATGTTAAACAACGGGGTGAGTCACGAGACTCAGTGTGCAACCCTCGTGCACCATCAGGTTGGGCCTTAGCCCCACAGATCAGAATAATAGAATACCATATGACAGAAATTTATGCAAAGCCCAACCCAATTCTAGGTTTCCATCCGCTACACACCACCCTTACCTGCCAATCACACCGTTGGGGATTTCTACAATCAACCCACACCGCTACACACCATCGATGGCAGCCATGCTGCAGTTAGCTGCTCATCGTCAGGGTTGTGACATAGTCACCAAAACAGATCGTGGCAGAGCCACTACAATAGAACACTTCCCCTTTCATTAATCACCCAACCCCGTGTATACATAGAAATCGGCATACATATAAAACATATTATCTCAACAGAAACATTCACTTATGAATAACAAGAATCACTAACCTGGTGAATCGCCTTTACCCTCCTCGGGTTTTCAACCGTTATGCCGGGATTTTGGCATTTAACAGAATATAAACAGATTTATATACACATACAAACAGACAATCTAAATGGTGTGAGAAGTTACACACCTGATAACACGTAGTACTACTCTCTATGTCGATACCCTCGCTAATCGGATCTACTACCCTTTGTCTACAACTTTGCTCAAAAACCGGAAGAACGAGAAGATAAGACTCCCCCTACAATCGGTCAAGGGGTTATAACTTGCCTAAATTTACATATTAACTGAATCGATCTCCTTACCTAAATCAATTGAATCTCGGAAGTAGGATGATTCGAGTGCTACCGATTTAGAAACCTATGCGATTAGATCCCCTTCAAATCCCGCAATGCCGCCCATAAAAGAAAACACAAGATCAATCCACCATGTAGCCATTCGACTATGGTCTCCAAAAGCCGGAAAAGATTGAAAGAATAACATAATCGACACTTACCTCTTCAAAAGGTTTCGGCTACCCCTTGCAGGAAGATTCGGCAACCACAAGAGAAGAGATCCAGGAATTTCAATTTTTAAGAAAATCCCGAAAAAGAATGAACAAGGGAAGGTTGATGCGTTTTCGGCTTTTAGAAAAACTGAGTGAGGAGTTTCAGTTTCTGGCAGAAAAAGAGAAGAAGAATAGAAAACAAGAAAGAGGCTTGGAGATTTCGGCTAGGAAGAAAAAGAATGGAAAAAGATTTTGGCAGCAGAGAAAACTGAGAGAAAGCTTTCAGAAAAACTAGCAAAATTTCGGCATCTACTAACCCTATCTAGCCGTGCCCCCCTTTACACACACAGTCCAAATTTTGGCCACCTCTAGCCTCCTGGATAGCCTCTCATCTTTTCCCTTATCTTTATCAAACTCACATTCAAAAGAGTCCTGCATCACACCACTTCTTCCCCCCTTTATCTACTTATTATCCTCATAAATGAAACATTAAAAATCCCTAAATTTTAGCCTTGTTGCCGTCCCCCCTTGCTCCCTTTTAAGTGTCGAATTTGGCCCACTACTTGGGCCCCTTGCGGCCAACTTGGGCCTCCTCCCTTGCCACTGACGCCACTCATAGCTTCCCCCTTGCTGCGCCCCTTGCTTTGGGCCACAAGCCCACCTTGATATTTAAACTACAGAGACTATCTTTAAAGCACTAGAGTATCTACATAGGAATTTAATCAAAGCCTCGGCCCAATCCTTAAGCCCAATCTAGATCCCTAATCCTCAAATTAACATATTAAGCATACATCACACAAATGCACAGGCCCACTAATTCAGGATGTTACATGGCTGGTCCCTTTCGGGTTTTAATTATAGATTTTGGCCCGTCAACAAATCCTCGTGGCTAAGGTGAACAATCACTACGCACCAGGTAGGATTCTAGCAAAGAGGAGGTGAGTCACTAGGACCGCTTAAATACCAAGCTCTCCCTGAATCCAATCCTAGACATGCGTATGCCTGTTGCCACACCCTAACCCAGCGATTTGTTCACGAGTTTGTTTGGATAGATTAAGTCTTATGAATTTAAAGAGTTGTTTAAACTAAGCCTAAAGTCCATTAATGCCTAACATACTAGTCTACGTCCATCAAGCCCATCAAGCCCAATCATGCATATCATATCAAAAGTTAGAATACTTACCTGCGTGGATCGGGTGCCGGTAGATTCGAAGGCCATATCTTCATCCAAGACATTTTTCTCAAATTCACATCAAATTTTCAAAACATTACTAGACCCATTTCACAGCCCGAGTTTTGAACCGGGCTCTGATACCAAAATGTAACACCCCAAACCCGGCCCAAACGTCACGACCAGATCTGGTATGCTACGGGTTAACAGTTGAAAACTTCTCTTTGAAGGGATTTGAAATCTCGGTTTGTTTAAGTGGGTATTTGATAAATAAGTGCTATTTGTAGAAAACTTTTGTAGTTTTTTTTAAAAATATCTTTGCGTTAAGCGTGTTTGAAATTCCCATTTCATTACTTATAAGAATTAAGTCTTTAAAACAAATTCAAAATGTAAACATTAACACATAAAAATTGATAACCTAAGCTATGGAGCCTTATTACATAAATGGTCCCAAAATTAAAACTTAAATGAAAACCGAAAATAATTTATGGTAATAAAAACTTGATGGCCCCTCGAGTCCGCCTCGGCTCCCATGTCCACAATCTACTGCTCATCTGAAAAATTAAGGAAAATTAAGGGTGAGTCACCAAGACTCAGTGTGCAAATCCCGAAAACACATAAAAGGCTTGGGCCCACAAACACATTATGGGCCTCGGCTCATACACAATGGCAACAAGATATTTACATGCAACATGGCCCAACCCAACCTAATAGTCCATCCTCTACGCACCAGCCCTTACCAGCCATCACACCTCGGGGATTTCTACAATCAACCCACCAACCGCTACACATCATATCGATAGCCATACTGCCTATTCCTAGCAATCAGGAATGAATTTAACGTGGCTTAGCCACCGATCACTATTGTGACCTAGTTTTACAATTCTTGGTTTAACCACCGATCACCAAGTGACCTATTAACATGCTCTTCCCCTTTCATCATATTAACCCCATCCCATGCATACATTCATGCAGAATCAAAAGCAATATACTACCTAAAAGATCACAGACTATCACATACATCGATACACATAGAGAAGTTTCTATGATTACGTACCTGGCATCCCTTGCCTACCCTTTTTGGGGTAATCCGACTGTTTATACAGCCTTTTTCCGGCTTTTAGCCCATAACATATATTTAGTACAGATTAATTAGTGTGTTAGAGATCTACACACCAACCCGTACCAGCCATCACACCTCGGGGATTTCTACAATCAACCCACCAATCGCTACACACCAAATCGACAGTCATGCTGCCTGTTCCTTACAATCAGGAATTAATTTAACGTGGCTTAGCCACCGATCACTATTGTGACCTATCTTTACAATTCGTGGTTTAACCACCGATCACTAAGTGACCTATTAACATGCTCTTCCCCTTCATCATTTTAATCCCATTCCATGCATACATCCATGCAGAATCAAAACAATATACAACCTAAAAGATCACAGACTATCACATACATCGATACACATAGAGAAGTTTCTATGATTACGTACCTGGCATCCCTTGCCTACCCTTTTCGGGTAAAACGACTGTTCATACATCCTTTTTCCGGCTTTTATCCCATAACATACATAGTACAGATTAATTAGTGTGATGGAGATCTACACACCTGATTACCGACAAGATGAGACCTTCTATGTCGACACTATCAGAAGCTGATACGACTGCTAACTGCCTAAGATTTTGTTCTGAAGCCGACCCACAACCCGGTGGCCAATCTCGTACTGCTGACACCGCACATTTCTTAAACTTAGGGATTGGTTTTACAGATCCAATCCCCTCCTCCGTCTGATTATTTGATTCCATTAAAAGACCTTATCATAACATATGGTTAAGATCACAATTACGATAGTGAATCTAAAGAGAATCTAAAGAGAACCCCTTACCTTGAAATCCCGAAAAGAGAGATATGAGGTTCAGAGACTAACGGTTCTGGCTTTTAGATCTAAGCGATCTACTTCAATTCCCGAATGTCACCCAACACGTAAACACAAAAAACCAACAATCCATTAGCCTTTCGGCTTTTTCTTCTAAAAACCGAAAGAGAAAAAGAATAGATCAGAAGAAATCGACACCTACCTTTACATAGAATTCGGCAACTCCTAAAAGATTTCGGCTTTTGAGAAGATCAAAAAGAGAAGATGATAGGAAGAAATCTATGTAGATTCGACATCTTGTGAAGAGATCGGCAAAAGAGAAGAAACAAAGAACAATGAATATTTCGCTTGTAGAAAAAGAATGAAGAAGAGAATTAAGTTCAAGAGTTTCGGCTTTTGCATAAAAGTGAATATGAGAGAATGGGATTTAGTGATTTCGGCTTTGGCAGAGAATGAGAGAAAAAAATGAGAGGAAAAACCCAAATGCCAAAATTGAAGAAGAGAATAGAAAAATATAACCCTAATGTCGAAAATATAAAGATATTCCCCCTTTCTTAACCTAAATTTCGGCACCTACCCCCTAAAAACCGAAAATGCCCCTTTTTAAAACTAAAACTAAGCTACTATTCAAAGGGAATTTCGGCACCCCTTGCCCATACAAAATCGATTCCCCCTCCCCCTTGGAGTTTGAAATTCGGCCACCACTGTGACCAACAGATAAATCCTAAATTTTCTCCCTTATCTTCATCTGATCACTCATCCTTAAGTGACATGGATAACACCACCTCTTCCTTCCTTTATCTGCCACATTATCAGCCATATTATCCACATTATCCAAACAAATAAATCCTATTTTAAAGCATCCTAGCCGACTCCAACTCCGCTCATTTAAATGCCGAAAATTAACTAACTTTAATTAAAATAACTGAGCTTCATACGATCGAACTTGAGCCTCCTCAGTTGACTCCACCTCTCTGCTCTATAAGTGGCGCCACTTTGCCACTGGGCCACAAGCCCATTTGTGTCTTGAAACACAGATAACATCTCTTAAGCCATATCCTAATAGGCTTTCCACTAGAGTGTCCAAACAGAAAGTTCTAACTAAGACCTCGGCCCAACCTTGAGCCCAATCTGAACCCCTTAAATACTCTAATCAACACATTATACGTAACACACAACAAATGCGTAGCCCCACAATTTCAGGATGTTACATGTATCCACTATTTTTAGCAAACTATCCCACTCTCATCACCTATAAATAAGACCCTCTCATTCCCTCATTCATCATCCCTCAATCATCCCTCAATCATTCCTCATTCATTCTCATCATTCATCATTCTCTCTTCTCTCGAAATTCTCTTAGCCTTTCCATTCCCACGCCTAGCATCATCTCTTCATAGAGATTTTAGTAATTAAGCCTCTTAAAGAACCCTTAGTCGGCCACCTTGAAGAGCCATCAACAAAAGAACGAGATAAATCAATATATTTTTTCTTAATTATATATTTATTATGATTAATACTTATAAATATTAAAATCATAATAATGATTTTAATTATTTATTATTTTTAATAATCAAATAGTATTTTAATCATAATAAAGTTCTTCTATTAATTTTAAAATATATTCTTGTCAGAATATATAAGTATTTTGTTGAAGTAGATACTGGGCCTTGGTCATTAAATCAATTCCGGCTTGGATTTGATAATTAGAAAAATCATTATAACACTTGTCAATGGTTTTTTGCCAAGTGTTGTTTATCTTTATCAACTGCTGAGAGGGATCTTCCCCAAAGCATTGTACGAATATTCCAAATTTGATATGGCTGATAAAATTTTTCATGTTCAGCTATACCAGTAAAACTATTTATTTCTATATGAAAATAATAGACAAAATCATCTATATTAGTAAAATTTATTAATCTAGATTTTACTATTGTAGAAAAATATTTTAGTAAGTGAAAAGAAAGATTTTGGACTGTTATTTCTTTAACAAATCCCCATTCAATACTGGTTATATCAAATGGTTCATGATCAAGTCTAAATTTGATAGTAGGAAATTGTTCTCCTCTATCATTAGTAAAAACACAGGCTTGTAAAAAGTATTTTGAAAAAGTTTCTTTAAATTGAGCTTGTTGGTTGCAAATAGCTCTATTTATTTTTGAAAAAATATCTGGTGGTAGAATTTGTCTACATTTATTATATAGACATATTCTAAACATTTTATTAATAATAGGACTATTTGTCCATTTATTAATAAAATATTGGAATATATCAAGAAGATTATTTATCTCCTTAATATCCATATATTCTATTAATATTTCATCCCAATCTCTATATGAAATAGAGATTTTATATTAAATCTATACTAAACAATTGTGTAATTGTTTTTAATTTATTTGTATATCAAATTCATCTATATCTTGTTTAGTATAGATCATAGGTTTTACCCTAATAATTTTATTAGGATTTTCTAATTTAATAGTACAATATCTAGGACTGTTTTTCCATAATTTTAATGGTTCTTCACTAAAATTATTTTCTAATATTTTAAACAACCAATGATTTGTTTCAAGTTGTTTAACTTGCTCTTTCTTAGATGGTGTAAAATCTCTATCACAAATAAATTTATGATTATCAACTAAAGGTATTTCTACTGAAGTTTTTTCAGTAGTTAATATAACAAAATTTTTATCAATAGAAAATGGTAAATGTTGATATATAAAATTATTTCCTAATAATATATCTCCATGCATTTCATGAAAACATAATATTTTAGGTATCACAAATCTTACATTATTTATGTAGATTGGTATATTTTTTGCTTTAAAAAGAATTAAAGTTTCGTTACCATCTACTCCAACAGCTCTTATTGGATTTCTCATAAGTTCCCATTTTTCTGATGGAATAGCATTTTCTCTATAGCTACTAGTTGTAGCTCCTGTATCTAATAAAGCATTGAAAGAAGATGATTTATATTCTCTAAATTGAAATGTAATTTCAATATAAGTATAATATTTCCTAGGTTGGAAATATGAAAATGTAAAAATATCTTTTTTTCCAAGTTTCATTTGTTGAATTATTGGTTTCTCTTTTATTTTTGTCTCTTTAGATATTTTACTTGATTTATTAGGAAAATGAACTATTTTTAATTCGATTGGTAAATATTGGTTTTTCCAATTTTTAGTCTGTTTATTAAAAACTTTTTCAGATAATCATCTTTTTGAAGATCTGAATCTATTTTTCTTTTACCATAAGGATCTTGTTTATCAATTTCCCTAGGTTTTCGTATTTCATAATCATATGGATCTATTTGTTTAGTATCCATGGGTTCAGGAATTTCTATATTTTCATCCTCTTCTGTTGAAGTGTTTTCTTCATCAAAATTATGACTAGTAGCATTAATATCTACATTAGAATTATTAGAACAACTACAACTTTCTGTAGTATCATATTTTAACATATAGTGGTAATTATATTTTGTAAATAAGTCTTTATGTTTTTCATGAAGTTCTTCTATTAATTTTAAATATTCTATTTTTTCATATTTATCTTCTGTTTTAGAAAATTTTTCTTTCCAATGTTCTATAAGAGTTTTATAGGATTGGAAGTCATATTTTTCTTGTTTTTACTTTTTTCTCTTTTTTGTTTTTCTTTTTTTATTATAAGTAGAAGATGATTCGTCCGAAGAGTCTTCATCTGATAAAGTTAATATTACATTACTATTACCATAATATAAAGGACCTAAATTTATATCTGATTCTATATTTTTATTAGTAATAACTTGATCTAATTTATTATTAACATCTGATAAAAGTTCTTTAGATTTGTTGTTCAAATATAAATCTGTTACTTCTCCTATATTGTCTACTTTTTCTTCTATTTTACTAACTTTATTATATAATTTATTAAAATATATAGAAGTCATATTTATTAAACTATTGATACCTTTACTAAGAGCCGAAACATTATTTTCATTCTCAGAGTCAATATGCATAGTATGATTACAAGTTTTATCTTTATATAAACAATCCATTTCTTCCATGTTATTTATCTTTGGTACCTAAAACTGTCTGTTATCTTTAATGTCTTCACTCAAACGCCTACAACGTCCCACTCGGACTTCAATTGTAACATCCTGATTTAATGGGCCTATGCATTTTGTGTGTTGTAAGTTCAATTTGTTAAATTAAGGATTAGGGGTCTAGATTGGGCTCAAGAATGGGCTGAGGCTTTGATTAAATATTTTGTTTAGACACTCTAGGGCTTAAAGTAAAGTTTTGGTAGCTTATTTGTCATAGGGGGCTTGTGGCCCAGAGGAAAATGGCGCCACTAGGAGGAAAGGAAGTTGGCGTCAATACCAAAGGAGGAGACCCAAATTTCAGCCACTTGGAGCCCATGCTTCTGGGCCAAATTCGGCACTTAAGGAGGAACTAAGGGGGGGACGACACAAGGCTATTATTTAGGAGATTTTAATGTTTAATTTATGAGGATAATAAGCGGATAAAGAAGGGAGGAGTTGGTGCTAATTAGGGCTATTTTTGAGGAGTTAGTAGATTAAGATAAGGGAAAAGGATAGGAGCTATCTTGTGGAAACTAGTGTTAGCCGAAAATCAAACTCAAGAGAAGGGAGGAATCGGTTTAGTATAGGCAGAAGTATGTGCCAAAGTTTGCTGTTAAGTTCTCATTATCTTTTTCTTTTCTCTGCCGAAATCTCCACTCCATTCCCCCTCTAAACTTTCTTTCTTCTTTTTCCCTTATTGGCCGAACTCTCTGACAATCTCTTTCTCATCTCTTCCAAATACTTTAGCCGAAATCTCTAAGTCTTCTCTTGATTTCTTTTTACTTTCTTTCTAAGCCAAAGCCGAAACACTCTACTCAGATCTTCTAAAAGCCGAAAGCGCAACAGTTCATCTTTTCCGGGATTTTCATAAAAGCTGAAATCCTTAGATCTCATCTTCCGTGTTCGCCGAATACTCTCTAAGGTGTTTGCTTGGGCCGAATCTCGAAGGAAACTAATCTTAAGCCGAATGGCTATAAGGGAACTAATCTTAAGTTTTTCTTTTAATTGCGACATTTCTGGATTTGAAAGGGAGTCAATCGCTTAGATCTTTAAGTCAGAGTTCAGTAACACTCGAATCGTGTTACTTTCGGGATTTCAAGGTAAGGAGATCTGTTGATTTTAACGTGTAAATTCGGGTATATACTAACCCTTGGCCGAATGTAGGGGAGGCCTAATCTTCACGTTCTTCCGATTTTTTGAGCCAAGTTATAGACTAAGGGTAGTAGATCCGGATAGCAAGGATATTGACTAAGAGTGTAGTACTACGCGAATATCAGGTGTGTAACACTTCCACACTATTTAGATTGCCTGTTAAAATATATTTATAAATCTGTTATATTCTGTAAAATGTCGAAATATCGACATGGCCATTGAAAACCCGAGAAGGGTAAAAGTGAATCACCAGGTTAGTGATCTCTGTCATTCTAAGTGAATGTTTCTGATAAAATGATATGATTTATGAGTATGCCGATTTCTGTGGTTGCACGGGGTTGGGTGATTTATGAAAGGGGAAGTGATCTGTTGTAGTGGCTTATGCCATGACCTGTTGTAGTGGCCTATGCCATGACCTGTTGTAGTGGCTTATGCCATGACGTGGTGACTATGTCACAGTTTTGACGATGAGCAGCTAACTGCAGCATGCCTGCCATTGATGGTGTGTAGCGGAGTAGGTTGATTGTAGAAATCCCCAATGGTGTGACTGGCAGATAAGGGTGGTGTGTAGCGGATGGAAACCTAGGATTGGGTTGGGTTTTGCATCACATCTTTGCATAATTTCTGTTATTTCATGTTTTAATATCTGTTCTATGGGGCTAAGGCCCAATCTGATGGTGCATGAGAGTTGCACACTGAGTCTCGTGACTCACCCTATTATTTAACATCTTTCAGGTAGCACCTAGTGCATCGGACTGGGCTGGAGAGGAGCGCAAAGTGGCCATGCAAGAGATTATTTTGATTTAGCAGAAGACTTTACTTAGTTATTTATTTTTTAACATTTTTAATTAATGGGTTTTAAATTTCGTTGTAATAAGGCCATGGGCCATTAGTTTTATATTTTCGATTTTTGGGCTTTACCTTCAGACAGTTGAATTATTCGATAAAAATTAAAACTAAGGCATGTACTAAATTTCGGTTTTTAATTCATAAAGGAATCTTATAAAATATATATCTTATATTAATTACCAAATTATTAAGTTTTCCGGTATAAATGCTTAAACTTGACAAATGACATCCAAAAAATGCGACATGTTTTACTAAAACTTCTTAGTGACATGCCAGATCCAGTCGTGGTGTTTTGGCCGGGTTTGGGGTGTTACAAATTAGTATCAGAGCCCGGTTCAAAACTCGGCTCTGGGGTTTTTGGGCTCAAAACATTTTCTAAAAATGAGTTTTTGAAACATGTATATTTATAAATGATATAGAATGGTCTTCTCAGCGTGGCACCTGCGTCTCCGGCCCAAGTCCGCCAGGTAAGTATTCTGAACTCCCTGTGTGTTATATATGTATGTGGGCTTGATGGGCTTTATGGGACGTAGAGTAGCTTAAATAAGAACTTGATGGACTCTAGGCTTAGCTGAAACAACTCTTTAAATCTCATAAGATTTAATTTCACTAAACAAACCCGTAAACGAGTCGCAAGACTAGGGTATGGCAACAGGCATGCGCATGTCTAGGATTGGATCCGGAAGAGCCTAGTACTTAAGCAGTCCTAGTGGCTCACCTCCTCTTCGCTGGAATCCTACCTGGTGCGTAGTGACTGTTCACCCTAGCCACGAGGATTTGTTGACGGGCCTAAATCTATAATTAAAACCCAAAAGGGACTAGCCACCTTATTTTTACAAAATTGCTGAAATACCCTTAGTTTGAAAAAAATGATTTGCAAATATACCCCGATTTACAAAGTCAACGAAATTTTTCCTTGAAAAAAAAAGAAAACACACACACACAACACACGACAACAACCAAAAACCCACAAACACCTGAATACTACTATTATTCCTTTGAAATCAAATTCTACAAGGTACCTCTGTGTTAAAAAAATTCCCAAAATATCCCTGATTTGTAAAAATTACTAAATTGTCCCTGGTTTGTAAAATGACCAAAGTACCCCTGATTTCAAAATTACCGAAATACCCTCGAATTTTAAAATTACCGAAATACCCCTGAATCGTAAAAATTACCAAAATACCCTTATTTCATGAAATCAACAAGGAACTCTATTTTGAAAATTACAAAAATACCCCTGTAGGATAAAATTACAAAAATACCCCTGGGTAGTGGAATAACGAAAATACCCCTGTGTATTGAATGTGGGTGTATGGATGTTGTCTGTATGTTGATTGTTGAATGTATGTAGTTTCTAGAACTAGAAGATGTGAACTTGAGACTGAATTGTAGATATAATTGTGAATTCGAAAGAACTACTCTTAAAATTACTATTCATAAGATTGTTCGTGGTTAATCAGTGGAAAGAATTAATGATTCATAAAATTCTTAATCAGATAAACGCCAATCGGAAGAATGAGTACAAGGGGCCGAGGACGTCTGCCGCGTGGACATGGTAGGGGTAGGATGACCGTGTCAGAACCAGTAGAGTCTGGCCACGGGTCAGGAAATGAGATGCCGCATCCGCAAGCTGTAGAGGGAGAGTTACAAGATCAGGCAGCCGGAGATGACACAGTATCTCAGGCGATGTTCCGGGTCCTCAAAAGAGTTGCTGGGGTAGGCACGGGTTCAGGAGCCCGAAAATCTATATCTGAACGACTCCGAGCCAACGGAGCGGAGGTGTTTAGGGGAGTTTCTGGCATAGCCCCTAACACAGCTGAGTATTGGTTAGAGGCAAGTGAGCGTATAATGGATGACATTGACTTCACTGTAGAGGAGAAGTTGAAGGGGGTAGTGTCTCTTCTTCGAGACGAGGCTTATCAGTGGTGGCTCACGGTAAAAGAGGGTACTGCCATAGACTGGATTGACTGGGATTACTTTAAGGAATCATTTCAAGGAAAATATGTAGGGGCTAGCTATGTGGACGGTCAGAGGAAGGCACTTTTGAATTTGGTGCAGGGAAGTAAATCTGTGGCTGAATATGAGGCGGAGTTTCTGCGCTTGAGCCGCTACGCTCGAAGAATGGTAGCAACTAAATATGAATGTTGTGTACGGTTCGAGGATGGACTGCAGAATGAGTTAAGGGTTTTGATAGCACCGCAGTGAGAGAGAGATTTTGCTGTCCTGGTTGAGAAAGTTAAGATAGCTGAAGAGGTGAAGCAGACTGAAGGACAAGAAAGGGATAAGGATCGGGGTAAGAATAAGAGAAGTTTTGGGCCATCAGGATCATCTGGAAATTTTCAGAAGAGGCCTAGGACTGTCAGAATCGATCATGTCCTTCATGTGGGAAAGCGCATTATGGGGAGTGCAGAAGGAAAACCGGTGGATGCTTCAGGTGTGGATCCACAGAGCATATGATTAAGGACTGTCCACAGAGGGATCAGGTGCAGACAGCTGGACGTAATTCTGATCAGGTTAGGAGAGGTGGTGAGCCAGTACCGAGGGGTCGTGGCGCAGCCAGAGGGGGAAATGGGGCTGGTCGTGGACGTGGAGCACCTGGTAGGGGTTCAGGTAATGTAGACGCGAGGCAACCGGGTCTAGTTTATGCAGCTCGCCGTCGGGAAGATGATGACGCACCGGACGTTATAACCGATACATTTCTTATTGATGATAACCCTTTTTCTTGCCTTGATTGATATTGGGTCAACCCACTCCTATGTTGCATGTTCAGTATCTGAGACCCTAAGTATAGACTCTAAAACAACTACTAGGAAGATGACTGTGGTTAGTCCTCTAGGACAATCTAGGGTAGTGGACAAACTATTTAAGGATGTACCTTTAGAGACTCAAGGGGTAGTGTTTCCGACAGACTTAATGGAATTACCATTTGGAGAGTTTGATCTTATCTTAGGAATGGATTGGTTGACTAAACATCATGCTAAGTTGGATTGTGAGACTAAGCGCATGGTGTTGAGTACCCTGGAAGGTGGGAAGGTGGTTGTGTTAGGAGAAGGAAGGAATTATTTGTCCAACATGGTATCTGCATTGAAGGCTGTTAGGATGATTCGGAAAGGATGCGACGTATTTCTAACTTTTATTAGTGCTTCGGACGCTAAGAAGGTGACTGTTGACGAGGTAAGAACGGTAAAGGATTTCGTAGATGTTTTTCCTGAGGAGCTGTCAGGATTACCTCCGGATCGCGAAGTGGAGTTTGGAATAGAGCTATTTCTGGGTACAGCTCTGGTGTCCATTACTCCTTACAGAATGGCGCCAAAGGAGCTGGTGGAGCTCAAAGCTTAGATCCAGGAACTGCTAGATCGTGGTTTCATCCGACCAAGTACGTCTCTGTGGAGGGCGCCGGTCCTATTTGTCAAGAAGAAGGATGGATCCATGCGTATGTGCGTGGACTATTGTCAACTAAATAAGTTAACGATTAAGAACAAGTACCCACTGCCAAGAATTGATGACCTGTTCGATCAGCTCAAAGGAGCTTCGGTTTTCTCTAAGGTTGATTTAAGTTCGGGTTATCATCAGTTAAAGGTGAAGGAAAGGGACATTCATAAGACGGCGTTTCGAACTCGCTACGGTCATTATGAGTTCTTGGTGATGCCGTTCGGGTTAACAAATGCGCCAGCAGCATTCATGGATATAATGAACCGGGTATTTCAACTGTATCTTGATCGGTTCGTCGTAGTATTCATCAACGATATTCTGGTTTACTCCAAGTCCGAGGAGGAGCATGATGCACATCTTCGTGTGGTGTTGCAAATTCTGAGGGAGAAGCAGCTGTACACAAAGTTCAGTAAGTGTGAGTTCCGGCTGAAGGAAGTAACTTTCTTAGGGCATGTAGTTTCTGCAGAGGGAATTAGGGTAGACCCTCGGAAGATAGAAGCTGTATTGGATTGGAAACCGCCGAAGTCTGTTGCAGAAATTCGAAGTTTCTTGGGATTGGCAGGGTATTACAGGAGGTTTGTTGAGGGGTTCTCTTCAATTGCGGCACCTCTAACTATGTTGTTAAGGAAGTGAGTACCGTTTGTTTGGTCTGACAAACAGCAGGAGAGCTTTGAGAAGCTGAAGAAGATTTTGACAGAAGCACCGGTGTTAACTCAGCCAGAGGCAGGAAAAGAATTTACCGTCTATTGTGATGCGTCACACACGGGTTTAGGATGTGTGTTGATGTAAGATGGAAAGGTGGTTGCGTATGCGTCCCGACAGTTAAGACCACATGAATTGAACTACCCTACGCACGATTTGGAATTGGCGGCGATAGTGTTTGCTCTAAAGATTTGGAGGCACTATCTGTATGGGGAGAAGTCGGTTATTTACACGGACCATAAGAGTCTGAAGTATATCCTTATCCAGAAGGAGTTGAATCTGAGGCAACGTAGGTGGATTGAACATTTGAAGGACTATGACTGTTCGATCGAATATCATCCGGGTAAGGCTAACGTGGTGGCAGATGCGCTGAGTAGGAAGGCGATAGCGAATTTGAAGGAGATGTTCGCTCACCTCAATCTGTATGAGGATGGCAGTTTGGTAGCTGAACTCCAAGTGAGACCAACGTGGACAAGTCAGATCAAAGAGAAACAGCTTTTAGACGATGTCTTGAGTGCTCGACTCCGGCAAGTGTAAAGTGGTAAAGGAGAGGACTATAGTTTGGATGAT
The DNA here is from genome assembly GCA_005393395.2 of Gossypium australe. Classification (NCBI taxonomy): domain Eukaryota; kingdom Viridiplantae; phylum Streptophyta; class Magnoliopsida; order Malvales; family Malvaceae; genus Gossypium; species Gossypium australe. Next base: position 98,457,581 of record CM016616.1, on the reverse strand, counting down.
AATGGGGTTCTGTGTTTTCGTAAGAGAATTTGTATGCCAAAGGATGTTGAGTTAAGACAGATGATTCTTCAGGAGGCGCATAGTAGCCCATACGCTATGCATCCTGGAGGGGTTAAGATGTATCAGGATTTGCGAAAGCAATTCTGGTGGCCAGGTTTGAAGTGAGAGGTAACAAAATTCGTGGGTAGATGTTTGACGTGTCAGCAGGTGAATGAGGAACACCAATTGCCCTCGGGGTTGTTGCAGCAGGTGAAGATTCCACAGTGGAAATGGGAAAGAATCACGATGGATTTTGTTAGTGGGTTACCTCTTACGCCCACTAAAAAGGATTCGATTTGGGTGATTGTGGATCGGTTGACGAAGTTTGCTCACTTCATACCAGTTCGTGTGGATTATTCTCTGCAAAGGTTGGCCAAGCTGTATGTGGCTGAGGTGGTGAGATTGCATGGTGTACCTGTGTCGATCATATCAGATATAGACCCAAGATTCACGTCACGATTCTGGAAGGCTCTGCATCAGGCAATGGGAACAAGGTTAGACTTTAGTACCGCTTTCCATCCACAAACTGATGGTCAGTCTGAGAGGGTAATCCAAATCCTGGAGGATATGTTAAGAGGATGCATCATCAATTTTAGGGGTAGTTGGAAGGAGTATTTGCCTTTGGCAGAATTCGCATACAATAACAGCTATCAATCCAGTATTCAGATGGCACCTTATGAAGCGTTATATGGACGGAGATGTCGTACTCCTACTTGTTGGACAGAGTTGGGGGAACGTCAGGTGTTGGGTCCAGAACTAGTTTCGGAGACGGAAGAAAAGGTTAAGTTGATTCGGGCACGATTGAAAGAAGTGTCTGATCGACAGAAATCTTATGCGGATTTAAAACGAAAGGAGATGGAATTTGCAGTGGGAGATCAAGTCTTTTTGAAAGTATCACCATGGAAGAAGGTAATGAGGTTTGGTCGGAAGGGCAAGCTAAGTCCTCGGTTTATTGGACCTTATCGGGTACTAGAATGTGTGGGGCAAGTAGCGTATCGATTGGAGTTACCTTCAGAGTTGGAGCAGATACATGATGTGTTTCATGTCTCGATGCTAAGACGATATCGTTCTGATCCATCGTACATTGTACTGGTGGAGGAGATTGAAGTAAGGCCAGATTTGTCCTTTGAGGAGGAGCCAGTGCAAATCTTGGAGTGAGACGTAAAAATATTGAGAAGGAAGTCCGTCCCTTTGGTCAAGGTTTTGTGGCGGAACCATGGCGCAGAGGAAGCGACGTGGGAGCAAGAGGATGTTATGCGGCAGCAGTATCCCCATCTTTTCTGATCAGGTAAATTTCGAGGAGGCCAAAATTTATTTTAATGGGGGGTAGAGCTGTAACATCCTAATTTAATGGGCCTATGCATTTTGTGTGTTGTAAGTTCAATTTGTTAAATTAAGGATTAGGGGTCCAGGTTGGGCTCAAGAATGGGCTGAGGCTTTGATTAAATATTTTGTTTAGACACTCTAGGGCTTAAAGTAAAGTTTTGATAGCTTATTTGTCATAGTGAGCTTGTGGCCCAGAGGAAAATGGCGCCACTAGGAGGAAAGGGAGTTGGCGTCGATAGCAAAGGAGGAGGCCCAAATTTCAGCCACTTGGAGCCCATGCTTCTGGGCCAAATTTGGTACTTAAGGAGGAACTAAGGGGGGGACGGCACAAGGCTATTATTTAGGAGATTTTAATGTTTAATTTATGAGGATAATAAGCAGATAAAGAAGGCAGGAGTTGGTGCTAATTAGGGCTATTTTTGAGGAGTTAGTAGATTAAGATAAGGGAAAAGGATAGGAGCTATCTTGTGGAAGCTAGTGTTGGCCGAAAATCAAACTCAAGAGAAGGGAGGAATCGGTTTAGTATAGGCAGAAGTATGTGCCGAAATTTGCTGTTAAGTTCTCATCATCTTTTTCTTTTCACTGCCAAAATCTCCACTCCATTCCCCCTCTCAACTTTCTTTCTTTTCTTTTTCCCTTATTGGCCGAACTCTCTGACAATCTCTTTCTCATCTCTTCCAAATACTTTAGCCGAAATCTCTAAGTCTTCTCTTGATTTCTTTTTACTTTCTTTCTAAGCCAAAACCGAAACACTCTACTCAGATCTTCTAAAAGCAGAAAGCGCAATAGTTTATCTTTTCTGGGATTTTCATAAAAGCAGAAATCCCTAGATCTCATCTTCCGTGTTCACCGAATTCTCTCTTAAAGTGTTTGCTTGGGCCGAATCTCGAAGGAAACTAAAGGTAAGTGTTGATTCATAATATTTCAATCCTTTCCGGCTTTTTAGGGACTTTAGCCGAATGGCTATAAGGGAACTAATCTTAAGTTTTTCTCTTAATTGTGACATTCCGGGATTTGAAGGGGAGTCAATCGCTTAGATCTTTAAGTCAGAGTTCAGTAACACTCGAATCGTGTTACTTTCGGGATTTCAAGGTAAGGAGATCTGTTGATTTTAACGTGTAAATTCGGGTATATACTAACCCTTGGCCGAATGTAGGGGAGGCCTAATCTTCGTGTTCTTCCGTTTTTTGAGCCAAGTTATAGACTGAGGGTAGTAGATCCGGATAGCAAGGATATTGACTAAGAGTGTAGTACTACGCGAATATCAGGTGTGTAACACTTCCACACCATTTAGATTGCCTGTTAAAATATGTTTATAAATCTGTAATATTCTGTAAAATGCCGAAATATCGACATGGCTGTTGAAAACCCGAGAAGGGTAAAAGCGAATCACCAGGTTAGTGATCTCTGTCATTCTAAGTGAATGTTTCTGATAAAATGATATGATTTATGAGTATGCCGATTTCTGTGGTTGCACGGGGTTAGGTGATTTATGAAAGGGGAAGTGATCTGTTGTAGTGGCTTATGCCATGACCTGTTGTAGTGGCCTATGCCATGACCTGTTGTAGTGGCTTATGCCATGACGTGGTGACTATGTCACAGTTTTGACGATGAGCAGCTAACTGCAGCATGCCTGCCATCGATGGTGTGTAGCGGAGTGGGTTGATTGTAGAAATCCCCAATGGTGTGACTGGCAGGTAAGGGTGGTGTGTAGCGGATGGAAACCTAGGACTGGGTTGGGTTTTGCATCACATCTTTGCATAATTTCTGTTATTTCATGTTTTAATATCTGTTCTGTGGGGCTAAGGCCCAATCTACTGGTGCATGAGAGTTGCACACTGAGTCTCGTGACTCACCCTATTATTTAACATTTTTCAGGTAGCACCCAGTGCATCGGACTGGGCTGGAGAGGAGCGCAAGGTGGCCATGCAAGAGATTATTTTGATTCAGCAGAAGACTTTACTTAGTTATTTATTTTTAACATTTTTAATTAATGGGTTTTAAATTTCGTTGTAATAAGTCCATGGGCCATTAGTTTTATATTTTCGGTTTTTGGGCTTTACCTTCAGACACTTGAATTATTCGATAAAAATTAAAACTAAGGCATGTACTAAATTTCGGTTTTTAATTCACAAAGGTATCTTATAAAATATATATCTTATATTAATTACCAAATTATTAAGTTTTCCGGTATAAATGCTTAAACTTGACAAATGACATCCAAAAATGTGACATGTTTTACTAAAACTTCTTAGTGACATGCCAGATCCGGTCGTGGTGTTTGGGCTGGGTCTGGGGTGTTACATCAATGGCAACAAGAAGACAGAATCAAAGATATATGGGTTTTAAGATAAACAACAGTGAAATAAACAAATTTGAAGATAAAAGATAGAAACTTACAATGAGTACTAGGATATTGTAACTCCAGAAATCGTTACTCCGGGGCTCCTCTGATACCAATTACAGGGGGGAGGAGGGGATATACACAACAGAAGACTATATTAATATCGTAGAATTTTAGATTACAAAAAGAAAGTAAGATAATTTACAAGGATATAATAGAAAGGATTTTGAGAGAGTACACAAAAGAAAGTTTTTGTAAAGCAAGATTGGATGTCTATTTTTAATTCCAATCGAGATCCCAAATCTGATGCCTTGTTTAGGCTACAACAATGCCTATTTATTATACAAGTTCTAAACTCTAATTTGTTTACAATTCAAGTCCGCACAGTATCCTGATAAGGATGACTTCAATGTTGGCTTGATGGTTGCTTCCACGTAGCCTTCTTGATTTTATCAAAATTGTTGTAGTTGTTTCCACGTTTCTCATGCATTAATGGTTGCTTCCATCATGCTTTCATCATTTCTTTGTCTTCATTTGTTTATGGACATTTATGAATGGTGATTACCTTCTTTTTATGTCACCTCCAAAATTGAATGCTCCTTTCTTGGATGTCATTCTTCCACGTGTTGTGTGTTGTCGTTATCCCTCTTGGATATTTCTGAGATTCATTTCCTCGATTTCATCAAGGTGTAATAACTCTGGTTAAGGAACTTGTGTATTCTAGTTTTCCCACGTGTCTTTGATTTCCTTTGTTATTGGATAATCATCGATCTCCATTTCATCTATCTTTTTTAATAACTGAACAGATTCTTCATTTCTTTCTTCCTGGATTTTTCCAGTGTCATATGCTCTGATACCAATTACAGGGATATGATTAGGATATAATAAAATTTATTATCTAAATATATAGATATGATTTATCACCATCCATAAATGTCCATAAACAAATGAAGACAAAGAAATGATGAAAGCATGATGAAAGCAACCATTAATGCAGGAGAAACGTGGAAACAACTACAACAATTTTGATAAAATCAAGAAGGCTACGTGGAAGCAACCATCAAGCCAACATTGAAGCCATCCTTATCAGGATACTGTGCGGACTTGAATTGTAAACAAATTAGAGTTTAGAACTTGTATGATAAATAGGCATTGTTGTAGCCTAAACAAGGCATCAAATTTGGGATCTCGATTGGAATTAAAAATAGACATCCAATCTTGCTTTACAAAAACTTTCTTTTGTATACTCTCTCAAAATCCTTTCTATTATATCCTTGTAAATTATCTTACTTTCCTTTTGTAAAATAAAATTCTACGATATTAATATAGCCTTCCGTTGTGTATATCCCCTCCTCCCTCTGTAATTGGTATCAGAGGAGCCCCGGAGTAACGATTTCTGGAGTTATAATATCGTAGTACTGATTGTAAGTTTCTATCTTTTATTTTCAAATCTGTTTATTTCATTGTTGTTTATCTTAAAACCCATATATCGGTGATTCTGTCTTCTTGTTGCCGTTGAAGTCCGAGTGGGACATTATAGGCGTTTGAGTGAAGACATTAAAGATAACAGACGGTTTTAGGTACCAAAGATAAATAACATGGAAGAAACAGATTGTTTATATAAATATAAAACTTGTAATCATACTATGCATATTGACTCTGAGAATGAAAATAATGTTTCGGCTCTTAGTAAAGGTATCAATAGTTTAATAGATATGACTTCTATATATTTTAATAAATTATATAATAAAGTTAGTAAAATAGAAGAAAAAGTAGATAATATAGGAGAAGTAATAGATTTAGATTTGAACAACAAATCTAAAGAACTTTTATCAGATGTTAATAATAAATTAGATCAAGTTATTACTAATAAAAATATAGAATCAGATATAGATTTAGGTCATTTATATTATGGTAATAGTAATGTAATATTAACTTTATCAGATGAAGATTCTTTGGGCGAATCATCTTCTACTTATAATAAAAAAGAAAAATAAAAAAGAGAAGAAAATTAAAAAACAAGAAAAATATGACTTCCAATCCTATAAAACTCTTATAGAACATTGGAATGAAAAATTTTCTAAAACAGAAGATAAATATGAAAAAATAGAATATTTAAAATTAATAGAAGAACTTTATGAAAAACATAAAGACTTATTTACAAAATATAATTACCACTATGTTAAAATATGATACTACAGAAAGTAGTAGTAGTTCTAATAATTCTAATGTAGATATTAATTCTACTAGTCATAATTCTGATGAAGAAAACACTTCAATAGAATAGGATGAAAATATAGAAATTCCTGAACCCATGGATATTGAACAAAGAGATCCATATGATTATGAAATACCAAAACCTAGGGAAATTGATAAACAAGATCCTTATGGTAAAAGAAAAATAGATTCAGATCTTTAAAAAGATGATTATCTGAGATCTATTAATAAAAATTATGAAAATGTTGAAAACACAACAAGAATATTAGGAAACCAAATAGAAACTATAGCTACTAATGAAATAAAACTTGAAAACCCAAGTGAATCTAGTCAACCTACACCTATACCATATAAGGTAGATGATTTAAATAAAAGAAATGTTGCTCAAGGAGGAATATATTTAGACCTAACTAATATTCCTTTATCAGACTATGAAAAAACTATAGATGATTGGGCACAATCTATGTCTATTGTTGTAAACAACAACAATACTATTTGGTCAAAAGAAAAATTTTTAAATTACTTTGTTGGAACATTTCAAGGAGATGTTCTACAATTTCTTAGAAGATGGGAAGAATAAGAAAAAGGAAATGAACAAAAGGGTCAACTTATTAACCAAATAGGAATCCCTAACTTCAATTCTAAAAATAGAATTTTGTAGTTATAAAAAAAGATCAAGATAGCCAATCTAGTTATATCTTGTCAAAATTAAAATTATGTGATATAAGATATTTAGAAGAATTTTCTAAAAAATTTCTTCATGAATATCAAAAGTTAAAAAATGATAGTATAGAATTTTGGAAAAACCAATATTTTCATAAATTACCACCACCTTGGGATGAAATTTGTATAAATATGTAACACCCCAAACTCGGCCTAGAAGTTAGGCCCGAATCTGGCGTGTCACATGGAAGTGTTTTTTTTTCAAAACCATCTTTGCGATTGTTAAAAACTTGTTTGAGAATTACAGCCTCTTTGTAAAAACCCAAAACACTTAAGCAATTGTTATCTACTTGAAAACGTAATTATCTTTAAAAAAACCTTTTTGGTTGCAAAAACATATTTGAAATAAACACTACGAAAATAGGGAATGAGAGTTGAACTAGGTTCGGTTATGGTGTTAAAGAGAAGAGCAAAGAAGAAGAAAAGATTCGGCAAGGGGGCTTCAAGGAGTTTTGGCTAACACATGAAATGGGAAAAGATGTAGAGAAAAATGATGAGGGAAAAGGAGTAGAGAGCTACGGTTTTCTTTGGTAACAATCAAGGAAATGAGACCAAATGATTAAAGAGCAGAAGAAAAGGGAGGACCCTCTAGACAGTTTCAGCATAACACTCACTCAAAAGACACTTGCATAAACGGCACTACACCACACCCCTTATGATTGAATGAGCAAAACAAAAGAAAAGAATCAAGTGTCTCAAGCCTCAAGAATTTCGGCACACCACCCAACTAGCACAAAACCGAATTCTCCACCCCCTTCAAGCTCCCCACTTCTAGCCATCACTTCCAGCAACTTGAAATCCCTCGATTTGCTCCTACTTTCACTCCCCCTCACTCATTCGAATTGGTTTGACCAATTCAAATCCCTTCAAGCATTCTTGTCCATCCATTTGAATATGTTGACCATTCAACCATCATCCTTGGAGAGTCGCTGCCGAATCTGCCTTCTCCCCATCCAGGTGCCAAAAATAAAGCTTCAAAGTGAGGCTTATGAGATTCGAACCTCTTCCCTACTGCTGCTCCCTTGTGACGCCACTTCCCTACATCTTAAGTGGCATCTCCTAGCCACTTTGCCACACCTCTACTTGTGTCAACAAACACAAGTAATTACCCTTAAGGCCTGCCTCAGCTAGCTCTCCCCTAAAGTGCCCAAAAACAAAATTTTCACCAAGGCTCAAGCTTAACCCCGAGCCTTCCCGGAACCCCTAAACACACCAAATTAACAGACAAATTGTAACACCCCTAACCCGTATCCGACGTCGGATTAGGGTTATAGGCATTACAGATGTATCACCAAATTTATACTAATTTGAAATAGATTAAAAACATGCTTTAACATTCCAAGTCATTTGAATCGTCCACCAGATGTTAATCAAAAGTCACCTATTCATTTCTTATGCATATGCAATTACATGACTCGCCATAATTTCTCAAATCACGCTATGGTATATTATATATATATATCCATACATATAAAAATCGTTAATCTAAGTCATGTATATGTAACATCGACCAACTCTATAATTTCCTTTTTAATTCAATCAAGAGGTCACCTGTATATCACGATACATATATATAACCAATGCAATTAATATAACCATGCTCAAACGTGACAAGCTAGGACTAGTAGCATAATCAATTTTACCATTTAGTACATACCAAAAATCGCATTCATTTCATGTTTCAATGTTTCATATCCAACTTAAAAACTATAATCAATGTGCATTAACCTAGCAACTAATCTATTCAATGCTGCCGTAGACACTAACACAAATTATCCTTACTATAATCATTATCTTAGACCGATTAACCTTTAACCACAAAACTACAATATACTTATCATAAGTATAAGTACTATAGCCGAATGTAAACTAACCTAATATCCATGCCACCATTTGCATTAAAAACGACATATAATATACTCCAATCGATCATTAACCAAGCATGCATTAATACCATATAGACAAGGAATATAAGCCATATTCGTATGGCCATAATACATATATTGTCCAAGTATTCAACTCAAAGAAAGACATTAAACACCCTATACATGCCTTTATCAAAATAACACCAAGCTATAGATGTACCAAAAGGTTGATAGTGCGGTAGACTTGCTGACGGATTATTTCCCGAGCTCGTAGCTTGTCCCAAAATATAAAAAAAACAGAACATCAAACACACTCAAGGTAAGCTTGTTAACTTAGTAAGTCTTAATCGATGATTTAGAACAGTTCACAACTGAAAGCATTTGTGTCTTACACATAAGCTCAATATAACAAATTCTCATACTTAAATTACTTGTAACTTTAACTTCTATACCTAGAATATTAATTGTCGATTACATACATAGGTGATTACATAAATAATTGAATGAATATACTTATAAGAACCCATCTTAATTATACACAAGCTTTCGCATTTCCAAGCATCCATATGGCAAATTACTTTGCATATACATATAAATGTCACAACCAAGTACATGAAATATTTACCTTCCATTAATTTATTTGCTCCTTATCATAGTACACATACTTGAATTTCATACTTCATTGCCGAATTAAGACTTTCACTTTCAAGCATCGAATTTACTAGATTCATTTCACGATCTCATTACTTTATAAATGAAATTCAAAGTTTAACACTCACCGGTATATCATCTGCTAAATCTTAGCTGAACTTCACATACTGGCCCTAGGCCTACGAAACTCAAGGTACGTAACTTAAAACACCGGCATTAAGCCTGCTAGGAAATAAGCCCGAATATATCACCGGCACAAGGCCTGCTAGGCAATAAGCCCAAATATGTCACCGGCACGAGGCCTGCTAGGCAATAAGCCCGAACTGTTTATCAAATCAATTCATCAATTTATATTTCTTACACATACATCACTATCTATTCATATTCACAAAACCGATTCACTTGTCAAATCAAATATACTAATTCATATTATCTTGCAAAACATAATATAGAACATTCACATTCGGCTAACACCTATATCTTACTCAATTTAATCAATTAATTTCATTTCACACTTTTATAATTATTCCTTTAATGAACTTTAACTTAAGAACTTACCTCGACTGTCGATAGACCGTGTAAATCGGCTATTCGAAAACCTTCGTCTTTCCCCGATCCAATTCTGTTTTTCTTTGCTCTTGATCTAAAACACATTAAATTCAGCTCATTCAAGTACATTTCACTTCAATTTAGTCCCAAAATACATAAACATGCAAATTACCATTTTACCCCTAAGGTTTCACATTTTTGCTATTTAGTCCTAATAGCACAAAACACAAAATACACACAATTTTCCAAGGCTATACAAGGGCCGAATATTCCTAGGGACTTTACAAGCCCTCTCATTTCATTTATTTTGCAAATAAGTCCCTCAAAAATTATATTATTATAAATTAGCCCTAAATACAAAATTTCACCAAAATTCCTAATACAAAACTTGTAAATCTTTAACACATCTTTAATCTACAACCATCAAATATCAAAACCATTTAAACATGTTAATGGCCGAATCCTATATACATACAAATTTCAAAAATTCAAGCATGGGTCGGGTAATATACGAAGCAACGATCTCAAAAAACGTAAACATTATCTAAAACCGAAAATCACACATACCTTAATCAAGCATTTGAAATGCCAAAAATTCAAGCTTCCTAACCCTTTATTTCTCTTAACATTCGGCCAACTTGGGAGAAAGATGATAGTGGCCCTTTTTTTATGTTTTATTAAACAAATAATAACTTTATTTGTAAATTACTAATATAACCTTATTATAATAATTAAACTAACATATAACAATAGGTTAATGTGGTCCCATGCCGTCCACTACCTTGATTTATGGGTTAATTGCCCCTTTAGGACATCCACTTAAAAAGCCACAATCAAATTGGTACATTTCACTTTAGCATGCAACTTTTACGCTTTACGCGATTTAGTCCTTTTTACCAAATTAAGCATTCAAACGATAAAATTTTTCTACGAAACTTTCACACACATTCACTCACACATAAATAAGCACAGAATATAGCATTTAAAAGTTTCTCAGACTCGGATTCATGGTCCCGAAACCACCGTTCCGATTAGGGTCAAATTCGGGTTGTTACAACTCTCCCCTTAGGAAATTTTCGTCCCCGAAAATCTTACCATTAAACAAAGTCGAATATTGCTGCCTCATTGAATCTTCAGGCTCCCAAGTAGCCACTTCAACTCCGTGCCGATTCCATAATACTTTCACTAATGGAATTCTTTTGTTTCTCAATTCTTTCATTTCCCGAGCTAGGATACGAATTGGTTCTTCTTCGTACGTCATATCGGATCGGATCTCAACCTCTGACGGAGTGATCACATGTGATGGATCTGATCTATATTTACGAAGCATTGAAACATGAAATACGTCGTGTATCTTTTCTAACTCAGAGGGCAACTTTAGTCTATAAGCAACAGGCCCAATACGTTCAGTGATTTCATAAGGTCCGATGAATCTCGGGCTAAGCTTGCCTTTCCGACCAAAACAAAGCACTTTCTTCCACGGGGAAACTTTCAAGAATACTCGATCACCAACCTGAAATTTAATGTCTTTACGTTTTAAATCAACGTAAGGCTTTTGACGATCTGATGCAGCTTTCAAACTATCTCTGATCGTGGCTACTTTCTGTTCAGTCTCTTTAAGCAACTCGACCCCGTGTATCTTGCTCTCACTGAGCTCAGTCCAATATAATGGTGTTCGACACTTGCGACCGTATAAAGCTTCATAAGGTGCCATTTTGATACTGGATTGAAAGCTATTATTGTAAGCAAATTCATTCAAAGGTAGCTATCGTTCCCATGTACCTTCAAACTCAAGGACATAATATCTCAACATATCCTCAAGTATCTGAATAGTTCGCTCAGACTGACCGTCAGTCTGCGGGTGAAAAGCCGTGCTAAGGTGGAGTCTAGTACCCAAAGCGCCTTGCAATTTCTTCCAAAACCGCGATGTGAACCTTGGGTCTCTATCCGAAACAATGGAACTCGGCACACCATGCAACCTCACTATCTGCGATACATACAATTCAACAAGCTTATCGAGTGAATAATTGGTACAAACTGGCACAAAGTGAGCTGATTTAGTCAATCGATCTACTATAACCCAAACTGCATCTTTCTTACTCAGTGTCGTAGGCAAGCCAGTTACAAAATCCATAGTGATTCTATCCCATTTCCACTCCGGTATCATGATAGGCTGAAGCAAACCGGAAGGAACTTGATGCTCGGCTTTTACTTGCTGACAAATGAGACATTTTGAGACAAATTTAGATATGTCTCGTTTCATGCTGGGCCGCCAATAAAACTGTTTCAAATCATTATACATTTTTGTGCTACCCAGATGTATCGACAGTCGACTATTATGAGCCTCGCCCAAAATTCTTTGAACCAATTCCACATCTTTCTGAATGCATAATCGACCTTTGAAATTCAAACAATCGTTAGCATCGATATGAAATTCTGTCTCTGTGTCTTTTTTACACTGAGCCCGTCTAGCAATCAAATCTTTGTCTATCCTCTGTGCATCACAAATTTGTTGCATAAACATCGGTCTTGCTTTTAATTCGGCTAAAATCAAACCATCACCAGACATAACCATATATGCATTTAACATACGAAGAGCAAACAGAGATTTTCGACTTAAAGCATCAGTAACAACGTTAGCTTTTCCCTGATGGTAGTCAATCACCAACTCATAGTCTTTTAACAGCTCTAACCATCTACGTTCCCTCAGATTCAAATCTTTCTGAGTCATCAAGTACTACAGACTTTTATGATCCGAGTAAACATGACATTTTTCGCTGAATAGGTAATGACGCCATATCTTCAAAGCAAAAACAATAGTTGTAAGTTCCAAATCATGTGTCGGGTAATTTCTTTCATGCGGCTTCAATTGTCTTGAAGCGTAGGCTACGACTTTGCCTTCCTGCATTAGAACGCAACCCAGACCATTCAAAGAAGCATCAGAAAAACAACAAATTCTTTACCCGATTCAGGTTGAACTAACACTAGAGCTTCGGTCAAAAGGGCTTTCAACTGATCAAAGCTTTTCTGACACTTTTCCGACCATTCAAACTTGACGTCTTTCTACAATAGCTTTGTTAACGGGGTAGCTATTATAGAAAAACATTTCACAAATCGTCGATAATAACCTGCAAGTCCCGGAAAGCTTCGAATTTCAGAAACATTCCTGGGTGGCTTCCAATCAAGAATAGCCGATATTTTGCTTGGGTCAACTCGAATGCCTGATGCTGAAACAACGTGTCCCAAAAAAACTAACTTCTCTCATCCAGAATTCACATTTACTAAACTTTGTGTACAACTGTTTATCTCGCAAAGTTTTTAGCACCAATCTCAAATGTTCGGCATGCTCAATTTCATTTTTGGAGTAGATCAGTATATCATCAATAAACACTACTACAGACCGATCCAAATACTGTCTGAAAACCTGATTCATCAAATGCATAAAAATAGCAGGTGCATTAGTAAGTCCAAAAGGCATAACCAGAAACTCAAAATGTCCATACCTCGTCCAGAATGCAGTCTTTGGCACATCTGTATCTCTGACTCGCAACTGATAATAACCCGATCTCAGATCAATCTTCGAAAATACTGAAGCGCCTTTCAACTGGTCAAACAAGTCATCAATCCGAGGTAACGGGTACTTATTCTTTATAGTCACCCCATTTAGCTGCCGGTAATCGATACACATTCGTATAGTTCCATCTTTCTTTTTCACGAATAGAGCTGGCGTACCCCAAGGAGAAAAACTCGGTCGTGCAAAACCCCTATCTGTCAACTCTTGCAACTGTGCTTTCAACTCTTTCAACTCAGTAGGGGCCATCTGATACGGAGCTATCGAGATTGGAGTCATTCCCGATACTAATTCAATACCAAATTCAATCTCTCGAATCGGTGGTAAACCCGGTAATTCATCAGGGAATAGTTCAGGGTATTTACACACAACTGGTACAGACTCAATCTGCTTTTTAGACATTTTTATTATCCAACACATATGTAACATCCTTGAATCGGGGTCTCTGTATTTTGCTTATGTGCATGTGATGAATTGTTTATAGTGTTGATTTGTCATGTTTTGGGGTCTAGTTGCAACCCTAGGTTAGGCCTGAGCTAGGGCTAAGAATTTTGTTTTGGCACTTAAGGAAATGGAGCTAAGGGAAATAGAGGTTAAGAGAAATTAGTGGGGAGTGTTGGCACAAGAGATGACTTGGTAAAGTGGCAAGAAGGCGCCACTTAAGGCTTGGAGGAGGTGACGCCACAGGGAGCAAGGAGGACCTTGGTTCGAGCTGCAGAAACCTCTCCCTGCTATTTCTTTTTGACGCCACAAGCTAGAGGAGGTGTGCTTAGGTGGGACTCTCTTGAATGGATGGAGAGGAGAAATTTGAGGAGCTTGACTTGTTCAAACAAATTCGAATTGGTGGAGGGGAGGAAATTTAGGTGTTTGAATATTTTCAAACACATTTTAAGAGTGTTGGCCGAATAAGGGACTTTGGGCAAGGGGTGCTATCGGTTTTGGAGTCTTGTAGAGGTGGCCGAATGTCTATGGGGGTTAAAGGAGTGTTCGGCTAGTTTTGGGAGCTCTCCTTTCTTTTTCGTTTTGTGCCGAATTAAGACCTGATTGGTTTTCTTTCTTTTCTTTTCGGCAAACCTTGTATTTGGCCGAACCATTTTTACTTTCTCTTGGTAAAGCCGAAAACCAAACAAGCCATTCTTTCCCTTTTTCTTTTCGGTTTCCTTTGGGTAGTCTTTAGTGCCGAAATCACTTGTATCCATCCCCTTCTCCATATATTTTCTTTCTAATCTATCATCCACTTTAGCCGAATCCTCCTTTCTCATTTACATTTTTGTTTCTTCTCGTTTACACTCATAAGCTATAGCCGAAATCCATTTACTCTTTATTTTCTTCTTCTTGATTGTCACTTTGGCCGAACATCCTTAGTCCTTTTTCTTCTTCTCTTTTCGCGAGATCTTGTCCCCATTGGCAAGTGCCGAACCTACTCTTCTTTGTGGATCATAGCCGAAACTCTGGTAAGGGAACTATTTATTCGTTTTCTTTTCTTGATCAACATGGGTAATGCCGAAACCCACTTCTCCTCTATCTTCTTTTACCATTTTAGATCTAAGTATTAAAACTCTGTTCTTGTTCTTTGGAGGGAGCCGAAACCTATAACATCGTTTAGGGGTGCCGAACATTGGTGGTTGATTAACCGAATCTGTCATTGAGGTAAGGGTTCAACATTTAGATCTATTTTTTAATTGATTAAAAGCTGAAGGCTAACCTTTGTGGGTGCTAGTGTTTGGCCGATTGCTAGGGGGATCTATCACAAAGTTTCGGGATTTGGTTGGAAACCAAATCGGCACTAAGGTAAAGAGTTGGCTCCATGCGACATCTTTTCGGGATTTCTAGTTAAGCCGAATAGGGCTTTTGGTTACTAATTAAGCATTGGCCGATTGTAGGAGCAGCGAGGGCATACGTTTCGGGATCTCGTAGTATCGCGTAGCTTCGGAATTTCTCACTAGATCTACGTATAGTCAGGTGTGTAAACGCTTACACACTTTATTAGTTAAAGATGCTCATTATGTTACTGTATAACCTTTGGTATTTGTGACTTTGCCTTGTGGGCATGAGCTTGGATACCGGGTAAGTCCCCTGCTGTGTGATTTTTAATATTCATCATCATGGTTTGTTAAATGCTATGTTATGCTTTAAAATGCATGATACATGATATTATGACACGTATGATATGAGCATGATAATGATGGGATTGATGAGAGGAGGGGGATGATTTATTTGGACGGTCACCAGTGGTTTTGACCACAAGATGGGTTGGCCCCATCAGTTGAATTGTGACTACGGTCACCAGTGGTTTTGACCACACTATTGACATGATTTGTGACTAAGTCCCAGTGGTTTTGACCACAAGTGATTTTGACCACATGATTGATATTTGTGACCACGGTCACCAGTGGTTTTGACCACACATGGATTATTGTGACTCGTCCCGGTGGTTTGGTACCACAGTGGGTTGGCCTCACATGATATATTACGGGATTGTCATCAGTGGTTTTGACCACACGATGGGTGTAACACCCCAAACCCGATCAACACACCACGACCAAATCTGGTATGTTACGGGGAAAATCGTATTTGAGAGGATAGGTTTCCGGTTAAAGTTTGATAAAAACACTTTGCTTCATTTTGCACTTGTAGAAATCTTGGGCGTGATTGCTTGAAAACCCATGGTGCATTTGGAAATCCGGAAATTTTGAAAACTTATTTGAAACCGTAAGTATAAGAAATTGATATTTAGAAATCCAAATACTTCCTTATTGTTGCTTAAAACAACTTTGGGCTTAGTGAGAAATTGAATTCAAGTTTGGAAAACATTTGTGTTACAATCATTTTGATTTGTAGCTTAATACCCGATGATAATGTTTAAAACATTTCGCGTTGTAGGTTGAAAAACCTTATCTTACCAAGTTTTAGCCAAGTTTTACCCATTATTTTGTTAAGGCATATTCAAAGTCTACTTTAAACATAAACATAGCAAACCATAATTTAAAAGGGCGTTTACAATCCAAATAAAACCCAAAATAGAAATGGATAAAATAAAGTACCAAATTTTAAAAGTCAGAGCAAATCCGTATTTATTCATGGCATGAGCACCTCGAGTCCCTCCCGGCTCCATGTCCGCAGCTAAATGTCACCTGAAATGTCAAAGGAGAAGGTGAGTCGCAAGACTCAGTGCATAAATCCCCCCTCCCGATAATACGACATGCTAACACACATCATAACAGAGCAATACAATTAATGCACCCGATCCTAACCATCCATAACACCATTTCTACCCCGTGTGGTACCAAACCACTGGTGGTGCCAAACCACTGTTGACCCAAAGTCACGATATCCATCAATGTGGTGCCAAACCACTGGTGACCCAAAGTCACGAATAAACCATCTGTGGGGCCAACCCACGTGTGATACCAAATCACTGGCGACAATCCCGTATCTCTCAAGTGGGGCCAACCCACGGTGGTGTTAAACCACAGGGACGAGTCGCTATGAGGTGCCAAACCTCTGGTGTCCCAAAGACACAAGTGTGATACCAAATCACTGGTGACCGCAGTCACGAATCAAATGATGGGGCCAACCCATCGTGTGATACCAAATCACTGGCGTCAATCCCGTAATATCAACCGTGGGGCCAACCCACTGTGGTGCTAAGCCACTGGGACGAGACGCTGAGGTGCCAAACCTCTGGTGACCCAAAGTCACAATAATCAATCTGTGGTACCAAACCACTGGAGGTGCCAAACCTCTGGTGTCCCAAAGACACGGATATCATATTCCCCCTCCTCTCATATCACCCAAGACATAACATACTAATGCAAATGATATAGATCATGCAATCATGCTCACATGCTTAATATGGCATCTCATAATACATACACCATAAATCATGATATCACATATATCACTACAGATCTCGTAATGAAACAAACTTACCCGAATCCGTACCCATACCCCATTGGGTATTACATCAGTCAACCATACTGTTTCACTTTACACAATCAGGTTATTAAAAATATTACTCAGTGATAAGTGTGTTAGTTTACACACCTGATATAACGCAAGTCTTAATCTCAAAGAACCGGTCTAAATCCCTCGATTACCCCGATAACCTTGGTCTTATAATCAGCCAAACATGAGATTAGCCACCCATATCATTCGGCCAAAACCATTTAAACCAAAGGGTTATCATTTGAACCCTTACCTTGCAAATGGTTTGGTTTCCTACCAAAACCCGAACCAAACAAAGATTCCCTTACCAATCGGCCACACCCTAAAATGAAACAGTTAATCCCTTAATAACTTAGCTTAATGAAAACTAAACGAAATCGACTAAAAGAACCAACTCTTACCACCACTTACCAATTGCTTAACAGAGAAAGAAGGCTCCTCTCGATCGTTTCCAAAATCCAGATGTCCTACAATAAAATCGGTTTTAAACACAAGAGATTAACACCCTTCAACCAATGCTGAAATCGGCCCTTAATCAAACCCAAATCGATTAAGAACAAGAAAGAGAGAAAATGACCATTCGGCCAAACTCTTACCTTCTTCTGAACTCAAATGAAAACCGAGCTAAAAGAGGTCCACACCACATAACTATTTGGTCAAGATGCAACTAAAGAAAGAAGAGAAATTTCGGCAACACCAGGGAGGGATTCGGCTATAATCTAAAAATAAAGCAAAAGAAATGTGGTTCAAGAGAAGAAGAGAAATCGGCCAAAAGTTGAAGAAAAATTCGGCTCAAGTAGAAATGAGGAGAAATAAATGGAGAATTCAGCTAAGAAGCAATGTGATGTCTGCACAAGTGTTTCAAAAGAGAAGAGATGAAAATATGAGAAAAAGAGAATACTAGTTTCGGCTTATACAAGTGAAAAAAACGAAAAGAAAAAGAAATGCAAGAGTGCATTCGGCTACCCAAGAGAACTAGGAAGAACAAAGCAAATTCGGCAAAGGTTGTCTGTGCTTTCGGTTTCAAGAAAGAAAATGAAAAAGAATTCAATTGGAATTTCGGCTACTATTGTCAAAAGAGAGGAATTTGGTTTGACACAAGGTGACCAAAAATGCACAAAAGTGCCTAAGTGAATTTCGGCTACCACCCCTCCCCACTTACCAAAATCGGCCACTCTCTCCACAAACTCCCCAACATTCGGCCACTACCAACAATTACTCCAAGCCACACATTCAAACTAGTTGAACTAGTCCACCTCCTACAATCACTCTCCACCCACCATTCAAAGTGGTAGACTTAGTCCAAGGCAGAGTTTGAACTGCCTACAACTTCTCCCTTCCATGCCGTCAAAAAGGATGCAAAATAGGAGCACTCTGCAGCTTGAACACAGGACCTCATCCCCTGCAAGTGGCGTCACACTCTCAAGCCCTTAGTGGCGCCTATCCTGCCACTCCACCAGCTCATTTCTTGTGCTAACACTAGCCAAACAAAACCTTTAAACCCCAGCTTCTTCAGCTCCTCTCCCCTAAGCCTAAAAACAAAAAATTTCCAACCTCTCAGGCTTACACCTAGCTCACAACTAAGCCCCAAAACACCAAGAACAACAACATAGCAAGCCAATAACATGCAAACAAAGCCACAACAAAAATAGCCCTAACCCGGGATATTACAATGGGTTGGCCCCATCACTGATATATTTGTGACTTCGGTCACCAGTGGTTTTGACCACCAGTGGTTTTGACCACACGGGGTAGTTAAAGGAGATTGGATGGATAGGTTATGGGGTGCATGATTTGCATGTTTTGCTGATGATCTGTGTGAGTGCATGAACTATCGGGTTAGGGATTTATACACTGATTCTCGGTGACTCACCCCTTCCCTTACATTTTGCAAATGAGGCATAGATCGCGGATATGGAGCCGGAGAGGACTCGAGGTGGCCATGCATCTTAGCTTGGTTTTGATTTTAAGCTGCTACTTCGACTTTAGTTAATTTTCCTTAAATTTGGTTTTTGTTTGTAATAAGGCCGCTGAGTTTATTTTGGGTTTTAATTATCTGCTTTTATTTGATTATTTTATACATGTATTTTGGATTTATGAACTTGAAAGAAAATTAACCGGAAGAAAGTAATGTTTTCTAAACTAATAAGGTAACCTGGATGTTTTTATAACTCTAAATTTCAAACAACTTTAGAAGCAAATGGTTTTTAACTCGATCATACGCATTGCATCCAGTTTTAAGCAAGTATCGTTTTTTCTAAAATTTGTAACAACAAGTAGATTATCAAGCATGAGTTTTAAATAATCAACACACGATTTCAATATCATCTTAAACAAGGATTTCCAAACTTTAAATAAAAAGGTTTTTAGGAAAATTATCCGACAAACTTATGAATTTTAAAATGTTTTCACTCCGTAACATACCAGATTCGGTCGTGGTGTGTTGACCGGGCTTGGGGTGTTACAATTGTGGTATCAGAGCCAGGTTCAACAGCTCGGCTGTGGGCCCGAGGCCCAAAAATGTTTTAAATGGGTTGTGAAAGGCTTTTATGGGAAAAATTTAGTGAGGAAAGCATGGCACCGAGCCTCCGGCACCAAGCCGCCCAGGTAAGTACCCCAAACTGTTGCTTTTGATGATATGGTTATTATGATGATGGCATGATTGAATAGTAGTAGGAACTACTTTAGAGACATGAACCATAGGATGATGTGTACTCGCGAAACAATCCTCTATTAAAATTTTCCATAAGACTGGGCTTTAAGAGACAGTGGAATAAAAGTCTAACGCATAAAACTTTTAATCAGCTTGAATATATCGGTAGATATGAGTGCACGTGGACGTGGGTGTAACACTCGTGGACGAGGTAGGGGTAGGATGACGGTCTCGGAACCAGCAAGGTCCGGGCATGGATCGAAAAATGAGGTACCACCGCCGCCAGCTGTAGGCGCGGAATATCAGGATCAGACGGGTGGTAATGACGCAGTGTCGCAGGCTGTACTGCGGGTACTAGAAAGGGTTGCGAGTCCAGGCGTTGGAACTGGAGCTCAAAAATCTGTGACCGAGCGACTCAAGGCTAATGGTGCAGAAGTATTTAGAGGTGTGTCTGGTGTGGCACCTAGTACGGCAGAGTATTGGTTGGAGGCGACAGAACGCATTATGGATGACCTGGACTTTTCAGCGGAGGAAAAGCTGAAGGGCATAGTATCTCTGCTGAGGGATGAGTCATATCAGTGGTGGCTCACGGTTAGGGACGGAGCGATGGCAGACGATCTCACGTGGGAATTCTTTAGAACAGCCTATCAGAGGAAATACATAGGGGCTGATGCGCAGCGTAGAGCTTTCTTGAACTTGGTTCAGGGCAATAAGACTGTAGCAGAATATGAGGCAAAATTTCTTCGGTTGAGTCGGTATGCTCGGGGTATTGTGGGTACCGAGCATGAGCGCTGTGTCAGGTTTGAGGACGGGCTGAGAGACGAGCTGCGGATGATAATTGCCCCATAGCAGGAACGAGAGTTTGCCGTTCTAGTGGAGAAATCTAAGGTTGCTGAAGGGGTGAAACAGTTTGTAAGGCGGAATCAGGATAGGGGCTGGAATAAAAGGAGCTTTGGATCATCTGGGTTTTCTGGGAATCAACAGAAGAGGGTTAGGTATAGTGGGCCGAATCAAGCTGCTAGGCCTGGAGCTTCTAATACTCAGTGGCCGCCGCGGTGTGCTCGGTGTGGAAAGCCTCATACGGGAGAATGTTGGACTGGTAACAAAGGATGCTTTGAGTGTGGCTTGATGGGGCATCGAGTCAGGGATTGTCCACAGCGATCAGCTAGGCTGCAGTCTGAGGATCAGAACCGTACACAGTTTAGGAGGGATAATCAGCAGCCACAGAGGGGCCGTGGTTTAGGTAGGGGAGGTAATGGCTCTGGTAGAGGTCGTGGAGCATCGGATAGAGATGCAGGTGGTACAGAGGCGAGACAGCCTGGGTTGGTCTATACAGCGAGGCGTCGAGAGGAGGGCGACGCACCGGACGTCATAACCGGTATGTTCTTAATTTTTGGAGTACCTTATAATGCTTTAATTGATGTTGGTTCGACGCACTCGTATGTTGCTAGTAGTATAGTGGAAACTATGAATTTAGACTCTGAGATTACTTCTAGGAAGATGACTGTGATAAGCCCTCTAGGTCACTCTGTAGAAGTAAGTAAACTATATAGGGAGGTACCCCTAGAACTTCAAGGGGTCGTTTTTCTGGCTGACTTGATGGAACTGCCGTTTGGGGAGTTCGATCTGATTCTCGGGATGGATTGGCTAGTAAAGTATCAAGCTAGCTTGGATTGCGCAGCTAAGCACATGGTGTTGAAGACCACGGGAGGTGAGGAGGTGGTGACGATAGGTAATAGGAGAGGTTACTTATCTAATGTTGTCTCTGCACTGAAAGCTGAGAAAATGGTTAGGAAGGGTTGTGAAGCATTTTTGGTGCATGTCTGTGCTTTGGAAGCTAAGGATGTAGCCGTAAAGAATGTCCGAACTGTAAGGGAGTTTGCCGATGTATTCCCTGAGGAACTTCCGGGTGTGCCTCCGGATCGTGAAGTTGAGTTCAGTATAGACCTGTTGCCGGGAACCGCGCCAGTATCTATTGCTCCTTATAGGATGGCGCCAAAGGAATTGGTGGAGTTAAAGGCCCGGATTCAGGAATTGTTGGACAGAGGTTTCATCCGACCGAGTGTATCGCCTTGGGGAGCTCCAGTGCTTTTTGTTAAAAAGAAGGATGGTACAATGCGGATGTGTATAGACTACCGCCAGCCGAACAAGTTGACAATCAAAAACAAGTATCCGTTGCCCAAGATTGATGACTTGTTTGACCAACTCAAGGGTGCATCAGTTTTCTCTAAGATCGATCTTAGGTCGGGGTATCATCAGCTCAAAGTGAAGGAGGCTGATATTCATAAGACGACATTTCGTACTCGATATGGACACTACGAGTTTTTGGTAATGCCTTTTGGTTTGACCAACGCACCGGCAGCATTCATGGACATGATGAATTGGGTGTTTCAGCCGTATTTGGACCGGTTCGTCGTAGTGTTTATAGACGACATTTAAGTGTACTCGAAATCTGAAGAGGAACATGACGCGCATCTTCGAGTGGTTCTGCAGGTTCTAAGAGAGAAGTAGTTGTACGCCAAGTTTAGTAAGTGCGAGTTCTGGCTTAAGGAGGTAACTTTCTTGGGTCATGTTGTATCAGCTGAGGGAATTAGGGTGGATCCTTGTAAGATTGAGGCAGTGTTGGATTGGAAACCACCCAAGTCGGTTGCAGAGATTCGGAGTTTCCTGGGTTTGGCAGGATACTACAGAAGGTTCGTAGAGGGTTTCTCTTTAATCGCAGCACCATTGACTAAGCTGTTGAGGAAAGGGGTTCGTTTGTGTGGGCTGAGAAACAGCAAGAGAGTTTTGACAAGTTGAAAAAGATTCTGACGGAAGCTCCGGTCTTGATTCAGCCTGAGGCAGTGAAGGAATTCACAGTTTATTGCGATGCATCACATACCGGATTAGGGTGTGTGCTGATGCAAGATGGAAAAGTGGTAGCGTATGCATCTCGACAGTTGAGGCCTCATGAAGGTAACTACCCGACACATGATTTGGAGTTAGCGGTAGTGGTTTTTGCCTTGAAGATTTGGAGGCATTACTTGTATGGGGAAAAGTCGATAGTCTACACAGATCATAAGAGTCTGAAGTACCTCTTGACTCAGAAGGATTTAAATTTGAGGCAACGAAGGTGGGTCGAATTGTTAAAAGCTTACGACTGTTCGATTGAGTACCATCCGGGTAAGGCGAACGTGGTAGCTGATGCGTTAAGCCGTAAGGTGGGAGCGGACCTGCGAGCTATGTTTGCTCACCTAAGTCTTTATGATGATGGGAGTCTTTTGGCAGAATTGCAAGTAAAGCCGTCTTGGATTGATCAGGTTAAAGGGAAACAGTTGACAGATGAGGTTTTAAGTGCTCGGAGGTTGCAAGTGCAGAATGGTGAGTTGGAAGGTTTCAGCTTGAGCAGTGAGGGAGTACTGTGTTTTCAGGGGAAAGTATGCATGCCTAAGGATGTGGAATTGACAGCAGATTCTTTAGGAAGCTCATAGCAGCCCATACGCTATGCATCCTAGAGGCAGTAAGATGTATCGTGATTTAAGGGAACAGTTCTGGTGGCCAGGTCTTAAGCGGGAAGTAACAGAATTTGTGGGCAAGTGTTTGACGTGCCAGCAAGTTAAAGCTGAGCATCAGTTGCCGTCAGGGTTGTTACAGCCGGTAAAGATCCCACAGTGGAAGTGGGAAAGGATTACGATGGATTTCGTCAGTGGACTTCCCCTTACACCTGGTAGGAGGGACTCAGTGTGGGTAATTGTGGATCGTCTGACTAAATCGGCTCATTTTATTCCAATAAGGGTGGATTATTCGCTTCAGAAGTTAGCCAAGTTATTTGTGGCAGAGATAGTAAGGTTGCACGGTGTCCCAGTGTCAATTATCTCAGATAGGGATCCCAGGTTCACGTCGAGGTTCTGGAAAGATTTGCATCAGGCTTTGGGTACGAGGTTGGATTTCAGCATGACTTTTCACCCGCAGTCTGATGGACAGTCCGAAAGGGTAATCCAAATTCTGGAGGATATGTTAAGGGGCTGTGTTCTGGATTTCAGTGGTAGTTGGGAGGAGTAGCTACCTTTGGCAGAGTTCGCTTATAACAATAGTTATCAAGCGAGTATTCAGATGGCACCATATGAGGCACTATATGGGCGGAAATGTCGTACTCCGACGTGTTGGACAGAATTGGGTGAACGACAGATGTTGGGTCCGGAGTTGGTAACAGAAATAGAGGATAAGGTTAAGGTAATTCGGGCTCGTCTTAAGGAAGCGTCAGACAGGCAGAAATCTTATACCGATCTTAAGCGCAGGGAGATTGAGTATGTTGTGGGTGATAAAGTCTTTCTGAAGGTATCACCCTGGAAGAAAGTGTTGAGATTGGTTGGAAGGGCAAGTTAAGTCCTAGGTTCATTGGGCCGTATACGGTGTTGAAGCGAATGGGACCGGTAGCTTATCAGCTTGAGTTGCCAGCGGAGTTGAGTCAGATTCACGACGCCTTTCATGTTTCAATGCTTAGGCGCTATCGATCGGATCTGTCACATGTGGTACCAGTTGAGGAAATAGAGGTGAGTCCTGATTTGTCCTTCGAGGAGGAGCCGGTACGGATCTTGGATCGGGATGTCAAGGTTCTACGTAGGAAGTCAGTACCCTTGGTGAAGGTATTATGGCGGAACCATGGTACGGAGGAGGCCACGTGGGAACCAGAGGATGGGATGCAGCGGCAGCACCCTCAACTCTTCTGACCAGGTAATTTCGAGGCCGAAATTATTTTAAGGGGGTAGAGCTGTAACATCCTTGAATCGGGGTCTCTACATTTTGCTTATGTGCATGTCATGAATTGTTTATAGTGTTGATTTGTCATGTTTTGGGGTCTAGTTACAACCCTAGGTTAGGCCTGAGCTAGGGCTAAGAATTTTGTTTTGGCACTTAAGGAAATGGAGCTAAGGGAAATAGAGGTTAAGAGAAATTAATGGGGAGTGTTGGCACAAGAGATGACTTGGTAAAGTGGCAGGAAGGCGCCACTTAAGGCTTGGAGGAGGTGACGCCACAGGGAGCAAGGATGACCTTGGTTCGAGCTGCAAAAACCTCTCCCTGCTATTTCTTTTTGACGCCACAAGCTAGAGGAGGTGTGCTCAGGTGGGACTCTCTTGAATGGATGGAGAGGAGAAATTTGAGGAGCTTGACTTGTTCAAACAAATTCGAATTGGTGGAGGGGAGGAAATTTAGGTGTTTGAATATTTTCAAACACATTTGAAGAGTGTTGGCCGAATAAGGGACTTTGGGCAAGGGGTGTTATCGGTTTTGGAGTCTTGTAGAGGTGGCCGAATGTCTATGGGGGTTAAAGGAGTGTTCGGCTAGCTTTGGGAGCTCTCCTTTCTTTTTCGTTTTGTGCCGAATTAAGACCCGATTGGTTTTCTTTCTTTTCTTTTTGGCAAACCTTGTATTTGGCCGAACCATTTTTACTTTCTCTTGGTAAAGCCGAAAACCAAACAAGCCATTCTTTCCCTTTTTCTTTTCAGTTTCCTTTGGGTAGTCTTTAGTGCCGAAATCACTTGTATCCATCCCCTTCTCCATATATTTTCTTTCTAATCTATCATCCACTTTAGCCGAATCCTCCTTTCTCATTTACATTTTTCTTTCTTCTCGCTTACACTCATAAGCTATAGCCGAAATCCATTTACTCTTTATTTTCTTCTTCTTGATTGTCACTTTGGCCGAACATCCTTAGTCCTTTTTCTTCTTCTCTTTTCGCGAGATCTTGTCCCCATTGGCAAGTGCCGAACCTACTCTTCTTTGTGGATCATAGCCGAAACTCTGGTAAGGGAACTATTTATTCGTTTTCTTTTCTTGATCAACATGGGTAATGCCGAAACCCACTTCTCCTCTATCTTCTTTTACCATTTTAGATCTAAGTATTAAAACTCTGTTCTTGCTCTTTGGAGGGAGCCGAAACCTATAACATCGTTTAGGGGTACCGAACATTGGTGGTTGATTAACCGAATCTGTCATTGAGGTAAGGGTTCAACATTTAGATCTATTTCTTAATTGATTAAAAGCTGAAGGCTAACCTTTGTGGGTGCTAGTGTTTGGCCGATTGCTAGGGGGATCTATCACAAAGTTTTGGGATTTGGTTGGAAACCAAATCGGCACTAAGGTAAAGAGTTACCTCCATGCGACATCTTTTCGAGATTTCTAGTTAAGCCGAATAGGGCTTTTGGTTACTAATTAAGCATTGGCCAATTGTAGGAGCAGTGAGGGCATACGTTTCGGGATCTCGTAGTATCACGTAGCTTTGGAATTTCTCACTAGATCTACATATAGTCAGGTGTGTAAACGCTTACACACTTTATTAGTTAAAGATGCTCATTATGTTACTGTATAACCTTTGGTATTTGTGACTTTGCCTTGTGGGCATGAGCTTGGATACCGGGTAAGTCCCTTGCTGTGTGATTTTTAATATTCATCATCATGGTTTGTTAAATGCTATGTTATGCTTTAAAATGCATGATACATGATATTATGACACGTATGATATGAGTGTGATAATGATGGGATTGATGAGAGGAGGGGGATGATTTATTTAGACTGTCACCAGTGGTTTTGACCACAAGATGGGTTGGCCCCATCAGTTGAATTGTGACTACGGTCACCAGTGGTTTTGACCACACTATTGATATGATTTGTGACTAAATTCCAGTGGTTTTGACCACCAGTGGTTTTGACCACATGATTGATATTTGTGACCACGGTCACCAGTGGTTTTGACCACACATGGATTATTGTGACTCGTCCCAGTGGTTTGGTACCACAGTGGGTTGGCCCCACATGATATATTACGGGATTGTCATCAGTGGTTTTGACCACACGATGGGTTGGCCCCATCACCGATATATTTGTGACTTCGGTCACCAGTGGTTTTGACCACCAGTGGTTTTGACCACACGGGGTAGTTAAAGGAGATTGGATGGATAGGTTATGGGGTGCATGATTTGCATGTTTTGCTGATGATCTGTGTGAGTGTATGAACTATCGGGTTGGGGATTTATACACTGAGTCTCAGTGACTCACCCCTTCTCTTACATTTTGCAGATGAGGCATAGATCGCGGATATAGAGCCGGGGAGGACTCGAGGTGGCCATGCATCTTAGCTTGGTTTTGATTTTAAGCTGCTACTTCAACTTTAGTTAATTTTCCTTAAATTTGGTTTTGGTTTGTAATAAAGCCGCTGAGTTTATTTTGGGTTTTAATTATCTGCTTTTATTTGATTATTTTATGCATGTATTTTGGATTTATGAACTTGAAAGAAAATTAACCGGTAGAAAGCAATGTTTTCTAAACTAATAAGGTGACCTGGATGTTTTTATAACTCTAAATTTCAAACAACTTTAGAAGCAAATGGTTTTTAACTCGATCATACGCATTGCACCCAGTTTTAAGCAAGTATCGTTTTTTCTAAAATTTGTAACAACAAGTAGATTATCAAGCATGAGTTTTAAACAATCAACACACGATTTCAATATCATCTTAAACAAGTATTTCCAAACTTTAAATAAAAAGGTTTTTAGGAAAATTATCCGACAAACTTATGAATTTTAAAATGTTTTCACTCCGTAACATACCAGATTCGGTCGTGGTGTGTTGACCGGGTTTGGGGTGTTACAACATAAGCCAAGTAAGCTTCGCACTCTTTTCTCACATATTTACGGGCTAACATTGAGGATATTACTGTAGGTAACCCGTTTAAATCACTGGATTCAACTCGGATGGTCTCATCGTTCTGACATCTCAAATCAATGGTCTTTCTTTTGCAATTCACTACCGCATCATGCAAAGTTAACCAATCCATTCCCAGAATTATATCAAACTTGTCAAAGGGTAACAACATCAAATCAGCCGGAAAACAAGAATCTCGAATCATCAATGGGCAACTTTTACACACTTCGTCAACAAGTACACATCTACCCAAGGGATTGGACACACGAATCACAAACTCAGTAGACTCGACAAGTAGAGTCGTACTAAGCACAAGAGTTTCACATACGTACGAATGAGTCGAACCGGGTTCAATCAAGGCAATTACAATAGTATCATAAAGTGTGAAAGTACCGGTAATAACGTCAGGGGAAGAAGCATCCTCTCTGGCACGTATAGCATAAGCTCTAGCTGGTGCTCGAGCCTCAGACCGAACTGTAATGTCTCTTGTCCCTCTCTGACTGCCACCTACATTTCTTGAATGCCTAGGTGGTCTACCTCTTGCAGACGCATTGCTCGTTTTAGTGTTCTGAGCCGTATTTTGATCAGCTAGCATCGGGCACTCACGAATGAAATGATCTGATGATTCATATTTAAAACAAGACCGGTCACGAAATCTACAGCTCCCAGAATGCCATTTTCCACAATGCTTGCATTCAATACGTTCCTGTTGAACATTGCCAACACTAGCCATCGAAGTGGCTTGAGAACTCGCTGGAGGTCGATCTCTTCTAAACAGATTAGAAGTAGCCTTATGCCGGTTAAAGTCACCTCTGATCTTCTTAGATGCAGATTGGAAAGTTTTACTCAACGATCTTTTACTCGTGTCTCTGGCCTCTGATTTAGCCTTTCTCTTCTCTTTTCCGAGCTCTTCAGCTTTGCAAGCTCGCTCAACTAGCACCACAAACTCTTTAATCTCCAGAATGCCTACAAGTAGCTTTATATCTTCATTCAGACCATCTTCAAATCTTCTGCACATAATGGCTTCAGAAGAAACAACCTCTCTAGCATATCTGCTAAGTCTGACAAATTTCCGTTCATATTCTGTCACAGTCATTCACCCCTGTTTCAGTTCGAGAAATTCCTTCCATTTTTGATCAATGAATCGCTGGCTGATGTATTTCTTTCGAAATTCAATCTGGAAGAATTCCCATGTTACTTTTTCTTTCGGAACCACTGATACTAGTGCATTCCACCAGTGATATGCAGTGTCCCGTAGTAGGGATATGGCACACTTCAGGCATTCATCTAGGGTACAGGATAGCTCATCAAGTACGCGAATAGTGTTATCAAGCCACAATTCGGCTCGCTCTACATCATCATCATCATTGGCCTTAAATTCTTCGGCCCCATATTTTCTGATTTTATCAACAGGTGGCCTACTAGATCTCATCGGATCTGTCATCGGGGGTGCTAGAGGTACCGGAGTTGGATTATTCGGGGGTGGAGGTTGTTGTCCAGCCGGATTATTCTGAACAAACTAGGTAAACCACTCAGTCATCATTTGGTAGAAGGCTTGTTTAGCTTCCCCCTCGTGGCTACCCAAAACTGGTCAAGAGTCTACTGGTGCTGATCCGCGTGCACGGTCAAGCGCTATACTCTCTACATCATCCGCTACAGCTCTATCGGGATCAGAATCCATTTGCTATATAAAACATAATTCGAAATGTCAGAAGTCACCATACTATCAATTACGTACAATAAAGGCATGTATAGCTAGACTCTCACGCTCTACGGTAGTCCTAGAATCGACTAAACTGTAAGCTCTGATACCAATTAAATGTAACACCCCTAACCCGTATCCGACGTCAGATTAGGGTTACAGGCATTACAGACTCAACTTAGATCATTATAGACATGTATCACCAAATTTATACTAATTTGAAATAGATTAAAAACATGCTTTAACATTCCAAGTCATTTGAATCGTCCACCAGATGTTAATCAAAAGTCACCTATTCATTTCTTATGCATACGCAATTACATGACTCGCCATAATTTTTCAAATCATGCTATGGTATATTATATATATATATATCCATACATATAAAAATCGTTAATCTAAGTCATGTATATGTGACAACGACCAACTCTATAATTTCCTTTTTAATTCAATCAAGAGGTCACCTGTATATCACGATACATATATATAACCAATGCAATTAATATAACCATGCTCAAACGTGACAAGCTAGGACTAGTACCATAATCAATTTTACCATTTAGTACATACCAAAAATCGCATTCATTTCATGTTTCAATGTTTCATATCTAACTTAAAAACTATAATCAATATGCATTAACCTAGCAACTAATCTATTCAATGCTGCCGTAGACACTAACACAAATTATCCTTACTATAATCATTATCTTAGACCGATTAACCTTTAACCACAAAACTACAATATACTTATCATAAGTATAAGTACTATAGCCGAATGTAAACTAACCTAATATCCATGCCACCATTTGCATTAAAAACGACATATAATATACTCCAATCGATCATTAACCAAGCATACATTAATACCATATAGACAAGGAATATAAGCCATATTCGTATGGCCATAATACATATATTGTCCAAGTATTCAACTCAAAGAAAGACATTAAACACCCTATACATGCCTTTATCAAAATAACACCAAGCTATAAATGTACCAAAAGGTTGATAGTGCGGTAGACTTGCTGACAGATTATTTCCCGAGCTCGTAGCTTGTCCCAAAATCTAAAAAAAAACAGAACATCAAACACACTCAAGGTAAGCTTGTTAACTTAGTAAGTCTTAATCGATGATTTAAAACAGTTCACAACTGAAAGCATTTATGTCTTACACATAAGCTCAATATAACAAATTCTCATACTTAAATTACTTGTAACTTTAACTTCTATACCTAGAATATTAATTGCCGATTGCATACATAGGTGATTACATAAATAATTGAATGAATATACTTATAAGAACCCACCTTAATTATAGACAAGCTTTCGCATTTCCAAGCATCCATATGGCAAATTACTTTGCATATACATATAAATGTCACAACCAAGTACATGAAATATTTACCTTCCATTAATTTATTTGCTCCTTATCATAGTACACATACTTGAATTTCATACTTCATTGCCGAATTAAGACTTTCACTTTCAAGCATCGAATTTACTAGATTCATTTCACGATCTCATTACTTTATAAATGAAATTCAAAGTTTAACACTCACCGGTATATCATCTGCTAAATCTTAGCTGAACTTCACATATTGGCCCTAGGCCTACGAAACTCAAGGCACGTAACTTAAAACACCGGCATTAACCTGCTAGGCAATAAGCCTGAATATATCACCGGCACGAGGCCTGCTAGGCAATAAGCCCAAATATGTCACCGGCACGAGGCCTGCTAGGCAATAAGCCCGAATATGTCACCGGCACGAGGCCTGCTAGGCAATAAGCCCGAACTGTTTATCAAATCAATTCATCAATTTATATTTCTTACACATACATCACTATCTATTCATATTCACAAAACCGATTCACTTGTCAAATCAAATATACTAATTCATATTATCTTGCAAAACATAATATAGAACATTCACATTTGGCTAACACCTATATCTTACTCAATTTAATCAATTAATTTCATTTCACACTTTTATAATTATTCCTTTAATGAACTTTAACTTAAGAACTTACCTCGACTGTCGATAGACCGTGTAAATCGGCTATTCGAAAACCTTCGTCTTTCCCCGATCCAATTCCGTTTTTCTTTGCTCTTGATCTAAAACACATTAAATTCAGCTCATTCAAGTACATTTCACTTCAATTTAGTCCCAAAATACATAAACATGCAAATTACTATTTTACCCCCAAGGTTTCACATTTTTTGCTATTTAGTCCTAAAAGCACAAAACACAAAATACACACAATTTTCCAAGGCTATACAAGGGCCGAATATTCCTAGGGACTTTACAAGCCCTCTCATTTCATTTATTTTGCAAATAAGTCCCTCAAAAATTATATTATTATAAATTAGCCCTAAATACAAAATTTCACCAAAATTCCTAATACAAAACTTGTAAATCTTTAACACATCTTTAATCTACAACCATCAAATATCAAAACCATTTAAACATGTTAATGGCCGAATCCTATATACATACAAATTTCAAAAATTCAAGCATGGGTCGGGTAATATACGAAGCAACGATCTCAAAAATGTAAACATTATCTAAAACCGAATATCACACATACCTTAATCAAGCATTTGAAATGCCAAAAATTCAAGCTTCCTAACCCTTTATTTCTCTTAACATTCGGCCAACTTGGGAGAAAGATGATAGTGGCCCTTTTTTTTATGTTTTATTAAACAAATAATAACTTTATTTGTAAATTACTAATATAACCTTATTATAATAATTAAACTAACATATAACAATAGGTTAATGTGGTCCCATGCCGTCCACTACCTTGATTTATGGGTTAATTGCCCCTTTAGGACATCCACTTAAAAAGCCACAATCAAATTGGCACATTTCACTTTAGCATGCAACTTTTACGCTTTACGCGATTTAGTCCTTTTTACCAAATTAAGCATTCAAACGATTTTTCTACGAAACTTTCACACACATTCACTCACACATAAATAAGCACAGAATATAGCATTTAAAAGTTTCTCAGACTCAGATTCGTGGTCCCGAAACCACTGTTCCGATTAGGGTCAAATTCGGGTTGTTACACAAATCATGCCAAACACATAGAAACATAAAAATGCAGAGCCCCTAATTCCAGGATGTTACAGGGAGGACCCGAGACCCAACCCGATTGGCAAAAAGATCTACGTGTTTCTGTCTTTGGGACTATTTGCGCTGCGAGTCCCTCCGCTTTTGTTGCGCTTTACAATTAAATCCTATTCCGTTTTCTTTGTTTTTTAATTTTGCCCTAAAATTTCGTTTTGATTTCATTTTAGCCCCGTGTAAAGTGTTGCATTTTGGAGGGCGGGGATATTTTCCCCTTTAGTCCCTCATTGCTATTCGCGCACTCGATTCGGTCCTTTCCTCTTTTATTTATTTTCAGATTCGCCTCGAACCTTTGTTTTAAGCTCAATTTCGTCCTTTCTGTTATTTCTTTTGTTATTTTTGATATTTTATTATTAATTTAATATTATTAATATTATTATTTTTTTGTTTACTTGTTTTTATTATTGCATTAGTAAATTAACTAATTTTTAATATTTCATTACTATTATTATTTTGTATTACCATTATTTATTTTATTATTACTATTATTTCTTTAATAAATGTTATTATTACCATTAATTAATTTTATTATTATTACTATTATTATTATCATTATTACTGTAACATCCTGAATAATTGGGTCTGTGCACTTTATGTGTTTGAATGCTTAAAATATTAATTTGAGAATTTGAGGTACAATTGGGGCTCAAATTGGGCTGAGGCCTTGTTTTAAATATTTTGTTTAGACACTCTAAGGGCTTAAATTAAATTTTTAATAGTTTAAGTGACATATTGGGCTTGTGGCCCAGCAATTAGGAGCACAATAGAGGGGAGCTTTAAGTGGCGTCACCTGTGCATGAGGAAGGCCCAAATTTTGGCAGCTTAAAGCCCAAGATTTAGGGCTAAAATTCGGCAATTACATGAGCAAGGGGGCGGTACAAGGCTAAATTTTAGGGATTTTATGTGTGTGGATAATAAGCAGATAAAATCTATTTTTGAGGAGATAATAGATTAAAGATAGGAGCCATCTTTAAGTGTTTAATGTTAGCCGAAACTTTGAGGAATTCGAAAAGAAAGGGGCATTCGGTTTTGGCTTAAGGTGTATGTGCTGAATTTTGCTATTCATTCTTCTCTTTTCTACCGAAATCTCTGCTAAAGCTCTCATATTTTTCTCTGCCGAAATTTCTCCCCTATTCTTTCTCTCTTCTCTTCTTCTTCAGTTAGCCGAATCTTCAAGCCTCTCATTGCTCTCTTTTCTCTTTTCTTTCTAGCCGAAACCATATCAGTTCATCCCTCCTGGATTTTCATAAAAAGCCGAAATCACTAATATCTCACCTCCTGAAGTTGCCAAATCTTCTTTAATGGAGTCTACTTGTGCCAAAACCTGAAGGAAACAATAGGTAAGTGTTGATTTCGGGATTTCAATGTTCTTTTGGCTTTTCAAAGTCCTTAGCCGAATGGCTATTAGAAATTAATCTCTTATTTCACTCTTTTTTTTCGGTATTATGGGATCTGAAGAGGAGTCCAATGCCTAGATCTTTAAGTCAAGGTTCAGTAACCTTTGAGTCGTGCTATTTTCGGAATTTCAATGTAAGAGATCTATTAGTTTTAAACGTGTGATTTGGGACTTATTTAACCTTGGCTGATTGTTGAAGGGGATAAATCTTTGTGTGTTTTTCCGGTTTTTGAGCAGGGCTGTAGATTGAGGATAATAGATCCGGATAACAAGGACATCCACTAAGAATATTGGATTTCGCGATATCAGGTGTGTAATTCTCCACACCATCTAGATCTGTTTGATATATATGATTATGAGTCTTGTATGTTTTCATAAATGCCGAAAACCCGGCATAATGACAGAAACCCAAAGAGGGTATAAGCAAATCACCAGGTTAGTGAATGTTCTAATTAAATGATATAATTATATTGATTTTATGTGATTGCATGGGTTGGGTTTGATGAAAGGAGGAAGTTATATGTTGTAGCGTTTAAACCGTGATCTGTTGTAGCGGTACCTTACTGTGATCTGTTGTAGCGGCTTTGACCGTGATCTGTTGCAGTGGCTATGGCCATGATCTGATGATGAGCAGCACGACTGCCATCAAGGCGTGTAGCGGTGTGGGTTGATTGTAGAAATCCCCAATGGTGTGAATGGCTGGTACGGGGGCGTGTAGCGGATGGAAACCTAGGATTTGGGTTGGGCTTTGCATGTTATTTTTGTTATTTATATTTTGATTAATATGTTTTATGGGGCTAAAGCCCAAATCTAATGGTGCATTAGGGTTGCACACTGAGTCTCGCGACTCACCCTTTTATTTTAACCATCTCAGGTGACACTTAGGGCATTGGACCGGGATGGAGAGGAGAGCAAGGTGGCCATGCGACAGAGCTTTGAGGATTTAGCAAAAAGACTTAGTTTAATATTTGATTTTCATTAATTAATGGGTTTAAATTTCCTTGTAATAAGGCCATGGGCCACTAGACTACCATTTATGTTTTGGGATTTTATTACTGGGCTTTTATTTAAATTCTATGATTTCAATTAGGTTAAGGCATGTATGAAATTCCAGTTTTCATTTAAAATCCACCGAGATAATTTATAGCTTAATATTTTATTCTTTAAGGAAATTCTTAAGCTTTCAGAATAATGGTGTAAACCTAGTAATTCTTTTCCAAAATGCGACATGTTTTGCAAAATCTCTTAAGTGACATACCAAATCCAGTTGTAGTGTTTGGGCCGGGTTTGGGGTGTTACAAATTGGTATCAGAGCCCGGTTCAAAACTCAGCTCTGGGGTTTTTGGGCTCAAAACGTTTTCTAAAAATGGGCTTTTAAAACATGCATGTTTATAAATGATAACAGGTTTGTTTTCTCGGCATGGCACCTGCGTCTCCGGCCCAAGTCCGCCAGGTAAGTATTCCGAACTCCCTGTGTGTTATATATGTATGTGGGCTTGATGGGCTTTATGGGACGTAGACTATTTAGATTAGAACTTGATGGACTTTAGGCCTAGCTGAAACAACTCCTAAAATCTCATAAGACTTAATTTCACTAAACAAACCTGTGAACGAGCCTCAGGACTAGGGTGTGGTAACAGGCATACGCATGTCTAGGATTAGGTTTAGGAAGAGCTTGGTATTTAAGCAGTACTAGTGACTCACCTCCTCTTCACTAGAATCCTACCTGGTGCGTAGTGACTGTTCACCTTAGCCAAGTTAGGGTGTGGCAATGGGCATACGCATGCCTAGGAGTGGATTCAGGGGGAGCTTGGTACTTAAGCAGTCCTAGCGACTTACCTCCTCTTCACTAGAATCCTACCTGGTGCATAGTGACTGTTCACCCTAGTTACGAGGACTTGTTGATGGGCTAAACCTTATAACTAAAACCCGAAACGGACCAACCACCCTATTTTGAAGAAAAAAAATCCCAAGGTTTTGTAAAATTTTCAAAACATATTTGATTTGTGAAAATTTCCAATCAACCATGAACTTATAAAATACCTATGTATCGAAAATTTACCCGAAAATCTCACGTTTACAAGAGTAACCCGGACGATAAAGCCAAATTTTCCGAGAGTATCCCTGTTAAAAAAAACTACATCAAAGTTTAAAAAATTACCAAACTACCCTTGTTTTGCAAAATTACCGAAATACCCCCAGATTTCAAAATTACCGAAATACCCCCGAATTTCACAATTACTGAAATACCCCCGGATTCCAAAATTACCGAAATACCCCTAGATTTCAAAATTACCGAAATGCCCCTAAATTTCCAAATTACCAAAATACCCTCAGATTTCAAAATTATTGAAATACCCCCGAGTGCAAAATTACCGAAATACTCACGGGATTGCAAAATTACCAAAATACCCTTATTTCACAAAATCACCAAGGAACCCTATTTTGAAAAATTACGAAAATACCCTTGTAGGATAAAATTATGAAAATACCCCTGGGTAGTGAAAACAACAACAACAACACTTTTCTGTAATGAACGTAAGTTCATGGATGTTGATGATTAAATGTATGTGTTTCTTAGAGGATATGAACTTGAGACTGTATTGAGAGTGTGAATTCGAAAGAACTACTTTTTAAAACTATTATTCATAAAACTATTCGCGATAAATTAGTGGAAAGAATTAATGATACATAAAATTCTTAATCAGATAAACGCCAATCGGAAGAATGAGTACAAGGGGTCGAGGACGTCCGCCGCGTGGACGCGGTAGGGGTAGGATGACCTTGTCTGAGCCAGTAGGGTCTGGCCACGGGTCAGGAGACGAAATGCCGAATCCTCTGGTTGTGGAGGGAGAGTTACGGGATCAGGCGACCGGAGATGATGCTGTATCTCAGGCAATGTTGCGAGTCCTTGAGAGAGTTGCTGGAGTAGGCATGGGCACAGAAGCCCAGAAATCTGTGCCGGAGCGGCTTAAGGCCAATGGGGCAGAAGTGCTTAGGGGAGTTTCTGGTGTAGCCCCTAACACAGCTGAGTATTGGATGGAAGCGGCTGAGCGCATAATGGATGACTTAGACTTCACGGTAGAGGAAAAGTTGGAAGGAGTCGTGTCTCTCCTTCGAGACGAGGCTTATCAGTGGTGGCTCACAATGAAGGAGGGTACTACTGCAGATCGGATTGACTGGGACTTCTTCAAGGAGTCATTCCAGGGAGAGTATGTTAGGGCCAACTATATGGATGCACAAAGGAAAGCATTCTTGAACCTGGTACAGGGAAGTAAGTCTGTGGCAGAATATGAGGCAGAGTTTCTGCGCTTGAGCTGCTACGCTCGGGGAATGATAGCAACGGAGTATGAACGTTGTGTTCGGTTTGAGGATGGGCTGCGGAATGAGTTAAGGGTCTGATAGCACCACAGCGAGAGAGAATTTTTGCTGTTTTGGTAGATAAGGTTAAAATAGCTGAGGAAGTGAAACGGGTAGAGAGACAAGAAAGGGATAAGGATCGGGTAAGAGTAAGAGAAGTTTTGGGCCACCAAGAGCATCTGGGAATTTTCAGAAAAGGCCTAGGACTGATGGGCCAGCTCGTGCTCTGACGGGCCAGAATCGAGCATGTTCTACATGTGGGAGGACGCATTATGAGGAGTGCAGAATGAAAACTGGTGGATGCTTTAGGTGTGGATCCACAGAACATCTGATTAAGGATTGTCCTCAGATGGATCGGGTACAACCAGTGGGCCGAGGTTCTGGTCAGGCTAGGAGAGGTGATCAGCTTGGACCAAGGGGTCGTGGGCCATGTAGAGGAGGAAATGGGGCTGGTTGAGGTCGTGGAGCACCTGGTAGAGGTGTAGGTAATGTAGACGCAAGGCAGCCAGGTCTAGTTTATGCAGTTCGTCAACAGGATGATGGTGACGTACCGGATGTCATAACCGGTATGTTTCTCATTGCTGATAATTGTTACCTTGCCTTGATTGATATTGGGTCAACTCACTCCTATGTTACATGCTCAATATCTGAGACCCTAAGTATAGACTCTGAAACAACTATTAGGAAGATGACCGTGGTTAGTCCCTTAGGACAATTTAGGATAGTGGACAAGCTATTTAAGGATGTACCATTAGAGACTCAAGGGGTAGTGTTTCTAGCAGACTTAATGGAATTGCCATTTGGAGAGTTTGATCTTATCTTAGGAATAGATTGGTTGACAAAGCATCGTGCTAAGTTGGATTGTGGATCTAAGCGCATGGTGTTAAGTACCCCGGAAGGCGAGGAGGTGGTTGTGTTAGGATAGAGAAGGAACTATCTGTCCAACGTAGTATCGGCTTTGAAAGCTGATAAGATGATTCGGAAGGGATGTAACGCCTTTTTAGCTTTTATTAGTGCTTTGGACGCTAAGGAGGTGACTATCGACAAGGTTAGAACAGTAAAGGACTTTGTGGATGTTTTTCCAGAGGAGTTGCCAGGATTACCCTCGGATCGCGAAGTGGAGTTTGGAATAGAACTACTCCCGGGTACGGCTCCGGTATCTATCGCTCCTTATCGAATGGCGCCGAAGGAGCTGGTGAAGCTCAAAGCTCAGATCCAGGAGCTTTTGGATCGAGGGTTTATCCGACCGAGTGTGTCTCCATGGGGAGCGCCGGTCCTATTCGTGAAGAAGAAGGATGGATCCATGCGTATGTGTGGGGATTATCGTCAACTGAGTAAGTTGAAGATTAAGAATAAGTACTCATTACCGAGAATTGACGACTTGTTTGATTAACTAAAAAGAGCTTCGATCTTTTCTAAGATTGACCTTATCATCAGTTAAAAGTGAAGGAAGGGGACATTCATAAGATGACGTTTCGAACACGCTACGGTCATTATGAGTTCTTGGTAATGCCATTCAGTTTGACGAACGCGCCAGTAGCATTCATGGATATGATGAACTGGGTATTTCAGCCATACCTTGATTGGTTCGTCGTAGTGTTCATCGATGATATCCTGGTATATTCTAAGTCCGAGGAGGAGCATGATGCACATCTTCGTGTGGTGATGCAAATTCTGAGGGAGAAGCAGCTGTATGCAAAGTTCAGTAAGTGTGAGTTCTGGCTGAAGGAAGTGACTTTCTTAGGGCATGTAGTTTCTGCAGAGGGAATAAGAGTAGACCCTCGGAAGATAGAAGCTGTATTGGATTGGAAGTCACCGAAGTCTATGGCGGAAATTCGAAGTTTCTTGGGGTTGGCAGGATATTACAGGAGATTTGTTGAGGGGTTCTTGTCAATAGCAGCACCTTTAACTAAGTTGTTAAGGAAGAGAGAATCGTTTGTGTGGTCTGACAAACAATAGGAGAGCTTTGAGAAGTTGAAGAGAATCTTGACGGAAGCGCCGGTGTTAATTTAGCCAGAGATGGGAGAAGAATTTACCGTTTACTGTGACGCGTCACACACAGGTTTAGGGTGTGTGTTGATGCAAGAAGGAAAAGTGGTGGCGTATGCGTCTTGACAGTTAAGACCGCATGAGTTGAACTACCCTACGCATGATTTGGAGTTGGCGGCGGTAGTGTTTGCTCTGAAGATC
Source organism: Gossypium australe (assembly GCA_005393395.2). Lineage (NCBI taxonomy): Eukaryota > Viridiplantae > Streptophyta > Magnoliopsida > Malvales > Malvaceae > Gossypium > Gossypium australe. Next base: position 98,418,237 of record CM016616.1, on the reverse strand, counting down.
TGGAGACACTACTTGTACGGGGAGAAGTCAGTAATTTACACCGACCATAAAAGTCTGAAGTATCTCCTTACTCAGAAGGAGTTAAATTTAAGACAACGTAGGTGGATCAAGCTGTTAAAGGACTATGACTGCTCGATTGAGTACCATCCGGGTAAGGCAAATGTGGTGGCGGATGCGTTGAGTAGGAAGGCGATAGCGGACTTACGGGCAATGTTCGCTCATCTTAGTTTATATGAGGATGGCAGTTTGGTAGCTGAACTACAAGTAAGACCTATGTTGACAAGTCAAATCAAGGAGAAGCAACTTTTGGATGATGTCTTAAGTACTCGAATTCGACAAGTGCAGGAGGGTGAAGTAGAGGACTACAGTCTGAACAATGATGGAGTTTTGTGTTTCCGTGGAAAGGTTTGTATGCCAAAAAATGAGGAGTTAAGGCAGATGATTCTTCAGGAGTCGCATAGTAGCCCTTACGCTATGCATCCTGGAGGAGTTAAGATGTATCGGGATTTGCGAGAGCAGTTTTGATGGTCAGGTTTGAAGCGAGAAGTTACGGAATATATGGGGAAGTGTTTGACGTGTCAGTAAGTCAAAGCTGAACACCAGTTGCCTTCAGGATTGTTGTAGCCAGTAAAGATTCCCCAATTGAAATGGGAGAGAATCACAATGGATTTCGTTAGTGGGTTACCCCTTACGCCCACTAAGAAAGATTCAATTTGGGTAATTGTGGATCGGCTGACGAAGTCTGCTCACTTCATACCGATTCGAGTGGACTTTTCTCTACAAAAGTTGGCTAAGTTGTACGTGGCTGAGGTTGTAGGATTACATGGTGTACCGGTGTCGATTTTGGAAGGCTCTTCATCAAGCAATGGGAACAAGGTTAGACTTTAGTACCATTTTTCACCCACAGACTGATGGTCAGTCTGAGAGGGTAATTCAGATTTTGGAGGATATGCTAAGGGGTTGCATCATTGATTTTAGGGGTAGTTGGGAGGAGTATTTACCCTTGGCTGAATTCGCGTACAATAATAGCTATCAAGCTAGTATTCAGATGGCGCCGTATGAAGCATTATATGGAAGGAGATGTCGTACTCCAACTTGTTGGACGGAGTTGGGTGAACGTCAGGTGTTGGGTCCAGAATTAGTTTCGGAAGCGGAGGAGAAAGTTAAGTTAATACAGGCCCGATTGAAAGAAGCGTCTGATCGGCAGAAGTCTTATGCGGATCTAAAGCGGAAGGAGGTGGAATTTGCAGTAGGAGACCAAGTCTTATTGAAGGTATCTCCCTGGAAGAAGGTAATGAGGTTTGGACGGAAGGGTAAGCTAAGTCCCCGGTTGATTGGACCTTATCGGGTTTTGGAACGTGTGGGCCCAGTGGCTTATCGTTTGGAGTTGCCTTCAGAGTTAGAACAGATACATGACGTATTCCATGTCTCGATGCTAAGACGTTATCGTTCCGATCCATCGCACGTGGTGCCAGTGGAAGAAATTGAAGTAAGGCCAGATTTATCCTTTGAGGAGGAACCGGTGTAAATCTTGGATCAAGACGTAAAAGTGCTGAGAAGGAAGTCTGTCCCTTTGGTCAATGTTTTGTGGCGAAATCACGGGCGCAGAAGAGGCTACGTGGGAGCCAGAGGATGTTATGCGACAGCAGTATCCCCATCTCTTTTGATTAGGTAAATTTTGAGGACGAAATTTATTTTAAGGGGGGTAGAACTGTCATCCTGAATAATTGGGTCTATGTATTTTATGGGTTTGAATGCTTAAAATATTAATTTGAGAATTTGAGGTACAATTGGGGCTCAAATTAGGCTGAGGCCTTGTTTTAAATATTTTGTTTAGACACTCTAAGGGCTTAAATTAAAGTTTTAATAGTTTAAGTGACATATTGTGCTTGTGGCCCAGCAATTAGGAGCACAGTAGAGGGGAGCTTTAAGTGGCGTCACCTGTGCATGAGGAAGGCCCAAATTTTGGCAGCTTAAAGCTCAAGATTTAGGGCTAAAATTCGGCAATTACATAAGCAAGGGGGCGGCACAAGGCTAAATTTTAGGGATTTTATGTGTGTGGATAATAAGCAGATAAAAGCTATTTTTGAGGAGATAATAGATCAAAGATAGGAGCCATCTTTAAGTGTTTAATGTTAGCCAAAACTTTGAGGAATTTGAAAAGAAAGGGGCATTCGGTTTTGGCTTAAGGTGTATGTGCCAAATTTTGCTATTCATTCTTCTCTTTTCTGCCAAATCTCTGCTAAAGCTCTTATATTTTTCTCTGCTGAAATTTCTCCCCTATTCTTTCTCTCTTCTCTTCTTCTTCAGTTAGCCGAATCTTCATGCCTCTTCTTGCACTCTTTTCTCTTTTCTTTCTAGCCGAAACCATATCAATTCATCCCTCCAGGATTTTCATAAAAAGCCGAAATCACTAAGATCTCACCTCCTGAAGTTGCCGAATCTTCTTTAATGGAGTCTACTTGTGCCGAAATCTGAAGGAAACAATAGGTAAGTGTTGATTTCGGGATTTCAATTTTCTTTCGGCTTTTCAAAGTCCTTAGCCGAATGGCTATTAGAAACTAATCTCTTATTTCACTCTTTTTTTTCGATATTATGGGATCTGAAGAGGAGTCCAACGCCTAGATCTTTAAGTCAAGGTTCAGTAACCTTTGAGTCGTGCTATTTTCGGGATTTCAAGGTAAGAGATCTATTAGTTTTAAACGTGTGATTTGGGACTTATTTAACCATGGCCGATTGTTGAAAGGGCTAAATCTTTGTGTGTTTTTCCGGCTTTTAAGTAAGGCTGTAGATTAAGGATAATAGATCCGAATAACAAGGACATCGACTAAGAATATTGGATTTCACGATATCAGGTGTGTAATTCTCCACACCATCTAGATCTGTTTGATTAATATATGATTAAAGTCTTGCATGTTTTGATAAATGCCGAAAACCCCGCATAATGACAGAAACCCAAAGAGGGTATAAGCAAATCACCAGGTTAGTGAATGTTCTAATTAAATGATATAAGTATATTGATTTTATGTGATTGCATGGGTTGGGTTTGATGAAAGGAGGAAGTTATATGTTGTAGCGTTTAAATCGTGATCTGTTGTAGCGGTACCTTACCGTGATCTGTTGTAGCGGCTTTGACTGTGACCTGTTGTAGTGGCTATGGCTGAAACACCCCAAACCCAGCCCACAAGCCTCGACCGGATCTGACATGTTCCTTCAAAAGAACTTAACTTAGTCTTGTGTCATGCTCTAGTAAAATAAGTCGATTTTAAAACAAGCTTGAAAATTTAGCGGGTTGGAAACCAAGTTGTTGCTCTAGTTTGTATATCGTTAAAACGTTATCTCCATATTTCATAAATCAATAGAAATGCCGAATTTTAGAACTTATTATGTTGAAAACCGTAGTTGTTTAAGTGATAAACCTTTTGAAGTGGTTTTAAGAAAAATATTTAATCATTTGTCTGTTGTTGTTCGTATGAGAATAGAAATTATATCGCATAATTTAAACAGTTTGATAGTGGCCTTATTACAACTGAACAAATAAATCCCGAAATAAATCCCGAAAACAGATTGAATAAAATGTAAAAAGGTCAAATAAAACCCGAAAATGCTGAGCATGGCCACCTCATAGTCTTTGCTGACCCGGTCCAAGTACTAAGCATCACCTGCAAAAGTTAGCCCACGAAGGGTGAGTTAACGGACTCATTGTGTAACAGCTACACCAAAACCCAACCGATTATAGCCTTAATCTTAGACGTTTCGGCAAAGCCCATTCTTTAGTCATATTCGGCCATAAGCCCATAGCATAGCATATCGAATCAGGACATATTAAATCACATTTATACATAAAATGAAATGCAATCCCGAGCCCACCTAGATATCCAACCTCTACACACCACCCGTACCTGCCAATCACACCGTGGGGATTACTAAATCGACCCTCCATCCGCTACACACCCTCGAAAGCAGTCGCTGCAGTCAACTGCACATCGCCCTTATAACGTGGCATAGCCACCAGATAATGTGACAGAGTCACCGGATTCATAATATGTGACATGAGTCATCGGATTCATAGTATGTGACATAAGTCATCGGATAATGTGGTAAAACCACCGGAACACTTCCCCTTTATCATTATCACCCATATGCCCATGCATCATACAAAACATACAAATATCATAGAATATACCTTACCCCAAGGCCATAACGAAATTATTCATATTTTCATATCAATGTTTATAAACATTATTAACTAAGTATTAAGGGGTAACGTACCTGATTACACTGTACCACCGAATGGTACCCTTAGCCATGTTCAATCATATTTCTTAGTAACACATGCTTAACATTAATACTATTAATCTGTTGGGAATTAGTGTGGGGTTACACACCTGATAACACTGAGAACAACGCTTTCGATCTCAGTGACACTTTCGCTTGCAGGGATCATAGCGATTTACTTATCCCTTTCTGATGCTGGCCCACACCCCGGTGGCCAATCTCGTACTACAGAAACTGAGCGTATCTTGAATCTAGGGGTAGGGACTACCCCTTTCCCTCCTCCACTGGTACTCGCATCCATTGAATAACACTTAATCAAAACCCCGATTAATCATTACGTACGATCTAAACAAAAACATGTCTATAACTTAAATACCCTTACCGAAATAGATCTGAATCCCGCGACTCCTCCTTTATCTCTGTCGAACTCCCCCTGAAATACCATAGTTAGAATCGGCCAACCCTTAATAAATAACATGGCCTTTGGCCGAATACTACAACTCCCCTTACCTTACTCAATTAAATCTCAAAAATTGTCACCTGTCCTTGGAAGTTGTCGAACTCCCTTAAATATCCAAATCCCGAAAGATCTCCTTCTAATCGTCGACTACAAAGAGCCCGAACCTACGTAATATTGAGGTCGATTGAATACCTTTGCTTGGAAACACAGAGAGATTCGACCACAATAGAAGGTTGATCGGCTTTGAAGAATTAATAAAAAACAAGAATCGATGAGACAAAGATATGATTCGACTTTCGATCTAGTGAATAAATCAGTTCCAAAGGGGTAGAGGTGCAATCGGCTATGGAGAGTAATGACAAGAAATATGGGATTCGGCTTTAATGACAAGTGAGCAAATCGGCTAAGGTAAAGGTTTCTCCGGCTTTTGAAAGAATCGCGAGAAGAAGAAGAGAAGAATGATGGTGTGGCTCAAGTTAGGATTCGGCTTAGGGGATTTTGGCTACTAGGTGAATTCGGCTTTTATCAAAAGAATAGAGAAGAGATGTTTGGGACCTTAAGAGTTGCGGCAATGGTGGGAATGAATGAAAGAGAGGTTTCGGCCTTAGGAAAATAAAGGAGAAGAGAAGGGGGTGAGGGTTTCGGTCTAAAGACGAATAAAGTGAAGAAGAGAATGGAGAAGAAAGTGGCCTTAATGGTCTTCCCAAATTCGGCTAAAGCAAAGAAAATAGAGGAGACTTTGAAAGGTTCCTGACTACCACTTTCGGCACAAGTCTAAGGGAGGAAAAGAAAACTAAAATGTACCCAAAACCCCTTAAGCCAATCCAGCACTTAGCTCCCCCTTGCATGACCGAATATGGCCCCTCCAAAGTCCCTTTGCCAGCCAACTCTTCCCCCCTTCTCAAATCCTTTCTTTTTCTCCTACTTTTCCTCTTCACCCCTCATTCAAAAGAGTTTGAATGAGTCAACACTTATCTTCCCTCTTAGCCGAATTTTCAAATGAATTTGACCAAATCAAATGCTCATCCATTCAGTGTCCCTGTGTCGTCCAACTCCTCTCTTGCCTGACGCAAAAAGCAACCCCTAAATGCTCCCCTTGCTACTCGAACCTAGGCCCCTTCTCACTCCCTGAGGCGTCACCCTCCTGTGCTCTAAGTGGCGCCTCCCTTGCCACTTTACCAGCTGAGTTCTTGTGTCTTAAGCCACACACTAACCTTCTTAAGGCCTAGCGCTCCTAACTCCTCCCCTAACAGCTTAAAGTCAAATATTTTTCTAAGGGTCCTACCTACATCCCAAGGTTCCCGAAACCCCCAAAACACATACAAACCACACACCAGCATGCTACCACATACATTTAAGTGAAAATGCATAACCCCTAAATCCCGGATATTACAGTTCTACCCCCCTTAAAAATAATTTTGGCCTCGAAATTACCTGCCTAAAATAGGTGAGGGTATTGCTGCCGCATTGCTTCCTCCGGCTCCCGAGAAGCTTCTTCTGATCCATGGTTCCGCCATAACACTTTGACTAGAGGAACTGATTTCCTCCGTAACACCTTCACATCTCGTTCCAGAATCTGAATCGGCTCTTCCTCGTAGGACAAGTCTGACCTCAGCTCCACCTCCTCAATTGACACCACATGAGATGGATCCGATCGGTAACGACGTAGCATCAAAACGTGGAACACATCGTGCATCTGCTTCAATTCCGAAGGCAACTCTAACTGATATGCAACTGGTCCAATCCGCTTCAAAACCCGATAAGGTCCTATAAACCTGGGACTTAACTTTCTCTTGCGACCAAATCTCATCGCTTTCTTCCACGGTGAAACTTTTAGAAACACCTGATCTCCCACAGCAAACTCTATCTCTTTCCGCTTAAGATCTGCATATGACTTTTGTCTGTCAGATGCCTCCTTCAACCGTGCCCGAATTACCTTAACCTTTTCTTCGGATTCTGCCACAATCTCCGGTCCCAAAACATGACGTTCCCCCAATTCTGTCCAACATGTAGGAGTGCGACACTTCCGTCCATACAGTGCTTCATACGGTGCCATCCGAATACTTGCTTGGTAGCTGCTGTTGTACGCAAACTCCGCTAAAGGCAAGAACTCCTCCCAGCTTCCTCTGAAGTCTATCACGCAACCCCTTAACATATCCTCTAACACTTGAATTATCCGCTCAGACTGGCCGTTCGATTGTGGATGAAATGCCGTGCTGAAGTCCAACCTGGTGCCTAATGCCTGATGCAGTGCATTCCAAAACCGGGACGTAAACCTTGGATCCCTATCCGAGATAATGGACACTGGCACTCCGTGCAGCCTCACAATTTCTGCCACATACACCTTCGCTAACCTCTGCAGAGAATAGTCAACCCGCACTGGTATAAAATGTGCAGACTTTGTCAACCGATCCACTATCACCCATACCGAGTCCTTCTTAGTAGGCGTAAGGGGAAGCCCACTAACAAAGTCCATAGAAATTCTCTCCCACTTCCACTGCAGAATCTTTATCGGCTGAAGCAACCCTGAAGGTACTTGGTGTTCAGCTTTGACTTGCTAACACGTTAAGCACTTCCCTACAAATTCTGTAACTTCCCGCTTAAGACCAGGCCACCAAAACTGATCCCGTAGATCCCTGTATAACTTGCTTCCTCCAGGATGCATAGCATAAGGACTACTATGCGATTCCCAAAGAATTCTCTGCCTTAATTCCTCATCCTTTGGCATACATACCCTACCTTGGAAACATAACACTCCGTCGCCGTTTATACCATAGTCTTCCAATTCCCCATTCTGCACTTGCCGTAGCTTAGCACTTAAATCGTCATCTACCAACTATTTCTCTTTCACTTGACTTAACCATGTTGGCTTCACTTGCAACTCTACTAACAAACTTCCGTCGTCATAAAGACTAAGATGTGCAAACATCACCCTCAGATCCGACACTACTTTCCGACTTAGGGCATCTGCCACTACATTTGCCTTGCCCGGGTGATACTCTATTGAACAATCGTAGTCTTTCAATAACTCCACCCACCTTCGCTGTCTCAAATTTAGCTCCTTCTAAGTCAACAAATACTTCAGACTCTTGTGATCCGTGTAGATCACTGACTTTTCTCCATATAAATAATGCCTCAATACTTTTAGAGCGAAGACCATCGCAGCCAATTCCAAGTCATGCGTCGGATAGTTAACCTCATGTGGCCTTAATTGCCGAGACGCATAAACGACCACCTTCCCGTCTTGCATCAGAACACATCCCAATCCTGTGTGGGAAGCATCACAGTACACCACAAAGTCATTCCCTGCCTCAGGTTGAATCAAAATCGGAGCCTCTGTCAATACTCTCTTCAACTTCTCAAAACTCTTCTGCTGCTTATCTGCCCATATGAAAGGTACCTCTTTTCTCAATAACTTCGTCAGAGGTGCTACTATTGACGAGAACCCTTCTACAAACCTTCTGTAGTAGCCTGCTAACCCCAAGAAACTGCAAACCTCCGCCACAGACTTAGGTGGTTTCCAATCTAACACTGCCTCAATTTTTCGGGGATCCACCCTTATCCCTTCTACAGACACCACATGCCCTAAAAACGCAACGTCCTTCAACCAGAATTCGCACTTGCTGAACTTGGCATATAGATTCTTTTCCCTTAACACTTACAATACTACCGGGAGATGCTCCTCATGCTTCTCCTCCGACTTAGAATACACCAAGATGTCGTCGATAAACACAACGATGAACTGATCCATGTAGGGTTGGAAAACCCGGTTCATCATATCCATGAACGCGGCTGGGGCGTTCGTCAATCCGAACGGCATTATTAAGAACTCATAATGCCCGTATCTTGTCCGGAAAGCTGTCTTATGGATATCTGCTTCCTTTACCTTAAGCTGATGGTATCCCGACCTTAGATCTATCTTTGAAAATACTGCAGCCCCCTTAAGCTGATCGAACAAGTCATCTATCCTCGGCAAAGGGTACTTGTTCTTGATGGTCAGCTTGTTCAACTGCCGGTAATCTATGCACATGCGCATAGTCCCGTCCTTCTTCTTCACGAATAGGACCGGTGCTCCCCATGGAGACACACTGGGTCGGATAAACCCACGATCTAACAACTCCTGAATTTGGGCCTTGAGCTCAACCAACTCCTTTGGTGCCATTCTGTACGGAGCGATAGATACTGGTGCTGTACCAGGCAACAAGTCAATCCCAAATTCCACCTCGCGATCCGGAGGCAATCCTGGAAGTTCTTCCGGGAAGACATCCACAAACTCTTTTACCGTTCTGACCCCTTCTACAGCTGTTTCCTTAGCCTCCAAGGCACTGACCAACATCAGAAAAGCTACACATCCTTTTCTTACCATCTTCTCTGCCTTAAGGGCAGATACTACATTTGACAAATAATTCTGTCTCTCGTCCATCACCACAATCTCTTCGCCATCGGAAGTTCTCAACGACATGTGCTTAGCAGCACAGTCCACATTCGCTCGATTCTTTACTAGCCAATCCATGCCTAAGATTAGGTCAAATTCTCCGAATGGCAGCTCCATTAAATCAGTTGGAAACTGCGCCCCTGAACTTCTAAAGGCACTTCCCTAAAGAGTTTGTCTACTACCACCGATTGCCCTAAAGGACTAAGTACAGTCATCTTCCTAGGTACAGTCTCAGAGTTCACATGCAGAGTTCTAGACACCTCACTAGCGATATATGAATGAGTTGACCCTATATCTATCAGAGCAATAAAGGGTAATCTAGAAATAAGAAACGTACCCGTTATGACATCAGGTGCGTCACCATCTTCTCTCCGACGAACCGCATATACCAGACCCGGCCGTCTCGCCTCCGTGTTACCACTACCTCTGCCTGGTGTCCCGCGACCTCTACCAGAACCATTACCTCTGCCAATTGGACCACGACCCCTCGACGGCTGCTGTCCACCTCTGCCAGCCTGATTAAACCCCTGACCTGCTGGTCGATTCATATCTGTTTCCACCGGACAATCCCTAATCATGTGATCCTTAGACCCACACTTAAAACATCCCCCGGTCTTTTTCCAACACTCCCCCGGGTGCGTCTTTCCACACTGAGCACAAGTACGATACTGTCCTCCCGCAGCAACCTGTTGACCTTGTGGCCCATCAACTCTAGGTCTCTTTTAAAAATTCCCGGATGGCCCCGAAGACCCATAGCTCCTCTTATTCTTACTTTGACCTCTGTCCCAGTTCTGTCTCTCGGTCTGCTTAACTTCTTCAGCTATCCGAGCCTTATCCACTAAGATTGCAAAGTCTCTCTCCTGCTGCGGGGCAATCAACACTTGCAGCTCATCTCTCAGTCCATCCTCGAACCTGACACACCGCTTATAATCAGTAGCTACAATCCCTCTGGCATACCGGCTTAACCGTAAAAACTCCGCTTCGTATTCCGCTACTGACTTGCCTCCCTGCACTAAGTTTAAGAATGTCTTTCTCTGCGAGTCTACGTAGCTAGCTCCGACGTATATCCCCTCAAACTTAATCTTAAAATACCCCCAATTCACTCGATCTACAGGGGTACCCTCTCTGACAGTGAGCCACCACTGGTAGGCCTCATCCCGAAGTAGTGAAACAACACATTTTAATTTCTCCTCAGCAGTGCAGTCCAAATCGTCCATGATCCTCTCGACCGCCTCCAACCAGTACTCTGCTACATTCGGAGCTACCTCAGATACTCCTCTAAAAACCTCGGCTCCATTCGCTCTAAGTCCCTCGGATACTGACTTTTGAGCCCTATTTCCCAAGCTAGCTCCTGCGACTCACTCTAAAACTCACAGCATAGCCTGCAATGCTGCGTCATCTCCTCCCGTTTGCTCCTGAAATTCTGTCCCTACAGCCGGTGGCGGCGCCTCATTTTCGGAACCCTGACCAGACCCGACTGGTTCCGACACGGTCATTCTGCCTCTGCCGCGCCCACGTGTATTGCGACCACGTCCCCTAGAACTCATGTCTACTGTCACGGTTTATCTATTTTTTTACGAAATTTTATGCATTAGAGCCCTTTCACTTCTTGTTTAAAGAGAAGTTTTATGCAGAGAGTTTTAATCAGTGGTTTTTCCGTAGAAGTACACATATACCTAGGGTCCATGTCTCTATAGTATAGTTTCCTATGTCTATCTTTCTAAAGTATCATACATTAGCATATTTAAATCAATTTATCAACTAGAGAACTTACCTGGCGGACTTGGGCCGAGAACTCGGGTGCCATGCTTCCATAGAACCATTTTAATGAAAAATTTCAACAAAAACCCATTTGGCTCAAACTTTGAAAACGTTGTGGGCTTCAAAACCCAAGGCCGAGTGTTTAAAACTGGGCTCTGATATCAACTCCAAACCCGGCCCACAAGCCTCGACCGGATCTGACATGTTCCTTCAAAAGAACTTAACTTAGTCTTATGTCATGCTCTAGTAAAATAAGTCGATTTTTAAAACAAGCTTGAAAATTTAGCGGGTTGGAAACCAAGTTGTTGCTCTAGTTTGTATATCGTTAAAACGTTATCTCCATATTTCATAAATCAATAGAAATGTTGGATTTTAGAACTTATTATGTTGAAAACCGTAGTTGTTTAAGTGATAAACCTTTTGAAGTGGTTTTAAGAAAAATATTTAATCATTTGTCTGTTGTTGTTCGTATGAGAATAGAAATTATATCGCATAATTTAAACAGTTTGATAGTGGCCTTATTACAACTGAACAAATAAATCCCAAAATAAATCCTGAAAACAGATTGAATAAAATGTAAAAAGGTCAAATAAAACCCGAAAATGCTGAGCATGGCCACCTCATAGTCCTTGCTGACCCGGTCCAAGTACTAAGCATCACCTGCAAAAGTTAGCCCACGAAGGGTGAGTCAACGGACTCAATGTGTAACAGCTACACCAAAAACCCAACCGATTATAGCCTTAATTTTAGACGTTTCGACAAAGCCCATTCTTTAGTCATATTCGGCCATAAGCCCATAGCATAGCATATCGAATCACGACATATTAAATCACATTTATACATAAAATGAAATGCAATCCCAAGCCCACCTAGATATCCAACCTCTACACACCACCCGTACCTGCCAATCACATCGTGGAGATTACTAAATCGACCCTCCATCCGCTACACACCCTCGAAGGCAGTCGTTGCAGTCAACTGCACATCGCCCTTATAACATGGCATAGCCACCAGATAATGTGACAGAGTCACCGGATTCATAATATGTGACATAAGTCACCGGATTCATAGTATGTGACATAAGTCATCGGATAATGTGGTAAACCCACCGGAACACTTCCCCTTTATCATTATCACCCATATGCCCATGCATCATACAAAACATACAGATATCATGCAATATACCTTACCCCAAGGCCATAACGAAATTACTCATATTTTCATATCAATGTTTATAAACATTATTAACTTAGTATTAAAGGGTAACGTACCTGATTACACTGTACCACCGAATGGTACCCTTAGCCATGTTCATTCATATTTCTTAGTAACACATGCTTAACATTAATACTATTAATCTGTCAGGAATTAGTGTGGGGTTACACACCTGATAACACTGAGAACAACGCTTTCGATCTCAGTGACACTTTCGCTTGCAGGGATCATAGCGATTTACTTATCCCTTTCTGATGCTGGCCCACACCCCGGTGGCCAATCTCGTACTACAGAAACTGAGCGTATCTTGAATCTAGGGGTAGGGACTACCCCTTTCCCTCCTCCACTGGTACTCGCATCCATTGAATAACACTTAATCAAAACCCCGATTAATCATTACGTACGATCTAAACAAAAACATGTCTATAACTTAAATACCCTTACCGAAATAGATCTGAATCCCGAGACTCCTCCTTTATCTCTGTCGAACTCCCCCTAAAATACCATAGTTAGAATCGGCCAACCCTTAATAAATAACATGGCCTTTGGCCGAATACTACAACTCCCCTTACCTTACTCAATTAAATCTCAAAAATCGTCACCTATCCTTGGAAGTTGTCAAAATCCCTTGAATATCCAAATCCCGAAAGATCTCCTTCTAATCGTCGACTACAAAGATCCCAAACCCACGTAATATTAAGATCGATTGAACACCTTTGCTTGGAAACACAGAGAGATTCGACCACAATAGAAGGTTTATCGGCTTTGAAGAATTAATAGAAAAAAAGAATCGATGAGACAAAGATATGATTCGACTTTCGATCTAGTGAATAAATCAGTTCCAAAGGGGTAGAGGTGCAATCGGCTATGGAGAGTAATGACAAGAAATATGGGATTCGGCTTTAATGACAAGTGAGCAAATCGGCTAAGGTAAAGGTTTCTCCAGCTTTTGAAAGAATCGCGAGAAGAAGAAGAGAAGAATGATGGTGTAGCTTAAGTTAGGATTCGGCTTGGGGGATTTTGGCTACTAGGTGAATTTGGCTTTTATCAAAAGAATGGAGAAGAGATGTTTAGGACCTTAAGAGTTGCGGCAATGGTGGGAATGAATGAAAGAGAGGTTTCGGCCTTAGCAAAATAAAGGAGAAGAGAAGGGGGTGAGGGTTTCGGTCTAAAGATGAGTAAAGTGAAGAAGAGAATGGAGAAGAAAGTGGCCTTAATGGTCTTCCCAAATTTGGCTAAAGCAAAGAAAATAGAGGAGACTTTGAAAGGTTCCTGACTACCACTTTCGGCACAAGTCTAAGGGAGGAAAAGAAAACTAAAATGTACCCAAAACCCCTTAAGCCAATCCGGCACTTAGCTCCCCCTTGCATGACCGAATATACCCCCTCCAAAGTCCCTTTGCCGGCCAACTCTTCCCCCCTTCTCAAATCCCTTCTTTTTCTCCTACTTTTCCTCTTCACCCCTCATTCAAAAGTGCTTGAATGAGTCAACACTTATCTTCCCTCTTAGCCGAATTTTCAAATGAATTTGACCAAATCAAATGCTCATCCATTCAGTGTCCCTGTGCCGTCCAACTCCTCTCTTGCCTGACACAAAAAGCAACCCCAAAATGCTCCCCTTGCTGCTCGAACCTAGGCCCCTTCTCACTCCCTGAGGCGTCACCCTCCTGTGCTCTAAGTGGCGCCTCCCTTGCCACTTTACCAGCTGAGTTCTTGTGTCTTAAGCCACACACTAACCTTCTTAAGGCCTAGCGCTCCTAACTCCTCCCCTAACAGCTTAAAGTCAAATATTTTTCTAAGGGTCCTACCTACATCCCAAGGTTCCCGAAACCCCCAAAACACATACAAACCACACACCAGCATGCTACCACATACATTTAAGTGAAAACGCATAACCCCTAAATTCCGGATATTACAACGGCCATGATCTGAAGATGAGCAGCACGACTGCCATCAAGGCGTATAGCGGTGTGGGTTGATTGTAGAAATCCCCAATGGTGTGAATGGCTGGTACGGGGGCGTGTAGCGGATGGAAACCTAGGATTTGGGTTGGGCTTTGCATGTTATTTTTGTTATTTATATTTTGATTAATATGTTTTATGGGGATAAAGCCTAAATCTAATGGTGCATGGGGGTTGCACACTGAGTCTCGCGACTCACCCTTTTATTTTAACCATCTCAGATGACACTTAGGGCATCGGACCGGGCTGGAGAGGAGAGCAAGCTGGCCATGCGACAGAGCTTTGAGGATTTAGCAAAAAGACTTAGTTTAATATTTGATTTTCATTAATTAATGGGTTTAAATTTCCTTGTAATAAGGCCATGGGCCACTAGACTACCATTTATGTTTTGGGATTTTATTAATAGGCTTTATTTAAATTCTATGTTTTCAATTAGGTTAAGACATGTATGAAATTCCAGTTTTCATTTAAAATCCACCGAGATAATTTATAGCTTAATATTTTATTCTTTAAGGAAATTCTTAAGCTTTCGGAATAATGGTGTAAACCTAGTAATTCTTTTCCAAAATGTGACATGTTTTGCAAAATCTCTTAAGTGACATACCAGATCCGGTTGTAGTGTTTGGGCCGGGTTTGGGGTGTTACAATTACTATTGTAATTTTTGTTATTATTACTATTATTATCCGTTTATTATTGTTGTTGTTGTTGTTGTTATTATTACTATTATTATTGTTATTACTATTATTATTATCATTTTCATTACTATTATTATTACTATTATTTTCATTACTATTATAATTATATTTTCTTTTTGTGTTTATTTCCTTATTTTTTATTTTATTTTTGGCTTGATTATTTTATTTTATTTTCGCCCTTATTATTGTTATTCACATTTACGCATTTATTATTATTTCGTTATGCATATTAGTACTGTAATTCATTTTTATATTTTACTACAAGATCATGTCACATTAATCTTTGTCCGATGCATAATTTTTTTATTAAGCATTTTTTTTTGTAATTCGAGATTCGAGAAATCGTACCCTAACTTACTGGGTTTCAATTTTTCTCGTCGAGTCTAAAGAACCAATTATCCTTTTTTAAATCAAAGCATATAAGTTAAATAAAAGTTTATTCTTGGGAATTCAAAAATGTTGTGTCCTAACTCACTTGATGTGACATTTTGTTATCTCGAGGTAAGGATTTCTAAAAAAGGGCAATATCCTGTATTTGGAATTTTGATAAATTGTGCCCTAACTTACTAGGTTCCGATTTTTCATTTGACCCAAATAACCAAATATCCTTCTTAAACTTAAATGCATGAGTTTTAAAAGTCAAAAGACAAGCTTAGTTTCAAGGATTTAAAATGTCGTATCCTAACTCACTGGGCGTGACATTTTATTTCTTCGAAATAAGAAGGTCTTAGCATCCAATTTAATTTATTCAAGTTTTATTTTAAATAAAGTGGATCGTATTTTAAAATCTTTTCAACTTTCGACAAAAAGACATCAAATAATCAGTTAGGTACCAATTTTGGGCGTCACGAGGGTGCTAATCCTTCCCCGTGCGTAACTGACTCCCGAACTCATTTTTCTAAATTTTGTAGACCAAAATCGGTGTTTTAATAAATCGAATGACCAAATTACGAGGTGATCCGATCACACCTCATTAAAAAGGATTGGTGGTGACTCCCTTTTTTTGTTTTCATTTTTCAACCAAAGTCAGCCTCTTTTTTTTTTTCAAAAAAATGGTTTCGACAATTATTTTTAGGTCCTTAGGAATTTATTTCTTTCATATTTAGGATTTAATTTCTACAGAATAAAACATAGCAAGCATGAACAAACTTAACACTTCTTTAGAAAGAATAAGACTAAGTGATGTGGTAATGGGAATGAACATGTCTAGGATTGGGTTATTAGGGAAGGCTTGGTATTTAAGTAGTCTTAATGACTCACCTCTCTTTTTTTACAACCCTACCTGGTGTTCAGTTTTCATTCATTACTTTTTTCTTGCAACGAGGACATTGCTTCTTTTTAATCGGCGCTAAGGCAAATAAATTGCTCAAACTTTTAAATTTTTTTCAAGTATGTTTCAATCATTTCTTTCATAAGTATGTTTTAATAAATGAATGTTTAGAGATATTTTTTGTTACTGGGATAGTTTGTATGCAAGTATGAATGATGATTTTATCTAAGTGAAAGTATGTTATCATGAAGAATGGAATGCTTATATGATCTTAGCCTTAGTAATGTTTGCCATGAAAACTTAGTTTCTTTTGAGATTAGACATGCATGAAGGTTTATATCTTTAGAATTTACTTAGTAACTTTCTTGAGGCGAAATCCTAGGGGACATAAAAATCTAAAATGATATTGGCACTGTTTCTTTGGACCGTTTCAGCCTTTTCAAGCCAACTCTATGCTATTAGACCCTTGAAACTGTAATTTTGAGCTTAAAGGCCTTTTTTTATTTTTTGCAATGAACCTACATTATAAGCCAATTACCATCTTTTTAAAGTTATCCTAATTTTGTGCACCTATCTTAACTAAAGTTGTCTTGGGAATCAACATTTTAGGAAAATTTCATAAAGATGTATGTGCTCATGCTTAAAAAAAAAGTGCGAAGAAAAGTTGCTCAGTCTCCAAAAAGGAAAGATGTATGAGCTTAAGTTCAAAATAAGTTTGGGGTGTTCCAAATGTTCACTTAAAGAAAAAGGTTGTATTACGAGAAAACCAAGACAAAGTTAAAGGTTAAGATTTTTTTAAAAACCGAAATGTCCCATCTCTTAAAATCCCTACCTTTAACTGAGCCCATTACAACCTTATAAAAGACCTATTGATTTGATGATTATGTCACCTACATTAGTGTAGAGGAAGTCATGAGTTCAACATATGAAGATCATAAATAAGCCTTGTGATTGTTTGCTTGATTGATAGGAAATTATGTTGAATGAATAATGCTATCTATGGCTGTGACATACATGCAAACTATGGTTCATGTTGGCATATTTTGAAGCTTAGTATAATCTTAAGGAATGTTTTCATATGAAATACTTGTTAATAAAGAAGATTGATAAGCATGAAGTTATTAATGAATGATGCTGCTTACACAATTAGCAATTTTGCCTTAGCAAGACCTTTTGCTGTGCATAAACATTACTCGGGACGAGCAATGATTTATGTAACATCCCAAAATTGGGCCTAGTAGGATTGGGCCGATTGGGAATTGGGCTTTAGGAAAATTAGAATATTATTTATTTTTGTGTTGGCTTTGATATGAATTTTGTGTGTTAGCATAGTCTTGTGAAGGCTAGATTTTAATTAGGAAGTTAGAATAAATTTTAGTATGGCTTATTTAATGAAGTGGATTAGGTGAGCTTAGCACTTAAGTTAATTTAAGTGTTCATTTATAGCACATGAGGAATTAGTGGCAAAGTGGTTATGGTGTTTGAACTTATAGCTTGAGGTTAGAGGTTCGAGTAGTATGTTTAGCATTTTAAAGGTTTATTTTTGTGTATTAGCATTGATGGCCGGTCAACCTATGTTTATGATAGGTTGGACTATTTCTTTTGGTAAGTTGAAATTATGATTAAGGAAAGCTTGATATTGGGGATAAGATTCTTAAGGTTATGGAAGGATATCTTGAAGTTATGGTATATTGAGGGGACAAAAGGCTTGGCTTGTGGAAAATGTTTTGGAAACAACTCCTATGCTTTTAGTGTTGAATGTGGACGGTATGGGTGTCTAGGTGGTTGGCCGAATTTTGTTAGGTGGTTTAGGGGGGAATATTTGGCCAATTCCTCTTTTGTGCATCTTTTTGCATTTTGCTTTTCCTCTCCAAAAACTCTTCTTTGGCCGAATGTTTATTGTACATTTTGTGCAAATTTTGCTTTTGTTTTAGCCTTCATTTCATTGAACCAAAAATACTATTTTCTTTCTCTCATCTTTCCACTTGAAACTAAAACTTCATTTTGGCATTTTATGCACTTTTCTTTTTGGTAAACAAAGAGTTGGCCGAATCTTTCAACCCCATTTTCTCTCTTATTCTTTTTCTTTCATTTGGCCGAACCTCTTTCTTCTCCAAACTCATTTTTCTTTCTTCCATTGTAGATTAAACCGAGTTCTCTCTCTCTCATGTCTATTCTCTTTTCTACTCACATATTTTCTTCTTTCACAACCAAATAGTCGAACCTTCTTCCTCTCTTTTAGTCCTTGTTTTGGCCGAATATTCAAGGATAGTTTCTTTGATTTTTATATACAATCGGTTTTGAAAGATAGGCTCTTTGGGACTTTGGAAGCGATTGATTTAAGCCCTATCTCTCTCTAGCAATCAAATGTTGGTAAGTCAAAGGGTACTGATTTTAGTTGATTCATTATTCTTTTGTAAGACTAAAGTTTTAGGATTAAAGTATTGTGGTTTGGCCGAATGGCCTTTGTTAATAATTTTTTAGTATTGACCGATTGTAGGACAAAGTGATCTAGTGCGGTAGATCGGATCTTCGGAAGTTAGTATTTGCGTTGGTGAAAGGTGTGTAACTTACACACTTTATAACTTGGTTTATATATGTATGTATATGTGTGTTTTTACTAATCATATTATGAAAGTGGGAAAAACGATGAGATTTGGATTTGATACCATGATGGTATGAATGAGGGTTCGGGTAAGTCCGTTTCGATATGTTGTTAATACATGTGGATTGAAATCATGATCTATGATTTATGGTATTTATTATATGTTTCATATTAAAGTATATTGTCATGATTTGTATATATTGCATTGGTATGGGCAACATGAGAGGAGGGGGAAGAATTGTGTCTTCAGACACCAGAGATTTGGTATCTCCAGTGATTTGGTATCACATTGTGACTTCGGTCACCAGAGGTTTGGTACCTTCAGAGGTTTGGCACCTCATAGCGTCTCGTCCCTGTGGTTAACACCACCGTGGGTTGGCCCCACATTTGAGATATGGGATCGACGCCAGTGATTTGGTATCACACGATGGGTTGGCCCCATCATTCGATTTGTGTCTTCGGACACCAGTGGTTTGGAACCACCAGTGATTTGGTATCACATTCGTGTCTTCGGACACCAGAGGTTTGGCACCTCATAGCGACTTGTCCCTGTGGTTAATTCCACCGTGGGTTGGCCCCACTTTTGAGATATGGGATTGTCTGCCAGTGATTTGGTATCACACGATGGGTTGGCCCCATCACTTGATTTGTGACTTCAGTCACCAGTGTTTTGGTAACACAATTGTGTCTTTGGACACCAGTGGTTTGGCACCACCAGTGGTTTGGTACCACACGGGGTAGAAAAGGAGTTATGGATGGCTAGGTTGGGTGCATTATGCATATATGTACTTTGTTATAATTTGTGTAAAAATGTGGCATTTACCCGGGAGAGGGAATATGCACTGAGTCTTGGTGACTCACCTTCTCCCTTAATTTCAGGTGATTCGTGAGATCGCGGATGTGGAGCCGGATGAACTCGAGGAGGCCATGCAATAAAGTTGGTTTTATATGAACTTCCATTTGGGTACTTTACTTTAATTTGGTTTTTTATATTTTTATGGGTTTGTAATAAGGCCTCTCAAATTATGATTTTGGATTATATTTATGCTTTGGAATTGATTTAAAATATGGCTTATAAATTACTTGGTTAATTTAATAATTGAGCCCAATGTTTTCTAAACTTCACAACGCGATGGTTTTTAAAACGTTACCATCGGGTAACATAAATTAATTGACAATTTCAACAACTTAAGTGTTTTCGATATATTAAATGATTTACAAATATTTAGTTACTACTATCAAATGTAAATGGTTTCAAAGTAATAATTTGAGTTTTCTTAAAATGATATAAATCTTTTCTAACTTATGATTTACTTACTTATATTAAAGTTTTATGTAATTTCAAAGTAGATTTCAGTCTTAAACTTATTTTCTACAAATATAGAATTTCAAAAGGGTTTTTCACAAAATTTAAATCGTGAACTCGTTTTTCTTCAAAACGTTTTCCTCTGTGACATACCAGATTCGGTCGTGGCGTATTGACCGGGTTTTGGGTGTTACAATTTAAGTTTGGGGGTGTGTAAACAGAAAAATATATAGGATTTTTCCTATGTAATTTATCACCTTTTTACTTAAATCTGTTGTTAAAACTAAGTAATTGTTTAATAAATTAATGAAATATGTGAAAATATGAAATTAGGACATAAAAATTATTAAAATGTGATTTTATGCTTTATTATATAGTTTTCATGTAATAAATGACTTATTTTATATTAATTTGAATATTATATTTTTTAAGACATAAAGTGGGCCATGCATGATTAAATAAAATAATAAAATATAAAATTATATTTAATAATTAATTTTAAAACATGTCATTAATAATTTGGGTTTTAATTAATTAATTAAATTGGATAAATTTTATTCTTTGGTCCTCTAACTTGTTGATTTATTCTGGACAGGCCTGATAGCTTTGTTGGATTACAAAACCGTCCAAATTGGAAACCAAGTAAACCCAATATTCGGCTACACATGGCTGTCCATTTAAACCATTCTTTGGTTTAATTACACGAGGTCCTTGCAGTGTTGAAGAAATTAGAGATTTGCCCAAAGATTTACAATTGACTGAGTCTCAGTCCTGAGTTGTGTGGCATCCAAAATTGCTTAAAAATAAAGTCAAAAGCCACTAAGCATGGCTGGCCACAATTTGAGGAGATATGAAGAGGTTAACATCCACTATTTTTAGCAAACTATCCTCCTCTCCTCACCTATAAATAAGACCCTCTCATTCCCTCATTCGTCATCCCTCAATCATCCCTCATTCATTCTCTCTTCTCTCCAAATTCTCTTAGCCTTTTCCATTCTCATGCCTAGCATCACCTCTTCATAGAGATTTTAGTAATTAAGCCTCTTAAAGAACCCTTGGTCGACCACCTTGGAGAGCCATCAACAAAGGAACGAAGGAGCCTCATCAGTCAGAGTCTTGGGTGACAGCCACTCTGAATTGGGTTTAATCTTTCTTTTCTTTAATTTAATCTAAAGATGTTTTCTATGTGTTCTTTGTTCTTGTTTACAACAATGTTAGCTTAATTTTATTTAAGCTAGGATGATTGCTTTGATTAAATAATATTTATTTGATTCATGCTTAAAATGTTTGTGCCTCAATCGATCATGTTTTCAATTAAAATCAAGTCTGTATTTCATTCATACGTGATTGAAATGCACCTGAATTAGCTGAGCGATCCTGACCAGACGATCAATTTAGATCCTGACCCGATTAAATAATAGGTTGCATAACAACTTTGACTAAGCTCTGTTATCTGCATAGTTTTTAGACTTGTGTGATTAAACTGTTTCAAACTTGACACGTCCCTGTTACCTCACCCGAATGCTAAGAAACCCTTTGTAACAGTTTGGTTTAGACCCTAGTCGGAACAGTGGTTTCGGAACCACAAATCTGAGTCTAAAAAATATTTTAATATTATTTTTTGTGCCCTCGATATGTGATTAAGCATGTGTTAAAGTTTTGTAAGTTAATTTGATCATTTGTGTGTTTAATTTGAGAAAGTGGTTAAATTGCATTAAACACAAAATTTGCTAGCTATTTGTTAAAGCACCCATATGTAGTGGCTTTTAAAGGTAGAGGCCTTATGAGGCAATTAGACCACTATTTAGTTAGTGGATGGCAATGGTAAAAAATGACCTTGTATTATATGTTTTATATATTTTGTTTTAAAGGCTAAAATTGGAATTTTGTTATTAAGTTTATTTTAATGTAATAAAAACATGAAAATGGCCACATTATCATCCATAGTTAGCTGAAATTCACAAAAGAAAGAAAAGAAAACACAAGCTAGGGTTCGGCCATTGAATTGCAAAATTAAGGTATGTTTTGGCTTTGGTTTTTGATAATTTTTATGTTTTTGAGATTGTTGCTTAGTTTACTATCAAGCCCATGTTGTAATTTGAAGAATTGATGATGATTATGAGATGTGCCATTGATGAAATGGTGAGCTTTATGATGAGTATTGGTGTTAAATGAAAGATATGTGTTTAATGAACATGTTTTGTTCTTGAATTTTTGATGAATTTAGCTAATTAGGGCTAAACTGTGAAAATAATATTTTGGAGGGCTAAATTGTGAATTTGATGAAAAATATGGATTTGTATGGTCCTTAGGGAGTTTCAGCTATGCATGTGTGTGAACAAATTTTGTATATTTGATGTTTTGAGAAAAATGGACTAAATTGATAAAATGTGCAAATGTGAAGGTTAAGTTGCAAATAGCCCTAAATATGTGTATTTGGATTTAATTGTATGAATTAGTGAATAAAAGGGTTAAATTTGAATATGTATAGATCAAGAACCAAAGAAAACGGATTTAGATCGCGGGGAATCAAAAGTAATTGAGCAGCTGTATCCGCTTCCGTTAAACCAAACTCGAGGTAAGTCGATATACAAATAAATGTATTTGCATTGAACTATTTGTGTATATATGGAATTCTAATTGCTATGAATATCCATAGTGATGGAATTTATATGAAATACGAGATATGAATAAGTCTACAAGTTGATAATGTCTGAGATGTCCCATTTGAACCTAGGGATAGATAGGATAGTATATGTCATGACATAGCTGTCCGTTATGTGATATCATGTAAGACCACGTCTGGGACGTTGGCATTGATTCGAGACTTCGTGTAAGACCACGTCTGGGACATTCGCATCGATATGATATTTACGTGTAAGACCATGTCTGGGACATTGGCATCGTATTGATTCGTGTAAGACCCTGTCTGGGACAGTGGCATCGACATCTAACTACATGTAAGACCACGTCTGGGACGTTGGCATTGTACGACTATTCTAAGCATTCTGAGTATCCTATTAGATTTTGAATGGTTCAACGGGCAAGTCCGAGATAAGAATGACTATGTGATTTGTATATCCGTTTCAAGTACGTTAGATAAGTACACTATGTGTGTATGAAAGGAAAGTGTTTATATGAACTTACTAAGATGAATATGTGTATTGAAATGATGATATAATATGTGAATATTTTCTTGAATGAGCTATGTGTATATGTGATATTTGAGTTGAAGAATATGGTAAGCTATGGCCAAGCAAATGAGCCAAAGAATATATGTGATGAATTTGCTATGAGAACCCTTATTGTCATTGTATCAATATAGTTGTGTGCATTTTATGCTAAGTTTATTTGTATATGGATACTAAGCTTTTGAAAGCTTACTCTGTGTGTGTTGCTCTGTTTTATAGATCGTTAAAGCTACTAAAGGCTCGGGGACTGTCGAGGATCGTCATCATACTACACAAACTCATTTTGGTATCTTTGAAATATGTATATAGCTAAATATGGCATGTATAGGCTATTCATTTTGGATTATGTTTGAAATGTGTATAAATAGCCATGAGATGTGGCTAGATAAATGTTGGTAATAGGCATGAGCAAATATGATATATGATGCATGATTTGGTATGGTTTGATAGCTAATGGAATGGTCAAGGCTATGTTAAGTTTATGAATGTATTATGAGTATGTATGTTTGAGCAAAGAAATGGTTATATGAAAGGTAAATGTGGATGAATCATGTTTGAATTTATAAGTGTTTTAGTTGGGCAAATTGGTATGATTGGAAATGAGATTGAATGTGGAGATTTGTTGATTATTTGATATATCTTTGGTTGACAATTGGACATGAAATGTATTGGTATATTGCTTGTAGGGTTGACCCTAGCGTGGGAGGCATTTTGGCCTTACAAATGGCCTGTTTTGCATACACTGCTGTGGCACACGGGCGTGCCTGGTGGCCGTGTGAATAAGACAGTAGCTAGCCTAATTTTACACGGCCATAGCACATGGGCGTGTCTGGTGGCCGTGTGGATAAGTCAGTATACATGCTCTGTTTTGGCATGGCCAGGACACATGGGTGTGTCTAGTAGCCGTGGGAGGCACATGGCCAGCCCACACGGGTGTGTGACCTCTGTAACCTAGAAAAGTTTTTAAATTTCTGAGAAATTCCATATGTGTTCGGTTTAGTCCCGACCCTATTCTAAAGTATGATTAAGGTCTCGTTGACATATAAAAGGGACACTTTGATTGTGATTGATGACTTGTATTATGAAATGTTTGTAATAGTTTTCGGTCTGTCCGGTAACGCCTTTAACCCTAATTCAGCGACGGATACAGGTTAGGGGTGTTACAACCTTAGTAAATAAGGATCAATAAAATGCGTATTTACTAAGTAAAGGATTCCGAAAGGACCTAATATGGTTTCCAAACTCATGAAAGATCGAGTTGCCATGGAATGTTTTTTTGAATGTTATTAGGCATGTTGATAATAAATTGAGTTTAATTAAAGTAATTGTCCTAGTTTATTTATGTTATAACTGTTGCAAATTGTGTTTAATTTTGCTAAAATCTATTTCATTCATATAGTTTGCATACTTAGGATAATCTGCATTAGGGATCATTGCATTTAGTTTAGTATATTTTAATCACCACTTCTCAACTATATTGTGTTTTTATTTACCAAATTGTTAATATAATTTTACAAATTAAGTGACTTAGCACAAATACAATTCCTGTGGAGACGATAACTCGATACTCACTTATTACTTGGTAACGACTGTATACAGTTGCACAAACCTACGCGTTATACATGGTCGTGTCGTAGGCCATGTGCCAGACCGTGTAACTCACTGACTTGAAACACATGGCCGTGTCTTAGACCGTGTGATACCTGCACCTGAATAAAAAAGTGGCACGTAGCAGTGTGACAACCTGGGTCCCAAGTCATGTGCTCTATAATTAACCCTTAAAACAAGCCATTTTAAGACCAAACCTTGACCAACAAACTACTTCATTTGTGCATACATTAAATAAAACTAAACACATTTCAAACACATATAATAATACCAATTCAATCAACCTAGTTCTCCTAACCAATATGCCATTCCAAGGCACCTCATTTATATCATAACGACATCAATCAAAATAAAGCTATAATGCCACATCTCAAACACAAAACATAGGTAACTAGCTACCTAATGACAACAATTGTCAATCCATTCACCTTTCAAAATAAACATACCAAAATGACTATAACCATATGGCTTTTAACATTTACAAGCAAAATATGATATATGGACATATAAACTTTTATAAGAATTAAACTGTAACACCCCAAACCTGACCCAAACGCTACGACCAGATCTGGTATGCTACGGGGTTTACGTTAAAAACTTCACCTGAATGATTTTTGGAAATTCAGTTTCTTTATTTAAGTGTTCGTTAAATAAGTGATATTGGAAGAAAACCTTTGCTCTTTCTTTGAACGTGTTTGGAAATCCCATTTTATCACTTCTTGTAGATAAGTCTTTGAACATAAATTTTTAAAAGAATGGAAACAATAACCATTATAAAATGATAACCTAAGCTATGGGGCCTTATTACATAAACATTCCAAAAATTAAAATTAAAACATAAAGAAAAAAACCGAAAATAATTTATGGAAATAACGACTTGATGGCCCCTCGAGTCCACCTCAGCTCCCATGTCCACGATCTACTGCTCATCTGAAAAGTCAGGAAAATAAAAGGGTGAGTCACCAAGACTCAGTGTGCAAATCCCGAAAACACATTAAAGGCTTGGGCCCACAAACACATTATGGGCCTTAGCCCATACACAATGGAAACAAAATATTTACATGCAACATGGCCCAACCCAACCTAAAAATCCATCCTCTACACACCAGCCCATACCAACCAACACACCTCGGGGATTTCTACAATCAACCCACCAACCGCTACACACCATATCGACAGCCATGCTGCCTATTCCTAACAGTCAGGAATAAATTTAACGTGGCTTAGCCACCGATCACTATTGTGACCTAACTTTATAATTCGTGGTTTAACCACTGATCACCAAGTGACCTTATAAATCATTTGTGGCAGAGCCACCGATCACTACGTGACCTTATCACTTCCCCTTTATCATATCAACCCCATCCCATGCATACATACATGCAGAATCAAAACAATATACTACCTAAAAGTCCACAGTCTATCACATACATCGATACACATAGAGAAGTTTCTATGATTACGTACCTGAATACCGACAAGACGAGACTTTCTATGTCGACACTATCAGAAGCCGATACGACTGCTATCTGTCTAAGGTGTTGTTCCGAAGCCGGTCCATAACCCGGTGGCCAATCCTGAACTGCTGACACTGCTTGATTCTTAAACTTAGGGATTGGTTTTACAGATCCAATCCCCTCCTTCGCCTGATCGATATTTGATTCCATCAAAAGACCTTATCAGTTGCTACCATCATAACCTATGGTTAAGATCACAATTACGATAACGAATCTAAAGAGAATCTAAAGAGAACCCCTTACCTTGAAATCCCAAAAAGAGAGATATAAGGTTTAGAGACTAGCGGTTCCGGCTTTTAGATCTAAGCGATCTACTTCAATTCCCGAATGTCACCCAGCACGTAAACACAAGAAACCAACAATCCATTAGCCTTTCGGCTTTGTCTTCTAAAAATCGAAAGAGAAAAAGAATAGATCAGGAGAAATCGGCACCTACCTTTACAGAGAATTTGACAACTCCTAGAAGATTTCGGCTTTTGAGAAGGTCAAAAAGAAAAGATGATCTCAAGAAATCTCTGAAGTTTCGGCTTTTGAGAAGGTCAAAAAGAAAAGATGATCTCAAGAGATCTATAAAGTTTCGGCTTTTGAGAAGGAGATGATTGAGAGAAAAGAGTAATATTAAACGTAAAGAAGTGATAGGAACGGTATAGGGAAAAGAAGAATTTTGGCAAGGCTAGGGCAGATTCGGCATGGCAGACAAATGTGAAAAGAAAGAATGCTTAAGGGAGTTTTCGGCTCTTATTTAGAAAAGGAGGAAAAGAGAGAAGATGAAAACCCTAAATGCCGAAAATAAAGAAAAGAATGGGAGAATAAAAACCTAATTCCCATTTTAATTAAAATAGTTGGGCTTCATGCAACTTGAATTTGGGCCTCCTCAGTTGACGCCACTTCCCTACTTTTAAGTGGTGCCACTTTGCCACTGGGTCACAAGCCCATTTGTATTTTAAAACACAGATAACATCTTTTAAGCCCTATCTTACCAGGCTTTCCACTAGAGTGTCCAAACAGAAAATTCGATGAAGGCCTCTGCCCAACCCTGAGCCCATTCTGGACCCCTAACACTCACATTAAACATAACCACACATTAAATGCATAGCCCCACAATTTCAAGATGTTACATAAACAGAACATAACAAAAGTGTACATGACAGTAAACCCTATACATGCCATTATAACCATAACTAGGATAACCAAAATTTACCAAGTGATTTTTGGATAGTGTGATAAAACTTCGACAAGCTTCCAACCGGTCGAGCTTTTGACAATCTACGAAATAAAGGAAAAATGACTACGTAACAATTCGTGCTTAGTAAGCTCGTAAAAGAGAAACTTAAACTTACCATTTCACCATATTTAAGCATTCAATCATGCTTAGTAGTTCATATAGATACTTGATATTCCTTGTAACACCCCAAACCCGGCCTAAACATTACGACCAGATCTGGCATGTCACATAAAAGGGTTGTTTAAAAACTACGCGTTTGTTAAAAATTTCGAGTTTAAATATTTATTCGCTTGATATCCTTTTGTTAACATTTTGGAAAACGGTTATTAAGGGTTTAGGACATTCCCGTATTAAACATTTGATAACAATAGGCAGCAATCATATTAAAAGCTAAACCAGATAAAATACAAAAAATATAGTTAAAGTGGCCTTATTACAACTTAAAATCCCGAATTAAAAATAAGTTGAAATAAGAGAACAAGTTCACGAGAAAATAATGTATAGCCTTCACGAGTCCGCCTCAGCTCCCAAATCCGCGATCTAACAATTACCTGCAAAATTAACTAAGGGGTGAGTCATCGAGACTCAGTGTGTAAATCCCCATCCAAAGTATGTTAAGCTCATACACAGATCCATGTGCAAATTTGCATGTCATGCAACCCATCCATCCTATCCATCTGAAACTCCCAAATCTACCCCGTGTGGTCAAAACCACTGGTGACCGTAGTCACAAATAATATCGGTGTGGTCAAAACCACTGGTGACCGTAGTCACAATAATATGTGTGGGGCCAACCCACAATGTGGTCAAAACCACTGATGACAATCCCGTATATCGATATGTGGGGCCAACCCACTGTGGTACCAAACCACTGGGACGAGTCACAAAGATAGCAATATGTGGTCAAAACCACTGGTGACTGTAGTCACAAATAATATGTGTGGGGCCAACCCATAATGTGGTCAAAACCACTGATGACAATCTTGTATATCGATATGTGGGGCCAACACACTGTGGTACCAAATCACTGGGACGAGTCACAAAGATAGCAATATGTGGTCAAAACCACTGGTGACCGTAGTCACAGATAATATCGGTGTGGTCAAAACCACTGGTGGTCAAAACCACTGAGACTTAGTCACAAAAATAATATAGAAAGCAGGGCCAACCCGCTGTGAGGTCAAAACCACTGGTGACAGTCTAGAATCATATCTTCCCCCTCCTCTCATCATACCCATGCAATATGACATAATAATTTGTATGCAGTATGACATGTATGCAAATCATATATCATAGATAACGTATGAAACGAATTACCATCATAATCAGAATAACAAATACGACATAATCAAGCCAATCAACCTCTAAGGTATAACAGTAATTTACCTTCTAGGGGTATTTTGGTAATTTACCCACTAAGGGTATTTCAGTAATTTCGTACCTGGAATGGCCTTTCTGAAGGCCCAATGTCGCCCCAAGCGACTCGACTACCAATTCTGTCTTTACCGGACTATTGAGCCTAAAACTCAATTCCGGCCCATTCGGGCCCACACGCTCGTGTGGCCCACCTAACATAAATCTAGCCACGTATATAAGTTCCACCTAGTCTAGTTCACTATATACTATACCATCATACATTATGCTCAATTGGGCCTACGGGCCTATTTGGCCCACTTCGGCCTATCGCGGCCCAAGCAGCCCCAACCCACAAGAATACTACTGATGGCCTCAACTATCGCATCGAAGCCCCACACGTGCGCTCGCACGCTCGTGTGGCTACTATTGCCGTGACCAGCACTTCGGCATTTGCCACTCTACAACTAGAGTAGAGAGAGTTACACACCTGATGGGAATCTGAAGCTGCTAAACCGCGCTCCGAGCACTCCTTTGCCCAATGCCAACCAGGTATGATAACTCTCCTCCTGGAATGCTCTTTATATAGCTAGCTCTTCACCTTCCTTCTTTGTATCTTTCCGATGTGGGATCCCTTCGTCGGTAGAGTTTAAATTCAACTGAAACTCTTGCCTTCCAATCCGTAAAATAAATACTCCCTTGCTTCTCATGAGATTCAAACACAGGCTCCCTTGCAACGTAATCCACGCAGTTAATCACTTGGCCACAAGCTCCTCTTGTGCCTTAAACCATGCGCAACTAAATATAAGCTATGGCCCAAATTCTAAAATCCAAGTAAAAGAAACTAAAATGCAAAAGCCAAGACTTGAACCTTGGACCTCCTTCCTTTCTTGTGGCATCACCCCTTTGTCTCTTATCTGGCGTCACTTTGCCACTACACCACACACTCCACTTGTGTCATTTTCCTCCACATTTTATTCTTAAGGCCTACCTGCCAACTTCCAGGGTTTTTTTCACCTAAAACCAAATTTTCCCAAAGCTAATGTTCGATCCCGGGACTTCATAGAAGCCCTCTAACCTTCCAAAATCACTTATCTAATAAGTCCAACTTGTACTAAAGCCGATCTCCTGTTCTCCCAAATATTTTAAACGCTACTACTCCTAAGGCCCATTGGGCCCAATCCTACTAGGCCCAACTTTGGGATGTTACATTCCTATTCAATATAATCCACACCATTAGTAGAAGATTTAACCATATAACATCATAAAACACAACAAATACCATGAAGTGAATTGCATCCATATTAACTTTCTTATCTTATGAACATAAATATCTATGATTTTGCATACAAGCTTCATTTCCTTTTTCTTACCCATTGAACATTGGATACTCTGGAATGCTCACACATAGTGTGCCTTTCTATATAACTGTAACATTTCCTTTTCTATAGTGTTCACATGAGTTGTGGGTCGGAATGTTAGCTACACGATGCCGCTCACATGAGCTATAAAGAATCTGCAACAAATGCAGGACCTCAACCATCAGTATGATATTCAGGTCCAGCACCCATAACATGAAATTCCTAATGACATGTCATTTGTATCCTAAGAATTCTTAAGGTTCAAATGGGATTAATTAACCGTCAACATTCCGAAATATTATCACATCATTGAGTCAAATTAAATCGAATATATTAAAATCAATAAACTCAATTCAAAATATCAAATGGAAAATTTTAATCTCTATATGAACTTACCTCAATCACCACGGTTGTTATAGCTGAATTGACAGCTAATCCGAGACTTTTGCCTTTCCCTGAATCAAGTCCAATTGATTCTTTTCTTGATCTAAATAATAATTTAACTCAATTATTATAATTCCGACATTCTAACAAGTATTTTTATGCAATTAAACCCTTCTATCATTAACGTATAAATTTCCCCCAATATTTTAACTTTCTTACAATCTAGTCCCTAAACTCTTAACTTGCAAATTCACCATTTTTCTAACTAAAGCATGCTAGCCGATATTACTAGAGGTCTTAAACAACCCATATTTACTAAAATTTTACATTAGGCTCAAGGGATTTTACACTTTTAACAAATTAATCTATAACCCTAATTTCACTAAAATCATTTAACAAAATATGTTCATTTAACAACTAACTTTAATTGTCTATCAATTAACTTCACAAATTCATCAATTTCATTCCTAGCATGTCACTCAACCTTTAACAGTTTTGCAAATTAACCCTCAGGCTAAGTAGTTTAAGCTAAAACGAGCTCAAAACATAAAAATTACTAAAAACAGGACTTGAAAACCTACCATGCACGAGCAAAACCACAACCGAAAATTTCCTCCTTCTTAACAATGGTGTTCGACCAAGAAAGAAAAGAAAAGTGATGAAGATGATGTTTAATTCATCATTTTTTATTAACTTTTAACTTAATTTATTAAATTACTAATCTAACCTTTAAAATATATTAAAATCACACAAAAACCTCTCAATCAAAATCCACTATCTTAATATATGTTTTAATTACCATCTAAGTCCCCTAGATTAAAATTTCATAGCTATTTAACCCTTTTAGCTAATAGAATTAAACTTTTTCATCATTAACAAATTAATCATTTTTACTTAATTAACCATCTAAACTTTAAAATTTCTTAACAAAAATTTAATACTATGTTAAATTAACCTTATAAACATTAAATAAATAATAAAATAATAACTAACTTGTCAAAGTCGTGGTTTCAAAATCATTGTTTCCGACACCACTGAAAATGGGCTATTACACTTAATGTTTTCTTTATGTTTATTGCAAACTAATAAAACTAAATATATATATACCTAAATATGAAAGTATATTAATACAGTCGAAATCTAGTTTGATGATTTCTTTATCTACAAGTTCATACTTAAGTATTTAAAATCTAATAGAGTGTTCGCCATATGTAAAAGCATGAAATTATCAAAATTGACTAACTTATACAGAGTTCGCCGAAGTTGTTGTGAAGTGGTGCTGAACTATGCTAAGTGTGAACCCCAACGATTGGTGAACTACTACCTGCGAACCCTTAATAATTATTGACACAAGAAATACAAGAGACCTTGCGAAACATGTTCGTATGGGGGTAGTTTACGAAGACTTGGAGTGCGAACCCCAATGTTAGATAGTTGAGTTGTTGTGTTCCACGGGGTATATTGTTTTGCAAAACATAGAGTTCGCATTTTCTTAATTCCTTTCATCAAATATTTATGTATTCAATTAAATAGTAGTTCTGTTCTTGCAAGCAGTGTAGGTTTGCATGATTCCGCTGTTGTGTACCATGAAGGAAGCAAAGTGAGTTTGCGAGATTATGTTTTCTTAAATCTAAATATGTTTTATGTTTTAACTTATGGTGTGTTGGAGGTTAGGTTGGGTTTAAACGGAGAGTCACTTAGATGACTAATGTGGAGTTCCGTAGCTCAAGTCTGCCTATTGGACTGGGTATGGGGTGTTACATTTTTTTGGTATTAGAGTTAACTAGGTTTGTTAATTAATTTGTTAGGTTCGCCAGAAATGTAAATTATTTTAAGTAATAAGTATGATTGTTTGATGTTGGGGTAGGATTGGAAAAAATACATTACTTCGGTTCAACTATTTCTTTTGCAAGATTATACTTTAGATCACTTTCTGCTACTTACCTACCTAGTGGTTGTGCTCACAAATATGCTTGGCGAGTTGTGCTCGCAGATTTGTTTTGGTGAACTATGTCCGCAGATGTGTTTTGACGAACTATGTTCATAGATGTGTTTTTGCAAACTACATTCACAAATGTGTTTCTTAAGATTAGGATGCATAATAGTACATGCTTATTTTTCTTGCTTAAACTTGTGTCTTACGTACGTTTAGAGTTAGTTAAATTCCTCCCAAAAGAGTAAATGCGACTGTGAACCGTGTTAATGGAGTTGCGGACCCTCTAAAGGGTGACAAGCATCACTTGTATGACCTCGCATGAAAAATAATCTAGATGAGAGTGTAGAACCATTGGTACAAGCCATGACCGGGGCTTTCAAACGTGTTGTTGATAACAATGCTGCTCTAGTCAATTGAGGATTGCCATTAGAACGTCTGTGAGCTCTGGGTGGTAAGTAATTTAGTGGTTTCAAGAGAGCTGATCTTACTAAGGCAAAATATTTGCTTGAGGATCTTGAAAAGATCCTTGAGCAAATGGCTTGTACCGAGGAAGAAAAGTTTGGATTTACTTTGTCTTTACTTACTGATGAAGCCTATGACTGGTTGAACACTATGAAGTAAGAAATTGCTACAAACCAGTTGACTTGGAACTTCTTCCTAGAAACATTTAAGAAGAAGTTCATGGGTGAGCAATACATGGAAGCTCGCAAGCATGGATTTATTAACCTGGTGCAAGGCAAAATGTATATAGTTGAGTACGAGGCACAATTTCGACACATAAGCGAGTACAAGCTGAGATGGTGTCTTTGGAAAGGGACCATTGCAAAAGGTTTTGCTTTGGATTACATCATGACATCCAACTCTATTTGGTAGCTCATGACATGAAGAACTTCGATGTTTTGGTGGAAAAAGCTAAGACTATCGAGTAAGTTAAAATAGTGGCTCTACAAACTGTAACGAGGTTAGGGAAACAAATGTTTGGACAATTTAGATGGACATCCAAGATGAATCGTGAATTGCATAACTCAACTAGAAACAATAGACACAATTACCAATTAGACCATTCGTGACACTTAGGATGAAAAAAGATTTTCGTACAAACTATTAAGTTGGCCACTTTGTGAACACTACGAAAGCAGGCATCTTGGTGAATATCATAAGTTGACAGGAGGATGCTTCAAGTGTAGGTCCAAAGAACACATGTTAAGGGACTGCCCAGAACGACTAGAGAGATCACAAACTCAGAACTCAACCCCCACACCAATGTGAGTAGGTGTTTGCAATAGAGGTCAAGGTAGAAGTAGTGACACAAGACAAGCTGGACAATTAACCCTAGAGCAAACTGTTGCCATTGAAGCTGAGACAGGAGGGATCGCATGAGTATATACTATGAAGGAACAACAGGATCAAGGTGCGACTGACATCATCATAGGTACTTTCACACTATGAACTATTACGTTGTTTTCTTTGGTTGACTTAGGTTCTACACACTCATACATTTTGCACGAACTGGCCTGTGAGTTGGGTATTCAAGTAGGACACATTGATAAGGGTATAATTGTTACTAGTTCATTTGGTGAAAGTGTACTGGTCAATAGAGTGTTTCGTAGGTGTCCCTTAATGGTCCAAGGACATGTATTCTTCGCTGATTTGATGGGTTGCCCTTTTATGGTTTCAACAAAATTTTGGGAATGGATTGGCTAGCTAAGCATAAAGCCAAGATAGTTTTTGAGCTGAAAAGAGTGACTTTGTGAAGTGGTGAAAAGGTGAAAATTGTGGTGGTTGGAGAGCAAACCTAAATTCTGTCTAGCATGGTCTCGACAATTAGAGTCGAAAAGATGATAGGGAAGAGTTGTGAAGCCTACCTCGTTAATGTGATGGATTCGCAGGACAAAGAAATAAGGGTTCGCAAGATTTGCACTGTAAAGGATTTTCCTAATGTGTTTCTAGATGAGCTACCTGGTCTATCCCCAGACCGTAAGGTTGAGTTTGATATTGAATTATATCTTGGTAGTTCGTCAGTGTTAGTTACACCTTATTGCATGGCACCAAAAGAGCTCAAAGAGCTGAAGATACAACTACAAGAGTTTCTTGATAGAGGTTTCATTCGACCAAGTGTGTCTCCTTGAAGATCACCAGTTCTGTTTGTGAAGAGGAAGAATGGTAGCTTGAGGATGTGTATCAACTATAGACAATTAAACAAATTGACTGTTAAAAACAAGTACCCACTACCATGAATTGATGACCTGTTCGACCAACTACGAGGTGCCATAGTGTTCTCAAAAGTATATTTGCGATTAGGGTATTATTAGCTTAAAGTGAATGAGTTAGATGTTTTGAAAACGACATTTAGAACAAGGTATGTGTAATACCTCGATTTAGACCCTAGTTGGAATAGTGGTTTTGGGACCACAAATTCGGGTTAAAAAATATTTTAATATTATTTTTCGTGCTTATAATATGTGAATTGATATGTGTGAAATTTCCGTGATTAAATTTTATCGCTTGTGTGCCGATTTGTGAAAAAAGACTAAATCGTAGAAAATGTAAAAGTGGCCTTCTATTTAATTAAGTGATGAATTGTTGTGTCTCTTTAAATGTGAGGCCCTTATGTTGTAAATGGACCATTGAATTCATGAAATGGCATGGTTGGACATTAGTTAGTGGATTATTAATGATAATAACAAGGTTAAAAATGGAAATTGATTAATAAGGTTATAATTAATAAAACAAATGCATGAAATTAGTCATTTGTGTTCATCCTTGTGAAAATACAAAGGAAAAAGAAAAGAAAAAGGGTCTTTAGGGTTTGGCACTAATTTTGGCTAACTGAGGTATGATTTTTGATCCGTTTTCGATAATTTCTACGTTTTTGTGATCGTTGCTTTGTGTTCTATAAAGCCCATGCTTAAATTCATGAAATTAATGATGATTTTGAGTTATGCCATTGTTGATTTTGTAAGCTTTGTGATGTTTGACGATGAAAACTAAGTGTTTGATGATTGATATACATATTTTCTAAAGTGATTTTGAGTAAAAATGCATTTTTGGGATTTAATTGAGAGATGTGAAAACTTTGTATGGAAATGTGAAATATGGGCTGCTAGGGGCACTATGGTAATTCGACTAAGCATGGATTAAATTGGATTCTGTGAATTTGATGTATTTGTGAAATAAGGACTAAAATGCTAAATTGTGAAATTATAAGGGCTAAAGTGCAAAATGCCCTAATTGTGTGTTTGTGAATTGAATTGAGTTAAGATGAGATTGAATGATTTGAATTTGATATTATATAGATCAAGAAAAGAGAAATTCGAGCTTAGATCGAGGCAAGAACAAAGTGCTTGATTGGTCGACTAGTATCGTTGTTTCTACGTCCGAGGTAAGTTCGTGTATAATACGTATTGTTTAAACAATGTTCATATGTGATGAAATGAATGGAAATGTGATTGTGGATTTTGGTAATGTGAAATGTGAGTTCGAAGATATGTGGCACTAAGTGTGCAAGATAAAGAAAGCATCGGCTGTATTATTTGGCACTATGTGTGCGATACCGAGACAAATTTAGTTTAATGTGATGGCACTAAGTGTGTGATATTATTATAGCTTCGGCTAATTAATTGGCACAAGTGTGCGAGTTCATCAAATGTTTAAAGAGGATCGAATGAATTATGGCATCGAGCATTAAAGTGGTAAATGTGATAGATAAATACATGATGGTACATGTATGTACAGAACCTATGTGATTGATGATATTGTGTATGAGATAGATGGAAGATTATGTGAATGAATGATGAAAAGAGTTGGATTGAGTAGCATTATAAATGCTTCTATATGAAATGTAACACCCCAAACCCGGCCTAGACGTTATGGTTGAATCTGGCGTGTCATATTGAAGTGTCTTTCAAAAATTTGACTTGTTGGTAAAACTCGTTTCCAAATTCAAAACCCCTTTATTGTTATTTAGCAAATCATCTAGTTAAAACGTTTGTCTTATTAATAGTTATTATTTTAATAGGTTGATTTAAAATCGCGAAAGTTTTTGGAAAAATCTAATGTTTAACTTTCGTATTTGAAAATAGTAATTATTTTGGAAATTCGCCTTCTCCTAATGTAACACCCCAAACCCGGCCCATGCGTTACGAGCGGATTTGGTATGTCACATGAAGAAAGTGTAAAACATCATATGATTCTTACTAAAATAGGCGTTACTTGGTTGTGTTTAAATAAACAAGTTTTGCATGTAAATATTTCATAAAATATAGCTATTCTTGAATGGTTGATTGATGAGTCGAAAATCGGGGTAGTGTACTTTAAAAACCATGACTTTTGAAAATGACGTTGAAAATTCCAAAGAGAATCCAAGTCTTTTGAAAATTTCGTTGATAATTCGAAAGAGAATTTCTGTGTTAACTTATTTGTAAAAGTTTGTTTTGAAATCCATTTGTTAATCTAGTTTGGAAGAAACCGTTGTTTATGCTTTTAGAAAATCCTCATTTAAAAATAATTCAAGCAAAATGATAAATACGTCCAAACATAAAGCAAATTAAAGTTTATCCCAGAGGCCTTATTACAACTTTAAAACCCGAAATAGTAAAGGTAACGAAATAATACGGAAAAGTAATTTACTAATGTTTGCAAACATCATTTATGAAGTATGGCCTCCACCGAGTCATCCATGGCCCCAAGTCCTCGTCACTGAGCGTAACCTACAGGGATTAAGAAAAGAAAGGGGGGTGAGTTACAAGAACTCAGTGTATAATCCCCTTACCGCCCTCCACTAGATCTGAACCCATTTAGCAAAAACTTGGGCCTGAGCCAATAAAGCATAATCTTAGGCCGAAGCCCATTTACATAACAGAATATACATATATGCAATGTATACAACCCAACCCATCCTAATAATCCATCCGCTACACACCACCCGTACCATCCCATCACACCTGTGGGGATCAAGTCAACCCACCCCGCCAAACACACCAAAACGTAGGTTAAATGCCATTTAATATAATAATTCGCAGGCCAGTGGCAATTTATAAACGCAGGCAAGATGCCATTTATAATATTTGTGGCTGAGCCACCAGAGTCAGAATGTGGCAGAGCCACCAGGCTACACTTCTCTTCTTTAACATTTTTCCCAACCCATGCAATATATGAAAATGCAGCATACATAATAAGATGTTCACATATAAATAGCAACCATTAATCAAGTAATTTATTACAAAGACTCAGCCCATTTAAGCAATAATAATCCGACCCATTAAGGCATTCTAGCAAGTAGGCCCATTAGGGCATTTCCGTAATTCGGCCCATAAGGGTATTTTCGTAATTCGGCCCATAAGGGCATTAAAAATTGAAACTGTCCATCTGTGTCATACCTAAGTCTCCCTTTCAAAACCGTGTACTACCTTACCAAAAAGATGTGTGTGGGTTAACCAAAAATTCTATCCTAGGCAACTCCTAATACTTGGCCAACATATCCCCCTCCCTTATCCCTTTCTTTGATTTCCTTCCTTCTTTTTCCCTTATCTTCCTCCTTACCATATTCCTTAGCCTCCTTTCCCAAATTAAAAAGTCTTCCTTTCCTTATTAAAACCTTGACCGACACTTACCTTATAGTACAAAAAAAATTTAATCCAAAATATTTGCACTAGGTGGGATTCGAACCTCAGACCATTAGTACACTCCACACGCCACTTTCCACCTTTACCAATAGACTCCTTGTGCTAGCAAAATGCACACTTATTTCCTTAAGTCTTGATGCCATTTAACTTCTCTCCTTTAAGTGCTTAAACATGAAAATTTTGCTAAGGCCCAACTTGAACCCGAAACTTCCTAGAAGCCTCGTAACTTTCCAAAATCACCTTTTTAATAAGTCTAACTCGAAATAATGCCGTTCTTTTGTTCTCAAAAATTTTAAACACTCCTACGCCCAAGGCTCATTGGGGCCCAATTCTACTAGGCCCAAATTTGGGTCGTTACAATTCTACCCCCTTAAAGAAATTCCGTCCTTGTAATTTCCGTCCAACTACTAAACGCCCCGCTCAAACCACACCACTATGCTTTTGCTACGCGCTCTGATCTTAATAACACTAATGTACTTTTAACTAAATCTTGAATCCTCTTTCACACAACCAACCATGTAGCCATAGAAGCAAGCAGTTATCTACCACTTATACCTAAAATTTTCTACATTCAATCATCACGTCCAATCAAAACATACCTGACTTGATGGTGATGAAACAATCCCGAGCCTTATGCTCCTTAGACCCGCATCTCAAGCATGCTCCTGACCTCCTCCAGCATTCTCCCGGATGACGCCTTTTACAATAATCGCAAGCCGAAAAGTTTGGACGTGCCTTAACAAGCTTCACGGAATGAGATTGCGACCCAAAAGAACCACGATATATTTTCTTCTTACAGTCCACAGACTCAACTCGAAGTGCTTCACCGATTCCTTTAACCTCCTTCAATACCTTCTTAACTATCTGAGTCAGCTCATCAACCCCAGCTCGATCATGAGATCCTGTCTCAGCCACTGGCGGTGCCAACACCTCCCTTTCGGAAACATGCCCCGATGCTGAAGATCTAGCCCTAGCACCTCGGCCTCTACCACGTCCACGTCTACCCCGTCCACGTCTTTTAATGCTCATGATTGCTAAATCGATTTAATCTTATTAAGAGTTTTATGAATCATTATGCTATTTCAGTGTTTATTAAACAATATTTTATGAAGTATAGGAAATAAAGTTGTTTTCGCAATACGTATCCTAAGGTCTCAATCTCTATAATTTCAGCTCCTAAAGCTATGAGTTCTAGAGTATTTCTATAGTCATACCACAATAATTATAAAATTAAAATATAAACTTACTTGACTTGGTGCCGGATACCCGTGGTGCCATACTTCTTTTAGAACATGCATATATAAATTAAAATTTTAAACAGCATTGGAAAACGCTTTTGAACCCAAACCACAGCCGAGTTTTGCAACCGAGCTCTGATACCATAAAATGTAACATCCTAAACCGAGCCCATGCGTTATGAGCAGATTTGGTATGTCACATGAAGAAAGTGTGAAACATCATATGATTCTTACTAAAATAGGCGTTACTTGGTTGTGTTTAAATAAACAAGTTTTGCATGTAAATATTTGATAAAATACAGCTATTCTTGAATGGTTGATTGATGAGTTGAAAATCGGGGTAGTGAACTTTAAAAACCATGACTTTTGAAAATGACGTTGAAAATTCCAAAGAGAATCCGAGTCTTTTGAAAATTTCGTTGATAATTCGAAAGAGAATTTCCATGTTAATTTATTTGTAAAAGTTTGTTTTGAAATCCATTTGTTAATCTATTTTGGAAAATCGTTGGTTATGCTTTTAGAAAATCCCCATTTAAAAATATTTCAAGCAAAATCATAAATACGTCCAAACAAAGAAAATTACAGTTTATCCCACAGGCCTTATAACAATTTTAAAACTCGAAATATTAAAGGTAATGAAATAATACGGAAAAGTAGTTTACTAATGTTTGCAAACATTATTTATGAAGTATGGCCTCCACCGAGTCATCCATAGCCCCAAGTCCTCATCACTGAGTGTTACCTACAGGGATTAAGAAAAGAAAGGGGGGTGAGTTACAAGAACTCAGTGTATAATCCCCTTACCGTTATCCACTGGGTCTGAACCCATTTAGCAAAAACTTGGGCCTGAGCCCATAAAGCATAATCTTAGGCCGAAGCCCATTTACATAACAGAATATACAAATATGCAATGCATGCAACCCAACCCATCCTAGTAATCCATCCGCTACACACCACCCGTACCATCCCATCAAACCTGTGGGGATCAAGTCAACCCACCCCGCCAAGCACACCAAAACGCAGGCTAAATGCCATTTAATATAATAATTCGCAGGCCAGTGGCCATTTATAAACACAGGCAAGATGCCATTTATAATATTTGTGGCTGAGCCACCAGAGTCAGAATGTGGCAGAGCCACCAGGCCACACTTTTCTTCTTTAACATTTTTCCCAACCCATGCAATATATGAAAATGTAGTATACATAATAAGATGTTCACATATAAATAGCAACCATTAATCAAGTAATTTATTACAAAGACTCGACCCATTTAAGCAATAATAATTCGGCCCATTAAGGCATTCTAGCAAGTCTGTAACACCCCAAACCTGGCCTAAAAGTTACAATCGGATCTAGCATGTCACATAAAAGGGTTGTTGAAAAACTGCGCGTTTGTTAAAAATTTCGAGTTTAAATATTTATTCGCTTGTTATCCTTTTGTTAACATTTTGGAAAATAGTTATTAAGGGTTTAGGAAATTCCCGTATTGAACATTTAATAATAATAGGCAGTAATCAATTTAAAAGCTAAACCAAATAAAATATCAAAATTAAAGTCATAGTGGCCTTATTACATAACAAAACCCAAATAAAAATAAGCCCAAATAAAAGAAACGAGTTTACGAGAAAACA
The DNA here is from genome assembly GCA_005393395.2 of Gossypium australe. Taxonomy (NCBI): domain Eukaryota; kingdom Viridiplantae; phylum Streptophyta; class Magnoliopsida; order Malvales; family Malvaceae; genus Gossypium; species Gossypium australe. Next base: position 98,377,183 of record CM016616.1, on the reverse strand, counting down.
TTGCATGGCCACCACAAGTCCGCCTCAGCTCCCAAATTCGCGAGTAGAGATTACCTGAAACATTTAAAAAGAGGGGGTGAGTTCATGAAAACTCAGTGTGTAATTCCCCTTACGAGTGATAACTGGGCCTAAGCCCACAGAAGCAGATTGGGCCTTAGCCCTCACAATAACATACTTGGCTGAAGCCCACATAAATCGAATCGGGCCGTAGCCCTAACATCACAGTATAGCAGATAACACATGCCAAATGATGCAAAATCCAATCCCAGCCTAAGTTTCTATCCGCTACACACCACCCGTACCTGCCAATCACACCAATGGGGATTTCTACAATCAACCCTCACCGCTACACACCATCGATGGCAGTCATACTGTAGTTAGCTGTACATCGTCAGAATCGTGACATAGTCACCAGAACAGATCATGGCAGAGCCACTAGAACAGATCGTGGCAGAGCCACTACAACAGATTGTGGCAGAACCACCAAAACGCTTCCCCTTTCATATCATATCCCCAACCCCATGCAAACATAATAATTCGTGTATGCAGTATGTCATTTATGCAAAGCATATATCAAATATAAGAATAACATGAATTACCATCATAACCAGATAGACATAAAACAACATAATCAAGCTAACCAACCTCTAACGGTATAACCGTAACTTTACCTACCAAGGGTATTTTCGTAATATACCCACCAAGGGCATTGCCGTAATTTACCTTTCAGGGGTATTTTGGTACTTTACCCTTCCAAGGGTATATCAGTAATTTTGCACCTGTAATGGCCTTTCCCAAAGGCCCAAATGTTGCCCTGAGCGGCTCGGTTACCATTTCCGGTCTTACCGAACTATTGGGTCTAAAACTCGATTTCGGCCCATTCGGGCCCACACGCTCGTGTGGCCCACCTAACACAAATCTAACCACGTATATAAGTTCCACCTAGTCTAGTTCACTATATACTACATCATCATACAATTTATTCAATTGGGCCCACGGGCCCATTGGGCCTACTTCGGCCTATCGAGGCCCTAAGCAGCCTCAACCTACAAGATTACTACTGATGGCCTCAACTATCGCGTCGAAGCCCCACACGTGTGCTTGCATGCTCGTGTGGCTACTATTGCCGTGATCGGCACTTCGGCATTAGCCGCTCTACAACTAGAGTAGAGAGAGTTACACACCTGATAGGAATTCTGAAGCTGCTAAACCGCACTCCAAAAGCTCCTATGCCCAACGCCCGCCAAGGTATGTTAACTCTCCTCCTGGAATGCTCTTTATATAGCTAGCTCTTCACCTTCCTTTTTTGTATCTTTCCGATGTGGGATCCCTTCGTCAGTAGAGTTTAAATTCAACTGAAACTCTTGTCGTCCAATCCGCAAAATAAATACTCCCTTGCTTCTCATGAGATTCGAACCCAGGCTCCCCTGTAGCATAATCCACGTCGCTAACCACTTGGCCACAAGCTCCTATTGTGTCTTAAACCATGCGCAACTAAATATAAATCTATAGCCAAATTCTAAGGTCCAAGTAAAAAGAAAACCAAAATGCAAAAGCCAAGACTTGAACCTTGGACCTCCTTCCTCCCTTATGGCGTCAACCCCCTTGTCTCTTATGTGGCGTCGCTTTGCCACTACACCACACACTCCACTTGTGTCATTTTCCTCCACATTTTATTCTTAAGGCCTACCTGCCAACTTCCAGGGTTTTTTTTCACCTAAAACCAAAATTTCCCTAAAGCCAAAGTTTGATCCCGGGACTTCATAGAAGCCCTCTAACCTTCCAAAATCACTTATCTAAAAGGTCCAACTTGCATTTAAGCCGATCTCTTATTATCAAAAAAATTTTAAACGCTACTACTCCTAAGGCCCATTGGGCCCAATCCTACTAGGCCCAATTTCGGGATGTTACAAAGTCGGCCTATTAGGGCATTTCCGTAATTCGGGCCATAAGGGCATTTTCGTAATTCGGCTGATAAGGGCATTAAAAATTGAAACTATCCATCTGCGTAAATTTTCCTTGAAACTGGACTCATATATCTTCTTACTACAAGTTTTCCAGAATTTTTGTCTTAGTCATTTAGTACAGTTTAGTTTCCCTTGTTTCACTATCCAACAGTTCTGACCTCTCCTACCCTAAACTCAAATATCTCACTGTACAGTTTTCATATGTTGCTCCCACTTGTTTCTATTGAAAATAGGCTTACTATGGAACCTATACATATAAATTATAACTCATAATTCACTTTGTACAATTTTAAACGATTTTTCCAAGACAGAACAAGGAACATGAAGTCAATCAGAACCAGTCTCACTAAAATTAACATATCACAGAATATAAAATTCATTTTCCTTCTCCGTTTCTTTCATATAAAAATAGACATAGTAAGCTTTCATTCTATATCTTATTCAATTTCTAATTCCCTTTCTCCTATTTTTCCTAATTTTTCAAAATCACATCACTATTGTTAATCAAAAACTGCTTCATTGCAAACTATGGTTACTACTAAGAACATACGCACGCCCGAGTGGTCACTATGCCGGTTTCCGATTTTCTTCGGTATTTCGACTGAATCACAGAATATTTCATGCAAACATTCAGAGAGATGTGAGATTACACACCATTTCAAACATGTATTGGGAAGGTACGAGATTAGACACCTGATTTGGATTTCCTAAAGAACCACTCTTCATTGACCCTAGAACAGTACCAACCAAAAGTTAGCCTCGGATTTCCAAAAGATTTCATACCCAACGTATTACTTATACTTGAATCACTTACCACTATATCCGAAGGATTAGCAAAAAGAATATATCGAGTGATTTCATCCCTAAAACATAATCGATTAGTCGAAACTTCAATCCAATTTGCAACATAGCCAAATAGAGATATAACGAAAAATCCAAAAATGAACCCCTTACCTTAATGATGATAGATTCAACTTTAATCGATTGACTTAAGACTAGAGAGGAATCGGCAAGAATGTGCTTTACAACCACACACTAGAACACGATTCGATCAAAGAAGATGTGTTCAACTCGCAAGATGGAGAAGAGAAGATAATTGAAATTTAGCTATTGATGAGAAAAGAATTAAGAAGATTTCGGCCAAAACAAAAGAGAAAAATGGACAAATGGACTAGGAGATTTCAGCCAAAGCAAAAGAGAAAACTGAGGTGAACAAATGGCTTTAGAATTTCGGCATACCAAGGGAAAAGAATTGCAAGAGAAACACCAAGTATGCTAAAAAGAAAAATAGGCCTTCTATGCACCAAATTTTACCAAATGCCTCAAGAAATTTGACTCCCTAAGTCTCCCTTTCAAAACTGTGTACTACCTTACCAAAAAGATGTGTGCAGGTTTGACCAAAAATTCTATCCTAGGCAACTCCTAATACTTGGCCAACATGTCCCCCTCCCTTATCCCTTTCTTTGATTTCCTTCCCTCTTTTCCCCTTATCTTCCTCCTTACCATATTCCTTAGCCTCCTTTCCCAAATTAAAAAGTCTTCCTTTCCTTATTAAACCTTGATCGACACTTACCTTATAGTACAAAAAAAATATTTAATCCAAAATATTTGCACTAGGTGGGATTCGAACCTCAGACCATTAGTACACTCCACACGCCACTTTCCACCTTTACCAATAGACTCCTTGTGCTAGCAAAATGCACACTTATTTCCTTAAGTATTGATGCCATTTAACTTCTCTCCTTTAAGTGCTTAAACACGAAAATTTTGCTAAGGCCCAACTTGAACCCGGAACTTCCTAGAAGCCTCGTAACTGTCCAAAATCACCTTTTTAATAAGTCCAACTCGAAATAATGCCGTTCTTTTGTTCTAAAAAATTTTAAACACTCCTACGCCCAAGGCCCATTGGGCCCAATTCTACTAGGTCAAAATTCGGGTCGTTACACCTAAACTAGCAGTTTTAAGTAAATAAGTAAAGCCCAATAAAAAATTTAAGCAAACATAAATGGCCTTATTACATAAACAAAACCCAACATAAATTCTAAATTTAAGTAAAAGCAGCGTAAAATAGCTGCAGTAGTGTGGCCACCTCCGAGTCCCTCACAGCACCAAATCGCCTATGGCTGAGGATTACCTGTACAGTAAAAATGAAAGGGTGTGTTTACGAAAACTCAGTGTGTAATTCCCTACTAGTTAGTCAGTATGCAACATGCAGTAACAATCTGGGCATGAGCCCTATACAGTAACAATACAGTGTGGGTCTTAGCCCAATACAGTAACAGTGTGGGCCTTAGCCCAATACAGTAACAGTGTAATAATGCAACCCATCCCCAAACCAACCAACACACCACTCCGTACCACCAACACACCATGTGGGGATAAAATCAACCCACCAGCGAACATACCAATATCGCAGCAAAGCTACCAGTAACAATATCGCAGCAAAGCTGCCAGTAACAGTATATGTGGCGAAGCCACCAATACAGTATACTTCCTCCATAACAGTATCCCAACCCCATGCAGTATGTCATGTCACAAATCTTACGTATATGCAGAATGTCATACTTAGTAACAGTCATATATAAATCATGAACACATCAATCAACCTGTCCTTAGGGGTATAACAGTCATTTCCATCTATTAGGGGTAAAATAGTCATTTCACCCTTTAGGGGTATTTTGGTCATTTTACCTACTTTGAGGTCTCTGTGCAGATATCGACCTCACGAAAGGTCTGCAGTCGCCTCAAGCGACTTCGGTACCCTAAATGGTCATAACAGTGTCATTGGGCCCAAGTGGGCCCACCCTCTCGTGCGGCCCGTTCAGCCTAGATTTTGCCACAGCTATGAGACCTACATAGCCCAGTCTAATTTTTTCCACAAATTGTGGATCTCATTCGTGTGGGGCCCAAGCGCCCATTGGGCCCACATGGCCCATTTCGTCCCAATACGGTCTAAGCCCATGAGAATGGTCATGGAGGCCTCTTATTGTAACACCCCAAACCCGGCCTAGAAGTTAGATCCGAATCTGGCATGTCACATTGGGGTGCTTTTTGAGAAGCCATGGTTCCGATTGAAAACCTTTCTTGACATTAAAAACTAAAGTCCCAGTTTGCGTTTGTTTATTATTAATCGACATTTATTAAAAAGTTATTACCTTTAAAAAAATAAACTCTGTTTGTTGCAGAAGCTTAATTAAAATGACTAACTTATGAAAACGTGATGTTTACAACCTATTTCCGAAAGTGTAGTATTTTGAAAGCAGATATTATTTTGGAAAACGTGATTCAAAGTTTAGTAGATTTAGAACATAATAAACTAAAAATCCAAAACTAAAACCAGAATTTAAGAGAGGCCTATTTACAAAATATTAACCCAAGTTAAAAATAAGTAAAATACTAGAGTCCAAAACTGCTCGTAGTGTGGCCACCTCCGAGTCCTCCAGCATGTTGAACCGCCTATTGAGGATTTCCTAAGAAAAATATTAAAAAGAGGGGGGTGAGTTTACGAAAACTCAGTGTGCACAACCCTCATCAGTAAGAACATGAATCACAACAGTTCGGGCCGGAGCCCATTTCAGTAACGGTGGCAATTGGGCCTTAGCCCATAAAAGCCTCAGCTGGGCCTTAACCCATAAATGTCACAAATCATATTTATCTGGGCCTAAGCCCATCTCAATGTTAAAAACCACATATGCAATGCATTAATGCCCATACCAACCCTGCACCCCGTCTCCAGTCCAACCCTGCACTCCTATGGGGATTTAATCGACCCACCCATCCCTACACTCCTTATGTAGCACCGGTTGCGGCACTAACTTATCAGTGCAGCATGGCTGCTCGGTGGCTAAAAAGCCTTCGGTGGATCTACGGTCGTCAAGCGACCATGCGATCCAATTAGCACTTCCTCTGTATTAGTAATCCCATCCCCATGCAACATAATAACACATGAATGCAACATAAAATAATAATCATACGATAACAATCATAAATCACATACAAGAATAATCATATAACATGTAGGGGCGTTTTCGTCATTTTACCCTTCAGGGGCATATCGGTCATCCCATCGAAGGTATTTCAGTAATTTTGCACCTGTGATAGCCTTTCCAAAGGCCTAATGTCACCTCGAGCGACTCAACTACCATTTTTGGTCATACCGGACTATTGGGCCTAAACCCGATTTCGGCCCATTTAGGCCCACATGCTCGTGTGGCCCACCTAACACAAATCTAGCCACGTATATGAGATTCGCCTAGTCTAGTTCACTACTACACCATCATACATTTTATTCAATTGGGCCCACGGGCCCATTGGGCCCACTTCGGCCCATCGTGGCCCAAGCAGCCTCAACCCACAAGAATACTACTAATGGCCTCAACTATCGCGTCGAAGCCCCACATGTGTGCTCGCACGCTCGTGTGGCTACTATTACCGTGACCGGCACTTCGACATTTGCCACTCTACGACTAGAGTAGAGAGAGTTGCACACCTGATAGGAATCTAGTGCTAATCCGCGCTCCGACCACTCCTGTGCCCAAACGCCCTCCAAGGTATCCTTCCTCCTATCATAGAATGCTCTATATATAGCTAGCTTCTCACCTTCCTTTTTTGTATCTTTCCGATGTGGGATCCCTTCGTCAGTAGAGTTTAAATTCAACTCAAACTCTTCCCGTCCAATCCGCAAAATAAATACTCCATTGCTTGTCATGAGATTCGAACCCAGGCTCCCTTGCAACATAATCCATGCCGCTAACCACTTGGCCACAAGCTCCTCTTGTGTCTTAAACCATGCACAACTAAATTTAAATCTGTAGCCAAATTCTAAAGTCCATTTAAAAGGAAAACTAAAATGCAAGAGCCAAGACTTGAACCTTGGACCTCCTTCCTTCCTTGTGGCGTCACCCCATTTGCTCCTTAAGTGGCGTCACTTTGCCACTACACCACACACTCCACTTGTGTCATTTTTCTCCACATTTTATTCTTAAATCCTACCTACTAACTCCCAGGGTTTTTTTCACCTAAAACCAAAATTTCCCTAAAGCCCAAGTTTGATCCCGGGACTTCATAAAAGCCCCCTAACCTTCCAAAATCACTCACCTAATAGGTCCAACTTGCCTTAGTGCCATTCTCTTGTTCTCAAAAATTTTAAACGCTACTACTCCCAAGGCCCATTGGGCCCAATCCTACTAGGCCCAGTTTCGGGATGTTACACTTATAGTCTATCACCCAAGTTTCGTGGGTTTGGCTTACCATACGAGCGATCGCATGCTCGTATGGTCTCAAACGCTGTGTTTTCAGCTTTTCAGCATTTGTCGTTGTACAGTTACAGTGGGTGTTTACACACCTGTTTACGAAACCGCTCCAAGTTCCACGAGCACCCAACCTAGATTCAAACATGACCACATGTCAATCCTTTAATCGTTAGGGTAAAACATCCTCTTATTGACACTTAATCCCAAAGCTACCATCCTTACCTTGCTTGAATGAGGCGACTTTAGTCCTCCAAGACCGCTAACCAGAAGTGATCACACGCCTTTAAAGATTATTTGTACCACAACACCGATCTCATTAACCACGGTAGGCCATCTAAGTGGCCTCAATCCATGAATATCAAACTTGCAGAAGCATAGGGATTTTTGGCCTATGCTCAAAAGACCAAGATAACGCTTTTTCCTTAACTGAACGATGAACGAAAAGGTTTTGATTGCTTCAGTCACTTGCACCCCTTCACTCCACTGAAGTCCCTATTACCCAACGAACCACCACATCACAAGGAAAAGACAATAATCGCAATTAGAACACGTAAGAAGAAGTATTCGGCTTTTGGAAAAGATAGAAGAAAACAGATTTGAACACATAAAGAAATAACAGAGAATCAAAGGAGGGAACTTATGAGTACCTACTGATTCGTCAGAACTCTTGCAAGACTGAAACCGCAACACCACAGCAGAGTATAGAGCCAGTCGGCCAAAACCCAAAAATAAAGTAATACTGAAAGGAAAATTAGAGAAAGGTAAGAGGGATGTACTATTCGGTCAAAAGAGTGTACATATTTATGAAGAGAAAGAGTTGCTCACAAAATTGACCTATTGACCGAAAAGAAAAGGGATGAATGGACCAAAAGCTGAAGAATGGAAGGGAAGAAAAGGGAATTTGGCAGAGGAGAAGAAAAATGCAAAAAGTGAGTAGAGAAAAGTGTCAAAAGAGCCTACCACATTTGACAGATGCTATCTCAATGCCGAAAATGACCAATATTCTCCCCCCAGCCGAAATATCAAGGCTTGAGTTCCCTCAAATGGCACAACACCTCCTCTCACTCAAACCCCATTGATTTTCTCCTAAAATCTCTCCCATTATCCCTTCTTGAATCTTTCCATGACTAGTTCAAACAACATTCAAATTCTATTCAAACTCCCCTTAGCCGTGTTTTAGTCCAACTCCACTACCTACACAGCTCAAGCAACAAAATAAATACTCCATTACACAACCCAGGACTTGAAACTCAGACCTCATAATTACATAACACGCCACTTTGCCACTAGACCACAAGCTCTCTTTGTGTAATAAAACAAGCGCTATTATTTATAAGGCCTATATGCCATTGTCCAGATTCATTTAAGAGCAAAACTAAAATTTCTACAAAAGCCAAGACTTGAACCCAGGCTTCTCAAACACTCCCAAACACACCCAAATCACTTAGCCATTAAAGCAAACAAGTAACTTGTGACATATCATGCAAAAATTAAAGACTTAAATTTTTGGGGCGTTACATGAACCTATAGATATGGTATAAAAGTGAGTAATAGCCATGGATGAGATTGAGTAGTGATGTGAATTGAACTAAGTGTTAGTTAATTTGCATATTGAATTTGAATTATTGAGTTAATTCTATTATATTACGAACTTACTAAGCTTTAAAGCTTACTGTATGAAGTATTTCTCTGTTTTACAGTGGTATTTAAAGCTAGCTCGGATTCGGGGATTGTTAGTAACTCAATCACACTATCGGACATCAATTTTGGTACCTTTTGAAAGTTTTATTTATGGTATATGGAATGTATAGGCTAGTGAGGTTGTGGAAAGTTTCGAGATGTATAAATCTTGCCATGTGATATGGCTTATAGTGGATGAGACTTTGGATTGATTTTGGTATATGTTTTGTTATGTGAAAATGGTGTATGTGATGTGTATATATGGTCTTGTGTGAATGGCCAGCCATTATGGTATGCTTTAGTGAGATAGAAATAGTATGTTTTATACTTGATTTGGTAGTTGAGATGGTGAATATATTGCATGTTTGAAATGGTTTGAAATGAGATGTGAATCATATGCTTTTGGTATGGAATTGGCTCATGAAATGGACATGTTTTGAGTTGGAATTGCATATGGAAATGAATGAGTATATTGTAGAATGAATTGTGCATGTTTTGGTAGGGTTGTGACCATTAATTGGGCATAAATTGAGTATAGAGTGATGCTTGTAGGAATAACCCAAAACGGGTAGCAATTTGGCCTTGTAAAATGGCCTATAATTGCACACACGGGTGTGTGTCTCGACTGTTTCCTTCAATGTCCCAATTCGAGGCAAGTCAGACTTGCACATGGGCCAGACACACGAGCGTGTGACAGGCCGTGTGACCTAAGTCAGTGTTGCACACGGGGTAAGACATGGCCTAAGGCATGGTCGTCTGAGGCACACGGCCTAGCCACACGGGCATGTACCCTGTTTTGAATAAAAATATTTAAAGTTTTGTAGAAGTTTTAAATGTGATCGGTTCAGTCCCGAACCACTTCTAAAGCATGTTTAAGGTCTCGTCGACCTTCTAAAGGGACTTTGTGTTATTGATTAACTATGATATGCTGATGTGTGAGCAATGGTTGTTTAAATGTTATGATTCGACCTGTAATACCTCGTAACCCTAGTCCGGTGATGGATATGGGTTAGGGGTGTTACAGTATGGGCATTATGAATTTTCAATCATGCCCTTTGGAATAAAACTGCACGTGTTGCATTCATGGACTTGATGAATCGAGTGTTCTATGAGTATTTGGATTAGTACATGTGTAACACCCCAAACCCGGCCTAGAAGTTAAGCCTGAGCCTGGAATGTCACATTAAAGGCACACTTCAAAACAATTTTATCATTTAACAATTTAAGGCCCAAAAGCCCAAAACCCTTGTATCTTGTTAAGTTACGTTGAAAAGCCCATATTTTAGAAAACATTCATAGGTTAAGTTATTTTGAAAACCATGTTAACTTTAGAAATTTTATGAAACCTACTAAGCAGATATTTGAAACAATAATAATAAAACCCAAATCTAAAGTCAATTAGGAGTTACATGGCCTTATTACAATCCAAAAAATAAAATAAAGTATTTAAAATAAATTCATTTTAACAAAATAAAACATTTGATTATCTTGAAGTGTGGCCATCTCCGAGTCCTCTCTCACGTCGAGCCGTCTATTCAGGATCACCTGAAACATTAAATAAAAGGGTGTGAGTTTCAAAACTCAGTGCGTACAACCCTTGGCAATCAAATCACATACAAATATTCTCATTGGGCCTAAGCCCTATCAAAATCGGTGGTCTTGGGCCTTAGCCCACAATGACCTCATATCATATCATATCATATTATATCGTATCATATACAAACAAGATAATGCAAAACCCTCCCCAAAAATCCATCCGCTACACACACCATTTCTCTTCCAACCACAACACACCTGTGGGGATTTCTAAATCAACCCACCCATCCTCTATACACCAAAGGTAGCCCGGTTGCGGTACTACCTAACGTTGCAGCAAAGCTACTAATCATATAATGGGCTTAAAGCCTCCGGTGGATCCATGGCCATACGACTATGTGATCCTCAAATCTTCCTCCGTACCATAATTCCCACCCATATGCATCCTAAGCAGAATATCAAATGAATGCATCACACACACACGAGTAACACCCATAAACTCATATTTGTCTCAGAGGGGTATTTTCGTCATTTCACTACCCAAGTGTATTTTCATAATTCTACCCTATAGGGGTATTTTGGTAATTTGGTAAATTAGGGGTATCTTGCTAATTTTGCAAAACAAGGGCATTTTGGTACTTTCACAAAACATGGGTATTTTGATAATTTATAAATCTAGGGGTATTTTAGTAATTTTTCAAATATAAGGGTATTTTAATAATTTTACAAATATAAGGGTATTTTAGTAATTTTACAAATATAGTGGTAGTTGGTCCTTCTAGGGTTTTAGTTATGAACTTTGGCCCATCAACAAGTCCTCGCGGCTAAAGTGAACAGACACTATGCAACAGGTAGGATTCTAAAGAAGAGGAGGTGGGCCGCTAGGGCCGCTTAAGTACCAAGCTCTCCCTAGACCCAATCCTAAACATGCGTATGTCTGTTGCCACACTCTAACCCAGCGACTTGTTCATGGACATGTTTAATTAGATTAAGTCTTATGAAATTTAAGAGTTGTTCAAACTAGGCCTAAAGTCCATTAACCCTAACATACTTATCTACGTCCCCATAAAGCCCATCAAACCCAAATTACATCCTTACGGCCTATTAGGCCAAATCACATCCTTATGGCCTGTTAGGCCCAAAACAAATCCAGATCATTTATCATGCTTGACTGACTCAATTCATACATCAAACCAAACAAATTCATCAAACCTAGCTTTAGGGCCCACCGGGCCCATTTAGCCACTTTCGGCTTTTCGGCTTTTCGGCATTGCCGATATCGTGTGTGTAGTGTTTCTACACACCAGGTATCCACGCGCGCTGTAAACCCCTTAGTCATGAACCTACAATCGACATTACTAACGATTAACCAAGGCTTTAACACATACTTAACAAAAACCGAAACCTCACCGTACCCTTACCGTGTGCCTCACATTCTAGTAGCCCTTCATTTGCTACTATTTGCGATTATCCTCTAGATCTTCACTCAAACACCTATATCATCAAAACCAAGTGACCCATATTGTACATAAGTCACCCCTACGAGCCACATTAGATTCGACCATTTACTAAACCATGACTGAGTCGAGAACACTTACCACCTTGCTAACGATCCTTACCTACTACGCTTGCGGTTGATGAGCCTTACCCTTGTTAATACATGTTAACGACAATGAGGGGTTAGATAGCCCTTCGCTTTTAACGAAACACACTAAAAAGTTCAACTTAAGCACTTACCAAAATTCTCCTTTGATCCTACAGCTTAGATATCTACTGAACAAGATTCGGCTTCCAACGTGACTAGGAGTAGATAACAAATGGTTGAGATGCAGAAACAACAACAAGGGTTCGGCAAGAGTAGAGATTCGGCTAGGAAGGATGAGAGTAAATTCGGCAAATGAAGGGAGTTTGGCTTAGCAAAAATTTGGCAAAAAGAGAAGAAACCGTTTGAGGGGGGAGAATAAAACTAGAGAATGCTCAAAAACCCTTCAAGCATTCGGCCCGTTCTCCTTTTAAAGCCACAGACCGAACACTCCCCTCCCTTAGAGTCCCATTCAGCACCACTATATCCAACTCTCAATCCCTATCTTTTCTCCCTTATCTTCACCTTAAATTTCTTTCCTGAACACTCCTTTCCAGAGTCTCCTCCAGTGCCAACTCCTTTTATCCAGGCACAAAAAATAAAACTTCTTAATTCTCCCCTCTTAGGCCTCGAACCTTGGATCTCCTTAACTGACAAACACGCCATCTCATAGCTCCCAAGTGACGCCACTTCCACTGGACCACAAGCCCATTTCTGTCTTATTTTCTCTTAATCTACTTAAGAGGCCTACTGCTTGAGACTAGGGTCCATTAAAGCAAGAAATTAAAATTTTCCCATATGGTCTCCCCTATCTTTAAGGCTTCAATTAATCCCGATAATACCTTAATATTATTATTCTAAGTGCTACACATCTATACTAACGCCCATGCACAAAATTTAGGGTTTCAAGATTTTTAGGGCGTTACAACATGGTAGTATTCATAGATGATATTTTGGTGTACTCATGAATCGAGGAAGAGCATGATGCTCACCTATGATCTATGCTAAATATCTTGTGAGAGAAGCAATTGTTCGCGAAGCTCAGCAATAGTGAATTTTGGCTTAAGGAGGGAGCATTCTTTGGTCTTGTGGTTTCAACAGAAGGAGTTCACTTAGACCCCAAGAAGATCGAGGCAATTTTATAATGGAGATCGTTGAAAATCGTTACTGAAGTGTGAAGCTTTCTGAAGTTAGCAGGATATTATCACAGGTTCGTTGAAGGGTTCACCACCATAGAGACACCATTAACAAAGTTGTTATAGAAGGATGTGGAGTTCACATAGACAAATGAAAGACAGAAAAGCTTCAAAAAACCAAAAGCAATACTCACTAAAGCACCTATACTAATTCACCCAAAATCTAGGAAGGACTTTGTGGTTTACAGTAATGCTTCGCACATGGGACTTGGTTGCGTGCTAATGCAGGAAGGCAACAAGGTGGCTTATGCCTGAAGACAAGCCTTATGAGCGAAACTATCCAACTCATGATCTAGAGTTAGCAGCGGTAGTTTTCGCACTAAAAATTTAGGGACACTACTTGTATGGTGAGCTATGTACCATCTATATAGACCATAAGAGCCTCAAGTATCTTCTCACGTAGAAAGAGCTAAACTTATGACAGAGAAGGTGGATGAATGTAACACCCCAAACCCGACCTAGAAGTTAGGCCCGAATCCGGCGTGTCACATCAAAGGCATAATTCAAATGATTTTGCTAATTTAAAATTTTAGGCCCAAAATCCTTGAGTCTTGTTAAGTAATAAAAAACCCATTTTATAATTTGAAGTATTTCGGAAACCAAGTTTAAACGTAAGAAATTTACTTAGGTTTAATAATTAAGTGAACAGTTGAAACAACAGAACCCAAAATCTAGAGTCAAATCGGAGTACAAGGCATTATTACATCCAACGAAAATAAGCAATTAAAACTATGTCTTCTGAAACAATTAAATAAAAGTTTAAACATCTTGTAGTGTGTGTTGGAACGCCGACACCCCCATGGCGCAGCAAAATAAAATTAATCCCAGTGATCCAAACCATGAATCCATGTGTGAGGAACGAATCGGGGTAAATAAAGGTTTCGAAGTTACCGAAATTTCAATCTGAGTAGGCAGCGATGCCTCGGAAGCAAGAGTTCTGATCTACTGTCGAACCAAGCCGCAACCTTTACGATGTTGGCCTCTACGTAATCCACCCGGTTTGACTATGAACGGCAGAAATCTCTAAAACTGTTTTAGAGATTTTTATTTGCTTGACGGCTGCTAGACTTTTCAAGCAAATTCGTAGGGTTTTTTTCTTAATAAGTTTTGTATCACTTATTACCTTTTATAATCGGTATGTCTTTAATGAATTACAAAATTAAATAAATATAATAATGTTTTAACCGAAAATTATAATTACATTAATTATACCCAAAAAGTTATAATTACATTAATTATAACGTGGATTTCAGTAAACTATATTTATTTAAATTTATATACGAACTAAATTCATATATTAATTCTCATTATGTGTACAACATCCTTGTACATATAATATATTCAATATTTGATTTCCCAATTAAATTAATTCTTTAATTAATTTAATTCATGTGACAATCAAACACAATACCAACTATGTTTTATTCTGTTCATTTCAACCATAGGGTGTGACCCTGTAGGTTCTTGTAAAATTAGCAATAATACTAGAATGATTCTAATGTCACAAACAATGAGTGGCGTCTAGCAATGCATCATTGCTACCTAAGTTACAAGAAGTCATGATTCGACATAACTTTTTGTGATTAACCTTTCATGCATTAATCCTTAAGTCCTTTATCTCTGGAATGGACACAAATCATGGAATAGTCACACTTGTATAGTCCATCCCATGTTTCTTGATATATACAAATTGGTATGACATCTCATGTCAACTTATTTGAGCATGGCCATGCATTTCTAGTCTCACTCAATCAAGTGGCCTAAGATATTACTCCGATTATGTGGGAGGGACTTATCCTATATTGATCAACAATATCCCTCTACATTGATTGTGGTATTTCCAACATCAGCCTTTATAGAACAACCAGTTACGGTGTACGTTTGACTGTATCAAAATATACGACTCACGATGTTGGGATAATGATTATCTCAAGTCTGAGGATCATATACATATTAATACTATGAGTAATGTTGTGACAATTACATAATAATCCAAGAAACATACTCATAGCAGGTCAGTCCAATATGTTGTTCTCTAACGCACATATTCATGCATTGATTTTGACACTCCATATCAATGGCAACTCTTTATCATCAATCAACCACATGTTAGTCTTAATGCATTATTGTTGTCCTAGTCAACAATAATACTTGACTAAGGATCTTTTAAGAATAATCATATTATTCTCAGGACATTATTATAAAACAGTTTATTTGTACACACAGAAAGAAAAACTGAAATAATAATGACAACGCTTTATATTAATAAACATGGTAAATCAAGTATGTTATTACAACCATCTCATGATTGATCTTTGGGCATACTCTTACAGTGTGGCCATCCCCGAGTCCTCTCCCACGTCGAGCCATTTACTGAGGATCACCTGAAACTTTAAATAAATGGTGTGAGTTTCGAAACTCAGTGTGTACAACCCTTGGCATTCAATTCAAAATAAAATTATCACATTGGCCTGAGCCCTATCAAAATCGGTGGTCTTGGGCCTTGGCCCACAATGACCTCATATCATTTCATATCATAACATATCATATGCAAAATAAGGTAATGCAAATCCCTCCCCAAAAATCCATCCGCTACCCACCATTTCCCTTCCAACCCTACACACCTATGGGGATTTCTAAATCGACCCACCCATCTTCTACACACCAAAGGTAGCACTCACAGCGGCACTACTCAACGTTGTAGCAAAGCTGCTAATCATATAATGGGCTTAAAGCCACCGGTGGATCCATAGTCATCAAGCAACTATGCGATCCTCAAATCACTACAGCACAATAGACTTATAAGCGCCGCAAAAAATGCCGCTATAGAAAACACCGTTAAATTTTGCGGCATTTATGTGAAAAAAATGCCGCTAAAGAGCATAACCTTTAGCGGCGCTTTCCCCACAAACGCCGCTAAAGGTCATGCTCTTTAGCGGCGCTTTCCCCACAAACGCCGCTAAAGGTCATGTTCTTTAGCGACGCTTTTCCAAAAACGCCGCTATAGAACATAACCTTTAGTGGCGCTTTTACGAAAAACGGCGTTACAAAACATGATCTTTAGCGACGCTTTTGGGAAAAGTGCAGCTAAAGAACATGACCTTTAGCGGCGCTTTTTCAAAAATCGCCGCTAAAAGTCATGAAAAATAAAAAAAATTAAAATATTATACTTTTAGCGGTGCTTTTCCCAAAAACGCCGCTAAATGTCATGAAAAATAAAAAAATTTTAAAATATTATAGAAACGCCACAAATCCAATTTAGAAGTGTATAATTTAATTTGAAGACGTATTAAAATGAAAATTCATGAACAATACATTTTAAAATGGAAATTCATGAACAAGACATATAAAGAATCACGATCGAGGTACGTTGATACCAATAGCATGATTAAAGAACTTAATCACATAAGGAAAACACATGGTTAGATAGATCTTTTTACATTTTAATACATGATAACCATAATTGGTACAATTTTATACCCTAATTGCTGCACCAGCTGCATCAGATCTTGTGCAGCTCTGAGAGGTAATGGTTGCATAATGAACGTCTTACCACTACTTAAAATCACAAACATATACCATCAATTATTAGAGTAGAAAATAGCAACAATGCAGGACAACCATGAACTGGAAGGACAAGAAATGTGGAGCAAGAATAAGGACAAGGAAAATGAGAAATTGAACAATCATGTCTTAGGTTTATGTGATTTAGTTCAGAACAGAGTGCTTCTTCTCTTTTTCCAACATTAGTTGTTTTCCTAGCAGTAATTCATTAATCTAATCAAACCTTGTGATATCTAAATTCCAAAGCCTAGTCATATGCAATAATTAAAGCATACAAAGTAGAATGCAAAAATATAGCACATGGTCCATTCAGGAAGAATGCAGAAACTATATGCACCTGTTTGCCCATATGCAAAACAAGTGGCTTTTGTTTGCTGGAAAATGATTGAAATAATTGGCTCAACAGTAGCAAGATAAACCTGTACAAGAAAATAAGAGAAGAACTCAAACTTTTGCTCTAACAAATAATAAACAAAGAGAAGATGGACTTTGGTCATAGTAAACTCAACATTATTCAAAAACCATGTTAGACTGGCAACAAAGCAAAATAGCTCAACCGAGTAATACCTCATCATTGCTAACATGCTCATCCAGAACAGCATCAAAACAGAACTCATGCTTCTTGACATACGCTGTCAAGTCCACCTTTAATAAACAATAAAAGCAGATATAAGAAAAAGAAAATAATATATCAAACAAGCAAAAATAGTTTTAAAATATTCATCTCAAAAACATATAATGAGGTCGCAAGAACTTCTGTGGATAATAGACAAACCTTTAGCTTTGGTTCATGGACGGTTAAAGCATTCTCACTCACAATTACTATATCATCCTCCTTTCGAGAAATCTCCTTCTTGTTTAATGGTCTTTTACGTACCTTATCCCATATGTAAATGTAAGACAAACATTAGCTTTCCAGGAAATCTAAAAGGCAAGGTAAATGCATCAACTGCAGCCACCCAGAAAAATAATCAAGCACAAAGGCAGTTA
This sequence comes from Gossypium australe, assembly GCA_005393395.2. Taxonomy (NCBI): domain Eukaryota; kingdom Viridiplantae; phylum Streptophyta; class Magnoliopsida; order Malvales; family Malvaceae; genus Gossypium; species Gossypium australe. Next base: position 98,359,416 of record CM016616.1, on the reverse strand, counting down.
CAAAACTGGACAAATGTATGGTTTTTTAACCTTAGGAAGGACAGAAAGATGTCCTTATCTCCATAGAGGATGAGAAAGCATAGAGAAATGAAGCATTGACATACCACAACTTTAATCTTGGCAACATTATTTTCCCTTATGCTGCTGATCTCTTTTTCATTGGCAGAAAATAATAAAGCAGAGGCATCAACATCACTTTGCTCTTTTTGCTGCCAGTTAGTTGTCGCATTAAAGTCATTTTCAAATGCTTTGTTCACACTAGGTATGAATGGTAATGGCTCAAAAGGTTCTGAGGTAACATGTTGCAATTAAATCAAATCAATATTTATCTCCAGAGGAAAAAGAAACAGCGCTAACCATCATGGTAGTTTCCTAGAATGCTAGAATCATACCTCATACAGAAGCTCTGTATCATCCATACCTCAGACCGAACCTTGTAGGCATGGGAAATTATTTAGGTTCCAACCTGACTCTGCATCATTACCTGTTAACACAGAAGACACCTTAGGAAAGCCACTGCCAAATGTTCTTGTTTCCAAGTCAGCTCCATAATATACCTGCAATACAAAAGCAAACTCCAGTAGAAGTAAACAGGGATTTCCATTATATATACAACTTACATTATCTGGAGGCTTTTCATCGAACTAAAATCAGGAAGAAAACCAGATAGCCCAAAGCTACCGAGATACCTGAAAACAATCTTCTTTGGTCGTACAAAAGGTCGAGGCAAATCCACCATGAGAAGCTTTGTCAAAAACCTGAAAATAAATGTAGGGAGACAAAATATGAGTAAAGTAGAAAAAGGGATACAGAGAAGCGATCAAACCCAGAAGATACAAAATAACACCTAAAATAAAATGAAAATATTAACAAGAAAAGAGCCAAAGAGAATTCCTCTGCTCCATCACCGGGTAAAACATTTACATAAGCTGAATGATGCATAAAAAAGGTATATTAACAGCAGCAGCAACAATAATTAGAAGTACTAGTTAATGAATGCCAAATTTAGTCCCCATTTCATACGCAGGAACAGAAGATTATCATAAATTCATAACAGAGAGATTCTTATAATATCAAGAACATTAAGGTGCAATTACACCATGTAACATCCTAAAATTTGAGTATCATCTTGTTGATTGTGTCAGCTCGGATATGATTTTATTGTGTGATTAATATAGTCTTGTGAAGGCTTGGAATTAATTGGTTTAGAATAATTTTTAGTATGGAGAATTTAGTGAAGTGGATCAAGTCATTATGATGCTTAAGTTAATTTAAGTGTCTTAATTTAGCACTTGAGGAGTTAGTGGCATGGTGGAAATGGCACATGTATGGTTGCTTGAGGGGAGTGGTTCGAATAGCATAGAGTGCATTTTGGAGACTTTATTACCAAGTGTCGGCCAAGCTCTATTTTTGGTATGGATGGATTTTCTTTCATTTTTGGATAGTAGATTAATTGAAAAAGGCAAGTTATTAGTTAAGGTATGGAATCAAGGTGTTATGGAAGGATAATGGGACATAAGGCTTGATGTATGGGTGATGTTTTGGAAATTTTTCATGGTCATTTTGACCATGAATATGGACGGCTTAGGGGGCTAGGGGGGTTGGCCGAATATTGTATGGGATTAGGGGAAGATAGTTGGCCAAATCCTTGGCATTTTGTGCATCTTTTTCCCTTTTCTCCAAAATCTTTTTCCTTAGCCGAATTTTGTCATGGGCATTAGGTGAAAATTTTGATTTGTTTTGGATACCATCATTGACCATATTGGTATCCCTTTTTCTTCTTTTCCTCTCAAACTTTTCTTTCTTTTTGGTACCGAAATATTATTACTTTTGAAGGCATTTTTTTTCTTTCATTCTTTTTCTTATTTGACCGAATATGCACCATTATCAAAAACTTTTTCTTTGTTCAAATTCTTTCATAACCGAAACCATTTAGTCTCTTTGATCATTTCTTCTTTTCTTTTTCTTTTCCTTTCTCTTATTTTTTTTCTATTTTGTTAAAGCCGAATCTATAACTTTGCTATTCTCTTCTAAAGCCAAAAGTTTCACTCCATTGACACCATTGAAATCGATTGCTTCTAAGCACCAAAAACCTATCTTATTTCTTATTTGAATCTATTTCTCTATTTCATCTGTCGATTTTTTTTTTGGAGGTTTTTGACCAAATACATTTTGGTCATTCTTTTTCGGTAAGGATCTCTTCTAGGCTAATCTCTTTTTCTTTATCTTTCTTTGACTATTGAAAAGCAAGATTCTAATCCTCTTAGTTTCTTTGGCTGAATCTTGAAGGAAAGTTTCGGGGTTTCTCTGTAGCCGACGTTTAGGGGGAGATCATTCGGGATTTAAATATCCAAGGTAAGCAAGAGTAATATTCGGCCAAAGGCCATATTTGTCTATTAAGTTGACCGATTTTGATTATGATCTTTTAGGGGCAGTTCGATAAGGATAAGTATTTCATTGTTAATTCTTGCTAGTGAGAGTGTTGGTATCGGTAGTATCGTAATCACTATTATCAGGTGTGTAACTCTATATTGTTTCCTAATAGGTTTACGTTATTAATTTAATATATGTGTTAATGAAAATAAGAAAGATATGGCTAAAGATACCATACAATGGTACAGAGTACCCAGGTACGTTCACTTTTAATACTATGTTATTAGTGTTATGAAGATTGAATATGACATAAGTGAATTCGTTATGAACATGGAATAAGATATATGGCATGATTTTACATGTTTTGTATGACAGATGGGCATAAGGGTGATATGTGAAGGGGAAGTGATCTGGTGGTTTTTACCACAATATCTGGTGACTCATGTCACATAATCTGAATGTGGTGACTTATGCCACATAGTGTTATCTGGTGACTTTGTCACATTATCTGGTGGCTATGCCACAATTTATAAGGGCGATGTGCAAGTCGTCTGCAGCGACTGCCTTCGATGGTGTGTAGCGGATGGAGGGTCGATTTAGTAATCCCCACGGTGTGATTGGTTGGTACGGGTGATGTGTAGAGGATGGATATTTAGGTTTGGGTTCGGGATTGCATCATTATCTCTATTTGTTATATATATATATATGTATGTTTTGATATGCCTAAATCGGTTGGGACTTTGTGTTGACTGTTACACACTGAGTCTGTTTGACTCACCCCGTTGTGGGATATCTTTTCAGGTGACATACAGTGACTTGGACCGGGTCGGCGGAGACTAGGTGGTGGCCATGCTGAATATTTTCGGGATTTCAAACAGTTGAACTTGCGTTTTCTATTATTTTATTTTCGGGATTTATTTGGTATTTTTCGGTTGTAATAAGGCCATTACCATTGAATTGTTTTTATGCATGCATTTTATTTGATTTCATTATGATATGATTATTATTATTTCAAGTTTTAAATAACTTTTCTCAAAGATAAATTGAATACTTTTAACTTATTGTTCTCTAGTACTTTGAAATCAACACAAATCAAATTTTCTTCAAAATCACTAAAATTTTTCTAAAGTAACAAACAAGTTTTTAAAATGTTTACTCAAGGAACATACCAGATCCGGTTGAGGCTGATGGGCCGAGTTTGGGGTGTTTCAACTTGGTATCAGAGCACAGTTTTTAAACTCTCGGGCTTGGGTTTAAAGCCCACAACGTTTTCAAAATTAAGCCCAATTAAGATTTTGTGAAAAATTTTGGAAATGAGCAGGTTTTCTTACATGGCACCTAAGTCTCCGACCCGAAGTCCACCAGGTAAGTACCCCTAACTGTTGTATGACTTATTGTATGGTTTGTATGTGGGTATAAAGGGTGTAACAGTCCAAATTTGACCCTAGTCAGAACAGTGGTTTCGGGACCACGAATCCGGGTTAGAAAATATTTTTTTATTTATTATTATTATTTTGATATCTACGTTATTAGTTTGAGTATGTGTTAAAACATCGTAGGCTAATTTATCGGTTTGGACGTTTAATTTTAGAATAAGGACTTAAATGCAAAGGTGGTAAAAGTAGTTTTATTTAAATTGAGTGATTAAATTAATTTGTCTCCTTTAATATGTGGACTGAAGCTACAAGTTTCCCATTTGAGTTGTGAGTGGACGACAACATGCATCCATTATGCATTTTAATATTAGTTATATGTGTATTATAATAAGAAACATATATGATATATTAAATAAGCATATTTTAAAATATGAAAAAAGGGAAAAAAAAAACAAATGCATGTTCATCTTTTTCACCTAGTTGGCCGAAACTAAGGAAATAAAAGAAGGGGAAAAGCTCCAAGGGGTTTCGGCAATATTTAGGCTTAATTAGATCAAGAACAAAGAAAACCGGACTTGAATCGGGGAAAAACGAAAGTTACGGAATAGCCGGTTTAAGTCGTTCGTTGTCGATTGAGGTAAGTCTTAAGTTAAAGCACATTAAATGGATTATTAGCAATATGTTCAATAATTTTATTTAATATACTTGAGTAAGATAATAGGTGATAGCTGAATAAATGTTCATGTCTTGGATTGAATATGTTTGGAAATGTAACGTGAATTAGTAAAATTGATATGGTATGTGAATGTGGTTTACGTACATGAGTTAATAATGATGTACGGCTTGAGTAATGTTTATGAGTTAAATTATTGTAATCGGTATTATATTCAAGGTGATGTTCGAATTTGGTTGATAATGTTTGAAAGTATAAATCATAGTTATTGTTTGTATTTGGCTATGCATAATATACATGTTGGAATAATTTTATTTTAATGTCGAAAGCATGGGAATAATATGTTTAAATGTACAAATGTTGAAAACGGTGATATATTTCGGGCTTTATGCCTAGCAGGCTTCGTGCCGGTGATATATTTCGGGCTTTGTGCCTAGCAGGATTCGTGCCAGTGATATACTTCGGGCTTAAATGCCTAGCAGGCTAAATGCCGGTGATATGTGATAAATCGAGAAGTCGTGAATCCAATAAGGTAAGAAGTATTTAATGTAATACGTGAATAGTTCAGGTAAGTAATATCCTATTATATTACCAATGAATGGACCAATAAGATTGAGTTGAGGATTCAATAAGGATTTCATAATGTGCTGTCGAATGATTTATAGTAGAGTATTATTTCTTTGATGAATCGGTGATATATATATATATATATATGATATTTCTATTGGATAAGTGAATTTGAATGTGGTGGTATATGTGTACAAAAGAAGAAAATGTGATTACTAGGTATGATATATTTATTCGATTTTGGAGTACAGGATGCTTATGATAATTATGTAAATTAATAACGTGACATGTATATGTTCATGGAAAACAAGTGTAAATTCTCAAGCTCAAATTATTGATAGTATTCGGCCATGTCATAGTTCTTATTTATTTATATAACGTTTACTTTAAATTTCCGTAAATTGTTTGATTTAAAGTTAAATGTTTGGATATAAATTGTAGTTACTTGAGACTTGCTAAGCCGTGTGCTTACTTTGTGTGTTTTCTTGGTTCTGTTTTATAGTTTTCGAGTAGCTACGGGCTCTGCGGATCTTCGAAGAAGTCAATCACACTATCACCCTTTTTGGTATTTTCATGTTTGTTATTTATAGTTAAAGGCATGTATAAGCTAGCAAGAAGTGTGTGAATTAAGCTTTGTTTATAGATAATATGGCCATGAGAAAATGGCTTGGAAATGATGCTAGTTTAATATCGTATATAATCGTTATGTTATAAGTCCTTTTGGTAAGAATATGATATGGTGTATGTACATAAAGCGTATGGTTTATGGCTTGATTGGAGAAGGATGCGAATGGCTTATATTTATTTCGTATTTGATAACTTTAATGTTTGGTGTGTTTTAGTTTGGAGTATGGTCACAAACTTATTTGATAATAGAGTTGGAGGTATATAAAATAATTTGGATTGGTGTTAGTTGTCTCAATTTATTTGAAAGGAAGATGTATGCATAATTAAATGCTTAAATGATTTGTGAATTTAGGTAAGGTTGATGAAGGCATTATTAAGGAATAAGTTGTATAAACAATTGAGTATGAACAATATACATGGAAAGCTTATGTTATAAAAATGTTATGTGATGTGGATAAAAGTTCATTGCATGTTTGATCTATGTTCTTTGATTTCTAAGCCATGTAGGATTTAAGTTAGTATGGCAAATATGCATTCATGAATCAAACGTTTTACTCTTTTGGATGCTTTTGTGATCAAATATTGAAAGACGGTGTGTATTATGCTCAGTAATGCCTCATAACCCTAATCTAGTAGCGGACATGGGTTAAAGGGTGTTACAAAGGGAACGTAGATTAGTACACTAGGAACTATTGAACTCTAGGATTAGTTTACTCCAACACAGAATTGCATAAAACTTAAAGCCTAATTAAACAAACCTGTGAGTGAGTCGCCGAGTTAGGGTGTGGCAACCATTGTGCGCATGTCTAGGATTGGTTTCGGTGGGAGCTTGGTATTTAAGTAGTCCTAGTGACTCACCTCCTCTCCACTCGAATCCTACCTGGTGCGTAGTGACGGTTCACCCTAACCAAGAGGACTTATTCACAGGACTAAACTCGATAATTAAAACCCGAAAGGGACTAGCTACACGGTTTTATAAAAACCTTAGTTTTAAATTCACCAAATTACCTCTTTGATTTGTAGGAAAATTATTTTTGAAAATTTTTCCCAAATATTCCCGATTTACAAAATTATCCAAATACCCCTGGTTTGTAAAAATTACTAAAACACCCTTGGATTATAAAATTACCATAATACCCTCGACTTTTGTTAAAATATTCTTACTTTACAAAAATACCAAAACCCCTAATTTGCAAAATATCAAAATACCCCGATTTGGAAAATTACCAAAATACCCCTATAGGACAAATTACGAAAATACCCTGGGATTAGAATGAATGAAAATGCTTGAGTGGTGAATGTGTGTGTGTAGTTGGTACTATCGAATGAATGTGTTTTCTCTGAATTAGGGTAGAAAACTTGAAACGAAAACTCTCAAATGATCGAAAGAACTACTACTAAACTTCTTTTCATAAAATTTCTTCGCGGGTAATCAGCGGAACAAAGACTAATGCATAAGATTTCTTAAATCAGATTAAATCGCGATCGTAGACATGAATTCTAGGGGACGTGGTCGTAATGTGCGAGGACGTGGTAGAGGCAGAATGGCTGTATCGAAACCTGTTAGGTCTGGTCAAGGGTCCGAAAATGAGGTACCACCACCCCCACCACCAGCGGCTGGAGTTGAGCATCAAGATCAGACGGGGAATGATGCAGTATTACAGGCGATGCTGCGGGTTCTTGAAATGGTGGCTGGAGCAGGTGGAGGTATGGGAGCTCAGAAATCTGTACCCGAGCAACTCCGAGCCAATGGAGCTGAGGTATTCTGTGGTGTATCCGGTGTAGCACCCAGTACAGCTAAGTATTGGTTGGAGGCGAAAGAGCGAATCATGGACGAGCTAGATCTGACTGCTGAGGAGAAACTGAAAGGAATGGTGTCGTTACTTTGCGATGAGGCATATCAGTGGTGGTTCACAGTTCGGGATGGTGCTACAGCTGAGGATCTCACTTGAGAGTATGTTAAGGCGGCGTATCAGAAGAAGTATGTTGGAATTAATTATGTTGATGCGTAGAGGAAGGCATTTCTGGGGCTGGTTCAAGGGAACAAGTCCGTAGCGGAGTACGAGGCTGAATTCTTAAAGTTGAGCCAGTATGCTCGAGGGATCGTGGCTACGAAGCATGAACGATGTGTCCGGTTTGAGGACGGACTGAGGGATAATCTGAGGTTGTTGATACCTCCACAACAGGAGCGGGAGTTTACCGTGTTGGTAGAGAAGGCTAAGGTAGCCGAAGGGATTAAGGACTCTGTGAGACAGAATACGGATCGAAATAGGCAGAAGAGAGGCTTTGGATCAGCAGGGTCATCTGGGAATGTTCAGAAGAGGCCTAGAGTTGATGGGCCACGAGGTCAGCAGGCTGTGACAGGAGGGCAGTATCGTACCTGTGATCAGTGTGGAAAGAAGCACTTAGGAGAGTGTTGGAAGAAGACAGGAGGATACTTTAAGTGCGGGTCTAAGGATCATATGATTAAGGACTGTCCGATAAAGATAGATGGGAGTCGACCATTAGGTCAGGGCTATAATCAGGCTGGAAGAGGTGGACAGCAGCCTCAGCGGGGTCGAGGTACGAATGGCAGAGGTAATGGTTCTGGAAGAGGACGAGGAACACCAGGCAGAGGTGTTGGCAATACAGAGGCTAGACAGCCAGGTCTGGTATATGCGGTTCGTCGGAGGGAAGATAGTGATGCACCTGATGTTATCACGGGTACGTTCCTTATTTCTGGGTTACCCTTTATTGCTTTGATAGATATAGGGTCAACTCATTCTTACATCGCTAGTGAAGTATCTGGAACTCTGCATGTGAACTCTGAGACTGTACCTAGGAAGATGACTGTACTTAGTCCTTTAGGACAGACTGTAGTAGTAGATAAACTCTTTAAGGAAGTGCCTTTAGAAGTGCAAGGGACGCAGTTTTCGGCTGACTTAATGGAGTTGCCATTTGGGGAATTTGATCTAATCTTAGGCATGGACTGGTTAGTGAAGTATCGTGCGAATGTAGATTGTGCTGCTAAGCGCCTGTCATTGAGAACTTTTGATGATAAGGAAGTTGTAGTGTTGGGTGAAAGACGGAATTACTTGTCAAATGTAGTATCTGCCTTTAAGGCAGAAAAGATGGTTAGGAAGGATTGTTTGGCTTTTCTTATGTTGGTCAGTGCCTTGGAGGCTAAGGAGGCAATTGTTGAAGAGGTCAGAACTGTGAGAGAATTTGTGGATGTCTTTCCGGAAGAACTTCCTGGATTGCCTCCGGATCGTGAGGTGGAATTTGGGATTGATTTGTTGCCTAGAACGGCGCCAGTATCTATCGCTCCGTATAGAATGGCACCAAAGGAGTTGGGTGAGCTCAAGGCTCAGATCCAAGAGTTGCCTGATCGTGGGTTTATCCGACCCAGTGTGTCTCCATGGGGAGCATAGGTCTTGTTCGTGAAGAAGAAGGGCGGGACTATGCGTATGTGCATAGACTATCGGCAGTTGAATAAGCTGACCATCAAGAACAAGTACCCTTTGCCAAGGATTGACGACTTGTTCGATCAGCTTAAGGGAGCTGCGGTATTCTCAGAGATAGATCTACGGTCGGGATATCATCAGCTTAAGGTGAAGGACGTGGATATCCATAAGACAGCTTTTCGAACAAGATACGGGCATTATGAGTTCCTAGTAATGCAGTTCGGATTGACGAACGCCCCAGCTGCATTCATGGATATGATGAATCGGGTTTTCCAACCCTATTTGGATCAGTTTGTCGTTGTGTTTATAGACGACATTTTAGTATATTCCAAGTCTGAGGCAGAGCATGATGAGCATCTTCGGATAGTGTTGCAAGTGTTAAGGGTGAAGAAGCTTTATGCCAAATTCAGCAAGTGTGAATTTTGGCTGAAGGAAGTTGCATTTTTAGGACATGTGGTGTCTGCGGAAGGTATAAGGGTGGATCCTCGGAAGATTGAGGCAGTGTTGGATTGGAAGCCACCTAAGTCTGTAGCTGAGGTTCGCAGTTTCTTGGGTTTAGTAGGCTACTACAGAAGGTTCGTAGAAGGATTCTCATCGATAGCTGCACCTTTGACGAAGTTGTTGAGAAAAGAAGTACCTTTCGTATGGACGGATTAGCAGCAAGAGACTTTGAGAAGCTTAAGAAGGTTTTGACTGAAGCTCCGGTTTTGATTCAGCCTGAGGCAGGGTAGGATTTTGTGGTGTATTGTGATGCTTCTCATACCGGATTAGGATGTGTTCTGCTGCAAGATGGGAAGATAGTCGCTTACGTGTCTCGGCAATTAAGGCCACATGAGGTTAACTACCCGACGCATGACTTGGAGTTGGCGGCGGTGGTTTTTGCCCTTAAGGTATGGAGGCACTATCTATATGGAGAAAAGTCAGTGATTTATACGGACCACAAGAGTCTGAAGTATCTGCTAACTCAGAAGGAGCTGAATCTGAGACAGCGAAGGTGGGTGGAGTTCTTGAAAGACTACGATTGTTCTATAGAGTATCACCCGGGCAAGGCGAATGTGGTGGCAGACGCCCTAAGTCGGAAAGTAGTGTCGGATCTGAGGGCGATGTTTGCACATCTTAGCGTTTATGACGACGGAAGTTTGTTAGCAGAGTTGCAAGTAAAGCCGACATGGTTGAGTCAAGTGAAAGAGAAGCAATTGGTAGACGAAGATTTAAGTGCTAAGTTACGGCAAGTGCAGAGTGGGGAATTGGAAGATTATGGTGTTAATAGTGACGGGGTGTTGTGTTTCAAGGGTAAGGTCTGTGTGCCAAGGGATGAGGAGCTGAGGCGAAGGATTCTCCGGAATCGTATAGTAGCCCTTATGCTATGCATCCTGGAGGAAGTAAGTTATACAGAGATCTTCGGGATCAGTTTTGGTGGCCTGGTCTTAAGCGGGAAGTTACAGAATTTGTAGGGAACTGCTTGACGTGTCAGCAAGTCAAGGCTGAACACCAAGTTCCTTCAGGATTGCTTCAGCCGATAAAGATTCTGCAATGGAAGTGGGAGCGTATCACCATGGACTTTGTTAGTGGGCTTCCCCTTACGCCTACTAAGAAGGACTCGGTATGGGTAATAGTGGATCGATTAACGAAGTCTGCACATTTCATTCCAGTACGGGTTGATTATTCGTTGCAGAAGTTGGCGAGGTTGTATGTGGCGGAAATTGTGAGGATGCATGGAGTGCCGGTGTCGATTATTTTGGATAGGGATCCAAGGTTTACGTCTCGGTTTTGGAAAGCACTACATCAGGCTTTAGGCACCAGATTAGACTTCAGTACGGCATTTCATCCACAGTCTGACGGTCAATTTGAGCGAGTAATCCAAGTGTTAGAGGATATGTTAAGGGGTTGTGTGATAGACTTCAGAGGAAGTTGGGAAGAATTTTTGCCTTTAGCGGAGTTTGCATACAATAACAGTTACCAAGCAAGTATTCGGATGGCACCGTATGAAGCGCTTTATGGATGGAAGTGTCGCACTCCTACGTGATGGACAGAATTAGGGGAACATCAAGTTTTGGGTCCAGAGATGGTGGCTGAATCCGAAGAAAAGGTTAAGGTAATTCGGGCTCGGTTAAAGGAGGCATCTGACAGGCAAAAGTCGTACGCAGATCTTAAGCGAAAGGAAATAGAGTTTGTTGTGGGAGATCAAGTATTTCTTAAAGTGTCACCTTGGAAGAAGGTGATGAGATTTGGTCGCAAAGGAAAGTTAAGTCCCAGGTTTATAGGACCTTATCGGGTGTTAAAGCGGGTTGGGCCAGTGGCATATCAGTTAGAGTTGCCTTCGGAGTTGAAGCAAATGCACGATGTGTTCCATGTTTCGATGCTACGTCGTTACCGGTCGGATCCATCTCATGTAGTGCAAGTTGAGGAGGTGGAACTACGACCAGATTTGTCCTATGAGGAAGAGTCGATTCAGATTCTAGATCGGGATGTGAAGGTGTTACGGAGGAAATCAGTTCCCCTCGTCAAAGTGTTATGGCATAATCATGGATCGGAAAAAGCTTCGTGGGAGCCGGAAGAGGCAATACGATAGCAATACCCTCACTTGTTCTAGCCAGGTAATTTCGAGGACGAAATTTTCTTTTAGGAGGGTAGAGTTGTAACATCCTAAAATTTGAGTATCATCTTGTTGATTGTGTTAGCTCAGATATGATTTTATTGTGTGATTAATATAGTCTTGTGAAGGCTTGGAATTAATTGGTTTAGAATAATTTTTAGTATGGAGAATTTAGTGAAGTGGATCAAGTGATTATGATGCTTAAGTTAATTTAAGTGTCTTAATTTAGCACATGAGGAGTTAGTGGCATGGTGGAAATGGCGCATGTATGGTTGCTTGAGGGGAGTGGTTCGAATTAGCATAGAGTGCATTTTGGAGACTTTATTTTTATGCATCTTTACATCAAGTGTCGGCCAAGCTCTATTTTTGGTATGGATGGATTTTCTTTCATTTTTGGATAGTAGACTAATGGAAAAAGGCAAGTTATTAGTTAAGGTATGGAATCAAGGTGTTATGGAAGGATAATGGGACATAAGGCTTGATGTATGGGTGATGTTTTGGAAATTTTTCATGGTCATTTTGACCATGAATGTGGACGGCTTAGGGGGCTAGGGGGTTGGCCGAATATTGTATGGGATTAGGGGGAAGATAGTTGGCCAAATTCTTAGCATTTTGTGCATCTTTTTCCCTTTTCTCCAAAATCTTTTTCCTTAGCCGAATTTTGTCATGGACATTAGGTGAAAATTTTGTTTTGTTTTGGCTACCATCTTTGACCATATTGGTATCCCTTTTTCTTCTTTTCCTCTCAAACTTTTCTTTCTTTTTGGTACCGAAATATTATTACTTTTGAAGGCATTTTTTTTCTTTCATTCTTTTTCTTATTTGACCGAATGTGCACCATTATCAAAAACTTTTTCTTTGTTCAAATTCTTTCATAACCGAAACCATTTAGTCTCTTTGATCAGTTCTTCTTTTCTTTTTCTTTTCCTTTCTCTTCTTTTCTTTATATTTTGTTAAAGCCGAATCTATAACTTTGTTATTCTCTTCTAAAGCCGAAATTTTCACTCCATTCACACCATTGAAACCGATTGCTTCTAAGCACCAAAAACCTATCTTCTTTCTTATTTGAATCTATTTCTCTATTTCATCTGCCGAATTTGTTTTGGAGGTTTTTGACCAAATACATTTTGGTTATTCTTTTTCGGTAAGGATCTCTTCTAGGCTAATCTCTTTTTCTTTATCTTTCTTTGACTATTGAAAAGCAAGATTCTAATCCTCTTAGTTTCTTTGGCCGAATCTTGAAGGAAAGTTTCGGGGTTTCTCTGTAGCCGACGTTTAGGGGGAGATCATTCGAGATTTAAATATCCAAGGTAAGCAAGAGTAATATTCAGCCAAAGGCCATATTTGTCTATTAAGTTGACCGATTTTGATTATGATCTTTTAGGGGCAGTTCGATAAGGATAAGTATTTCATTGTTAATTCTTGCTAGTGAGAGCATTGGTATCGGTAGTATCGTATTATCAGGTGTGTAACTCTACATTGTTTCCTAATAGATTTACGATATTAATTTAATATATGTGTTAATGAAAATATGAAAGATATGGCTAAAGGTACCATACAATGGTACAGAGTACCCAGGTACGTTCACTTTTAATACTATGTTAATAGTGTTATGAAGATTGAATATGACATAAGTGAATTCGTTATGAACATGGAATAAGATATATAGCATGATTTTGCATGTTTTGTATGACACATGGGCATAAGGGTGATATGTGAAGGGGAAGTGATCTGGTGGTTTTTACCACAATATCTGGTGACTCATGTCACATAATCTGAATGTGGTGACTTATGTCACATATTGTTATCTGGTGACTTTGTCACATTATCTGGTGGCTATGCCACAATTTATAAGGGCAATGTGCAAGTCGTCTGCAGCGACTGCCTTCGATGGTGTGTAGCGGATGGAGGGTCGATTTAGTAATCCCCACGGTGTGATTGGTTGGTACGGGTGATGTGTAGAGGATGGATATTTAGGTTTGGGTTCGGGATTGCATCATTATCTCTATTTGTTATATATATATATATATATGTATGTTTTGATATGCCTAAATCGGTTGGTACTTTGTGTTGACTGTTACACACTAAGTCTGTTTGACTCGCCCCGTTGTGGGATATCTTTTCAGGTGACATACAGTGACTTAGACCGGGTCGGCGGAGACTAGGTGGTGGCCATGCTGAATGTTTTCGGGATTTCAAACAGTTGAACTTGCGTTTTCTATTATTTTATTTTCAGGATTTATTTGGTATTTTTCAGTTGTAATAAGGCCATTATATTGAATTGTTTTTATGCATGCATTTTATTTGATTTTTTTTATAATATGATTATTATTATTTCAAGTTTTAAATAACTTTTCTCAAAGATAAATTGAATACTTTTAACTTATTGTTCTCCAGTACTAAAATAAAGTTTTATTAAGATCTAGATTTCAAGAATAACATTGTTTTCAATTTGAAATCAACAGAAATCAAATTTTCTTCAAAATCACTAAAATTTTTCCAGAGTAACAATCAAGTTTTTAAAATGTTTTACTCAAGGAACATACCAGATCCGGTTGAGGCTCGTGGGCCAGGTTTGGGGTGTTTCACACCAAGCTTACGTAAAATCTTAACTTAAAACTACAAGTAGACTAGTAGGCTAAAATGCAAAACAAATGTTTGCCATTTGCCTCTACTCTAACAAGTTCTAAAAACCTACATCAAGAAATCTGTAATTTAATGACTCCAATGCTGTAATTTAAAAACCTACATCAAGAAATTGTTTCTACTAACATTTTGAGTCAACAATGAAATGAACACAATAGTAATGACCAAACATGAGTCATTGAAGAACACTAAGTAAATTAAGCAATGCTAAAATTTTCAAATTTGTCCTAGTTTCCCTTGACAGTAGACATACCAACACCTTAACAAATAACTTCTTTATTTATTTTTAATCTGTAGCTTAAAGACAAAAATATATTTAAGAAGGGAGTCATCACAATTACATACCCATCAAGTTAAACAACGAAATGGTGATAACTCAAACTTGATCTTCGGAAGAGAAAAAGCCCACGAAACAGCTCCAACAAAAGGTAAAACTTCCCACACTTGTATTACTGCATAACATGAGCCCTTATTAGCAAATTACAATGTAATCGACACATATCCAGCTACTATCATGAATCAAAAGACGAATTATTTTCAGTGCTTTGGACCCATATATGTATTTAGAGTTTCATATTTGGAATAGTTTTTAGTAAGGAAGAGTTCAGGTCTTCTATTATTTTCTTCTTAAAATTCATAAGCAATCTGTTATCATGAAACATTATTTTGTCATCAGTAAATTCAAAATCACGAGTGAAATTCTTTTTCTCTTCAAAAAAGCGGTTGTTCAATTATTTACTCCCTTAAATAAAACAACAAATAATGCAATAAAATTGGATATAAATGAAAAAGAAAACCTATAAAGGCTAAATAAAATGAAGGAATCTAGTTTTTGCAATACTAACCTTTCATTCATGATCTACTAATTTGGACTTGTAGAGGATTGAAGGATGCAAGTCACATTGCAAAAACAGATATCAACACACCCATAAGAACTAAAATCCCATTCCAATCCCCTGAAATATAAAACAAATCATATCCAAGTTTGATATTATAAACAAGGCATAGTGCAGCAGAAGAAGCAGAATAAAAAATAAATAGGTAACTCAATCAAGCACTGACAGAGAAAATAAGTCAACTATTGAGTCCATAAAACCAAGATAATATAACCCAATTTTCCCGAACATTGAGAAGCAGATCTCCACAAATGAAAGTAATAAAGGTAACCAACCGTAACGAATATCAAATAATAAAGAGACAACAAGAAGATCAATTTAATACCAAATAAAGCTGAAATCAAATTGTTTAAGTTCCCAGATCTCTTCTCATCCTTGCAAAATATATCTCTTTCTTTAATGCACTTCTAAATTTAACTAAACTAAAAAAAGTTAAAAACAAAAAGGAACTTCTTTCATTATTTACTTTACATGCAAACTATAAAACATGTTTTGCTAATCACCAAAAGATCCTCTGCCAATCAACTCCACTTCACTAAATCTAGACCCCGCTGCTTCTTGTAAAGCTGCTATGTTAGCAATTTGTATACACAAACCCCTTTGACACCAAAGATCAAAACCAACCCAAAATTCATAGACTACCCATTCTTCAATTACAGTTCAATACCTAGTTCCATATTGCCAAAACTAGCCTCGAGGATCCAATCCCTGAAATAGAAATTTAAAACAGAACCCATTAATATCCTCAAAACGTATACGAAAAGCAAAAGCATACCCCAAAAGAATCCCACATTTCAATATCTAAAAATCCAATTAAAAAGAAATTAAAATCAGAAAATATCCAGAAGCTCTTACAGTGAAAGCAAAGCTTGCTAAGAGGGGCTCCAACTACATAATTTTACTCATTTGGAACATGAACTAAGGAAATTTGGTTTTAATGTTGATAGGGGTTCTATTAAATTTATTCATAAACTATGTCGAATGCCATTATTAATATAGTTGAATCCAAGCACCAGAATTCCAAGAATTAGCACATATTTGTATAAATTATAAGAAAGGATATTTATATTATTGCAGTTACCCTTGCATATACATCCCTTTAAAACTACTCGGCATACATCACCATTTGAAAGAATTAAAAGCCACTCTAGGAAATGTCCAAGTTGCTGAAAACATATATACAAGCCAATAATAAATCAGAAGTTATACAACTAAAGGAAGGTAATCAATGTCCTCTGTAATAACTCAACAAAGTTAATGAATATAATTGGCAGAGCACCAGACTACATTTCAAATTAAAATTAGTAAAGAAATACCCAAATATACTAGTAAGAACAAGGTGAACTACCGAAGCAAAAGGCTAAGTACAGGAATACATTTCTCAAACTGATTGTAATTACCCCGTTCAACCTTACACATGGTTAATCTCAAGCTCAAGGAAATATCTGAATGCCACAAAGATAGTTACTAAAACCTCCTCGAAAGAAGGACAAAAATAGAGTAGAAAATCAGCTAGCATTTAAGGCTTGTTCAGTCTTCTACATTAAAGTACAGTCTATTGCAAATAAAAATTCCTAATTTGAAAACATAACTGATACAGTCCGCCTCGAGAAGAGCCAAAATGTATGCGAGTTGCCCAATCGTCTACGAGGAGTAATTCAAGCCTTCAGGAATTAATGAAAAAAAATATGGAAAGATAACTAAGTTTGTGGAAGCTTTTAATGTATTTATTTAGAAGATGGATTAAGTTAGAAATTGAGGTGTTTAAGTGTGGGAATGATTCGGATAAGGAGAAAGATAGGTTCGGTTTTAGAAAGAAGATGGATAAAGGATAGGTGATATTGTGTTAGTTTGGTGGAAATGGAGAATAGGACTTAAACAAGAAACGATTCAACACTCGAAGGTGTCACCCCGGTTTCTATAGCGTTTAAGGTGAAAATGGGAATCGAAGATGGACGAAAGACCCGTCACTTAATAAAGTAGGAACCAATGGTATATAGGAATGGAAGAGGAGATAAACTCACTCAATGAACAAAAGTCCATATAATATAATCAAAGTCTAAAAGGTCTAACCTTTACAAATGAAAATAACAACTATTTATAGGCTATCAAAGGGCTAGCCGAATGGTCATAAAATACTTAATAACTAAGTTTAATTTCAGCCATAAATTGCTAGAAAAATCTAGAATAAAATCTCTAAGTTCGATTAGCAAAATTCGGATGAATGTGGCCTTGTAAGCTTGCAATATTCGACTGAATGTATTTTGCAGCATTGGCACTCCAATGGACGGGTTTCTAGAAGGTTAATTGTCCCAAAATTCGTCCAAGTCCATGTGCATCCCTTGGGAACGTCATTAGCCATGTTTCTAGAAGAGGGAATGAATTTTAGGCCACTTGAAAAATGCATGCAGCAGCTAGGTACGTCCCATGTAATAATTGAGCTCTTAATTTGGCCTCTTTTGGCTGAAAAGTGTCCAGCAATAAAGATGGAAATGAGCAGCCCTCTTGGATGTGTAAATTCATCCATTTGGGACATTTTTAAGTCAGCTTAATGGAGAAGAAAATAGCTGAACGAATTTGGGCAGCAAAGGAGCTGAAAAGACTTGTCTAGGTTCGGCCAAACATTGTAGTGAGCTACACCTTTTGTTTGAATAATTTCCAGCATTTAAACATGATTTTGAATAGCTCCCATATGGTTTAATTCAGCCTTTAAATTCCCTTGACCTTTGCATGGCACGAACAGCCCCTTGAAAGATGAATGAGCTGGTGTCTTGTTTTAATTTCAGCTTAAAAGCCCTCAATAAATTCATCCATGTACTTGTGCTTTCTTCCAGCCGAATGGTGGTCTTGAATGGCCAAAAATTGGCTGCCATGGTGCATGCTTCGAACTGTCCATGCATCTCCAAGGTTCATTGAAGTATTCGGCCAAATACATTGCACCTAGGTGCATGTAGCTTCTTTAATGCTCCTCAAAGGTTCGGGTGAACCTACAAAGACCATGAATCCATATTAAATCAATCCAAATCAGCTGTATAACATTAAATATATGCTATGGACACATCAATGGATGTTTTGGACAACTTAAAGACACCTTTAGGACACATTGAAATTCGGCAGCCCCTATTTTAATGAAAAAAACTGCATATTAATTTTAACTTTTAAAACAACTTTAAAACATGTAATAAAATATGATAAATTATTTTGGCTTAGACAAATTAATTTAGACACTAAATAAAATATTTAGACACATTAATGGGCTGTAGAAAAATAAATAAAATAAATGCTTAATTTATTTTAAAGCATCAAATTTATGTAATCAGCTCAATGAGCTGAAGTGAGCTCGAGTGAGCTCAAATTGAGCTCGAATGAGCTAATCCGGCTCAATTTGAAAGTGCACCAAGATGCACACAAGCTCCACGGCACTTGGGACTTTGGCTTCGAGCTCCATAAGTTTGAAAATTGTGGGTGCCCCGAGCGTGCCCGTATCAATAACCATCTCCATTAAGCTCTGCTCATTTCAATTAAGTGCTAATTTGCATCTAAACAGACTTTAAATCATCAATAGGTCATGATCATGAAACATCTTAATAGAACAGCTTACTCATCATTTCTAACTTCTCAATCTGCTCCTTCATTACCTATGGATCCTTCTTCAAAATCCCTACCTGTCTCACCTTCTTTCTTACCTTGTTCTGTTAACAACTATTAAAACATTAAAATATAATAGAATTCTAAGCTAAAACAATCACTTACATTTACAAATTCTATTCCAAAACAACAAAATAAAAATTAAGCGACATTATTATGTTCTATTTTTTTAACTTCCAAAAGCTTATTTGAGACAAGATATTAACATGGAAGCCAATAATTCCCCTCAAATTCAACATTGTTCTTTGCAAATTCATTCGATTAAAATAACTAGTAAAATAACAGCAAAAACCTAAGCCATTCAAACTAAGTGAAATCGTTTTGCATTTATCTTCATTCAAACAGGCAAAACGAGGAACAAAATTGATTTTCTTTTTTAAATAAAGAAGAAAATGAAGTAAAAAAGGGAAACATAAAACCCTAAAATGAAACTAAACTTTTACCCGTTTGAGTTCTTTCTTACGGAGCTCCTTACGATAGGTGTCCGTAGGGTCCATCACTTTGCCTTCTTTCGTCATCTTCATGTTCTCTTTTTGCCAAAATCTTCACCAACAGATTTACGAAAAAAATAAAAGAAGATGATACATAAAAAAAAGTTCCAAAATCGCAGACGAAGAAAATCCCAACCTTCCTTGATACTTTCCTCTTTCCTTTCGCATTTGGGGAAAAATTTAGGAATTGGGGGGAAATTTTAGGGGGAAAAATTAAGGCGTCTAAAATAAAGTATCCTTTTGCGGCATTTTTTACCCAGCGCCACTAAAACTCGATTTATTGTGGCATTTTATGAAAAACACCACTAAAAAAGCTAACAATACGGTGCTGTTTAAATTAAAATAAAATACCTTTTGCGGTGTTTATAAAAAAAAGCCGCTATTTCTTACCTTTTGTGGCGTTTTTCTCAAAAAACGCCGCTAATGTTTTTGATACTAATATATATTTAAAGATTTAATCCAATTTTCTTCTTTATTTTAAAGTTTAAGTAATATTTAAAAGAATTAGATAAATTTTGAAATCTTTAAAATTTAAAATTATTTAATATAAATTAAAAAACAATCACTCATATACCCAATTTTTTTTAAATTATTTTAAATAATAGTATTTTAATTTTTTTAATTTAAATAATTTTTTTTAAATTTAAGTAATATTTAAAAGAATTAGATGAAGTTTGAAATCTTCAAAATTATTTAAAATTTGAAATCTTTAAAATTTGAAATTATTTAATATATAAATTAAAAAACAATCAGTCATATACCCAAAAAAAAACCTTAAAATATAATGATATAATATTATTTTAATTTTTATCATTTTTAACATATATTTTTCTATGTTTTTACTTTCAAATTTTTTCTGCGTGTCGAAAAGAATACATGATGGGCACTTGGGTGATGGGTGAGAATATAGAGAGCAAAATGGCACCGTTTAGTTTAGAGTAAAATGACTTTCTACGACGTTTTTTATCACAACCTTAAACCCTAAAACCCTAAGTCCTAAACCCAAACCCTAAACTTCAAAACCATAAACCCTAAAACCATAGACCTTAGACCTTAAATCACTAAACCCTAAAATCCTAAACGCTTGTCATAATTATAGAATCTAACACCGAAACCTTAAAGTTAAACTTACATCGCATTACACCGAAACCTTAATTTTTTAATTTTTAACATATATTTTTCTATGTTTTTACTTTCAATTTTTTTCTACGTGTCATTATTTTTTTGAAGAATTTAAATATTCAATTAAAAATAAATTGTATTTTAATTAATATAAATAGTTAGGGTTTAGGGGTTTCGATAAAGCAAAACTTCTAAACAGTTTAGTTATCAATTTGTAACTTTTCATAATTAAGTCAGTTTCAAAAAGCAAAATAAAATTAAATTCAAAACAAAAATAAGAAAAAAATGGAAATTAAATCGAATCAAATCGAAACGAGTGTTGGTTACCCTAGATGAGAATGGAACTATTGCTCAACTTTTAGCGGCGTTTTTACAGCTATTGATCTGTTTTTAGCGGCGTTTGTGATAAAAACGCCACTATTGCTCTATTTTTAGTGGCGTTTTTACCAAAGCATCGCTATTGCGCTATTTTTTAGCGGCGTTTTCACCAAAGCGCCGCTATTGCACTTTTTTTAGCGGCATTTGAGCCAAAAACGTCGTTATTTCTCTCTTTTAGCGGCGTTTGTGCCAAAAACGCAGCTATTGCTCAACTTTTTGTGGCGTTTTCTTGCAAACGCTGCTAATGTTTAATATTTGTGGTGTTTTTTGTCCAAACGCAACTAAAAACGCCGCTAAAATCCTATTTTCCTGTAGTGAATCTTCCTACGTACCATAATTCCCACCCATATGCATCCTAATCAGAATATCATATGAATGCAACATGCACATGAGTAACATCCACAAAACTCATACTCATCACATAGGGGTATTTTTGTCATTTCACAACCCAAGGGTATTTCCGTAAGTCTACTCTAAAGGGTATTTAGGTAATTTTGCAAAACAGAGGTACTTTGGAAATTTTGTAAATCAGGGATGTTTTGGTAATTCTGCAAATCAAGGGTATTCTAGTAATTTCACAATTCAGGGCTATTTTAGTGATTTTATAAATCTAAGGATGTTTTGGTAATTTTCAAACTAAGGGTATTTTGGTTATTTTCAAATCAGGGGTATTTTAGTTCCTCTCGGGTTTTAGTTATGAACTTTAGCCCATTAACAAGTCCTTGTGGCTAAAGTTAACAGACACTATGCACCAAGTAGGATTCCAGAGAAGAGGAGGTGGGCCACTAGGGCCGCTTAAGTACCAAGCTCTCCCTAGATCCAATCCTAGACATGCATATGCCCGTTACCACACTATAACCTAGCGACTTGTCCACAGACATGTTTAATTATTAGAAAGTCTTATGCAGTTTAAGAGTTGTTCAGTACTAAGCATAAAGTCCATAAAACCCTAGCATACTAGTCTACGTCCCCATAAAGCCCATCAACCCATTTCGCGTTCATATAACCCATAATGGCCACATCACATTTTTATGGCCCACTAGGCCCAAATCTCAGTCATATGACCCATTAGGCCCAAAACAAATCTAGATCATGTAACATGCATGCCTAACCCAATTCATATAATCAAATTAATACATTTCATCAAACTTAGCCTCAGGGCCCACCAGGCCCATTTAGCCACTTTTGGCTTTTCGGCTTTCGGGCATTGCCAATATCGTGTGTGTGTAGTGTTTATACACACCTGGTTATCGCGACGTGCTATTCTATCCTTAGCCTTGAACCTACAACCAACCAACCTTCAATCAACCAATCATACTTAATCAAAATATTTACTCAAAAGGCGAAGCCTTACCGTGTGCCACTGGGTTCTAATAGCCTTTCCTTAGCCACTAATCACGATTATCCCCTAGATCTGCACTCACACATACATCATTAAAAATTTGAATGACTCATAATCCACACAATTCACCCCTATTGATCACACATACATTCAGCCATTCACTTAATTCACCATCGAGTTGAGCACACTTACCCTTGCTAACGATCCTACCACGCTTGCGATCTTTGAACCTTATCCTTGTTATCACAGAGTTAATGAAAGGATAGTTAGGTAGCCTTTCGGCTTTTGGAAAAATGTACAAAAGAGGTTAACCGAATACTTACCAAATCCACTTTCGATCCTACGGCCTAAATTCGGCTTTTGAGATTAGTATGGTGACAGAGACAATTTGGCACCAATAGGGAGAAGAAGAGGAGAAGTGATCGGCTAGAACTAAAGGTGAAAAAGAGAAGGAATTTAAGAAGAGAAGGTATGGGGAATTTGGCTAGAGAGAAAACAATTTCGGCAAAGGAATGATGGTTTTTTTTTTTCGACAAATGGAAGAATTCGGCTAAGGGGGAGAAAAAGAAATGTAATGGAACCCAAGCAACCTCTCCAGGAATTTGGCACCTCCTTTTATAGCCAATAGCCGAATCGTACCTTCCCTCACAGTCCAATTCGACACCAACTCTTCCCACCTCTCATCTCCTAATTTTTCTCCATGATATCTCTCTTATCTCATCCGAAATTCTCTCCTTTATTAACTCACAAGACCAATTCAAACACTTCAACAAAAGAGTCCAAATTCCACACAACTCTGGTCGCCCACTAAGCAAAATAAACAATCCAAAAGCACCTTACCACTACTCGAACCTTGGACCTCTTCGCGCCACCTTGTAGCTCCCCTAGTGACGCCACCTTGCCACTGCACCACAAGCCCATTTGTGTCCTATTTTCCCCTTAATCTGCTTAAGAGGCCTAATGTCTAAGACTAGGGTCCACTAAAGCAAGAAAAGTAAATTTTTCCCTATGGTCATCCCTATCTGTAAGACTTAAAATAATCCCGATAATACCTTAAAATTAATATTTTAAGTGCTACTCATACATACCAACCTCAGTGCACAGAAATTTAAAGTTTCGGGATTTTTGGGGTGTTATAACCCGATAGGCCCAAATTCGGGGCATGACAGTGAACTATTGAAGAACTATGATTGTATGATAGAATATCACCCAGGAAAGGCAAATATGGTTTGCGAATGCCTTAAGTAGGAAGTTAATGAATGAATTGCGAGTTCTATTTGCACATTTGAGTGTCACAAGTGATGGGGGCTGTTCGCTAATAGCCAAAAAAAACCAACCCTCTCACAACAAACTGACCACGTAATACTGCTTAGTATTAGCTAAACATTATAAAAAAGAGAAACATTTGCTTCTATTTTGCTTTGCATGCAAAACCATTTGAGGAAAATAATACAAATTATATTAACCGTAATAAATAAATTTTTTTTAACCAATCTGTTAAAAAAAATACAAGTGTATATCGACGAAAATACTACACTTTGGGCACCAGATCCTCCCCGTCTCCTCGAGTCTCACAAGTTCGTCACGGCGCTTATGGGATGGGGTTGGGGTAGCTACCATGTACTGGCCGAACCATTGTCCCATCACATGACCCATCATCTCCATTAAGGTCTCTTTAGGCTCTGTTCCCAAAACTCCCCTTTAGTGTTTCTAGATTTTATTAACATTCTTCCTTCTTTTTTTTTTCACTACAAAACACAAATTTAGTTAGCAATATTATGAGGAATCCAACCAGATTTATGTAACATGTATTGCGAGGTTTCTAACTGATAGTAGTTTCTGATAATTAGCTAAATCAAAGCTCTGATACCATTCAAACTGTAACACCCCACGCCTGATCTAATTATCGGATCTGGGAATGGAGCGCATCAAGTTAAACCATTGAAAGCACTAAACTTTTCTTTTTTTAATTACTTCAATTTTGCGGGTACTAGTTTGCCAAAGCGGTGTATCGTTAATTTAAACTAATATATATTAAAGGAAAAAATTAAAATGGTACCACACCACCTTAAAGATTAAAGGTACAAGTAAATAGCCTTTGATGATAGTAAAAAAATATCTATAAGTTCGTATGAAATACTCTTTCGAATTATTGCTCAAGCTATAGCTTAAAACTCAACTATATTTAATCTGATAACACCACAAACCATATTTAATAATAAACCAACAAGTGTATGAATAAATATTTAAAGTACAAAATATCGATTTCAAAATACAGTTTGTTGACTTTTAATGGCGGCATCTAACAATTTTCCTAATACCCCCGACAAATATATGTTACCCACGCAAAAACAAGAAGGTTCACATATGGCCACTATTTTGGTTGATTCCTAACTAGCACGACACTTAATTTAAGAACCCGGAAATATGAAAAAATTGTTGGGTAAGTTCGTGAGAACTTAGTGACCTCCCAGGAAATGGTTCCCTCAACAATTATCATTAGACATAAGGAGGTTAAACTGAAATTAACAAACTAGCATGTCGCGTTTGGCAAATACAACTCTCTGATCCAAAGTACCAGCTGGCGGATACTATCGCGATGAGACTTAGCCTATCAGTGGACTCTAACTGGTTGGAATCTCACATGTGACAAATACGACACAACTGCTACATGTGTATGCCACTTGCGCGGACTACCATTTTAACTATCAGGCTTACTATTTACATTTCATGCAACATGCATTTCTTATTTTACACTCATGTACTCTTTTTCTCGCATACTCCCTTCCTTGTGCTAGTTTTTGATCCTAGTTCCAAAGAATTTCCTCTATCTTCGTATTGCTCATCAGAGCTATTTACCAGTCACCACCTCTATGTCCCCTAGCAGTCCTCCTTGTTTTTTAACACATATGTGTTCCCCTGCAAGGTCGAGTTTTCACCAATCGCAGTTTGCACTAGAGTGCCATACCAAAGGCAAAACATACTATCCAGTGTCTTCTTTTCATCATCATATGCAACATCCTTCCATTGCCTCCTTACACCAATCAAAATACAGAGCTTGTGCACCAAGGAAAGAGTATTTACACCGTGAATATATCAAAATTTTGGGTCTGTTTATACCCTTGCATACACTAAATCTTTAAACACATTTCCTTAGATGCGAACACCAAAGTCAAAAGATAAGCCACTTACCTAGCTGTATAGTGATAATGGTTAAACAAAATATCATAGATTAGAGCCTAAAGGTATGAAGGAAGTCGCCAAATTTCTTTACTTAGAGCTCTCTCTACTCTACGGGTTCTTTCCTTTTTTGTACCAGGACCTTCTCCTGTTTCTTTGGCTAAAACAATAAAATGACTTCTTTAAAGATAAAATATAACCAAAACTTTATGAAATAACATGAATCTATAGACATGCAAACAGTTTCTGGATAAACATTTTCTTTCCTATCTAGTGAACAAAATGAAAGTCCTACTAAACCTCTCTCACAATAGCTCCTTATGTTTGGTAAAACTTAAAGAAAGTTTTAAAAGTTTACCAACAGACAACTTAAGAGAGAAGCTCTTGTGACGCTCACAACCAGCACTTTCGTTAATCGATGAAAAACTCTTCTGGTTTTTCTTTGATGATAATAAAGTCTAGCAAAGAAGATGAAACAAAAGTCTTCTCTCCACTACGAGGCTATCCTATTTATAGTTAACTCACATCCAAATCCTACTCAAGATTAACTCTAATCATTATTCATTCTCACACGCTTCCACTAATAAATTACATCCTATAAGGCTTGATAAATCGTAAAAGTAATATATTTTAAGCCCACATTTAGCATGCTTTTGGATGATTTATCCTTTGATTTATGTAAAAAGGTGCTTTTAATCCTTTCTTTTCATGTTTTATACTTAAGAGAGCACCTGAGGATGAAAAGAACGAGAAACGGGCTTAAAACGGACCAAATTGGGCCAAAATAGAAATCGACACAGCCTGGGCCCAAGACCACACGGCTGTGCCTCATTAAAAGTCCAAACACGGCCTAAAGACAACTCACACGGGCGTGTGCCATGGTCGTGTCCCTGTCATGGAAAAGAGCAATTTCACTCGAAAAAGGATACTTAGGGGGCAAAGAAACCTATCTCAAAAGCCTATATAAACACCCTAAGTATAACCTCGAAGGGGGCGGTTAGCTAGGCTAAGGAGCTGAGCCAGAAGGGTCAGATTTGTGGAGAATCACTCGAAGATAGCCAGTTGATCCATCTCAAGAAGCCAGAATTATACTCAAGATGGAGGATCTCTCCTTCAATTCCTTCAGGGGTTTTAGGGATTTCTTATGTTTTGTTTTATCTTTTCTTTTGAGATGTTTTCTTTTATTGTTATGAACTAAATCCTCAGATACTTGAGGGGATGAAACCTGTGATGAATCTTGTTATCGTTTGCTAAACTATATGATAAATATTTGACTTGTTCTTAATTATGTGTTATTAATTCTTGTGTTGATATTTCCCGGATACTCATTCAAGTATGATGTGCTTAGGTAGAGGAGCAAAAGTCCCTGCCTAAGAGTAGATCTAGCATAATTAAGCGGAGTTGATCGAGCGCCTAGAGATAGGGTGACGAGATTTTGCCGGATTAGGGTGAAACCTCATATGGGAGTCCATAGATCGAGTTAATGCAATTCTAGGGGTTTTAATTAGAAAGAGATTTCAATTAATCAACCTAGGGTTAGATGTTATTCGTTTTGAGAGAGGGTTTAATATACATTAAGGAATCTTACGGATCAAGTCAAGTGAATAAATCGTCTGGTTCAGAGTTAGATAACAAGTGAAGTCTAGGTGGATTCTTCCTTGGGTGTCGTCTTAATCAATTGGTTTTTGCTCAAGTTATTTTCCCAAATTCTTTCTATTTGTCTTTGCATCTTTAGTTTAGTAGTTAATTAATATAGATTAGATAAACAATCCCTTAATTCTTAGGCTAGATAATAAAAAGAGAGTTAGTATTGGTACTTTTGGTTCCTTTGGGTTCGACATTTCGGTCTTGCCTAAGCTATACTACTGTTCGATAGGAGCGCTTGCCTCAAAAATCGTTGTCAGAGTTAGTTTCTAGGTTCGATCATTCTTTTATAAATTTTAAGACTCGACAGACACGATCAAGTTTTTGGCACCGTTGCCGGGGAACTAAAATACTAAGAAAGCTTAATTTTTATTACTTTAGCCATTTTTATTTTTCGCAATTTTATTTTTACTTTATTTTTTTTTAACTTTATTAATTTTTCTTCTTCTGTCTTTTCCTGAACTCTAGTTTATGACTAGAAGGAACCCGATAGGACCCCTACTTTACGAAAGTTATATTGAAGGTACCGTTCGCAGAAATCGCAGAGAGATAAAGCGAAGCTTAAACTACATAGAAGAAGAGCAAGAAGCCAAAATTAATACTACAGAAAATATGGCAGAGAATAATCCGCCACCTCCAGAGATGGCCGAACATCATGCTCCACGCACTATGTATGATTATGCTAAACCTAGTTTATTAGGAACTGAGTCTAGTATTGTTAGGCCTACTATTGCTGCAAATAATTTTGAACTGAAACCTAACACTATAAAGATGATACAACAGTTTGTTCAGTTTGATGGTTTGCAGGATGAAGATCCTAACACACTTTTAGCAAATTTTCTAGAATTCTGTGATACCTTCAAGATAAATGGCATTTCTGATGATGCCATTCGTCTTCGGTTATTTCCCTTTTCTTTGAGGAATAAAGCCAAACAGTGGTTACACTCTCTTCCACGAGGATCAATCACTACATGGGATCAAATGACCGAGAAATTTTTATTAAAATATTTTCCACCGGCCAAAACGGCCAAGTTAAGGAATGATATCTCTTCTTCTGTGCAGATGGATTTAGAGACACTTTATGATGCATGGGAGAGATATAAAGACTTGTTAAGGAGGTGCCCACACCACGGATTACCTTTATGGCTACAGGTCCAAACTTTTTACAATGGTGTGAACCCTTCAACATGGCTATTAATCGATTCAGCTGCCGACGGAACCCTGAACAACAAAACTCCTGAAGCAGCGTACGAGTTTATAGAGGAGATGTCACTGAATAACTATTAGTGGCAAGTTACAAGGACAAGGCCAGCCAAAGCAGCCGGAGTTTTCAACATTGATGCAGTAACCTCGCTATCAAATCAGGTAGAATTGCTACATAAAAAATTTGATAGTTTCTATGGTTCTTCGTAGGTACATCCAGTAATGCAGTGCGACGCAAGTGAAGGAGTGGCGAATCCTAAGTACCCACCCTATGGACAGGGCATGGAGACGAGCAAATGAACTATATGGGTAATAATTTTCGATCTAACAATAACCCTTATAGTAATACTTATAATCCAGGTTGGAAGAACCATCCCAATTTCTCATGGGGCGGTCAAAGAAATCAAAGACAACAATCTTCCCAAAACTTCTAACAACAGCCCTACCCACAGGAAAAGAAGCCGAACCTTGAAGAGGTGCTAACAAACTTCATAATAGCCTCAGAAACACGTTTCCAAAAGGTAGAAACAAAACTTGAGGCATTGTTACAAGAGTTCAAGGATCAATTCGAGCAACTTGCTAAGCAGATTTCTGAGAGACCACAGGGAAGACTACCGAGCAACACCGAGACTAACCTAAGGGAGCAAGTTCAAACCATAACAGCTCAAGATAGTGAAGGGTTAGATGAGCCTAATTCAAAACTAAAGAAGGTGGTGGAAGAAGATACGATTGAGGTCAATAACAAGCCGAACCCAGTAATCAAAGAGTACAAACCTTGCATACCATATCCCCAAGCAATAACGAAAGACAACACAGAGGAACAGTTTGGTAAGTTTCTTAAACTTTTAAAGAAATTACATACTTACCGTTTCTTGAAGCTCTTTTGCAAATGCTAGATTCCAGGAAATTTTTAAAGAAGCTATTGACAAATAAGCGAAAGATAGACGAGGAATCACATGTGGAACTGAACGCAGTGTGCTCAGCAATGTTGCTAAATAAACTACCACAAAAATTGAAAGATCTAGGGAGTTTTACAATTCCATGTGTAACACTCGATCAAAACGCTACGACCGAATCTAGCATGTTACAGAAAAGGAAAATTTTAGAAACCGAGTTAAAAATCATGAGTTGAGAAAGATTTTGCATATCATTATGCCTTTGGTGAAGATTTAAAAGCAATTGTTTAACTTAAGCCATAGTACAGTTCAGGTTTCGTAAACCAAAGCCGAATTTTAAAGAAAAAATATATTGAGCGATGAGTTGAAAACTATCTTGAGTCTTAGCTTGAAAATTTGAGTTAATTTGTTACTAAAACCCGATCATAACTAACCAATTACAAAATCTTTGAATTTAAAGTCTTTAATTTTTTTTAAAAAAACTCCCACTTAGATAATTTATTAGGCATGCCTTAACAATCAGAATAATGTAAAATAAAATAAATAAAGGAAAACCAAATTATCGTTTAATGGCCTTATTACAATACCAAAATCCAAATTAAAGCAGTAATGATCCAAAATAAATATTAAAGATAAAATCACTTAAAACGTTATGCATGGCCACCTCGAGTCCACCTCGGGTCCATATCCGCGGTCTAAGGATTACCTGAAAAATTTAACAGAAGGGGGTGAGTCACCGAGACTCAGTGTGTAAATCCCCGTCCCAATGAGCCTTGGGCTCTCACACAAATTCATAAATCATGTGCGCATGAATGCCGCCCAACCAACCTATTATGTCCAACCTCCAAATCTCCTGAGTCTACCCAAAAGCTGTGGCACCTAGCCACTGGTGGTACCTAACCACGGGTGGTTCCAAACCACTGGTGACAAATGTCACAGAAGAGTATACGTGGGGCCAACCCACTTGTGGTACCAAACCACTGGTGACAATCCCGTAATGAATATATGTGGGGCCAACCCACTGTGGTACCGAACCACTGGGACGAGTCACAAATCAACATATATGTGGTAACAAACCACTGGTGGTTCCAAACCACTGAGACTTAGTCACAAGGTATAATATGTGGGGCCAACCCACTTGTGGTACCAAACCACTGGTGACAGTCTAATAGAGATCATGTTTCCTCCCTCTTCACCTCATATCCCAATTTCATGTTCATGTTTAACAATTAATTAACATGGTATGCTCAAGCTTTCAATACATGCATTAATTGATAACAAAACATAGTAGAACTTACCCGGAGTCCTTGCTCTGACCCACAAGGGTATCTTAGTGACCAATAACGTCACTTCGGCTTTCAGACATAATAGTTACTAACAAAATAACATACGAAGGGTGTGAGAGTTACACACCTGATAACACGTAATACCATGCTCTCTATGTCGATACTATCGCTAATCGGAACTACAGCTTTCTATCTACTACTCTACTCAGAAGCTGACCCACAACCCGGTGGCCAATCTCGAACTGCTGACACTGCTCACTTCTTAAACTTAGGGGCTGGGTTTATAGGTCCAACTCCCTCCTTAGAATTGCTGGCATTTGAGTCCATAAAATAGATCTTGGTCAGAAGGCCAAGTTAAACCACGGAATAAGGTAATAGTGAAATAAGTTGTTTGAAACAAAGAGGTTCTTACTGAAATTTACAGAACCCGGAGGTTTCAACACTTGGGTTGGAAGAAGATCGTTTGATGCCCCTACATAATCCCATGTTAGATCCAACCTTCCATAATCAGGTGTTAAAGAAAGTGGCCTTCGGCCAAACAAATGATGTAGATCACTTACCCTGATTGGTCGAACCCGACAAATCCCAGAGGCCCTTCACGCACTGACTGAAAGCAGGAGTAAATGAAACTAATCCCTCCCTATATTCGGCCAAAACCCCAGGATAGCATTAATGCCCTTGGTCGACAACTAACAGAGAAAAGAGAATTAAAAGGAAGAAGAGAGAAAACAACACTTACCCCACTGAGAAGAAATCCGTTTGAGAGGCTAATTAGGAGAAGTAGGTTTCGGCTTCACTGACCAGTAAAAGAAAGGTTTTAATTTGGAGGTATTAAGAGATGAGTTCGACCAAGAAGAACGATTGAGAAATAACGGAGTGGTGGTGGAGTTTGAGAAGTTACGGCTAAGGGGTTTAGGGGTATGATGATGGTATGAGCAAACGAGAAGTGAAGAATGAGAAGAAAGAAGAAAGGTAGAGAGTATTGGTGGCTCGGCTTTGAAGAAATATATGGAGAGAATGTGTTACCCGAAGAGAAAAGAAAAAAGAAAGGACCGAGGGGGATGCTACAATATTTGGCTTGACAAAAAAGATGAAGTAAGCTGCGGCAACCAAAGAAGAAATTTGAGAGGAGAAGAAGCAATTATGAATTTCGGCTTTTGATGGAGAGAACCTAAGTTGCCGAAATACAAAGAGAGGAAGAGAAAAGAATTGACTCCGGTTTCAACTAAAGAAGAACAAATATTGCCCTTTAGGAATTTCGGCTTACACACCAAAATGCCGAAACTAACACCACAAAAGAGTTTTAACACCCAAAGCTAACCCCTTTTGAACTTTCAGCACACACACACACATACACAAAAAATCGAATGCCCAACCCCACATAGCTCCTTTCAAAATTCGGCTAACACTCCCTCTCTCCCCAAAAACACTATGTCGTCCCCTCAATCTCTCCTTGACTCCCTCTCCTCTACTCATTCAAACCAATTTGAATGATTCAAACTCCTTAAATCCCTCTCCACCATTCCTTTGAAATATTTGACCCAGTCCTACCTCTCTCCTCCAAAGTTTGATTGTCATCCAATCACCTCCCTTGCCTGAGCCAAAAAAAAACAATACTCCCTTGCTGCCTGAGAGTTTCGAACCCTCTCTCTCACCCCTACCTTGTGAAGCCACCTCCCTAGCATGCTAAGTGGCGTCCCTTTGCCACTCTTCCTCTGCACTTCTTTGTGCCACGAAACACAACCTAAAACCTCTTAAGTCCTACTCCTATTCAGCTCTCCCCCAAAGCAAATTTTCTCTAAGGCTCCAGCTTACCCCTAAGTCATTCCTAGACCCTAAAGTACCATAAACTAGCCTGACAACCATAACATTCACACCCAAACACACAAAATGCAAAGCCCCCAATTCAGGATGTTACAGTTCTACCCCCTTAAAGAAATTTCGGCCTCGAAATTACCTGGTTAAAAGAGTTGGTGGAATTGCTGCCGCATGACATCCTCCGGCTCCCACGTATCTTCCTCCGATCCATGGTTTCACCACAACACTTTCACCAAAGGAACTGATTTCTTACGCAAGACTTTGAAATCATGATCCAAGATCTGCACTGGTTCCTCTTCAAAAGATAAGTCTGGGCTTACTTCAATTTCTTCTACTGGTACAACATGAGACGGATCCGAACGATAGCATCTTAACATCGAAACGTGAAACACATCATGGATCTTACTTAACTCTGAAGGTAGCTCGAGCTGATAGGCTACCTATCCCACACACTTCAACATGCGATAAGGCCCGATAAATCTGGGGCTTAATTTGCCCTTCCACCCAAACCTAAGCACTTTCTTCCACGGTGACACCTTCAAGAACACCTGGTCACCCATCTCAAACTCTATGTCCTTACGCTTTAGATCCGCGTAGGACTTCTATCTGTCCGAGGCTTCCTTCAATCGAGTCCGAATTAACCTAGCCTTTTCTTCCGTCTCAGCATCCAATTCTGGGCCCAACATCTGGCGCTCACCCAACTCTGTCCAACAAGTAGGAGTACGACACTTCCGACCATACAACGCTTCATACGGTGCCATCTGAATACTAGATTGGTAGCTGTTGTTATACGTAAATTTCGCCAACGGTAGAAATTCTTCCCAACTACCTCTAAAGTCTAAGAAATAGCCCCTCAACATATCCTCCAAGATCTGAATTTCCCTCTCCGACTGTTCATCAGACTGTGGATGAAACGCTGTACTGAAATCCAACTTTGTACCCAAAGCTTGATGCAACGCCTTCCAAAATCTTGATTTGAACCTAGGGTCCCTGTCTATGATGATAGACACTGGTACCCCGTGCAACCTTACGATCTATGCTATATACAACTTAGCCAACTTTTATAGTGAATAGTCGACCCGTACTGGTATGAAATGAGCGGACTTCGTCAAACGATCAACTATTACCCAAACCGAATCCTTCTTAGTAGGCGTAATTGGTAGCCCACTAACAAAATCCATCGTGATCCTTTCCCACTTCCACTGTGGAATCTTGACCGGTTGCAACAACCTCGAAGGCAACTGATGTTCTGCCTTTACTTGCTGACACATCAAACACGTACTCACAAATTTGGTTACTTCTCGCTTTAGACCTGGCCACCAAAACTGTTCCCGCAAATCCCGGTACATCTTACTACCTCCAAGATGCATAGCGTATGGACTGCTATGTGCTTCCTGAAGAATCTTCTACCTCAAATCCACATCTTTCGGCATGCAAACCTTCCCACGGAAACATAAAACTCCATCACTGTTTAAACTATAACCCTCCATTCCACCATCCTGTACCTGCCGAAGTCGAGCATTCCAGACATCATCTAATAATTCTTTCTCTTTAACCTGACTTACCCATGTCGGCTTCACCTGCAGTTCCGCTATTAAACTTCCGTCGTTGTACAAACTAAGGTGGGCAAACATTACTCTCAAATCTGATATTACCTTACGGCTCAGCGAGTCTGCCACTACGTTAGCCTTACCCGCATGGTACTCAATCGAACAATCATAATCCTTCAACAGCTCGATCTACCTCCGCAGTCTTAAATTCAACTCCTTCTGGGTAAGGAGGTATTTTAAGCTCTTGTGATCTGTATAGATGATGGACTTCTCCCCATATAAGTAATGTCTCTAGATCTTCAAGGCGAAAACTACTGCAGCTAACTCCAGATCATGCGTCGGATAATTTAGCTCGTGAGGTCTCAATTGCCGAGAAGCATACGCTACCACCTTTTCTTCTTGCATCAGCACACATCCTAGTCTCGTATGCGACGCATCAAAGTAGACGGTAAACTCCTTCCCTGGCTCAGGCTGAATTAACACCGGCGCCTCTGTCAAAATCCTCTTCAACTTCTCAAAACTTTCCTGCTGTTTATCTGACCAAACAAATGGCACCCCTTTCCGCAATAACTTGGTTAACGGTGCTGCAATCAAAGAGAACCCTTCCACAAACCTTCTGTAGTATCCAGCCATCCCAAGAAAACTCTGAATCTCCGCCACACACTTAGGCGGTTTCCAATCCAACACCACTTCTATGTTCCGGGGGTCAACCCTAATCCCCTCAGCTGACACCACATGGCCCAAGAAGGTAACTTCCCTTAGCCAGAACTCGCACTTACTGAACTTAGCGAACAACTGCTTCTCCCTCAGAATTTGCAAAACCACTCGAAGATACGAATCATGCTCCTCCTTAGACTTTGAATACACCAGGATATCGTATATAAACACCACGACGAATCGGTCCAGATAGGGTTGAAAAACCCGGTTCATCATGTCCATAAACACTGCTGGTGCGTTGGTCAATCCAAACGGCATCACCAAAAATTTGTAGTGACCATAACGAGTACGAAATGCCGTCTTATGAATATCCGCCTCCTTGACCTTAAGCTGGTGATAGCCCGACCTCAAATCTATCTTGGAGAAGATTGATGCTCCCTTAATTTGGTCGAACAAGTCGTCTATCCTCGGCAATAGATACTTATTTTTGATCGTTAACTTATTCAACTGACGGTAATCAATAACATTCGCATTGATCCGTCCTTCTTCTTAATGAATAGCACCGGTGCTCCCCAAGGCGATACACTCGGTTGGATAAAACCCCGATCTAACAGTTCCTGAATCTGAGCTTTCAGCTCCACTAACTCTTTCGGCGCCATTCTATATGGAGCAATAGACACTGGCACTATTCTCGGTAGGAGATCAATACAAAACTCCACCTCACGATCTGGAGGTAAGCTCTTTTGGGAAAACATTAAAAAATTCCTTTACCGTTCGAACATTCCCCACAGTTGATTCCTTGACCTCCAAAGCACAAACATAAGCTATAAACTCCTTAGATCCTTTTCTCACCATTCTCTTGGCCTTCAAAACGGATACCACATTAGATAGGTAATTCCTTCTCTCACCTATCACCACCACCTCTTCTCCCTTGAAAGTTCTTAACACCATGCGCTTGGCTGCACAGTCCAAATTTGCCTGATACTTCACTAGCCAATCCATACCTAAGATCAAATCGAACTCCCCGAACGGCAGTTCCATCAGATTAGCCGGAAAACCTACCTCTTGAACTTCTAGGGGTGCATCCCTATAAAGTCTGTTGATCACTACAGATTGTCCTAGAGGGCTAACTACAGTCATCTCCCTAGAAGAAGTCTCAGTGTCTAAATTCAGAGTTCCCGATATAGTACTAGCAACATAAGAGTGTGTTGAACCAATATCAATCAAAGCAGTATAAGGCAACCCATAAATTAGGAACGTATCGGTTATGACGTCTGGTGCGTCGCCCTCCTCTCGGCGCCTAGCTGCATAGACCAACCGAGGCTGTCTTGCGTATGTATTCCCAGCACCCCTGCCCGGTGCTCCACGACCCCGACCGAAACCATTACGTCCTCTAGTTGGACCACGACCCCTCTGCGGTTGTTGACCATCCCTTCTGAATTGTGCACGTCCTTGACCCTCAGATTGTACCCTGACTGGCCTCCGTGGGCAATCCTTTATTCGATGATCCAAAGACCCACATTCGAAACATCCTCTATTACCTGCCCAACACTCTCCCGAATGAAATTTTCTGCATCGAGTACACTGCAGTGGCCACTGAACAGCAACAGGCTTCACAGCTTGACTCGGCCCACCTACTTTAGGCCTCTTCTGAAAACCCCCGGTAGACCCTAATGGCCCAAAACTCCTTTTATTCCTATTCCTCTCCTGATTCTGCTTTTCGGACTACTTCACTTCCTTGGCTATCTTAGCCTTTTCCACAAGAACAACAAATTCCCTCTCTCGCTGTGGAGCAATCAACACTTGCAGCTCATCTCTCAGCCCATCCTCAAACTGAACACAACGCTCATGGTCTGTGGCCACAATACCCCGGGCATAACGGCTTTAACGTAAGAATTCCGCCTCATATCCGGACACTGACTTACTCCCCTGAACCAGATTCAGAAATGCCTTACGCTGTGCATCCACATAACCTGATCTGACGTACTTCCTCTGAAATGCTGTTTTAAAGAAATCCCAGGTGATATCATCAACCATCGTACCATCCCTGACCGTGAGCCACCACTGATAGGCCTCGTCTTGAAAAAGAGACACGATCCCTTTCAACTTCTCCTCTGCCGTGAAGTCAAGGTCATCCATTATACGCTCAGTTGCTTCTAACCAGAACTCAGCTACGTTGGGAGCTACACCAGAAACGTCCCTAAATATTTCTGCTCCATTCGCTCGGAGTCCTTCAGACACAGGTTTTCGAGCCCCCGTACCCATGCCTGCTCCAGCAACTCTCTCTAAAACACATAACATTGCTTGAGACACTGGATCGTCTCCACCCGTTTGGTCCTAAAACTCTACTTCCGCAGATGGCGGTAGTGGCACCTCATTTCCTGACCCATGACCAGACCCTACTGGTTCCGAAACAGTAATCCTGCCCCTACCACGACCACGTACATTACGCCCATGTCCTCGAGTGCTCATGACTAACGTTTGCGCTTTAATCTGATTAAGAGCTTTATGAATTAGCTTTTCTTTCTTCCACTGTTTATTACCGGACAGTCTTATGAGTATGTTATCAAAGTAGTTGTTTTCGCGAACACATGCATTCCTACAAGCTTCAGTCTCTAGGGTAAATTCCTAATGCTAGCAATTATATCACAGAATGATTCAATCATACGATCAATGATTAGAAAACTTACCGTTGCGGATCAGTGCCGGAGACTCAGGTGCCATACTTCCCGAAAATATGTTTTTTATAAAAACCATTTTTCCAAACCATCTACTGAAAACAATTTGGGCCTTACACTCACAGCCGAGCTTTTGAACTTGGCTCTGATACCACAATTGTAACACCCCAAACCCGGTCAAAATGCTACAACCGAATCTGGCATGTTATAGAAAAGGAAAATTTTAGAAATCGAGTTAAAAATCATGAGTTGAGAAAGATTTTGCATATCATTATGCCTTTGGTGAAGATTTAAAAACAATTGTTTAACTTAGTACAATTCAGGTTTCGTAAACCAAAGCCAAATTTTAAAGAAAAACTATATTGAGCGATCAGTTGAAAACTATCTTGAGTCTTTAGCCTGAAAATTTGAGTTAATTTGTTACTAAAACCCGATCTTAACTAACCAACTACAAAATCTTAGAATTTAAAGTCTTTAATTTTTTTTTAAAAAAAAAAACTCCCACTTAGATAATTTATTAGGCATGCCTTAACAATCAGAATAATGTAAAATAAAATAAATAAAGGAAAACCAAATTATCGTTTAATGGCCTTATTACAATACCAAAATCCAAATTAAAGCAGTAATGATCCAAAATAAATATTAGAGATAAAATCACTTAAAACGTTATGCATGGCCACCTCGAGTCCACCTCGGGTCCATATCCACGGTCTAAGGATTACCTGAAAAATTTAACAGAAGGGGGTGAGTCACCGAGACTTAGTGTGTAAATCTCCGTCCCAATGAGCCTTGGGATCTCACACAAATTCATAAATCATGTGCGTATGAATGTAGCCCAACCAACCTATTATGTCCAACCTCCAAATCTCCTGAGTCTACCCAAAAGCTGTGGCACCTAGCCATTGGTGGTACCTAACCACTGGTGGTTCCAAACCACTGGTGACAAATGTCACAGAAACGTATACGTGAGGCCAACCCACTTGTGGTACCAAACCACTGGTGACAATCCCGTAATGAATATATATGGGGCCAACCCACTGTGGTACCGAACGACTGAGACGAGTCACAAATCGACATATATGTGGTACCAAACCACTGGTGGTTCCAAACCACTGAGACTTAGTCACAAGGTATAATATGTGGGGCCAACCCACTTGTGGTACCAAACCACTGGTGACAGTCTAATAGAGATCATGTTTCCTCCCTCTTCACCTCATATCCCAATTTCATGTTCATGTTTAACAATTAATTAACATGGTATGCTCAAGCTTTCAAAACATGCATTCATTGATAACAAAACATAGTAGAACTTACCCGGAGTCCTTGCTCTTACCCACAAGGGTATCTTAGTGACCAATAACGTCACTTCGGCTTTCAAACATAATAGTTACTAACAAAATAGCATACAAAGGGTGTGAGAGTTTCACACCTGATAACACGTAATACCATGCTCTCTATGTCGATACTATCGCTAATCGGAACTACAGCTTTCTATCTACTACTCTACTCAGAAGCCGACCCACAACCTGGTGGCCAATCTCGAACTGCTAACACTGCTCGCTTCTTAAACTTAGGGGCTGGGTTTATAGGTCCAACTCCCTTCTTAGAATTGCTGGCATTTGAGTCCATAAAATAGATCTTGGTCATAAGACCAAGTTAAACCGCGGAATAAGGTAATAGTGAAATCAGTTGTTTGAAACAAAGAGGTTCTTACTGAAATTTACAGAACCCGGAGGTTTCAACACTTGGGTTGGAAGAAGATCGTTTGATGCCCCTACATAATCCCATGTTAGATCCAACCTTCCATAATCAGGTGTTAAAGAAAGTGGCCTTCGGCCAAACAAATGATGTAGATCACTTACCCTGATTGGTCGAACCCGACAAATCCCAGAGGCCCTTCACGCACTGACTGAAAGCAGGAGTAAATGAAACTAATCCCTCCCTATATTCGGCCAAAACCCCATGATAGCATTAACGCCCTTGGTCGACAACTAACAAAGAAAAGAGAATTAAAAGGAAGAAGAGAGAAAACAACACTTACCCCACTGAGAAGAAATCCGTTTGAGAGGCTTATTAGGAGAAGTAGGTTTCGGCTTCACTGACCAGTAAAAGAAAGGTTTTAATTTGGAGGTATTAAGAGATGAGTTCGACCAACAAGAACGATTGAGAAATAACGGAGTGGTGGTGGAGTTTGAGAAGTTACGGCTAAGGGGTTTAGGGTATGATGATGGTATGAGCAAACGAGAAGTGAAGAACGAGAAGAAAGAAGAAATGTAGAGAGTATTGGTGGTTCGGCTTTGAAGAAATATATGGAGAGAATGTGTTACCCGAAGAGAAAAGAAAAAAGAAAGGACCGAGGGGGATGCTACAATATTTGGCTTGACAAAAGAGATGAAGTAAGCTGCGGCAACCAAAGAAGAAATTTGAGAGGAGAAGAAGCAATTATGAATTTCGGCTTTTGATGGAGAGAACCTAAGTTGCCGAAATACAAAGAGAGGAAGAGAAAAGAATTGACTCCGGTTTCAACTAAAGAAGAACAAATATTGCCCTTTAGGAATTTCGGCTTACACACCAAAATGCCAAAACTAACACCACAAAAGAGTTTTACCACCCAAAGCTAACCCCTTTTGAACTTTCGGCACACACACACACATGCACAAAAAACCGAATGCCCAACCCCACATAGCTCCTTTCAAAATTCGGCTAACACTCCCCCTCTCCCCACAAACACTATGTCGTCCCCTCAATCTCTCCTTGACTCCCTCTCCTCTACTCATTCAAACCAATTTGAATGATTCAAACTCCTTAAATCCCTCTCCACCATTCCTTTGAAATATTTGACCCAGTCCTACCTCTCTCCTCCAAAGTTTGATTGTCATCCAATCACCTCCCTTGCCTGAGCCAGAAAAAAAAACAATACTCCCTTGCTGCCTGAGAGTTTCGAACCCTCTCTCTCACCCTACCTTGTGAAGCCACCTCCCCAGCATGCTAAGTGGCGTCCCTTTGCCACTCTTCCACTGCACTTCTTTGTGCCACGAAACACAACCTAAAGCCTCTTAAGTCCTACTCCTATTCAGCTCTCCCCCAAAGCAAATTTTCTCTAAGGTCCAGCTTACCCCTAAGTCATTCCTAGACCCTAAAGTACCATAAACTAGCCTGACAACCATAACATTCACACCCAAACACACAAAATGCAAAGCCCCCAATTCAGGATGTTACAGTTCTACCCCCTTAAAGAAATTTCAGCCTCGAAATTACCTGGTTAAAAGAGTTGGGGGTATTGCTAGCGCATGACATCCTCCGGCTCCCACGTAGCTTCCTCCGATCCATGGTTTCACCACAACACTTTCACCAAAGGAACTGATTTCTTACGCAAGACTTTGAAATCATGATCCAAGATCTGCACTGGTTCCTCTTCAAAAGATAAGTCTGGGCTTACTTCAATTTCTTCTACTGGTACAACATGAGACGGATCCGAACGATAGCATCTTATCATCGAAACGTGAAACACATCATGGATCTTACTTAACTCTGAAGGTAGCTCGAGCTGATAGGCTACCTATCCCACACACTTCAACACGCGATAAGGCCCGATAAATCTGGGGCTTAATTTGCCCTTCCACACAAACCTAAGCACTTTCTTCCACGGTGACACCTTCAAGAACACCTGGTCACCCATCTCAAACTCTATGTCCTTACGCTTTAGATCCGCGTAGGACTTCTATCTGTCCGAGGCTTCCTTCAATCGAGTCCGAATTAACCTAGCCTTTTCTTCCGTCTCAGCATCCAATTCTGGGCCAAACATCTGGCGCTCACCCAACTCTGTCCAACAAGTAGGAGTACGACACTTCCGACTATACAACGCTTCATACGGTGCCATCTGAATACTAGATTGGTAGCTGTTGTTATACGTAAATTTCGCCAACGGTAGAAATTCTTCCCAACTACCTCTAAAGTCTAAGACATAGCCCCTCAACATATCCTCCAAGATCTGAATTTCCCTCTCCGACTGTCCATCAGACTGTGGATGAAACGCTGTACTGAAATCCAACTTTGTACCCAAAGCTTGATGCAACGCCTTCCAAAATCTTGATTTGAACCTAGGGTCCCTGTCTATGATGATAGACACTGGTACCCCGTCCAACCTTACGATCTATGCTATATACAACTTAGCCAACTTTTGTAGTGAATAGTCGACCCGTACCGGTATGAAATGAGCGGACTTCGTCAAACGATCAGCTATTACCAAAACCGAATCCTTCTTAGTAGGCGTAAGTGGTAGCCCACTAACAAAATCCATCGTGATCCTTTCCCACTTCCACTGTGGAATCTTGACCGGTTGCAACAACCTCGAAGGCAACTGATGTTCTGCCTTTACTTGTTGACACGTCAAACACGTACTCACAAATTTGGTTACTTCTCGCTTTAGACCTGGCCACCAAAACTGTTCCCGCAAATCCCGGTACATCTTACTACCTCCAAGATGCATAGCGTATGGACTGCTATGTGCTTCCTGAAGAATCTTCTACCTCAAATCCACATCTTTCGGCATGCAAACCTTCCCACGGAAACATAAAACTCCATCACTGTTTAAACTGTAACCCTCCATTCCACCATCCTGTACCTGCCGAAGTCGAGCATTCCAGACATCATCTAATAATTGTTTCTCTTTAACCTGACTTACCCATGTCGGCTTCACCTGCAGTTCCGCTATTAAACTTCCGTCGTTGTACAAACTAAGGTGGGCAAACATTGCTCTCAAATCTGATATTACCTTACGGCTCAGCGAGTCTGCCACTACGTTAGCCTTACCCGCATGGTACTCAATCGAACAATCATAATCCTTCAACAGCTCGATCTACCTCCGCAGTCTTAAATTCAACTCCTTCTGGGTAAGGAGGTATTTTAAGCTCTTGTGATCTGTATAGATGATGGACTTCTCCCCATATAAGTAATGTCTCCAGATCTTCAAGGCGAAAACTATTGCAGCTAACTCCAGATCATGCGTCGGATAATTTACCTCGTGAGGTCTCAATTGCCGAGAAGCATACGCTACCACCTTCCCTTCTTGCATCAGCACACATCGTAGTCCCGTATGCGACGCATCACAGTAGACGGTAAACTCCTTCCCTGCCTCAGGCTGAATTAACACCGGCGCCTCTGTCAAAATCCTCTTCAACTTCTCAAAACTTTCCTGCTATTTATCTGACCAAACAAATGGCACCCCTTTCCGCAATAACTTGGTTAACGGTGCTGCAATCAAAGAGAACCCTTCCACAAACCTTCTGTAGTATCCAGCCATCCCATGAAAACTCTGAATCTCCGCCGCACACTTAGGCGGTTTCCAATCCAACACCACTTCTATGTTCCGGATGTCAACCCTAATCCCCTCAGCTGACACCACATGGCCCAAGAAGGTAACTTCCCTTAGCCAGAACTCGCACTTACTGAACTTAGCGAACAACTGCTTCTCCCTCAGAATTTGCAAAACCACTCGAAGATACGAATCATGCTCCTCCTTAGACTTTGAATACACCAGGATATCGTATATAAACACCACGATGAATCGGTCCAGATAGGGTTCAGAAACCCGGTTCATCATGTCCATAAACACTGCTAGTGCGTTGGTCAATCCAAACGGCATCACCAAAAATTTGTAGTGACCATAACGAGTACGAAATGCCGTCTTATGAATATCCGCCTCCTTGACCTTAAGTTGGTGATAGCCCAACCTCAAATCTATCTTGGAGAAGATTGATGCTCCCTTAAATTGGTCGAACAAGTCGTCCATCCTCGGCAATGGATACTTATTTTTGATCGTTAACTTATTCAACTGACGGTAATCAATACACACTCGTATTGATCCGTCCTTCTTCTTAATGAATAGCACCGGTGCTCCCCAAGACGATACACTCGGTTGGATAAAACCCCGATCTAACAGTTCCTGAATCTGAGCTTTCAGCTCCACTAACTCCTTCGGCGCCATTCTATATGGAGCAATAGACACTGGCACTATTCTCGGTAGGAGATCAATACCAAACTCCACCTCACGATCTGGAGGTAATCCCGGAAGCTCTTTTGGGAAAACATCAGAAAATTCCTTTACCGTTCGAACATTCCCCACAGTTGATTCCTTGACCTCCAAAGCACAA
Organism: Gossypium australe; assembly: GCA_005393395.2. Classification (NCBI taxonomy): domain Eukaryota; kingdom Viridiplantae; phylum Streptophyta; class Magnoliopsida; order Malvales; family Malvaceae; genus Gossypium; species Gossypium australe. The sequence goes on along the minus strand of CM016616.1, from coordinate 98,316,174 downwards.
ACATAAGCTATAAACGCCTTACATCCTTTTCTCACCATTCTCTTGGCCCTCAAAACGGATATCACATTAGATAGGTAATTCCTTCTCTCACCTATCACCACCACATCTTCTCCCTTGAAAGTTCTTAACACCATGCGCTTGGCTGCACAGTCCAAATTTGCCTGATACTTCACTAGCCAACCCATACCTAAGATCAAATCGAACTCCCCGAACGGCAGTTCCATCAGATCAGCCAGAAAACCTACCTCTTGAACTTCTAGGGGTGCATCCCTATAAAGTCTGTCCATCACTACAGATTGTCCTAGAGGGCTAACTACAGTCATCTCTCTAGAAGAAGTCTCAGAGTCTAAATTCAGAGTTCCCGATATAGTACTAGCAACATAAGAGTGTGTTGAACCAATATCAATCAAAGCAGTATAAGGCAACCCATAAATTAGGAACGTATCGGTTATGACGTCTGGTGCGTCGCCCTCCTCTGGGCGCCTAGCTGCATAGACCAACCGAGACTGTCTTGCGTATGTATTCCCAGCACCCCTGCCTGGTGCTCCACGACCCCGACCGAAACCATTACCTCCTCTAGTTGGACCACGACCCCTCTGCGGTTGTTGACCATCCCTTCTGAATTGTGCACGTCCTTGACCCTCAGATTGTACCCTGACTGGCCTCCGTGGGCAATCCTTTATCTGATGATCCAAAGACCCACATTCGAAACATCCTCTATTACCTGCCCAACACTCTCCCGAATGAAATTTTCTACATCGAGTACACTGCAGTGGCCACTGAACAGCAACAGGCTTCACAGCTTGACTCGGCCCACCTACTTTAGGCCTCTTCTGAAAACCCCCGGTAGACCCTGATGGCCCAAAACTCCTTTTATTCCTATTCCTCTCCTGATTCTGCTTTTCGGACTACTTCACTTCCTTGGCTATCTTAACCTTTTCCACAAGAACAGCAAATTCCCTCTCTCGCTGTGGAGCAATCAACACTTGCAGCTCATCTCTCAGCCCATCCTCAAACTGAACACAACGCTCATGGTCCGTGGCCACAATACCCCGGGCATAACGGCTTTAACGTAAGAATTCCGCCTCATATCCGGACACTGACTTACTCCCCTGAACCAGATTCAGAAATGCCTTACGCTGCGCATCCACATAACCTGATCTGACGTACTTCCTCTGAAATGCTGTTTTAAAGAAATCCCAGGTGATATCATCAACCATCGTACCATACCTGACCGTGAGCCACCACTGATAGGCCTCGTCTTGAAAAAGAGACACGATCCCTTTCAACTTCTCCTTTGCCGTGAAGTCAAGGTCATCCATTATACGCTCAGTTGCTTCTAACCAGTACTCAGCTACGTTGGGAGCTACACCAGAAACGCCCCTAAATATTTTTGCTCCATTCGCTCGGAGTCCTTCAGACACAGGTTTTCGAGCCCCCGTACCCATGCCTGCTCCAGCAACTCTGTCTAAAACCCATAACATTGCTTGAGACACTGGATCGTCTCCACCCGTTTGGTCCTAAAACTCTACTTCCGCAGATGGCGGTAGTGGCACCTCATTTCCTGACCCATGACCAGACCCTACTGGTTCCGAAACAGTAATCCTGCCCCTACCACGACCACGTACATTACGCCCATGTCCTCGAGTGCTCATGACTAACGTTTGTGCTTTAATCTGATTAAGAGCTTTATGAATTAGCTTTTCTTTCTTCCACTGTTTATTACCGGACAGTCTTATGAGTATGTTATCAAAGTAGTTGTTTTCGCGAACACATGCATTCCTACAAGCTTCAGTCTCTAGGGTAAATTCCTAATGCTAGCAATTATATCACAGAATGATTAAATCATACGACCAATGATTAGAAAACTTACCGTTGCGGATCAGTGCCGGAGATTCAGGTGCCATACTTCCCGAAAACATGTTTTTTATAAAAACCATTTTTTCCAAACCATCTACTGAAAACAATTTGGGCCTTACACTCACAGCCGAGCTTTTGAACTTGGCTCTGATACCACAATTGTAACACCCCAAACCCGGTCAAAATGCTACAACCGAATCTGGCATGTTACAGAAAAGGAAAATTTTAGAAATCGAGTTAAAAATCATGAGTTAATTTGTTAATTTGTTACTAAAACCCGATCTTAACTAACCAACTACAAAATCTTAGAATTTAAAGTCTTTAATTTTTTTTTTAAAAAAAACTCCCACTTAGATAATTTATTAGGCATGCCTTAACAATCAGAATAATGTAAAATAAAATAAATAAAGGAAAACGAAATTATCGTTTAATGGCCTTATTACAATACCAAAATCCAAATTAAAGCAGTAATGATCCAAAATAAATATTAAAGATAAAATCACTTAAAACGTTATGCGTGGCCACCTCGAGTCCACCTCGGGTCCATATCCACGGTCTAAGGATTACATGAAAAATTTAACAGAAGGGGGTGAGTCACCGAGACTCAGTGTGTAAATCCCCGTCCCAATGAGCCTTGGGATCACACACAAATTCATAAATCATGTGCGTATGAATGTAGCCCAACCAACCTATTATGTCCAACCTCCAAATCTCATGAGTCTACCCAAAAGCTGTAGCACCTAGCCATTGGTGGTACCTAACCACTGGTGGTTCCAAACCACTGGTGACAAATGTCACAGAAACGTATACGTGGGGCCAACCCACTTGTGGTACCAAACCACTGGTGACAATCCCGTAATGAATATATATGGGGCCAACCCACTGTGGTACCGAACGATTGAGACGAGTCACAAATCGACATATATGTGGTACCAAACCACTGGTGGTTCCAAACCACTGAGACTTAGTCACAAGGTATAATATGTGGGGCCAACCCACTTGTGGTACCAAACCACTGGTGACAGCCTAGTAGAGATCATGTTTCCTCCCTCTTCACCTCATATTCCAATTTCATGTTCATGTTTAACAATTAATTAACATGGTATGCTCAAGCTTTCAAAACATGCATTCATTGATAACAAAACATAGTAGAACTTACCCGGAGTCCTTGCTCTTACCCATAAGGGTATCTTAGTGACCAATAACGACACTTTGTCTTTCAAACATAATAGTTACTAACAAAATAACATACAAAGGGTGTGAGAGTTACACACCTGATAACACGTAATACCATGCTCTCTATGTCGATACTATCACTAATCGGAACTACTGCTTTCTATCTACGACTCTGCTCAGAAGCTGACCCACAACCCGGTGGCCAATCTCGAACTGCTGACACTGCTCACTTCTTAAACTTAGGGGCTGGGTTTACAGGTCCAACCCCCTCATTAGAATTGCTGGCATTTGAGTCCATAAAATAGATCTTGGTCAGAAGACCAAGTTAAAACGCGGAATAAGGTAATAGCGAAATCAGTTGTTTGAAACAAAGAGGTTCTTACTGAAATTTACAGAACCCGGAGGTTTCAACACTTGGGTTGGAAGAAGATCGTTTGATGCCCCTACATAATCCTATGTAAGATCCAACCTTCCATAATCAGGTGTTAAAGAAAGTGGCCTTCGGCCAAACGAATGATGCAAATAACTTACCCTGATTGGTCGAACTCGACAGATCCCAGAGGCCCTTCACGCACTAACTGAAAGTAGGAGTAAACGAAACTAATCCCTCCCTATATTCGGCCAAAACCCCATGATAGCATTAACGCCCTTGGTCGACAACTAACAGAGAAAAGAGAATTAAAAGGAAGAAGAGAGAAAACAACACTTACCCCACTGAGAAGAAATCCGTTTGAGAGGCTTAGAAGGAAAAGCAGGTTTCGGCTTCACTGACCAGTAAAAGAAAGGTTTTAATTAGGGGTATTAAGAGATAAGTTCGGCCAAGAAGAACGATTGAGAAATAACAGAGTGGTGGTGGAGTTTGAGAAGTTACTGCTAAGGGGTTTAGGGGTATGATGATGGTATGAGCAAACGAGAAGTGAAGAATGAGAAGAAAGAAGAAAGGTAGAGAGTATTGGTGGTTCGGCTTTGAAGAAATAGATGGAGAGAATGTGTTACCCGAAGAGAAAAGAAAAAAAAGACCGAGGGGGATGCTACAATATTCGGCTTGACAAAAGAGATGAAGCAAGTTGCGGCAACCAAAGAAGAAATTTGAGAGGAGAAGAAGCAATTATGAATTTCGACTTTTGATGGAGAGAACCTAAGTTGCCGAAATACAAAGAGAGGAAGAGAAAAGAATTGACTCCGGTTTCAACTAAAGAAGAACAAATATTTCCCTTTAGGAATTTCGGCTTACACACCAAAATGTCGAAACTAACACCACAAAAGAGTTTTAACACCCAAAGCTAACCCCCTTTGAACTTTTGTTACACACACAAAATCGAATGCCCAACCCCACATAGCTCCTTTCAAAATTCGGCTAACACTCCCCCTCTCCCCATAAACACTATGCCGTCCCCTCAATCTCTCCTTGACTCCCTCTCCTCCACTCATTCAAACCAATTTGAATGATTCAAACTCCTTAAATCCCTCTCCACCATTCCTTTGAAATATTTGACCCAGTCCTACCTCTCTCCCCCAGAGTTTGATTGTCATCCAATCACCTCCCTTGCCTGAGCCAAAAAAAAAAAACAATACTCCCTTGCTGCCTAAGAGTTTCGAACCCTCTCTCTCTCACCCCTACCTTGTGACGCCACCTTCCCAGTATGCTAAGTGGCGTCCCTTTGCCACTCTTCCACTGCACTTCCTTGTGCCACCAAACGCAACCTAAAACCTCTTAAGTCCTGCTCCTATTCAGCTCTCCCCCAAAGTGCCCAAAAAGCAAATTTTCTCTAAGGCTCCGGCTTACCCCTAACTCATTCCTGGACCCTAAAGTACCCTAAACTAGCATGACAACCATAACATTCACACCCAAACACACAAAATGCAAAGCCCCCAATTCAGGATGTTACACCAAGCTTAATTGGTAGTTTAACTATTAATAATGCATTAGCTGATTTAGGGGCAAGCATAAATGTAATGCCTTATAAATTGTTTAAACAACTATGTCTAAGGAAACCCAAAAAAACTAGGATGAGCATTCAATTAGCTGATAAAACTATTAGAGTTCCTAGGGGCATAATTGAAGATGTACTTGTGAAAATTGATAAATTCGTATTCCCAGTAGACTTCATCGTTTTAGACATGGATGAGGATAACAGAATTCCCCTAATTTTAGGAAGATCATTCTTAGCAACTTCCAGAACTAAAATTGATGTTGATGTTGGAGAACTTATACTTTGTGTAGGTGACGAGACAGTCACTCTTCAAGCCCTCGATTCAGCTAGAACATCGAATAGCCAAGGTGAGAAAGTCAATTCTATTGATAACCATTCGGTTAACCTTTCTTTTCAGGAAACACCATAGCATGATCCCGATCCTGAACCCTTTGCCAACAAAGAAATAACTCATGAGGAACAAATGATTCAGGTCGATGAACTAGAAGAGGGGAAGACGCACCTTAAAAAAGAACTAGGGATACCCGAAACAGAACCAAAGCCACCCTACGAGACACAAAAGTTCAAAATTGGAGATCAGGTACTATTAGACAAAGCAGACCCACGAATATCTACACCTGATCCTAACACAAGCAAGGAGATCCCTTTTAAGGTAATTGATGTTTTTCCATACGGAACAGTTGAGGTAAGTAACCCAATTTTTGGCACTTTGAGAATAAACGTTACTCGTCTTAAACCCTATCATGATAATGGAACTGCTAGTACAAGGAAGGACTTTCAACTCCTCAAACCACCATGAATATACAAATAAGAGGAGAGTCTAGCTTAAGACTATAAACGAGCACTTCTTGGGAGGCAACCCGAGTACTAACCCCATTAACTTTTTAGCGATATGGTCGTGTGAGACGCCACGCCCACAAGACACGGGTTTGTGAATGTACCTGACTTGAGAATTCTATTTAAACCACCCACCCCTCCCTCTTCTCACCTATTTCCCACCCTCCTTCATCCCTTAAAACTTTCTACAACCTCCATTCTCAGCATTCTTTGTTTTCTTAACATTCTTCTCAATCTTTTGGCCATGTCGAAAAAGCGGAAGGATCCCAGCACAGTCTCCCTCATGGAGACCGATCTACATAAGTTCATGCTGGCCGCTTCATCCACTAGACAAGCCAAAAGTCTTTGAGACCATTTATCTTTTGTTATACTTTTATCTTCTCCTTTATTTTCCTTCTCTTTGACAATCTTATGCTTAATTTAGTTTATTTTACTTTAGTTTCTTAGTGTTAGGTTCAAAAGGCTACTAGGGAATCACACCGGAACCACGACCACCACCTCAAAGCAGCCCTAGAGATTCTAAAGGCTACTTGGGAATCACGCCACTTTCGCCACCTCCAGCACCTCCGCAGCCTTAGAGGTCACACCCACCTCGTGAACCATCTAACAATAAGGACTCTTTGGTCAATTCATCTTCCATTTTAGTTTTATTTACATTACTATTTTCTTTCTTTTTATCTTTTTTGTCTTTAATTATACATTTAGTTTACGTTAAATGTGTCTTAATAATTCCTGGCTAATTCTCTACGAGCTCCCCAATTTCTTCATCTAGTGCAGAGCTCGGTAGCAGCCACCACCCCTATCGACTTCCAACTCTAGGAAACCATCCAAATTCAGGAAGTCTCACCTTCCTCTCTCTCTTAAAATGCATATATATCTTTGTACATTGAGGACAATGTACATCTTAAGTGTGAGGGGTGAATAGTTATTTCAAGAAAATGCCTAACTTTCTGCATTATTCTCAAATCCCTGAATATTATGCCTTGTTCTAAAGTGAGTTTCTCATATTATGATTAGAATGAAATTTCCTTTGATTTATGATTTTTATTAATATGTTTTAAGGTAAGCCATTAATAATTGTGCATTGACAATTAAATTTAAAGAATACTAGAGAATCAAGCATGATAAGTCTATTTTTCAAAATTTAAAATTTTTAGGTTGCCTACCTGAATCTGAATGTTACCTTGAAATTTGAAACTGACGAGGTTGATATCAAACACCCATAATTTTTGTGAGACTTTGAGCCTATTAGAGCATATATTCTTGTTTTTCATGCTCACTTTATTGATTATGAGTATGTCAACATTGATTTGTTATTCTAGAACTTGCATTGATGATACATGTCGAGACCACACCTTTGATTTGATATACAGAGATGATAAAGGCACCTAGGTTTTAACCCACTAACTGCACTAAACAGCTCACCTTCATAATTAAACCCTAGTGAACCCCGTTTAATCCTAACAACCCTTTTTATTGACTCACCTACTAATATTAAACCAAAACCCTTTGTATTGGTTATCACCATTCCTTTTGACTACCCTTATGTCGATATTTGATTTGATCGGTTGCCTAATTATTTTATTTCAGTAGTTAAATTCAGTCTTGGTTTGTTCTTAAAAAAAATCGAAGAATAGTTACTATTAGTTATGTGATTAGGTGAGCTTATATATTAAATTCCAATTATTGAAGAAGAAGCTCATATTAGAGTATTATTATTAGTAGTACAAGTTTTCAATTGATGTAATTATTCATTATTAGTCTGTTATTTCTAGTTAGGTAATTTGTCAGGTCAATCTCGATTCTAACCCTCTAATTTAGCTTATATCCATACCCTTGAACCTAAGCCCCGTTACAACCCTGTAAAGACCTTTTGATTTGTGTATCATCTCATATTTTAGTTGTGGAGATTTGATTTTCATGCAAGCCTATGGGATTAACTTTTCATGTTCGACTTTTGAGTGCTTAATTCTGAACCTTAAACACTTCGAGTGATTTGAGTGAATCTTTAGTAAGGATGTCAATTCTTGTCGATTTTGAATCAAAGGTAATTATTCAGGTAAAGGGAAACACCTAACGTTTTCAGGGCTATGAAGGTATGACTTTGACAGTTTGAATCTTTAGGACCCTTTGAATTGAATCGTCCATGTATGAATTATACTTGAATTATGATAAGGCATTATTGATGAATATTATGAATCGAGGAAGTTTGTTTTTATTGTGAGTTGAGAATTTTGCTTGAGGACAAGCAAAAGCTTAAGTGTGGGGGTATTTGATAAACTGTAAAAGTAACATTTTTTAAACCCACATTTAACATGCTTTTGGATGATTTATCCTTTGATTTATGTAAAAAGGTGCTATTAATCCTTTCTTTTCATGTTTCATACTCAGGAAAGCACCCGAGGATGAAAAGAACAAGAAACGGGCTTAAAACGGACCAAATTAGGCCAAAATAGAAATCGACACAGCCTGGGCCCAAGACCACACGGTCGTGCCTCATTAAAAGTTCGAACATGGCCTAAAAATGGCTCATAGGAGCATGTGCCATGGTCGTGTCCCTGTCATGGAAAAGAGCAATTTTATTCGAAAAAGGATACTTAGGGGCAAAGAAACCTATCTCAAAAGCCTATATAAACACCCTAAGTATAGCCTCGAAGGGGGCGGTTAGCTAGGCTAAGGAGCCGACCTAGAAGGGTCAGATTTATGGAGAATCACTTGAAGATAGCCAGTTGATCCATCTTAAGAAGCCGAAATTATACTCAAGACGGAGGATCTCTCCTTCAATTTATTCAGGGGGTTTTAGGGATTTCTTATGTTTTGTTTTATCTTTTCTTTTGAGATGTTTTCTTTTATTGTTTTGAACTAAATCCTCAGGTACCTGAGGGGATGAAACCTAATATGAGTCTTGTTACCGTTTGCTGAACTATATGATAAATATTTAACTTGTTCTTAATTATGTGTTCTTAATTCTTGTGTTCATATTTCTGGGATATTAATTCAAGTACGATGTGCTTAGGTGGAGGAGCAAAAGTCTCTGCCTCAGAATAGATCTAGCATAATTAAGCGGAGTTGATCGCGCACCTAGAGATAGGTGACGAGATTTTGTCTGATTAGGGTGAAACCTAATTCGGGAGTCCATAGATCGAGTTAATGCAATTCTAGGGGTTTTAATTAGAAAGAGATTTCAATTAATCAACCTAGGGTTAGGCGTTATTCGCTTCGAGATAAGGTTTAATATACATTAGGGAATCTTACGGATCAAGTCAAGTGAATAAATCGTCTGGTTCAAAGTTAGATAACAAGTGAAGTCTAGGTGGATTCTTCCTTGGGTGTCGTCTTAATCAATTGGTTTTTCCTCAAGTTATTTTCCCAAATTCTTTCTCTTTGTCTTTGCATCTTTAGTTTAGTAGTTAATTAATATAGATTAGATAAACAATCCCTTAATTCTTAGGCTAGATAATAAAAAGAGAGTTAGTATTGGTACTTTTGGTTTCTTTGGGTTCGACATTCCGGTCTTGCCTAAGCTATACTACAGTTCGATAGGTGCGCTTGCCTCAAAAATCATTGTCAAAGTTAGTTTCTAAGTTTGATCATTCTTTTATAAATTTTAAGACTCGACAGACACGATCAAGGCTCCCCAAGTGTCCTAATTATTGACACGTGACCTCAACGAGGATGATAGATGACTTAAACGTTACCTCAATTTAGGGGCCAGTTAGAACAATGGTTTCGGAACCACTAATCTGAGGTCAGAGAAAATTATTTTAATGTTATTTTATGAGTTATAGTATGATTATATAAGTGCATGAAAATTTTGGTGCTTTAATTTTAGCAATTTCATGCTTAATTTCGAAAATGACTACATCGCATAAAGTGCAAAAGTACTATTTGCAAGCTAAAGGTGTCAAATAGCTAAGAAATATTAATTGGAGGTCCTTAATGTGCAATTAGGCCCTGTCTAGGGTGGTGGCCGGCCATAGGGACAAACAAAAGACTTTGTCAATTGGTTAGGTGAAAATTTGGTGACTAAATTGAGTTTTAATCATCAAATAAAGAAAGGAAAGATATCATCTTTTCTACTCTTCTTCTCCACCGAAAATTAGCAGCAAACTAGGGGGTTTTAGAGCTCAAAAATTTTAGCAAGCTTTTCTCCTTGCAAGTAAGTGCTTTAATGGCCATTCTTTGTTAATTTTTGTCCTTTTGGAACTCCTAAAGCTTAAGCTAGCTAAAGAGGGGACTATTTTGCAAAGAGGTAGAAAGTTTAGGGTTTTACCATGTGGGAAATTATGTTGTTTGCTGCATTGTTATAGAAGAAAAGGAGTCTTAGTTGTTAGATAAACAACTTTTGTGAAAGGTGTTTCCATGAAAACACCTAAGAGGACCTCTTTGCAAAGGTTGTAAAATAGGTGTTAAATGTGTGAAATAATGAGTATTGAGAGTTTCTATAAGAGAAATAAATGTTCACATAGGCTCGTTAAAGGAATAAATTTAATTAGAATTGATTTACGAGCCTAGGGGTAAAATAGTCATTTTGTGAAAGTCTAAGGGCAAAATGGTAAATTTGCCAAAGTATGATCTTTGAAATGCATTGATTAATGCGGTAATTAAAATGAGTGAATTTGTTATTATAGATCAAAAAACACGAAGCCCGGATCGAAATCGAGGCAAGAAAAAGGTGGTGGACTAATTTGAAAGATTCCACATACATTTTGGTACCGAGGTAAGTTTGTGTGTAATAAATTCAACATCATATTATTAAGTTTAAAATGATTGATATTAGTGATGTTGTATATTATTTCTATGAAATTGAATAACGATGTTGAATGAGAAAATGATGAAAATTTATGATGTTGAAGTCCCGGTTGGACTTTAAGAAGTGAGAGGATATCATCATCGAGACATGAGATTGGTAAGGTCCCGTGTAAGACCATGTGTGGGACATGGCCTCGGCACCAAATTGAGATCCCGTATAAGACCATATCTGGGATATCGCATCGGCATCAAATACAGAAATCGTATAAGACCATATCCAGGATATGGCATCGACATCGATATAAGATCCCGTATAAGACCATATCTGGGATATGGCGTCGGCATCGAGATGTGACCCCATGTAAGACAATATTTGGGATGTGGCATTGGCATCAAGTTTATGTGTAAGATGATGATTGTGCATCCTCGGGTAATTCAAGTGAGTCATTAAGATAGATAGTTAAGTTGTAATAGAGATGAGATTACTGCAAAAGCTATGTGTAATTTTGCCAAAGTATGATCTTTGAAATGCATTGATTAATGCGATAATTAAAATGAGTGAATTTGTTATTATAGATCAAGAAACATGAAGCCCGGATCGAAACCAAGGCAAGAACAAGGTGGTGGACTAATTTGAAAGATTCCACATATATTTTGGTACCGAGGTAAGTTTGTGTGCAATAAATTCAACATCATATTATTAAGTTTAAAATGATTGATATTAGTGATGTTATATATTATTTCTATGAAATTTAATAACGATGTCGAATGAGAAAATGATCAAAATTTAAGATGTTGAAGTCCCGTTGGACTTTAAGAAGTGAGAGGATATCATCATCGAGACATGAGATTGGTAAGGTCCCGTGTAAGACCATGTGTGGGACATGGACTCGACATCCTATAAGGCCATATCTGGATATGGCATCGGCATCGAATATGGAAATCATATAAGACCATATCTGGGATATGGCATCGACATCGATATGAGATCCCATATAAGACCATATCTGGGATATGGCGTCGGTATCGAGATGTGACCCCATGTAAGATAATATTTGGGAATGTGGCATTGGCATCGAGTTTATATGTATAATGATGATTGTGTATCCTCGGGTAATTCAAGTGAGTCATTGAGATATATAGTTAAGTTGTAATAGAGATAAGATTAGTGCTAAAACTATGTGGTGAAGTGATACAAGTACATGTGAGTAATTCACGAGAAATGTTTACGGTATGTGATATGACATGTAATTGGTATGAGTAAGCATGAGTAAGTTATGGCAATGTGCTTGAGATTTTGTGATTTTATTCAATGCAATGGATGGATGGCATTATGAGCCTTTATGTTGCTATTTATTTCATGCAAACTTACTAAGATTTATGCTTACCCCTCTCATTTCCGTTTTCCTTGTAGTATCGCCAAGCTAACTCGGGGATTCGTACAAAGTCGGAGTTCAGAATCACACTATCAATCTTTATTTGGTATAGCAAAGTTAGATTTATTTTGAGTATGGCATGTATAGGACTTGGTCATTTTGTTATGTCATATTTGTTAGCCAAAGTTTTGGTTATTAATGTTGTTCAATTCATTTTGTAAATGGTCATTGGAAATTGACCAATACTTGATAAATTCATATATTCAATGATGATGAAATTCATGAAGTGCATGCTTGAGTGGGTGTTTTGATTTTGAGTTTTTGGAAGTGCCTTATGGTCATGATGTATGTTGAATTGATTTGGTATAAGTGCGGTTGCATGTAGGGTGGCAAATGGCTTGGTAGATAGCCTTACAATTGTCCACACGGGTAGACACGCGGGCGTGTGTGACACATGGTCAGCCCCATGGGCATGTTGAGAGGCCGTGTGTCCCCATGCATACTAGGTTGACAGGTCAGAGTACCCAGTAGTAAACACACAGGCTGAGACACGGTCTTGTGTCTCAACCGTGTGGGAGACACGGCCTAAGACACGGATATGTGCCCAGGTCATGTGAAGTCTGAACCTAAAATTAGGAATTTAATTCGACACACGGTCTAAGTACACGGGTGTGTGCCTTGGCCGTGTGACCTTATTCAGATGATGACGTCATAAACAGAATGTCAAGGTTTTCACACACGGACGAAGACACGGGCGTGTCATGGCCATGTGAAAACCCCTGTAGGTTCAAATTGAAAATAAATCCACACGGGTGTGGAACACGGGCATATGATATGCCACACGGGCTTGTTCCATCCTTCACACGGGCGTGTGGCCCTGTTTTGAGCCAAATTTTTCTAAGTTTTCAAAAGTTTCTAGTTTGGTCCCGAATCATTCTTGAATGAAAAGTTTTAAATTGAAATGAAGTTTTTATGGATCGATATGGTATGATTGAGCAAGTTAAGTATGGTAATGTCTCGTACCCAGTTCAGGAGTCAAATACGGGTAAGAGGTGTTACAGACCGTGTATCACACACGGCCTAGACACACGCCCGTGTGTCTACCCATGTAAACAAAATAAAGGCTATTTACCAAGCCATTTGACACCATTATTCACACATACACTTCACCAATTCAATGGCACAAAACATAACATACTTAGGCAACCAAAACATCCACAATTATGACCAATACATGCCAATACAATACCAACATCTATCATACTCGCAACATTTATTAAGCCACAATTGACTACTTTCAAGATACCTAATTGTACAACACTTTGTCATCTCATCAATAGACCACATTGCCAAACATATCACATTCATGTCATAAATCACCTTTCCATCATTCACCAATCATACCATGACCATATCACCAAATACATTGGCACATACATAATTATACTTAGGCTTGCAACCATGTTAGCCCAAAAATAAGCCAATTTACATGGCTAAATATCAAAACAAGCCTTTGACAATTACAAGCCAATACATTGGCTAAAATCATGATGACACATATAACAAAATGACTAAGTCCCTATACATGCCATACTTTCAAAATACTAAGATTATCAATACCCAAAATGAGAGGGTTTGATAGTGTGATTCGAATCTCTGACGATCTCCAATCTCGAGCTATCTTGGTAACACTATAAGATAAGGGAAAGAAAGGGGGGTAAGTTATATAGCTTAGTAAATTCATATGTAAATAATAAACAACATTAATTATACAATTTTCATATGAATAACATAACATATATATCAACATAAATGTCATTAAACCTTTAAGAGCATAACTTACTCAATCACATTCTTACCAATAGTTCATCATATACCGAATCCATTTCCTATGAGTTTTTCGTACATACTTGTACCAACTCGTAACATAATCACATACTTTCTCATCTTTGACATACTCGTTGAACCACTTGGAATACTATCTGGTACACGGAAAAGTTTGCACATAAGTGCCACATATGTAGCCAATGCTACCACAAATCTCGTAACACATATAGGCTCGCTCTCAAGCTAACCACGAGCCTGCTCACACAAGCTGTCAGGTATTCGCAAATCATGTCGGTATACCCAGCCACCAGTAGGATGCACAAGACCGGCACCCAGGACACATAAATCACATAATTACATATTCACATGGGTTCCTAGTGACATGTCACTTGTATCCTAATTTATTCCTAAGGTTCAACCGGGATTTTCTCGTTTGTCGAGACTTTGTCAATTACATATATAGAGTTAATCATTCAATTCATGCAATAACAAAACATTATAAATACAATTATAACGTTGCATTATTAACATACAAACTTACCTCGGTACAAAAATAGCGGAAATGGACCTAATCGTCAAACACTTTAGTTTTCCCCCGATCTAGACCCAAACTTCGTTTTTCTTGATCTATAATACCAAATTCATCTCATTTAATCATCACATTATTCATTTTAACCCAAATACACAATATGGCAAAAATTACATTTTTGCCCCTAAACTTTTGACATTTTGCACTTTAGCCCCTAGGCTTGTAAAATGATTTTCATTGAATTTCATCACACCCAAGCCCAGTTGAAATTATTTCTTGCTCATAACAGCCCACATTTTTCATTTATTCACATTTTTACACACATTTTATAACTTTTACAAATAAGTCCTTTTTAGGCATTTTCATCAAAAATCACTTAGTAAAAGTTGTTTACCCATCATCAAATTTGCATAATCTACCATTAGACATCAAAATACACCCATGTATAACATGGGCCAAACCCTAAACCTTGAGCATATCTTAAATTAGTGGTAGAAATAGATAGATCAGGTTACAACAACTTCAAAAATGTAAAGAGCATTAAAAACGGGGCAAGAACGGACTTACAATCGAGCTTGAAAGCTTGACAAACCCTAGCTATGGTTCTCTTCAAAGTTTCAGCCAAGGAAGAAAGAAGATGGACAAAATTTGATTTTTATTTTACTTATTAATTCATTTAATAACTAGTTTACCAAAATGCCCTTAATGCAAAACTATGGAAATTTACCTAACCATGTCCATTTTTGTCCATTATGAAGTACAATGGTCTAATTACCATTTAAGGACCTCTAATTTGAATCTCATAGTATTTAAACACCTCTAGCTTCTAGAACACACATTTTGCATTTATTACAATTTAGTCCTTCTAGCTAAATTGAGTGCTCAAATGTCAAACTTTCTGAACGAAAATTTCACGAAATTATTCCATAAAACTGTAGACCATAAAATAATAATAATAATAAAACAGTTCAGTCCATTTCTCACCTTTTTGTACTAATTTGCATACAATTCAAATCACATAAAAATTCATAATTCAAATGCACACATCAGATTTACATATGCAATTATACCATATGAATTACCTGCAAAAACTGCTAACGAGTTGAAGTTTAGGGACTAATCAATAATTTTCCATTTTCCTCGATTATCTACAAGTTGATTCAAATATTGATATATATGAAAATTCATTTCAATTTATCAATTTAAAATGTCTTATAATAGTTTATTTCATGCATATGACAGTCTAATTTCATTGTATAGAAATTCCCTAGAGTTTTGCATTTTATTCAATTTAGTCCTTAAAACTGAAACATCATAACTTTCATATTTAAGCCCCATTTTAAAGTCGATTTCTGTCTCATCCCTCTACAGCCCTCTAGCACCTATATTTCCAAAAACTTCAAGCTAATTTTGAAATAATTACTCTTTAGTCCTTATATGTAACATCTCAAACCCGGCCTAGAAGTTAGGCCCGAATCTGGCGTGTCACATTGAAGTATTTTTCGAAAACCATATTTTTATTAAAAACCCTCCTTAATATTTAAAAACTAAAGTCTCAGTTTATGATTGTTCAATTTCGAAACGTGGTTCATTGAAAAGTTAATCACTTTTTAAAAAACATTATTAACTTCGTTGAAAATCTCTTTTAGTTGCGGAAGCTAATTTAAGGTAAAGAAGTTTAAAACGTATGTTTTTAAAAACAATAATTGGGTTGAAAACTCGTCTACTTCTCACAGATATAAAACGTAACAAAATCCCAAATTCAGAATTAAATTCAGAGAGGCCTTATTACAGAAATTAAAACCCAAAACAAAATTTAAAACTTATACAAAATCCAAAGCATAACAGCCGCAGTCGTGTGGTCACCTCCGAGTCCCTCGCAGCACTGATCCTCCTAACGCTGAGGATTGCCTGCACAATTAAAAACGGGGTGAGTTTACGAAAACTCAGTGTGTAATCCCCTAACTAGAGTAACAATCAGTATACAGAAACAAAAACCGAAACAGTCTGGGCCAAAGCCCTTTAACAGTAATAGTACAGTCCAGTTCAGAGCATACGTGGGCCAAAACCCAGTACAATACCATTTGGGTCACAGCCCATAAAAGAATCAATTAGGCCTAGCCTAACCCAATACAGAACAAGTGGCCCTAAGCCCTGTACAATGACAAATCTCATAAACAGATATGCAATAGTATGAGGATGCATCCCACCCCAATCTAGCCAACACACCACCCGTACCAACCCTACACACAATGTGGGGACAAAGTCGACCCACCCAGCCAACACACAAAGCTTAGCACCGGTTAAGCGGCACTAAGTCAACAGAACGGCAGAACGGTAGAGCGCCGTGTACAAAACGGCTAAAAGCAATAAACAGAATGGTTATAAACCATAATTAGGATGGCATAGAGCCATAACAAGTTTGGCACATAGCCATCGGTAACGGTAATATAATCGGCACACAGCCACGGGTAATTATGATCAACTCACAATCATCAATATAGTATATGTTAGGCACATAGCCATGGGTAAATACGTCTGGCACGAAGCCATAATCAGGATGGCACAGAGCCATATTTAGGTTGGCACAGAGCCATAATCAGATTACGCGGCTTTAAGCCGTCCGTCGGTCCACAGTCGTCTCATGCGACCCGTGTGACCCTATCAGAACTTCTGTATCAATGTCCCAACCCCATGCAATATATTGTGTATGTCATGCTCAATCATTACACGTGTATGCAAAATGGCCATGCTCAGTAACAGTCATTTAAACATATATTAAAAGCATATTAGTCACACGACCACAGTCAAGTCAGTTAAAACACAGTCATTCGATCACAGTCAAATCAGTCAAATTCATAGTCTAAGTCAGTCATTTACCCACAAGGGCAAAACTGTCATTTTACCCTATAAGGGTATTTTGATAATTCTAATTTTCAGGGGTATTTCGGTAATTCTACCTTACAGGGGTATTTAGTTAGTTTTACAAATCAGGGGTATTTTGATAATTTCCCAAATCGAGGGTATTTTGATAATTTCACAAAATGAGGGTATTTCAGTAATTTCACAAAATGAGGGTATTTTAGTAATTTCACAAATCGAGGGTATTTTGGTAATTTTACCAATCGAGGGTATTTTAGAAATTTTACAAATCGAGGGTATTTCAGTAATTTTACAAATTGAGGGTATTTCAATAATTTTACAAATCGAGGGTATTTTAGTAATTTTACAATTTGAGGGTATTTCAGTAATTTTACGAATCGAGGGTATTTCAGTAATTTTACAAATCGGGGGTATTTTAGTAATTTTACAAATTGGGGTATTTTAATAATTTTACAAATCGAGGGTATTTTAGTAATTTTACAAATCGGGTGTATTTCGATAATTTTACAAATCAGGGGTATTTCATTAATTTTACAAATCGGGGGTATCTCAGTAATTTTACAAATCGGGGTCTCAGCGACCCAACAGAAGGTCCACCGTCGCCTCAAGCGACTTAAGTAACCTAAACAGTCACAACGTTGTAAATTGGCCGAAGGCCCATTACTCGGCCCAAGTGGGCCTACACACTCGTGTAGCCCATTTAGCCCGGAAGCAGCCACGGTTATGCAAACATCACAGTCCAAACACCACATACCACATCACATACATTTTATCAGTGTGGGCCCACACAGCCCATTTCGGCCCAACGAGGCCCAGAACAGCCCAATACCATGAGAGCGCTCGTGGTGACCTCTACAGTCTAACGCCCATGTTCGTGGGCTCGGTCCACCACACGTGCAATCACATGCTCGTGTAGCATTATTCGCCAGTATTTTGGCTTTTTGGCATTTTTCGATCTACGATCAGAAGGAGTGTGGTGACACACACTCTATCGGCTTTCTCGCCGACTATCGGATACAGGGTACTGTTACACACCTTCGGCTTATCAGTCGACTATCAGGTACAGGGTAAAATACACACCTGATTGCGAACGTGCGCAACTAACCCACAAGAACACCAACCTAACACAATCAGAAACTTCGTTAGTCGCTTATCAATCAATTGAAGAGAACCTTAACCCAAAACTCCTGTTCGGAGGCTTATCTATCACCCGCCTTAATCAATCTCACTCAGGCCGTCGCAGGAGATCACTTAACTTCAAGTCCTTAAAAAAACTACATGCATCCCATTCGAGACTCGATAACTAATATCATATGCGCAAATAACTGAACCAAGAGTATCGCAACTTACCCAAACTGTGGAATTAAGACTGAGAGACAGAAGTATTCAGCCACCACCACAACACACCCATAAACCGAGGCACGAGAAGAAACAATCGCACTCCCTTGAGACCAAGTATTCAACTAGCACAGAAGTTCAGAGGTTATTCGGCTCTAGCAAAAGAGGGGGGAAATAAGGAAAGACGAAAGAAAGAAGAGAGGAGATAACAATGTGTTTGGCCAAAAACATATAAACCAATTGAGAGAGAAAAGAAATATTCGACAAAAGTGTGAAAAGGTAGATGAGAGAAAAAGAATCAATTTGACAGGAGGTTTGCAGAGGAATGCAAAGTAGAGAACAGAAGAACTCGAAAGGTATTCGACATGACCAAAAACGAAAAGATACTGCCCACACTCTTAACACAAATTGGCCTCCAAGAAAGGAAAATAACCAAAATGTTTCAAGCCACTGAATTAGAGAGTAAAAGACTACTCAAAGCTGATTTCTGATAAGCCAAAATTCTCATTCGGTACACACCCCTCTTTCCTTTCAAAATCCCAAATTTTCCTTCCCAAATCACTCAAACCATCCACCACCCTTAAACCGCTCCTAAAATCCCTCCTCCAACCTCTCCACCATCCAATTCAAATTCCCCTTTTTCCTCCTACATTTTTTCCATGACCAATTCAAACTTCACCCTTTTACCAAGTCCACAACAACCTTCCAGAGTTTCAATCCAATTCAACCACTTACCATCCCTATGTAGCAAAATAATTATATTTTGCTTGCAAGGGGATTCGAACCCAAGCCCCCTCAATAGCTCAACACGCCACTTGCCTCCTTGCAAAAGCTCTTTTGTGTCACAAAATATCCTTAATTAATAAAAACGTCTATAGGCCAAAGTCCAAGTTCCTTTAAAAGAAAAACCAAAATAAATTGCAAGAGCCAAGACTTGAACCCAGGCTCCCTTACAACTTTAATGACGCCACAACTACTAGACCACATGCTTTCTTGTGTCATTTTTTCCCCAACAATATTCTTAAAGCCTACTTACTTACATCCAGGGTTTTATTCACCTAAAACCAAAATTATTGCTAAAGCCCAGGTTTGAACCCGGGACTTATCCAATACTTTTCAGGGCCCTTAACCATTGAAGCAAACATTTAATTGTGTCATTTCCTTTCACAATTAAATACTTATGTACAGCCTCCTTACTGATCCGTACACAA
Source organism: Gossypium australe (assembly GCA_005393395.2). NCBI lineage: Eukaryota > Viridiplantae > Streptophyta > Magnoliopsida > Malvales > Malvaceae > Gossypium > Gossypium australe. The sequence continues at coordinate 98,296,451 of CM016616.1, read as the reverse complement.
GGCCCAATACTTTTAGGCCCAAAATTCGAGGCGTTACATTATACTTAAAACTAATAAATTTCTCTTTACAAATAAGTTCTTTAACACATCTAAGGTTACAATCAAGCACTCTAACACCAAAAGTTTCAAAAACCAGCAATGGCATCATTTCAAAACTTTAACATTTTTACAAAATAGTACTTGGGTTAGCTAAATCGAGTTACAACGATCTCAAAAACATAAAATTTACTAAAAATAGGTTCGGTTCAAACTTACATGAAAGGGCCAAAAGTGAACCATTCAACAATGGCTATTCTCCTATTCTTTTCTTATTTTTGGACGGTGAAAAGAAAATTAATGATGGTAGCTTCTTTTTATTTTATTTGTTTTATTATTATATCATATTAACATAATTTAATTAAAATTTAACATATAATTTACTCAATTAAAAACACATGACTTTCCACCACCAATTAAAATGGCTTCATTTTCATTGAAATCCCTAAAAAATTAATATTTAAACTTTTTCACTAATTAAAAATAATAGCAATTAACTTTTACAATTTTTACAATTTAGTCCTTGTGCTTTAATTACTAATTGTTCAATAAATTTGTCGGACTAAAAATTAATATAACAATTTAATAGAATATTAAATATTAATAAATAATATTTACAAACTTCATAATCGAAAAACAGGATTTCAAAAATGCCATTTTCGGTACCACTGAAAACGAACTGGTACATGAATAGGTTAAATGAAATATGAATTGTATTGATATCGTGATTTGATGATTAAAATGTAAATTGTGATATATGAATATCGATAGCATGCAAAAGAACATGAAAGCAGGTTAAATGAGCTTGAGGGTCGATATGGAAAAATAGCAAATGAATTAATTTGATTTGGAAATGAAAAACAATTTTGGATTGAATATGTTAAATGGAATAGAAATGTGAAGATTAATGACATTGGTATGATATGTTCAAATAGCTTGTGAATTGTGGTAATGTATAATTGATTCTTTTGGCATGAATGGTACACCTTGTAGCATATAAATGATATGTGGATTAAGAATAAATATGAATTGTATATGTATTACTTGATGTTAGAATTTGATGTTGAATATATATACAAATTATATAAACTTGTTTTATATTGTTTTGAATCATGGAAATACCATTGAGTATTATCACTCAGCGTATGATTTATTTTCCTGTGCATAGGTATAGGTTCATTTCAATGTCCTAAGAAGTGATTCCATCATCCAGGAAGCGATCTCTGACTCAATTATGTTTGTATGGTCTCTTTTTGTTCATTATATAGTATGTACCTACATTGAGTCAGTTTTTGGTATAATATGTGATCATGTGAACTTGTGAAGTTGGAATTGGTATTTTGGGAATAGTCGTATGTTTAAATATATGAAATTTAGAATGTCACAATATTTGATTAGGCATAACTTATGGTATGTTTATAAGCTATATGGTAATGTATCTAAATACCTATATATATGTCAATTAGCTTCATGAAGTGCCTTAATGAAATGATTGTAAAGTTGAAGGAATCGGTTGTGATGGATGAAAACTTATATGCATGAATGGCATGTTGACTATGTTGGAATTCATTGGATATGGTGTTTTCGTTTGAGATTATATTGCAAATGAATTTGAGGTTTTATAGTGAGTAAACAGGTACTAAAACTTGACCATTTGAAATTAGTATGTCACGTCGTGACGCAAACATTTGTCGTTGCGACGAGACCAAGTTGCCATGCCACGACAGGACACCTACTCAGTATGTTGCGTCGCGACAAGGAATCGCCTGACATCATGACGTCAACCCAGTGTTTTGGAATCTTCAAAATTTGGTCCCAATTCGATCTTGAGTTAGCTTTAGAGCTTTCGTAAGCTCATATAAGACCCACTAACAATATATAGCATATTATATAATTGTATTGGTTGAAATTAATCATTTAAAAGCATCAATCAAATATAGTTTGATTGTAGTTGCTCTAGCAACAATGTGGCACCTCATAACTCAGACTCAGCAAATAGGTTGGGTAATGGGGTGTTACAGTACCTGTACCTACGCACGGGAAAAACAAATCATACGCTGAGCAATAATTCTCAGTGGTATTTCCATTACTTAAGGCCATATAACATAAATTACAGTCATATACATACAATCAGTTTGAAATCTAATGCCAACCAATATATATACAACTAATTCCAAATTTCATTCAATGAATCAACATATATGTACATATATAAGTATGTCACCAAAGCACCAAATGCATCATTTGAACTATCTATGTAACACCCCTCACCTGTATCCATTGCCGGAATAAGGTTACGGAGCATTATCGGACTTATTACACAATTGAGTATACATTTCTCATACAATTATCAAATTCAAACACAAGTCATTCATAATCATTCATCAAGTCCCTAATACGAGCCTACGAGGCCCTAAACTTGCATTTGGGGTGGTTCAGGACTAAACCGATAACTTATGAAATTTCTGGAAAACTTAGAAAATTTTACGAAATATAGGTGACACACGCCCATGTGGCCCGGCCATGTGTCTCACACGACCAAAGACACGCCCGTGCCACAAGCTGTGTGGACATTCGAAATGGGATCACATGGCCATGTCCCAGCCCATGTTCGACCCCGTGTAACTCTCTGACTTGGGTCATACGGCCAACCACACGCCCGTGTGACCAGCCTGTGTGCCCTTCGAAATGGCCTCACACGCCCGTGTGCCAGTCTGTGTGCTCGGCCGTGCCAAACATATAGGGTATACTGACTTATGCCATACGGCCAAGTCACAAGCCCGTGTGTTGGGCCGTGTGGAGCATATTGACTTGATTTTTAATTCAACACCAAGGGACACAAGGCCATGTAACCTGACCATGTGTCACACGCGGTTGAGACACACGCCCGTGTCTCTGCATGTGTGGACAAAAATAGGCAATTTACCAAGCCGTATTGCCACCCAAATTTGCACACACTTACACCAAACCAAATAGCACATAACAAGGCCTAAATAGGCATTCAAATCAACTCCAGCCAAGCTTAATTCATGCTAATTCCATACCATTAACCACAATACACACAAGTATCAAATTTGGCTATTCCATTCATGTTAAACTCACATTCACAAATCACCTAAATGGAAACTTTATACATACATTATATTGCCATAAAATATAAGCATATCAACTTCTAATTGCAACCATTTGGCATCCATAATACCAATTCACAACAAGCATATAAATGGCAATTATGAACCATACAATCAAAGGCCATTTGCACCAATATATACATCTCCAAATATATCAAAATAAGCCAACTCTCATGGCTATACACAAAACCAAACTCTTAACATTCCAACCCAAAAGACTAAATTTGTTACCAACTATATACGAAAATGACCAAAGCTCCTATACATGCAATATAACCAAAATATAAACTCAAAAGTACCAAAGTGATAGCTTGATAGTGTGATGAGGTCTCTGACGATTCCTAAATCCGAGCTAGCTTCGAAAACACTATAAAACATGAAAAATAAACAAAGTAAGCTATAAAGCTTAGTAAGCTTGTATGAAAATAAAGCTATAAAGCTTAGTAAGCTCGTATGAAAATAAATTTGCAAAACTCACCATTTAATTACCATTCAAAATATGAACATAACATACTACAAAACATTTAACCACAATGTTAACATATATTCTATCACACAATTAACCATGAACTCATGATTTCCATAAATTCAATGCTTATATAGTTCCCATACATACATGTATTGATACGTATCTATTTCTCACCAATTCATATCTTCGATATACCCGTTGAACCATTCAGAATACTATCGAATACTCAGGAATCTCGCACCCTAAGTGCCACATATATAGTCGAAGCTATCTCAATCTCGTATCACATATAATGCTCACTCTCGAGCTATCAACGGGTCTGCTCACACAAGCTAACGGTCATGATGAAGCTACACGGTGCTGCTCACATAAGCTGATGAGTATCTACAACACATGCCGGATAACTCAACAACCGGTAGGACATACGGACCAACACCCAAATCACATAACCCCTAATGACATGTCATTCGTATCCTAATCTATTCCTAAGGTTCAACCGAGATTTCACATTTGCCGAATTGTCGTCGAATATGTCTGCAAGGTCGTATTCACAATTTATGCAATATCAAAGCATTTAAAACACAAATATAATAATGCTTATTACATACGAACTTACCTCGACTGCAAGAACGGCGAAATAAGTCGATTAGTCCAATACTTTATTTTCCCCCGATCTAAATTCGAATTTCATTTTTCTTGATTTATATGTAATCAAAATTAACTTATTTAATTATCACTCTATTCAATTTAGTCCAAAAATGCACATTAAGGAAACTTTACATTTTTGCCCCAAATATTTCAACATTTTTACATTTTAGTCCTTATCTCATAAAAATACAAATTCATGCAATTCAACATATACCCATGCTATCTGAATTTCAATTAAGTCCCTAGAAACCCATATTTTTCATTTATTTCACAATTTAACCACAAAATTTCAACATTTCTCAATTAAATCCCTAAATGACAATTTTACTAAATATCACTAATAGTCCCTAGACTAGCTAGATTAAGCTGCAACGATCTCAAAAACATAGAAATCATTAAAAACGAGACAAAAATCGTACCTAAATGGACAATAATGCTTTGGCCGAATATCAAGCCCTAACCATGGATTTTTCTTCTTCAAATTCGGTTGGAGAAGAACGTAAAAGATGATGACCATTTGTGTTTAATTTCTATTAACATCTATTTATAATTTACTAAAATAACCTTATTACATAACCATTTAATAACATCCATTTTCGGTCCATAAATGTCCACCCAATATAACAATGGTCTAATTACAACATAAAGACTTAATATTCCATAGCAATTAGATGCCTTTAACTAATAAAATACAAGTTTTACACTTTACGTGATTTAGTCCTTTTTATCAAATTAAGCACTCAAACGACAAAATTTCTTAATGAAATTTTCACAAAATCATATTATCATGCTGTAGACATTAAAATAATAAAAAAATTATTATTTCAACCTCATATTTGTGGTCCCAAAACCACTGTTTCTGATTTAACTAAAAATGGGCTGTTACAATCTAACATTACTTCAAATAACTAAGTTAATTAAACTTATCACACCAACATCGTAACAGCCTGATTTTGGGGCTACTCGGAATAGGGGTTTTGGGACCGCTAATATGAGGTTGAAGAAAATTATTTTGATATTATTTTATGTGTTATAGCATGTTTATAAGGATGCATGAAAAGTTTGGTGCTTTAATTTTAGCAATTGTATGCTTAATTGTGAAAAAGGACTAAATCGCATAAAGTGCGAAAGTTCTATTATACAAGGTAGAGGTGCCTAATAGCCATCGAATATTAAATTGGAGGTCTTTAAAGTGCAATTAGGCCATTAAAGGTGTGTTGGCCGGCCATAGGAAACAAGAGAGACAAGAGCATTAAATTTTGGTCAAATTTTGGTGGAATTAGGTGATAAAAAAATTAATAAAATAAGCTAAATGAAAAAGATGTCATCTTTCACTATTCATGTTTCTTCTCCATCGAAAGTTAAGAGGAAATAAGGGTTCTTGGAGTTCAAATTTTCAGCAACACAAATCTCTTACAAGTAAGTGATTCTAGGGTTTTTCTTGATAATTTTTGTACTTTTTGAACCCCCAAGGCTTAAGCTAGCTAATGAGGAGACTATTTTGCAAAATGGTTGAAAGTTTAGGGACTTGCCATGAGAGTATCCATGTTGTTTGCTGAGTTTTTATGGAAGAAAATGAATGTTAGTGAGTTAAGGAACAACTTTTGTGAAAGGTGTTACCATGAAAACACCTAAATGGGACATATTAGTAAAAGTTGAATTTGTGTAATAAATGCATGAAATAATTGGTTTTGTGAGTTGTTGTAAGAGAAATAAATGTTCATCTAGGCTTGTTTAATGAGAAAATATGATGAAAAATGATTTACGAGCCTAGGGGCAAAATCATAATTTTGCCAAAGTAGAAGGGGAAAATGGTCATTTTTGCCTAAGTAGAAATTTTGATATATCATGAATTATAAGGTGATTGAATGAGTAAATTTTATTATTATAGATCAAGAAGAGTGTAGAAACAACCTTGACCAAGGAAAAGGCAAAGTTACGGACTAAATCATCGGCTAATACATTTTGCATCGAGGTAAGTTTATGTGTAAATGATACATCTTTAATACATGTTAGTACTTATTGGTGCATTGTATGAATGAGATCGATTATGATTGAGATTGATTGAAATTGATAGATGGTGAGTAGATCTCGTATGAACTTCAGAATAGATATGTAAGTGCGGAAAAATATCCGTAATGATTAATTGGTGGGCTGTGTACGATACCACCGTAATCATCCTTTTTGCTGGGCTGTGTGCGATACCACCTTATTACTTATTCACGATGGGCTGTGTGCGATACCATCGTTTATATTACCATTTGGTGGGCTATGTGCGATACTACCCTATTATCGATTAACGATGGGCTGTGTGCGAAACCACCAGGTACATAGTATTATTCCGAGGGGTTCATCGAGAAATGGTATAGGTAAATGTTTCATGTTGCCTTGTGGTAATGAGTGCAGGGAATGTGTACGAGCAATTGTGAGCAATGTAATTGTTATGTGATTGGAATGTGGTAAGAGATGAGATGAGTAAGCATGATTATGGAAAAGTAAATTGTTCTTGCTTAGTATGTGAGGTTATTGATTGATTAGCATATGTGATGATGCTTATTGTTTACATGTAAACTTACTAAGCTTAAAGCTTACTCCCTTTCTTTTTCCCTTATTTTATAGTGTCAAAGAGTCAGTTCAGGATACGAAGATAATCGGAAGATCACTCACACTATCAGCTCATCTCGGTATATTAGTTTTAGCGTTTTGAGTATGGCATGTATAGGGTCTAGACTTAGTGAATGTTTTGTTGTTTTGGCCAAGTGTGTTGGCTCTTTTAAAGATGAACACTTTTGTAAATGACCATATTTAATGGCTCATTATCATTATATAAATGAAAACAAGAGGTTATTCATGAATGTGTATGATACATAGTTGAGTTGCTTGGCAAATAGCCTTGTTCCTGTCCACACGGGTAGGCACACGGGCGTGTGTCTAGGCTGTGTGTGACACACGGTCAGTCCCATGGGTGTGTGACTAGGCTGTGTGTCCTCTGCATGTTAATGTTGCAAGTCAGTGTCGACCATGGGCTAGACACACTGGCATGTGCGGTCAAGGGCACGGGCGTGTGTCTGGCTGTATGAAAACCCCTGTAGGTTCGAATTGAAAAATAAATTCCACACGGGTTAGGGACATGGGTGTGTGTGACCACACGGCTTGCCCCCACTGGCATGTCCCATTTCACACGGGCATGTACCTGTTAAGGCAAAAAAAATTTAAGTTTACAAAAGTTCCCGGTTTGATTTCGAGGCCCTCCATTTGCACGTTTACGGCCTCGTAGGCCCATAATAAGAATGTTATGAATGTGAATAAAATACTATATATTGGAATGAAATTTGATAGCCCAAAGTTGTATGTTCAAGCGAGATAAGTCTGGTAATGCCTCATACCCGGTTCCGGCGTTGAATACGGGTAAGGGGTGTTACTAACACATCAAGTTTTTAATGTTTACAAATCTATTCAATATTTGATCATAACACATTTCCTGTCCAAACTGAATTCATTCGTTCGTCATTTATCTATATCGACCCTAAAGCCCATTTAACAGGTTCGCATGATCTTTCACATGCTATTGATAATTAGGTACCTGTAGTATAATTTAATAAAATTTAATCATTTCCAAGCATAATATAACAAATTCATAATTTATATTCTTATTAAAAGGAGTTGAATTTTAAGACAGATACACAGATTAGTCAACCTGCAACTCAATTTGGCACCACAGTGCACCATCAAATAAACCAAAGGAAATATACTGGCACACGACATGCATCATTAGATGAACTGAAGCAATTATACTGGCACGTGTAGTGCATCATCTGTAACAACCCATTTTCAGTAAAATTGGAAGAGTGGTTTTGGGACCACAAATCTGAAGTAAAAAGCTTTATTTTATTACTATTTTATGGTCTATATCATGATAGAAATACCATATAAAAATTTTGTTAAGAAATTTTACCGTTTACATGTTTAATTTGATAAAAATGACTAAATCGCGTAAAGTGCAAAAGTTGTGTTCTAATAGCTAAAGGTGTTAAATAGCTATAGAACTTTACTTATATGGTAATTAGACCATGAATGAGTTAGTGGAAGATGTTGGCTTGGCATTTGTGTAATTTTTAAAGTTATTAAAGGTTAAATTAGTAAAAAAAGGTAATTAATGTTAAAATAAATAAAATCAAAACAAGATATCATCTTTTAGCTTCTTCTTCAACTGATTCTAACTTAGAGAAACCATAGCTAGGTTTGGCCAAGCTTGCAAGCTGATAAACCATAATTTACACATATTTTAACCCCATGCTTAGCTTATGTTTGGACGATTTTTCATTAGATTTGATGAATTCGACGCTCCTAATCCTTTAATTTCATGTTTTACACTCAGGAGAGCTTATGAAGCCGAAAAGAACGAGAAACGGGCCAAAAAGGGACAAAATGGGCATACCTCAAAAATCAACACGGCCTGGACCAACGTACACGGGCAGACCACACGGCCGTGTGTGACAAGCAGAATTGAACACGACCCAAGCCATCACGCACGAGCGTGTCACACGGGCATGTCCCTGTAGAAACCAGGTTTAATTCTATTCGGAAAAGGCTACTTGTGGGCCAAGAAAGGCGTTCCAAAGCCTATATCATCACCCTAGGGGGTAACTTAAAAGAGGACGCCGAGTAGAAGGCAGAAAATACTCGAAGACAACCATCGGGAGCAGCTCGGAAGAAGGATCTTCATCAAGACTGAAGATCTCCCATCAAGTTCTTTAGAAGTTTTTGGGTTTTCTTATTTTAAGATGTTTCCCTCTATCCGTATGAACTAAATCCCTTAAATACCTAAGGGGATGAAACCTAAGGTAGATTTTATTACTATTTGATTTATAAGATAAATACTTGTTCTTATTCTTAACCGTGAGTTCTTATTCTTGTTTTGATAATTCAAGTTATTGATTCAAGTCAAATGTGCTTAATCAGTGGAGCAAAAGTCCCTGTTTAAAAGTAGATCAACACAATTAAGCGGAGTTGATTGCAACCCCAGAAATAGGGCGACGAAAATCTTCCGGATTAGAGTCAGATCTAATACGGGAATCCATAGATCGAGTTAATGCGATAATAAGGGTTTTAATTAGAAAGAGATTTTAATTAATCAACCTAGAGTCAGTTGTTTTTAGTCTCGAAAGAGATATTAACATAAATCAGGGATTTCTACGGATTAAGTCAAGTGAATAAATCATATGAATCAAAAGTAATAAGTGAAGTCTAGGTGGATACTTCCTTAGGTATTGCCTATCTCATAAAGTTGTCTAAAAGTATTTTTCTCAATTCGTTCTCTGTCGTGCTTTTAATTAAGTTTTAGTTTAAAAAGAAATCACTATTGGTCCTTGTGGATACGATATTACCGGTCTTACCATAACTATACTATTGAATGATAGGTGCGCTTGCCTTTATTGTGATCATAGTTAGTTTTAGACACATCAAGTTTTTGGTGCTGTTGTTGGGGACTAAGATATTAGGAACACTAAATTTTTATTACTTTAGCCATTCTTATTTTTATTTACAATTTATTTTTATTTTTAGTTTACTAACTTTTTTCTTTTCTTTGCTTCTGGCAGGAACTTTTAGTTTATGACTAGAAGGAACCCGTTAGGACCATTACTTTTTGACAGAGAGATTGAAAGTACAGCTCGCAGAAACAGAAGAGAGATAAGCTGAAGTCTACAATACATAGAGGAAGAGCAAGAAGACGAAACCAATACTACCGAAGAGATGGCTGATAATAATCCGCTACCTCCTGTGGTTGCCGCAAATCCGGTGAATCAAAATCCTGCTCCTCGTACTATGTATGATTATGCTAAACCAAATTTAATAGGAACTGAATCAAGTATTGTTAGACCTGCTATTGCTGCGAATAATTTTGAACTTAAACCTAACACTATTCAGATGATTCAACAGTTTGTTCAGTTTGATGGTTTGCAGGATGAGGATCCAAACAATCACTTGGCAAATTGTCTAGAGTTTTGCAATACTTTCAAAATTAATGGCATTTCTGATGATGTCATACGCCTTCGGTTGTTTCCCTTCTCGTTGAGGAATAAATCTAAACAGTGGTTGAACTCGTTACCACGAGGATCAATCACTACATGGGAACAAATGACAGAAAAATTTTTACTTAAATATTTTTCGCCGGCTAAAACGGCTAAGTTGAGGAATGATATCTCTTCTTTTGTGCAGATGGATTTAGAGACACTTTACGATGCATGGGAGCGATACAAGGATCTACTGAGAAGGTACCCTCACCATGGGTTACCTTTGAGGTTACAAGTTCAAACCTTTTACAATGGTGTGAACCCCTCAACTAGGCAGTTGATTGATTCGTCCACCGGTGGAACCCTAAATAACAAGACCCCTGAAGCGGCTTATGAGTTTATAGAAGAGATGTCACTGAATAACTATCAGTGGCAAGCTATGAGAACGAAGGCAACAAAGGCAGTCAGTGTTTTCAACCTCGACGTAGTGACCATGCTATCAAACCAGGTAGAGCTTTTAAGTAAGAAAATTGATGGTTTGTGTGGATCTTCGCATGTACATCCAGTGATGCAGTGCGATACAAATGGAAGAGGAATGGGTAATACCGAGTATCCATCCTACAACCCTGGCATAGAAAGCGAACAGATGAACTATATGGGTAATAATTCTAGACCTCAAAATAATCCATATAGTAACTATAACACCCCAAACCCGGCCTAGAAGTTAGGCCCGAATCCGGAATGTTACATTAAAGGCACACTTCAAAACGATTTTGCTAATTAACCATTTAAGGCCTAGAAGCCCAAAACCCTTGTATCTTGTTAAGTTAAGATGAAAAGCCCATATTTTAGGAAAACATTCATATGTTGAGTTATTTCGAAAACCATGTTAACTTTAGAAATTTTATTTAAGTTTATTAACTGGATAATTGAAACAATAATAATAAAACCCAAAATCTAAAGTCAATTAGGAGATATATGGCCTTATTACAATTTAATGAAAAATAAAGTATTTAAAATAAATTCATTTGAACAAATTATAAACATTTGATCGGCTTGTAGTTTGGCCATCTCCGAGTCCTCTCCCACGCCGGGCCGTCTATTCAGGATCACCTGAAACATTAAATAAAAGGGTGTGAGTTTCGAAACTCAGTGTGTACAACCCTTGGCAATCAAATCACATACAAATATTCACATTGAGCCTAAGCCCTACCAAAATCGGTGGTCTTGGGCCTTAGCCCACAATGACCTCATATCATATCATATCGTATCATATACAAACAAGATAATGCAAAATCCTTCCCAAAAATCCATCCGCTACACACACCATTTCCCTTCCAACCATTACACACCTGTGGGGATTTCTAAATCAACCTACCCATCCTCTACACACCAAAGGTAGCACTCACAACGACACTACTCAACATTGCAGCAAAGCTGCTAATCATATAATGGGTTTAAAGCCTCCGGTGGATCCATGGTCATCAAGCGACTATGCGATACTCAAATCTTCCTCCATACCATAATTCCCACCCATATGCATCCTAAGCAGAATATCATATGAATGCATCAAACACATGAGTAACATCCACAAACTCATATTCGTCACATAGGGGTATTTTCGTCATTTCACTACCTAGGGGTATTTTCGTAATTCTACCCTACAGGGGTATTTTGGTAATTTGGCAAGATAGGGGTATCTTGGTAATTTTGCAAAACAGGGGTGTTTTGGTAATGCGCAAAATAGGGGTATTCTGGTACTTTTGCAAAATAGAGGTATTTTAGTAATTTTACAAATCTAAGGATATTTTAGTAATTTTACAAATCTAAGGGTATTTTAGTAATTTTACAAATCTATGGGTATTTGGTCCCTCTCGGGTTTTAGTTATGAACTTTGGCCCATCAACAAGTCCTCGCGGCTAAAGTGAACAGACACTACGCACCAGGTAGGATTCCAGAGAAGAGGAGGTGGGCCACTAGGACCGCTTAAGTACCAAGCTCTCCCTAGATCCAATCCTAGACATGCGTATGTCCGTTGCCACACTCTAACCCAGCAACTTGTTCATGGATGTGTTTAATTAGATTAAGTCTTATGAAATTTCAGAGTTGTTCAAACTAGGCCTAAAGTCCATTAACCCTAGCATACTTGCCTACGTCCCCATAAAGCCCATTTCATGTCATATAGCCTGTTGGGCTCAATTGTGATCCAATCATACAATAATTCATGCCAATTCATTATTCATGCTCACATATCAACCATTGTCGTTTGGGCCCACAAGTTTGGCAGGCCCACTTAGCCACTTTCGGCTTTTCGACGTTGCCGGTATTGTGTGTGTAGTGTTTGTACACACCTGGTAACCTTGCGTGCTGCAAACCCTTTAGTCACGAACCTGCAATCGACATTACTGGCGATTAACCAAAGCTTTAACACATACTTATCAAAAACCGAAACCTCACCGTACCCTTACCATTCTAATAGTCCTTCCTTTGTTACTATTTGCAATTATCCTCTAGATCTGCACCCAAACACCTATATCATTAAAACCAAGTGACCCATATTGCACATAAGTCACCCTTATGAGCCACATTAGATTCGACCATTTACTAAACCATGACTGAGTCGAGAACACTTACCCCCTTGTTAGCAATCCTTACCTACCACACTTGTGGTTGTTGAGCCTTACCCTTTTAATACAAGTTAACGACAAGGAGGGGTTAGATAGCCCTTCGACTTTTAACAAAACACACTAAAAAGTTCAACTAAGCACTTACTGAAATTCTCCTTTGATCCTGCAGCTTAGATATCTACTGAACAAGATTCGGCTTCCAACATGACTAAGAGTAGATAGCAATTGATTGAGGTGGAGGAACAACAACAAGGGTTCGGCAAGAGTAGAGATTCAGCAAAGAAGGATGATAGTAATTTCGGCAATGAAGGGAATTTGGCTTAGCGAAAATTCGGCAAAAAGGGAGAAATCGTTTGAGGGGGAGAATAAAAACTAAAGAATGCTCAAAGAACCTTTCAAGCATTCGGCCCCCTCTTCTTTTAAAGCCACAGGCCAAACACTCCCCTCCCTTAGAGTCCCATTCGGCACCATCACATCCTTACTCCCCATCTCCTAACTTTTCTCTTCGATAATACCTTAATCTTATCTGAAATCTCCTCCACATCCATCAGTCCTGCTTACCTCAAACTCTCCACGGCAAGAGTACAAAACCAACACAACTCTTGCCGTCCACTTATGTAAAATAAAACACTCCAAAATGCACTCCTCTTGCTCGAACCTTGGACCTCTCCAGCTTTCACACACGCCACCTCATAGCTCCTAAGTGACGCTACTTTCCACTGAACCACAAGCCCATTTGTCTCCTATTTTCTCTTAATCTACTTAAGAGGCCTCATACCTGAGACTAGGGTCCACTAAGTGTAACATCCCAAACCTGACCTAAACGTTACGACTAAATCTGGCATGTCACATAAAAGGGTTGTTTAAAAACTGTGCGTTTGTTAAAAAGTTCGTATTCTTTTTGAAACTCCGCGTTTTGTGGTTTGTTTATAAAAGCCAATTCATTCAATGCCCACTTTACAAAGTTGTTATTAATTTGAATAAAATTGTATTTGTTGTGAAAATCGAGTTTAAGTAATTTTGAATAAAAACGGTTTATTATCATTTCAGGAAAATCCCATATTGAACATTAAATAGTAAACAGTAACCAAATTGAAAGCCAAAACCAAATAAAATACCAAAGGCCTTATTACATATCAAAATCCCAAAATTAAAAGTAAGTTTAAATATATGAAACGAGTTTACGAGAAAACATTGCAGGGCCACCACAAGTCTGCCTCGGCTCCCCAAATCCGCGGTCTAATGATTACCTGAAACATTTAAAAAGAGGGGGTGAGTTTACGAAAACTCAGTGTGTGTTTCCCCTTACGAGTGATAACTGGGCCTAAGCCCACAGAAGCAGATTGGGCCTTAGCCCTCACAATAACATACTTGGCCGAACCCCACATAAATCGAATCGGGCCGTAGCCCTAACATCACAGTATAGTAGATAGCACATGCCAAATGATGCAAAACCCATTCTCTAGTCATATTCGGCCATAAGCCCATAACATAGCATATTGAACCATAGCATATTAAATCATATGTACATATAAGAATGAAAATGCAATCCCGAACCCACCTAGGTATCCATCCTCTACACACCACCCGTATATGCCAATCACACCGTGGGGATTACTAAATCGACCCTCCATCCGCTACACACCATCGAAGGCAGTCGCTGCAGTCAACTGCACATCGCCCTTATAATCGTGGCATGGCCACCAGATAATGTGATAGAGTCACCGGAATCATAATATGTGACATAAGTCACCGGATACATAATATGTGACATAAGTCACCGGATAATGTGGTAAAAACCACCGGAACACTTCCCCTTTCATATCATATCACCCATATGCCCATGCAACATACATATTATTCAGATATATGCAATGTGTCATGTATGCAAAACATATATCAAATATAAGAATAACATGAGTTACCATCATAATCAGATAGACATAAAACAACAAAATCAAGCTAACCAAGGGTATTTTTGTAATTTAACCACCAAGGGTATTTTCATAAATTCGCACCTGCAATGCCCTTTTCGAAGGCCTAATGTCGCCACTAGCGACTCAGCTACCATTTCCGGTCGTACCGGACAATTGGGCCTAAAACCCGATTTCGGCCCATCTGGGCCCACACGCTCGTGTGGCCCACCTGGCACAAATCTAGCCACGTATTTAAGTTCCACCTAGTCCAGTTCAACATATACTAAACAATCATACAATTTACTCATATGGGCCCACAGGCCCATTGGGCCCACTTCGGCCCATCGAGGCCCAAGCAGCCCCAACCCACAAGAATACTATTGATGGCCTCAACTATTGCGTCGAAGCCCCACATGTGCGCTCGCACACTCGTGTGGCTACTATTGCCGTGACCGGCACTTCGGCATTTGCCGCTCTACAACTAGAGTAGAGAAGTACACACACACACCTGATAGGAGTCTGGTGCTAATCCGCGCTCTGACCACTCCTGTTCCCAAACGCCCTCCAAGGTATGTTAACTCTCCTCCTGGAATGCTTTTTATATAGCTAGCTCTTCACCTTCCTTCTTTGTATCTTTCCGATGTGGGATCCCTTCGTCAGTAGAGTTTAAATTCAACTGAAACTCTTGCCGTCCAATCCGCAAAATAAATACTCCTTTGCTTCTCACGAGATTCGAACCTAGGCTCCCTTGCAACATAATCCACACCGCTAACCACTTGGCCACAAGCTCCTCTTGTGTCT